>JAUIMM010000172.1:0-2400000 GCA_031769625.1 Taudactylus pleione
CATATACAGGACCAGTGATCACAGTAACCCATTATATGTGTCATACATAGTGTATTGTGTGTCATAATTCCAGTATATACAGGGACTAGCGATCACAGTAACCCATTATATGTGTCAATACATAGTGTATTGTGTGTCATAATTACAGCATATACAGGACCTGCGATCACAGTAACCCATTATATGTGTCATACATAGTGTATTGTGTGTCATAATTCCAGCATATACAGGACCAGTGATCACAGAAACCCATTATATGTGTCATACAAAGTGTATTGTGTGTCATAATTCCAGCATATACAGGACCAGTGATCACAGTAACCCATTATATGTGTCATACAAAGTGTATTGTGTGTCATAATTCCAGCATATACAGGACCAGTGATCACAGTAACCCATTATATGTGTCATACATAGTGTATTGTGTATCATAATTCCAGCATATACAGGACCAGCGATCACAGTAACCCATTATATGTGTCATACATAGTGTATTGTGTATCATAATTCCAGCATATACAGGAACCAGCGATCACAGTAACCCATTATATGTGTCATACATAGTGTATTGTGTGTCATAATTCCAGCACATACAGGACCAGTGATCACAGTAACCCATTATATGTGTCATACATAGTGTATTGTGTGTCATAATTCCAGCATATACAGGACCAGTGATCACAGTAACCCATTATATGTGTCATACATAGTGTATTGTGTGTCATAATTCCAGCACATACAGGACCAGTGATCACAGTAACCCATTAGATGTGTCATACATAGTGTATTGTGTGTCATAATTCCAGCATATACAGGATCAGCAATCACAGTAACCCATTATATGTGTCATACATAGTGTATTGTGTGTCATAATTCCAGCATATACAGGACCAGTGATCACAGTAACCCATTATATGTGTCATACATAGTGTATTGTGTGTAATAATTCCAGCATATACATGACCAGTGATCACAGTAACCCATTATATGTGTCATACAAAGTGTATTGTGTGTCATAATTCCAGCATATACAGGACCACTGATCACAGTAACCCATTATATGTGTCATACATAGTGTATTGTGTCATAATTCCAGCATATACAGGACCAGTGATCACAGTACCCATTATATGTGTCATACATAGTGTATTGTGTGTCATAATTCCAGCATATACAGGACCACTGATCACAGTAACCCATTATATGTGTCAATACATAGTGTATTGTTGTCATAATTCCAGCATATACAGGGACCAGAGATCACAGTAACCCATTATAATGTGTCATACATAGTGTATTGTGTGTCATAATTCCAGCATATATAGGACCAGTGATCACAGTAACCCATTATAATGTGTCATACATAGTGTATTGTGTCATAATTCCAGCATATACAGGACCAGTGATCACAGTAACCCATTATATGTGTCAAACATAGTGTATTGTGTGTCATAATTCCAGCATATACAGGACCAGTGATCACAGTAACCCATTATATGTGTCATACATAGTGTATTGTGTGTCATAATTCCAGCATAAACTGGACTAGCGATCACAGTAACCCATTATATGTGTCATACATAGTGTATTGTGTGTCATAATTCCAGGCATATACAGGACTAGCGATCACAGTAACCCATTATATGTGTCATACATAGTGTATTGTGTGTCATAATTACAGCATATACAGTGACCAGCGATCACAGTAAGCCATTATATGTGTCATACAAAGTGTATTGTGTGTCATAATTCCAGCATATACAGGACCAGCGATCACAGTAACCCATTATATGTGTCATACATAGTGTATTGTGTGTCATAATTCCAGCATATACAGGACCAGTGATCACAGTAACCCATTATATGTGTCATACATAGTGTATTGTGTGTCATAATTCCAGCATATACAGGACTAGCGATCACAGTAACCCATTATATGTGTCATAAATAGTGTATTGTGTGTCATAATTACAGCATATACAGGACCAGTGATCACAGTAACCCATTATATGTGTCATACATAGTGTATTGTGTGTCATAATTCCAGCATACACAGGACCAGCGATCACAGTAAGCCATTATATGTGTCATAGAAAGTGTATTGTGTGTCATAATTCCAGCATATACAGGACTAGCGATCACAGTAACCCATTATATGTGTCATACATAGTGTATTGTGTGTCATAATTCCAGCATATACAGGACCAGTGATCACAGTAACCCATTATATGTGTTATACATAGTGTATTGTGTGTCATAATTCCAGCATATACAGGACTAGCGATCACAGTAACCCATTATATGTGTCATACATAGTGTATTGTGTGTCATAATTACAGCATATACAGGACCAGCGATCACAGTAAGCCATTATATGTGTCATACAAAGTGTATTGTGTGTCATAATTCCAGCATATACAGGACCAGCGATCACAGTAACCCATTATATGTGTCATACATAGTGTATTGTGTGTCATAATTCCAGCATATACAGGACCAGCGATCACAGTAACCCATTATATGTGTCATACATATTGTATTGTGTCATAATTCCAGCATATACAGGACCAGTGATCACAGTAACCCATTATATATGTCATACATAGTGTATTGTGTGTCATAATTCCAGCATATACAGGACCAGTGATCACAGTAACCCATTATATGTGTCTTACATAGTGTATTGTGTGTCATAATTCCAGCATATACAGGACTAGCGATCACAGTAACCCATTATATGTGTCATACATAGTGTATTGTGTGTCATAATTACAGCATATACAGGACCAGCGATCACAGTAAGCCATTATATGTGGTCATACAAAGTGTATTGTGTGTCATAATTCCGGCATATACAGGACCAGCGATCACAGTAACCCATTATATGTGTCATACATAGTGTATTGTGTGTCATAATTCCAGCATATACAGGACCAGCGATCACAGTAACCCATTATATGTGTCATACATAGTGTATTGTGTGTCATAATTCCAGCATATACAGGGCCAGTGATCACAGTAACCCCATTATATGTGTTATACATAGTGTATTGTGTGTCATAATTCCAGCATATACAGGACCAGTGATCACAGTAACCCCATTATATGTGTCATACATAGTGTATTGTGTGTCATAATTCCAGTATATACAGGACTAGCGATCACAGTAACCCATTATATGTGTCATACATAGTGTATTGTGTGTCATAATTACAGCATATACAGGACCTGCGATCACAGTAACCCATTATATGTGTCATACATAGTGTATTGTGTGTCATAATTCCAGCATATACAGGACCAGTGATCACAGAAACCCATTATATGTGTCATACAAAGTGTAATTGTGTGTCATAATTCCAGCATATACAGGACCAGTGATCACAGTAACCCATTATATGTGTCATACAAAGTGTATTGTGTGTCATAATTCCAGCATATACAGGACCAGTGATCACAGTAACCCATTATATGTGTCATACATAGTGTATTGTGTATCATAATTCCAGCATATACAGGACCAGCGATCACAGTAACCCATTATATGTGTCATACATAGTGTATTGTGTATCATAATTCCAGCATATACAGGACCAGCGATCACAGTAACCCATTATATGTGTCATACATAGTGTATTGTGTGTCATAATTCCAGCACATACAGGACCAGTGATCACAGTAACCCATTATATGTGTCATACATAGTGTATTGTGTGTCATAATTCCAGCATATACAGGACCAGTGATCACAGTAACCCATTATATGTGTCATACATAGTGTATTGTGTGTCATAATTCCAGCACATACAGGACCAGTGATCACAGTAACCCATTAGATGTGTCATACATAGTGTATTGTGTGTCATAATTCCAGCATATACAGGATCAGCAATCACAGTAACCCATTATATGTGTCATACATAGTGTATTGTGTGTCATAATTCCAGCATATACAGGACCAGTGATCACAGTAACCCATTATATGTGTCATACATAGTGTATTGTGTGTAATAATTCCAGCATATACAGGACCAGTGATCACAGTAACCCATTATATGTGTCATACAAAGTGTATTGTGTGTCATAATTCCAGCATATACAGGACCACTGATCACAGTAACCCATTATATGTGTCATACATAGTGTATTGTGTCATAATTCCAGCATATACAGGACCAGTGATCACAGTAACCCATTATATGTGTCATACATAGTGTATTGTGTGTCATAATTCCAGCATATACAGGACCAGTGATCACAGTAACCCATTATATGTGTCATACATAGTGTATTGTGTCATAATTCCAGCATATACAGGACCAGAGATCACAGTAACCCATTATATGTGTCATACATAGTGTATTGTGTATCATAATTCCAGCATATACAGGACCAGTGATCACAGTAACCCATTATATGTGTCATACATAGTGTATTGTGTGTCATAATTCCAGCATATACAGGACCAGTGATCACAGTAACCCATTATATGTGTCATACATAGTGTATTGTGTCATAATTCCAGCATATACAGGACCAGTGATCACAGTAACCCATTATATGTGTCAAACATAGTGTATTGTGTGTCATAATTCCAGCATATACAGGACCAGTGATCACAGTAACCCATTATATGTGTCATACATAGTGTATTGTGTGTCATAATTCCAGCATAAACTGGACTAGCGATCACAGTAACCCATTATATGTGTCATACATAGTGTATTGTGTGTCATAATTCCAGCATATACAGGACTAGCGATCACAGTAACCCATTATATGTGTCATACATAGTGTATTGTGTGTCATAATTACAGCATATACAGGACCAGCGATCACAGTAAGCCATTATATGTGTCATACAAAGTGTATTGTGTGTCATAATTCCAGCATATACAGGACCAGCGATCACAGTAACCCATTATATGTGTCATACATAGTGTATTGTGTGTCATAATTCCAGCATATACAGGACCAGTGATCACAGTAACCCATTATATGTGTCATACATAGTGTATTGTGTGTCATAATTCCAGCATATACAGGACCAGTGATCACAGTAACCCATTATATGTGTCATACATAGTGTATTGTGTGTCATAATTCCAGCATATACAGGACTAGCGATCACAGTAACCCATTATATGTGTCATAAATAGTGTATTGTGTGTCATAATTACAGCATATACAGGACCAGTGATCACAGTAACCCATTATATGTGTCATACATAGTGTATTGTGTGTCATAATTCCAGCATACACAGGACCAGCGATCACAGTAAGCCATTATATGTGTCATACAAAGTGTATTGTGTGTCATAATTCCAGCATATACAGGACTAGCGATCACAGTAACCCATTATATGTGTCATACATAGTGTATTGTGTGTCATAATTCCAGCATATACAGGACCAGTGATCACAGTAACCCATTATATGTGTTATACATAGTGTATTGTGTGTCATAATTCCAGCATATACAGGACCAGTGGTCACAGTAACCCATTATATGTGTCATGCATAGTGTATTGAGTGTCATAATTCCAGCATATACAGGACCAGCGATCACAGTAACTCATTATATGTGTCATACATAGTGTATTGTGTATCATAATTCCAGCATATACAGGACCAGTGATCACAGGTAACCCATATATGTGTCATACATAGTGTATTGTGTCATAATTCCAGCAATATACAGGACCAGTGATCACAGTAACCCATTATATGTGTCATACATAGTGTATTGTGTGTCATAATTCCAGCATATACAGGACCACTGATCACAGTAACCCATTATATGTGTCATACATAGTGTATTGTGTCATAATTCCAGCATATACAGGACCAGAGATCACAGTAACCCATTATATGTGTCATACATAGTGTATTGTGTATCATAATTCCAGCATATACAGGACCAGTGATCACAGTAACCCATTATATGTGTCATACATAGTGTATTGTGTGTCATAATTCCAGCATATACAGGACCAGTGATCACAGTAACCCATTATATGTGTCATACATAGTGTATTGTGTCATAATTCCAGCATATACAGGACCAGTGATCACAGTAACCCATTATATGTGTCAAACATAGTGTATTGTGTGTCATACATTCCAGCATATACAGGACCAGTGATCACAGTAACCCATTATATGTGTCATACATAGTGTATTGTGTGTCCATAATTCCAGCATAAACTGGACTAGCGATCACAGTAACCCATTATATGTGTCATACATAGTGTATTGTGTGTCATAATTCCAGCATATACAGGACCAGCGATCACAGTAACCCATTATATGTGTCATACATAGTGTATTGTGTGTCATAATTACAGCATATACAGGACCAGTGATCACAGTAAGCCATTATATGTGTCATACAAAGTGTATTGTGTGTCATAATTCCAGCATATACAGGACCAGCGATCACAGTAACCCATTATATGTGTCATACATAGTGTATTGTGTGTCATAATTCCAGCATATACAGGACCAGCGATCACAGTAACCCATTATATGTGTCATACATATTGTATTGTGTCATAATTCCAGCATATACAGGACCAGTGATCACAGTAACCCATTATATATGTCATACATAGTGTATTGTGTGTCATAATTCAGCATATACAGGACCAGTGATCACAGTAACCCATTATATGTGTCATACATAGTGTATTGTGGTCATAATTCCAGCATATACAGGACTAGCGATCACAGTAACCCATTATATGTGTCATACATAGTGTATTGTGTGTCATAATTACAGCATATAGTAAGGACCAGCGATCACAGTAAGCCATTATATGTGTCATACAAAGTGTATTGTGTGTCATAATTCCAGCATATACAGGACCAGCGATCACAGTAACCCATTATATGTGTCATACATAGTGTATTGTGTGTCATAATTCCAGCATATACAGGACCAGCGATCACAGTAACCCATTATATGTGTCATACATAGTGTATTGTGTGTCATAATTCCAGCATATACAGGGCCAGTGATCACAGTAACCCATTATATGTGTCATACATAGTGTATTGTGTGTCATAATTCCAGCATATACAGGACCAGTGATCACAGTAACCCATTATATGTGTCATACATAGTGTATTGTGTGTCATAATTCCAGTATATACAGGACTAGCGATCACAGTAACCCATTATATGTGTCATACATAGTGCATTGTGTGTCATAATTACAGCATATACAGGACCTGCGATCACAGTAACCCATTATATGTGTCATACATAGTGTATTGTGTGTCATAATTCCAGCATATACAGGACCAGTGATCACAGTAACCCATTATATGTGTCATACAAAGTGTATTGTGTGTCATAATTCCAGCATATACAAGACCAGTGATCACAGTAACCCATTATATGTGTCATACAAAGTGTATTGTGTGTCATAATTCCAGCATATATAGGACCAGTGATCACAGTAACCCATTATATGTGTCATACATAGTGTATTGTGTATCATAATTCCAGCATATACAGGACCAGCGATCACAGTAACCCATTATATGTGTCATACATAGTGTATTGTGTGTCATAATTCCAGCACATACAGGACCAGTGATCACAGTAACCCATTATATGTGTCATACATAGTGTATTGTGTGTCATAATTCCAGCATATACAGGACCAGTGATCACAGTAACCCATTATATGTGTCATACATAGTGTATTGTGTGTCATAATTCCAGCACATACAGGACCAGTGATCACAGTAACCCATTAGATGTGTCATACATAGTGTATTGTGTGTCATAATTCCAGCATATACAGGATCAGCAATCACAGTAACCCATTATATGTGTCATACATAGTGTATTGTGTGTCATAATTCCAGCATATACAGGACCAGTGATCACAGTAACCCATTATATGTGTCATACATAGTGTATTGTGTGTAATAATTCCAGCATATACAGGACCAGTGATCACAGTAACCCATTATATGTGTCATACAAAGTGTATTGTTTGTCATAATTCCAGCATATACAGGACCACTGATCACAGTAACCCATTATATGTGTCATACATAGTGTATTGTGTCATAATTCCAGCATATACAGGACCAGTGATCACAGTAACCCATTATATGTGTCATACATAGTGTATTGTGTGTCATAATTCCAGCATATACAGGACCACTGATCACAGTAACCCATTATATGTGTCATACATAGTGTATTGTGTCATAATTACAGCATATACAGGACCAGAGATCACAGTAACCCATTATATGTGTCATACATAGTGTATTGTGTATCATAATTCCAGCATATACAGGACCAGTGATCACAGTAACCCATTATATGTGTCATACATAGTGTATTGTGTGTCATAATTCCAGCATATACAGGACCAGTGATCACAGTAACCCATTATATGTGTCATACATAGTGTATTGTGTCATAATTCCAGCATATACAGGACCAGTGATCACAGTAACCCATTATATGTGTCAAACATAGTGTATTGTGTGTCATAATTCCAGCATATACAGGACCAGTGATCACAGTAACCCATTATATGTGTCATACATAGTGTATTGTGTGTCATAATTCCAGCATAAACTGGACTAGCGATCACAGTAACCCATTATATGTGTCATACATAGTGTATTGTGTGTCATAATTCCAGCATATACAGGACTAGCGATCACAGTAACCCATTATATGTGTCATACATAGTGTATTGTGTGTCATAATTCCAGCATATACAGGACCAGTGATCACAGTAACCCATTATATGTGTCATACATAGTGTATTGTGTCATAATTCCAGCATATACAGGACCAGTGATCACAGTAACCCATTATATGTGTCAAACATAGTGTATTGTGTGTCATAATTCCAGCATATACAGGACCAGTGATCACAGTAACCCATTATATGTGTCATACATAGTGTATTGTGTGTCATAATTCCAGCATAAACTGGACTAGCGATCACAGTAACCCATTATATGTGTCATACATAGTGTATTGTGTGTCATAATTCCAGCATATACAGGACTAGCGATCACAGTAACCCATTATATGTGTCATACATAGTGTATTGTGTGTCATAATTACAGCATATACAGGACCAGCGATCACAGTAAGCCATTATATGTGTCATACAAAGTGTATTGTGTGTCATAATTCCAGCATATACAGGACCAGCGATCACAGTAACCCATTATATGTGTCATACATAGTGTATTGTGTGTCATAATTCCAGCATATACAGGACCAGCGATCACAGTAACCCATTATATGTGTCATACATATTGTATTGTGTCATAATTCCAGCATATACAGGACCAGTGATCACAGTAACCCATTATATATGTCATACATAGTGTATTGTGTGTCATAATTCCAGCATATACAGGACCAGTGATCACAGTAACCCATTATATGTGTCATACATAGTGTATTGTGTGTCATAATTCCAGCATATACAGGACTAGCGATCACAGTAACCCATTATATGTGTCATACATAGTGTATTGTGTGTCATAATTACAGCATATACAGGACCAGCGATCACAGTAAGCCATTATATGTGTCATACAAAGTGTATTGTGTGTCATAATTCCAGCATATACAGGACCAGCGATCACAGTAACCCATTATATGTGTCATACATAGTGTATTGTGTGTCATAATCCCAGCATATACAGGACCAGCGATCACAGTAACCCATTATATGTGTCATACATAGTGTATTGTGTGTCATAATTCCAGCATATACAGTGCCAGTGATCACAGTAACCCATTATATGTGTTATACATAGTGTATTGTGTGTCATAATTCCAGCATATACAGGACCAGTGATCACAGTAACCCATTATATGTGTCATACATAGTGTATTGTGTGTCATAATTCCAGTATATACAGGACTAGCGATCACAGTAACCCATTATATGTGTCATACATAGTGTATTGTGTGTCATAATTACAGCATATACAGGACCTGCGATCACAGTAACCCATTATATGTGTCATACATAGTGTATTGTGTGTCATAATTCCAGCATATACAGGACCAGTGATCACAGTAACCCATTATATGTGTCATACAAAGTGTATTGTGTGTCATAATTCCAGCATATACAGGACCAGTGATCACAGTAACCCATTATATGTGTCATACAAAGTGTATTGTGTGTCATAATTCCAGCATATACAGGACCAGTGATCACAGTAACCCATTATATGTGTCATACATAGTGTATTGTGTATCATAATTCCAGCATATGCAGGACCAGCGATCACAGTAACCCATTATATGTGTCATACATAGTGTATTGTGTATCATAATTCCAGCATATACAGGACCAGCGATCACAGTAACCCATTATATGTGTCATACATAGTGTATTGTGTGTCATAATTCCAGCACATACAGGACCAGTGATCACAGTAACCCATTATATGTGTCATACATAGTGTATTGTGTGTCATAATTCCAGCATATACAGGACCAGTGATCACAGTAACCCATTATATGTGTCATACATAGTGTATTGTGTGTCATAATTCCAGCACATACAGGACCAGTGATCACAGTAACCCATTAGATGTGTCATACATAGTGTATTGTGTGTCAATATTCCAGCATATACAGGATCAGCAATCACAGTAACCCATTATATGTGTCATACATAGTGTATTGTGTGTCATAATTCCAGCATATACAGGACCAGTGATCACAGTAACCCATTATATGTGTCATACATAGTGTATTGTGTGTAATAATTCCAGCATATACAGGACCAGTGATCACAGTAACCCATTATATGTGTCATACAAAGTGTATTGTGTGTCATAATTCCAGCATATACAGGACCACTGATCACAGTAACCCATTATATGTGTCATACATAGTGTATTGTGTCATAATTCCAGCATATACAGGACCAGTGATCACAGTAAACCATTATATGTGTCATACATAGTGTATTGTGTGCCATAATTCCAGCATATACAGGACCACTGATCACAGTAACCCATTATATGTGTCATACATAGTGTATTGTGTCATAATTCCAGCATATACAGGACCAGAGATCACAGTAACCCATTATATGTGTCATACATAGTGTATTGTGTATCATAATTCCAGCATATACAGGACCAGTGATCACAGTAACCCATTATATGTGTCATACATAGTGTATTGTGTGTCATAATTCCAGCATATACAGGACCAGTGATCACAGTAACCCATTATATGTGTCATACATAGTGTATTGTGTCATAATTCCAGCATATACAGGACCAGTGATCACAGTAACCCATTATATGTGTCAATCATAGTGTATTGTGTGTCATAATTCCAGCATATACAGGACCAGTGATCACAGTAACCCATTATATGTGTCATACATAGTGTATTGTGTGTCATAATTCCAGCATAAACTGGACTAGCGATCACAGTAACCCATTATATGTGTCATACAAAGTGTATTGTGTGTCATAATTCCAGCATATACAGGACCAGCGATCACAGTAACCCATTATATGTGTCATACATAGTGTATTGTGTGTCATAATTCCAGCATATACAGGACCAGCGATCACAGTAACCCATTATATGTGTCATACATATTGTATTGTGTCATAATTCCAGCATATACAGGACCAGTGATCACAGTAACCCATTATATATGTCATACATAGTGTATTGTGTGTCATAATTCCAGCATATACAGGACCAGTGATCACAGTAACCCATTATATGTGTCATACATAGTGTATTGTGTGTCATAATTCCAGCATATACAGGACTAGCGATCACAGTAACCCATTATATGTGTCATACATAGTGTATTGTGTGTCATAATTACAGCATATACAGGACCAGCGATCACAGTAAGCCATTATATGTGTCATTCAAAGTGTATTGTGTGTCATAATTCCAGCATATACAGGACCAGCGATCACAGTAACCCATTATATGTGTCATACATAGTGTATTGTGTGTCATAATTCCAGCATATACAGGACCAGCGATCACAGTAACCCATTATATGTGTCATACATAGTGTATTGTGTGTCATAATTCCAGCATATACAGGGCCAGTGATCACAGTAACCCATTGTATGTGTTATACATAGTGTATTGTGTGTCATAATTCCAGCATATACAGGACCAGTGATCACAGTAACCCATTATATGTGTCATACATAGTGTATTGTGTGTCATAATTCCAGTATATACAGGACCATCGATCACAGTAACCCATTATATGTGTCATACATAGTGTATTGTGTGTCATAATTACAGCATATACAGGACCTGCGATCACAGTAACCCATTATATGTGTCATACATAGTGTATTGTGTGTCATAATTCCAGCATATACAGGACCAGTGATCACAGTAACCCATTATATGTGTTATACATAGTGTATTGTGTGTCATAATTCCAGCATATACAGGACCAGTGATCACAGTAACCCATTATATGTGTCATACATAGTGTATTGTGTGTCATAATTCCAGCATATACAGGACTAGCGATCACAGTAACCCATTATATGTGTCATACATAGTGTATTGTGTGTCATAATTCCAGCATATACAGGACCAGTGATCACAGTAACCCATTATATGTGTTATACATAGTGTATTGTGTGTCATAATTCCAGCATATACAGGACCAGTGGTCACAGTAACCCATTATATGTGTCATACATAGTGTATTGAGTGTCATAATTCCAGCATATACAGGACCAGCGATCACAGTAACCCATTATATGTGTCATACATAGTGTATTGTGTGTCATAATTCCAGCATATACAGGACCAGCGATCACAGTAACCCATTATATGTGTCATACATAGTGTATTGTGTGTCATAATTCCAGCATATACAGGACCAGTGATCACAGTAACCCATTATATGTGTCATACATAGTGTATTGTGTGTCATAATTCCAGCATATACAGGACTAGCGATCACAGTAACCCATTATATGTGTCATACATAGTGTATTGTGTGTCATAATTACAGCATATACAGGACCAGCGATCACAGTAACCCATTATATGTGTCATACATAGGGTATTGTGTGTCTTAATTCCAGCATACACAGGACCAGCGATCACAGTAAGCCATTATATGTGTCATACAAAGTGTATTGTGTGTCATAATTCTAGCATATACAGGACCAGCGATCACAGTAGCCCATTATATGTGTCATACATAGTGTATTGTGTCATAATTCCAGCATATACAGGACCAGTGATCACAGTAACCCATTATATGTGTCATACATAGTGTATTGTGTGTCATAATTCCAGCATATACAGGACCAGTGATCACAGTAACCCATTATATGTGTCATACATAGTGTATTGTGTATCATAATTCCAGCATATACAGGACTAGCGATCACAGTAACCCATTATATGTGTCATACAAAGTGTATTGTGTGTCATAATTACAGCATATACAGGACCAGCGATCACAGTTTGCCATTATATGTGTCATACAAAGTGTATTGTGTGTAGGGGTGTGCACCGGCCACTTTTCGTGTTTTGTGTTTTGGTTTTGGATCTGGATCTTTCTTCGTGTTTTGGATCTGGATTGGTTTTGCCAAAACCACCCTTCCGTGTTTTGGGTTCTGGGTTTTGTGTTTTGGATCTGTATTTTTTTGAAAAAAAGCATAAAAACAGCTAAAATCACAGAATTTGTAGGTTTTTCTGCTCCTATGCTATTATTAACCTCAATAACCTTAATTTCCACTCATTTCCAGTCTATTCTGAACACCTCACACCTCACAATAGTGTTTTTATGTCCAAAAGGTTGCACCGAGGTAGCTGGATGACTATGCTAAGCGACACGAGTGGGCGGCACAAACACGTGACCCATCTAGGAGTGACACTGCAGTGGCAGGCAGGATGGCAGTTAGAAAAACTAGGCCCCAAACTGTACATAATGCAAAGAAAAAAAGAGGTGCAAGATGGAATTGTCCTTGGGCCCTCCCACCCACCCTTATGTTGTATAAACAGGACATGCACACTTTAACAAATCAATCATTTCAGCGCCAGGGTCTGCCACACAACTGTGGCTGAAATGATTGGTTCGTTTGGGCCCCCACAAAACAAGCTGGCAATTAATGTGTCCCTGCACAAACTGGCTCTACGGAGGCAAGATGTCATCCTCATCCTCCTCATCCACCGATTCCTCACCCTCTTCAGTGTGTACATCCTCATCCTCACAAAGTATTAACTCGTCCCCACTTGAATCCACCACCACAGGTCCCTCTGTACCTTCTGGAGGCTGGTCTCCCTGGAAGAGCTGATAATTCATTTTGATGAACATCATCTTCTCCACATTCTGTGGAAGCAACCTCCTACGCCTTTCGCTGACAAGGTTCCCGGCTGCACTAAACACTCTTTCGGAGTACACACTGGAGGGGGGGCAACTCAGGTAAAATAGAGCCAGTTTGTACAGGGGCCTCCAAATTGCCTCTTTTTCCTGCCAGTACAGGTATGGACTGTCTGACATGCCTACTTGGATGCTGTCACCGATGTAATCCTCCACCATTCTGTCAATGGTGACAGTATCATATGCAGTGACAGTAGACATGTCAGAAATTGTTGCCAGGTCCTTCAGTCCGGACCAGATGTCCAAACTTGGTCCTGCCTGCCCTGCATCACCGCCAGCGGGTTGCTTAGGATACCTAAGTTTTTTCCTGGCAGCCCCAGTTGCGGGAGAAAATGAAGAAGGAGCCGTTGACGTGTCACGTTCCGCTTCAGCTGACAGTGTGTTCACCAGCAGGTCTTTGCACCTCTGCAGGCTTGTGTCGGCCGGAAAGAGAGACACCACATAGGCTTTAAACCTAGGATCGAGCACGGTGGCCAAAATGTAGTGGTCTGATTTCAACAGATTGACCACCCTGGAATCCTGGCAAAGCGAATGAAGGGCTTCATCCACAAGTCCCACATGCCGAGCGGAATCGCTCCGTCTTAGCTCCTCCTTCACTTTCTCCAGCTGCTTCTGCAAAAGCCTGATGAGGGGAATGACCTGACTCAAGCTGGCAGTGTCTGAACTGACTTCACGTGTGGCAAGTTCGAAGGGCTGAAGAACCTTGCACAACACGGAAATCATTCTCCACTGCGCTTGAGTCAGGTGCATACCCCCTCCTTTGCCTATGTCATAGGTGGATGTATAGGCTTGTATGGCCTTTTGCTGCTCCTCCATCCTCTGAAGCATATAGAGGGTTGAGTTCCACCGCGTCACAACCTCTTGCTTCAGGTGATGGCGGGGCAGGTTCAAGAGTGTTTGCTGGCGCTCCAGTCTTCGGCACGCAGTCGCTGAATGGCGAAAGTGGCCAGAAATTTTTCGGGCCACCCAAAGCGTCTCCTGCACGCCCCTGTCGCTTTTCAGAAAATTCTGCACCACCAAGTTTATTGTGTGAGCAAAACATGGGACGTGCTGGAATTTGCCCAGATGTAATGCCCGCACAATATTGGTGGCGTTGTCAGATATCACAAATCCCCAGGAGAGTCTAAGTGGGGTAAGCCACTGGGCGATGATTTCCCTCAGTTTCTCTAAGAGGTTGTCGGCGGTGTGCCTCTTACTGAAACCGGTGATACACAGCGTAGCCTGCCTTGTAACGAGCTGGCGTTTCTGAGATGCTGCTACTGGTGACGCTGCTGCTGTTGCTGCGTAAGGTGATACATCTACCCAGTGGGCTGTCACAGTCATATAGTCCTTAGTCTGCCCTGTTCCACTTGTCCACATGTCCGTGGTTAAGTGGACATTGTGTACAACGGCATTTTTCAGGACACTGAGGACACTTTTTCTGACGTTTCTGTACAGTCTCGGTATCGCCTGCCTAGTGAAGTGGAATCTAGACGGGATTTGGAACCGGGGACACACTACCTCCATCAATTGTCTAAATCCCACTGCACTAATGGCGGATACCGGACGCACGTCTAACACCAACATAGCAGTCAAGGCCTCAGTTATACGTTTTGCTTCAGGATGACTGCTGTCGTACTTCATCCTCCTCGCTAAGGACTGTTGGAGGGTCAATTGTTTAGTAAAAGTAGTGGTGTTCCTACTTCCTCTCTGGGATGATGAACGACTCCCAGCAGCAGCAGCAACAGCAGCAGCGGCAGCAGTAGGCGTAGCAATGCAGGATCCTCCGGAGGAATCCCGGATAGGAGAGTCAGTCATGCCAGTGATATGGCCTGCAGGACTACTTCCGATCCTGACTAAGGAGGAAATTGACGAGGAGGGAGTTGACGGTGTGGTTTGCAGGCGCTTGGATACAACAGGACAACGGGATTTAGGTGTCCCTGGACTGCTTACGGTCTGAGCCAAAGTTTCTGAACTTGACAGTAACTTTTTATGAACGCGCTGCAGGTGCCGTATAAGGGAGGATGTTCCTAGGTGGTTGACGTCCCTACCCCTACTTATTTCACCTTTACATATGGTACATATGGCAAGACAGTTGTTGTCCGGATTTGGATAGAAATATTGCCAGACCAAAGAGGTGGAATGTTTGGTCTTCTGCCCAGGCATGACCGTGATGGGCTTTTTCATCCCACGGACAACAACTGTCTCCCCCGGAGCCTGATTTAAACAAACCACATCACCATCAGAATCCTCCTCGCCAACTTCCTCCTCAGCGCCAGCTACACCAGTATCCTCATCCTGTTGTACTTCAACAGTGACATCTTCAATTTGCATATCAGCAAGTGGACTGTGGGTGCTCCTTTCAGCACTTGCAGGGGGCGTGCAAATGGTGGAAAGAGCCACCTCTTCCCGTCCAGTGCTGGGAAGGTCAGGCATCGCAACCACCACCACACTTGGACTCTCTTTGGGGATTTGTGATATCTTCTTAGAAAGCACAGTTCTTCGCTGTGCTTTTGCCAGCTTAACTCTTTTGATTTTTTTAGTGGGAGGAGTGCTTCCATCGTCATGTGAAGCTGAACCACTAGTCATGAACATACTAGGGATCGACCTTAGCCGTTCCTTGCCACTCCGTGTCGTAAATGGCATATTGGCAAGTTTACGTTTCTCTTCAGCTGATTTAAATGTCTTTTTCAAGGTCATTTTCCTGAACTTTGCCATTTGGGATTGTATGTGCCCTCTACTATGACATTGGGCATCGGCCTTGGCAGACGACGTTGATGGCATGTTATCGTCTATGTCATGACTAGTGGCAGCAGCTTCAGCACTAGGAGGAAGTGGTTCTTGATCTTTCTCTATTTTATTTTTATCGGAGAAAGTTTGGTCCTCCATTTATGTTATATCGATTTGATATATACGTGCGGCTAAACACAGAAAATAAATTTTTTTTTGGTTCGGACTGGAGTGTACTTTGTGGGTTACAGCACCCTTTAACGGTCAAGCCAGCCGGCCCTTTACTTATGACACAGGCGCACTCTTGGCACTACTTTGTTGATGCACGTGCAGCTACTGCGCACACAATTCACAAACACAGAAAATAATTTTTTTTTGGTTTGGACTGGAGTGTACTTTGGGGGTTACAGCACCCTTTAACGGTCAAGCCAGCCGGCCCTTTACTTATGACACAGGCGCACGCTTGGCACTACTTTGTTGATGCACGTGCGGCTACTGCGCACACAATTCACAAACACAGAAAATAATTTTTTTTTGGTTTGGACTGGAGTGTACTTTCGGGGGTTACAGCACCCTTTAACGGTCAAGCCAGCCGGCCCTTTACTTATGACACAGGCGCACGCTTGGCACTACTTTGTTGATGCACGTGCGGCTACTGCGCACACAATTCACAAACACAGAAAATAATTTTTTTTTAGGTTTGGACTGGAGTGTACTTTCGGGGGTTACAGCACCCTTAACGGTCAAGCCAGCCGGCCCTTTACTTATGACACAGGCGCACGCTTGGCACTACTTTGTTGATGCACGTGCGGCTACTGCGCACACAATTCACAAACACAGAAAATATATTATTTTTTTAGCACTTGGGGGGAGCACCCCTGATGGACAGAGCACCCCCTGGACAACACTACAGCACCCCTTTAGGACTGGGACACTGCACAGGACTTTGGAACTGACTGCACAACACAGTCCAGCCAGCCCCTATGGACTTTGAAGTAGTGGACACAGCCCCTATTAACAACAGCAGCACAGCACAACACAGCCAGCCCCTATGGACTTTGAAGTAGTGGACAACAGCAGCACTACACTACACTACACTACACAGCACTAACTCCCACCCTCCCTCTTCACTGTCCACAGCCGAGTGAGAAAATGGAGCCGACGCGGGTACCTTATATAGGATCCAAAACCCGCGAGACTCGGAAGGCGGGATGATGACGTTTTGCCTCGATGTCAGATCCGAGTCAGGCGGGAAAAGTCGAGCCTGACTCGGATCGGACTCGGATCGGGGGGGCTCGGGGGGGTTCGGATTTCAGAAATCCGAACCCGCTCACCCCTAATTGTGTGTCATAATTCCAGCATATACAGGACCAGCGATCACAGTAACCCATTATATGTGTCATACATAGTTTATTGTGTTTCATAATTCCAGCATATACAGGACCAGCGATCACAGTAACCCATTATATGTGTCATACATAGTGTATTGTGTGTCATAATTCCAGCATATACAGGACCAGTGATCACAGTAACCAATTATATGTGTCATACATAGTGTATTGTGTGTCATAATTCCAGCATATACAGGACCAGTGATCACAGTAACCCATTATATGTGTCATACATAGTGTATTGTGTGTCATAATTACAGCATATACAGGACTAGCGATCACAGTAACCCATTATATGTGTCATACATAGTGTATTGTGTGTCATAATTCCAGCATATACAGGACCAGTGATCACAGTAACCCATTATATGTGTCATACATAGTGTATTGTGTGTCATAATTCCAGCATAAACTGGACTAGCGATCACAGTAACCCATTATATGTGTCATACATAGTGTATTGTGTGTCATAATTCCAGCATATACAGGACTAGCGATCACAGTAACCCATTATATGTGTCATACATAGTGTATTGTGTGTCATAATTCCAGCATATACAGGACCAGTGATCACAGTAACCCATTATATGTGTCATACATAGTGTATTGTGTCATAATTCCAGCATATACAGGACCAGTGATCACAGTAACCCATTATATGTGTCAAACATAGTGTATTGTGTGTCATAATTCCAGCATATACAGGACCAGTGATCACAGTAACCCATTATATGTGTCATACATAGTGTATTGTGTGTCATAATTCCAGCATAAACTGGACTAGCGATCACAGTAACCCATTATATGTGTCATACATAGTGTATTGTGTGTCATAATTCCAGCATATACAGGACTAGCGATCACAGTAACCCATTATATGTGTCATACATAGTGTATTGTGTGTCATAATTACAGCATATACAGGACCAGCGATCACAGTAAGCCATTATATGTGTCATACAAAGTGTATTGTGTGTCATAATTCCAGCATATACAGGACCAGCGATCACAGTAACCCATTATATGTGTCATACATAGTGTATTGTGTGTCATAATTCCAGCATATACAGGACCAGCGATCACAGTAACCCATTATATGTGTCATACATATTGTATTGTGTCATAATTCCAGCATATACAGGACCAGTGATCACAGTAACCCATTATATATGTCATACATAGTGTATTGTGTGTCATAATTCCAGCATATACAGGACCAGTGATCACAGTAACCCATTATATGTGTCATACATAGTGTATTGTGTGTCATAATTCCAGCATATACAGGACTAGCGATCACAGTAACCCATTATATGTGTCATACATAGTGTATTGTGTGTCATAATTACAGCATATACAGGACCAGCGATCACAGTAAGCCATTATATGTGTCATACAAAGTGTATTGTGTGTCATAATTCCAGCATATACAGGACCAGCGATCACAGTAACCCATTATATGTGTCATACATAGTGTATTGTGTGCCATAATTCCAGCATATACAGGACCAGCGATCACAGTAACCCATTATATGTGTCATACATAGTGTATTGTGTGTCATAATTCCAGCATATACAGGGCCAGTGATCACAGTAACCCATTATATGTGTTATACATAGTGTATTGTGTGTCATAATTCCAGCATATACAGGACCAGTGATCACAGTAACCCATTATATGTGTCATACATAGTGTATTGTGTGTCATAATTCCAGTATATACAGGACTAGCGATCACAGTAACCCATTATATGTGTCATACATAGTGTATTGTGTGTCATAATTACAGCATATACAGGACCTGCGATCACAGTAACCCATTATATGTGTCATACATAGTGTATTGTGTGTCATAATTCCAGCATATACAGGACCAGTGATCACAGAAACCCATTATATGTGTCATACAAAGTGTATTGTGTGTCATAATTCCAGCATATACAGGACCAGTGATCACAGTAACCCATTATATGTGTCATACAAAGTGTATTGTGTGTCATAATTCCAGCATATACAGGACCAGTGATCACAGTAACCCATTATATGTGTCATACATAGTGTATTGTGTATCATAATTCCAGCATATACAGGACCAGCGATCACAGTAACCCATTATATGTGTCATACATAGTGTATTGTGTATCATAATTCCAGCATATACAGGACCAGCGATCACAGTAACCCATTATATGTGTCATACATAGTGTATTGTGTGTCATAATTCAAGCACATACAGGACCAGTGATCACAGTAACCCATTATATGTGTCATACATAGTGTATTGTGTGTCATAATTCCAGCATATACAGGACCAGTGATCACAGTAACCCATTATATGTGTCATACATAGTGTATTGTGTGTCATAATTCCAGCACATACAGGACCAGTGATCACAGTAACCCATTAGATGTGTCATACATAGTGTATTGTGTGTCATAATTCCAGCATATACAGGATCAGCAATCACAGTAACCCATTATATGTGTCATACATAGTGTATTGTGTGTCATAATTCCAGCATATACAGGACCAGTGATCACAGTAACCCATTATATGTGTCATACATAGTGTATTGTGTGTAATAATTCCAGCATATACAGGACCAGTGATCACAGTAACCCATTATATGTGTCATACAAAGTGTATTGTGTGTCATAATTCCAGCATATACAGGACCACTGATCACAGTAACCCATTATATGTGTCATACATAGTGTATTGTGTCATAATTCCAGCATATACAGGACCAGTGATCACAGTAACCCATTATATGTGTCATACATAGTGTATTGTGTGTCATAATTCCAGCATATACAGGACCACTGATCACAGTAACCCATTATATGTGTCATACATAGTGTATTGTGTCATAATTCCAGCATATACAGGACCAGAGATCACAGTAACCCATTATATGTGTCATACATAGTGTATTGTGTATCATAATTCCAGCATATACAGGACCAGTGATCACAGTAACCCATTATATGTGTCATACATAGTGTATTGTGTGTCATAATTCCAGCATATACAGGACCAGTGATCACAGTAACCCATTATATGTGTCATACATAGTGTATTGTGTCATAATTCCAGCATATACAGGACCAGTGATCACAGTAACCCATTATATGTGTCAAACATAGTGTATTGTGTGTCATAATTCCAGCATATACAGGACCAGTGATCACAGTAACCCATTATATGTGTCATACATAGTGTATTGTGTGTCATAATTCCAGCATAAACTGGACTAGCGATCACAGTAACCCATTATATGTGTCATACATAGTGTATTGTGTGTCATAATTCCAGCATATACAGGACTAGCGATCACAGTAACCCATTATATGTGTCATACATAGTGTATTGTGTGTCATAATTACAGCATATACAGGACCAGCGATCACAGTAAGCCATTATATGTGTCATACAAAGTGTATTGTGTGTCATAATTCCAGCATATACAGGACCAGCGATCACAGTAACCCATTATATGTGTCATACATAGTGTATTGTGTGTCATAATTCCAGCATATACAGGACCAGCGATCACAGTAACCCATTATATGTGTCATACATATTGTATTGTGTCATAATTCCAGCATATACAGGACCAGTGATCACAGTAACCCATTATATATGTCATACATAGTGTATTGTGTGTCATAATTCCAGCATATACAGGACCAGTGATCACAGTAACCCATTATATGTGTCATACATAGTGTATTGTGTGTCATAATTCCAGCATATACAGGACTAGCAATCACAGTAACCCATTATATGTGTCATACATAGTGTATTGTGTGTCATAATTACAGCATATACAGGACCAGCGATCACAGTAAGCCATTATATGTGTCATACAAAGTGTATTGTGTGTCATAATTCCAGCATATACAGGACCAGCGATCACAGTAACCCATTATATGTGTCATACATAGTGTATTGTGTGTCATAATTCCAGCATATACAGGACCAGCGATCACAGTAACCCATTATATGTGTCATACATAGTGTATTGTGTGTCATAATTCCAGCATATACAGGGCCAGTGATCACAGTAACCCATTATATGTGTTATACATAGTGTATTGTGTGTCATAATTCCAGCAAATACAGGACCAGTGATCACAGTAACCCATTATATGTGTCATACATAGTGTATTGTGTGTCATAATTCCAGTATATACAGGACTATCGATCACAGTAACCCATTATATGTGTCATACATAGTGTATTGTGTGTCATAATTACAGCATATACAGGACCTGCGATCACAGTAACCCATTATATGTGTCATACATAGTGTATTGTGTGTCATAATTCCAGCATATACAGGACCAGTGATCACAGTAACCCATTATATGTGTTATACATAGTGTATTGTGTGTCATAATTCCAGCATATACAGGACCAGTGATCACAGTAACCCATTATATGTGTCATACATAGTGTATTGTGTGTCATAATTACAGCATATACAGGACTAGCGATCACAGTAACCCATTATATGTGTCATACATAGTGTATTGTGTGTCATAATTCCAGCATATACAGGACCAGTGATCACAGTAACCCATTATATGTGTCATACATAGTGTATTGTGTGTCATAATTCCAGCATATACAGGACTAGCGATCACAGTAACCCATTATATGTGTCATACATAGTGTATTGTGTGTCATAATTACAGCATATACAGGACCAGCGATCACAGTAACCCATTATATGTGTCATACATAGGGTATTGTGTGTCTTAATTCCAGCATACACAGGACCAGCGATCACAGTAAGCCATTATATGTGTCATACAAAGTGTATTGTGTGTCATAATTCTAGCATATACAGGACCAGCGATCACAGTAGCCCATTATATGTGTCATACATAGTGTATTGTGTCATAATTCCAGCATATACAGGACCAGTGATCACAGTAACCCATTATATGTGTCATACATAGTGTATTGTGTGTCATAATTCCAGCATATACAGGACCAGTGATCACAGTAACCCATTATATGTGTCATACATAGTGTATTGTGTATCATAATTCCAGCATATACAGGACTAGCGATCACAGTAACCCATTATATGTGTCATACAAAGTGTATTGTGTGTCATAATTACAGCATATACAGGACCAGCGATCACAGTATGCCATTATATGTGTCATACAAAGTGTATTGTGTGTCATAATTCCAGCATATACAGGACCAGCGATCACAGTAACCCATTATATGTGTCATACATAGTTTATTGTGTGTCATAATTCCAGCATATACAGGACCAGCGATCACAGTAACCCATTATATGTGTCATACATAGTGTATTGTGTGTCATAATTCCAGCATATACAGGACCAGTGATCACAGTAACCCATTATATGTGTCATACATAGTGTATTGTGTGTCATAATTCCAGCATATACAGGACCAGTGATCACAGTAACCCATTATATGTGTCATACATAGTGTATTGTGTGTCATAATTACAGCATATACAGGACTAGCGATCACAGTAACCCATTATATGTGTCATACATAGTGTATTGTGTGTCATAATTACAGCATATACAGGACCAGTGATCACAGTAACCCATTATATGTGTCATACATAGTGTATTGTGTGTCATAATTCCAGCATACACAGGACCAGCGATCACAGTAAGCCATTATATGTGTCATACAAAGTGTATTGTGTGTCATAATTCCAGCATATACAGGACCAGCGATCACAGTAACCCATTATATGTGTCATACATAGTTTATTGTGTGTCATAATTCCAGCATATACAGGACCAGCGATCACAGTAACCCATTATATGTGTCATACATAGTGTATTGTGTGTCATAATTCCAGCATATACAGGTCCAGTGATCACAGTAACCCATTATATGTGTCATACATAGTGTATTGTGTGTAATAATTCCAGCATATACAGGACCAGTGATCACAGTAACCCATTATATGTGTCATACATAGTGTATTGTGTGTCATAATTCCAGCATATACAGGACTAGCGATCACAGTAACCCATTATATGTGTCATAGATAGTGTATTGTGTGTCATAATTACAGCATATACAGGACCAGCGATCACAGTATCCCATTATATGTGTCATACATAGTGTGTTGTGTGTCATAATTCTAGCATACACAGGACCAGCGATCACAGTAAGCCATTATATGTGTCATACAAAGTGTATTGTGTGTCATAATTCTAGCATATACAGGACCAGCGATCACAGTAACCCATTATATGTCATACATAGTGTATTGTGTGTCATAATTCCAGCATATACAGGACCAGTGATCACAGTAACTCATTATATGTGTCATACATAGTGTACTGTGTCATAATTCCAGCATATACAGGACCAGTGATCACAGTAACCCATTATATGTGTCATACATAGTTACCTGTACCAGCCGGTCAGTCCACTTGTCCCAAGTAGAAATTCGTGTCCATGGCCCTGCAAAAAAGATCATATACTCACCTACATCCTGGCGCTGCTCTCCCTAGCTTCCAGGGTCTTGTTAAAAAAAGAAAACGACTTACCCGAACCGTGAGAAATAACAGATGATTCCGATCATCTGGCATTTTGCGAGCTGTAAGTATATGTAACAGCATATACTTACATCTATTCGGCATGGTTTGGGTAAGTAGTTTTTTGTTTTAACAAGACCCTGGATGCTACGGAGAGCAGCACCAGGATGTCGGTGAGTATACGATCTTTTTTGCAGGGCCATGCACACGAATTTCTACTTGGAGAAGTGGACAGAAACTTCTGGCAGAAGGTAAGTATGTGTGAATGGGATAGGTGTATGTATTAAACTTGTACAATATATGGTGTGTGTGTTGTGTCTTTGTTTAACTATTTATTTTACAGTGGAGGTAGGAGTGCCGACCGCCTGCTGGCACTTGTAGTTCCACTGTAAAATACAATAGTTTTCTTCTATTTTACACTCTATTACCCCTGTACCCACCGCTTCAGGGGAGCGGGGAAGAGCCCCGGGCTTCAGACTAAGCCTGGGGTGCTCGGGAGAGGGGAGACCCCTTTTTGGGATGTTCCCACCTCCCCTGAGATCCCCGGCTTGGCCTGACCGACTTGGGGTGAGAATGCTTACACCCCGGTCGTTTTGGGTCCGGTGCTGGTTTTAAGTATAGGGGGACCCCTACTCCATTTTTTTCCCCTATATTTAAAACTAGGACTGGTCCTGCAGCCTGGTGCTGGTTCCTAAATTACAGTGGAACCCTACTCGTTTTGTTCCCTTTAATTTTAGATACCAGGACAGGCTGACAAGTCTGGGGCTGGTTAGTCTTTTGAGGGGGACCCTATGTAAGTTTTTTAAAATAATTTAACCCGTTTTTTACAGGTAGAAGACACAAGCAGCCTTCACATATCTCACTGATATGTGCAGGCTGCTTGCTCGGGAGAGTTATCTCGAGTGAGTAATCTCCTGCAAAACGAGATACTCGGGGTTGATATCTCGTTCTGCTTTACCATCGGCCAAATCGATTTGCCTCAAATCGCTTATTGGTAAATTTGCAAACAAAAAAGTGAATAAATCACTAGAGTTCAGGCAAGTTACAGCGAGATTAATCACTTTGCAAATCGGGTCAATCCCAATTCTTAGTAAATTTACCCCTAGGAGACAATCAAAATAGAAAGGATAGGGTAAAGATAAAAAAGTATCATTGCGTGTCTACTGGAAGACATGGACCCTCCGTGGAGAACTCATGCCAGCTAAGCCACTTCATAATCGGTGAGTTACACATTCACCTTCATTCCTTATGGATTCAAACTAGCTCCCACTTTGAATCCATGAGGAAAGAAGGTGAATGTGCTGCTCTGCTTACCTGGGTGGAATTCAACTACCCAGTGCTGATAACATACAGTACATACAGAATTTTTACTATTTTTTTGAATATCGGAGGTGTGAAATCTGCTACCTTTTGCTGAGAACCGAGTGTTTCCTGAGAATATCTATCATTCCAGTATATTTGAGACCAATTGGAACTTGCAATAGGTATTCCTTTATGTGATGGCACAGAGATTAACCCCTAAAGAAGTATCCACAGAGACGAAATGTGTAGGTTAGCTGTTTTTTATCCTAATTCGGTGACTACATCACTATGATGCTTCAAACCTAAGGGTGAATCATCCATGTTCAAATGTGGAACCCTAACCAGCACCGTTTAAAATTGTATTGGTACTGTATAAAATGTTTTTTTTTAATTGTAATACATTGTAATATGCTTTTATAAGGGTGTTAACAGCTTCTTGTTCACAAAAACTACTAGGTTTTCATATGTGAATGCTTTTATACAATACTAGTAATTTTTTTTTAAACTTTCTTTATTCATCAGAGCATAAAAAAAACATGTCACAATTTAAACTGATATTACATATAATATATATCAATCAATCATACAATAAGACGATTTATATACATAAAACCTTTTCCCTGGACGTAGTCGGCTGGGACCCCCCCTCCCCTCTCCCACAAAAATAGGATCAAATGTCTCTCTAATGTCAACCTGGAGGGTTAAAAACAATCGGAGGGTCATTAAGCAATATACGAGTCTCATGCCATGAAATGTATCGAAAACAATTGAAAATTTGATGTTTAATAGATGTAGATAACGAGTCTATAAAACCCTTCCCATAACTGGAAAAAAAGAAGTTGTTTTAACCTCTTTTTGTAAAGTGGATTCTAAGTTCTAACCAATCCATCCGAAAGGCATGAAATAATTTATCCCTAAATAGTGATATCGATGGAGGCAATGGGTTATCCCACATTTGGAGTATACTTTTATGGGCCACTGCAGAGATTATCATTAACAATTTCTTACTTTCAGGTGGAGTTCGAACAGCAGGTGGTAGAATGCCCAATATTGCCCATTCCGTCGATAGGGGTAAATAGTTAACCAGGCAAGAAGAGGCATATCTATAGACTGACAACCAAAACTGTTCTATCAGGGGACATTCCCACATACAATGAACAAAATTTGCCTCCGCAGCCCCACATTTAGGACAATTGCTAGTGTCCCATCACAAACCTGCGATGGGGGGAAATGTAGCCATTATGGTATATATTATAAAACATATAATACTTGCTGGGAGTATAGATTGAGAATAACAAAATGAATTCAATATTTTAGCCATAGATAAGTGAGGGAATAACTTTGACCATGAAGAGAGACCTGTAGTTATTTTTTCATGACCATTGGAGGATGAAGAATTTTATAATGCGGGGATATCGTCCCTCCTCCCCCCATAGGATGAGCCAATAAAAGGTCTAGAGAGTTAGACCAGTCTGAAGGTGAGAACATCCTAATTACCGAGCTTACATGATGTTGAGCTTGATGGATCGCCCAAAAGTGAGATTGAGGTAGGTTATATTTAGTGGAAACGTCAGCCACCCGCAATGGTTCACAAGTCTCAGTGTCAACCAGCGCAAGGACCCATAAGATCCTCTTTCTTTCCCAAGAACCAAAGGGCACCGAAGCAGCGCCATTTTGAAATTCGGGATTAAGCACTAATGGGAGAAATAAAGAATAGTGACTAATAAAGTTTCTCTGTTTTCGTGTAAAATGCCATACTCGCCAAGCTGAAATTAAGAGAGGATTGCGAGTAACTTCTTCTGGCAATTCTTCTTTGTGAAGATGCAAGAACGCTAATAGATGGCAACGAGGAGTAAAGGATTGATCTAAAACCGAATCCGTATAATGATCTGTTTTATGTAGCCAATCTCTGATATATCTCCAAATCCCAGCATGGACACAAAGGAACATGCTATGTCTGGCGCAAACCCAACACATCCCATCACCCCAAGAACACCATCCCCACAGTGAAACATGGTGGTGGCAGCATCATGCTGTGGGGATGTTTTTCAGCAACAGGAACTGGTTCGAGTCGAGGGAAAGATGGATGGTGCTAAATACAGGGATATTCTTGAGCAAAACCTGTTTCAGTCTGCCTGTGAATTGAGACTGGGATGGAGGTTCACCTTCCAGCAGGACAATGACCCGAAGCATACTGCTAAAGAAACACTCGAGTTGTTTAAGGGGAAACATTTAAATGTGTTGGAATGGCCTAGTCAACGCCCAGATCTCAATCCAATTGAGAACTTGAAGATTGCTGTTCACAAGCGGAAACCATCCAACATGAAGGAGCTGGAGCAGTTTTGTCTTGAGGAATGGGCAAAAATCCCTGGGGCAAGATGTGGCAAGCTCATAGAGACTTATCCAAAGCGACTTGCAGCTGTAATTGCCGCAAAAGGTGGCTCGACAAAGTACTGACTTTAGTGGGGTGAATAGTTATGCACGCTGAAGTTTTCTGTTATGTTTTTCTAAATGTTGTTTGACTCACAATATTAAAAAAACCACAACTTCACATTTGTAGACATGTTCTGTGAATGAAATGATGCACACCTTCAAACAATCCATTTTAATTCCAGGTTGTGAGGCAACAAAACATGAAAAATGCAAAGGGGGGGTGAATACTTTTGCAAGGCACTGTAGCTGTTCATAATATTTCTGGAATATAGATACTATCTCAGAGGTACGAAAAACTGTGGCTTGAGTATAGGGGTCACGTATCACCTTTATAGAATGTTTGGGGAGTTGCAACTTAGCCATGTTTGCCAAAAGACGGCCTGATCTATTTCCCCATCTATAAAATGTATTCTTAGTAAAGTCCTGCTGGGTCCGTGCATTAGCCAACAAGAAGCTCCCCAGTAGCTGACGGTGGTGATTATAGAGTGTAAATTTAACATGATGGGTCAGTCACATAACCCTCATATGCCTCATTCATTGCCTTATGAAAATTGTCATATTTTTTAAGATTTTCCCGTTTCTTCCCAGCCATATAGGCCATTATATGACCTCTCAGCACTGCTTTAGAAGTTTCCCAGAATAAGGGTGAATCCTCGCAATGTTCTAGGTTATCACCTACAAATTCATTCCACTGAGTTGTAAGAAATTGTTTGAAATCATCTGATTGTCCCAAAAAGGACGTAAATCTCCAAAATCTAAAAGACCATCCTGGGGATCTAGTTTTGATATTTAAAGTAACAGGGGCATGGTCTGAAATCATAATACTATGGATATCAGGAGATATTGTTGAGGAGACCAAGTGATCCGCCACCATTAGATAATCAATCCTAGAAAAGGATCTATGTACTCGAGAATGAAAAGAGTAAGTTTTATCCGTAGGATTAAATAATCTCCAAACATCACATAGACCATGAATCGAAGTTAATAATCTAATCCCACCAGTATACAAAAGGAGAGGAGGTGAGGAAGAAAATCCAGATCTATCTAACATCTCATTTGCCACACTATTAAAATCTCCTCCCACCATCAGATTTGGGGTAGGTCTCCTAACAAGCAAGTTAGACATTTTACGAAAAATATCCATATTAGGGGAGTTCAGGGCATATACAGTATATTAAGTAAGGTATAAGGATCTCCCCTTATCGTAACATCTAAGAGCTAATATCTACCCTCGGGGTCTGCTTCTGAGCTCAAAATAGAACAATCTAAATATTTATTAAACAGAATAGCAACTCCTCGTTTTTTTGACGTATAGGAAGAAGACATACAGTCTCCAATCCAGGACCCACGTAAAATCCCCTTTTTAGAATCTGCCCAGTGTGTCTCCTGCAAAAAAACATCAGAATCTAGGTGTCTAAGATGGGCCGCTACCCGTCTCCTTTTAACAGGAGAGTTTAAGCCCCGAACATTCCACGAGACTATTCGTACAGTATCTCGTATCTGAGAGAGAGGTTCAGATTGTTCCTTATTTAAATTCGTCATCTAATTTCAAAAAGAGCCTTGATAACAAAAAGCATATTTAGTATCCAGCCCCCTTCCCATCCCAGCCAGTGAGAAGGGCAGCAGTCCAAAAAAAAGAAAAAGAAAACAAAAGAACCCAACCGACCACGTGCAGCGATCACATATATTACAGAAAAAAAGGATACGTTTGAAAAAATATATAATTTTTATAAATGTGAACATTTTAATCACATGCTCCGAAAAACTTATTTTTCAAACATTTTCCACCAAAAACAATGAAAAAGTATGTGTCAAATAACATACTTCAAAAATTTCAAAAACCAAAATTGATATATAAAATACCAAAACAGGAAAGAATAGAGCCCAAAAATGTGGCCATCTTCTATTCTGACATAGCAACCAATAATAAAAACATAAAAAAACAAACATACAATATACGATATATAGTCCCTCTATATCATAGTATAATTTATGCATTTATAATAAATCAAGTAACATGCCCAGAGGCGGAAGCAGGGAAAATAGACATTGAGCGTACATAATTTTGGGCTTGTTTAGGATCATCAAATATATGTGTAGTGCCATCATTTGTGATTTTCAATTTTGCAGGAAAGTGCAATGCGAATTGAACATGGTTATCATGTAACATTTTACAAGTAGGTGAAAATTCTTTACGTCTTTGGGATACATTAGCTGAGAAATCCTGAAAGATCAGGAGGGAATGACCGCCTACGGTCAGAGAATTTTGGCTACCGTAGGATCAGAGAATCAATTCTTTGTCCCTATAATTTAAATATTTAGCAATTACAGGATTTTGGGCGTGAACCATTAGCCGATCTTTCAGGTCCCAATCTATGTGCCCTTTCAATTATCATACGGGTTGTTGATGATGTGACACCAAGGGCCACAGTTAGTGAATTTTGCAAATACTCTAATAAATGTTGCCCTTTAACAGATTCGGGAATCCCTATAAATCTAAGAATGTTACGGTGATTTTTTCTAGATCATCGATTTTGTCAATCAGAGATTGAGATTTGTAGGAGAATTGAAGGGATATTAAAAGTATCTTCCACGTCACTCGTGCATTGTTCCACCGCATCAAGGCGAATGTAAATCCAATTGAGAAACTACATTAGTAATAGTGTCACGCGAGTGCTGGGCACACCCCCAAAGTGACGAAAACGGGGGAAGCCACGAGGCTCCGCCCTGGTTTCCGTAAGCTCTGTCCCTGTACCCCTTAAGCCACGCCCCTTTTTGGCCAACTTTAACTGTTGGGAGGTATGTAGTACAATAGAGAACTGGAAAGACCCGCAATCAGTTCTCTGAGGGGTCACCACAGCAGCCAGCACCGTTATAGAAATTCTGGGTCAGCAATGTATTGCTTATAAGTCAGGTAAAAGACCCAGGCATTCGGGAGCCCTTCTAAAACGCGGCTGCATAAGAGGCCCATCCACTGGAAGTCCAATAGTAGTAATTTGAAATGTGTTTTATCCAAAGTAGCGTTTTCTTTATTAATTCTCCAGTATAAACTGTAAAGTTACTTAAGCTCTCTCTCACAGACCTTTTTCTACCTCTATTATCCAGTCCCACTAACAGGGGACTCTGTATGAGTAGCTGCTAGGCTTAGTTCTCGGTATAGGTGCAGGATAAGGGTGGTTTGTATAACGTGTATGTATATATATATATATATATATATATATACACAAGTTATAGTAGACTAGTGGCAGAACAAAGATCATATATCTGAGAGTCAGTGTAGGGACTGACCAGATGGGAAGACCATGAAGTGGTTGGTCAGCTTGACAAATTATTGCAATATTTTGGAACCAACATTCCGTGTACTCAAAGGAATTACAGTATAAAGTAAGTGAGTGCCGAGTTTGTATGATATTTTTTATGTCGATAATGTGGTCACATATCAAGGACACCCCAGATGGTTGAGTACCCTGGATTAAGTCTGTAATTTATTTAAATTTTGGGGTCACACTTGCTAGGGCACCCTGCTTTCAAATGTAAGACAAAATGTGTCTGTTTATCCCCAGGTGCTTATTAACTGATATCCCTGGGTGTGGTCCTGTCTCTTTAAGCCAGGACCAGGCCTGGCGACAGGGGGGTACAAGGGGCACACCTGTGCCAGGTTCTAAGGGGCCCCGAGGGCTATGGTGCACAAACCGCATCTCTGCCTTGGGTCCGCAGCTAATAATAACTTAACTGCCCCGCTGGACGCCCATCTGGCTCCCCTCCCTGTCCTGAAGGGTATCCCCGGTGCCCTGCCATCCCCATCACTACTCGTTGGTATGGAGTGTGGCCGGGGGGCCGGCGCTGGCGCATTTCGCGTCATGACGCTGCGCCGGCCCTCCTCCCGATATCCCTGGACTACCGCTGCACTATGTCATCCACCGAGGAGCAGGGCCAGGGAGGCCAGGAACTAAAGTGAAACCGGCCACCGCCGGCTCCGTGCAAAGCTCGCATAGAGAGGCCACCTGTGTGTCTGCAACTCTGCACCATCCTCCACTGTCTGTCCCAGCAGATGTTATAGGGGTAAGTAAAAGTGACATCAATGACAGACAGTGCTTATTTTATTAAGACAGACAGTGCCCCTCCTCTTTATTTTACAGACAGCTCCAGTATTTATAGATATATATTTATATATAGATCTTTATACAGATATAGATCATATATATCTATCTATACTGTATATATATACTTATAGATGCATATAGCCTACATCCTTTCATCTATATATATATATATATATATATACATATATATATATAAAAAGCACCAATCCACGGCACTCGCCATTCCTAGATTTGGGGTGCAACATGGTATGTGACCACATTGTTTAAATAGAAATCACAGGGGCTCACTATAATAACTAACAATAATAATAAACAGTGGGGTTTTGGTTCATGAATTGATCAATGCATTTAAGCTTGCAGCCCTCGTCACAGGACCCCACTTTACTGCAAGTCCCTACTCTATTGCTCAGAATTATAACATGGACATAGCCATCACATTAGTGTTAAACTCAGGGTATGCTATCAATGTGGTCACATACCATGTTGCACCCCAAACCTAGGAATGGTGAGTGCCGTGGATTAGTGCTTTTTGTTTATTTGATTAATTTTTTTAATTAATCATTTTGTGATCACATTTTCTCATGCACCCCTTTTAACCTGTTTAATATAACTTGTGTCAGCTGTTTTCCTAGGTGCTTTCCAACAGGTGTGCTTGGTTATTTTGGAACTAACATTCCCTGAATTCAAAGGAATTACAGTTTAAAGTAAGTGAGTGTCGAGTTTGTAAAAATATATATAAAATCTCTCTGTGGGAAATAAAATTTTTTTTGGTACTTTCTCATCTTTGCGGCCCCCTGCTGGAGGCGCTGGTTATGCTACTTACGTATCTTCACTACGTGAAGATACGTAAGTAGCGTAAACATGAGGAAATACCATTCGGCCCCTTGCGGGCTCCCTTAGCTCGCCATGCTGCGGGCACGGTGGCTCGCTTCGCTCGCAACAAGGATACATTCCTCCTCAATGCCCACTTGGATGGTAGGGAATGATGTTGGTCACTGGCTGATGATTACGCTACTTATGTATCTACGCTGACTAGTGAAGATACGTAAGTAGCGTAACCAGCGCCTCCAGCAGGGGGCCGCAAAGATGAGGAAGTACCAAAATTATTTATACAAATTATAAATTCACTGATCCTTTCCTCACAGATTAACTCTGCCAAAAAGCCCAGCCTAAGCAGCAGATGATTAATTAAAAGTGATGTGATATTCGGGATAAGCCTGAATGTCATTAAATATCACGAACATTGAAGGGTTGGCGGTGTTATCGGTGACGCTGTCATACAGGTCGGTGGAGTCGATTGGGTTCTTGGCTGGCGGGGCCACCATTCCTGCACGCCCAGTGCAGAAGACCCCAGTGAGGACGAGGGCCAGGAACATGTGCTTCTTTCCCCTTGGGTCAGGTTTGGAGTAAGTTGGGCTGGCAGAGTAAATTCCATGCACTGCAAAGTATGTTCCGTTTCCATACACAGCAGCTGTGTGAAAAGTAACATGGAAAATGTTAGATGTAACTAATGCAAATACAATTACCAGGCTGAGACAGGGAAATACAATATAAATGGTCATAGCTGTAAAAATACACATGTAGGAATGTACATACAATACGTGTCCTGAACATGGAGCATGAACCGTGGGCAGGGGCCGAGAGGGGGGCGAGTACTAATTACCTGAGCTCAGGCTTGCTAGAGGGGCCCGGCGGGGGCCTGGGTCTGGCACCGCCCCACCCTCTCTCTTATCTCACAGCAGCCCAGCACATGCTGCTGTGTGCTGGGCTGCAGTGGGAGACTGCTCATGGCTGCTGAGCAGCAGATGCAGCAGTCTCCTATGCCTGTGGGGGGGGAGCCATCACACTGATCGCGCCCCCCCCTGGCTTTGCGCCGGCCGAGGGGCTCACAGCACACCCCTCCCCGGCTTATTTTTTAGCCTAGGGGAGCGTGACAATGCATTCCCAATTAGGCCACGCCCCCTTCCCCGGGCCCGGCGCAGCTCTTGACACCCCTGAGCATGGGGGATGGAGATGTGTAAGTCGTGTTGTTGTCCAGCAGACTGAAAGCTGAATGCAGTCATTCGCACTGAGACAGTCTATAGTAGGGGGTGCAGAACACGTCAGAGGGTCACCACTTCCCCCTACATCATGTATGTGGCCTGCTCCCCACTGCATTGCACAGCTCAGTTGTCAGATGGCAGATTGGAAACATGTATAAGTGTCATGATAGGGAGCTGGGAGTGAAAGCAGGTGGAGGCAGTTAGGAGACGGAGCTGCGCTGTGGGCATCTCACTGACGTGACCTCCCCTGCTACACAACACAGGAGGTCACAGTGAGTCAGGGCCAGTGGGGAGCGTGGTCTCCAGTGAGGTCCAGTAGAATAATATTCAATGTCCCACAGTTCCACCTATCTACATGTGCTCCCGCATAAAAGCGAAGTGTGTGTGTTTGTGCGTGTGTGTATGTGTGTGTGTGGGGGGGGTGATGGGGCTTCTTATAGGTATATTTCAATTGCAAAGGTCATCCGGAGGGGGCTGATTCCATTTAAGGGTATATGGAGGAGTGTGATAGCATAAAATTGACACATGGAGGAGTATGATGGCCTAAAAGGGACACATGGAGGAGTATGATGGTATAAAAGGAGCACATGAAGAAGTGTGCAAGCATAAAATGGGCATGTGGAGGAGTGTGGTGGCATAAAAGGGACACGTGGAGGAGTGTCATGGCATAAAAGGAGCATGTGGAGGTGTGTGACCGAATAAAAGGGGCACATAGAGGAGTGTAATGGCATAAGACACATGGAGAAGTGTGATGGCACAAAAGGGGCATATGGAGGATTGTGATGACATAAAATGGGCATGTGGAGGAGCGTGGTGGCATAAAAGGGACATGTGGGGGAGTGTGATGGCATAAAAGGGGCCATCAAGGGGCACGTGGAGGAGCATGGTGGCATAAAAAGGGCATGAGGATGGGTGTGGCGGCATAATAGGGGCACAAGGAGGAGTGTGATGGCATAAAAGGGGAATGTGGAGGAGTGTGATGGCATAAAAGGGGCATGCGGAGGTGTATGACCGAATAAAAGGGGCACAGGGAGGAGTGTGATGGCATAAAAGGGACACATGGAGGAGTGTGATGGCATAAAAGGGACATGTGGAGGAGTGTGATGGCATAAAAGGGGCACGTGAAGGAGTGTGATGGCATAAAAGGGGCACATGGAGGAGTGTGATGGCATAAAAGGGGCACAAGGAGGAGTGTGATGGCATAAAAGGGACACCGGGAGGAGTGTGATGTTATAAAAGGGGCATTGGGAGGAGTGTGATGTTATAAAAGGGGCATGTAGAGCTACTTGATGATATAAAAGGGACGTGGAAGAGTGTGATGGCATAAAAGGGGCACGTGAAGGAGTGTGATGGCATAAAAGGGGCACGTGGAGGAGTGTGATGGCATAAAAGGGGCACGAGGAGGAGTGTGATGGCATAAAAGGGGCACAAGGAGGAGTGTGATGGCATAAAAGGGACACCGGGAGGAGTGTGATGTTATAAAAGGGGCATTGGGAGGAGTGTGATGTTATAAAAGGGGCATGTAGAGCTGCTTGATGATATAAAAGGGACGTGGAAGAGTGTAATGGCATAAAAGGGGCACGTGATGGAGTGTGATGGCATAAAAGGGGCACGTGGAGGAGTGTGATAGCATAAAAGGGGCACGAGGAGGAGTGTGATGGCATAAAAGGGGCACGAAGAGGAGTGTGATGCATAAAAGGGGCATGAAGAGGAGTGTGATGGCATAAAAGGGGCACATGGAGGAGTGTGATGGCATAAAAGGGGAATGTGGAGGAGTGTGATGGCATAAAAGAGGCATGCGGAGGTGTATGACCGAATAAAAGGGGCACAGGGAGGAGTGTGATGGCATAAAAGGGACACATGGAGGAGTGTGATGGCATAAAAGGGACATGTAGAGGAGTGTGATGGCATAAAAGGGGCACGTGAAGGAGTGTGATGGCATAAAAGGGGCACATGGAGGAGTGTGATGGCATAAAAGGGGCACAAGGAGGAGTGTGATGGCATAAAAGGGACACCGGGAGGAGTGTGATGTTATAAAAGGGGCATTGGGAGGAGTGTGATGTTATAAAAGGGGCATGTAGAGCTGCTTGATGATATAAAAGGGACGTGGAAGAGTGTGATGGCATAAAAGGGGCACGTGAAGGAGTGTGATGGCATAAAAGGGGCACGTGGAGGAGTGTGATGGCATAAAAGGGGCACGAGGAGGAGTGTGATGGCATAAAAGGGGCACGAAGAGGAGTGTGATGGCATAAAAGGGGCATGAAGAGGAGTGTGATGGCATAAAAGGGGCACATGGAGGAGTGTAATGTTATAAAAGGGGCATGTAGAGCTGCTTGATGATATAAAAGGGACATGTGAGGGGGCCCGATGGCATATTTTGTATACGGCCCGTGACCATTTACTAATACTTGTCATTGCCCACTCCTGGTTTATAGTCTCTATTGTATGACATACAGATGCAAATCGGCTGTAAGCACGGAGGTCCTCAGCTGCAAGATCCATCAGCTTTCATGCGTACAGTCGCGCCACCCACTGTTCTCCTGTCAGCTGCCGCCATCAGTAATACAAGCACTTATACTCAATCCATGCTGGGTGTAGATCTGTCAAAACAGGCGTCCAATCTCCCCCTGCTTACCCCAAAGTTGGCCTACACGCTCACGACACTCCCAGTAGATTGATTAGTTTGGTGCATCCGTGCGGTGACTGACTATTACTGCCCAGAAACATTGATTTCATGGACGAAGTAAAACTGGCACACATAGATACACACACATACCATCCACCCCCGTAATTATGGTTCAGTGCACGCGCAATCTGTGATCGCTTTATTCGCTGCAATGCACAATCTGCTGATAATCCCAGTATGCGCTGCTTTTGGACTCAGGGCCTGATTCAGACCCGCTCGAAAGCGCTATGCGCTCGCAAGCGGGTCGATGGTGGCCCAGTGTGCATGCGCACGACAGAGCCGGCTCCGTCGTGCGCATGCGCGAGACCCAGATAGCGACGGGCAAACCGTCGCTCCGGGTCTCGCTCCAAAGGGGGCGTGCTGTCGATGTTGAGTGACAGCACGCCCCCTTTGGTGGGTGGGCCGGGGGAGTGACCGCCCAAACGGAGGCATTCCCATGTGAACGCCTCTGTTTGGGTGCGGCCCCACTGACATCACGAGTGATGTCAGTGTGAGAGATTTCTGCTCTGTTAGAGCCGAAATCTCTCTGGGGCTTGCGGCCACGAGACCCTACCACAAGGGTCTCGTCGCAAGCCCGATGGTCGCGATGGTCTTGACCATCGCAACCATCTTCCTGGCCGCTCGCTATAGCTGTTGGTGGTCACCCACAGCTATGCGAGCGGCCAGGAGGCTGTTCTAAAAAAAAAAAAGACCGGCCCTGATTCAGAGCGAGCACTCTGTCAGAGCGTCCGGCTCTGAATCAGGCCCTCAGAACCAGGCCCATAGGATCTAGCAAACAGATTAATATTCTCGGAAACAGACGGTGCGTCCGCTGTGCTCATTACAGGCTGAATTCTCACCGTTTCGCCCAGCGTAGCTCCTGTTGAATCCGTTTTGAATCACGTTTTGAACAGAATTACAGTCGGTCCCGTGGAAGAGCTGCCGCTCGTTGTTAGTGCATGGGTTCATAAAGTTGATGATCTGTTTCTTTATCTCATAAGTCTTCCACAGATCCTTGTTCTGTATCCTCTCAATCTGTGAGGACGGAGCACAAAGAAAGGGAACAGCTGCTCCCCATCACAATATTTTACCAATGTTTAATCTGTGTCTACAAAACAGGGGATCCGTAATGCAGCACAAAGGCAAAAGGACAAAACAGTCAGTTACAGGAGTCCCCCCCCCCGCAGCCTAACCCTAACCCTTCCCTGTAGTGCCTAACCCCAAACCTAACCCTCCCCCTAACTATAATGCATTCTGACTGTTGTCGGTATTCCAGTGCCAGCATTCTGAGTGCCAGCATCCTGACCGCCGGGATGCCAGCTACATTCCTTTGAACTTGCAGATAAGAGTTAAATGTGCTTATTCCAACTTTTTACAAAGTTACTGTAGATAAAAACACTAAGAAAAACTACTTTACATTTTTCTGTACTCCAAAATGCTTGAAAGACATTAATTTTCTGAAAAAAAAACCCATTGCTGCCTCCACCATTAATAAGAAGTGCAAAAATCAGCCATTTGACACCATTTAAGAACCTCTAGTACTTCTATATGGTCCTGCTATCTCAGTTGTCACTAACAGCCTCCTATATGGTCCTGCTATCTCAGTTGTCACTAACAGCCCTCTATATGGTCCTGCTATCTCAGTTGTCACTAACAGCCTTCTATATGGTCCTGCTATCTCAGTGTCACTAACAGCCTTCTATATGGTCCTGCTATCTCAGTGTCACTAACAGCCTTCTGTATGGTCCTGCTATCTCAGTTGTCACTAACAGCCTTCTATATGGTCCTGCTATCTCAGTTGTCACTAACAGCCCTCTATATGGTCCTGCTATCTCAGTGTCACTAATAGCCTTCTATATGGTCCCGCTATCTCAGGTGTCACCAACAGACTTCTATATGGTCCTGCTATCTCAGTTGTCACTAACAGCCCTCTATATGGTCCTGCTATCTCAGTTGTCACTAACAGCCTCCTATATGGTCCTGCTATCTCAGTGTCACTAACAGCCTTCTATATGGTCCTGCTATCTCAGTTGTCACTAACAGCCTTCTATATTGTCCTGCTATCTCAGTGTCACTAACAGCCTTCTATATGGTCCTGCTATCGCAGTTGTCACTAACAGCCTTCTATATGATCCTGCTATCTCAGTTATCACTAACAGCTGCATATATGGTCCTGCTTTCTCACTTGTCACTAACAACCTTCTATATGATCCTGCTATCTCAGTTGTCACTAACAGCCTTATATATGGTCCTGCTATCTCAGTTGTCACTAACAGCCTTCTATATGGTCCTGCTATCTCAGTTGTCACTAACAGCCTCTATATGGTCCTGCTATCTCAGTTGTCACTAACAGCCTTCTATATGGTCCTGCTATCTCAGTGTCACTAACAGCCTTCTATATGGTCCTGCTATCTCAGTTGTCACTAAAAGCCTTCTATATGGTCCGGCTATCTCAGTGGTCACTTTTTTGAGGGTCAAAGATGGTTTCCCCACTTCATGCACTTCTCCCAGATTGCATTTTGTAGTAATGTTGCGCAACATCGCCGCGAGTACCGTGAATTGGCATTTCTAAATGGATCTCGCATTCCTCGCATTTGTGCGATCTATGTGAGTTTCATGAAAAATATGCCACACACATAAATCACACATAATGGCAGAGGGTGAACCAGCCTGATGCCTCTTTAAATCAAGTAGAACTAGTTCATAAATCTTGCATTTAAATTCAGCATCCAGATACCAATTTAATCTAACCCGACAATTGAGCTTATCCTCAATATTTTCCACACAGAATCAAATTATCTATCTGGATTTACACATAAATATGATTATTTCATTAGAATGACTTAATTAATGGGATATTTCCATTTTTAGGTTGGGGGGGCAAGATATAATTTCATTTTGACGTCCCTAAATTGCTAAATGTCATCCTCCTCTCTACCCCTTCCTTTCCAACATACCTGTTGCTGGGTGTTTGGATCTCACTGTCTAATAGAAGTCCCACTGATGCTCCTGGTAGCAGCAGGCAGTCAGTGGGAGCTGTGCTGTTTGCTGTGGTGCGAGGACTGATGGTGGAACCACCGGCATAGGCAAATGCAGGGGGGGGGGTTCTGGTTGCCTGGAAACCCCTCTCCCTAGCCCACACAATGATGGCCACAATAGAAATAGCATATAATACTAAAGTTGCATGTTTCTAAGATCCCCTCAGTGTCACAAATGAAATAATTAGCACTACCTGTTGATCTTTTCAAATGTATCAGCCAGTAATGAATATACTTATGCATCAACTAGGAGATCGGGAAAGCATGCACTGTTAGGGGTACATTGCTATGGACCATCTGTAGGGTCAATTATTAATACTGCATAACTCCCAACTTTTGAAGCCAGCGAGGAGGGACACCTGCGCGCGCTGTAGGCGAGCGCCTAGAAATTGGGGGTGTAGCTATCAATAAGGGGCATGGCCTCACAGGAATTGCCATGCACGAGAGCCACGGCCCTGGTTTCGTCATTCTGGGGGCTTGGCCAGCGCTCCAGTCTCTAACAGAGCCAGCACTGTACATATGCATACCTCCCAACATGACCCTCTCCAGGAGGACACAATGCTCTGGTCCTGGACTTCCCTGGTAAGAGGTGGGGCTGCAGCGCAGTTCAAAATTCAAATAGGGGAGGAGTCACACCAACTGTCATTTCACACACTGGCAAACATCACTGGCTGGGACTCACTGGCAGTTGGTGTGACTCCCCTATTTGAATTTTGGACTGTTCTGCAGCCCCACCTCTGGAGCCTCCACCAATCCTAAATTACCAGGGAAGTCCAGGACCAGAGCATTGTGTCCCTCCTGGAGAGGGTCATGTTGGGAGGTATGCATATGGCATGCATACGCGCATCATCCAGTCACCGCTGCTCAGCCGGCGAGACACTGCGGCCCAACGGTGGGACAGTGCCTCTAAAACGGGACTGTCCCGCTGGAATCGAGACATTTGGGAGGTATGATACTGTATAATAAATTAATAATACCCTATCCAGCGCATAAGGAGACCAATCTGTACATCTATGTCCAGGGCAGTGCTAGGTTCTTTCTCTCCCCCCCCATCAGATTCGTGAACTTGCTCAAATGATCTGGAATGGAGCCTACATCTAAAATAAAAACTTTCAGCCCAGGCAGGACGGCCCTACTGGCGCTTACTGTGATTGTGGTAGCCATGGCAACGCAGCAGGGCCAACATTTAACATTTACATTTTAGCTTGTATTAAATATATTCAGCCTGGGATTAGCGTACCGGGGCTGCAGGGTGCAACACACAATTTTTAATACAGAACATTTATTTATTATTTTTGCCCATACTGTGACTATATATTGGCAATGGGGTTGGTTCAGAGGGTGGCGCTAGAGCACAGTCCGTTGCCACGTTATAGTTGCAGGAGGTGTCTTAAAGTAAAAAGCCGCCCACTGCCGGCTTACGTTAATAGAATAGTGCTCTGTTTACCGTCATTGATGATGGTACTATAAATGAACTGTGAGGGGTATATTTACTATGGTGCATAAATGCTAACATTCTGGCAGCCCCTTCCGGGAGGGGGCTGCCAGGTCGGTCCAGCAGGAAGGGTGGGGGCTACTGCAATGTCCGCGCGTTCGCATCATCGCGGCCCTGGCCCCCGCTTTATAATGCTGATATTACCGGCATTACAAAGCAGGGGGCGGTGTTACGATGATGTGATTTAGAGCAAATCGCGTCATCGTCAGCCAAAAAGCCCACTTTTACATGCGGTCGTAAGGGGGCGGCGGACGATGCGGGAGACTTGCCTCCTCTTGCGGGGTGTCGGGAACGGCATCCAATTTTCGGGAGGCTCCCGACAGTCCCGGGAGAGTAGGCAAGTATGACTATGGTACAGATTTTATTTGGGATGAGCGGGTCCGGTTCTCCTGGAACCGGACCCACCCGAATTCCAGGGATCCGGTGCGATCCAAGACACAACTCGGATCTCCCTGCCTGCCCCGGATCCCTCTTTAAGGCAAAACTTTGCGATCCCGCTTTCGGATCACGAGGATTTGCATAGAGCGGGCTTAACGCTCATTGGCTGAGAGAGCCATCTGTCATGGCTCTCAGCCAATCAGCGTTAAGCCCATTGAATATGGGCACAGGAAGCAGGAAGATGCCGCCCATCCCCCTTGCCTGACATCATCGGCACCCCCGCTGCTGACTCCGCCGGTACCCCTGCCGATACCCCCGCTGACACCCTGCATTGCGGACACCACCAGCACCCATGCACTGCCAACACCATCAGGACCCCCACTTTGAAGACACCGCTGGCAACCCCACTCTGCCGACACCCTGAACTGAGGACACTGCCAGCACCCCTGCACTGCTGCCCTACGCACTGAGGACACCGTCAGCGACCCCACACAACCGACACTCCCACACTGAGGACACCACCGGCACCCCTGCACTGCCGACACTGTCAGCACAAGTGCACTGAGGACATCGCTGGCACCCCCGCTGTCCCGACACCACCGGCACCCTGCACTAAGGACACTGCCAGGACCCCCGCACTACTCCCCACATATTGAGGATACCGTCAGTGACCCCGCACTGCTGCTACTCCCACACCAAGGGCATCCTCGCACAGTCTACACTGTCAGCACTCCTGAACTAAGGGCACTTCTGCTCTGCCAACACTGCCGGCACTATGCACTCAGGACATTGCCAGGACCCCCACTCTGCCAACACCGCAACACTGGCAACACTGCTAGAACTTCCGCATTGAGGACACCACTGGCACTCTCGCATTGAGGACACCGCCAGCACCCGCACTGCCGACACTGCTGTCACAGTAAGTTTCGCTATTGGTGTTTCCAACCCACACTGTATATATAAAACACTGTATCCGTGTTGGAGCTGAACTGCAACATGTTAGTGCCGCCTACTGCTGTCGCTTAGCTTAGTCAGCCTGTAACCCTGGTCTGGGTTTAGTATAATAGTGCCTCCACCCAAGCTATACTATGCTGGATTATGCGTAATTAGGCTTGCTTGGGTAAGCTTAGATTTAGGACCTAATTCAGAGCCGCTCGCAGAATGCGAGTGCTCGCTCTGAATGAGGGCGGCCACTTTTCTTTTGAAAGGCGGCCTCCTGGCCGTTCGCTAAGCTGTGGGTTACCACCCACAGCTTTAGCGAGTGACTAGGTGATGGTCCCGATGGTCTCGACCATCGGGGCTTGCGACGAGACCCTTGCGGTAGGGTCTCGTCTACCGCAAGCCCCAGATTGCTTCCTGCTCTAACAGAGCAGGAAGCACCCTACTGACATCACTGGACGCCTCCATTTGTCCGGCCTCCCCGCCTACAAAACGGGGCGAGCTGTCGATCAACATCAACAGCCACCCCTTTTGTAGCGAGCCCCGAAGCGAGTGCATTTGTCACTTGCTACGGGGCTTGCGCTCTCGCATTGCGAGCGCTTGCGCGTGCGCAGGCCCTTACCATTGACCCACTTGCGAGCGCATAGCGCTTGCGAGCGGGTCTGAATAAGGTCCTTAGTGTAATTTCCAGCTAGCTGGATGCAATTTATGGCCCTAAACTAGATGAAAAAATCAATATTGTGAGGTGGTCAAAATTGATTGGAAATGACTAGAAATAAATGTTATTGAGGTTAATAATACTGTAGGAACAAAAACAGGCCCAAATTATGTGATTTTAGCTGTTTTTGTGATTATATTTGAAAAAATACAGATCCAAAAACAAAAACAAAAAACAAAACACGCAAGGGCGGTTTTGGCAAAACCAATCCAGATCCAAAACTAGAGATGTACGCCGACCCTCGTGTTTTGGTTTTGGATCTGGATCTCCCCTGGTTTGGATCTGAATCTGGTTTTGGATTTTTTTCCTTGGTGTTTTGTTTTCGTGTTTTGGTTTTGGATCTGGATTTTTTTCTTAAAAAATAAAAAAACAGCTAAAATCACATAAAATGTGCCTTTTTTTGTTCCTACAGTATTAATAAACTCAATAACATTTATTTCCACTCAATTTTGGTTACTTCACAGCTCACAATATTGAATTTTTTTCATCTAGTTAAAGGGCCAAAAGGTTGCATCCAGCTTGCTGGCTCAAAACTGATTGATATAATTATTAATAGATTTGAGGACTGTGCAAAGATGATGGTTGGGATACCCTTGAGGATTGAAGGCATGGGCCTTCATAGAGGACAAGGAAGTCGCCGGCCTTGCATTATCATGACGACTGCTGGCGGCAGCTACAACATGTGGTTCTTGGCCTTGCTCTCCTGTCATGTGACAGCACTCCATATTTTCTGCGGTCTTGAAGCAGTGTCACAAGCACCATTGTGTAGCCAAGGTGCGGTTACAAAATTCACACACGTGCAGTCGTGCACACACAGAAAAAAAATATACAAAAGACACTATTTTTTTTGGGGGGGGGGGGGTGTTCGGGTCCAGAACTTGGGCCCAGAGCACAGATTGATGACGACTGGAGTTGGGCAGCACTAGGTTGCGTTGCCGACTTGCTAGATCTTGTGCGGCTAAGCCTAACACGCACAGACAGACAACTATTAGAAAAAAAGACAATTGATTTTAATTTTTTTTATGCTCCAGAACTTTGGACCAGAGCACAGGTTGATCACGACTGGAGTCGGGCAGCACTAGCTTGCAACTAGCGTTGCTGGCTGGATCTTGTGCAGTACTGCGGTTAAGCCTAACACGAACACACGCACACACGCACACACACACACACACACACAGAAAAATATAGAAGACACTGTGATTATTTTTTTTTACTATATATTTTTTTTTTTTTTTTTTTTTAGTCCAGAACTTGGGCCCAGATGGACACAGCACCAGCCCAGATGTATCTACAGTTCTGCACCAGCCCAGATGGACACAGCACCAGCCCAGATGTAGCTACAGTTCTGCACCAGCCCAGATGGACACAGCAGACATGAAAAACACCAGCCCAGGACACAGCAGACAGCACAGACAGCCAAGATGGATCAGCAACAGCCCAGATGGACCCAGCAGACAGCACAGTGACAGGTGTCACAGGCACCAGCCCAGAATGGATCAGCAGTCACCAGCCCAGGACACAGCAGACAGCACCAGCACCTCTCCCAGCCCTACACTACCCACCCTCCCTGTTCAGTCTCCACAGCCGGAGTGAAATGGCGTCCAGCACGTGGTCCCTTATATACTATATTAATCATAGAGACGAGAGCTTTGATTGCCTTGATTTGAGAGATCCGAGTAAGGCGGGAACATCCGAGCCTGCTTGGATCCGACTCGGTTCTGCTAAATTCGGGTGGGTTCAGACCTCTGGAAACCAAACCCGCTCATCTCTATCCAAAAACAAGAGGAGATACAGATCCAAAACCAAAACACGCTGGTCGGCGAACATTTCTAGTTTTTAGAAATGGATATGTTGCCCATAGCAACCAATCAGATTCTAGCTATTATCTTTTAGAAGGTGCTAGATAAATGATAAATAGAATCTGATTGGTTGGGCAACATCTCCACTTCTAAAATCCCGCACTTTAGTAAATATACCCCTGAGACTGAAGGTACATTCTTCTCAGATTGGGTAAAGTGGCGTTGCTTTCACAAATTGCAGTATTGCCTGAAAATATGGCCTAGATACTGGGTCAGGCTATACTGGAACCATTACCTTCAGTATTCTGTTTCCGCAGGTTCGTGCAAATTTCTTCTGAACACCTGAATATTCAGCAGATCCGGCAGGAACATCCACCACCGTCACAAGACTGCTGCTCATCGGCTGCCAATGTTGCAGTAATCCGAGTGATGATTGTTCTAAAAATAAAACAGAATATGTTATTGGTAATCCCATAAAGCTCACATATCCGGATCCTGGGAGAGTCTGTCCCAGCCTGTACCACACTCAGGGCCAGATTTGAGTAGCTGGCTATTACGTGGAAAAACCGCACTGATTGGTTGTTTGGGATGATGTCATTTCCATATTCCCTGAGGCCAATTATTGTTCATTCATTGTATGTCATTGGGTCTGGCCTTCACAAGAGTAAGAACCTGTATGTGCATTATAATTATAATTACTAATAATAATACGAGTATCGCGGCTATTCGTGGCAATAAGAAATGATCTAGTGCCCGGATGTGTTATTGTACATGCAGTATAGGAGCCCCATTCCTGCGATATGTTAAAGTAAAGTGATCGCAAACCATCCACCCTCGTATTCATGGCGCAGCTCACGCACAATCTGTGATCACTTTCTTTGGCACATGCGCAGTTTGCTGATTATGGCGGGGTGTGGCCGCTTTTGGACTAGCATCGGACTCAGAATAACACTTTCCTACTCTGCCGGGAGTTGCAGTAGACTCCTGAATTTGCAATTAGTCCCCCGGGCCCCCAGAAGAGTAGGCGACCCTCCCGCATCCCTCCCGATTCCTTGCAAAGTGGGCACTATGGGGAGGATAATGCAGTGAATCGCGAGTAAACGGGGAGGAGGCGGGGCCAATATGACGTGTTTCTATGAAAATCACATCATGTCGGGTTCGCCACTCTTGATGGACTCGTGATTTGCGGCATGTGTCATTCCTGTCAGAAGCGTCTCTCCTCTAGGCTTCTTCCAGAGTAGAGAGTGCAGAAGTAGGTGCAGTGTGCTCAGAGCCAGGCCCATAGGATCTAGCAAACAGATTTATATTCCCGGACACAGAGGGCGCGGCCGCTGTGCTCATTACAGGCTGAATTCTCACCGTTTCTCCCAGCGTAGCTCCTGTTGATCACGTCGATATGGTCGATCCCGTGGAAGAGCTGCCGCTCGTTGTTCATGGATGGGTTCGTACTAGGGGTGTGCACCGGCCACTTTTCGTGTTTTGTGTTTTGGTTTTGGATCTGGATCTTTCTTCGTGTTTTGGATCTGGATTGCTTTTGCCAAAACCACCCTTTCGTGTTTTTGGCTCTGGGTTTTGGGTTTTGGATCTGTATTTTTATGGAAAAAAAGCATAAAAACAGCTAAAATCACAGAATTTGTGGGTTTTTCTGCTCCTATGCTATTATTAACCTCAATAACATTAATTTCCACTCATTTCCAGTCTATTCTGAACACCTAACACCTCACAATATTGTTTTTAGTCCAAAAGGTTGCACCGAGGTAGCTGGATGACTATGCTAAGCGACACGAGTGGGCGGCACAAACACGTGGCCCATCTAGGAGTGACACTGCAGTGGCAGACAGGATGGCAGTTTGAAAAACTAGACCCCAATCAGTACATAATGCAAAGAAAAAAAAGAGGTGCAAGATGGAATTGTCCTTGGGCCCTCCCATCCACCCTTATGTTGTATAAACAGGACATGCACACTTTAACAAACCAATCATTTCAGCGCCAGGGTCTGCCACGCGACTGTGGCTGAAATGATTGGTTCGTTTGGGCCCCCACAAAACAAGCTGGCAATTAATCTGTCCCTGCACAAACTGGCTCTACGGAGGCAAGATGTCGTCCTCATCCTCCTCATCCATCGATTCTTCACCCTCTTCAGTGTTGTGTACATCCTCATCCTCACAGAGTATTAATTTGTCCCCGCTGGAATCCACCACCACAGGTCCCTCTGTACGTTCTGGAGGCTGGTCTCCCTGGAAGAGTTGATAATTAATTTTGATGAACATCATCTTCTCCATATTTTGTGGAAGCAACCTCCTACGCCTTTCGCTGACAAGGTTCCCGGCTGCACTAAACACTCTTTCGGAGTACACACTGGAGGGGGGCAACTCAGGTAAAATAGAGCCAGTTTGTACAGGGGCCTCCAAATTGCCTCTTTTTCCTGCCAGTACAGGTATGGACTGTCTGACATCCCTACTTGGATGCTGTAACCAATGTAATCCTCCACCATTCTGTCAGTGGTGACAGTATCATATGCAGTGACAGTAGACATGTCAGAAATTGTTGCCAGGTCCTTCAGTCCGGACCAGATATCCAAACCGGCCCTTGACTTATGATGACACAGGCGCACGCTTGGCGCTGCTACTGTGTTGATGCACGTGCGGCTACAGCGCACACAAGTCACAAACAGAAAAAAAATTGTTTTTTATTTTTTGGAGCACTTTGGGGGTTACACCATCCTTTAACAGAGTTATGGGACACAGGCACACACTTGGCGCTGCTCCTTTGTTGATGCACGTGCGGCTACTGCACATACATTTTGCACACAAACAGAAAAAAAAGAAGAATTGTTTATTTTTTGTGGAGCGCACTTTGGGGGTTACGCCACCCTTTAACAGACAGATGCATGCTTGTCGCTGCTGCTTTGAGGATGCAGTTGCGGCTACACCCCACACAATTCACAAACACAGAAAAAAATGTTTTATTTTTGTTGGAGTGCACTTTGGGGTTACACCAACCTTTAACAGACAGACGCACGCTTGGCGCTGCTGCTTTGAGGATGCAGGTGCGGCTACAGCCCACACAATTCACAAAGACAGAAAAAAAAGAATAATTTTTTATTATTTGTGGAGCGCACTTTGGAGGATACACCACCCTTTAACAGACAGATGCATGCTTGGCGCTGCTGCTTTGAGGATGCAGGTGCGGCTACTGCGCATACATTTCCCACACAAACACAGAAAAAAAGATTAATTTATTTTTGTTGGAGCGCACTTTGGGGGTTACACCACCCTTTAATGGACAGACGCACGCTTGGCACTGCTGCTTTGAGGATGCACGAACAGTGCACACAATTCACAAACACAGAAAAAAATGTTTTATTTTTGTTGGAGTGCACTTTGGGGGTTACACCACCCTTTAACAGACAGATGCATGCTTGGCGCTGCTGCTTTGAGGATGCACGTACAGTGCACACAATTCACAAACACAGAAAAAAAATAAAAATTTTTGGAGTGCACTTTGGGGGTTACAGCACCCTTTAACGGACGAGCCAGCCGGCCCTTTACTTATGACACAGGCGCACGCTTGGTGCTACTTTGTTGATGCACGTGCGGCTACTGTGCACACAATTCACAAACACAGAAAAAAAAAATTTTTGGAGTGCACTTTGGGGGTTACAGGCTAACGGACAAGCCAGCCGGCCCTTTACTTATGACAAAGGCACACGCTTGGCGCTACTTTGTTGATGCATGTGCGCACGCAATTCACAAACACAGAAAAAATATTTTTTTTTTGCACTTGGGGGGAGCACCCCTGATGGATAGAGCACCCCTGATGGACAGAGCACCTCCTGGACAACACTACAGCACCCCTTTAGGACTGGGACACTGCACAACACAGGACTTTGGAGTGGACACAGCCCCTATGGACAACTGACTGCACAACACAGCCCAGCCAACCCCTATGGACTTTGGAGGAGTGGACACAGCCCCTATGGACAACAGCAGCACAGCACAACACAGCCAGCCCCTATGGATTTTGGAGGAGTGGACACAGCCCCTATGGACAACAGCAGCACAGCACAACACTACACTACACTACACAGCCAGCCCCAACTCCCACCCTCCCTCTTCACTGTCCACAGCCGAGTGAGAAAATGGCGCCGACGCGGGTACCTTATATAGAGTCCAAAACCGGCGAGATCCTACAGCATGATGATGATGTTTTGCCTCGATTTCAAAACAGAGTCAGGCGGAAAAAGTCGAGTCTGACTCGGATCCACCTCGGATCGGGGGGGCTCGGAGGGGTTTGGATTTCAGAAATCCGAACCCGCTCACCCCTAGTTCTTACTAGTGTTGATGTCCTGTTTCTTTATCTCATAAGTCATCGATAGATCCTTGTTTTGTAACTTCTCAAACTGTGAGGACGGAGCACAAAGAGAAAGGGAACAGCTGCTCCCCATCACAATATTTACTGCATAACAGGCAGACATTAAACCTTCAACATATAAATCTGTGTCTATAATTATGCAACAAGGCTTTGGAGAGTGAAGGCACTGGAAAATGGTGCTGCAGCATGATAAGGGGTAGGGGCACCTTGCTGGCCTGTGGACCAACAGCCCAAAGAGAGGTGGATGGGTAGGTATGTCCGGCCTTGCCTTTCTCACCCAAGCTCCCCTGCTAGCCAATCAGTGGCTATGGGTCGCTAGGTAAAAGCAGGGCTGTCGAGAGCATTGACGGGCCTGGGTACTGGGGGGCATGGCCAATTTGCTTTTCTTAAAAAGTACTATGTGCGGTGCCGTGCGCTTGGTAGGGGGGCAGATTTGTTCTCCTCGGCCAAGGGGCAGATCCAAGGAGGGAGGAATAAATGCGATTGCCCATAATCCCATCCGTCCCCGTTACACTGGCAGGGAGAGAGAGGACTCAGAGACTGCTGCTGTGAGTGGCAGGGTCCCCTTACTGGACCCTCTGCAGCCCAGCCCACAGCAGCATATGCTTGGCTGGGGATAGTGACTGCCGCTGAGCAGCAGCAATCACCTCTCACTCCCTGCCCAATGCACTACTGACCTGGACCCGCACCAGGCCCTTCCAGCCGGCCCGTGTAAGTAGTACCCACCCCCCTCTCTCTATGTGCCCCTGGGCAAAAGAGGACACATCCTGCTTTAGCTACACCAGAGATTGAGCAGAAGTTTATGGAGGAAAAGCCCACAGAAGCATCGAAAATAGCAGCACATAGCTGAAATACTTACAGTGCCAGCATGCAGGTCAATTATAAGTATCCAGACTGAGGGGCTGATTCAGCAAGGAATGCACGCTAGCAGACGCATGCACCCAGACGCAGCGAGAAAATGCTAATCAATGCATACACGCGGATATCGTAACACAAGATGCAGCCGCCCAGCCCCATATTAAACCACCCATCTCCCTTTACTCAAAGCCTGATCAGTACTCAAGATAGTGTAAACATTGGTAACATCGAGAACCATCGGCCACATTTACATAATAGTGGTTGACCAGACTTCTCGCAGGACCTTGGCAACTTCCTGTGTGCACAGAGTCTCATCAGTGCGTCCGTCGCCGCACTGGCTTAATTATGGAACGGCATTCCAATGCACAGGCATGCCTGCATTCGCCAGACCACCCCCAGTCACCATCATGGCACTTCCTGTCAATCAATATCAGAAGGGGTCTGCGTACACGCGGCGTGTTTCTGCATACGCTTGCCCGATCGCAATGGCTAGTTCAGACACGCGCAGTGCAATGCATACACATGTGCAGTTCGGAAAAATCTGCCAAGTGCATGCGTTCTCTCATTTGCGTTCCTTGCTGAATCAGCCGCTGAGTACATACCACGTGCCTCAGCTAATGAAGGCCACATTAAAAAATTCTACTAAGCCCGAGGGCCACTAAGCTATACGCCATACAATAGCACAATCTTGATTCACCCAATTCACATTACACCACATAGTCGTGTCCCTTTTTCATGTATGACACACAGCAGTGCCCCTTATACACAATGCCCACAGCAGTAGTGCCCCTTATACAATACCCACAGCAGTAGTGCCCCTCACACATAATGCCCACAGCAGTAGTGCCCCTAATGCAATGCCCACTGTAGTGGTGCACCTTATGCAGTGCCCCCAGTAGTGGTGCCCCTTATGTAGTGCCCCCAGCAGTGGTGCCCATTATGCTGTAACCTCAGTAGTGGTAGTTCCCCATGTGCAGTGCCCCAGTAGTGGTAGTGCCCCATATGCCTTGCCCCCAGTAGTGGTAGTGCAGTGCCCCTTATGCAGTGCCCACAGTGGTAAAGCCTCTTATGTAGTGCCCCCAGTAGTGGTAGTACCCCTTATTCAGTGCCCCCAGTAGTGCTGCCCCTTATGTAGAGCCTACAGTGGCTTATGCAATGTCCCCAGTAGTTGTAGTGCCCCCAGGAGTGGTGCCATTTATGCAGTGACCCCTATGCAATGCCCCTATTAGTGGTGCCCCAGTATTAGTGCCCCCAGTACTATTGCCCCTAATAGTAATGCCCCTAGTAATAGTGCCCCTAATAGTAATGCCCCCTAGTAGTAGTGCCCCTAATAGTAATGCCCCCTAGTAGTAGTGCCCCTAATAGTAATGCCCCCTAGTATTAGTGCCCCAGTATTAGTGCCCCCAGTACTACTGCCCCTAATAGTAATGCCCCTAGTAGTAGTGCCCCTAATAGTAATGCCCCCTAGTAGTAGTGCCCCTATTAGTAATGCCCCCTAGTAGTAGTGCCCCTAATAGTAATGCCCCCTAGTAGTAGTGCCCCAGTATTAGTGCCCCAAGTACTACTGCCCCTAATAGTAATGCCCCTAGTAGTAGTGCCCCTAATAGTAATGCCCCCTAGTAGTAGTGCCCCTAATAGTAATGCCCCCTAGTAGTAGTGCCCCAGTATTAGTGCCCCAAGTACTACTGCCCCTAATAGTAATGCCCCTAGTAGTAGTGCCCCTAATAGTAATGTCCCCTAGTAGTAGTGCCCCTAATAGTAATGCCCCCTAGTTGTAGTGCCCCAGTAGTGAAGCCGCTTATAAAAAAAAAATACTACTTAACTTAAACCCCGCTCCCCCATCTGCTGCCTCCGGTCTGCCCAGCTGCACACACTGCGGAAGCTGGAGCTCAGGAGTGAACTCCAGCCTCTGGCTGCCACTGTGGTGCAGGTAGGGAGCCAGGCGCCCACTGATTACAAAATCTCAGGGGACGCCCAGCAATAGGAGCCTGTTGGCTGACCACGGGGAACAGCTCCCCCCGGTCGGCGGGCCACCCAACAGAGTTCTGCGGTCCATGGGTTGAAAACCCCTGATCTAGTGTGTAAAAGTAGCTTAGTCAGTGAATGTGATATACTGCCTGGTCACTGCAGATGTGTCTGAAAGAGTAGCTGAAAGTGTCTGGGAGATAGTGATATCCATCACAGTTTGAGAACTCCCAGAGGCGTGGTAGCTTCACTAGAAAAGTAAGTGTCCTCCAAAATGCCATTGTACCACTTAACCACAGATATGTGGACAAGCGGAACAAGGCAAATGCAAGATTATATGACTGTAACAGCCTACTGGGTGGGTGTATTGCCTTCAGCGCAGGGCCAGATTAAGGGGAGGGCAACAGAGGTGGTCATCTCGGGACCCCCACAAACAGAGGGGCCCCCACCACTAAAGCAATTCCCCCTGATGCCGAGATGGGAGCGGAGCCAACACGGCAAGCCCCGCCCCCATATGTCCCGCGAATCGTGGCATTACGGCACGAGGGGGCGGGGCCTAATGAAGTGATTAGCATCTGAATAGAATGTAAGTGTATATATGTACTGTTTTATTATTTATATATGTGTGTATATATGTGTATGTTTGTGTTTATGTGTATACTGTGTATGTTATTGTATATACAGTATGTGTTAGTATGTGTATACTGTGTATGTGTTAGTGTGTATGTATGTGTTAATGTGTATATATGTGCTAGTGTGTATACTGTGTATGTATATGTGTTAGTGTGTTTGTGTTTATGTGTGTGTATAGTGTGTATGTTATATAAAATATATCTGTTTGCTACACATATATTATATGTGTGTATGTGCATGTTTAATGTGTGGCGTGGGAGGCTCCATGTGGCTTGGTGGGGGCACTTTTTTTTAAACATCTACAGGGAGAAGGGCTTATATCATAACAAGAGACAGAACCACCAGTCACTTTCCTTGCTATTTCGTGTGGTGAAAGGCATATTGCCAATTTTATGTCTTTCTACCAGCTAGCTTTCCCTTTGATGTTTTTTTCATTACCACTGTAAAAGATTGGTTCTTTGATTTAAGGGCGACTTAAACCCTGTATGCCCTTGGGCATCAGCTTTAGTAGATGACATTGACGGACTAGTATTGTCACTGGTGGCAGCAGCTCCAGCACTAGTATGTGGTTCCTGGTCTCCTCTCAACTGATCGTCTCCATATCAACAAACACGAACAAAGTGGGGTACAGCACACACATCAATATGTACCAACATTTTAAATTTTTTACTTTATTTTAAACTTTGTTCACAAACAACATTGCGCAGTTACACCGCTTATGCGAATACACTGGGGTAGAACCTACAGCATCACAAATTCACAATACTTATGAATATTACACTGAATGACCGACAGCATCACAATACTTTATGAATATTAGACTGCGGTATTACTGACCAACAGCGTCACAATACTTGTATGAATATTACACTGAATTTTTCTGAATATATTATACTGCAGTATGGATGACCTAGAGCAGGGGTTCCCAACCATGGTCCACAAGGCACACTAACAGTCCAAGCCTGCGCTCAGATACGCCAACCTGACATAGCTGGGTGGTTGTGACGTGGGTTTTACCTAAGCTGCCACCACGAAGAGTATTAAAATAGCGCTCTTACGTTCGCCAGACACTTAAATCTCACTTAAACTCACAGTTATTACACAAATATAGCATGGGCCTCTCCAGGCACGTGAATTCATTAGATCACAGAGGTAACGCTGATAAAGTTTTAGGATTTATTGAGAAATAGGGTTAAATTTCAGGAAAAATAGGTAAATAAACAAGACATACAAATATAAGTAAATGCACAAACTGATTACAGATAAAAGAAAAGCATAAAGTATCAGAATCCTAAGGTATCTTATGCTGAGATCTTAGAGAATCTGTGTGGAGGGAGACCACCATAGACCGACATGGGGGGCACTCCTTAGCTCTCAGCTACTCCCTAGAAGTGAACACCTAGCAGTGTGGACTGCTGAGCATTATAGTTCCATAACTTGCTCATCCCCCAGCAGCCCCCCACCCTTTTCAGGCTCAAAAATACTGGTATTTGTTCTCCCGGATCTGTGTAGATGCAAATTAGCACAACTACAAGACCTGACACTAATATACCTCCCTGGACCTTTAGGGTATTTTATGATAAGAAGACTGCTAGCATAAGGTGTTACAAATGACCCTTCTAGCAGCAAGACTGACTGCGTACATGGCCCCCTAGTGTGAGAGCAAACATTACATTCAGGAAACATTGTCTTCAAAGGCCAGGTGTCACTTGACCATCTGCCATGATCAGTTTATGCAATCCAGTTTACACAAACAGCCATTTCTGAAATATATACTTTAGGGAATTATGATAATACACACATTTTATACAGAGCACACAAAATACGTACAGTCATGACATGGGCTTTTGATGAATCGCCGTAACCCATGGCGATGGTCACACCTCCCTCCTAAAAATGGTGCAGGGAGATAGCGAACATCCATCACTTACCTCCCTGTGCCACGGCGTCTACCTCGTCACCTTGCCGGGAGAGTCCATCTGCATTCCCGTGCTCTGCTCCTTTTTTGTGTTGGATGGTAAATGTGTATTGCTGCAGAGTGAGACTCCATCGCAGCAATTTGCCATTACTCTCAGAAACCGTATTCAATCAGCTGAGTGGGTTATGGTTATGGTCAGTGATTACCGTGAAGTCTCTCCCATAGAGATACGGCTGCAGCTTTTGCAATGCCCACACAATAGCTAAGCATTATTTTTCAATCGTGGCATATGCCACCTCACAGAGGAGCAGTTTCCTACTCAGGTAGAGGACTGGGTGTTCATTTCCCTGCCCATTTACTTGACTGAGGACAGCTCCCAGACTGTAGTTAAAGGGCATCAGTCTTCACAATAAACCTGAGTTTAAAATCCGGGGCCTGCAGCACCGGAGACTGAGCCAGGGCAGACTTCAGGGCTCGGAAGGCCTGCTCACAGTCTGCCGTCCATGCGACCAGATTCGGACGTTCTTTTTGAGTCAAATCGGTTAGGGGCTTGGCAAGTACGAATTTATGGTAGTACCCCGCCGTCCCCAAGAATGACCTGACATGCTTCTTGTCCCGAGGGGTAGGTCATGCTGTGATAGCCTCCACTTTGCTCGGTTCTGGGCACAGAGTACCTCCCCCTACATAGTGTCCCAAGTACTGCACCTCACTCATGCCAAGCTGGCATTTCTCTGGCTTGATAGTCAGACCTGCTCCAGTGATCTTGCGCAACACACTATCAAGGTGTCCCAGGTGTTCCTCTCATGTCTGGCTGAACACAGCAATGTCATCTAGGTACGCTACTGCATGTCCCTCCTGGCCTGCCAGCAGGTCATTGACCAGATGCTGGAAGGACGCAGGGGCATTTTTCATCCCAAAGGGCACTCGAACAGCCCAAATGGGGTGATAAATGTGGACCTCTCATGGGCTTCAGGAGACAATGGAAACTGCCAGTACCCTCAGCTGAGATCCATGGGCCAGCTGATCCAGCAAGTCATCTATCCTAGGCATGGGGTATGCATCGAACACTGTGGCCTCATTCAGCCTCCTGTAATCAACACAAAATCGGGTACCTCCACATTTCTTGGGAACCAGTACCAAAGGGGCTGCCCACGAACTATGAGACCTCTGAATCACACCTAGCTGCAGCATCTCATCAATATCCCTTTTCATGGATGCTAACACTTCTGGGGAGGTGCGGTAGGCTGCCTGTCGCAATGGGGTTTGGGTGCCAGTGTTAACATGATGCATCACTAGGTGTGTCTTGCCAGGCTTCCCTGTAAAATGTGCCTGTGACGGGTTTATTGTGTCAGCTAGCTGACCTAGCTGTACTGCAGACAGCATCTCACCTCGGCGAGCGTCTGTCAGAGACCCTCCTTCCTGGGCAGCAACTGCCAGGTCTAACAGGGGGTCAGGTTTCTGCTCATTCTCAGGCAAGCTACACACAACTGCAACACAAGCTTCCCTGTCATGATACGCCTTAAGCATGTTAATGTGGTATATTTTCTGTCTTTTATGGCCTGCCTCCTGCGCTACTACATAACAACCTTGCCTACCCTCCCGATTGGGCCGGGAGCCTCCCGATTTTCAGGTGCCGCTCCCGCCCCCCCAGAAAGGCAGGCAAGCCTCCCGGAAGCCGGCATCCCTCCCTACCCCCCGCAGAGTTAATATCAAAACCCCCGCAGCGGGGGGCCCTGGTGACGCGATTCGCGCTGAATTGAATCATCGTGGCCCCGCCCCCTGCTTCACAATGCCGAAAATAACGGCATTGTGAAGAGGGGGTGGGGCCATGATGACGCAATCATGCGGCTCCGCCCCCAGCTCCTCCCCAAATGTGATGTCATGGCGGGGCACGCCCCCCCACTTTTAGCCGACAATCAGCTCCCTCCTGGAAAAAGCAAGTATGCTACATAATCTACATCATTGATGCGCTGTATTATGGAGAACTTGTTCTGCCACAGCAGGTTTAGGACCAGAACCTTCTGCCCTACCTCAAGTATGCGCTCTCTCGTGTGGCGATCATATCACCTCTTCTGTTTTGCCTGCGCCACTTTAAGGTTATCCTGCGCCATCCCCATCAGGGATTGCAGCTTCTCCCTGAACTGTACCATGTAGTGTACCACTGACTGCTCAGAAGTGACCATCTTACCCTACCATTCTTCCCTGATCAGATCTAAAGGGCCACGCACGCGGCGCCCATATAGGAGTTCAAAGGGTGAGAATCCGTGGATTCCTGCGGCACCTCGCGGTATGCAAAGAGGAGGTGCGGCAGGAACCTCTCCCAGTCTCTTCCCTGGGACTCCACAAAGGTCCACAACATTTGTTTTAGGGTACTATTAAGTCTCTCCACCAGTCCATTCGTTTGTGGGTGGTATGGGGTCGTAATGAGGTGATCCACATGTATCTTTTTACAGAGGCTCTGCATAAGATTTTACATGAACTGGGTACCTTTGTCCATTAACATCTGTTTTGGGAACCCCACCCTGGAAAATATGGCAATAAGGGCATCAGCAACCTTATCTGCCTGGATGGATGACAGAGCCACTGCTTCTGGATACCGTATGGCATAATCTACCACATCAAAATATATTCCTTCCCAGAGCTACTGGGAATAGCTAGGGGCCCCACAATGTCTACAGCAACCTGCTCATAGGGTTCTGAGACAACTGGCAAGGGTATTAAGGGTGCCCTTTTCACATCACCTGACTTTCCTACCACCTGGCAAGCATGACATGAATGACAGTAGTTAGCTATGTCTGTCATCATGCCGGGCCAATAAAAATTGTGTCTTAGCCGTACCTTGGTTCTGGACACACCCAAATGTCCTGCCAGGGGAATCTTGTGAGCCACCTTCAATAAACCGCCCCTGTACAACTCTGGCACAATCAATTGCTTTTCAATAATTACATTGGGATGCTCAGTGCTGACATTGTGCTCCCTATACAAAAACCCATTTTCCCAATATATCCGATTTGAGCCCCCTTCTGTACACATCTAATGAGCGTGAGCCCTGATCGACTCAAGCATTGGGTCTGTGTTGAGACATATTTTAAACACATTCTGGTCAGTGGAGGGCAGTGGACTGGGAGACTGCCCCCCCCTCCTCTGCTCTCACAGGAGAGAAGGGGAGGGGGAAGGGGGATTGCCATCCAGTGAACTGTCATCCACATATGCAGGGGTTAAAAAACCACACCCTTTCAGTGCTGTTGCCTCTGCATCTGCAGGGGCTCACAAACACTCTTCCCTTCATGCGGCAACAGTTGTAAAATCATTAGTTAACTGTACATTACTCGGTTCTATGCTAGAACATGCATAATTACACATTTCAGTCTCTGTCCTGCGAAGTTGAAAAGCATTATTCTCTGCAGTATCAACAACATTTTCATCGGTACTTATTGACTCCTTAGTACATATAGGCATTGGTGTTAGCTTTGGAGAAAAATTATTGATAGGCAAGTTTACATCAGGGGCCACATTTTGGTCAGTCACATATGTAGCAGACATCATCCCCAGATCTGTCCCCAATAAGACCGTGGCAGGCAGGTCCGCAAGTACCCCAACATCACAGATTCCACGACCTGCCCCCCAGTCTAAATAAACCCTGGCTAGGGGTACCGCAGAGTGTACTCCACCCACCCCCTGCACAGCCATTGTTCTCCCTGGTAAAATGTTCTCGGGGCGCACCAAATCTGGGTGTATCAGAGTCACATCAGCCCCGGAATCATGCATGCCAATGGTTACCTTGTTGCAGACTTGTACTGCTTGCAGATTGTCCCGTGGTCGCTCCTGAGGTCCCCCAGCATACAGGACAGTTGGCACAGACTTCCCTGCTGGACCTCCCACAGGAAGGGACATTGACTGCTTCTTGGAGGGACAATTGGCACTGATGTGCCCCACCCAGTTGCAATTACAACACCTGCGGGCATCGCCCAAAACAGGTTTACCCACCACCCCCCCAAACATTTGCAGCCACAGCTGGTTTTGTTGAAAGGGCAAATGAGGGGAGCCCTCCAGGACTCCTCTCCTTCCAGGCCGACTGCCCGGATATCCCAAACAACTTCTTTGCTGCTGGAGCCCTGGTCACGATGTTCTTGTCAGCCAGGTTGGAAGCTTCTTGCGATGACTTAGGGTCACAGTCCATGACCCACTCTTTCACCTCCGCGGGGCACAGTGCGAGGAACTGCTCCTGCAGGATGAGATCTTTCAGATTATCAAAGTCCGTCACTTTCAATCCGTCAATCCACTGATTCATCGTGGTTGGCAAGTGCGCTAACAGTCCCGTATATGTGTCAGAGGGACTGTGCTTTGAGTCTCTGAATTTCTGCAGATAAGCTTCTGGGGTGAGGTTAAATTGCTTTAGCAGCACCTCCTTAATGGTGCGGTAATCTCCATCCAGATCTGGAGGAAGGTCAGCAAATGCCTCCAGCGCTTTCCCTCTCAGTTAAATAGCTGGCCCATTCACTGGGTTCCAGCGCAAATTGTCGGCAAGTCCTTTCAAATCCCCTCAGGAATGTATTGAGGTCGCCGTCTTTCTCCAACACAGAGAATTGGTCGTGATGGGGCTTTTTCCTACCCGGGTCACAGGTGGTGTTCTGGACGCGGAGTCTGGCCAGCTCCAGCTGGAACTCAAGTTCAGCCTGGCCCTCTGCAGCCTCTCGGTCTGCTCTATGCTCGGCAGCCTCCCGGTCTGCCCTTTGTTCCGCAGTTTCAGCTTCCCTGTCAGCCGTTGCTTGGTACTGCTGCACCAAATGCAGAGTTGTTGCAGGGTCCACGTCCTTCATATGCCTAACAGCAGTTTGAAGGTAATTCTCTAGGGCAGACTCACTTGACCCAGCAGAGGTGTCCGATCCCCGCTGGGCATCTGCTGCATGGTCAAGGACAGACTGAGCTTCTGTAGCAGGGTTGTCCATTGTCTGGCTCCCTTCAGCAGCAAGGTTCTGATCAGCCTCCTTGAGTGCTCGGACCAGTCGATCTCTGCTCTGGCCAGTCCAGGCAATGTTCCTCTGCATACACATGACGGCCAGTTCATCCCTTTTTAACTGCTGGTACTCCATGGTCATTCTGGACCTCAAACTTTTTGCCAAAGAAAAAGATAGAAAAAGAAAAACAAGAGAGGAAAGAAAACAGATCAACTGTGCACAGTATGTCTTCTTAAAATTTTAACCCTGAGCATACTCTCTGGCGAATTAGAGTGCTGACTTTCTCTGAAGCATGATTTATGATAAAAACTAAAATATCAAATCCCACCGCTTGCCACCGGTTTTTCACGACACCGTGCCAAGCCTGCGCTCAGATACGCCAACCTGACATAGCTGGGTGGTTGTGACGTGGGTTTTACCTAAGCTGTCACCACGAAGAGTATTAAAATAGCGCTCTTACGTTCACCAGACACTTAAATCTCACTTAAACTCAGTTATTGCACAAATATAGCATGGGCCTCTCCAGGCACGTGAATTCATTAGAGCACAGAGGTAACGCTGATAAAGTTTTAGGATTTATTGAGAAATATCTCCAGGGTTAAATTACAGGAAAAATAGGTAAATAAACAAGACATACAAATATAAGTAAATGCACAAACTGATTACAGATAAAAGAAAAGCATAGAGTATCAGAATCCTAAGGTATCTTATGCTGAGATCTTAGAGAATCTGTGTGGAGGGAGACCACCATAGACCGACATAGGGGGGGCACTCCTTAGCTCTAAGCTACTCCCTAGAAGTGAACACCTAGCAGTGTGGACTGCTGAGCATTATAGCTCCATGACTTGCTCATCCCCCAGCAGCCCTCCACCCTTTTCAGGCTCAAAAATACTGGTCTTTGTTCTCCCGGATCTGTGTAGATGCAAATTAGCACAACTACAAGACCTGACACAAATATACCTCCCTGGGCCTTTAGGGTATTTTATGATAGGAAGGCTGCTAGCATAAGGTGTTACAAATGACCCTTCTAGCAGCCAGAGTGACTGCGTACACGGCCCCTTAGTGAGGGAACAAACGTTACATTCAGGAAACATTGACTTCAAAGGCCAGGTGTCACTTGACCATCTGCCATGATCAGTTTACGCAAACAGCCATTTCTGAAATATATACTTTAGGGAATTATGATAATACACACACTTTATACAGAGCACACAAAATACGTACAGTCATGACATGGGCTTTTGATGAATCGCCGTAACCCATGGCGATGGTCACACCATACTTGAGCACAGGTGACTTAATTAGTACCTCAGTTATTTTGATTTAACCATCTGTACTTTAGCATGAATATCACTAAAACCAGGTCTGTTAGTGTGCCTTGAGGACTGAGGTTGGGAATCACTGACCTAGAGAGTCACAATATTTTTATGAATATATTACACTGCGGTACGAATGGCAGCGTCACAATATTTTTATGAATATTACACTGCGGTATTACTGACCAACAGTGTCACAATACTTGTATGAATATTACACTGCGGTATGAATGACCTACAGTGTCACAATATTTTTATGAATATATTACACTGTGGTACGGATGGCAGCGTCACAATTTGTTTAAGATTATTACACTGCGGTATTACTGACTGACAGTGTCACAATACTTTATGAAGTTTACACTGTGGAATGATGAACCTACAATGTCCCAGTACTTGTATGAATATTACACTGCGGTATGGCCAGCAGCATCACAGTGCCTATATATGGATACTCTGGGGGGGGGGGGAGGTAAGGCATACAGTGTCACAGTGCTTATATATGGATACTCTAGGGGGCAGGTAAGGCATACAGTGTCACAGTGCTTGTATATAGATACTCTAGGGGGCAGGTAAGGCATAAAGTGTCACAGTGCTTATATATGGATACTCTAGGGGGCAGGTAAGGCATACAGTGTCACGGTGCTTATATATGGATACTCTGGGGAGGTAAGGCATACAGTGTCACAGTGCTTATATATGGATACTCTGCGGAGGTAAGGCATACAGTGTCACGGTGCTTATATATGGATACTCTGGGGGGGTAAGGCATACAGTGTCACGGTGCTTATATATGGATACCCTGGGGAGGTAAGGCATACAGTGTCACAGTGCTTATATATGGATACTCTGGGGAGGTAAGGCATACAGTGTCACGGTGCTTATATATGGATACTCTGGGGGGGTAAGGCATACAGTGTCACAGTGCTTATATATGGATACCCTAGGGGGGTTAGGCATACAGTGTCACAGTGCCTATATATGGATACTCTAGGGGGGGGGTTAGGCATACAGTGTCACAGTGCTTATATATGGATACTCTAGGGGGGCAGGTAAGGCATACAGTGTCACAGTGCTTATATATGGATACTCTAGGGGGGCAGGTAAGGCATACGGTGTCACAGTGCTTATATATGGATACTCTAGGGGGCAGGTAAGGCATACAGTGTAACAGTGCTTATATATGGATACTCTAGGGGGCAGGTAAGGCATACAGTGTCACAGTGCTTATATATGGATACTCTGGGGAGGTAAGGCATACAGTGTCACAGTGCTTATATATGGATACTCTGGGGAGGTAAGGCATACAGTGTCACGGTGATTATATATGGATACTCTGGGGGGGGTAAGGCATACAGTGTCACAGTGCTTATATATGGATACCCTAGGGGGGGTAAGGCATACAGTGTCACAGTGCTTATATATGGATACTCTAGGGGGGGTTAGGCATACAGTGTCACAGTGCTTATATATGGATACTCTAGGGTGGGGTTAGGCATACAGTGTCACAGTGCTTATATATGGATACTCTGGGGGGTAAGGCATACAGTGTCACAGTGCTTACATATGGATACTCTATGGGGGAGGTAAGGCATACAGTGTCACAGTGCTTATATATGGATACTCTGGGGGGAGGAGGTAAGGCATACAGGACCTCATTCAGAGTCGGTCGTAGCGGCCGCACGGTCGTACGCATCCGATGCTTTTCTTTCTGCGCCTGCACATGGCTAGCTGTGCGCATGTGCGTACGAGCTCTACCGATGCAAAATACTGTGGGTCGTAGGGCTTCCGAAACGGAAGTGGCTTGCGAAAGTTGATTGACAGGAAAGTCCGTTTGTGGGTGTATTCGGGGGTGGTGGTCTGCAAACGGAGGCGTGCTTCAGCGTTTCCAAGCGTTTTAGGGGAGTCCATAAATTACCTGCTGCGTATGACCATGAATTGCGGAAGCATGACAATGTCACTCTACGAACAGGATGATCGTCCAGGCTAAGGTAGGCAAGAAGCGTCCATAAACCACAACAGTACAATCGCTAATCCGATGTTACTTGTGATGTTTCTAATTGGAACCACACAAACCAAGCAGCTAAGATTGGTGCATTATAACTATTAACACTGCTAATTACCTTGTAAATGAAATCACTTGCGTGTGCATTAGGGAATTCTTTACACAACTCTTTATTTGTGTTTTTTTAACTTATTTTTTTCTGGCATTTTTTAAAACATATAGCATTATGTTTTGCGTAGCAGCCTTTTCAGATACCATACTTTTTAAACCATGTATACATTGATATAGTTAAATATGGACATTTTGATAATAAAGTTTAGTTTATTTTTTGAAATTAGCCATAAATCACAATCATTTTTAAAATTGTTAGGGCAACATTTGTCAAAAAATAAAAAAAAATAAAAAAATTAGAAAAGAGCTTGAGACATTGGTGACAAGAAATATGGGGACTCGCTCCATCATGGCAGGTGGGTTTGCCTGCTCCTGGGTATTGGCCCAATGATCCATGGCCCCAGCAATGGTCTCCAGGGCCACCGCCACCCTCACCAGAGTGGTCTCCATCCTCAGGAGAACACATCTGTTCTCCTGAGTTTGGGAGACCAACCTGGTGAGGAGAGGCACTGCTCATTCCGATGGTTGCCCTGGAGTAGACTCCACAGGGTCCCCAGATGGAGTACTTGGATCTTCCCCTGCAGAGTCTCCATCTGTGCTGGACCCAGACCTGACCTCAGGAGCAGGCACTACCTCCTCTCAGTCTGGAAAAAAAAAATTTTTTTTTTTTTTAATTTAAACGCATACACGTTTTAGCTTTATACTTTTTCAATACAATAAATATTTACATTCTTGAACATGTGGAGCATTGAAGTCGGCCATGTCAGTGTCCATAGTGGACACGCCGACTATCTCCTCTTCCGTCACACATCCCTGAGCCAACGTCTTCAACCTCGTCATGGTCAGCTCCTCAGGGATGGGACCACCACCTGTCCCCGCAGCATGGTCCACCCTACTCCGTAGCTTCCTCTTCAGCTGGTATTTAAAATCAGTCCATCTGACAATGTGAATTGTCATTTTTTCAGGGTTAGTTTATTAAATTAAGATCTAGCTTTTGACTTCAGTACACTCACAATATCATTTCCTTACCTTTTTTTGACGACTTTCATGGTTCTGTGGGTTGTCCCCACAGCATTAACAGCCCTGGATATCTCCTCCCAAATCCTCTCTTTGGCTCCAGCCCCCATATTTCTTGGGGCATGTACAAGGTTAGCCATTGTCATGGTCACCAATGTCTCAAGCTCTAGCCTTGAAAACAGTGGATTTCTGGGCCTTGGCCTGCTGGGCTCCGCCTCCTCCTCCTCCTCTCGTGGTGGTAGTGGATTCCCAACACCTACAATAATATTTTTGTTTTAAAAAATAAAAAATGCATTTTTTGAACATATGAACTGTTATTGTGAAATTTTACAAATGTGTTTCAAATTTACCTGCCTCATTTGGCCTCTGCCCACCATGCTCCTCGCTTGCCATTTTCAAAACTTGTGAGAGAGCATGAAGACTAGTGCTTGTGAAGACTATTTGATAAATGTGAGCGCATCCCTGGATTGGTTACCCGTGCATCCCTATTTGCCTACGTACAATGCACACCTTGCCTGCATTCCTTAATCACTGCATGGGTTGGGCGAGATGTGAGCGCATCCCTGGATTGGTTACCCGAGCATCCCTATTTGCCTACGTACAATGCACACCTTGCCTGCATTATTCAATCATTGCGTTATTTGTGCCCTTATTTAAGGCAAAGCCAAATGTTCCCTTACTTGTGGGTTGTAGTTGGAGTGATTTTTGGTGCAGGAAGGGATTTCTAGTGTTTACAGTGTTTGGAGTTGTTTGAGTGGTGCTTGTGTGTGTTGTTTGAGTGTTTTTTTGTGTTTTTGTGTTTTTTTATTTTTTTTCCCCGTTTTTCGGGGGTGGGTCTTTTTTGGGGGGGTTCCTTTTTTTGGGGTTGTTTTTTTTTATTATTATTATTTTTCTGTTTTTTTGGGGGTGGGTTTTTTTTTTTTTTTAGTTTGCCCAAAATAAAAAAAACACCGGTTACTTTGCGTGCTGGGGTGGCTGTGTATTTTGTGGAGCAAAATAACAACGTTCTTTGCAGACTCCAGTAAGTGTTTCAGCCTACTGCAAGCAGATTTCATTTTTTTAAAAATAGTAATCAAAAACGAACATTATTCAAACAATTATAGTCAGGTTTTATATTTTTGTTTTAGGTGTTTAACAGGCCAGTTGGTACTGGATCCAGGTAGGTGTCTATTTTTAAAATCCGAAAAGTTTGTCGTATTTAAAATTACAGTGTTTTAGGCTGTTTTTTTTACATTTACTAATGCATTTGGCAGATTTTTCGCAAAAAACACAGTTATTTTGACATTTATTTATATTGCACAATTTCAAAGTTAAGGATTGTTTTACCAATAATAGTAGTTTTATACGTGTTTTTTTTTTTAATTTAAAACTTTTTCTTCCATAAAAAAATATTCTGAACACAATCAACACCTGTAGGGGTTCCAGAAGATGGCACAGCCCAACCCTGTAAGAATATGCATCATTATTACTAAGCTAAGTATTTTTGGTTAAATTTTGGACAAACATTCTCACCACAACAATTTTTTTTCAATCCAACTTTACAGAGCGATGTTGGCCAGCTAATAGTGGCCATGTTGCCCCCTACCAACCTTACTCAGCCTCTTCCTGGGCGTAGGCATAGGAGGCGTGCAAGGGCCAAGATCTATAGAACATGTGTCACCCTTTTTGGAATGCCTGATAATGTGGTTTTAACCACTTATCGCCTGCCTCCAAATATTATCCTAGACACTCTTTCAATAATAAAGAATGATCTAGAAAGTCAGATTAACATTCCTACAGCAATCACACCACTTACACAGTTGTTGGCGGTGTTACATTTCTGCACCTCAGGGTCCTTCCAAACCACTGTGGGGCTGGTGGGTGGCCTCTCCCAGCCCTCATTTTCACGGATCCTGAGGCGTGTGCTAGATGCATTCGTCAATCATATAGCAAATTTTATTAGTATGCCTTTGGATATGGAAGCCCTTGATGTGGTAAAGCAGAAGTTTTTTTAGATTGCAGGCTTTCCACACGTCATAGGGGTAGTGGATGGCACTCACATAGCACTTCAACCCCCTGCACGCAGGGAACAAATCTATAGGAACCGTAAATATTTCCATTCGCTAAATGTAATGGTGCTATGTGATGCTTCCCTCCAGATCCTCTCCCTGAATGCCAAATTTCCGGGCTGCAGCCATGAGGCATACGTGATCCAGCATTCAGGGATTTGGCCAAAATTAACCACACTGCAAGCTGGTGATGCATGGCTTCTTGGTAAGTATAAATCCAGTATGTAGCTATAGTAATAGTGTAAACATGGTTTCCTAGAAAAAAAATTTAACTTTTGGTGTCCCATTTCCAACAGGTGACAGTGGATATCCTTGCACACCCTGGCTGCTGACTCCTTATTTGAATCCCACACCAGGGCCACAAACTCAATATAATGCCACGTTTACTGCCACCAGGTAGGTGGTGGAGCGCTGTATCGGCCTTTTAAAGGGTCGGTTCCGGTGTCTCCATCACTCTGGTGGTGCACTCATGTACTCGCCGGATATGGTTTCTCGCATTGTGGTCCTGTGTGGGATTTTACACAACATCGCAATAAGGAGTCGAGTACCCATGCAGCCAGAGGATGCTTTGCCAGAGGATAGCCCCCAAGAGGAAGGTGTTGTGATGCTGTCAGGTGGGTCCAGGCGCGATTCTGTGGTTTCCAGATTTTTTAAGTAATATTTTTTCTGTGGGGGTAGGGGGGTAAGGTGCGCTCTTCCTGCTAGTAGTGGTGATGGTGATGACTTGTGTGTGTTTGTGAGTGGTGTTGATGACTTGTGTGTGTTTGTGAGTGGTGTTTTTTGTGTTAAGTTTGTATCTTACACTTCCAGCAAATGTATTTTTAGTTGAAACTAATTTTTATTTTTTTTTTGGAAAACAAAAATAACACTTTCCTAAACTGAAAAAAAAATGGAACCCATTGGCAATACCCTGTACTGTTTTTGGACAACTTACAAAATTTCTCCGGATATACCACCACATGTGTAGTTAATTTTGATGAAATTTGTGTTATTTTTCTGTAAAAAATGAAATATTATGTTGGAGTTTAGCTTTTGTTGTTTATGTCTGACTAAGCATGATATGTTCTTTTTAGAAAACCTGAGTCCATTTTTTTATTTTGGATTCTGTTATGAAATGCTTTTTACAATTAAAAGCATGTTGGTAACATGTTTGTTATTGAATGAATTTGTTGTTAAAATAAAAGGTTTGGTGTACATTGTTTTGGTATCCCATTTTGAGGTGGATAATGTAGGGCAACCCCAAAAAATAAAAAAACATTACTGCAAATGTTCTTTAGGTTAAAAAGGATTTTTTTTAAAATATTTACACTATGGAAAGGCACCCAGCTTTGTTAGCAAACTATTTGAAATGCAGAATTACACCAGTTAACTTTTGCGAAAAAAGAGGACAAATGTTTTACTTTTTACACAAAAAAATTTACTTGAAATGCAAACATTTGGACATGTGCAAAGTTAAAATAAAACTAAAAATGCTGCAGACTCCCCACAATCCACTGTAGGCAGCAGTAGGCCTCCAAAGATGCCCACTTGCTCGAGTGAGCTCCTCTCTTATGCCTCCAAGTATGGTTGTTAGATCTGTGGACATAAAAATGTACTTGTAGGTTAAAAACATCTAAAAACTGACCCACATTTTAACATTAAATATTATTCAATGTCCCAAACAGTGGGTGGACACAATGATGTTAGGGTGTGTTATAAAGTTTACGCCACACAACATTATTATTATGTAGAAACTTTTATGGTTTCAAAACACTGGGAAACCCTAACTATGTGGCATAATCAAAAAAACCCTAGGATGAATTGAAAACAACTGGGAGGTATATTCCTAAGTCATGATGGCCATATCATTAAAACACACTGCACGTATTCACAATGTGTTGCCAAAAGGACTGGCACCTGGCAAATCGGACCATCGCCTCTCTAGTTGCGCAATATTGCGCCGAAATCCCGCACGCCGAAGGGCTTTCCTCACCTCCGCATAGGCCGCATGCTTTAAGCGGTTGGAAATGGGAGGCGGTGCATTGGTTAGCCGCCTGTCCAAAATATTGACCAGGATGCTTAATTCCCGACGGGTAAAGGCCGTGGCTCTCATGATGGCAATGGCAGATTTTACAGAAAACATGAAATATACATGGGGTAAAAGAAAGATGATTGGCTAAAATATTTACTCAGTTTCCTAAAAAAAAAAACACAATTGGACAATCCTTTAATCATGTCCATGAAAAATAAGGACAGATTTTATTGGATAATACACGCAGTGTGCAATTACAAACATAAGAGTGCAAATGATGCTAACGCAAAATGCAAATGCATTTTTAAAGTTAACACAATTATCAACAGTACATTCAAAGATAATAAACATTACATTGTATTCAAAAAAAAATAAATACACGAGAACGGGGAAACCCTCCCCAAAAAAAAAACAATAAAGTTTATTGACACATTAAAAAAAACTGGTTAAAAAGAACAGCAAGAGTTAAACACTCTTAATTAGATAATTGACAACAAGCTAATAACAAGCTGTTCGATAGTCCATGTAAACATGACATGTGACCATGAATACAACACATACGGCCGCAACCATCACAACATAATTAGCATACAGCGACTGACAGCGCATGACTATGATTGTCTCGTTCGTTCGATCAGATCAATCAGTAGCTAGAGGAGGTGCAGTGCTAATGAATGGGCGTCACTTTGTTTACGATCGACCAGCCGTACGATCGCTTCCGTATAGGATTTTGCAGCCGTAGCCCGTACGACCGTGTGGCCGCTACGACCGACTCTGAATGAGGTCCACAGTGTCGCAGTGCTTATATATGGATACTCTGGGGGTGTAAGGCATACAGTGTCACAGTGCTTATATATGGATACTCTGGGGGGGTAAGACATACAGTGTCACAGTGCTTATATGGATACACTGGGGGGTAAGACATACAGTGTCACAGTGTCAGTGGCGTAACTAGGGCAGGGCGAGCGGGGTACGTGCCCTGGGCGCCGTGGGACCGGCGGCACGGGGAGACACAGCCGGCCACAGTACCGGCCCACCCTAGTTAGCCAGTGTAGTGCCGACCGCAGAGAGTGCGGTCATCGCTACATATGTACACAGGACCGGCGCTAGGCTTCCAGTGCCGGTCCTGTGCTGCACAGCTGAGCCCATTCCCTCCCCCTGAGCGCTTGCCCAATAGCGCCAGGAGGAGGGTGGGTGGCAGGCGGGCTCAGACTGTGCTAACACACACATCGCCGCCAGCATGGCAGCGATGTGTGTGTTATTCAGCAGCCAATGAGAGTTAGACGGACTCTCATTGGCTGCTGCTGCTGCACACACATCACCACCGAGCGGCGGCGATGTGTGTGTGAATCAGCAGCCAATGAGAGTCAGATAGACATTAGTCAATAGAGGTTTTTAGCATAATCATGGCCAAGGTTATGGGCCTACCCACCATATCCAGGTAACCTCTTTCGGGTAGGTCCCTAACATACTAGGGTTCAAATCCAGAGTGCAGGACACCCCAAAACTGGACCAGCCAAGCTGATGATTTATAAATATGCCCCTATATCACTGCTTAGTACATCTGAGTGCAAGTGAGCACCTCCGCACTAACCTTCTGAATCCTGCTTGCGATTCTGTCCTGAATTTCTATAGTTCCACTTCCTGGCAGAGACTCTCTGGATGCTGTGTCTGACATAGTTCCTTCGGGCTGGTTTCCAGTAATGGTCCCGTACGAGACGCCACATATTGGGCAGACTGGCTTATGGGCCATGGCTACCTGGAGACAATCAGAGCAAAATACATGCTTACATTTAGGTAGAGCTTTTTTCTCCTTTATCTTGTCCAGGCAAATAGGACATTTATTGTCCTGATCATCTGCGCTCGTATCCTTCAACTTCTGAGTGCCACCTCCAGAGGCTGAGGCCGCCTCGGCTCCCTGCGGTTTGATGAACTCAACAAGTTTTATGTTGTACTTCTGCTCAATGTCTTTAATATTCCCGTGTTTATGTAGGATATCCATGTGTTTCACTTCTACTATGACCTCAGTCTCGTCTCTGGATGAGATGGTCACAGGCCTTCGAGGCTCGCCCGTTCCTAACAGCTCTACAGCCTTGGACACTTCAGATTCAGGTCCACGGAGAATTATTTTATCTCTCTCCACTATCAGTAAAGTTTTTGTGCAATGCCCTTTGATATACTGTTTAATGTCTTGTGATAGAGCCCTAACGCTGGATAAGGCCACTTCTTTCTGCGCCCAGTCGTTGGTAATTGTTTGGATCTTGATGGTAAACATTTGCTTGGCTCGATCAACAGAGGAATCTGATCCCAGAGCACTGAATCTTATATATGAGCTTCCCTCTGATGTGTCTGTATTGGTGATGTACGCTTTACATTGAGTCTCTATGTTTTTCACTTCCTCTGGATAAATCTCCAGAAAATACTGATATAAAGCTACCGGTACACACACACAGTCCGCCCGTCCCTCCGGGGGGTTCTCCGCTCTCCTGGTTTTTGATGGTTTTGTTATTCTGCCTTCTAATTGCTTCTGGAGACAGTTGTTCAGTTTGTTTAAGAAACTAATGGTTCCTCTCACCTCAGTGCCGTCATCAGTCTCCTTCATTCTCAGGTGAGCAAACTTGTGTTGTATTTCCTGTCTGCTCACCTTGCCGATCATGTCATTATTTAACTTTGCTGAGGCTACTGAAACGATCTAGAAAAAGAACCAAAGTGAGATGATTATCATATTATTGACATTACTGGGATTTTATAAACTGGAGAACGCTAGACATAAACATTGCCAATGTATAGATAAATAAAGGATAGGTCCAGCACTCACGCCTGCACCTTATGCCCACTGTCAGCTAGTTTTCAATCAGTAACATGTAGGGGCACAAAGGGGGAGAGCAGGTACTAATTACCCAGGCACAGGCTTGTTGTAGGGTCCTACTCAGCTGTGAGAATGTCCCCCTTTGCAGTGCATAGCACCTCAGTACCTGAGCCCTGTAGCTGTCCCAATGGCCCTGCTACTGTGCACAGCTATTCCCGATCAGAGGGGGTCATTCAAACCCACTCGTGAGCGGCAGTATGCTCGCAAGCGGGTCGATGTTCCCCCACTGCACATGCGCATGATGGAGGGAGCTCCGTCGTGCGCATGCGCGAGACCCGGTGAGCGACGGGCTCTCCATCGCTCCGGGTCTCGCACCAAAGGGGGCGTGCTGTCGATGTTGATTGACAGCACGCTCCCTTTGGTGGGCGTGCCGGGGGCGTGCCTGCCAGACGGAAGCGTTCCCATGGGAACGCCTACCGTCTCAAGCCGGCCCCACTGACATCACTAGTGATGTCAGTGGGAGTGATTTTGGCTCTGATAGAGCCAAAATCACTCCAGGGCTTGCGGCAGCGAGACCCTACCGCAGGGTCTCCATCGCAAGCCCGATGGTCACGATGGTCAAGACCATCGCGACCATCATCATGGACGCTCGCTATAGCTGTGGGTGGTAACCCACAGCTATGCGAGCGTCCATGAGGACGCTCCAAAAAAAGGTAGGAGGGAGCTGATTCAGAGCGAGCGCTCTGGTCAGAGCGTTCAGCTCTGAATCAGGCCCAGAGTGTGGGGACCAGGAGTATTCTGACTCAATAACCAGACTGTAAGTGTAAAGTCCCTGAGATAATTTCTCTGTGCTTATCTGTATTGAACCAGTACTTACACCAAGAGACTGTGTCAGAGAGTGTCAACTCAACTAGTAAGGCACGTATGAAGAATCCAGATGAGGGCTTATTCAAGCTGATATTCTTGTAATTATGCATAACATAGTCGGTGAAAAGATGATAATTTGCCAGAACTCAACAAGTGCAGCTGCCAGCTAAAATGGTGACATCAGACCCTAGCTACAGAAAACCAGGAAGGCCAAAATTAACAAGATGCAAAGCTTTGCAATAATAACATGTTAGAAACTAACAGCATATGAAACATATATATATCGTGGGACATGACACTCCCCGTCTGAAATATTTAGATTTCACGATAAATCAAACATATAATAATGTCCTTAGATGAAGTCCAGAATTGATCTCAGGACCTGTAACCTATAACAGAAGAGAAATGTTAGATCGAGTTCCAAGTAATAAACCCATCTTCGGATTGGGGATGTCGCAACTTGCAAACACTCCCACCAACCCACAGTATAATCCAAATAATAAAGTGTCGATGGTATATCATAGCTGGAAGTTTGTGGTAGAATACTCTAATGATGAGCTGAATCTGGTGGCCAAGTCCTTCTTTACGTGATATCTTCTTTTGGAAGAAGAAGCACTAGTTCAGTGATTGGACGGAGGAAAACTCGGACAGAGCCTCCTTTGGTCAGTTTGACCTCCACCTTACGAACCTTTCCATCGTCATTAGGAGCAACCTTGGTGATAAGACCCATTGGCCATTCATTGCGATGAGCCTCCTTATCCTTCAAAAGAACAAGGTCCCCGATCTGGAGGTTGGGTTTTGACATCTGCCATTTGTGACGACTTTGAAGCATATATAAATACTCTGTCTTCCAGCGATGCCAGAACACATTGGACAGGTGTTGAACCTGTTTCCACTGATGCCTGTAAATGTCACTGTGGTCTAAGATTTCAGGAGGAATAGAAGCAGCTCCAATCTTCTGGGTAAGAAGAGTGGCTGGAGTAAGAATGGTTGGAGAATCAGGGTCTGAGGATACTGGGACAAGTGGTCTTGTATTGATTATGGCAGATATCTCTGCAAGGAAGGTAACTAAAACTTCATGGGTGAGAGGTGACTTGTGGTCCAGCAACATCGAATCGAGGATTCTGCGTGCGATTCCAATCCTGCATTCCCAGAATCCTCCCATGTGGGATGAATGTGAAGGATTAAAAACCCAAGTGCTCCCATTGTTAAATAAGAAATTGCCTAATTGCAGTTCTTTGCAGGCCCCACAAAGTTAGTACCACAGTCGGACCTTAGTTGTTTAACAGGTCCACGGATAGAGAAGAATCTTCGGAGGGCATTGATGAAACAGGAAGAATCCATAGATTCAATCACTTCTATGTATACTGCATGGATGCTAAGACAAGTAAACAACACAGCCCACCATTTGCTGTTTGCAGCTCCAACACGGATCCTTCGTGTAATGACCGACCATGGACTGAAGACATCCACTCCAACATAGGTAAAGGGCGAGTCTGTACTTAGATGATCTGCTGGAAGATCTGCCATTTGTTGCTGTTGGTGTCTTCCTCTTAACTTGTGGCACTTAACACATCTATGGAGCATGGAGGAAATAAATCTCTTCATCCCTATGATCCACAAGCTGGCTGACCTGATGGCACGTTCAGTAAACTGTCTGCCTTGATGTTGTACCTGTTCATGATGGTGTTGAACCAACAGCATAGCAATATAATGTTGACCTGGTATGATGACAGGATTGTGTTCTTTGCTACATAGATCGGATCTCACTATACGACCGCCCACCCTGAGCAATTTGTGCTGATCCATTACTGGGTTTAGTTCAAAGAGTGCACTGTTCTTGGACAGATTGACTCCCTTAGCGATCTCATTAATTTCCTGACAGTATACTTCTTGTTGTACACACCGAATGAGAACCCCCTTTGCATGTCCGAGATCTGCAACTGTAGGATGATCCTTACAGATATGCCAACCATGACACTCTGGTGATGTGTCCTTTAAAAAGCAGTGAGCAATGTGGATTAGGCAAGCGGCGGCTCGCACTAACGATGTCCAACTTGAGAAACGCTCAAAACGATGTGACTTCAGCTTCAATTTTGTAGTCACGGTAGTGTAAAGTGAGGAGCTTGTGGGCCTGATTTCTTTGTCGGACTCGGGATCGACCAGCCCATAGTTGGTATTGGTAGGAGGTAAACAGGGATCATCATATAAGAATCTTGGATGTGACAACCACATGTCAAAGACTAGATGCTGGTGAAGGTCTTGTTCCTCGATCATCTGGATTAAAGTTAGTGGCGATGTGCTGCCAGTGCTCAGGAGTGGAGAAACTTCTGATGCGCTCTACTCTGTTGCTGACGTATACATAGAATTGTTTAGTTTGGTTGTATATAAAACCAAGCACGACTTTGCTATCTGTGTAAAATGCAAATGAATCAATTGGAACATCCATTTCGTCTTTTATAACTTCAGCAATTTCTACTGCTAGCACAGCTGCACAAAGCTCGAGTCTTGGTACAGAGTGTGCAGGTCTTGGGGTTAATGTGGCCTTACCCATGACAAATCCACAATGTAGTTTGTTGTTGGTTTCAGAGATCCTCAGGTAGGCTACTGCGGCTATGGCTTCAACCGATGCATCTGAAAAAATGTGGATTTCTCTCCTGATAGCAGCTGAAAGGGAGCTGGGATTTGGAGTTGTTCCAATATCTTCAAAGACTTCTTCCACATCTTTGTTGTTGCTCAATAGGTAATGGAGTATCCCAATCTAAGTTCTCTTTGGTAAATTGTCTCAGCAACATCTTGCCATGGATGGTGACTGGAGCTACAAACCCAAGAGGATCATAGATACTTTTTATGACAGATAGAACTCCTCGTTTGGTGAAAGGTTTGTCATAGGCTAATACTTGGAATGTAAATATGTCCTGTTTGATGTCCCAGAGTAACCCTAGGCTGCGTTGTATTGGAGGAAAATCAGAATCAAGATTAAGATCCTTCAAGTTGGTGGCATGATCATCAGAGGGAAATGCTTCCCTTACCTTTTGGCTGTTGGTGATAATCTTGTGGAGCCTGAGGTTTGCTATAGAAAGCCTTTCTTGTGTTCTGGTGGTGAGAAGATCAATTGCCTCTTCACTTGTGGGTAAGGATTTTAGTCCTTCATCAAAGTAGAAGTTCTTTTCAACAAAATGATGAGCGTCAGATCCATAGTCCTTCTCACCCTCCTGGTCTGTTCTCCTGAGTCCATAGATTGCTACCGCAGGAGAGGGGCTATTGCCAAATACATGCACCTTAATCCAATAATCTAGGACTTTGTTGTTGACATTGTTCTCCTTGTGCCATAAGAACCTCAGGTAGTTCCGATTGTCTTCCCTGACTATGAAGCAATGGAACATTTGCTGGATGTCAGCTACTACTGCAACAGGTTCAAGTCTAAAATGAATTAGCACTCCTATGAGGCTGTTGTTTAGGTTTGGCCCAGTAAAGAGCAGGTTGTTGAGGGAGACACCATCATACTGAGCGCTGGAATCAAAAACTACTCTAATGTGGTTGGGTTTCCGGGGGTGATACACTCCAAAGGATGGAAGGTACCAGCATTCTTCTACTTCCTTTACTGGTGGTGCAGGTTCTGCGTGATCTCTGTCAAATAGGTTTTGCATGAAATCCACAAAATGTTTCTCCATCTCTGGTTTCTTCTTTAGGGTTCGTTTTACAGAGGTAAATCTAGCAACTGCTTGCTGTAGATTGTTTGGTAGTTTCACTCTTGGAGAGCGAAAGGGTAAAGGTGCTACCTAGCTGTTGGAATCGTCCTGGGTGAAATCTTTGTCCATTACCTTGAGAAATTCTTTATCTTCTCTTGCAGATGCTAACTTGTTGTCCTCACTTGTTGAATTGATCCAAGACTGTCATCCCAAGACAGGAAAAAGTTCATGCTGTCTTGACGATCATGCTGCAATTTACTGCTGACCAGCCTTTCTTTCACCCAGTAATGATGTGGGCATGGCTGAAAATGAGTGCTGCGACCATTAGGCAAAATGTTTGTCTTAAATGAGGATATCCTGGTAGGCTTCTTCATCTTGTCTATACAGACATTGCCTATGATGACCCAACCTAGATCAAGATGTTGGGCAAATGGAGCACCATTTGGTCCATTGATCTACTTTATGTACCCTGAGGATGTCTCTACTGAGCAGAAGTAAGATCTCTGCTTTTGTCAAGGGCTGGTATTTCATTGGATATAGGCCTTAGATGAGTGTGATGAAGAGCGACCTCTGGTGTAGAATCTCCTTTGTTGGATGGTATCTGGTTACACTCAACAAGTGTGGGTAAGGGTATCTCAAGGTTGTCCTTGAGAGAAGCTACAACCAGTCCACTTGCTCTTCTTCCAGAGACCTCTGTAATTCCACTACAGGTACCCAAGGTGTAAGGGTAAGCGTCTCCCTTTAAGTTTAACAGATCGAAGAGCTCTGGTCTTGCAAGTGATCAGTTGCTCTGGTCATCCAAGATGGAGTACACCTTTAGAATACTTTCTGGCTGTCCCTTGGGGTATACTGTACATTGATTAGACATATATTTGCACAAGACTTGTCACAAAGATCTTCCCCACAGACTTTAGTGCATGAAGAAGATACAGTAGTAGGACTTGCTGTTTGATCTGCATTCTCCCCGCCATGCTTTGGTGCAGAAGGGAAATGTGCAGGCAGTGTAGGATTGGATTGAGATGGGTGAAGTGCCTGCACGTGGTCCTCACAGCCACACTCTATGCACTTAATAGTGGTTTTACAGTCCTTAGCAAAATGTTCAGTAGAGGCACAACATCTGAAACATACCCCAAGTTTCCTTAGAAGTTCCCTGCGTTCCTGGAGAGGTTTCTTTCTGAAACCAATGCATTTCTTGAGGGGACGAGGCTTCTTATGAATGGGACACAGTCGATTGGGGTTTTCAATCCTTTCACCTTGGCTGCTCTTGTCAGGAGCTGATGTTGGAGTGTGAAGGATTTCAGTCTTTTTTACTGACACTGGACCTCTGTGGTTCTTGTAGTTAGTGTGTGGACTGTCATACTTGGGAGTAGGTGAACCAGGATGACTTGACTCACTGTAGGAGAAGCTTGGGTCATTCTTGGATTCTGCGATGTTCCTGACAAACTCACAGAAATAGGAAAAGGGAGGAAAGGAGACTAGATTTTCCCTTTTGTATCTTGAACCAAGTGTAGTCCACTTTTCTTGAATACCGTATGGCAGCTTGGAAACTATTGGGTTTACCCCATGAGCTGTGTCCAGGTAACTGAGGCCAGGTAAGTGAGTATCCATTTTGGCCAGCTGGAGCTCAAAGAGTAGGTCACTGAGCTCTTGGAATTTCTCATTGTCCTTGCCAGATATTTTTGGAAAATCTTGCAGCTGTTTGAACAGTGCATTCTCTATGGCTTCAGCACTTCCAAAGCTTTGTTGTAACCTTTCCCAGGCAGCAGTAAGGTCTGCCGCAGGATTATTAATGTGAACAGATCTGAGTCTCTTGACACATTCTGTAGAATGTGGGCCGAGCCACGTAATCAGCAGATTTAGTTCTTCGGCAGCAGTAATGCCAAGATCACTAATTGCAGTTCTGAAGGCACTTTTCCAACCTCTGTAGTTCCCAGGCTGGTCGTAGAACCTAGTGAGGTCGGTCTTAGTAAGTTCACGGCGAACCATGTATCTTGCAAAGTCTGACATATCTGTTTTCCCTGACTTTGGGCAAGGAATTGCTGGCTGAGTAGTGCTGTTCATATTATTTGTGGTGTTCTGGGTAAGAGACATAGGGAGATACGGGGCTGCATAGGCATTCAGCCTAAGAGCTGGTTTAAAGTCCATAGGTCTCTCTGCATGTGGAACTGTATGGTTGCCAGGGACCTGGTGACTTACTGGCATATTGGTTTGTGACCAGGTGTTTGTATATTGGGCTTGTTGAGGTGTTGGGCCTTGGTGCACTGTTGTGTGTGAAAATGGGTCAGGATGACGGAGTGGTTGTGCATTGTACTGAACTTGGATATTGCGTGTTGCATAGGGATCTGAGTCCTTTTGTTCTGGAAAAATGTCTGCACTGTTAGGAATGTTTGCAGCAACCAGGGGTTCACTGTTTTGGCTTAGGACGTAGTCTCTTGTGCGCTTAAAAGAATCCTCCACATCCACTTCACTTAAACTGATATTGTCCCTTTCACTTCTACTGGCAGCTTGTTCCAAAACCTTTAACCGTGCCATTGCTGTGGCATACTCACATTGTTTCTCTAAAGCTTCTATTTCTGTCTTTTTGCACGCTGCTCTGGCTTCCATATCTGCCTTTTTTTGTGCAAAGCCGGCTTGTATTTTGGTAGTCTCTGCATCTGCACACGCCTTTATAAGTTGCTCGCTGAGCATGGAATAATTTGACTTAGATGATCGTTTTGAATGCCTGGTGGACACAGAAATATGTGATGATGTTTGCAATAATTGTGCGATTCTTGTCACTGTCCTGGATTTAACTTCACGTAATAAACTGTCTCGATCCAAATTAAGATCATTAAAGCTTTGCAATTCTTCTAAAGAATCCTGAGTATTGAGTTTCCTGAGAATGCTTACATATTCCTGGTTTTTCAGTTCATATACTGAACAAAGCTGTCCTAGGGCTCCCTCTAGTGGTGACACATTAGAAACAGGTTGAGAGAGGGTGGACATATGATTTAGCAACTTTAGCCATAAGTTTAAGACATCGGAAGATAGTTCATGCTTCCTACCTTCAAGATACTCTTTAACCTTCCACATAGGCTTAGGAGGGCATTTAGGGCCTGATTCAGAGCCGCTCGTAAGCGGCCGCTCGTTCGCACTGAGCGATGTTCGCACAACTGCGCATGCGTACGGATTGTAATACGCATGCACAAACCAGTCAGTGCGGCCGAAAATCGTTTGTTCGCTATATAGCGAATGCCTGCTATTTTGAGTGACAGGAGGAGGCGTATGTGGGTGGTAACAGGGGAAGGTGCTTGAAAACGGGGAGTGGAATTCCGAACGCAGGCGTGCTTAAAGGTCAAAACGGGCGTTTTAAGGGTGTGCATAATTAATACAGCAGCGTCATTGACCACGTCACTTGGTGTTTTTTTAGTCAGAACTGCTCGCAAAATAGCGGTTGAAAAAACCAACCACAAGAATAGCGAGCAGTTCCTATGCTGTTCGATGTACTCGATTAATCTAATAAATAGCGGACATGACGTAGGGTGCGAGCGGTAAGGGGGCGTATTTTCCAAAATTTTGACCGCAAGTTTTGCTTGCTCATTCAGACTTAGAGGCGTGAACAGACCGCAAAGTGCGAACGGTTCATTTGAATAGCCACCCCTTTTTTTTAAACGAACGACCGCAAATAGCGAGCGGCTCTGAATGAGGTCCTTAGACTGCAAGTTGAGATCCATAACTTCTCCTTGTTCTGATTGCAGATAATGTTCATCTTGAACAGGCTGTGCAGTGTTCCCCTCAGCCATGATATCACACAGGTAGAATGGGTCTGAATAATACTGGAGTGAGTTTGTAGCTTGCTAGTAGAATCTATGCTGTAGTGTGTAGCTGCACACACTGATGATTTTTTCTTACACTGTATGCAAGCTTGTTAAGGTTATTTGTATCAACAGAAGCTGCCACTGGCTTACTGGTGTATATAGCAGTATTTATCAACCATCTTTTCACTATTCTGACTCAATAACCGGTTGCTGCTATTTCCAAGTTGGAGAAAGGACCTCTGTGACGTAGACACCACGTGACCGCTGCAGGAGGCTGGACAGCTCCTGCGTTACCATCCACTAGGGCACAGAGGGGGAATAAATATCTGTGGCGAGCGTAGCGAGCCCGCGAGGGGACAGTTTTGGTCCCCCATTACCATCCCCGCCCCTCCCCCTTTCAGGCCGAGTCACGTGGGTGTGACGTCACAGGGCCATCAGCCCTGTGTAGTATAGACCTAACAGCCTGTAAGTGTAAGGCCCCTGAGATAATTCCTCTGTGTATATCTGTATTGAACCAGTACTTACACCAAGAGACTTTGTCAGACAGTGTCAACTCAACTAGTAAGGCACGTATGAAGAATCCAGATGAGGGTTTATTTCAAGCTGATATTCTTGTAATTATGCATAACATAGTCGGTGAAAAGATGATAATTTGCCAGAACTCAGCAAGTGCAGCTGCCAGCTAAAATGGTGACATCAGACCCTAGCTACAGAAAATTAGGAAGGACAAAATCAACAAGATGCAAAGATTTGCAATAATAACACGACAGAAACTAACAGCATATGAAACATATATATATATATATATATATCGTGGGACATGACAAGGAGCATGCGGTGGGCTACATATTCTGAGCTTCCTGTAGGAGAGATACACTCTGCTTGCAAATCTAACCAACCATGACAGATAGGACAGGGATTATAGTTGCACACAAGACGTTTTTCCCCAACAAATCTCTTTTTAGGAAAAATAATCTGAGAATATTGCTTAGAATTGTGTGTGCTACACGTTAAACCTGGCGACATCTCTGGTGACCAATAGTAAGTTTATGAGGGACAGAACAGTGATCGTTCCATCGTTCATTGACTTGTTCAAGTGTGGACAGGCAATCCTTATTCAAGGGCATTCGTTCTGATATCATAACTAATACCCATCGCTCCAGTGTGTACCCAGCATAAGACAAGCAGGTTGTCTAAGTCACTCCCATGTGAGCCTTCTGTCCATGTGTGTAGGATCAGTTGCTTATCAGAAACAGACCCCTAACCTTCAGGAAAAAAGAAGGTGGTTGTCAAGGTAACATCATACTTGCCTACCCTCCCGGAAGTCGCAGGAGGCTACCGATTTTTTGGGTGACCCCCCGCACCCCCGGAAAGGTAGGCACCTCTCCCGCATTCTGCCCACTTCCTAGTGAAATGGGCAGCATAGGAAGAATATTACCGGGGATCGGCGGGTCAGTGCATTGGGGGCGGGGCCTAATGAAAATCACATCATTTAGCCCCACCCCTATTTTAAATATTCATCTCCCCCCCAACTCCACCCACCTTCTCCTCCCCAGGCTTCTCCTGGGGTGTTGAACCGGCGGGTGCTGTTAGCCCCTCAGCAAGGGACAAATCCAGAAGGGCAGGACAAGCAGTGTGCTCACTCCCCTCCCCCCCCCCCCCTGTACAGGCTGAGGAGACTGCTGCTCCCTCTTTGTCGATCTCTGGTGAAACAGCACGGTGGCTGTGTATGCACATTGGCTGCCATGGACCCAAATCAGAAAAAAGTGTTATAGCGTTACGCTGTCCCACTGCTTCCAGCTCTCTCCGCCAGGACGGGTTCTTATAGATACCTGTCTAGGATTTTAGTAAATCTGTGTGAAAATGCGCATTTGGGCAAAAATATTTATATCATCCGCATTAAAAGTGCAGATTGTGATAAATATGCCCCTAAGTATCCCCCCGAATGTACCATGGAGGGACCGCAGCAGGTATCTCCAATTATTCCTACGGCCCCTCCATTTTTGACAGCAGCCACAACCCCCATAGTTTTCCATGGGGGGCTATGAAGCTGTCTTTACAAAGCTTTGGAGAGTAAAGCATTACAGAGTTTGAACCCGGCAGTTAACGCCATCTGTAGATGACATTAGCCGCTGTAACCTATGGGGTACATTTCTCAGAAATTACAGTGAGACAGTTCCTCCAGAACCCTCCTCGGCAATGGCCGCCGCACATGCATGGTCAGCAGAAAGTAAAAATTAAGAGGGAAGTCCAGGAATAGAGCATTTTGGACCTCATTCAGAGTCGGTCGTTGCGGCCGCACGGTCGTACGCCACTGATGTTCGCTGAACTGCGCATGCGTAAAGTTCACAATGCGCGTGCGCAAACTAGCTGCTACGATCAGAAATTTCTCTCTCCTTGAACACAGCCAGGTCGGTAGTTTGAGTGACAGAATGAGGCGTTTGTGGGTGGTAACAGGGGAAGGTGCTTGAAAATGGGGGAGTGGAGATCCGAACGCAGGCGTGCCTGACTATGCAAACGGCGTTTTATGGGAGTGCATAATTAACAAAGTAGTGTCATGGCACACGTGACATGGGAGGTTTGTACACTGACCTGATCGTAGTGCTTAAGAGAGGGTATGGTCAACCTTAAGCTCTACGACCAGTTTCGATGGTTCCCTATGGTCTCGATTAATCCTTATATGCCCGGAGATGACGTGTAATGTGTACGGGAAGGGGGCATATTTTTTGTCTTCCGGCTGCTTCCTCCCCTTGGTCGGCCAGCTAACGATCCGATCTTAAGGACGCAACATGCGAGTGCATCGTTTGCATATCCAGCCCCTTTTACCGTACGACCGTGCGGCCGCAACGACCGACTCTGAATGAGGTCCTTTGTACCTGATGGAACAGGTCATGTTGGAGGGTCTGATAATCCAAGGTGCTGTGTCAGGTGTCGGAATTGCTGGTGTCAGAGTCTTTAAATGCCCCCCGGTCACAAGCTGCAATTTCTATGCTCACAGACAGGATCAGCGCACTATGCGGCCCGGCATGGCTGGGACCAGGAGGGTTTCATTTGTTCTAACTGCAAATTTCAAGCACTGACCAAATATTTGTATTAAAGCTGTATTTTTAGTTATTATAATTTTACCTCTAGGGGAAGCTGTGGAGAACGTTCCTCTGCTCCGCTAGTGCTGGCTGGAGAATGGGATTTGGGCTCTGCCATGCCTGAGAGGGAACATTTATCATGTTCTGCAATTTGGGATTCATGAGTTCTGCCATATTCTTCCTCCCCTCCTCTGCCAACATTCATCGCGGTTGGCTCATTAGCTCTTCCTTTCCCGTCACTGGTATAAATGTCTCGAGTCCTCGGTTTTGCTCCGTTATCGGAAAATGTGCTGTTCAGTTGGCGTTTGCACCTTAGTACAGTCTCTTCATCTGCAATCATCATCATCACTTCAGCGCGAAGAGACTCAATGACGTGATCTTTCCTATCCAGCACTCTCTGCCGCGCTGTAGGTACAACAGAAAGAAGAGCATTGGAGACGGCTCATACAATCATATGGGAGAGAAACTTTATGAAAACATATGCACAGGATTCTACCCAACATTATAAGCCGCGTACACACTAGGCGATATTTATGAACGATATGGACGATAACAATATAGTTCAATGATATATCGTCCAGTGTGTATGCAGTGAACGATCAACGATGTGCACTCCCGCGGGTCATTAACGATATCCCCAGTCGGCTGAACATGCAGCTCAATCTGGGGATATCGTTAACTATGCCAGGCTGCCAAATGTAGCATGGCACTGCTCCCACCTCCTGCCGTCGCCGACTTCTGCAATTGTGTATACATTTACCGATGTCGGCACCCCAGCCGAGCCAGTCGCTGCCGATATCAGCTCATACACACATCGTCTAGTGTGTATGAGCCTTAGAGGGGTATTCAATATGAAAGGTTAACTTCCCTGGCGAAGTTAACGTTTCATATCGGAGTTTTTTTCTGCGTAAAGGTATGGTGCGCACTCCCGCTTATCCCTGTATTCAATATCAAATTAACGAAAACGGGAAACTCCGAAGTTGGATTTGCGTAAAGTTACGAATTTCTCCTTAAAATAATTGTAAGACCCCCCTAAAGTTGTAAAAACATGGGGGATCACTATGGGTACCCCCGTTTTAGCCTTTAATTGAAAGTCGGGGATTTAAATAGCCGGATACCCGGTTATATCGGCAAGGGAATCGGATCATGCGTTCGGGAGTTATGGATCATAGTGAATTATTGGTTGGAATGTAAAACTCTGTATGGTGAGTCTGTAGTTAATTTAAATCAATTAAAGAAAGACAATGCAATCTGGAGAAGTGGGACATTCCCCTAGTGAACTGTCCTATGAACTACAGCGTACTACAAAGACCAAGAGCAAGAACCAATGGAATTATGTTTGTCTGTCTACATTGCTGTTATCATGATCTGCTAGGGTATATAGCCTGTGTCCTGGTCCTATATAGTAGCCATTCTTCTTGGATGACCACAGACTTCTGGATTGATGACTGTAACTGGGACCGGTGCGCTGGTGTATGTATCGACTGTACTTTAGTGAATGTAACACTTGCACTCATTGTTTAGATCAAAGTGCGCAGTACCTTTTTCTTTGTAAATAATTACTTTTGTGCTTTGGAACCACACTCAAGGCCTAGAAGTGTTTATTTTATGTGCGACTATTCATAACGCTAAATAGCGACATTTAAGGTATAGAGGTTAATTAGATATTCATAGTAAGATTCGAGTACAATCAGATCAGTCGTTGAATAGGGATCTTTGCAAACCGATATTTCAATCCTGAAAGCAAACGACACAGGTTTGTATGCCTGTGTTCCGATCCACTGTACTGTCGAAGCCGGATAATTGGCTGAGACAGAGGATCTCATTCAGAGTCGGTCGTTGAGGCCGCACGGTCGTACGCCACCGATGTTCGCTAAACTGCGCATGCGTAAAGTTCGCAATGCGCGTGCGCAAACTAGCCGCTATGATCAGAAAGTTCTCTCTCCTTGAACACAGTCAGGTCGGTAGTTTGAGTGACAGAATGAGGCGTTTGTGGGTGGTAACAGGGGAAGGTGCTTGAAAACGGGGGAGTGGAGATCCCACACAGGCGTGCCTAATTATGCGAACGGCGTTTTATGGGAGTGCATACGGTTTATGGGAGTGCATAATTAACAAAGTAGCGTCATGGCACATGTGACATGGGAGGTTTTTACACTGACATGATCGTAGAGCTTAAGAGAGGATATGGTCAACCTTTAGCTCTACGACCAGTTTCGATGGTTCTCGATGCTCACAATTAATTCTTATATGACGTGTAATGCGTACGAGATGGGGGCTTTTTTTTTGCGTTCCGACCGCTTCCTCCCCTTGGTCAGCCAGCTACCGATCCGACCTTAGGGACGCAACATGCGAGTGCATCATTTGCATATACGGCCCCTTTTCCAGTACGACCGTGCGGCCGCAACGACCGACTCTGAATGAAGTCCAGAATCTGTTAAAAATTAAAATCTGCACGACGCCATTTTGCGAATGGCCACAAGACGCCATTTTGCGAATGGCCGCAAGACGCCATTTTAGCGAATCTCACACATTATAAGTACATACGTGCAATTCCCACGCAGTAGAACAATGTTAAAAGTCCTCATTATACAAAATACTTACATTTACTAAAACATATAATATGAACAACCTTGCAAAACACGTACCACAGTGTACTCCACAAATACGTAGTCGCACAACGCTAACTAGCGTCTTTTCTTAATATCCTTACACTTACACACTGCACACTTACATAAAAAGGTTCCCTAGCATTAAGGTTTATATTCAAGGTTTTATTTATTATTAAGTATGTAATAAAGTGACTGTATTTAAGATCTCAGGTTTAGTACATGATAAGCAGACCGTGTTTGGTGCCGTTCTGAACCACTGTTTATTTGCAGATTTCCGGTTCCATCGGCAAGTAAATCGCAACATGCGTCTGGGAATTATGGATCATAGAGAGATAGACATTGAAATGTACTCTGTTCATGTAATGTAATTAGCCAGTTTAGACTTGTTCTTCGGCGGGAAAACAGACACAAAGAAGCTGTTGGAGGCTGAACTATTACAATACAAACTGACCTATGAACTGCATTGTAACAGGAGAACCAGGAAGAAGAACCAATGGGATTATGCCAACTTGTTCTATTGTATTGCCTATCTCTGCAAGGGTTTATATGCAAGCACCCTGAATCTGCTAGTCAGTCATCTTTTCTTTGCTGTTGACGGAGGTTTCATAGTTGATGCCGGGAATCTGGATTCAGAGCGCATGCGTATGTATTCGACTGTACCTAGTGATTGTATAATCTGTTTGTGCTAATTGTATTTAGATCACAGAGTGTAACTATCTGCTTTTTGGTGAATAATATCTTTTTGTGCTTTGGAAACACAATCAAAGTCTGAAAGCAATTATTTCTTGTGCGACTCATAACGCTAAATAGCAACAATTGTTACAGTGTATAGATAGGTAGGAATCGATAGTTGGGGGCTCGCAGTGTGAAATCACGCTACCGGTCACACGGTAACACTCGATCAGCGATCTCTCAGCAAAAGGGTGGAGGCGCCATAAGCAGGAAAGAACGCATTGTGCCTTCGAATACCTGCTACCACTTTGTTGCTGAGAGGCTGCTATCCATTATTGTGTGAGTTCAAGGAGCGCTGATTAGAATCCAGGGACAAGGGAGGAAAAAGTTTGTTTTCCTTTGTTGATAGAATTTCATGTTAAAAGGGGAAGTCGCACAATAGCGTAAGGGTAATAATACATTTTGTGTAGCAGTCGCATTATTGTGTATGCGACTAGTCGCACAAAAGCGTATACATATTTCCTGTATTGCTGCCTCGTATTTAAACAAAGCCGTTGAGATTGCATTGTGATATTGATAGCGTGATAGCATTGTTTTAAAGATCTTAGTCGGTGCTGCCAGATCTGGGAAAACATTTATTTTTCTGCGCAGGAAAAAGGTGTGTAACAGAGAACGTGTGTTGGTAGGGGGTAACATGTTCCCTAGCTAGGGGTATCGTAGGACGCTTAGGGGCTAGGCGCCTGGTGTCGGCCTAGTGGCTCGGTAGTAGATACCGAAGTCTATACACACAGCAGGTGTAGTTGTTGTTTTGTGTTAGGTATCGGCTCTCAGTGTGATCGCAGCACCCAGTGATCAGTTAGGGTTATTGGACATTGTGATCAAACCGCACAGTTGTGGCATATTGTGATTGTAAACTGAGTAGTGGCAGGGCCGGATTTGCCATTATCCAACATAGGAACCCGCCTAGGGCCAATCGGATTTCAAGGGGCCCTTTGCTGGGCCCCCCTACCCCTCGAAATCCGGCCCTGGAGTGAACCTGTTGAGCTGTTCCTGTGTTTGAAGTTGAACTGCTGCTGGCACCAAAAGCAGCATCAGCATCATGGTCCAGGGCCCTGCCCCTAGCCAGCCCCTTCTAACCAATCCCCAAGCAGCCTACACTGCTGTAGCCAGCCCTCTCCCACAGTGTAGCAAGCAGCCACCCCACCCCCGAAGCATAGCAAGCAGCCTTCCCCCCCTGCAGTATAGCAAGTAGCCTCCCGCCCCCTCCACAGTATAGGAATCAGCCTTCCCTCCTCCGCACTGCAGCCTTCCGCCGCCCCCTCCCCCCCGCAGTGTTGCAAACAGCCTTCCACTACCCCCTTCCACAGTATAGGAAGCAGCTTTCCACACTGCAGCCCTCCGCCGCCCCCCCTCCGCAGTATAGGAGGCAGCCTTCCACCCTTCACACTGCAGCCTTCCACCACCCCCCCACAGTATAGCAAGCAGCCCCCCTCCTCTGCAGTATTATTATTATTATTACATTTTATTTATAGGGCGTCACAAGAGGTCCGCAGCGCCATACATACAGTAAAGGGTACACGGAACATTACATTACAATACAGTAACCAACTTATAAACAGAGCACAAGTAACAATTAGCAACACAATTCTCCATACACAATACAGCTGGGAAGATGAAGGCTGTCATAGAAGTGCTAGAGAAGCAGGCTGTGAGACAGTGGGGAGGAGGACCCTGGTCCTGGGAGCTTACAATCTAGGGGAGAGGGGAGACAGATGACATGAGACATGAGTGTGTAGAGGGGGACCTGAGTGCAGGAAGTAGGCGATGTAGAGATGGCTGAGGCAGGAGGGAGAGCGACCTGGTAACATAGTTATGTGGTGCAAGGGTATGCTTTGATGAACAGGTGGGTTTTCAGTGCACTTTTGAAGCTCTGCAAGGTCGGGGAGAGCCTAATCAAGCAAGGGAGCTCATTCCAGTGAAGGGGGGCTGCACGAGCCAAATCTTGGATACAAGCAGAGATGAAATAACCAGGGTGGAGGAGAGGTAAGTCATTGGCAGGCCGGAGTGGGTCGGAGGGAGTATGTAAGGAGATGAGGTTGGAGATGTAGGGAGCAGTAGAGTTAGAGAGGGCCTTGTATGTGCAGGTGAAGAGTTTGAAGAGGATTCTGTAGGGGAATGGGAGCCAGTGCAAGTTTTGGCAGAGGGGAGCAGCAGAAGTGGAATGGTGGGAGAGGAAGATAAGTCTAGCTGCCGCATTGAGAACAGACTGGAGAAGAGCAAGATGGCAACGTGGGAGGCCACTAAGGAGAAGGTTGCCGTAGTCAAGCCAAGAAATGATTAGTGAATGAATAATCAGTTTGGTAGCATTCTGGGAGAGGAAAGGCCTAATACGAGCGATGTTGCATAGCTGGAGCTGACAGGATTGAGCCAGAGATTGAATGTGGGGTGTGAAGGAGAGGATGGAGTCAAAGGTGACACCCAAGCAGCGAAGTTGGGGGACAGGGGAGATGATTGTGTTGTCAACAGTGATAGCGAGATTGGTTGGAGTGGAGACTCTATTAGGGGGAAAGAAGAGCACTCGGACATCCAGGAAGAGATGGCAGAGAGGCAACTGTTTACCTGAGAGAGGATAGAAGGGGAGAGTTCAGGAGAGGAGAGGTATAGTTGTGTGTCATCGGCATAGAGGTGGTATTTGGAGGCCAAAAGAGCTGATGAGTTCTCCTAGTTTAGAAGTGTACAGGGAAAAGAGCAGTGGGCCCAGGACAGAACCCTGTGGGACACCAACGGGAAGGGTGGAAGGGGGGAGGTGGAGCCGGAGGAAGACACAGAAAAGGAGCGGTTGGTGAGGTAAGAAGTGAACCAGGCATGGACGGTGTTAGAGATGCCAAAGGTCTGAAGGATGCGAAGGAGGAGAATATGATCCACGGTGTCAAAGGCTGCAGAGAGGTCCAGGAGGATGAGCAGAGAGAAGTGGCCCCTGGATTTGGCTGCAAGCAGGTCATTGGTGACTTTGACCAGGGCAGTTTCAGTGGAGTGACGTTGGTGAAAGCCAGATTGGAGAGGATCAAGGATGGAGTTGTCAGAGAGATAGCTGGTGATGCGGCTGTAGACAAGCTGCTCAGGTAGTTTAGAGGCAAAAGGGAGAAGAGAAATGGGGCAGTAATTGGCAGGTGAGGACGGATCGAGGTTGGGTTTTTTAAGAATAGGTGTGACAAGAGCATGTTTGAATGATGAGGGAAAGATGCCGGTGGAGAGAGATAAGTTGAAAAGGTGAGCAAGGTGGGAGCAGGCAGTGGAGGAGAGGGAGCGTAGAAGGAGAGAAGGGAGGAGGTCAAGGGAGTAGGTGGAAGGGGGAGAGGACAAGATAAGGGAGTAGACCTCATCACCTGTGTTGGGGCTGAAGGAGCACAACATGGGGTGGCCAGGAGGTGCGGATGGTGGGGAGATTTGGTTTCAGCAGGGAGATTGGAGGATATACTGTGATGAATTGCCTCAATTTTGGAAGAGAAGAAGGAGGCAAAGTCAAATGCAGTGAGGGAGGATAGAAGGGGTGGAGGTGGGGGGCGGAGGAGAGTGTTGAAAGTACCAAAGAGGCTGTGGGGATTGGAGGACTGAGAGGAGATGAGCGACTGGAAGAAGGATTGCTTGGCGAGGGAGAGGGCTGAGCTGTAGGAAGAGAGGACAAACTTAAAGTGAAGGAAGTCCGCCAAAGAGCGAGGTTTCTTGCAGAGGCGCTCGGCTGTGCGCAAGCATTTTTGGAGAAACCTGGTCAGTTTGGAGTGCCACGGCTGGGGTTTGGACTGACGGAGGGGGACAGAGGAGGAGGGGGCAACGGAGTCAAGTGCAGAAATGAGGGTGATGTTGTAGAAGGAGGCTGCCTGGTTAGGGCAGGTGGATGCAGGTATAGAGGGGAGGTAGACAATTAGGCAGTGAGGTAGTGGAAGAGAAATAGTGTAGTGTAGGAGAAATAAAAGTCAAATGAAGAATAGTAAATAATACACTGGTAAGAAGTACATTTAGATAGGGCAATCATGTGTATATAAGGCAGATGACATTGTTTGGGATGTGCATTCAGATGTGTTTCAGAAACAGAAATTTCAATGCTCGAAGCTGCAGCTAAGGAGAAAAGTTTTGCAGTGTCCAAACCAGGGAGGTCAGTGTAAAGAGTGCAGGTTATGCAGTGTCCAAACCAGGGAGTTCAGTGTAAAGAGTGCAGGTTATGCAGTGTCCAAACCAGGGAGGTCAGTGTAAAGAGTGCAGGTTATGCAGTGTCCAAACCAGGGAGATCAGTGTAAAGAGTGCAGGTTATGCAGTGTCCAAACCAGGGAGATCAGTGTAAAGAGTGCAGGTTATGCAGACTGCAGGAGGTAGTTTGATGTTTATGTTGACTCACTGAATAGCTTGAGTGTAGTCCATCCGTGTTTTTGCTGGCTTGTAGATTGGTTACCTTTGGTTTAACGATGGTATAACGCTAATTTTGATTTTAAATGCTCAGTACACTTGAGATCTAAACACTTCAGCATCTAAATGGCCTAGCAGCCTACTCTGAACTGAATATATAAGGCTACAAACATGTGCATCCTGATTTACCCCCACCCCCTAGCAAACAACCCTCCACCCTCAGCAGAAGGTGCTAATTAAATCTTTGCATGAGGTCAGTATATCACTCTAATTCCTGTAATTTAAAAAAACATACTACAATTGTAAAACAACTTACAGCAACTAATATTACCTATGCAATGTAATTGCTGTTATGCTATAAAACATAGATCAGTTGCATCTGAAGGAAGTATAGCAAGCAGCATTCCCCTCTCTCCTCCACAGTATGAAATGCAGCCTTCCGACTCTCCCCCCTGCAGTGTAGCAGACAACCTTCCTCCAGCATCGATCACCTTCCCCCCTATGGTGTCACAAGCAGCCTCCTTCAACTCTTCTTGAGCTGGGTAAGTTTAACTTAAAAATTTTTTGTATGGTGTGAAATAGCCCAGCTTTCTTTACATGTGTGTATATATATATATATATATATATACACTGTATGTGTGTGTATATATTGTATATATATATATATATATTAGGGATGAGCGGGTTCCGATTTCTGAAATCCGAACCCCCCCGAGCCCCCCCGTTCCGAGCCGGGAACCGAGTCCGGCTCGGGTTTTCCCTCCTGACTCGGTACTGAAATCGAGGCACAACGTCATCATCCTGCCTTCCGGATTTCGCAGGTTTTGGATTCTATAAAAGGTCCCCGCGTCGGCGCCATTTCTCACCCCGGCTGTGGACAGTGAAGAGGGAGGGTGGGAGTTAGGGCTGGCTGGGCTGTGTTGTGTTATGCTGTGCTTCTGTTGTCCATAGGGGCTGTGTCCACTCCTCCAAAGTCCATAGGGGCTGGCTGGGCTGTGTTGTGCTGCTGTTGTCCATAGGGGCTGGCTGGGCTGTGTTGTGCTGCTGTTGTCCATAGGGGCTGGCTGGGCTGTGTTGTGCTGCTGTTGTCCATAGGGGCTGGCTGGGCTGTGTTGTGCTGCTGTTGTCCATAGGGGCTGGCTGAACTGTGTTGTGCAGTCAGTTGTCCATAGGGGCTGTGTCCACTCCAAAAGTCTATAGGGGCTGGCTGTGCTGTGTTGTGCAGTGTCCCATAAAGGTTGTAGTCCTAAAGGGGTGCTGTAGTGTTGTCCAGGGGGTGATCTGTCCATCAGGGGTGCTCCCCCCCAAGTGCAAAAAAAACATTTATTTCTGTGTTTGTGAATTGTGTGGACTGTAGCTGCATGTGCATCAACAAAGGAGCAGCGCCAAGCATGCGCCTGTGTCATAAGTCTGTTATAGGGTGGTGTAACCCCCAAAGTGCACTCCAAAAATTTTTTTAAATTCTTCTTTTCTGTGTTGTGAATTGTGTGCGCAGTAGCTGCACGTCCATCAACAAAGGAGCAGCGCCAAGCATGAACCTGTGTCATAAGTCTGTTAAAGGGTGGTGTTACCCCCAAAGTGCACTTCAAAAAAAATAAAAAATTCTTATTTTCTGTGTTGTGAATTGTGTGCGCAGTAGCCGCACGTCCATCAACAAAGGAGCAGCGCCAAGCGTGAACCTGTGTCATAAGTAAAGGGCCGGCTGGCTCATTTGTTAAAGGGTGGTGTAACCCCGAAAGTGCGCTCCACAAAAAATAAACAATTCTTTTTTTCTGTGTTTGTGTGTGAAATGTATGTGCAGTAGCCGCACGTGCATCAACAAAGGAGCAGCGCCAAGTGTGCGCCTGTGTAATAAGTGAGGGCCGGCTGGCTCGTCTGTTAAAGGGTGGTGTAACCCCCAAAGTGCGCTCCACAAAAAATATACAATTCTTTTTTTCTGTGTTTGTGTGTGAAATGTATGCGCAGTAGCCGCACGTGCATCAACAAAGGAGCAGCGCCAAGTGTGCGCCTGTGTCATAAGTCTGTTATAGGGTGGTGTAACTCCCAAAGTGCACTCCAAAAATGTTTTAAAATTCTTCTTTTCTGTGTTGTGAATTGTGTGCGCTGTAACCACACGTCCATCAACAAAGGAGCAGCGCCAAGCGTGAACCTGTGTCATAAGTAAAGGGCCAGCTGGCTCATTTGTTAAAGGGTGGTGTAACCCCCAAAGTGCGCTCCACAAAAAATAAACAATTCTTTTTTTCTGTGTTTGTGTGTGAAATATATGCGCAGTAGCTGCACGTGCATCAACAAAGGAGCAGTGCCAAGCGTGCGCCTGTGTCATAAGTCTGTTAAAGGGTGGTGTAACCCCCAAAGGGCACTCCCAAAAAAATTTAAAATTCTTCTTTTCTGTGTTGTAAATTGTGTGCGCAGTAGCCGCACGTCCATCAACAAAGGAGCAGCGCCAAGTGTGAACCTGTGTCATAAGTAAAGGGCCGGCTGGCTCGTTTGTTAAAGGGTGGTGTAACCCCCAAAGTGCGCTCCACAAAAAATAAACAATTCTTTTTTTCTGTGTTTGTGTGTGAAATGTATGCTCAGTAGCCGCACGTGTATCAACAAAGGAGCAGAGCCAAGTGTGCGCCTGTGTAATAAGTGAGGGCCGGCTGGCTCATCTGTTAAAGGGTGGTGTAACCCCCAAAGTGCGCTCCACAAAAAATAAACAATTCTTTTTTTCTGTGTTTGTGTGTGAAATGTATGCGCAGTAGCTGCACGTGCATCAAAAAGGAGCAGCACCAAGTGTGCGCCTGTGTCATAAGTCTGTTAAAGGGTGGTGTAACCCCCAAAGTGCACTCCAAAAAAAATTCAAAATTCTTCTTTTCTGTGTTGTGAATTGTGTGCACAGTAGCCACACGTGCATCAACAAAGGAGCAGCGCCAAGCGTGCGCCTGTGTCATAAGACTGTTAAAGGGTGGTGTAACCCCCAAAGTGCGCTCCACAAAAAATAAACAATTTTTTTTCTGTGTTTGTGTGTGAAATGTATGCGCAGTAGCCGCACGTGCATCAATAAAGGAGCAGTGCCAAGTGTGCGCCTGTGTCATAAGTCTGTGAAAGGGTGGTGTAACCCCCAAAGTGTGCTCCACAAAAAATAAACAATTTCTTCTTTTTTTCTGTGTTTGTGTGTGACATGTATGCGCAGTAGCCACACGTGCATCAACAAAGGAGCAGCGCCAAGCGTGTGCCTGTGTTATAAGTAAAGGGACGGCTGGCTCATCTGTTAAAGGGTGGTGTAACCCCCAAAGTGCCCTCTACAAAAAATAAACAATTCTTTTTTTCTGTGTTTGTGTGTGAAATGTATACGCAGTAGCCGCACGTGCATCAACAAATTAGCAGCGCCAAGCGTGCGCCTGTGTCATAAGTCTGTTAAAGGGTGGTGTAACCCCCAAAGTGCGCTCCACTAAAAATAAACAATTCTTCTTTTTTTCTGTGTTTGTGTGTGAAATGTATGCGCACGTGCATCAACAAAGGAGCAGCGCCAAGCATGCGCCTGTGTCATAAGTAAAGGGCCGGTTGGCTCATCTGTTAAAGGGTGGTGTAACCCCCAAAGTGCCCTCCACAAAAAATAAACAATTCTTTTTTTCTGTGTTTGTGTGTGAAATGTATGCACAGTAGCCGCACGTGCATCAACAAAGGAGCAGCGCCAAGTGTGCGCCTGTGTCATAAGTCTGTTAAAGGGTGGTGTAACCCCAAAAGTGCTCTCCACAAAAAATAAACAATTCTTCTTTTTTTCTGTTTGTGTGTGAAATGTATGCGCACATGCATCAACAAAGGAGCAGCGCCAAGCGTGCGCCTGTGTCATAAGTAAAGGGCCGGCTGGCTTGACAGTTAAAGGGTGGTGTAACCCCCAAAGTGCACTCCAAAAAAAATTTAAAATTCATCTTTTCTGTGTTTGTGTGCGCCTTAGCCGCACGTATATATGTCAATATAACATAAATGGAAGACAAGACTTTGGGCCTGATTCAGAGCCGGATGCTCTGACAAGAGCGCTCGCTCTGAATAAGGGCTGTCCCAGCTAAATTTGGAGCCGCCTCCTGGCCGCTCGCATAGCTGTGGGTGACCACCCACAGCTTATGTGAGCGGCCAAAAAGATGGTCGCGATGGTCAAGACCATCGCGACCATCGGGCTTGCGACGAGACCCTTGTGGTAGGGTCTTGTCTTCCGCAAGCCCGGAGTGCTTTTGGCTAGTGATGTCAGTGGGGCTGGCCCCAGATGGTAGGCGTTCCCATGGGAATGCCTCCGTCTGGGCAGCCATGCCCCCAGCACGCCCACCAAAGGGGGCGTGCTGTCACTGGTGGTGTGAGACCCCGAGGGACGGCTTCCCCATCGCTCGCCGGGTCTCGCGCATGCGCACGACGGAGCAGCCTCCGTCATGCGCATGCGCACTTGGGCACCATCGACCCGCTTGCGAGCATACAGCGCTCGCGAGCGGGTCTGAATGAGACCCTTTGTCTGATAAAAATAAAATAGGGAAAGATCAAGAACCACTTCCTCCTAGTGCTGAAGCTGCTGCCACTAGTCATGACATAGACGATAAAATGCCATCAACGTCGTCTGCCAAGGTCGATGCCCAATGTCATAGTAGAGGGCATATAAAATCCCAAATGACAAAGGCCCTCATTCAGAGCCGCACGCAAGCGGGCGCACGTACGTTAGGCGTACGTACAAAAATATTTAAATTCAATGGCTCGCTCGTATTTTCGTTCGCATCTAAAATTCCTCCCTAAACTCTGACGACCCCTCCTCTAACTAACGAGCGTACGAAATAGCGAGCGTACATCTCCGAAATGGCTTGAAAGGAACGCACGCACAAGTATAAACAGGAAGTGGCCTTGTCAGATGTCGATTACCTGCTCCTTTATTCTGCCTACCTCCATCAATCGTATCATGCCAATCAATGTATCAATTAGCTTAATTGTTTGTTTTTTTTCAACACAATGCAAGAAACTTTACTCTTGTCCGTGTTTGTGTTTACCCGCAGAATACGTACGGATGAAACATTCGCTTGTATTGTTTAAAAAACATGTGAACCACAATTAAACAATTGTACTATTGCTGTGGATCCCCGCATATTTCCCTGGGTTCATTTCTTTATTTAAATTTGCTTACGCATGTCACTGCATCAAGCCTATCCTAACTCTCCAGAGATTTCTGGCCCTGTCGAACACATGACTCATACACTAACCAATAAAATTGCTCCTGTTAATTTCCAAAATACATTAGCCAATCAGAAAATTTTTACACACTTTATCAAAAATGATTTTTAAGAAAAACACCATTGCCATCATGAGAGCCTCCGCATTCACCAGGCGTGAGCTGCTGGTGCTTACGGAGGTCATGGATCGCCGGATCACCAGCCAGCCAGAACCCATGACCAACCGGCAGAAGCGCTCCGCGTATGCGGAGGTACGGTCCCGCCTGCGGTCCTTTGGATCACGCCGCAACATCGGGCAGCTGGAGCGCAGGTGGTCCGACCTGCAACGGCGAACGCCCCGCTTGCTGGCATGCTTTCGCATGCAGATCCTGGCAAGTAAGTGTTATGTATTGTGGTTTTAATGTTTGTGTTTGTGGGGCAAACTGCGTGTGCATGTTTTCCTGTCTGTTCTATTTATTATTTGTACTCATATCTGCGTGTGCATGTTTTCCTGTCTGTTCTATTTATTATTTGTACTCATATCTGCGTGTGCATGTTTTCCTGTCTGTTCTATTTATTATTTGTACTCATATCTGCGTGTGCATGTTTTCCTGTCTGTTCTATTTATTATTTGTACTCATATCTGCGTGTGCATGTTTTCCTGTCTGTTCTATTTATTATTTGTACTCATATCTGCGTCTGCATGTTTTCCTGTCTGTTCTATTTATTATTTGTACTCATATCTGCGTCTGCATGTTTTCCCTCTTTTTATGAATTTTTAATTCTACTGCTATTTTTTTTGGTTTTTTTTTTTTTTTTTTTTTTTTGGTTTGTTTGGCCGGATTTGTCCATAAACTAAACGCAATTTATTTGACATATTTTAGGGGGACAGCCAAGACTCCGCCGTCAACGTCGGCGTTCCCGCCCACTGTCCCCAACCCCCAGCCAACACTCCACCCCAAATCTTTCGCCTATTCCCCACTCCTCCCCATCCTTCCCAGACCCTCTCCCGGAAATGTCGGGACTCCTTCCCCTCCGTCCCACTTCCCCCTCTCCTCCACCCACCCCTCTTCCAATTACCCCCTCCCCGGAGTCCTGCATAACTCCGCCCCATTCTTTGGGGAATGACGGATCCTCCGAGGAGGATCATGGAGGTTTTGCCGGAGCTCCCGATTTGTTTCCCGGTATGTTTTTTATTATTTTTTTTTAAAGCACAAACTGTTTGTATGTAATCATGTGTCGTGCCTTTCTTCGTGTTTTTGTGGCTTGACTTTTGTGGATTGTGAAGGTTTGCCTTTACCTCTTCCTGGTGATTTAAGCATACACATATCATACCTGTGGGAATTTGTACCTAGGCCTTGTATTTTTGCCAGCCCACCCTTTTTATTTATGTTTTTGGGTTTAGGAGTGATTAGTTTTTTAATTAATGTTTTTCTGTGGAGTCTCTATTGTTGTATTAACCCACACACTTTTCTCACCCACAGAGGAACAGAGGCGTCGGCAAGAGGTGGCGGATGTTGTGGGGCAGATGCGCCACCATGTAATCGGCCTTCTGGTGGCCCTCGACCGGCTGTCTGGCCTCCTTCGGCATTAGTTTTTTTTTTTTGGTTGTATTTTCCCAATAAAATTTTAAAGACAAATATAGGTTGTGGCTCATTTTTAAAAACCAAAACCAAGATAGTTTAGCCTGACATAAGTTCCTGCAAGGATTTCCCTTTTTTAAAAGTTAGATTGTGTTTTGTCTTTGTATGTCAAACAGACACCAGAAACACATAACAGTAACAATGTAATTTCCCTTTTTGGGTGTAGTGTCAATTTCAGATTTCTACATTTTCCAGGTTCCTACTTGGTGCGCAAGCTGCTTAGGCCAATCTTACAAATCCCAAGGTTGGGCCAGGCTTCCTTTTGGTGTGGATTGGAAAGCTGAAAACATATTTCAGTTTTGCTCATCTGGCGTCAGTACTGGTTTACCCCTTAGTCAAATGTAACTTGTGTTAACCGGGTTACACTTGCTGTTAACGTCCCAAAAAAGGAAGACCATTTCACTCTTCAAACATTTATTCACCACATAACAGAGAAAACAAAGTGGTCACTCCCAAAAAAAATACACACTGATAAATTCAAATACAACACATACCAAGAAAAAAATAAATAAAAACACAAAATCAAGAACTGGTTGACGAAGGACCATGCCAACATGATTCCACAAACATGGCGTTGCGATATGGGTTCCAGAATATATGCCCAAAAGGACCAGATCCAGGTTTGGTAAGGGTAGCAGGAAGTAGTGAGCGTTGGAGTGCCAAAGATTATGTGAACAAACAGAAGATGGTGAGAAAATTAAAAATAAATTAGATGTTTGCCAAAAAAAACAAACACATTAGGTATAAACACTGGAGTTTTGAACAAACTTACCTAAAAAATCTGGCCACCACATCATCGCGTATGGCCCCCCCACATACTGACCTTCGACCAACCTCGGGGGGGCCATCCTCAGGTAAGGCATCCTCTGGCTGCATTGGGACACCACTCCTTATGGCAATGTTGTGAAATATCCCACACAGGACCACAATTTTAGACACCATATCCGGCACATACATGAGCTCGCCACCAGAGCGGTGGAGGCATCTGAATCGGCCTTTTAAAAGGCCGATACAGCGCTCCACCACTTGCCTGGTGGCTGTAAGTGCGGAATTATACGCACTTTGTGGCCCTGGTGTGGGAGCCAAATAAGGAGTGAGCAGCCAGGACATGCAAGGGTATCCACTGTCTCCTGTGAACAAAAATAGACCACATCAGGAACACTGTGTATCAAGCTTAACATTGTTATGTACTAAAGGTCTCCACTTACCCAGAAGCCACGCATCACCAGCTTGTAGGTTGGTTAATTTCTGCCATATCCCTGATTGCCGGATGACGAAGGAGTCATGAGCACTTCCGGGTAATTTAGCATTCAGGGACAGGATCTGGAGGGAGGCATCACATACCACCATTACATTCAGGGAGTGATAGTGTTTCCTGTTTCTAAATATGGCCTCCAGCCATGCTGGAGGCTGAAGTGGTATGTGAGTACCATCCACAACCCCTATGATGTGTGGGAAGCCAGCTATTTGGTAAAAATTGGCCTTGGCCACACTAAGGGCACCCATATCCAAAGGCATTTTAATAAAATGATGGAGGTGCTTGAAAAGTGCCTCCATCACTGCCCTCAGGATCCGGGAAAAGGAGGATTGGGAGATGCCCGCCACTATTCCGACAGTTGTTTGAAACGATCCTGAGGCACAGAAATGTAACACCGCCATAAATTGCGTCAGTGGTGGTATTGCTGTTGGACTGTCAATTTGCCGCTCAAGATCACTTTCTATTAATGAGAGAGTGTCTATGATGATTTTGGGAGGTAGACGGTAGCGTCTTAAAACCTCATCATCGGGCATTCCAAAAAGGGTGACACGTGTTCGAAATATCTGGGGCCTTGCATGCCTACGATGCCTACGCCTGGGACGAGTTTGAGGTTGGTCGTCTTCCGGGAGCAGGGCCAGAACAATTCGCCCCAGATCTACCTGAAATTCAAAGTTTACAATGTAAGGCTTTTGACCCACCCCAAAAGTAAGAAAAAACAACTTAGCTTTCTGATACCATCCATAGCTGCTTACATGCCGGGGTATTGTCATGATACGTATAAACTGTAAAAAAGGCAACAATGAGACGTCAAAAATTTAAAGGGTTTTTTTTTTGGTTAAAAATTGTTGCAAGCCAACACAGAAAATAACGGAAAAACACATTTGGACATCGATGAAAACTACATTGCACACCGTACGTCAAATAGGGTTCAAATGGACCCAAAAAATGGAAAAGGGAAAAGCAAAACTGGATTATATGATGAATAAGCCGTCAAAAATGCGGTAAATTATTCGCAAATGCAAGTCACTACACCAACAGTCAAAAATGCGGTAAATTATTCGCAAATGCAAGTCACTACACCAACAGTCAAAAATGCGGTAAATTATTCGCAAATGCAAGTCACTACACCAACAGTCAAAAATGCGGTAAATTATTCGCAAATGCAAGTCACTACACCAACAGTCAAAAATGCGGTAAATTATTCGCAAATGCAAGTCACTACACCAACAGTCAAAAATGCAGTAATTCATTCGCAAATGCAAGGCGCTACACCAACAGTCAAAAATGCCGTAATTCATTCGCAAATGCAAGACAAAAAATGGACTTACCCAACTCGAATATATAAGATGTCCTCAAAAAACTTCTTTGGGTCCGAAAACCAAAAAAAACTAAAAAAGATGAAATGAGTGTTAAACAAATTAACTAACCACAAAACAGAAGAATACACCAATTGGCCACAAATTTGAATGCACAACACTTACCAAATCAGGAAAGGATGTTGAAAAAATGAAAAAAATGCGAACGGAAAAACCAAATAAATGTAGCAAAAACAAACAAAAAAACAACTCTCCAAAATCCTCCAAACGCAACCAACCAACCAAATCCAAACCACTTAACCAACAACACTCCAACAACCCCACCTCGAATCCACACACACCAAGCCATAAATAGTGTTTATTTTCCCGCACAAACTAAGGATGAATCATAGGGACGCACAATCAATGATGCGGCCGCAAACTAACGACGCATGTATAAATACGTCACGAAATCACATAGAATTTCTGGATGATTTCATGCTGGAAGCAGAGACATGGCTTCAAACCAGGGAAACAATGGTCAAAATTGCGGCGGTAAGGCCTTCATGCATTTTGTGTCAATGAGTATTTTAAAACATAATATTGTGCAAGTTGTGAAGTGGCAAAATCTGCATATTTACCCAAATAGGTGAGGAGGATGACATGGAAGAGACTGCTGGCCCCAGTCAACCCGCCAAAGCTGCAAAAAAAAAAAGGCAGCCACATTTCACAAGCAAGGAGATGGAGGTTTTGATCCAGAAGTGCGTGGACATCCTGCCCCAGGCAGCCAGGAATATGAGCCAAAGCCAGAAGTGGAGAATGTGGGAGGAGGTCGCCGTTGCTGTCAATAGGGTGGGTGATTATGTCCGTCTAGCCCGGGATGTCAAACGGCGGTAAGTAAACACTTTCCCATCCTATAAACAAACCCCATTGTAAAAAAAAGGATAATGGTTCCAAATTCATTCCACAGATGGGCAGACTTCAAATATCGTCTAAAACAAAAACTTGCCGACAGGGCTAGGCATGCAAGGGGGACAGGTGGGGGTCCCACCCCTGTGTCATTGGAGTTGACAGACTTAGAAGAGATGGCACAGGGGTGTGTGCAGGCTGTGGAGGTGTTTGGCGTGTCCAACATGGATACGGACATGCCAGACTTTGCGGCTCCTCATGTTGGCCAAGGTAAGTCTTGTGATGTCACCAACTCAGAAATGCTATTGTGCCAATATGTAGATTCTAATGTGAGTCTTTTCTCCAATTTCCTAACAGAGACAGAGGCGGATGAGTCTGCTCCAGAGGGGAGCCTTGGCCGCAGAATTTCTGCTGACTCTGCAGGGGAGGAACCAGTACATCCGGCTGAGGACCCTGCAGAAGCCAGTCCAGGGCGTGCCCCCTCGCAGGCAGTGGGCCTCCTCACAGAACTCAATTTTAAATCGGATTGCCATACGGAGATTCTGCAGAGGATGGACGCCAGTCTGATACGGGTGGCTGAGGCCCTGGAGCAAAATGCTGCGGCCAACGTGACCATTGCTCAGGCCCTGGCGGAAAATACCAGGGCCAACATCCGCATCGCCGATGCCCTGGAGCAGCTCGTTCGCCAGCACATGGTGGAGCCGACCTCCCTTCCTGCCGGAACATCCAGATCCTCTACCTCTGGCACAACATCAGGCAATCCTCCAAATGTGCCTAGCCCTGTGCCTAGTCCAGAGGCCACAACATCTGCCTCTGGACAGGCCAGCCCGATGGCATCCCGGACCCGGTCTGGCGCCCACCCTCACCCAGCCAAACGGGCGAGAAAACGGTGACAGCAATGGCGACTTTTCCCACTTTCCTTCTGTGCTTGGCTCATATTCCTTTCTGGTCAAAACTTCCCTCTCCTTTCTTGTGAAATGTTTTTAAATTTTGTATTTACGATTATGTTAGTAGTTATGTTTTGTTTTTTTTTTGATCAAATATCTTGGCCACAAAAAAAGGCAATACAATATTATTGCAATTTGTTTGTGTGTAAACAATAAATTTTAAAAAAAAAACTGACATTGTATTGTGACATTATTGTACAAATGGGTTACATTTAATCCTGGCCTTAAACGCAAAAAATGACCCTCTTTTGTTAAAAAAAAGGCCTCTTTAAGGAACGTTTAAAAAAACACATAGCGATGCAAATTCCACAGTAAACCAAAAAAAAGGGGAGCTAATTAAAAGATGATGACATTATTTTTACAATAGGCCATAACCACCAAATTGTGGCCAAAATAAAAGCCCAAAAATGTACGCTAATTGATTATGTAATCATGACATTAGCAGCTCTGATTTCCACCTGCGTACGCTTTTGTGCTATCCCAATAAACTGCTTTCCAAACACATACCAAGCCGGATTTCAATCCAACACTAATTACTTTACTGACCAGCCGCGATTAATCGCTGCACCATCGTGGAGTCCCGGGACGGAGGAGAAGGCCATCGCCAATGTGGTCGAGTAATCCTGACCCTAAGCTGTGCGAGCATTTTGAAGGGAAAGCGGATGTTTCAGTGACGTATGAGACGGTCCGAACACATTTGACGTTCGCATCTGCTAATGTATGTACGCCCCAAAAACGCTTCGCCACGCCTGCGTTTTGTCATCTCCACCCCCGTCAACACCCAAAAACGCCCTGTTCTGTCAATCACATTTGACATGTCACTTCCTGTACGCTATTTTAGGAACGAGAGAAAAAAAGCTCGCAATCTGCCGTACGCACATGCGCGGTGTAACACCGACGCATGCGCGGTTAGTCAACATCGGAACGCAACGAGCGTACTGTTGTTAACGTGCGGCTCTGAATGAGGGCCAAAGTTCAGGAAAATGACCTTAAAAAAACATTTAAATCATCTGAGGAGAAACGTAAACTTGCCAATATACCATTTACGACACGGAGTGGCAAGGAACGGCTAAGGTATTTCCCTATGTTCATGACTAGTGGTTCAGCTTCACATGACGATGGAACCCTCCTCCTGCTACAAAAATCAAATGCTTAAGCTGGCAAAAGCACAGCGAAGAACTGTGCGTTCTAAGACGATATTACAAATCCCCAAGGAGAGTCCAAGTGTGGTGGCGGTTGCTATCCCTGACCTTCCCAACACTGGACTGGAAGAGGTGGCTCTTTCCACCATTTGCACGCCCTCTGCAAGTGCTGGAAGGAGCACCCACAGTCCACTTGCTGATATGCAAATTGAAGATGTCACTATTGAAGTACAAGAGGATGAGGATACTGGTGTAGCTGGCACTGAGGAGGAAGTTGGCAATGAGGATTCTGATGGTGATGTGGTTTGTTTAAATCAGGCTCCGGGGGAGACAGTTGTTGTCCGTGGGATGAAAAAGCACATCACGGTCATGCCTGGGCAGAAGACCAAACATTCCACCTCTTTGGTCTGGCAATATTTCTATCCAAATCCAGACAACAACTGTCTTGCCATATGTACCATATGTAAAGGTGAAATAAGTAGGGGTAGGGACGTTAACCACCTAGGAACATCCTCCCTTATACATCACCAGCAGCGCGTTCATAAAAAGTTACTGTCAAGTTCAGAAACTTTGGCTAAGACCGTAACCAGTCCAGGGACACCTAAATTCCTTTGTCCTGTTGTATCCAAGTGCCTGCAAACCACACCGTCAACTCCCTCCTCGTCAATTTCTTCCTTAGTCAGGATCGGAAGTAGTCCTGCAGGCCATGTCACTGGCATGACTGACTCTCCTATTCGGGATTCCTCCGGAGGATCCTCCATTGCTACGCCTACTGCTGCCGCTGCTGCTATTGCTGCTGGGAGTCGTTCATCATCCCAGAGAGGAAGTAGGAACAACACTACTTTTACTAAACCATTGACCCTCCAACAGTCCTTAGCGAGGAGGATGAAGTACGACAGCAGTCATCTTGAAGCAAAACGGATAACAGGCCTTGACTGCTATGTTGGTGTTAGACGTGCATCCGGTATCCGCCATTAGTGCAGTGGGATTTAGACAATTGATGGAGGTAGTGTGTCCCCGGTACCAAATCCCTTCTAGATTCCACTTCACTAAGCAGGCAATACCGAGACTGTACAGAAACATCAGAAAGAGTGTCCTCAGTGTCCTAAAAAATGTGGTTGTACCGAATGTCCACTTAAACATGGACATGTGGACAAGTGGAACAGGGCATACTAAGGACTATATGACTGTGACAGCCCACTGGGTAGATGTATCACCTTACGCAGCAACAACAGCAGCGTAACCAGTAGCAGCATCTCAGAAATGCCAGCTCGTTCCAAGGCAGGCTACGCTGTGTATCACCAGTTTTAGTAAGAGGCACACCACCGACAACCTCTTAGAGAAACTGAGGGAAATCATCGCCCAATGGCTTACCCCACTTAGACTCTCCTGGGGATTTGTGATAATTAACAACGCCACCAATATTGTGCGGGCATTACATCTGGGCAAATTCCAGCACGTCCCATGTTTTGCTCACACAATAAATTTGGTGGTTCCGAATTTTCTGAAAAATGACAGGGGCATGCAGGATATGCTTTGGGTGGCCCGAAAAATTTCTGGCCACTTTCGCCATTCAGCGACTGCGTGCCAAAGACTGGAGCACCAGCAAACACTCTTGAACCTGCCCCGCCATCATATGAAGCAAGAGGTTGTGACGCGGTGGAACTCAGACCACTACATTTTGGCCACCATGCTCGATCCTAGGTTAAAGCCTAAGTCTCTCTTTCCGGCCGACACAAGCCTGCAGAGGTGCAAAGACCTGCTGGTGAAAACACTGTCAGCTGAAGCGGAACATGACAAGTCAACAGCTCCTTCTTCATTTTCTCCCGCAACTGGGGCTGCCAGGAAACAACTTAGGTATCCTAAGCAACCCGCTGGCGGTGATGCAGGGCAGGCAAGACCAAGTTTGGACATCTGGTCTGGACTGAAGGACCTGGCAACAATTTCTGACATGTCTACTGTCACTGCATATAATACTGTCACCATTGACAGAATGGTGGAGGATTACATCGGTGACAGCATCCAAGTAGGTATGTCAGACAGTCCATACCTGTACTGGCAGAAAAAGAGGCAATTTGGAGGCCCCTGTACAAACTGGCTCTATTTTACCTGAGTTGCCCCCCTCCAGTGTGTACTCCGAAAGAGTGTTTAGTGCAGCCGGGAACCTTGTCAGCGAAAGGCGTAGGAGGTTGCTTCCACAAAATATGGAGAAGATGATGTTCATCAAAATTAATTATCAACTCTTCTAGGGAGACCAGCCTCCAGAACGTACAGAGGGACCTGTGGTGGTGGATTCCAGCGCGGACGAATTAATACTCTGTGAGGATGAGGATGTACACACCACTGAAGAGGGTGAGGAATCGGTGGATGAGGAGGATGAGGACGACATCTTACCTCTGTAGAGCCGTTTTGTGCTGGGACAGATTAAATTGCCAGCTTGTTTTGTGGGGGCCCAAACGAACCAATCATTTCAGCCACAGTCGTGTGGCAGTCCCTGGTTCTGAAATGATTGGTTTGTTAAAGTGTGCATGTCCTGTTTATACAACATAAGGGTGGGTGGGAGGGCCCAAGGACAATTCCATCTTGCACCTCTTTATTTTCATTGTATTATGTACTGTTTGGGGCCTAATTTTTCAAACTGCCATCCTGTCTGCCACTGCAGTGTCACTCCTAGATGGACCATGTGTTTGTGCCGCCCACTCGTGTCGCTTAGCATAGTCATCCAGCTACCTCGGTGCAAACTTTTAGACGAAAAACAATATTGTGAGGTGTTCAGAATAGACTGGAAATGAGTGGAAATTAATGTTATTGAGGTTAATAATAGCATAGGAGCAGAAAAACCCACAAATTCTGTGATTTTAGCTATTTTTATGCTTTTTTTAAAAAAATACAGATCCAAAACACAAAACCCAGAACCCAAAACACGGAAGGGTGGTTTTGGCAAAACCAATCCAGATCCAAAACACAAAGAAAGATCCAGATCCAAAACCAAAACACAAAACACGAAAAGTGGCTGGTGCACACCCCTAATATATATATATATATTAGGGGTGAGCGGGTTCGGATTTCTGAAATCCGAACCCCCCCGAGCCCCCCCGATCCGAGTCCGATCCGAGTCAGGCTCGACTTTTCCCGCCTGACTCGGATCTGAAATCGAGGCAAAACGTCATCTTCCCGCCTTCCGAGTCTCGCGGGTTTTGGATCCTATATAAGGTACACACGTCGGCGCCATTTTCTCACTCGGCTGTGGACAGTGAAGAGGGAGGGTGGGAGTTAGGGCTGTGTAGTGTAGTGTAGTGTAGTGCTGCTGTTGTCCACTACTTCAAAGTCCATAGGGGCTGGCTGTGTTGTGCTGTGCTGCTGTTGTTAATAGGGGCTGTGTCCACTACTTCAAAGTCCATAGGGGCTGGCTGGACTGTGTTGTGCAGTCAGTTCTCCATAGGGGCTGTGTCCACTCCAAAGTCCTGTGCAGTGTCCCAGTCCTAAAGGAGTGCTGTAGTGTTGTCCAGGGGGTGCTCTGTCCATCAGGGGTGCTCCCCCCAAGTGCTAAAAAAATAATATATTTTCTGTGTTTGTGAATTGTGTGCGCAGTAGCCGCACGTGCATCAACAAAGTAGTGCCAAGCGTGCGCCTGTGTCATAAGTAAAGGGCCGGCTGGCTTGACCGTTAAGGGTGCTGTAACCCCCGAAAGTACACTCCAGTCCAAACCAAAAAAAAAATTATTTTCTGTGTTTGTGAATTGTGTGCGCAGTAGCCGCACGTGCATCAACAAAGTAGTGCCAAGCGTGCGCCTGTGTCATAAGTAAAGGGCCGGCTGGCTTGACCGTTAAGGGTGCTGTAACCCCCGAAAGTACACTCCAGTCCAAACCAAAAAAAAAATTATTTTCTGTGTTTGTGAATTGTGTGCGCAGTAGCCGCACGTGCATCAACAAAGTAGTGCCAAGCGTGCGCCTGTGTCATAAGTAAAGGGCCGGCTGGCTTGACCGTTAAGGGTGCTGTAACCCCCGAAAGTACACTCCAGTCCAAACCAAAAAAAATATTATTTTCTGTGTTTGTGAATTGTGTGCGCAGTAGTCGCACGTGCATCAACAAAGTAGTGCCAAGCGTGCGCCTGTGTCATAAGTAAAGGGCCGGCTGGCTTGACCGTTAAGGGTGCTGTAACCCCCGAAAGTACACTCCAGTCCAAACCAAAAAAAAAATTATTTTCTGTGTTTGTGAATTGTGTGCGCAGTAGCCGCACGTGCATCAACAAAGTAGTGCCAAGTGTGCGCCTGTGTCATAAGTAAAGGGCCGGCTGGCTTGACCGTTAAGGGTGCTGTAACCCCCGAAAGTACACTCCAGTCCAAACCAAAAAAAATATTATTTTCTGTGTTTGTGAATTGTGTGCGCAGTAGTCGCACGTGCATCAACAAAGTAGTGCCAAGCGTGCGCCTGTGTCATAAGTAAAGGGCCGGCTGGCTTGACCGTTAAAGGGTGCTGTAACCCCCAAGTACACTCCAGTCCAAACCAAAAAAAAAATTATTTTCTGTGTTTGTGAATTGTGTGCGCAGTAGCCGCACGTGCATCAACAAAGTAGTGCCAAGCGTGCGCCTGTGTCATAAGTAAAGGGCCGGCTGGCTTGACCGTTAAGGGTGCTGTAACCCCCGAAAGTACACTCCAGTCCAAACCAAAAAAAAAATTATTTTCTGTGTTTGTGAATTGTGTGCGCAGTAGCCGCACGTGCATCAACAAAGTAGTGCCAAGCGTGCGCCTGTGTCATAAGTAAAGGGCCGGCTGGCTTGACCGTTAAAGGGTGCTGTAACCCCCGAAAGTACACTCCAGTCCTAACCAAAAAAAAATTATTTTCTGTGTTTGTGAATTGTGTGCGCAGTAGCCGCACGTGCATCAACAAAGTAGTGCCAAGAGTGCGCCTGTGTCATAAGTAAAGGGCCGGCTGGCTTGACCGTTAAGGGTGCTGTAACCCCCGAAAGTACACTCCAGTCCAAACCAAAAAAAAAATTATTTTCTGTGTTTGTGAATTGTGTGCGCAGTAGCCGCACGTGCATCAACAAAGTAGTGCCAAGCGTGCGCCTGTGTCATAAGTAAAGGGCCGGCTGGCTTGACCGTTAAAGGGTGCTGTAACCCCCGAAAGTACACTCCAGTCCTAACCAAAAAAAAATTATTTTCTGTGTTTGTGAATTGTGTGCGCAGTAGCCGCACGTGCATCAACAAAGTAGTGCCAAGAGTGCGCCTGTGTCATAAGTAAAGGGCCGGCTGGCTTGACCGTTAAGGGTGCTGTAACCCCCGAAAGTACACTCCAGTCCAAACCAAAAAAAAAATTATTTTCTGTGTTTGTGAATTGTGTGCGCAGTAGCCGCACGTGCATCAACAAAGTAGTGCCAAGCGTGCGCCTGTGTCATAAGTAAAGGGCCGGCTGGCTTGACCGTTAAGGGTGCTGTAACCCCCGAAAGTACACTCCAGTCCAAACCAAAAAAAAATTATTTTCTGTGTTTGTGAATTGTGTGCGCAGTAGCCGCACGTGCATCAACAAAGTAGTGCCAAGCGTGCGCCTGTGTCATAAGTAAAGGGCCGGCTGGCTTGACCGTTAAGGGTGCTGTAACCCCCGAAAGTACACTCCAGTCCAAACCAAAAAAAAATTATTTTCTGTGTTTGTGAATTGTGTGCGCAGTAGCCGCACGTGCATCAACAAAGTAGTGCCAAGCGTGCGCCTGTGTCATAAGTAAAGGGCCGGCTGGCTTGACCGTTAAGGGTGCTGTAACCCCCGAAAGTACACTCCAGTCCAAACCAAAAAAAAAATTATTTTCTGTGTTTGTGAATTGTGTGCGCAGTAGTCGCACGTGCATCAACAAAGTAGTGCCAAGCGTGCGCCTGTGTCATAAGTAAAGGGCCGGCTGGCTTGACCGTTAAAGGGTGCTGTAACCCCCAAGTACACTCCAGTCCAAACCAAAAAAAAAATTATTTTCTGTGTTTGTGAATTGTGTGCGCAGTAGCCGCACGTGCATCAACAAAGTAGTGCCAAGCGTGCGCCTGTGTCATAAGTAAAGGGCCGGCTGGCTTGACCGTTAAGGGTGCTGTAACCCCCGAAAGTACACTCCAGTCCAAACCAAAAAAAAAATTATTTTCTGTGTTTGTGAATTGTGTGCGCAGTAGCCGCACGTGCATCAACAAATTAGTGCCAAGCGTGCGCCTGTGTCATAAGTAAAGGGCCGGCTGGCTTGACCGTTAAAGGGTGCTGTAACCCCCGAAAGTACACTCCAGTCCAAACCAAAAAAAATATTATTTTCTGTGTTTGTGAATTGTGTGCGCAGTAGTCGCACGTGCATCAACAAAGTAGTGCCAAGCGTGCGCCTGTGTCATAAGTAAAGGGCCGGCTGGCTTGACCGTTAAAGGGTGCTGTAACCCCCAAGTACACTCCAGTCCAAACCAAAAAAAAAATTATTTTCTGTGTTTGTGAATTGTGTGCGCAGTAGCCGCACGTGCATCAACAAAGTAGTGCCAAGCGTGCGCCTGTGTCATAAGTAAAGGGCCGGCTGGCTTGACCGTTAAAGGGTGCTGTAACCCCCGAAAGTACACTCCAGGCCAAACCAAAAAAAAATTATTTTCTGTGTTTGTGAATTGTGTGCGCAGTAGCCGCACGTGCATCAACAAAGTAGTGCCAAGAGTGCGCCTGTGTCATAAGTAAAGGGCCGGCTGGCTTGACCGTTAAGGGTGCTGTAACCCCCGAAAGTACACTCCAGTCCAAACCAAAAAAAAAATTATTTTCTGTGTTTGTGAATTGTGTGCGCAGTAGCCGCACGTGCATCAACAAAGTAGTGCCAAGCGTGCGCCTGTGTCATAAGTAAAGGGCCGGCTGGCTTGACCGTTAAGGGTGCTGTAACCCCCGAAAGTACACTCCAGTCCAAACCAAAAAAAAATTATTTTCTGTGTTTGTGAATTGTGTGCGCAGTAGCCGCACGTGCATCAACAAAGTAGTGCCAAGCGTGCGCCTGTGTCATAAGTAAAGGGCCGGCTGGCTTGACCGTTAAGGGTGCTGTAACCCCCGAAAGTACACTCCAGTCCAAACCAAAAAAAAATTATTTTCTGTGTTTGTGAATTGTGTGCGCAGTAGCCGCACGTGCATCAACAAAGTAGTGCCAAGCGTGCGCCTGTGTCATAAGTAAAGGGCCGGCTGGCTTGACCGTTAAGGGTGCTGTAACCCCCGAAAGTACACTCCAGTCCAAACCAAAAAAAAAATTATTTTCTGTGTTTGTGAATTGTGTGCGCAGTAGTCGCACGTGCATCAACAAAGTAGTGCCAAGCGTGCGCCTGTGTCATAAGTAAAGGGCCGGCTGGCTTGACCGTTAAAGGGTGCTGTAACCCCCAAGTACACTCCAGTCCAAACCAAAAAAAAAATTATTTTCTGTGTTTGTGAATTGTGTGCGCAGTAGCCGCACGTGCATCAACAAAGTAGTGCCAAGCGTGCGCCTGTGTCATAAGTAAAGGGCCGGCTGGCTTGACCGTTAAGGGTGCTGTAACCCCCGAAAGTACACTCCAGTCCAAACCAAAAAAAAAATTATTTTCTGTGTTTGTGAATTGTGTGCGCAGTAGCCGCACGTGCATCAACAAAGTAGTGCCAAGCGTGCGCCTGTGTCATAAGTAAAGGGCCGGCTGGCTTGACCGTTAAAGGGTGCTGTAACCCCCGAAAGTACACTCCAGTCCAAACCAAAAAAAATATTATTTTCTGTGTTTGTGAATTGTGTGCGCAGTAGTCGCACGTGCATCAACAAAGTAGTGCCAAGCGTGCGCCTGTGTCATAAGTAAAGGGCCGGCTGGCTTGACCGTTAAAGGGTGCTGTAACCCCCAAGTACACTCCAGTCCAAACCAAAAAAAAAATTATTTTCTGTGTTTGTGAATTGTGTGCGCAGTAGCCGCACGTGCATCAACAAAGTAGTGCCAAGCGTGCGCCTGTGTCATAAGTAAAGGGCCGGCTGGCTTGACCGTTAAAGGGTGCTGTAACCCCCGAAAGTACACTCCAGGCCAAACCAAAAAAAAATTATTTTCTGTGTTTGTGAATTGTGTGCGCAGTAGCCGCACGTGCATCAACAAAGTAGTGCCAAGAGTGCGCCTGTGTCATAAGTAAAGGGCCGGCTGGCTTGACCGTTAAAGGGTGCTGTAACCCACAAAGTACACTCCAGTCCAAACCAAAAAAAAAATTATTTTCTGTGTTTAGCCGCACGTATATATCAAATCGATATAACATAAATGGAGGACCAAACTTTCTCCGATAAAAATAAAATAGAGAAAGATCAAGAACCACTTCCTCCTAGTGCTGAAGCTGCTGCCACTAGTCATGACATAGACGATAACATGCCATCAACGTCGTCTGCCAAGGCCGATGCCCAATGTCATAGTAGAGGGCACATACAATCCCAAATGGCAAAGTTCAGGAAAATGACCTTGAAAAAGACATTTAAATCAGCTGAAGAGAAACGTAAACTTGCCAATATGCCATTTACGACACGGAGTGGCAAGGAACGGCTAAGGTCGATCCCTAGTATGTTCATGACTAGTGGTTCAGCTTCACATGACGATGGAAGCCCTCCTCCCACTAAAAAAATCAAAAGAGTTAAGCTGGCAAAAGCACAGCGAAGAACTGTGCTTTCTAAGAAGATATCACAAATCCCCAAGGAGAGTCCAAGTGTGGTGGTGGTTGCGATGCCTGACCTTCCCAGCACTGGACGGGAAGAGGTGGCTCTTTCCACCATTTGCATGCCCCCTGCAAGTGCTGAAAGGAGCACCCACAGTCCACTTGCTGATATGCAAATTGAAGATGTCACTGTTGAAGTACAACAGGATGAGGATACTGGTGTAGCTGGCGCTGAGGAGGAAGTTGGCGAGGAGGATTCTGATGGTGATGTGGTTTGTTTAAATCAGGCTCCGGGGGAGACAGTTGTTGTCCGTGGGATGAAAAAGCCCATCACGGTCATGCCTGGGCAGAAGACCAAACATTCCACCTCTTTGGTCTGGCAATATTTCTATCCAAATCCGGACAACAACTGTCTTGCCATATGTACCATATGTAAAGGTGAAATAAGTAGGGGTAGGGATGTCAACCACCTAGGAACATCCTCCCTTATACGGCACCTGCAGCGCGTTCATAAAAAGTTACTGTCAAGTTCAGAAACTTTGGCTAAGACCGTAAGCAGTCCAGGGACACCTAAATCCCGTTGTCCTGTTGTATCCAAGCGCCTGCAAACCACACCGTCAACTCCCTCCTCGTCAATTTCCTCCTTAGTCAGGATCGGAAGTAGTCCTGCAGGCCATGTCACTGGCATGACTGACTCTCCTATCCGGGATTCCTCTGGAGGATCCTGCATTGCTACGCCTACTGCTGCCGCTGCTGCTGTTGCTGCTGCTGGGAGTCGTTCATCATCCCAGAGAGGAAGTAGGAACACCACTACTTTTACTAAACAATTGACCCTCCAACAGTCCTTAGCGAGGAGGATGAAGTACGACAGCAGTCATCCTGAAGCAAAACGTATAACTGAGGCCTTGACTGCTATGTTGGTGTTAGACGTGCGTCCGGTATCCGCCATTAGTGCAGTGGGATTTAGACAATTGATGGAGGTAGTGTGTCCCCGGTTCCAAATACCGTCTAGATTCCACTTCACTAGGCAGGCGATACCGAGACTGTACAGAAACGTCAGAAAAAGTGTCCTCAGTGTCCTGAAAAATGCCGTTGTACACAATGTCCACTTAACCACGGACATGTGGACAAGTGGAACAGGGCAGACTAAGGACTATATGACTGTGACAGCCCACTGGGTAGATGTATCACCTTACGCAGCAACAGCAGCAGCGTCACCAGTAGCAGCATCTCAGAAACGCCAGCTCGTTACAAGGCAGGCTACGCTGTGTATCACCGGTTTCAGTAAGAGGCACACCGCCGACAACCTCTTAGAGAAACTGAGGGAAATCATCGCCCAGTGGCTTACCCCACTTAGACTCTCCTGGGGATTTGTGATATCTGACAACGCCACCAATATTGTGCGGGCATTACATCTGGGCAAATTCCAGCACGTCCCATGTTTTGCTCACACAATAAACTTGGTGGTGCAGAATTTTCTGAAAAGCGACAGGGGCGTGCAGGAGACGCTTTGGGTGGCCCGAAAAATTTCTGGCCACTTTCGCCATTCAGCGACTGCGTGCCGAAGACTGGAGCGCCAGCAAACACTCTTGAACCTGCCCCGCCATCACCTGAAGCAAGAGGTTGTGACACGGTGGAACTCAACCCTCTATATGCTTCAGAGGATGGAGGAGCAGCAAAAGGCCATACAAGCCTATACATCCACCTATGACATAGGCAAAGGAGGGGGTATGCACCTGACTCAAGCGCAGTGGAGAATGATTTCCGTGTTGTGCAAGGTTCTCCAGCCCTTCGAACTTGCCACACGTGAAGTCAGTTCAGACACTGCCAGCTTGAGTCAGGTCATTCCCCTCATCAGGCTTTTGCAGAAGCAGCTGGAGAAAGTGAAGGAGGAGCTAAGACGGAGCGATTCCGCTCGGCATGTGGGACTTGTGGATGAAGCCCTTCATTCGCTTTGCCAGGATTCCAGGGTGGTCAATCTGTTGAAATCAGACCACTACATTTTGGCCACCGTGCTCGATCCTAGGTTTAAAGCCTATGTGGTGTCTCTCTTTCCGGCCGACACAAGCCTGCAGAGGTGCAAAGACCTGCTGGTGAACACACTGTCAGCTGAAGCGGAACGTGACACGTCAACAGCTCCTTCTTCATTTTCTCCTGCAACTGGGGCTGCCAGGAAAAAACTTAGGTATCCTAAGCAACCCGCTGGCGGTGATGCAGGACAGGCAGGACCAAGTTTGGACATCTGGTCCGGACTGAAGGACCTGGCAACAATTTCTGACATGTCTACTGTCACTGCATATGATACTGTCACCATTGACAGAATGGTGGAGGATTACATCGGTGACAGCATCCAAGTAGGCATGGCAGACAGTCCATACCTGTACTGGCAGGAAAAAGAGGCAATTTGGAGGCCCCTGTACAAACTGGCTCTATTTTACCTGAGTTGCCCCCCCTCCAGTGTGTACTCCGAAAGAGTGTTTAGTGCAGCCGGGAACCTTGTCAGCGAAAGGCGTAGGAGGTTGCTTCCACAGAATGTGGAGAAGATGATGTTCATCAAAATGAATTATCAGCTCTTCCAGGGAGACCAGCCTCCAGAAGGTACAGAGGGACCTGTGGTGGTGGATTCAAGTGGGGACGAGTTAATACTTTGTGAGGATGAGGATGTACACACTGAAGAGGGTGAGGAATCGGTGGATGAGGAGGATGAGGATGACATCTTGCCTCCATAGAGCCAGTTTGTGCAGGGACACATTAATTGCCAGCTTGTTTTGTGGGGGCCCAAACGAACCAATCATTTCAGCCACAGTTGTGTGGCAGACCCTGGCGCTGAAATGATTGGTTTGTTAAAGTGTGCATGTCCTGTTTATACAACATAAGGGTGGGTGGGAGGGCCCAAGGACAATTCCATCTTGCACCTCTTTTTTTTCTTTGCATTATGTACAGTTTGGGGCCTAGTTTTTCAAACTGCCATCCTGTCTGCCACTGCAGTTTCACGCCTAGATGGGTCACGTGTTTGTGCCGCCCACTCGTGTCGCTTAGCATAGTCATCCAGCTACCTCGGTGCAACGTTTTGGACATAAAAACACTATTGTGAGGTGTGAGGTGTTCAGAATAGACTGGAAATGAGTGGAAATTAAGGTTATTGAGGTTAATAATAGCATAGGAGCAGAAAAACCTACAAATTCTGTGATTTTAGCTGTTTTTATGCTTTTTTAAAAAAAAATACAGATCCAAAACACAAAACCCAGAACCCAAAACACGGAAGGGTGGTTTTGGCAAAACCAATCCAGATCCAAAACACGAAGAAAGATCCAGATCCAAAACCAAAACACAAAACACGAAAAGTGGCCGGTGCACACCCCTAATATATATATATATATATATATATATATATATATTATATATATATATATATATATATATATATTCACTGAGTCTACCTCTGTTCTTTGCCCTTTTCCTTCTCTCACCATGTTTTTCCCCTTTTCCTTCTCCTTTTGTTTGTCCTCCCCTTTCCTCCCGTCTTCCTCTGTTTGACCCCCATTTCTCCTGTTTACCTCTGTTTAACCCGCATTTCTCCCGTCTACCTCTGTTTGACCCGCATTTCTCCCGTCTACCTCTGTTTGACCCCCATTTCTCCCGTCTACCCCTGTTTAACCCCCATTTCTCCCGTCTTCCTCTGTTTGACCCGCATTTCTCCTGTTTACCTCTGTTTGACCCCCATTTCTCCCGTCTACCTCTGTTTGACCCCCATTTCTCCCGTCTACCCCTGTTTAACCCCCATTTCTCCCATCTACCTGTTTGTCCCCCATTCCTCCTGTCTTCCACTTTGTCTTCCATTCATCCCATTCTACATTGCAGGCTTGCAAGAGAAGGGCCTTGGCCGTTCACTTAAAATTTCCATTCTACAATTGTGTGTGTGTGCGTGTGTGCAAGTGGTATTAATCTGTGTCATGTTTGATGTTTTTGCCTTGCTCTCATGTGTATTTGATTACAGTAACAATAACTGCATATATTACAGTAGTGTCACTGAAGCAAGTTAAACATATATATATATATATATATATATATATATATATAAAGATGTGTGTATATAATTTAATGTGTGTATCTTGCTACAGCGACACCTACTGTAATATATGCACAGGATTGTTTGAGGGCGGGGGGCCCTGAACCGGTAACTTGCCTAGGGCCCCATGAGGTCTAAATCCGGCTCTGAGTAGTCGTGGATGAAATCACTGAAAAGGGTAAGTGTTATTGGAATGCTTAAATTCTAGCAGTGCAAAGTACTCGAAAAGGGCTTAGGTGCATGGAAGCAGCCTGGTTATTCTTCCATAGGTGTGTGGGCGCATCCTTTTAATATCGTCCACAGGTAAGTGAAAGTAGCCTTGACTGTCTTTCACCGATTTAAATCTCTATTGAAAAGTTTAGTGTTATTTTCCCAAGATGGGAGCCAAGCAAACGGTAGAGATGTTAAATAATGTGCTGCTCTTGGAAGCGCCGATTGGTTCGGCACGGCATATAATGCATACTAAGTAGTGTGCGTACGCAACTATGTACTGTGATGTATGGTTTAAGATGACGAGAATGATTGTTAAAACTTTTCCCAGAATTGGCAGCTTTGAAAAGGAGGTATTGAACAATGTCCAAGATAGTATCTGTATGGTGCACTCTTGAAAGATAAAGTATAACGATTGTTTAAAGCTATGGCAGCATGAGGGGGATACGTGGCTTAGGGGTGTGCATGCAACGCAAACCAGCGTTGCATGCACGATGCAGGGGAGTGAGCACGCAGCGCTAAACAGCGTTGCGTGCACGCCGCAAAATAGCGTGCATGCACAGCAAGGTAGCGTTGTGGAAGGTGATGTCAGTAGTTCACTCGCACCACCACCGCCCTATGCGGATGGGGGTGAAGGTACAGTCGATGTATATAAGGAACGTGTTGATGATGTAGATGATGACCCTGTTGTGATGTCCGCTCTCTCCCATGTTACCCAAATGTTAAATGTACCACCACAGCAAGCACAGGTAGCTGCCTCACTAGTACCACAAATGGAGGTAGCTCCACCCGTACAGGAAGTATTAACCCCCGCTTTATCAGTAGTGGAGATTACTAATACCGTACGTAGTAGCAGTAGGCTGAACCCTCAACTAGGAAATTCGGCCAAAGGTAGCATTATGGCAGGCATACATTCCGTCCGGACAATAACTGTTCCCAATGGGAATCCGGATGTGAATGGTGTGGTGCCCACAAGAGATGTAGTGATGCATTGTCCTTGGACAAGAGCTGAACTAAATTCCATAATGACCAACTTCCCTGACCCTAAGAAAGAATTAGCAAAATGCCAAAGATTTGTGAAAAACTTGGGTAATGCTCACGAGCCAACCAATAAAGATTGTCGAGTGGTGTTAAGGGCGTGTCTTCCACACAATAACAACGTGAAAAAGTCTATCACTGATTGCATATTGGAGGGAGACGACCCCTTAACAGACGAGGATAACCAAGGTAACATTACCCGCATAATAACTCAATTGGGTGTATATTTTCCGGTAGTAGTTAACTGGAGTAAAATTTTCACCATAAAACAAAAAGAAAGTGAATCTGCAGAAGATTACTGTACCTGAGCTCTACAGACTATCACCCAGTACACTGGGATAGAAGATATTAAAGATAGCACTCACCATAGGGAAATGGTCATCAGAGTACTTATGGATGGTCTTAAAGACAATCTAAAAACCCGAGTCCAGACCTCTCTACCTGGCTGGAGGGGAGTTACTGTAGACACACTTAGGGAGTCTGCTATTGAGCACGATAAAAACATCCTCAAGAAGAGAGAGACCCAGAGCGAGAAGCTAATGGCTGTTAGCATTCAAGCTCTAGAAGGAATGAATATACCATCACAGCCACCAGAAACACATGCACCTGCACAGCTACACGCCCTCACCAATCCTGCACCGCCACAAACACAGCCCTACCCCACTTATCACACACAGCCACAAAACCCATACTACCCGCAGTCTCCATATTACCCTCAAAATTCTTACCCACACTCACAATCTTTCTCTACTGCCCAACCCACACAACAACCTTTTCCCCCACCCCACTCATGAAGGTGTTTAAACTGCAACCAAGTGGGACATGTAATTAGGAACTGTAAGGTGAAGAGGGTAGGACCCCCTAACCAGGTAGTACCACAGTCACCCACTCCAGTTGTGGCCTTAAATGCTGTATTAGAGAGTGAGAGTCAACGCTAGGGGGCAGGTCATACCTGTAGTCTACAGCCAGTCAGGTTAACTGGGGATGTTAGAGAAGAACCTGTAATGATAATTGACGTAGCTGGTACTAAACATTCTTTTCTTTTAGACACAGGGACGACCAGATTAGTGATAAAATCTCCATCTAATTTACAGGTGACCAGCGAAACAGTACCAGCAATGGGTGTAACGGGTAAAGTGCAACATTATCCTTTAACCAATTCCACAGAGGTTACTATCGGGCCATTGCATACCAGGCATTCTTTTCTCCTGGCAGCAGAGGCTCCTACTAACCTACTGGGAAGGGATTTGTTATGTAAGATGGGATGTGTCATATATTGTACCCCTGATGGTATATTCTTAGATATCCCAGAGAGAGTGGCACACGAGGTGAAGGATATATTGGACACTCCTCAAAGGTTAATGTTTCACTCTACTGTTTCAGATAAAAATCCATCTCAAGTAGAACAAATGTTATCTCAGATACCGGGGTCCCTCTGGACCAAAGATGGATAGGACACTGGATTGATGGCAAACATAGCTCCCGTAATGGTAAATTTAAAAAGCGGTAGGCAAGCTTCAAAAATTCCCCAGTACCCGCTAAAACAGGAGGTAGAGATAGGGGTTTATACCATAATTGAGCGGTTATTACAACAGGGAATTTTAGTCCATACAGCAAGTGTAGCCAACAGTCCCATCTTTCCTGTGAAGGAAAGTGGTGGGAGGGGTTATAGGCTGGTACAGGACCTTAGAGGGGTTAATAAGGTAGTAGAAAGCCAATTCCCCGTAGTGCCAAATCCAGCTGTGATTCTCATGCAGATCCCACCAAATGCAACCCATTTCACTGTCATTGACCTATGTTCTGCTTTCTTCTCTGTCCCTCTTCATCCTGACTGTCAGTATCTATTTGCATTTACATACAAGGGAGTACAATATACATGGACACGATTGCCCCAAGGTTTCATAGACAGCCTCAGTATCTTCTCCCAGGCCTTACACGACTGTTTACAATCTTTTCAACCTGCCAATGGATCTGTTCTAAAACAATATGTGGACGATTTATTGTTATGTTCTGATTCGTTTACATCATGTTTAAATGATACTAAACTTTTATTGCTTCATCTCTCGCAAACAGGACACAAGGGACCTGATTCAGAGCCAGACGCTCTGACAGAGCACTCACTCTGAATCAGGGCCATCCATCTTTTTTTCAGAGTGGCCTCCTGGATGCTCGCATAGCTGTGGGTGACCACCCACAGCTATAGCGAGCGGCCAGGAAGATGGTCGCGATGGTCAAGACCATCGCGACCATCGGGCTTGTGACGAGACCCTTGTGGTAGGGTCTCGTTGCCGCAAGCCCCAGAGTGCTTTCGGCTCTAACAGAGCCGTAAGCACTCCCACTGACATCACTTGTGATGTCAGTGGGGCCGGCCCCAGACGGTAGGCGTTCCCATGGGAATGCCTCTGTCTGGGCAGCCACGCCCCCGGCTTGCCCACCAAAGGGGGCGTGCTGTCACTCAACATTGACAGCACGCCCCCTTTGGTACGAGACCCAGAGCGACGGATTGCCCATCGCTATCCGAGTCTCGTGCATCGACAGCACACCCCCTTTGGTAAGAGACCCAGAGCGACGGATTGTCCGTCGCTATCCAAGTCTCGACCTGCTTGCGAGCGCTCGTGAGCGGGTCTGAATCAGGCCCAAGGTTGCTAAGGACAAACCATACCAGTCCAGGGTTAAATACGTGAGACATTGCCAAACCCAGGGGTTACGACATCTGACCACTGACAGAATCCAAGCCATACAGACCATGACACTGCCGCAGAACCAACAGCAAATCTGTACCTTCTTGGGAATGTGTGGATACTGTAGAATGTGGATCCCAGGTTTTTCTATTTTGGCCTTGCCATTACAGGACTTAGGACCTCATTCAAAGTCGGTCGTGAGCGCTAAGCGCTCGCAACTGACTCAAAGTTTTGGCCCTGTGCACGCGCAGCGGCCACACTGCGCATGCGCAAGCCCCGGAGCGAGAGTGAAATTCTCTCGCTCCGGAGCTCTCTACAAAAGGGGTGGCTGTCGATGTTGATCGACAGCTCTCCCTATTTTGTAGGTGGGGTGGGGGGGGTGGTTACACAAACGGAGGCGTTCCTAAGCGAATGCCTGCCATTTTGTGGGCGGCCACACTGAAATCAGCAGTGATGTCAGTGGGGAGCTTCCTGCTCGATCAGAGCAGGAAGCTCCCTGGGGCTTGCGGTTGCCGAGACCCAACCTTAGGGTCTCGTCGCAAGCCCCGATGGTCGTGATGGTCTTGACCATCGCGACCATCACCCTGGTCGCTAGCTAAGCTGTGGGTGGTAACCCACAGCTTAGCTAGCGACCAGGAGGCCGCACTAAAAAAAAGAAGCGGCCGCCCTCATTCAGAACGAGCGGCCACTTCTTGCGACCGCCTCTGAATGAGGGCCTTAGTCTCTTCCTCAAAGCCTGATTGTGTCATACACACAGAGGAAACAGAGCAGGCTTTCCTTAATCTTCAGGATAGTCTGACAAAAGCACCTGCATTGGGAATACCTGATTATGAAAAACCTTTTGATTTGTACTGTACGGAAGCTAATGAGCTAATGGTTGTGCAGCAGGTGTCCTCACACAAAAACATGGTGATGCCAGCAGGCCTGTAGCATACTACAGTGCACAATTGGACACTGTGGCAAGATCACTCCCAATGTGTTTAAGAAGTGTAGCAGCAACTGCTCTATTGGTCAGTAAGAGTGAGGATGTAGTATTAGGCCATGATATGAATGTTTATACACCCCATGCTGTATCTGCTTTGCTGATTTCTGCCCAAACCAGACATTTTGTTCACATGGTTCACAAAATGGGAACTAGCCCTAATAGCACCTGCAAACATCACCATCAAACGGTGCAGTACGTTAAATCCAGCAATGTATTTACCATATGTGCAACAGGATGCACAAAGGGTGGAGAGAGGTGAGTCGCTGGCGGAAGGTGAGTTCTGCAGGTATATTGATGCACATGATTGTATGGAATATCTGAATCAAACCTTTACTGCAAGACCTGACATACGGGACACACCTTTAGAAAATGTAGATGTGACATTTTACACGGATGGGAGTTGTCATAGACAGACTGACACTGGAGAGTTATGTACAGGTTATACTGTGGTAAATGATGAAGACATCGTAGAAGCCGAACCCCTTGGTCCACCTCACTCGGCCCAAGTGGCGGAGCTGGTGGCACTAAGAAGAGCTTGTGAATTAGCAGAAGGTAAATCTGCTAATATCTACACTGACTCTATGTACGCCTTCGGGGTGGTACATGATTTTGGTGCTCTATGGCGTCTGAGAAATTTTATGACAGCAGCAGGCACACCAATCGCACATTCCAGACATATAAAAGGACTACTGACAGTGATCTAATTGCCAAAGGCAGTGGCGGTAATTAAGTGTAAAGCCCATACATGTGAGGATGATCCAGTGTCACTGGGCAACAACAAGGCAGATGAAGCTGCCAAATGGGCAGCAGGGTTAAAAGTGAATGTGCCAATTAACCAAATGATGTTTCAAATGACTGACATGCAGAAAATAATTGAGATGCAAAATGTGTGTTCCATTCAGGAAAAGGCAGTCTGGAGGTCTAAGGGATGTGGGCAGGAGTCCTCTGGACTCTGGAGAGACGGACAAGGTAAGCCAGTGGCCCCCAAGGCGTACTACCCAAGCCTGGCTGAGGCAGCGCACGGTCTGACTCACTTGGGAAAGCAAGGTATGTGCAAGTTGGTGAGAGCATACTGGTGTGCACTGGGTTTTTCTTCTCAAACGGAAAAGAGAGAAATGTCCTGTTTGACCTGCTTGAGGAAAAACATTGGGAAAACAATCCCCACCGAGCCATCCCACATTCCTCCGACCGATGGACCTTTTCAGGTAATACAAATTGATTTAATACAATTACCACCCTGCAGAAATCTCAAGAATGTATTAGTGTGCACTGGTGTGTTTTCTAATTGGGTTGAGGCATACCCAGCTGCCACTGATACTGCTGTGTTTACTGCTAAGAAGATTGTTCATAGAGTTTGTATGCAGATACGGTATCCCTAGAATTATTGAAAGTGATAGGGGTACTCATTTCACAGGTGATGTCTTAAAAAACATGTGTAAGTTGATGGGTATTAATAGTAGACTTCACACCCCCTATCGACCGCAAGCCAGCGCCAAGGTGGAGAGGATGAATGGTACCATTAAAAATAAATTAAGTAAGATCATGGCAGAAACTGGACTGGGGTGGCCAGAAGCACTACCACTTGTCCTTCATAGTATCAGGACAACTCCTAGACCCCCTCTCAATCTGTCCCCCTTTGAAATACTGTTTGGTAGACAACCTCATTTGATTATAAGTCTGCTGGAAGATTTGAACAGTAACAACGAGGTTACTGTAAGGTGTCTTATAACAATGAGTAAACAGTTAAAGCAGCAACAGCAGAAACTGAAATTGTTGTCACATGATATGCCAGAAACAAATTGTCATAATGTTGAACCTGGAGAATTTGTTATGATCAGAAATTTCTTGCATTCAGGTTTATCGATTCCTACCTATCTATACACTCTAAAAATTGTCGCTATTTAGCGTTATGACTCGCACAAGAAATAATTGCTTTCAGACTTTGATTGTGGTTCCAAAGCACAAAAAGTTATTATTCACCATAAAAACAGATAGTTACATACTGTGATCTAAACACAATTAGCACAAATAAATTATACAGACACAAGGTACAGTCGTTACATAAACATGCGCTCTGGATCCAGATCCCGGCATCAAAGATGAAACCTCCGTCAACAGCAAAGCAAGAAGACTAGCATCTAGTTTCAGAGAGCCTGCATATATACTCTTATAGAGAAAGGCAATACAATAGAACATTTGGCATGATTCCATTGGTTCTTCTTCCTGGTTCTTCTGTTACAATACAGTTCATAGGTCAGTTCGTATGGTCACAATCCAGCCTCCAACAGCTCTTTGTGTCCATTTTCCCGCTGCATAATAAATCTAGACTGGCTGCATTACAGGATACATTTAATGTTTTACTTATTCGTTGTAAATAATATTATTGTTTATCAGTGCCTTAAAGCCGACAGCTTCTCAAATAACAAATTAGATATATGTGTTGTCAATCATATACAGGGTTCTATCCTATATATATATATATATATATATATATATATATATAATTTGTTATTTGAGAAGCTGTCAGCTTTAAGGCACTGATAAACAATAATATTATTTACAACGAATACCAATAATAATTTCACGCGGTAGGGTATTTTTTAAATTTTAATCTAATTCTTTCTTTTCATTACTAATATTTCCAACACTATATTTTATAATATCTTTCAATTCTTATTTCGCTAATTGTAGTTTTCAACCAATTCTTTTTAATGTATACCTAATAAAGATTCAATATATTTTTAAAGCAATCTCTTTATTGTGCGCCACTTAAATAGACAAATCTTTGTTCTCTTTCTCTTCTTATAAGTAAAACATTATTTCTTCGTCAAGTGGCAGCACCCCCATTATTTGATATCAATAACAAAACATGATTATTAATATGGGGTTTCAGTAATAAGTATTTTCTTGATTATGTGTGCAGGTATGTATATTTCTTTGCTTCTAGGATACATTTAATGCCTAACTCTCTATGATCCATAACTTGCAGACACATGTTGCGATTTCTTCCCCGATGGAACCGGAAATCTGCAAAGACACAGTGGTTTAGAATTACATCAAACACGGTCTGCTTATCATGTACTAAACCTTAGATATCAATTAACATGGATTTCACAACATTACTGATAATGAATAAAACCTTAAATATTAACCTTAATGCTAGGGAACCATTTTATGTAAGTGTGCAGTGTGTAAGTATTGAGGTATTGAGAAAAGATGCTAGTTAGCGTTGTGCGACTACGTGTTTTGTGGAGTACACCGTGGTACATGTTTTGCAGGGTTGATCATATTATATGTTTTAATAACTGTCTGTATTTATATAATGAGGACTTTTAACATCTTTCTATTGCGTGTGAATCGCACAACGCTAAATAATAGCATCGCCGTATGTACTTATAATGTGTGAGATTCGCTAAAATGGCGCTGGGCGGCCAGTCACAAAATGGCATCTTGTTGCCATTCGCAAAATGTAATTTTAAACAGATTCTGGACCTCATTCAGAGTCGGTCGTAGCGGCCGCACGGTCGTACGCATCCGATGTTTTTTTGCCTGTGCACGGCTAGCTGTGTGCATGTGCATACGAGCTCTACCGATGCAAAATATTGTCGATCGTAGGGCTTCCGAAACGGAAGTGGCTTGCGAAAATTGATTGACAGGAACTTTCAATGTGGGTGTATACGGGGGTGGTGGTCTGCAAACGGAGGCGTTCTTCAGCGTTTCCAGGCGTTTTAGGGGAGTGCAGAAATTATCTGCTTCGTACGACCATGAATTGCGGATGCATGACAACGTCACTCTACGAACAGGATGATTGTCCAGGGTAAGGTAGGCAAGAAGCGTCCGTAAGCCACAACAGTACAATCGTTAATCCGATGTTACTTGCGATGTTTCTAATTGGAACCACACTAACCAAGCAGCTTAGATTGGTGCATTGTAACTATTAACACTGCTAATTACCATGTAAATGATTTCACTTGCGGGTGCATTAGTGAATTCGTAACACAAGTGTTTCTTTGTGCTTTTTAAACTTATTTTGTTTGGACATTTTTTAAACCATCTAGCATTGTGTTTTGCGTAGCAGCCTTTTCAGATACCATACTTTTTAAACCTTGTATACATTGATATAGTTAAATATAGACATTTTGGAATAATTTTTTTTTATTTTTAGGAAATTCGCCTTTCAGCACAATTTAACTTACAATTGTTAGGGCAACATTTGCATATAAATAAAAATAAAAACTAAAAACCACAATTCTAAAAAAAAAATATTAAAACAAAAAAAAAAGGTTGAGACATTGGTGACAAGAAATATGGGGACTGGACAAGAGGTGAGGGAGGAGATATCCAGGGCTACTTTCGTCGTTTGGGCTGGCTCAGAGAAAGAGGGAGGCTACGGACAGCCGACTGGCGTGTAACACGCCAACTGGCCTAGCCAGAGGTAGATGGGATTTCCTCAGGCCTAGGCATAGGGCTCTCCATACTTGCGGGGGTGGCTGTTGGGCTGCCAGAGGTGGTGGTCCTGGGAGGAAGGGAGTCTCGCTCCATCATGGCAGGTGGGTTTGCCTGCTCCTGGGTATTGGCCCAACGATCTATGGCCCCAGCAATGGTCTCCAGGGCCACCGCCACCCTCACCAGAGTGGTCTCCATCTGTTTGGGAGACCAACCTGGTGAGGAGAGGCACTGCTCGGTCTGATGGTTGCCCTGGAGTAGACTCCACAGGGTCCCCAGATGGAGTACTTGGATCCTCCCCTGCAGAGTCTCCATCTGTGCTGGACCCAGACCTGACCTCAGGAGCAGGCACTACCTCCTCTGAGTCTGGAAAAAAAACATTTGTATTTTTCTTTAAAAAAAAAACGCTTACACGTTTTAGCTTTATACTTTTTTGAGTCTTAAAAATATTTACATTCTTGCACATGTGGAGCGTTGAAGTCGGCCATGTCAGTGTTCATAGTGGACACGCCGACTATCTCCTCTTCCGTCACACATCCCTGAGCCAACGTATCCAACCTCGTCAAGGCCAGCTCCTCAGGGATGGGACCACCACCTGTCCCCGCAGCATGGTCCACCCTACTCCGTAGCTTCCTCTTCAACTGGTATTTGAAATCGGTCTAGCTGACAATGTGAATTTGCATTTTTTAAGGGTTAGTTTTTTAAAATAAGATCTCGCTTTTGAGTTCAGTACACTCACAATATCATTTTCTTACTGTTTTTTCACGACTTTCATTGTTCTGTGGGTTGTCCCCACAGCATTAACAGCCCTGGATATCTCCTCCCAAATCCTGTCTTTGGCTCCAGCCCCCATATTTCTTGGGGCATGGACAAGGTTATCCATTGTCATGGTCACCAATGTCTCAAGCTCTATCCGTGAAAACGGAGGGTTTCTTGGCCTTGGCCTGCTTGGCCCCGCCTCCTCCTCCTCTAGTGGTGGAATTGGATTCCCAGCACCTACAATATTTTTAAAATTAGATAAAATAAAAAAAGTATTTTTTGGGAAATATGAACTGTTCTTGTGTTTTTATCAAAATGTGATTCACACTTACCTGCCTCAGTTGGCCTCTGCTCACCATGCTCCTCGCTTGACATTTTCAAAACATGTGAGAGAGCATGAAGAATACTGCTTGTGAAGACTTTTTTATAGATGTGAGCGCATCCCTGGATTGGTTACCCGTGCATCCCTATTTGCCTAAGTACAATGCACACCTTGCCTGCATTCCATAATCACTGCGTGGGTTGGGCTAGATGTGAGCGCATCCCTGGATTGGTTATCCGTGCATCCCTATTTGCCTAAGTACAATGCACACCTTGCCTGCATTCCGTAATCACTACGTGGGTTGGGCTAGATGTGAGCGCATCCCTGGTTACCCGTGCATCCCTATTTGCCTATGTACAATGCACACCTTGCCTGCATTCCGTAATCACTGCGTGGGTTTGGCTAGATGTGAGCACATCCCTGGATTGGTTACCCGTGCATCCCTATTTGCCTAAGTACAATGCACACCTTGCCTGCATTCCGTAATCACTGCGTGGGTTGGGCTAGATGTGAGCGCATCCCAGGATTGGTTACCCATGCATCCCTATGTGCCTAAGTACAATGCACACCTTGCCTGCATTCCGTAATCACTGCGTGGGTTGGGCTAGATGTGAGCGCATCCCTGGATTGGTTACCCGTGCATCCCTATGTGCCTAAGTACAATGCACACCTTGCCTGCATTCCATAATCACTGCGTGGGTTGGGCTAGATGTGAGCGCATCCCTGGATTGGTTACCCGTGCATCCCTATTTGCCTAAGTACAATGCACACCTTGCCTGCATGATTCAATCATTGTGGTTTTTTTTCTTTATTTAAGGCAAAGCCAAATGTTCCCTTACTTGTGGGTTGTAGTTGGAGTGATTTGTGGTGCAGGAAGGGATTGCTAGTGTTTAAATTGTTTGGAGTTGTTTGAGTGGTGCTTGTGTGTGTTGTTTGAGTGGTGCTTGTGTGTGTTGTTTGAGTGGTGCTTGTGTTTGTTGTTTGAGTGGTGCTTGTGTTTTTTTTTTTTTAATTTGTATTTTATTTTTTGTTCAGGTGGTGGGTTTTTTTTTTGGTTTTTTTTGGGTGGTGGTTTTTTTTTTTTTCTTTAGGTTTTTTTATTATTATTTTGTTTTTGGGGTGGTGTTTTTTTATTTGGTTTTTTGGTTAGTGTTTTTTTTTTTTTTTTTTGGGTGGTGGTTTTAATTTTAATTTTGGTTGGTCCATACATTTCCCAAACCCGGTTACTTTGTGTGTTTGGGTGGCCATGTTTTTGGAGGATCAAAAGTACAATGTTATTTGAAGACTCCAGTAAGTGTGCCAGCCTACTGCAATGTTTTGGGGTTTTTTGGTATCTAAAACCAAAAAAAGGACATTATTCAAACAATTATTGTCATGCTCTTTTTTTTTTTAATTTAGGGGTTTAACAGTCCAGTTTGTACTTGATTCAGGTAAGTGTCTATTTTTCCAAACCTAAAAGTTTGTTTGATTTAATATTGAAGTTTTTTTTGTTTTTTATTTTACATTTAAAAATGCATTTTTGGTTTATATTGATAAAACAATAATTAAGTTTTATATTTTTAATATTGCCCAATTTCAAAGTTAAGGACTGTTTTAAAAAAAATAGTAGTAATAGTGGTGTTTTTAAAATATAATATTATTTTCTTTTTGTTCCCTAAAAAAAAACGTACACAAAATATACCTGTAGGGGTTCCCGAAGATAGCACTGCCCGACCCTGTAAGAATATGCACCATTATTACTAAGCTAAGTATTTTTTAAAAAATATTGAAAATTCATTCTCAACAACATTTTTTTTTTATTTGGAACTTTACAGAGCGATGTGGGCCAGCTAATAGTGGCCATGTTGCCCCCCACCAACCTTCCTCAGCCTCCTCCTGGGCGTAGGCATAGGAGGCGTGCAAGGGCCAAGATATATAGAACACGTGTCACCCTTTTTGGAATGCCTGATGATGTGGTTGTAACCACTTATCGCCTGCCTCCAAATATTATCCTAGACACTCTTTCAATAATAAAGAATGATCCTAGAAAGTCAGATTCACATTCCTACAGCAATCACACCACTTACACAGTTGTTGGCGGTGTTACATTTCTACGCCTCAGGGTCCTTCCAAACCACTGTGGGTCTGGTGGGTGGCCTCTCCCAGCCCTCATTTTCACGGATCCTGAGGCATGTGCTAGATGCATTCTTCAATCATATAGCACATTTTATTAGTATGCCTTTGGATACGGAAGCCCTTGATGTGGTAAAGCAGAAGTTTTTTGAGATTGCAGGCTTTCCGAACGTCATAGGGGTAGTGGATGGCACTCACATAGCACTTCAGCCCCCTGCATGCAGGGAACAAATATATAGGAACAGTAAACATTTCCATTTGCTAAATGTAATGGTGCTATGTGATGCCTCCCTCCAGATCCTCTCCCTGAATGCCAAATTTCCAGGCTGCAGCCATGATGCGTACGTGATCCAGCATTCAGGGATTTGGCCAAAATTAAGCACACTGCAAGCTGGTGATGCGTGGCTTTTTGGTAAGTATAAGTCCTGTATGTAGCTATAGTAATAGTGTAAACATGTTTTCATGGTCAATTTATGTATCTTTTGGTGTCCCATTTCCATCAGGTGACAGTGGATATCCTTGCACGCCCTGGCTGCTGACTGCTTATTTGACTCCCACACCAGGGCCACAAACTCAATATAATGCCATGTTTACTGCCACCAGGCAGGTGGTGGAGCGCTGTATCGGCCTTTTAAAGGGCCGCTTCCGGTGTCTCCATCACTCTGGTGGTGCACTCATGTACTCTCTGGATATGATTTCTCGCATTGTGGTCCTGTGTGGGATTTTACACAACATTGCAATAAGGAGTTGAGTACCCATGCAGCCAGAGGATGCCTTGCCAGAGGATGGCCCCCCAGAGGAAGGTGTTGTGATGCTGTCAGGGGGGGCCAGACGCGATGCTGTTGTTTCCAGATTTTTTAGGTAATAAATTTTAAATTTAGTTTGAAAGTTACAGTTAGAGCAAATGTATTTTAAGGTGTACCTAATTTGTTTTTTTATTTTTTATTCCTCAAAAATCACAACACTTTCCAAAACTGAAAAAATAATGGAACCCATTGGCAATACCCTGTACTGTTTTTGGTCAACTATCAAAATTTACCCGGATATACCACCACATGTTTAGTTAATTTGGCTTTATTTAAAAAAATTTGTCTGTTAAAAAAGAAATATTTTGTTTGTTTTTGGCTATTGTTGTTTATGTCTGACTAAGCAAGATATTTTATTTTGGAAAACCCTGAGGACATTTTTTACGTGTGATTCTGTGATGAAATGCTTTTTACGATTAAAAGCATGTTGGCAACATGTTTGTTAGTTAATAAATGATTTTCCTAAATAAAAATGTTTGGTGTAAATGTATTTGGAAAGCCATTTTGAGGTGGATAATGTAGGGCAACCCCAAACAAAACTTTAAAAAAAACATTACTGCAAATGTTCTTAAGGTTTACATAAACATTTTTGAATTAGTTACACTATGGAAAGGCACCCAGCTTTGTTCACAAAGTATTTGAAATGCAGAATTACACCATTTAATTTTTAAAATAAAAGAGGACAAATGTTTTTCTTTCAAAAACTTTACTGTAATAAACTAAATTTTTAAATGTACAAAGAGGAAAAAAAAAACTAAAATCTCTCCAGCCTCCCCACAACACGCTGTAGGCAGCAGTAGGCCTCCAACAAATGGCCACTTGTTTGTATCAGCTCCTCCCGAATTTCCACCATGATGTTGGTTAGATCTGTGGACAGAAAAATGTATTTGTAGGTTTGAAAACATGTAAAAAATTAACCACATTTTAACATTAAACATTAGTCAAGGTCCCAAAAAGTGGGTAAACACAATAATGTCAGGGTGTGTTCAAAAGTTTCCTCCACACAACATTATTATTATGTTTCAAATTTTATGGTGTAAAAACAATTTTAAACCCTAACTATGTGGCATAACCAAAAAAACCCTAGGATATTTTTTAAAAAAATTGGAGGTGTATTCTTAAGTCATGATGGCCATATCCTTAAAACACACTGCACGTATTCACTTCTAGAATGTTATTGATAATCCAAAACTACAATGTGTTTGTTTGCTATGGCTAACATAACTTTTCCAAATGAAGTTACATCTTAGTACATTTTAAACACAGTGTACACAACATTAACAAGGTTAGTCTGGTTCCTATCACCTTCCCAAGTTCTGTGACATGTTTTATTTAAATCTAAAATACAAATACAAATGTAATCAATTTTTACACCAAATAAAAAGCTTTTTGTAAACCCCAAAAGGCATACATTTTTGCCCACCCCAAAAATAAAAAGGGCCCAGGCACAAAACATAAGCAAAAAATATGGAAGAACAGGATTACTGCACAATGATTATGACACCCATACTGTAAAAAAGAAAACAAACACACTGCCAAAATATTTTTAAAAAAACATGGATAACAACAACAGTCCACAAAAAAATACAAAATTTAAAAAAATTTAAAAAACACATACCATCAGAGCGTTGCAAAAAAGCACCCGATGGAGATGGTGTGGGAGATGGTGCTGGAGAAACAGATGGGGAGTAAGTTGAAGTTGGGGGAATGGTGGGAGGGGAAATGGAGGTGAAAAAATCAAAGGGAGGGGAAATTTGGGTTAAGGACTCGGGCACGGGAGTGGAGATTTGGGATGAGTGGGCAGGGGAGGGAGGAATACTATGGGAGTTTTGGAAGAGGGAGGGAGGGTTACTGGGGGAGTATGGTGGTGGGCAGGGAGGGCTGGGTTGAGCGGATGGGTAAGGTGAGGGGGAGGGCTGCAGGTTGGGACCTGCATTGCGTCCATATCTGCGGGCCCTTCTCTGTCTCCGCTGTGTTTCTAAAATGTAAAGATATTAAAAAAAAATCTAAGTTTAGTTTTCACTTTCGGCTACACAATACAAGTACACTTTACACATTCAGGACAATAGGGAGAACATACAGGAGGGTTTGTTTACATTTAATTAAAAAAACATTTATACAAACACATACTTACGTCTGCGTAATCGCGCCCACAAATTTCACAAAAGGACTGGTGACCAGCGGCGCTAATCCGACCACCACCTCTCGAGTTGCGCTATATTGCGCCTATATCTCGCTTGGCGAAGAGCTCGCCTCACCTCTGCATAGGCCACCCGCTTTATGCAGTTGGAAATTGGAGGCTGGGCGTTCGTAATCCGCCTGTCCATAACATTGACGAGAATCAATAATTCCCGACGGGTAAAGGCCGCGGCTCTCATGATGGCAATGGCCGATTTTTCAGAAAACATGAAATATACAAGGGGTAAAATAAAGATGATTGGCTGAAATATTTACTCAGTTTCCTAAAAAAAAACACTATTGGCCAATCCTTTAATCATGTGACCCGAAAAATAAGGTCAGATTTGATTGTATACAACACGCAGTGTGCAATTGCAAACATAAGAGTGCAAATGATCCTAACGCAAAATGCACACGCATTTTTAAAGTTAACACAATTAGCAACAGTACATTCACAGATAATAAACATTACTTTGTTTTGGAAATTTTGAAAAAAAACGAGAACGGAGAAAACACCCACAAAAAAAACAATAAAGTTTATTGACACATGAAAAAAAACTGGTTAAAAAGAACAGCAAGAGTTAATAGATAATTGACAACAAGCTAATCACAAGCTGTTCAATAGTCATGTAAACATGACATGTGACCATCAATACAACACATACGGCCGCAAACATCAGAACATAATTAGCATACAGCGACTGACAGCACCTGACTACGACTGTCTCGTTCGTTCGATCAGATCAGTCGGTAGCTAGAGGAGGTGCAGTGCTAACGAATGAGCATCACTCTGTTTACGATCGATCAGCCGTACGATCGGATTTTGCGGTCGTAGCCCGCTGGAACCGGAAATCTGCAAAGACACAGTGGTTTAGAATGACACCAAACACGGTCTGCTTATCATGTACTAAACCTTAGATATCAAATAACATGTATTTCACAACATTACTGATATTGAATAAAACCTTAAATATTAACCTTAATGCTAGGGAACCTTTTTATGTAAGTGTGCAGTGTGTAAGTATTGAGGGATTGAGAAAAGACGCTAGTTAGCGTTGTGCGACTACTTGTTTTGTGGAGTACACCGTGGTACGTGTTTCTCAGGGTTGATCATGTTATATGTTTTAGTAACTGTCTGTATTTATATAATGAGGACTTTTAGCATCTTTCTATTGCGTTGGGATCGCACAATGCTAAATAATAACATCGCCGTATGTACTTATAATGTGTGAGAGTGACTAAAATGGCGCTGGGGCAGCCAGTCGCAAAATGGCGTCTTGTTGCCATTCGCAAAATGGCATCGTGCAGATTTAATTTTAAACAGATTCTGTCTCAGCCAATTATCCAGCATCGACAGGTTGTTTGACAGATGTGGGAAGGTCCGTATCAGGTGTTGCTGACGAGTACAACATAGACCTGTCATTTGCGAGTCTGTTCCAGGAAGGTTAAAGGTTACAGTGAGACACCTGAGCTAAAGAAATTTATAGATCATTGTTTTCAGCAATGGATTGGTCTGCTGTGGTTATCTTTGTGTTTTCTCCCAGAGTTCTCATTATCTTGGGTTGTTTCGGGATCTCTGGTTTCTGTGACGGAGGACAGAGGACGGAGAGGGGAGCTGATGGTGATATCAATGGAGTGGAGTTGGGAGTAGGAGCAATACAGTCACAAAGGCGGTAGCTGACCAAACCCAGTACAGTAATTGTTAAGAGATCTGTTATTCTGGAAACTCGGAGACAGTGTGAAGGTCTATCGTCTGAGGATTATTGTGTGTGTGAGTTTTGTGGGTCTGTAGTCAATGAGAGATGCATCCAACGGTGCCAGTCTAAGTATAACCAGTATTGGGGTGGGTGTCCTTTAGAGGATTATCATACTATGGTGGGCAAAGTTTTAAACCAGACTGACTGTTGGGTGTGTTCTCATGTGCCTCAGGGACAGCATAATGTAGGGTTAGTGCCGTTCCCATTAAATGTCTCTGAGGTCTTAGAACTGCAAAGAGGGGATGCACTGGATGGAAAATTTCTTAAATCCAAACCACCACATTTTAAACTCCACCAGTACCAAGTAGATAAATCACTTTTATGTTTGAACATCACCAACTTCAATAAACCAGGAAGTTGGGAGGTGACGGGGAATAACCAGATGATGACCTTCTCACTAAGGGCTCTATTTACTACAATCTGCATATTGAATGCAGATTGTAGTGTGATATTAACGACTAAATTCGCTTTGCGAATTCAGGCAATATCACAGGGATTTACTACAAATCCCTTGCAGGGACAGAGCTTGCAATAAAGCTCTGTCCCTGCAAATCCCCTCCGCACTCTAGTCACGGTATTTTCGGAAAAAATACCATGACAAAGTGCCAGCGCATGCGCCGATCGGCCGCCGTTGCGACCCCCCCGGCGCTAAGCCCCACCCCCGGTGCTAAGCCCTGCCCTCGTTATTGTGGACCCCCCGCAACCCCCCCTCCCTTAATTACACTTACCTGCATGATCCGGGTCTCCGGTGATGTCCTCCATGCCTCCAATCAGGTGATCTCCCATACTCCACTGGGACCTGATCACCTGATGACCGGCCCGCAGTGCAGCATGGGAGACCAGCTGACCAGAGGGGAGTCATCACCAGAGCCCCGACCACCGGTCCATGGAGTCAGGTAAGTTAATTTTTTTTTTTACTATTTTTTTTTTGCAGTGAATCAGCTTGCGGTCTGTTTAGACCACACAACTGATCACTGGGACCGTCTCAGGGCTCTGCTCTGCCTTTTAGAGCACAGTAGGAGCCCGGTAACCGGGGAAGACCCTGGATAAAGCCACCTCCAGGTGGCGTTATTATCACAGGGCTATCCCCAATATTTTTTTACAATTTATTTTTGTAACTTTGGTCGGATCACATTTCCCATTACAATTATGAGAAATGCAATCTGATTACTAAAAATAAGTGATACTTAGGGGTTGGAGTAGAATTTTATGAATTCTACTCCAATTGCCCTTTAATAACTATAGGTGATACTAAAATAATGTGAAAAGGGTGTGAAAACACCCTTTTTCACTTTATTTTAGTAAAAATAATGTTAATAAATAGAGCCCTATAAATCTTGAACTCTTACGCACAATTAGACTCGGTGGAAGACACTTCCGGTATAAATATACATTAAGTAACATCAAAGATATGGTTGGCAGAATACCAAAAGGGTACTGTGCCAGGGTTATACAACCAGAAATGTGTATTAGCCAGATGGGAGGACCTGAGATAGGATCATTTGTTAGGGAAATGTGTTGGATGATCATGATGCATTCTATTCCTTATGTTCTCCCCGACGATGTATATTTTATATGTGGTAGAAAAGCGTATAAGTGGCTCCCTCCGAGTTCCGAAGGTTTGTGTTACCTGGGAAGAGTAGTCCCAGAGGTTATGACCCTCACACATGGTGAAATGCTTGGTATTCATAAAAACACAAAATCACCATATCTTCACACACAGTATAAACATAGAGAGAAAAGAAATATGATACCTGGTGATGTACATAAAGCCACACAATTGATTAGTGAAACAACTGGCTTTCAAGTTTTAGTCGTATTGGATCCCACCAGGATCGCTCGGGGTACACTAAATTTTAGATATATCCAAGATCTTGCTAAATTAATAGATAAAATCACCGAGATGTATGATGACACGTTTAGGTATACAGGTAGGGAGTTACAAGCTTATAAGAAAGAACTTGTGCAACATAGGCTAGTGTTAAATTATTTTACAGCTGTCACTGGAGGGTATTGTGTAACTTTGGCCACCCAATTTGGTGTAAAGTGTTGCACATATATTACAAATAATACTAGTGACCCCAAGGAGGTGATAGACAGGAATATGGATGAAATTCTACAGTTAAAATGGGAATTTTGGAAGAACCAAAATGCTTCAGTGGCTGAAATAGAGGAGAAGGTAGAGGAATGGGTCTCTTGGTTGAACCCAGTGAAATGGTTCTCCGGTCTAGGAGAGTGGGTCCAGGAAATGGTTGCTAGCATAAGTAAACTCCTGATCCTTATATTGGTTGTCATCATAGTAATTGGCTCATGTGTCAAATGTGTTCCTACTGTGTTGAAATGTGGAAAATGTAAAGATAAGGTAAATCGAAGGAATGAAATTATGATGGTGGTTAGTAGTAACAATATGAATACTGAGGTAAATGAAGGACTGCATTACAACCCTGAACTAGACTGTACCACCAGATGATGTATAGATTTAGACATGCATGAAATGTATTATGAAATGTTATTTTAAACATCTTAAATAATGTAAGTCCCTATCCCCTTCAAGACTTCCTTTATAGGTTAGATGCATCCCCACATCTTTCCCATGATCTCCCAAGATCCACGGTGTGCGAATAAGGGTAGTTTTATGTCCACCAGAGACACATTATTGATGGTTTAAGAACCACCTTGTGCCATCCCATAATATAACATTAAATAATATGTCATAATGTAAGCCTAAATAAAAAATTTTTTAAATCAGAGTGTGATAGCATGTTGTTGGCTATCAAAGGGTGGACTGTCGAAGCTGGATGATTGGCTGAGACAGAATCTGATTAAATTAAAATCTGCACGACGCCATTTTGCAAATGGCAACAAGACGCCATTTTGCGAATGGCTGCCCAGCGCCATTTTAGCGAATCTCACACATTATAAGTACATACGGCGATGCTATTTTTTAGCGTTGTGCGATTCCCATGCAATAGAACAATGTTAAAAGTCCTCATTATATAAATACATACACTTACTAAAACATATAATATGAACAACCCTGCAAAACATGTACCACGGTGTACTCCACAAACACGTAGATGCACAATGCTAACTAGCGTCTTTTCTTAATATCCTTACACTTACACTTTTCACACTTACATTGGAAGGTTCCCTAGCATTAAGGTTAATATCCGAGGTTTTATTCATTATTAATTATGTAATAAAGCGACTGTATTTAAGATCTCAGGTTTAGTACATGATAAGCAGACCGTGTTTGGTGCCATTCTGAACCACTGTTTATTTGCAGATTTCCGGTTCCATCGGCAAGGAAATCGCAACATGCGTCTGGGAATTATGGATCATAGAGAGATAGGCATTGAAATGTACTCTGTTCATGTAATGTAATTAGCCAGTTTAGACTTGTTCTTTGGCGGGAAAATGAACACAAAGAAGCTGTTGGAGGCTGAACTATTACAATACAAACTGACCTATGAACTGCATCGTAACAGGAGAACCAGGAAGAAGCACCAATGGGATTATGCCAACTTGTTCTATTGTATTGCCTATCTCTGCAAGGGTTTATATGCAAGCACCCTGAATCTGTTAGTCAGTCATCTTTTCTTTGCTGTTGACGGAGGTTTCATAGTTGATGCCGGGAATCTGGATTCAGAGCGCATGCGTATGTATTCGACTGTACCTAGTGATTGTATAATCTGTTTGTGCTAATTGTATTTAGATCACAGAGTGTAACTATCTGCTTTTTGGTGAATCATATCTTTTTGTGCTTTGGAAACACAATCAAAGTCTGGAAAGCAATTATTTCTTGTGCGACTTATAACGCTAAATAGCAACATTTAGGGTGTATAGATAGGTAGGAATTAATAGCAGTAGCTAACTGTGACAACCATCACAATTACAAGAAATGTGAGTTACAGAAAACCCTGAAAACACCTGTATATTAGGGCAAAGATGAGAAAGAAGGGAATGATATATGCTGACAGTATAGAAAGAATATACAGACAGACAGCGCTAGCATAAGTCACATACAATGCAGAAATACATATAACTGCAATATGGCACTACAATCAACTACTCAGACCTTAAAGGCTGGTAGGCTATAGTGCTACATAACCTGTCACCAGGGAGATGGGACCCTGCGTTTCCCTGAGAGAGCTGTGGCTGAGCCTGTAGAAGATGGCTGCTGGAGACCTCTGAGGGGGTGTGGTCAGATGGGGAGAGCAGCTCAGAGAAGCTAGACCTCAGAGCAATAGTGCTAGTGCCCTGAGCTGAGGGGCAGGGGCACCGAGAGGGGGGGAGTGGGTACATATTACCCGGGCCTGGGCTTGATGGAAGGGCCGGTCGGGGGCCCAGGTCCAGTACTGCTCCCCTCCCTTCTTTCATCACAGCAGCCACAGCAGTCTCCTTTGCCTGTGGGGGGAACACCCCCCCCCCTCGTTGTGCTGCAAAACTTTTTTCTTCTTCTCAAAGGGGTCGTGGTCACGCCTCCTGCGATTAGGTCATGCCCCTTTACCCGGGCCCGCCGCGGCTCTCGGTGGGCCTGGGGAGGGGCTGCTGTAATAGGAAAAGCTGACCTGTTAACCACCAGGATGCTGGATTCCCACTTCATATGTACCCCGGTGGTCTAGTGGATCATGTGGTTGGAGCCAGTGTTCACCCTCAGCACCTCCAGTCTGTCCCTTGAGACCAGAGGTAAGACTGCCCATCTGCAGGCCACCGCAAGTGGTGACCTGCCTTACCTGTCCCCATAGAAGGCAGGTTGCAGTCTGGTCTCTCCGTGGAGCCAGCTAGCAAGGTCCCCGGGATGCCCGCCGAGAGCACCAGGTGGAGCTGCTGATGCGGCACCCTGATGGGTGATGGAGCAGCAGCACAGATGTCCCGTCATATATATATATATATATATATATATACATTTTTAACATTGAATACATAACCAAAGGCTCTATGGTACAAATACATTGAGGTGCCAGGCACCTCTCTCAATACATTTGTATTATCATATTCATATTCTGCTTATCCTAGCGATATGTTAATGTGGCTACACTATAAATTAAATGTCGGCCAAATTGGGCAGTGTATGCCCAGCCGTGGCAGACTGACAGACATTTCCCTTTTCCTTCACCATGAAGGAACAGGGAAATGTCTCCTCTCCAGGGGTGGAGGACAGATATCTTTGTCACTGTGGAGATGTACTAAGCTCTAGAAAGGGATGAAGTGGACAGTGATAAATCACCAACCAATCAGCTCCTAACTGTCACATTACAGGCTGTGTTTGAACTATTGACAGGAGCTGATTGGTTGGTGGTTTATCACTCTCTACTTTATCACTTTCCAGAGCTTAGTACATCAGCCCTGACATATATATATATATATATATATATATATACTCTGTATGGTGAGGGACAGATATACCCTGCTAAGTAAAATTGCCAGTTCTCTCACCTTTGCAGGACAGCCACTGGGGGACCGGTCCGCTGATACACAGCTCCCATGGAAACAGAAAACTGGAACATATAGTTCCGGCGCGCTTGTAGACTGCAGATACCAGGCGCATTATTCACGAGACTTCAGCCTCGCTCCACAGTGAGACGCGGCTCGCAGACCTGCTGATGTTCCGGATCCTGTTTTATTTTGTGTACCAATAAAGGTTTTTAATTTCCCGATTTGGACAAGCAAGTGTTTATATTACCTTTGGGGAACGCGAGAGTAAAGATACCTTTATGGGAACACAAGGAAAAACTCAAATGTAAGTGCTACTCACTATCTATGTGTAAAAAGTTACTTTGTGACTCACGGGATAAAGATACTTTGATGCACATGCGAGAAGGGATGATTATGTAAGTCATTATAATTATCCTTTCTCACAATCGGGCTGCTTTTGATCTGCGCCATCCCGACCCATCCAGTGGTATTTAGCTGGATTGTTTTTAGCGCTGTTTTTCTGGAGGCTTCCGGCCAAATTGGGAGAACAGGCAAGTATGGTATGTATATATGAAATTGCTAAGAATACCTGCGCATTGAGCTAGATGAGGATTTGAGTGGTCAGCGAGCTGCCGTATATAATAGCTGACTCTATCGAAAAATAATCACCAAAAAATATATATATACTGCACTCAGCTTAAATGATATAGATACAACATATAATGTCATAAAATTTAGTTTACTTATACTAGGAGATCAAAACAATTGATAATGAGATAAAGTAAATTACTAATAACTTGTATAAAAAGGATATATCATGAAAGTGTCTGCCACCTCTAAGATATGAAAAATCATAGTGGCAGATCTGTCACACTCCACAGCTTGTGTTGTTAAACTAATGATAGTGTACAACAGTGTTCATATAAGCATTGATCAAGCAATGACTTGGCAAACTGGGAAAATCTATCACAGTCAGTCAAAATCACTAAAGGGCGGTCCAAAAAATTATTGAAGATAAAAGTCAAATGCAGATGATAAGATCTTGCCCATGTGTCACACTGTATGATGTAGTTGACGATACCGATGTTAGGAGCTGAGACCGTGGCGTCCCGCTAATCTCAATAACTATGTGCATAGTGCTGGGATGTGTTGCCAGGTGTAGTCTCTACGGGGCAAGGAATGCGGAGTGTTGCTGATTAGGAGGAGTTCTTACAGACTGTGGAAAATTTTCCACATTTCCACATTTTCCACATTAAAAACTAAATCCAAAAATTCGATCTTTGATGCATGAAAATGAGATGTGAATACTAGATTGAATGAGTTCTCATTGAGACGGTGAACAAAGTCATTGAATTCAACTTCACTCCCTCTCCAAATAATCAAGATATCATCAATATATCGTTTGAACAGGACCACATTATCAGTATAGTTACTAAAAATGCTGATAAAGGGGGCGGCATTGTCATCATGGATTGTCAATATAATGTAGATGAAACCTACAATCTACTGTCTGACAGTAAATCGTATGTTAAATTAGAGAAAGATCCCACCCCTACATTCATCACCGATCTTCAACTTTTGTTAAAAAAGGGTATGGATGATAAAGTACTAACTTTGGAGGAATATAACTATCTTTATACTACTACACCTATTACTGCGACTTTCTGTCATATTCCTAAGATTCATAAGAACCTTACTAAGCCCCCCGGCCGTCCGATAGTAGCCGGGAATGGCTCCTTGACATCCAGAATCTCAGAGTATGTCGATGTGTTTATTAAAAAGTATATTCCAATTATACCCTCATATGTTAAAGATTCTACTCATATGCTCCAGATAATAAATGATGTTCAATGGGAGAATGATTACAAATGGGGTACCATCGATGTTCAATCGCTGTACACGGTGATCCCCCATGAGTTGGAATTGAGGCTGTTAGATCTACTCTGTCAAATGATGAGAATTTGTCTGAAATGTTGATAAATTTTATCTGTGACTTTCTTAGATTTGTTTTAAAGTATAATTATTTTGAATTTCTTGGCGAGTGGTTCCTTCAAGTGTGCAGAACCGCGACGGGGATGATATGTGCACCGAGCCTAGTGAACATCTATATGTATGTGGGAAAAATGTACGCTAGTTGACAAGGTGATTGATAATGTGGTCCTGTTCAAACGATATATTGATGATTTGGAGAGGGAGTGAAGTTGAATTCAATGACTTTGAATGAGTTCTCATTGAGATGGTGAACAATCTAGTATTCACATCTCATTTTCATGCATCAAAGATAGAATTTTTGGATTTAGATTTTAATGTGGAAAATTTTGCACTAACATGAAAAATTCAGTCATATACATATTTTAAACATGTCGATAGCAATAGACGTTACCTGCTGCCACCTTCCACGTTGGAAGGATAATATTCCTTTTTTGCAGTTCTTAGTCTTAGGAGAAACTGTTCAGATCTAAGTAGATTTCACGAGCAGTCCCAAATCTATGTAAACAGATTTCAAGACAGGGGTTATCCATCTCATATTATACAGGCTTCAATGGATAGAGCCAGGAATACCAACAGAGACACCCTTTTACAAAATAAAACTGACTAAGAATGATACAGAAAAAGCAGCTGACTGTTGTTTTATCACTCAATACCATAGAGCTGATAAAGAACTTTCGAAAATATTAAAAAATAATTGGCATATCTTGAAGCTTGATCCCATTTTATCAGATCATATACCAGAATGTTCCACTACAGTTTTTAAAAAAGCAAAAAATTTCAAATCTATGATTTCTAAGAGCCAATTAAAGACAGAGGGGCCTATTCATCAACACTAAATTAACGTTTTTAGGGACATTTTCCTTAAGTAACGTTATTTTAGTATTCATGAGTATCTTAACACAGGAGATATCACTGATATCTCCTGGTTAAGTTCCCCTGCGTTAATTTCCGCACTCCCCATACATTAGTATGGGGATGTGGAAATTAAGGTATTCATCAAATTCCGAAAATTGTTTATTTTTCGGAATTTGATGGAGTTACTATTCGCCACTGTGAGGTGGCGAATAGCAGGTGAAACTTACCTGCTTACAGCTGGACAGGTCCCCCGACGTCTCCCTCCGGCGCTCTGGTGCGTCCTCTGGCTCCGGAGGCTGGATGGACACTGTGTTCTCCCAGCAGAACACAATAAAGATTAGAAAAAAAAAAAAAACTTTTTATTTTTTTCTAATCTGTACTGTGGTGTGCTGGGAGACCACGTGTCAGACCAGCAGGATGGAGCCGGAGGTTGCTGCGCGGACAGGTAAGTGCGGGACGGGGGGGAGGTGAGCGGACAGGGGAGTGGGGGTTGGGGGGGGTACACAAAATTACTGCAGCTCTAAGTAGTGCTGCCCATGCACTGGGTTTACGAATGTAACAGCGCATGCGCAGCATGGATTCCAGCTGCGGTAAGTTAGTGTAGTGAGGGAAAACTATCTATTTCCCGAAAAGCTGTAATCGCAAAAATGACAGCTTTTCGGAATAGATAGTTATGGAGAGGAGGAATGATGAATTCCTCCTGTAATTAGGTGGAACTCCATGCAAGTTCTAAACCTAATTACCTCCATCGAATTTTATGTGTTAATGAATAGGCCCCTCAATGTGATAGTGGCCCTTCTAAAACATTTTTGGATGTTACTGGATGTTTTCTCTGTGGTAAATGTAAAATATGCCCATTTGTTGATCTGGGCCCTAAAACTGTAGATGAATATGATGGACAGCTAAATATGAATATAAGAAACTTTATTAATTTTCATTCAACATTCTTCGTCTACCTTATAGTGTGTCCATGCGGACTGCGCTATATTGGTAAGACGAAAAGAATGTTTAAGATTCGCATGCTGGAACATCTACGGAACATAAAAAATGGTTTTATGAATCATAGTGTTTCTAAACACTTTAAACTTGTCCATAATTGCAACCCAGCAGGTTTAAAATGTAAGGGGATTGAGTACGTTCCAATAAATAAAAGAGGTGGCGATAGAGAGAGAGCGCACCTAAAAATGCAGACCTTCTGGATTCTCACCCTCAACACCCTAACACCTGCGGGTTTGAATGAGGGTTACGAAATCACCCCATTTATAGAATGATCTGTATAATCCCTTAAACATCTTTTTTTATTGTTCCATCTCTGTATTCTTGTACAGTAGGATATAATATACCATTTAGAATTATTAGTATATTAATCCTGATTCCTATAGTATAAGTATGATATGACTATAGCAATGATTTTTCGGCTATGAACTTTTATGTGTATATAATTTTACGTGGTATAATGACATATATATGTTGTTATAATATTATTGATTTGATTGAATTTAGAAATTCTATTATAAAACTGCCAATTGTGTTTAATATAGGGGCAAATAGTTGTGTACAATACCCCTTAATTGGTATCATAATGCTATTATTATTTCTTTGTCTAGAATTATGCTGATGATAGTAAGAGAAATCTAGTGACTGAGTCCGCTACGATGGGCGTGTTTTGTTTATAAATATAACTCCGCCTATATACAAAACTGATTGCTTGACAGCCGTGACTAATACTGGGCCTCAGCGTCACTAAGGCCAGCCCTCTGCCGAAGTCATCTGATGAAACGAGTTAGAGCGTTGCCTGAGCTATGCATTCCTGAGTCCATCGGTGTCCCCTGCACGCCTTCCTGATCCCGCAGTCCAGCACGCTGTGGCAGTCTGGTGGCAGCTCACACCGTGAGGCAGGTCCCCGAATCTTCAGGAGGACAGTTGGTGATTGCTGTGGAGTATTATAATTCATGCCGTGTGGTAACCAGTCCACAGCGTTCATTTCTGGGTACGAGTACATCTCGGGCAGTCTTGCACTACTTTTAAAACTAGAGTGTGGTTCAATAAACTTTTAATACACTATGGAGCGCCCCTCTCTGTTTTGTTTTCACTATATATATATTTAATCTGTAATTTAAAGCAAAAAGAAGAGGCGCCACAAAAGTAGAAAATTTATTACAGACAGCTAACAAGCAGCTTCTCAATCAGTATACGTACCACAGTGAGCGGTCAGAACCACCGCAAGTATTGACAGTAAGAAACAAGATACAGGTATAAGTCAAAGTGTCACCCGAACATCTCTGGGATCTCCGTCGGCCACTCGATCAATCACTGAATGCAATGCCAAACCACGTCCCAATAATTATCCCAGATACAATCAGTCGACCGGGCGGTGCGTCCTGATTTTTATGTATCTTAGGCAAATAATAAATATTTGCTATACGTGGATATATGTTGTGCAGATATTGATACTCCTCATTAGTTAAAACATTAACATTTATCTCTTTGTCTAATAGGGTTTTTAAATCTTTGAAATATTCTTTCGTAGGATCTCTTTTTAATTGCACTTAAGATTTTTCATCCGATAATAGTCTCAACATTTCCTTTTCATAATTAATACGATCTAAAGTCACAGTTACCCCTCCCTTATCTACCTGTTTAAAACTGACTGGTTTTCCGCTGAAGTTAAATTCCTACTTGTGATTGAGGTAGTACCACATAGTTTCTCTAAATCTTTCTTCACTAATTGAGTGAACATGTCGATATGAGACCCTCTTGATTCAACAGGGTAAAAAACTGAGCTATTCTTTAAACCAGAGGACATGGGTTTATCCTGTTCAAAATTTCTTAAAGAGGCAAAAGACTTTTTGTTTTGCCTGATAAAATGTAGTTTCAAGGTTAATTTTCATGCAAATAAACTGAAATCTATTTGTAGATTAAAGTTACTACAACCTACATTCGGAGCAAAGGATAATCCCTTTGCTAATAAATGTTCATCTGAAGAAGACCGTGGGAGTTGAGATAAATTAAAAATCCCCTTTTTATTGGGTACCAGAACAGTGCTCTCTTTTTGCATGGTCCCTTTTCCCCTTCTGTTACCTCGTCTTCTCTGTATCTTTTTCCAGAGAAAGGCGGGGTGAACTGTCCCTGGGTTTTGTCCCCCCAAAAAATTCCCTCTCTTGTGTCCTCCTAAAAAGGCCTCCTAATTGGTGAAGGGAATTCTCTACCATGCAAAGTATTTAATGTACTTAACCAATTCCTCAAAGCTGGGGAATAATTCATATTCTGCTCATTTCTGTTTCTGTAAGATTTCTCTTTGGTAACCCTTTGGTGGCTAAAGGTCCCATTGTGATTTAACCCTTGGAGGGTCTGTTTTGAGTTCCACTTCTGTTTTTTTCATCCTCTATGCAGGTACAGATTTGGGCTTCAAAACAGGGCCGACCTTGGGATTTTCTTTCCTATTTTTAGGCCTGCTTCGTACATTCCCTAGGTCATAATCTTGTTTGTCTCTCTTAAATGTATTATTTTTCCTTCTATTATTACTGTTTCTGTAGTCTGAACTTTGGTGGTTATGTAATGATTAAAATCACTAAATTCACCTGTATTCTTTAATGTTTCCATTTTTTCTTCTAAAATGGACATATCTTTTTCTAATTCTTCTAACATCTTTTTCTTTCATAAACAATAAGTCGCATTAAATCAAGGGAACATTGGTCTAGGGTATGATTCCATTCTTTTAAAAAATTTGCTATTGGAGGCACCAAAAGTTGGATTCTTTTTTGTTCGTAGCCCCCTTGGGATCCTTCCACATTTCATCTAATTTTCCAGCCCAACAATATCTCACCAAGTTCTCATTTCTTTCATAATTAATTGTTCTACTCTGATATAATTATCATCTACCATGGATTCATTAGTAATACTGATTGCATCTGACGTAGAATCGTCACAGAATATTTTTAAACAATGTTTAGAACGTTCTGCCTGCAACTCGGCAAATATTAACATATTAGTTTTTGATAAGCAGCAACTAACAGTAGACGGACCAGATAAGATAAATAAAGAAAACAGATAAAATCAGTGCGCTAATCAGTGTATCAACAATGTATATAGATATAGCTATAGGTAGCACAATGGTTTGCACTTTGACTTTAGTCACGCTGTCTGACCACACCCGCTTGCTCCTGCCCTGGAGGCTGGCAGCTGCTACTGCTGCTTGTCAGACGGAGGGGTGGTGGACCTGGAGGCGGAGCTGTCAGTTGTGACTGACGATCTCTGCAAAGGCTTATGGGAGGAGCTGCTGCTGTGATGCATCCCATCAGGGCCGTAACTAGGGTGTTGCATACTTACCTACCCTCCCGATTCGGCTGGGAGCCTCCTTAGAATCGGGTGCCAGGCAAGTCTCCCGACTCCAGCGACCCACCTGCATAAACCCCAGCAGCGAGGGAGCCGGTGACGCGATTCACGCTGAATCGCGTCACCGTAGCCCCGCCCCTTGCATCACAATGCCATTAATATCAGCATTGTGAAGATAACGTGCCATCATCCGAGCCACGCCCCCTTTTCTCTCACAACATGCCCCCTTTTTCCCGCGAGACTCCCCACTGTGGTTGCCCGACAGCTCCCTCCCGGAAGGAGGGAGCTAAATGTCGGCAATCCTGTGGTGGTGCGATCAGTGCCATGCCACAGGGCACCGCAGGGCAGAGGGCACTGTTTTGGCCTGTCACTTTTCTGTTTATTATCATTCTCACTTGTAGCTTCCTCTTATTCCATCCCAAGCTTCTCCTGTCCTCCCCTATCTCTTCCCTGGCCCTTCCCCATGAGGCCATGCCCCTTTTTTTGGGTGCGTTATGTCCCTTTGAAAAACGGCGGGGCACCAATGCTCTTTCTGGCACAGGGCACCAAAAAGTCTAGTTACGGCTCTGCATCCCACCACTCTTCACATACATGCTGGCATTAATTACGCTGATATGCATTAAGAAAATCACAAGGACAGATCTCTCGGTAAGAGCTCTCCTTTGCAAATGAAGAACTTCGGGGTCTTTGACCCAGAAATCCCTCTGGCGTCCTTCTACACATCTCAGACGGCATAACCCACTGCATCCAAGCGATGCATTCTGGGGCTCGGTGCATATGAGCAATGCGGCCAAACCACTAAAAACAGCATTTTCAGGCATTTGACTACATTCCTCCCTCTGACATTTAGGTTTCCTCTCTCTGTGCTGCATATTATGTATTTGGCCATTTGAGCAGACCTTCATCATGTGTGGTTATGTGTTCTATACCTATGTAACTGTATTTTGGACACACAGTATTTGACCAATCTGTCAGTGTTGTAACTAACTTTCTGCATACTAATGAATTTACCTTAATTAACCTTAATGTTCATTAAGTAATCAATTAAGTCATTGCATGCAAACAGGTTGATAAAGTTTACCTTAAAAGATAATAAAATCAAACATGGTTTCCTTTTTTTTTTATTGTTTCCACAACATGTTATAGTGTTTGGGGAGGAACAAATTCATTAGTGCTCATCCAGAAATGCCGTTAATAGGCCATGACAGAGGACTACTCTGAAAACAATCTGTGATGGAGTAGTCCGTAACTCCATATGATACTTTACGCTTCGGTCAAGGATGTAGTGAGCCGGCCCATGGGAAGGGGGCATGGCTATCCGTGGGAGGCGTGGCCAAATATGCTGATAAATATAAACAAGGTGCTATGTTGTGTTTGAGACAGTACAAAGTTTCATATGTAGGGTACAGTTACTAAACATATGATCATACAAAGGCTGAAAATTAAGAACGTTTCCAAAGAAAAAACATACTGTCGCTTTGACATAAACAATAATAATAATAATAATAATAATAATAATAATAATAATAATAATGATATACATAAAAATCCTAATCAGTGACTTTTTCTATAAACATGAAAGTTACCACTGGTAAAGACGATCTGCTGGAGGCTTCCCAAAGTGCTTGCATGGAGAAGCCTATTTAACTAATAAAGTAGCAGTACTTGCACTGCCACATTACCTGTTCTATTAGCACTATCTCAGGATAGTATTAACAGAAAAAAATATATATATACTGTACCATTCAAAAGTTTGGGGTCTATTAGAAATGTCCTTATTTTTGAAAAAAAGCACAGTTTTTTTCAATGAAGATAACATTAAATGAATCTGGAATACACTCTATGCATTGTTAATGTGGTAAATGACTATACTAGCTGCAAACGTCTGTTTTTTAAAAGGAGTATCTACATAGGTGTATAGAGGCCCATTTCCAGCAACCATCACTCCAGTGTTCTTGTAACACCCCACTATATGAGGTATTATGTCTGACTGGGCATTGGACTACAGCGCATGTCTGTCATTACACAGGCAGACACCCAGTACTTTCTGTAGCTGCTCAAGAGGTCAGCAGCAGGTCACATGACCGGTGTCAGGTGGTCAGACATATGACAGTTGGAAGCGAGCAGCAGTTGATCAGTTAGTGCCTGAGGTAATGTTTGGAGAGCAGGACACTGCCGATGGTGGTAAAAGGCTCCTGACAGGAACCCGAGGTAGCAGACGGCCCCAGAAGGCGGGGAATCCCTTCAGCCTGCAGAGGGATAAATAGGCCGCAGCTTATGAGGACTGATAGCTGGAGCTGTCACTGCAATAGTGATAATTCATCAAATATTGAAGAAGTGAAGCTCTGTGAGTATTGTACCTACTGTTCCCCCTCTGCAGTGTGTGTTAGTGGCAGAGCACACTTACCTCTATAGTGACAGAACTATTGATTAAGTGAGGAAATAGAGACTAAAGGAAACTGTTCCAAGAAGCTAGCTAAGGACCCCTAGGTGCAGAATAATATGTTACTGAGCCAGAGGCTAATGAGAGCAAGTAAGCGCTCAGCTCACCTGACCGTGGCAGGAAATACCTGAGGGCTGTGGTACAGATAGTTCTGCATGTAGCCGTGCTGAGCTCCAATATTACCTCAGGAGAGGGAGACTTATGGTGGGTACACACTGGGCGATTAAAGTGGACGACTGAACGATATCGTTATCGTTCAGTCGTCCACTTTATCGTCCATTTTTAACCCCAAAACGATGAACGATAACGATGACGCGCGTTCCCGTGGGTCATTCGTCATCGTCGTTCATCGGGTTAACATGCAGGCCAACCTGACGGTATTGTCAGGTTGCTGCATGTTGGGGAATGGGGGAGAGAGCCCGGCGCTGAACGATATCGTTAATGATATCGTTCAGCGGCTGTGCTCAATGTCATGAACGACATTGAGCACAGCCTGCCGGGGACACACTAGACGATATCGCTCAGGGAGCATATTGTGTAGTGTGTGCGCACCATTATTCACAGCAGCACTAACAGCAGCAGACCACACATACTGAGGCTATATCAGAACAGTCAGTATAAACTTTGATAGACAGACTCTTGCGTCAGACGTTACCTTAACTGCTCAGAATAAAGCATCTTAAGGAAAGGAGTCGTCAACCGCCATTTTATACTTCTGCAACAAGTTTTACCAGTGTAATTCCCAAAATGACCCTCAGCCTAGGGCTGCTACAGTACATAAAAAGTCAGGATACAGCTTTGACAGGAACACTTAAAGTGTATTTTGCTAAAGTTTCCTTATCACCAGCCAGTTCATCTTTCGTTTCTTTATTCCGTAATGTGCACCGACGAAGGCCTGGCCAGGCAGGACTGCCAGGTTTAGCCTGGGTATAGTGTACTAATGAGTTGTATTTGTATGCATATTGATGGGTAGAGTTAAGCTAGTCTCTATGGTTATTTAATGTGTGCAATTGAAGGTTCTAATACACTGTAAGCTTTATATAATTCTATTTCTGGGGTATTAATAGTAGCAAAGTGTAGAGTTAGTGTAAAGATATAGGAAGCATGGTTACCGTTTCTTAAAGCATACATAATCATAAGTTAGTGTTGCACTTTAATTGAAAGTCTTCCCATATCGGTTAGACTAGACATTTAATGGTCATTTCAATTCACAATTCCTGAAATGTATATATGTGACGCATGTATATCCTATTTGTTGCAATAGTTTGCTGTGGCATATTAAGTGTTACTTAAAGACATATTCAGGTAAGGAAATAAAAGGAAAACCCCCACTGTTGAGGAGTTACTATTTAATAAAGCGATTGTGGGTTTACACAGTGTCAATTGCTGTGTTGGGAATGGGGAACACCTGCCTCTCTGCTGTGGCGTAGGAAAGAAGGAAAACCAGGAACAACTTAACATTTAAAAGTTCCATACTACAGAATCTAACCACACTTGGGTATAACATTCTAATGGTACATTGTATTTGCTAAGTGCGTTAGAAGACTAATGGGTGATTAGAAAACCCTTGAAAACCCCTGTGCAATTATTTTAGCACAGCTGAAAATGGGTTTGCTCATTAGAGAAGCTATAAAACTGGCCTTCCTTTGAGTAAGTTGAGTATCTGGAGCATCACATTTGTTGGTTCAATTATACTCTCAAAATGGCCAGAAAAAGAGAACTTTCATGTGAATCTCGACAGTCTATTCTTGTTCTCAGAAATGAAGGCTATTCCATGCGAGAAATTGGCAAGAACTGAACATTTCCTACAACAGTGTGTACTACTCCCTTCAAAGAACAGCACAAACAGGCTAGAACCAGAGTAGAAAGAGAAGTGGGAGGCCCCGGTGCACAACTGTGCAAGAACACAAGTACATTAGAGTCTCTAGTTTGAGAAATAGATGCCTCACAAGTCCTCAACTGGCAGCTTCATTAAATGGTACCCGCAAAACGCCAGTGTCAACGTCTACAGTGAAGAGGCGACTCCAGGATGCTGGCAGAGTGGCAAAGAAAAAGCCATATCTGAGACTGGCCAATAAAAGGAAAAGATTAATATGGGCAAAAGAATATAGACATTGGACAGAGGAAGATTGGAAAAAAGTGTTATGGACAGACGAATCAAAGTTAGAGGTGTTTGGATCACACAGAAGAACATTTGTGAGATGCAGAACAGGTGAAAAGATGCTGAAAGAGTGCCTGACGTCATCTGTCAAGCATGGTGGAGATAATGTGATGGTCTGGGGCTGCTTTGGTGCTGGTAAAGTGGGAGATTTGTACAAGGTAAAAGGGATTTTGAATAAGGAAGGCTATCACTCCATTTTGCAATGCCATGCCATACCCTGTGGACAGCGCTTGATTGGAGCCAATTTCCTCCTTCAACAGGACAATGACCCAAAGCCCACCTCCAAATTATGCAAGAACTATTTAGGGAAGAAGCAGGCAGCTGGTATTCTGTCTGTGTATGGAGTGGCCAGCGCAGTCACCAGCTCTCAACCCCATTGAGCTGATGTGGGAGCAGCTTGACTGTATGGTATGCAAGAAGTGCCCATCAAGCCAATCCAACTTGTGGGAGGTGCTTCAGGAAGCGTGGGGTGACATTTCTTCAGATTACCTCAACAAATGAACAGCTAGAATGCCAAAGGTCTGCAATGTTGTAATTGCTGGAAAAGGAGCATTCTTTGACGAAAGCAAAGTTTGAAGGATAAAATTATTATTTCAAATCAAATCATTATTTCTAACCTTGCCAATGTCTTGACTATATGTTCTATTCATTTTGCAACTAATTTGATAAATAAAAGTCAGTTTTCATGTAAAACACGAAATTGTCTGGGTGATCCCAAACTTTTGAACGGTAGTGTATATATATTTTTTTTTTTATAAAAAAATAGATATTTTTATTTGTAAAAACTATTGAGAATTATTTTTTATTTTTAAATAGTTTTTATTTTAAGCTTTGTTTTTATGTTTTTTTTTTTTTTTTAAATTAACAAGTAAAACTAAAAGCCCAGCCCAGCTCAGGCATGCAAATCTGTTTAGCAGCAAGATGGACACAGTATTGCCATTGCAGCTTTTTTATTTTTTCTAAAGACTACAGGCAGTTCACTTATTACTTTAATGCAATGGCTAGGAATGTGGGATGAACACTTATAGAAATATGCCATTAATCGGTGAACAATTTTTTATTTTGTCCCCTTTTTTTGTATTAATCTAAACCATTCTAGTACTCAAGGAGAGGCAGACAATAAAGTTCACACCCTTTCACAAATAAAACAAAAAATCTTTCTTGCTATACAGTAGCTCCACTATAAAGTGGGAGAAGGTAGGCGCTGGCTGTGCCCTCTATGGAGACAGCCTCACCCCCTGGGTAGACCACACACAAACATCATTGGTCACATCCCCACATCACTAGTCACACCGCCACAGCTGTTGCCACCCCCCCTGCAGCGATACACAATAGGCCCCGTCATAAATTTATACTCCAGGCCCATGTGGACATTAATCTATCTGGCACTATCTACTCCAGTGTTTCCAACCTTGGTCCTCAAAGCACACTAACAGTCCAGGTTTTAGTGATAGCCAAGCTTGAGCACAGATAGTTAAATCAAAATAACTGAGGTACTATTTAAGTTATCTGTGCTTAATTATAGTTATTATTAATTATGGTTAACATAACCCCCCCACACACACACAATGCAGCGCGCTATGCAGCTGCTTTGAGTACTATCTTAGATTTAGAACCAGCCTTTTTTATACTGCACATACTACACCTTATCCACTGTCATGTTTCTTCAGCTCACCTTACTATTAAATGACTGTAATATACTAATTATTGCTCAGTAATCAGCAATTTACCTGCTCAACCAGTAAAAGCAATTACACTCTCTCCCACTCCCAATGTAACAGACCAGTACAATGCGGCACTCACCGTCTTTATCCTGAAAGCCCACACAATACGTCTCTTGGTCCAGGGCAATCACCTTGCACTCTCCTCCTCCTGATTTTAGTTTGGATCCAAAATATTTTTCAACCATCAGTTTGAAATTTTTCGGGGTGGATGGGATCTTCACCAGGATGGGGTTCAATGTGAGCACCCGATCATCTATTTCCTCCAAACTTGTGTTTCCTAGCTGTGTGTCTGTCTGTCCCCCCGTATTCTGTGCGTCTCTCTGTGTCATAAACTGTGATACACTCCCCATGTATTTCTGACTCCCCATATTCTGTGCATCTCTAGGTATCATATGCTGTGGGGACACCCCCATACCTGTCCTCTTATATACTGTGGGTCTGTCTATGTCCTATGATGTGCAGTTCCCCTCAAGAGTATCTGTTTCTCTGCTCCCCTCTCACCCATTTGGTTGGTGTGTCTCTTGCTCAGTCCCTTGCCCCTGTCAGGATGTCTTTCTCTGCTATCAGGCTGTGTCTCTGTCACTCTCTGCTGTCTGTCTCTTTGTTCTTTCACTTTACTTTCTGTTTTGTGTTGGATCCTCCCAGATCTCAGAAATTAAAGTACACAACTGAAAAATAAGCGGAACCTCAATTTGTTTTTCCTGACAGCTGAACAATCCAGTGAACATCTGACGATTTTTATTTGGAGAAATATAAATATTAAATATGGAAAATTGTTTCCTTTTTAATGTACTGTTAACTTAACTGCCTCATACAGAGGGCAGGTAATAGTATTTATGTAACACTAGTTATGAGGGCAACAAATCTGACTGCCCTTATTAGGTCATGTATATTGTGGCATATCACAGGTTATGGAATGTAGAACAGGCGGTTTCTTAACCCGGCGTCATTGTGGGTGGGTCACAATGACCCAAGGTGTTTTAAATTCCGTGTATCTTTTCAGTTTTCATCTTTTAGTTATGTGACATTGCCAAACCTCTCAGTAGCTGGAGTTAAGATCCCTCCCTACCCGTTTCTCGCCTACCATTTAGTCAGCCAGTGTCAGCGCAGAGAACTAGACGGGCGCAAACTTCAAAAAGGTTATTGTGAACCAACCTCAATGCCAGTGTAACATTAGTTTTAAGACTGATTTTGTTTTTGTATTGTTATAATTTCAAAGATCTCATACTTAAGTCAACAAAGTTTAAAAGTTTAATTTTAGATGGTTTATTTTTTGTTAAGATATTAGCGATAACACAGACGGTGTCAATTTTGTTGATTTATTTGAAGCCTTCCTAAAAATTAAAAAAAAAATTCCTTCTCTATTCTCTATGACTTTTTATTTAATCAAAATACCTCTTTTTTTTAACTGATTTCTATTGAAGCACAAGCATCACAATCCAACAGCTCAATTAATAAAAACATCACACAATACATAATGAGATGAGTACAATAGTCAAAGTGAAACAGTGATATCAAGAAACAATAAAAGATGTTGCATATAACATATAATGGAAGTCTGCAATAAAATTGTAATGCTATGTAAAGCATACTGTATCGAGCCCGATGTGATTGCATATAACATGTAATGGAAAACCACAGTAAAATCGTAATAATATGTAAAATATGCAATATAATGCGTAATGTGATGCTAATCTTCCTCCACTAACATTTTCTAATTTTCCCAACCAAGAAAATAGGGGGGAGCCACAGCTTTCACCGTAAACTACTCCCCAAAAACTTATACAATTCACTATACCGTATACTAAAAAGTGTACTAAGCGATATCAACTCAGAGATAATGGTCTCAAATACCAGAACGAGAAAGTTGTAAAAGTGTATAAAACAGAGAACGGGGATGGACAAATATACTGATAAATTCTTCTTTTATTTATCAGCAGGCCCACTTAAGTAACCCAACATAACAAGATGACATTGGAGCCCTTGGTTAATTAAAACAGCACATACGGTGCACCAAAATAGGGGGAATCGGTATGAAGTACCGGCGACCGCATGGCCGGCAGTTCGATTCCCGGCAGCGTCAGTCCGACACATGCAGAGATCCCGGCAGCGGCAGCCTGACAGCGCTGGAAATCCCGATCATCACTAGGTAAGTACAAACTAACCTAACCCCCCTAACCCTAACCCTCCTTGGGGGTGCCTAACCCTAACCTCCCCCCCTGTGTTTAACCCTAATCCCCCCTCTAAGTGCCTAAACCTAACCCCCCCTTCCCGGCTTCCTAAACCTAAGTTCCCCAGGGGGGGTGCCTAATCCTGACCTCCCCCCGGGGGTGCCTAACCCTAACCCCCCTTCCCCTAGCCTAACCCTAACCCTCCTGGGGGGTGCCTAACCCTAAGTCCCCCCCGGGTGCCCTAAACCTAACCCTCCCCCCCCGCGGCTGTCCGCTCCCGGAGCCCGGCATCCCTTCGAACGGGATGCCGGGCGCCGGTCTCCCGCCGTCGGAAAAATTACAGGCGTCTAGATTTAGACGCCTGTCATTTAACCCTCGCCGGGATAAAGCAATCGGGAAGCCGGCTGTCGGGCTTACGTCAGCCGGTTTCCCAATTGAATACCAAACAGGAATATGAAAGTGTCAGTTAGCTAATATAAGTGGAAGACTATTAAACATTTAAAAGTCCTCTTAGAGGATTATAGCGAGAATCAGAGTATTGGGGGAGGGGGGGGAGCAGATGAACTGAGTGGATAGGGTCAAAATATACAGGGTAGTAAAAACCAAGAATGGGTGCAAATAATCAAAACTGTCCATGAGAAAAAAAAATATTGTAAAAATAATGTGGTACACATTAACATTACCTCATCTAAATAACAACTCGTAACACATCTTAAAATAAAGGAGACATACTCCCTGTAATTCTAAAGAAAATAATGATCAGCCAATAGAAAGAGTTGAACTTTCAATAGTAAATGTACAATAGAGTGTGAGCACATGACATGTTAATTGGAGAATAATACTTAGTAAGCTTCCTAAACTAGGTGGAACTCCGTATTCAAATAATGGTGTCTCAGTAGTCAAAATAGTAAACGTATATCTAATATAAGCTGGGCGATAGAGTATAAGCAGAGAATAGTTTATTCACGTAACAGCATCTGAGGGTCCCTGGTCTAAAGATGGAGCATATAAAGTGCTGGTACCTTCAAGGACAAAAATGGCATGGGACACCAGAGTCAAAGAGCTAATATTGATCAAAAAATTAGTTGGCCAAAAACCCAGGAGTATCTACAGCTCCCGAGCCATCGAAGCTTATGCATATTACACTTTCAAATTGTAGAGCTCGTCCACCAGCTACTGCATCCGGTGCACTAGCTAAATCCACTCCCAACATCTGAGGCAATACTGACTCTACAGGGGATCCCAGGGTCTTTATGGGGTAAAAAGAGCTCTGATTCTGTTGGTAGTGGAGATTATCAACCTCACCAAATGTGGGAAAAAGGATCTTGGACTGCTGAAAAGAAATGTGTTGAGCCTACTGGGGTCAGGATGTAGTTAATAGACCGGCGGACTAAATGCCACCGGTCTATATCCCAACACCAGGAGCCCAGCAAGGGACTGAAGATAGGCATTGAAGTACACTCTAGCAGAAATCTGTGTTAATGTAGCCAATCTAGTAAACACTGAATATGAGAGAGAGTATCAAAAATGGTAGCAAATAAATATGTAACTGGTAAAATGTAGCTACTAGTGCAAAACAATATGGCTAATCCAAAGCATAGGAAATGTGGTACCACTCAATACATCACTGAATGGTCAGTCCTTGAGCAGTAGGAAGTCTCACAACATGCAGTTCAGGTGGTGCTGAGCTGTACCACCCTAGGGGAAGGACTCTAGGATGCAAGGGTAGGACAGAAGGAACTGGGAGAGCAGGGACACTAGGAAGACAGGGAGCCAAGTGAAGGTTGGAAAAGGAGAATATGAGGGTATGTTAGTACAGAGAAGGGTAACAAACAATATAAGTATCAGAGTAGGTGTCTGAAGGTCTGTGCTGGTTTTAAGTATAGGGGAACCCCTACGCAATTTTTTCCCCCCTATATTTAAAACTAGGACTGGCCCTGCAGCCTGGTGCTGGTTCCTAAATTATGGTGAAACCCTACTCGTTTTGTTCGCCATAATTTTAGGTACCAGGAAAAGCTGACAAGTCCGGGGCTGGTTAGTCTTTTGGGGGGGACCCTACATAATTTTTATTAAATAATTTAACCGTTTTTTTTACAGGTACAAGACACAAGCGGCCTTCACATATCTCACTGATATGTGCAGGCTGCTTGCTCGGGTGAGTAATCTCCTGCAAACGAGATACTCGGGGGAGATATCTCGTTCTGCTTCACCATCAGCCAACTCGATTTGCCTCAAATCGCTTGGTAAATTTGCAAACAAAAAAGTGAATAAATCACCCGAGTTCAGGCAGTTACAGTGAGATTAATCACTTTGTAAATCGGATGTTGATCGACAGCTCACCCCATTTTGTAGGCGTGGCCGGGGGGTGGCTTCACAAACGAGGCATTCCCAAGCGAACGCCTGCCGTTTGTGGGCGGCCCCACTGACATCACCAGTGATGTCAGTGAGAGAGCTTCCGGCTCTATGAGAGCCAGAAGCTCTCTGGGGCTTGCGGCCACAAGACCCTACCACAAGGGTGTCATCGCAAGCCCGATGGTCGCGATGGTCTTGACCATCGCGACCATCATCCTGGCCGCTCGCTATAGCTGTGGGTGGTCACCCACAGCTATGCGAGCGCCCAGGAGGCCGCACAAAAAAAAAAAAAAAACGCCCAGATTCAGAGCGTCCGTCTCTGAATCAGGGACTCTGTATGAGTAGCTAGGTTTAGTTCTCGGTATAGGCGCAGGAAAGGGTGGTTTGTATAACCATTAGATAGATTTATATGTGTATATATATATATTATATATATGTAACTATATATATATATATATATATATATATATATATATATATACACACACACACACACACACACACACACACACACACAAGTTATAGTAGACTTGTGGCAGAGCAAAAATGGTTGGTCAGCTTGACAAAATATTGCAATATTTTGGGACTAACATTCCCTGTATTCAAAGGAATTACAGATTAAAGTAAGTGAGTGCCGAGTTTGTATGATATATAATTATATATATATATATTATATATATATATATATATATATATATATATTTATTTTTATTATTATTATTATTATTATTATTAACAGTTTCTTATATAGCGCAGCATATTCCGTTGCGCTTTACAATTGTAAACATTAATAGAACAAAACTGGGTAATAACAGACAGATATATAGGTAGGAAGGCCCTGCTCGCAAGCTTACAATCTATAGGATATATATATATATATATATATATATATATATATATACACACAAGTTATAGTAGACACGTTGCAGTTATCTTATTGGTGTACATATATACAATCTCTGTGTGGGAAATAATACAAATTATTTATACAATTTATAAATTCACGGATCCTTTCCTCACAGATTAACGCTGCCATAAAGCCCAGCCTAAGCAGCAGATTATTAACTAAAAGTGATGTGATATTCGGGATAAGCCTGAATGTCATTAAATATCACGAACATTGAAGGGTTGGCGGTGTTATCGGTTACGCTGTCGTACAGGTTGGTGGGGGTGGCTGGGTTCTTGGCTGGAGGGGCCATCATTCCCCCCTGTCCAGTGCAGAAGACCCCAGTGAGGACGCGGGCCAGGTACATGTGCTTCTGTCCACTTGGGTCAGGTTTGGCGTAAGCTGCAGAGTAATTTGCATTTACTGCAAAATATGTTCCATTTCCATACACAGCAGCTGCGTGAAAAATAACATGGAAAACGTTAAATATATCTAATGCAAATACAATGACCAGGCTGTGACAGGGAAATAACATATAAATGGTCATAGCTGTAAAGCATGCACACGTAGGAATGTACATCCAATACGTGTCCTGAACATGAACCGTGGCCAGGGGCGCAGAGGAGGGGGTGAGGCGGGTACTAATTACCTGGGCTCAGGCTTGCTAGAGGGGCCCGGTGGGGGCCTGGGTCTGGCGCCGCCCCACCCTCCATCTTATCTCACAGCAGCCCAGCACACACTGCTGCAATCTCCTATGCCTGTGGGAGGGAGCGATCACACTGATCGCGCCCAAACCTGGCTTTGCACCGAACCGAGGGGCTCACAGCAACCAACCCCTGGCTTATTTTTTAGCCTAAGGGAGTGTGACCACACCTCCCCAGATAGGCCACACCCCCTTCCCCGGGCCTGGTGCGGCTATTGATGCTCCTGACCATGGGGGATGGAGATGTGTAAGTTGAGTTGTTGTCCAGCAGACTGAAAGCTGAATGCTGTCATTCGCACTGAGACAGTCTATAGTAGAGGGTGCAAAACACATAAGAGGGTCCCCACTCCCCACTTCATCATGTATGTGGCCTGCTCCCCGCTGCATTGCACAGCTCAGTTGTCAGATTGAAAACATGTGTGTGATGGCATAAAATTGACACGTGGAGGAACGTGATGGCATAAAAGGGACACATGGAGGAGTATGATGGCATAAAAGGAGAACATGAAGAAGTGTACAAGCATAAAACGGGCATGTGGAGGAGTGTGATGGCATAAAAGGGACACGTGGAGGAGTGTGATGGCATAAAAGAGGCACGTGGAGGAGTGTGACGGCATAAAAGAGACACATGGAGAAGTGTGATGGCACAAAAGGAGCATATAGAGGAGTGTGATTACATAAAGGGGCATGTGGAGGAATGTGATGGCATAAAAGGGGCAGGTGAGGTGTGTGACTGAATAAAAGTGGCACGTGGAGGGGTGTGATGGCATAAAAGTGACACATGGATGAGTGTGATGGCATAAAAGGAGCATGCGGAGGTGTGTGACCGAATAAAAGGAGCACATGAAGGAGTGTGATGGCCTAAAAGGAGCTAGAAGAAGTGTGATGGCACAAAAGGGGCATGTGGAGGAGTGCGGTGGCATAAAAGGGGCACATGGAGGAGTGTGATGGCATAAAAGAGGCACATGGAGGAGTGTGATGTCATAAAAGGGGCACGAGGAGGAGTGTGATGGCATAAAAAGGGCACACGGAGGAGGGTGATGGCATAAAAGGGGCACGAGGAGAAGTGTGATGGCATAAAAGGAGCACGAGAAGGAGTGTGATGGCATAAAAGGGGCATGTGGAGAAGTGTGACGTCATAAAAGGGACACCGGGAGGAGTGTGATGTTATAAAAGGGGCATCAGGAGGAGTGTGATGGCATAAAAGGGACACCGGGTGGAGTGTGATGTATAAAAGGGGCACCAGGAGGAGTGTGATGTTATAAAAGGGGCATGTAGAGCTGTCTGATGATATAAAAGGGGCATGTGAGGGGGTCAGCTGGCATATTTTGTTTGCAACCCGTGACCATTTACCAAAACTTGTCATTGCCCAAACCTGGTCTATAGTCTCTATTGTATGACATACAGACGCAAATCGGCTGTAAGCGCGGAGGTCCTCAGCCGCAAGATTTACTACCTTATACTAACACGAGTATCCATCCGCTTTCATGCGTACGGTCACGCCACCCACTGTTCTCCCGCCAGCTGCCGCCATCATTAATACAAGCACTTGCACTCATCCCATGCTGGGTGTAGATCTGTCGAAACAGGCGTCCAATTCACCCCCGCTCGCCCCAGAGTCGGCCTACATGCTCATGACACTCCCAGTAGATTGATTAGTTTGACGCATCCGTGCGGTGACTGACTGTTGCTGCCCAGAAACATTGATTTCATGGACAAGGTAAAACTGGAACACATGGAGCGACCATCCACCCCCGTAACTATGGCTCAGTGTACGCTCAATCTGTGATCGCTTTATGCGCAATCTGCTTATAATCCCAGTGTGCACTGCTTTTGGACTCAGAATCAGGCCCATAGGATCTACCAAACAGATTTATATTCACGGAAACAGACGGGGCGACCGCGGTGCTCATTACAGGTTGAATTCTCACCGTTTCGCCCAGCGTAGCTCCTGTTGAATCCATATGAATCACGTTTTGTACAGAATTACAGTCAGTCCCGTGGAAGAGCTGCCGCTCGTTGTTAGTGGAACCGTTCTTAGTGTTGATGCTCTGTTTCTTTATCTCATAAGTCTTCCACAGATCCTTGTTCTGTATCCTCTCAATCTGTGAGGACGGAGCACAGAGAGAAAGGGAACAGCTGCTCCCCATCACAATATTTTATCAATGTTTAATCTGTGTCTACAAAACAGGGGATCCGTAATGCAGCACAAAGGGAATAGGACAAAACAACAAGTTACAGGAGTCCCCCCCCCCCCGCAGCCTAACCCTAACCCTTCCCTGTAGTGCCTAACCCCAAACCTAACCCTCCCCCTAACTCTAATGCATTCTGACTGGTGTTGGTGTCCCAGTGCCAGCATTCTGACTGGTGTCGGTATTCCAGTGCCAGCATTCTGACTGGTGTCGGTATTCCAGTGCCAGCATTCTGACTGGTGTCGGTATTCCAGTGCCAGCATTCTGACTGGTGTCGGTATTCCAGAGCCAGCATTCTGACTGGTGTCGGTATACCAGTGCCAGCATTCTGACTGGTGTCGGTATTCCAGTGCCAGCATCCTGACCGCCAGGAAGCCAGCTACATCCCTTTGAACTTGCAGATGAGAGTTAAATGTGTTTATTCCAACTTTTTACAAACTTATATAAAAACACAAAAAAAAAATACTTTACATTTTTCTGTACTCCAAAATGCTTGAAAGACTTTAATTTTCTGGAAAAAAAAAACACATTGCTGCCACTACGTTTTCCACCATCAATAAAAAGGGCAAAAATCGGCCATTTGACACCATTTAAGAACCTCTAGTATTTCTATATTGCTCTGATATCTCAGTGGTCACTAACAGCCAGGGCCATAACTAGGGTAGTGCGACCTGTGCCATGGGCAGGGGGCGCTGTTTGGGCCTTTCAATTTTCCTGTTTATTATCATTCTCACTTGTAGCCTCCTCTTCCTTTATCCCCAGCATCTCCTGGACTCCCCTATCTTTTCCCTGGCCCTTCCCCATGAGGTCATGGCTGTTTTTTCAGGTGCATTATCTTACATCCCTATTTGAAAATGGGGGTGGGGGGGCACAAATTTTCTCTCTGGCACAGGGCACCAAAAAGTAGTTGCGGCTCTGCAAAAAGCCTTCTATATGGTCCTGCTATCTCAGTGTCACTAATAGCCTTCTATATGGTCCTGCTATCTCAGTGTCACTAGTAGCCTTCTATATGGTCCTGCTATCTCAGTTGTCAGTAACAGCCTTCTATATGGTCCTTCTATCTCAGTTGTCACTAACAGACTTATATTTGGTCCTGCTATTTCAGTTGTCATTAACAGCCTTCTATATGGTCCTGCAATCTCAGTGTCACTAACAGTCTTCTACTGTATATAATCCTGCTATCATAGTGTCACTAACAGCCTTCTATATGGTCCTGCTATCTCAGTTGTCACTAACAACCTTCTATTTGGTCATGCTATCTCCATGTCACTAACAGCCTTCTCTATGGTCCTTCTGTCTCAGTGTCACTAACAGCCTTCTACTGTATATAATCCTGCTATCATAGTGTCACTAACAGCCTTCTATATGGTCCTGCTATCTCAGTTGTCACTAACAGCCTTCTCTATGGTCCTGCTATCTCAGTGTCACTAACAGCCTTCTACTGTATATAATCCTGCTATCATACTGTCACTAACAGCCATCTATATGGTCCTGCTATATCAGTGGCACTAACAGCCTTCTATATGGTCCTGCTCTTTTAGTTGTCACTAACAGCCTTCTATATGGTCATGCTATCTCCGTGTCACTAACAGCCTTCTCTATGGTCCTGCTATCTCAGTGTCACTAACAGTCTTCTACTGTATATAATCCTGCTATCATAGTGTCACTAACAGCCTTCTATATGGTCCTGCTATCTCAGTGTCACTAACAGCCTTCTATATGGTCCTGCTATCTCAGTGTCACTAACAGCCTTCTATATGGTCCTGCTATCTCAGTGTCACTAACAGCCTTCTATATTGTCCTGCTATCTCAGTTGTCACTAACATCCTTCTATTTGGTCATGCTATCTCCATGTCACTAACAGCCTTCTCTATGGTCCTTCTGTCTCAGTGTCACTAACAGCCTTCTACTGTATATAATTCTGCTATCATAATGTCACTAACAGCCTTCTATATGGTCCTGCTATCTCAGTGTCACTAGCAGCCTTCTATATAGTCCTGTTATCTCAGTTGTCACTAACAACCTTCTATATGGTCCTGCTATCTCCATGTCACTAACAGCCTTCTCTATGGTCCTGCTATCTCAGTGTCAATAACAGCCTTCTACTGTATATAATCCTGCTATCATAGTGTCACTAACAGCCTTCTATATGGTCATGCTATATCAGTGGCACTAACAGCCTTCTATATGGTCCTGCTCTTTTAGTTGTTGTCAGTAACAGCCTTCTATATGGTCATGCTATCTCAGTGTCACTAACAGCCTTCTATATGATCCTGCTATCTCAGTTGTCACTAACAGCCTTCTATATGGTCCTGCTATCTCAGTGTCACTAACAGCCTTCCATGGGAACGCCTCCATCTGGGCAGCCACACCCCCGGCCCGCCTACCAAAGGGGGCATGCTGTTACTCAACATCGACAGTACGCCCCCTTTGGTACGAGACCCGGAGCGATGGCTTGCCGGGTCTCGCGCATGCGCACGACGGAGCCGCACTGATTGGTTGTTTAGGATGATGTTTAGGATGATGTTATTTCCATATTTCCTGAGGCCAGTTATTGTTCATTCATTGTATCTCATTGGGTCTGGCATTCACAAGCGTAAGAACCTGTCCGCGCATTATAATTGTAACCCTTGTTAAGGGTTAAAATAAGAACTGTACTTATAAATCTATGTAATATTTATAAATGTACAATTTATGAGGTAAAATATATATATGTATATTCACAATTCATGATATATGTATTTAATGTATTAACATATCAATTTATGTGGTACTTTTTTATCTCTGTGGTGAGGATGTGCTACAGTGTGTTGGATGCACTGGAGGAAAAGGGCAGAGTAATACAGGTGGGAGTGAATTGGTTCCTGTCAGGAAAAAAGGATCCGGTGAGAGGGAGGATATATAACAACTGTTAGCAGCAGCTGACAGGCAGTCTGCTGATCCCTCCCTCCAGTGCCTGCCCTCCTGTGACCCGGGCAGCCAGTGAGCAGCGATGAGCTGTCAGGCGCAGGGGGGCAGAGCCGGAGAGGGAGCCCAGCCGGAGCTGGGGAAGAAGGTGAGACAGCGGTACTCACCCTGTCGGGCAGGATAGGCAGCATCGCAGCAGGTGGTCCTGGCAGTGGAGAGGAGCGGAGGGACCCACGCCGATGGGGGTGATCCCTGCCGGAGGAGGCGGTAGTGCTGTTGCCCAGCGACGCTTGTTGGGAGGTGAGCCGGCGCACAGCTATGAGCTCAGCGGCTGCAGGGCCATCAATCACTGCTGCTATATGCCGCTGATTGGGAGACGGTCCGGCATGCAGCCAATGAGAGCTGGAGACTGAGAGGCGAGGCAGCTCCAGTGTCAGATGGACGGCATCAGCAGTGCTGGTCGGGCTGTGAGTAATTAATACCTGGCACTCACACAGACACAGATATCCCTAGTGGCAGCAAAGTGGCTCTATAGGGACAGAGGCTTATATCCCAGGATTATAAGGAGCACTAGAGGATTTATCTACTAGTGGTGCTCTTTACAGTGGTTCTACCACAGCTGTATAATTACATAGACATTTGTCTAAGAGGAGCAATTAACAAACTTCATACCAGAGAAACTATAGATATATACCTTTTAGACTCTATCAGAGGAAACCTCTAATTACATTCTATAGAGTTAATCCAGGGTCTGAAACAGTACCTGAATACAGTGTAACTTGAGCCAGAGGAATCTCAGAGACAGTTGCACTATAACTTCGTATTGAGTATTACTACAGTATATTGGGAACAGCAAAAGCTACAGTGTAACAAGTGGATATTTAGGAGACTAATTGCTCATTACTTTAGCAGACTATGACAAAGTTTCCAAGTAAATTCTACAGCCACAAGAGGAAGTCCCATAACTAGGTTAAAGGACCATTGGACTAATACCAGGGACAGTATCTGTGATTTATGAACTTGAAATATTTATATCCTTAGTCCTTAGAATTGTAATACTTTATTGCTTAGAAGTTTAGGATATTAGGTGCCATATTCAAGGTAGTAGTATAAGCATTGTAAATTGTAATAATATTGTTACTGCGTTGTCATTAATGTTATCTCAAATGTAAAGTGAATGACTATGTATGGGAACAACTTTCATTTAAGTTCTTCATAAAAGTAATATATCACAAGTCAACTATCTGTATGTTACTTACCTGGAGTGATTACAGTGGGAGATCCATTACTGTGGAAATCTATGGAAGGAAAAGACATTGGTGGTAAATGTAAAGTGAAATGATACAGATACAGTATTGTATTGTGATTACACATTATCTATACACCACTCTATATATTTTGACCATTGGGTTTTCCCAAGTAGACCCACATAAACCATAAGTACTTGGGTGGAGGCACTGACATTGGGGATGTACACCACTTAGAGGAATGCTAAGGGTAGGTACATTAGGAGTAACAAAGGTTTTAGTAACCCAGTATCCCTTTTAGAGAGTAAAGGGGGGTTACATAATTATAATTTCTAATAAGAATACGAGTATTGTAGCTATTCGCAGCAATAAGTAATGATCTAATGCCTGGATGTGTTATTGTACACATGCAGTATCTAAGCCCCATTCCTGTGATGTGTAAAAGTAAAGTGATCGCAAACCATCTAGCCTGGCGCAGCGCATACACAATCTGTGATCGCTTTCTTTGGCACATGCGCAGTCTGCTGATTATTGAGGGGGCGGCTTTTCAACAGGTATCGGACTCAAGGCCTGACTCAGACCCACTTGCTAAGATGCATACTCCCGCTGCTGCCGATGGTATGCAGTGTGTATGCATTGTGCGCATGTGCATACCTTAGCGAAAATTCACAATACATTCGCTCAGTGCGCCTAGACAGCCCGGCAGAGTGAGTGACAGGGGAAGCCGTTTGTAGGTGGTAACAGGGGCTGGCCATTAAAAACGAAGTGGAGGTGCAAACGCAGGCGTGTCTGAGCATCTCAACAGCGTTTTAGAGGTGTGCATAATTATAAGACAGCATCATATACACGTCACCTGGCTTGTTTTTACACTGAAGTGCTCGCAGTGCTTGTGGCAGGGTATGGTCAGCCTCATGCGCTGCGATACCATCCGATGTTACCCGCTCGTTGCATACACTTTCTTGACATGACGTGCAGAAGTGGGCATCTTAAACAGTCTACACACACTATCTGATCGCTCTCTAAGAAATACTGAGTATGCACTGCCTACGCAATTTGCATGCAGATCGTGTGAGCGATCTCATCTAGCGAGCGGCTCTGAATCAGGCCCTCAGAATTATACATCTACTCTGCTGGGAGTTGCAGTAGACTCCTGAATATGCAATTAGTCCCCCAGTCGCCCAGAAGAGTAGGCAACCCTCCCACTTCCTTGCAAAGTGGGCACTATGGGGAGGATAATGCAGTGAATCGCGAGTAAACGGGGAAGAGGCGGGGCCAATATGATGTGTTTTATGAAAATTACATCATGTCCGGTTCGCCCCTCTTGATGAACTGGTGATTTGTGGCATGTGTCGTGTAGGGGCCCCCACCTCCTGTCAGTGTATCTCTCCTCTAGGCTTCTTCCGGAGTAGAGAGTGCAGAGGTAGGTAAGTACAGTATGCTCAGAGTCAGGCCCATAGGATCTAGCAAACAGTTTTCTGGGCCTGATACAGACCCGCTCGCAAGCGGGTCGATAGTGGCCCAGTGCGCACGCGCGAGCCACGGATCGAGCGCAAAGAGCACTTGCTCCGTGGCTCACTACAAAAGGGGCGGCTGTCGATGTTGATCGACAGCTCACCCCGTTTTGTAGGCGTGGCCGGGGGGTGGCTTCACAAATGGAGGTGTTCACAAGCGAACGCCTGCCGTTTGTGGGCGGCCCTACTGACATCACCAGTGATGTCAGTGATAGAGCTTCCGGCTCTATTAGAGCCAGAAGCTCTCTGGGGCTTGCGGCCACGAGATCCTACCACAAGGGTCTCGTCACAAGCCCAATGGTTGCGATGGTCTTGACCATCGCGACCATCATTCTGGCAGCTCGCAATAGCTGTGGGTGGTCACCCACAGCTATGCGAGCGGCCAGGAGGCTGCAACTAAAAAAAACAGCGCCCGTCCTGATTCAGAGCAAGGGCTTGCTTTTTCTGAGCGCCTCTGAATCAGGCCCTATATTCCCAGAAGCAGAGGGAGCGGCCACTGTGCTCATTACAGGCTGAGTTCTCACTGTTTCGTCCAGCGTAGCTCCTGTTGAATCTGCTTTGAATCACGTTTTGTATGGCATTAAGGTCGATCCCGTGGAAAAGCTGCTGCCTGTTGTTCATGGATGGGTTCTTAGTGTTGATGCTGTGTTTCTTTATCTCATAAGTCATCGATAGATCCTTGTTTTTTAACTTCTCAAACTGTGAGGACGGAGCACAAAGAGAAAGGGAACAGCTGCTCCCCATCACAATATTTACTGCATAACAGGCAGACATTAAACCTTCAACATATAAATCTGTGTCTATAATTATGCAACAAGGCTTTGGAGAGTGAAGGCATTGGAAAATGGTGCTGCAGCATGATAAGGGGTAGGGGCACCTTGCCAGCCAGTGGACCAACAGCCCAAAGAAAGGTCGATGGGCAGGTATGCCCGGCCTTTCCTTTCTCACCCAAGCTCCCCTGCTGGCCAATCAGTGGCTGTGGGGGGCTAGGTAAAAGCAGGGCTGTTGAGAGCATTGACGGGCCTGGGTCCTGGGGGGCATGGCCAATTTGCTTTTTTTTAAAAGTACTATGTGCGGTGCCGTGCGCTTGGTAGGGGGGCAGATTGTCCTCCTCGGCCAAGGGGCAGATCCAAGGAGGGAGGAATAAATGCGATTGCCCATAATCCCATCCGTCCCCGTTACACTGGCAGGGAGAGAGAGGACTCAGAGACTGCTGCTGTGAGTGGCAGCAGCCCCCTCACTGGGGCTGGGGATAGTGACTGCCGCTGAGCAGCAGCAATCACCTCTCACTCCCTGCCCAATGCACTACTGACCTGGACCCGCACCAGGCCCCTTTTACACAATGCCCACATTTGTGCCCCTTATACACAATGCCCACAGCAGTAGTGCCCCTTATACAATGGCCACAGCACTAATGCCCCTTACACATAATGCTCACAGCAGTAGTGCCCCTAATGCAATGCCCACTGTAGTGGTGCCCCTTATGCAATGCCCATTATGCAGTTCATCCAGTAGTGGTAATTCCCCTTATGTAGTGCCCCCAGCAGTGGTGCTCATTATGCCATGCCCTCAGTAGTGGTAGTGCCCCATGTGCAGTGCCCCCAGTAATGGTAGTGCCCCATATGCCGTGCCCCCAGTAGTGGTAGTGCAGTGCCCCTTATGCAGTGCCCACAGTGGTAATGTTTCTTATGTAGTGCCCCCAGTAGTGATAGTACCCCTTATTTAGTGCCCCAAGTAGTGCTTCCCCTTATGTAGGGCCCACAATGGCTTATGCAGTGTCCGCAGTAGTGGTAGTGCCCCTTATGTGGTGCCCTTTATGCAGTGCCCCCTATGCAATGCCCCCATTAGTGGTCCCCCTAGTACTAGTGCCCCTAATAGTAATGCCCCCTAGTATTAGTGCCCCTAATAGTAATACCCCCTAGTGGTTGTGCCCACAATAATAATGCCCCTAGTACTAGTGCCCCTAATAGAAATGCCCCCTAGTAGAGTGTCCCTAATAGTAATGCCCCCTAGTAGTAGGGCCCCTAATAGTAATTCCCCCTAGTAGCAGTGCCCCCAGTAGTGAAGCCGCTTACAACAAAAAAAATACTACTACTTACCTTAAACCACGCTTCCACATCTGCTGCCTCTGGTCCGCCCGGCTGCTCTTCTGTCTGAACTATGGGAGAGACGTCATGACGTCTCTCCCATAGTGCACTGCACACACTGCGGAAGCCGGAAACTGGAGCTCAGGAGTGAGCTCCAGTCTCCGGCTGGCGGTGCGGTGCAGGTAGGGAGCCGGGCATCTGCTGGTAACAAAATCTCAGGGGGCACCCGGCAGAAGGAGTCTATTGGCTGGTCATGGGGAACAGCTCCCCCCGGTCGGTGGGACACCTGACAGAGCTCCGCGAGCCACGGGTTGAAAACCCCTGATCTAGAGCGGGATGCACTAAACGGAAAATGCGGTAAAAACCCCATTTACCACATTTTCCATATGCATTATTCTCCTGGCTGCCGGGCTCCGATGCTTTTGCTGGTGTTACCCTATAGTAGCCTATGGGCTTCTACCGCATTGCGCTGCTATGAGGGATCTGATCGGATCCCTCCCAGCATGCCCTGCGGCCGCTGCGTCACTCTGCGCATGCGCAGATGGACACCCGGGTCATAAAGCCGGAAGTCCATGGCGCAGGGCAGATTGCAAAGGACAGCTCTTATCGGAAGATCTTTCCTTTGCTGTTCTGATCGCATATATTAGTGCATATGGGATCAGTAGAAATGCGAAGTATGGCGGTAAGTTTTAGTGAATCCCGCCCCTAGTGTGTAAAATTAGCTTAGTCAGTGAATGTGATATACTGCCTGGTCACTGCAGACGTGTTTGAAAGAGTAGCTGAAAGTGTCTGGCAGTTAGTGATATCCATCACAGTTTGAGAACTCAAACTGGGTGTGGGAGCTTCACTAGAAAACACAAGGGTGTGGGAGCTTCACTAGAAAAGCAATTCCCAGCCTGTACATGGACATTAAAAAAAACTTAATTAGTGTCCTCCAAAATGCCATTGTACCCACTTTCTAATTAACTACAGATATGTGGCCAAGCGGAACAGTGCAAACGCAAGATTACATGACGTAACAGCCCACTGGGTAGGAGTATTGCCTTCAGCGGCACCAACAGCAGCAGCATCTAAGAAACAGGAGCTCATACAGAGGCAGGCTACTCTGTGTATCACCGGTTTCACTAAGAGGCATACCACTGACAACCTTTTAGAAAAACTTAGGTAAGTCATTGCAAAATTGCTTACCCCGCTTGGACTCTCTTTTCGATTTGTGACATTTCTGAGCAATATAGATGATTCTTGTGCCTTTACAATTTTCATTTTTTTGAAACGTCTACAGGGAGAAGGGCTTACATCATAACAAGAGGCAGAACCACCAGTCACTTTCCTTGCATTTTGTGTGGTGAAAGGCATATTGTAAATTTTATGTCTTTCTACCAGCTAGCTTTCCCTTTGATGTTTTTTTTCTTTACCACTGTAAAAGATTGGTTCTTTGATTTTAGATGCTATGACTTAAGCCCTCCTTGCCCTTGGGCATCGGCTTTAGTAGATGACGTTGACGGACTAGTATCGTCACTGGTGGCAGCAGCTCCAGCACTAGTATGTGGTTCCTGGTCTCCTCTCAACTGATCGTTCTCCATATCAACAAACACGAACAAAGTGGGGTACAGCGCACACGTCAATATGTACCAAAATGTAAAATTTTCAACTTTATTTTAAACTTTGTTCACAAATGACACTGTGCAATTACACCGCTTATGTGAATACACTGGGTAGAACCTACAGCATAACAGATTCACAATACTTTTATGAATATTACACTGAATGACCATCAGCGTCACAATACTTTATGAATATTGCTCTGCGGTATGAGAATGACCTACAGCGTCATAATATTTTTATGAATATATTACACTTCTGTGTGGGTGGCAGCATCACAATATTTTTATTAATATATTACACTGCGGTACAGATGGCAGCACCACAATACTTTATGAATATTACACTGCGGTATGATGAACCTACAGCATCACTCACAAAACCTGAGCCTGACTCGGATTCTACTTGTATCCCCCATGTTCGGGTGGGTCCTGTTCTGTTTACATACAATCCAAAACCAGAGTTCAGTTTTTAAATACGAGTTCCGAACTGACAGTGACCCGAGCCGGGACTCAGAACCCAAACTTATTCTGACCTGGGACACAATTCGACTCGGAACCTCTAAGTCAGGTATGTTAGTATTTCAGGAAAACTGTACCGCTCATCTCTAGTTATTACCAAGATTGTTGGTATACCCTCCTCCAGCGGTGGAGATATTCCTTTTCCCCAGACATCGTTAATGTTAAATTAATGCAGCACAGGAGAAGCGGAAGGAGACTGGCGCTAGTAGTGGATCGCAGGGTGGGCTCTGGTCCTCTGGACGGCCTGAGAACCTTGTGTGGTGGGAAAGCAGTGCACAAGGCATAGTAACTACGGGGAGCCAGCAGATTCACCCTTGGTGAATAGCTACATGATCAGCTCCAACTTTGTATGGTTGGGTCCAGACCAGCCTGATAAGCGCCAGGAGGCTTATCAGATCTTAAGAAGTCTTGAGAAAGTCCCGGTGTAATACGGGCCGAAACGCGTTGATGACACCCTTCAGGCAATAGTAATTCCCACTACCGCTCCATACTACTGCAATTATTCAGATGCTCTTGCTGAGCAGCCGGGATTGAGACCGCTAACAACCGCCGCACTCTGCCACCAGCAATCACATCTACCTTCGCCCGTGGCGCTCCGCGGAGACTTAGGGGGAGATTTAATAAAGCTTGGAGAGAGATACATTGGAGATAAATAGCACCAACCAATCATCACCTAACTGTCATTTTTCAAACACAGCCTATAAAGTGACAGTTAGGAGCTGATTGGTTGGTGCTATTTATCTACTGTTTTATCTCTCTCCAAACTTTATTAAATCTCCCCCAGACTGCTGGTAAGAACGAATCTTGGCATGGCCACGCCAATTAAAGCGGTCCGCTTACTGGAATTTATTTGTGCACACTCGACAATGCCAGCTTGTAAAGACTGAGGAAACTTTATTGTTGGAAACTTTCTGATTCTACCCCACAAACACGTGGATGCCAGTGTCCACCAATTTCAATTGAAGGCTGTATAATTATTAACCAGCATGACTGTATTATAAAATAAGGATTCGGAATTGACTTATGTTTAATTGAACAGTCATACTATAACTGTGGAAAGATACATAGAAACTAAGTAACTGTTTCATGTGGCCTGGAATTTCTATGGATTAAATAGACACTTTATACAGTATCTAATCTCAAATTACCATGATTCAAGTGTATATGAATGTGAAACTTTTATTTGCTGCTATGTATATGTATTAATTGTTTCTAGATCATATTTTAAGTATTTGTATGTGTTATTTATCCATTAAATTGTATTTTCTAAATCAATGCCTCCTATTTATTAATAGAGAGCAAACAGATTATTGATTTTCTACATTGATTACTAAATATCAATACCAAGCGCAGTAATCAACATTTTTTAATATTGTTTGTTTGAGATTATATATCTTCAGGGTCTTAACTAGACTTTAATTACTTGTAGCAGGTATTGACTGATATTAACATATAGTAATAGCTCTGGGAACTGCAGTGATTCACTGCTTAGTAGGGTCTGAGCTGACACTAGTTAGACCTCTTCAGGAGACCATGTATGCGACTTTTCGGTGGCCATGTTGGTCTTAACTTGAGACTATACGTCCAGTACACGACACTCACTGTACTTTTGTTGTGACGGCACACCTACTACAGTCACATTCACGCTAATTCCAGCGCAGTAGTCGCAGAGAATCTCAAGTCGGGGTTGAAGGGAAAAAAAATGTAGTTCCTGAAACGTCACACGTATGCAGCATGAACAATCACAATTTCAGACTGAAAAACTTCTCAAATTGTGTTTCAGTCCAACCCTGAATAAAGCCTCACATGAGTTCCAAGGAGGTGGGAAAAGTACAAAAAAATAGTCTCAGCAGAAAGTTAAGAAAAGTCTCAGCAGAGATGGTTTTATGGATACTGAAACATTAAACAGAATAGAAGTGTAAAAATATACAAGAAAAGAACATTGAACATTGTAAACCCAGCAGAAGTGGGTCGGGCAATGAAACCCACAGGAAGTGCATCAAACCAAGAAAACCTGCAGGGAGAGCATCAGGCCAAGAAAACCTACAGACAGGTAGCTCTTAGGGCCAAGAATGCCCTCAAAGAGTTTGCCATGCCAAGGAAAGATGGAGGCAGTGTATAGGAAAGATTCCTGGACTGCACACCCTGAATATATATATAATGGGAGGTGCTAGCTGTTGAGACTTATTGCAGGCACAGAAACAAACAAATCACAGGTGCACAACTCCAAATGACTGATTATATATATACCTGTGATTTGTTTGTTTAAGATGGAGGCAGTGTGTTTGGCCAATGAAAGATTGAGGCAGCGTGAAAGACCAAGGAAAGATAGAGGCAGTGTGTTAGACCAAGGAAAGATTGAGGCAGTGTGTTAGACCAAGGAAAGATGGAGGCAGTGTGTTAGACCAAGGAAAGATTGAGGCAGTGTGTTAGACCAAGGAAAGATGGAGGCAGTGTGTTAGACCAAGGAAAGATGGAGGCAGTGTGTTAGACCAAGGAAAGATGGAGGCAGTGTGTTAGACCAAGGAGAGATGGAGGCAGTGTGTTAGACCAAGGAAAGATGGAGGCAGTGTGTTAGACCAAGGAAAGATGGAGGCAGTGTGTTAGGCCAAGGAAAGATGGAGGCAGTATGTTAGGCAAAGAAAGATAGAGGCAGTGTGTTAGACCAAGTAAAGATGGAGGCAGTGCGTTAGGCCAAGGAAAGATGGAGGCAGTGTGTTAGGCAAAGAAAGATGGAGGCAGCGTTGTAGGCCAAGGAAAGATGGAGGCAGTGAGTTAGGCAAAGAAAGATGGAGGCATTGTTGTAGGCCAAGGAAAGATGGAGGCAGTGCGTTAGGCCAAGGAAAGATGGAGGCAGTATGTCAGGCCAAGGAAAGATGGAGGTAGTGTGTTAAGCAAAGAGAGATGGAGGCAGAGTTGTAAGCCAAGGAAAGATGAAGGCAGTGTAGTAGGCCAAGGAAAGATGGAGGCAGTGCGTTAGGCCAAGGAAAGATGGAGGCAGTGTGTTAGGACAATGAAAGTTGGAGGCAGTGTGTCAGGCCAAGGAAGAAGTTGCATTAAGGCTAAGGAAAGATGGAGGCAGTGTGTCAGGTAAAGGAAAGATGGAGGCAGTGCGTCAGGCCAAGGAAGATCGAGGCAGATGCGTTAAGGCCAAGGAAAGATGGAGTCAGTGCATCAGGCCAAGGAAAGATGGAGATGTATTACCGTACAGAGATATGCAGACAACGCATCAGGCCAAGAAAACCCACAGGGAGCACATCAGGCAAACATGGAGGTAACTTGTTAGGTGAGGGAAAGATACAGGAGCTGATGCAAAGTTGCACGTTGCTTCGTCTGCGTCTACAATTTTATGCATATGGTTGTATCAGCTCCGCCCCTGGCATATAGGTGTGCGTTAGATTGTGCAAGGACTGAGATGCCCACTTTGTACTTCTATAAGCACTACCATCAGACTCACTATAGAAACGTGCACCAGCCCCGAGCTATGTGCAGGATCTCCATCAGACTCACCATAGAAACATGCACCAGCCCCGAGCTATGTGCAGGATCTCTGTCAGATTCACCATAGAAACGTGCACCAGCCCCGAGCTATGTGCAGGATCTCCGTCAGACTCACCATAGAAAAGTGCACCAGCCCCAAGCTATGTGCAGGATCTCCGTCAGACTCACCATAGAAATGTGCACCAGCCCCGAGCTATGTGCAGGATCTCTGTCAGATTCACCATAGAAACGTGCACCAGCCCCGAGCTATGTGCAGGATCTCCGTCAGACTCACCATAGAAAAGTGCACCAGCCCCAAGCTATGTGCAGGATCTCCGTCAGACTCACCATAGAAATGTGCACCAGCCCCGAGCTATGTGCAGGATCTCTGTCAGATTCACCATAGAAACGTGCACCAACCCCGAGCTATGTGCAGGATCTCCGTCAGACTCACCATAGAAATGTGCACCAGCCCCGAGCTATGTGCAGGAACTCCATCAGACTCACCATAGAAACGTGCACCAGCCCCGAGCTATGTGCAGGATCTCCATCAGACTCACCATAGAAACGTACACCAGCCCCGAGCTATGTGCAGGATCTCCGTCAGACTCACCATAGAAATGTGCACCAGCCCTGAGCTATGTGCAGGATCTCCATCAGACTCACCATAGAAACGTGCACCAGCCCCAAGCTATGTGCAGGATCTCCATCAGACTCACCATAGAAACGTGCACCAGCCCCGAGCTGTGTGCAGGATCTCCATCAGACTCACCATAGAAATGTGCACCAGCCCCGAGCTATGTGCAGGATCTCCATCAGACTCACCATAGAAACGTGCACCAGCCCCGAGCTATGTGCAGGATCTCAATCAGACTCACCATAGAAACGTGCACCAGCCCCGAGCTATGTGCAGGATCTCCGTCAGACTCACCATAGAAACGTGCACCAGCCCCGAGCTATGTGCAGGATCTCCGTCAGAGCACGTCCTCCAATTCGAGCAATTAAGCGCCTGTGCTCGCTAGTTATACGAAGTGCCCCCGACACTTCCATAACATGCCCATAAGACGGTGCTTCTCTGTGCATCCACTTAGCCCCCTCCACTCACCGTCCCGTACATTTCTGAGACGATGGGCCGGATTCTGTGCTGATGTTTATGTAGTTTATCGATCATTTGCAACTGCGCATGCGCATACATTTCTACGGTACATGCATTACACAGAGCGTACGCACTAAGCTGCTGCTGCGATAGACGATATCAGAAAGGTTATGGGAGTGTCACTGCTAGCTGATGCATTCTCAGATGCACAGACGCAGGCACAGGAGGCCGTGGTCAGATGGAGAATCCTGCCAGTGGGCTGGTCAGAGTTTTGATGGTGCGACAGATGGTGGCTTATAAGGTCGCACCAATCAGTATTACGAGTGTACGGGCGCTTAAAGTGGGCATTTCAGTCTCTCATTAGTGTAATGGAACATTATTGCCGTCACTCTCATAAGAATTAATGGGGAAAGCGCCGATTGGCTGAGAACTGCGTTCCCATGCTTTCAGCCAATCAGCGCTTACCCATTCATTATTATGAGTGACGACAATAACCCATCATTATGCGCTAGTGCTGAGTGTACAGTAATGTCCATATGGGCTCGGGATTTTTGGCCATCGCACATGTGGTCAGCAGACCATGCATGTACAGTAGCGCTGCGCGGGTCCCGAGAGAGGAGGGAAGTGACAGCTGATGCAATCACTTCACTCATATTACACATACGGGTAAATGTTAAGTTCTTACTGCCACAAATAGCGGCTATAAGAAATTACAATTATCCGGTCTAAACCCCGATGATTTATAAATATGCCCCTATATCACTGCTTAGTACATCTGAGTACAAGTGGCCTTTGCACTCACCTTCTGAATCCTGCTCTCCTGAATTTCTATAGTTCCACATCCTGGCAGAGCTTCTCTGGATGCTCTGTCTGTCATTGTTCCTTCAGGCTGGTTTCCGGTAACGGTCCCATACGAGAAACCACATATTGGGCAGACTGGCTTATGGGCCATGGTTCTCTGGAGACAATTAGGGCAAAATACATGCTTACATTTAGGCAGAGCTTTTTTCTCCTTCATCTCATCCAGGCAAATAGGACATTTATTGTCCTGATTATCTGCACTCTTACCCTTCAACGTCTGAGTGCCTGCAGAGGCTGCGACTGCCTGGTGAGTGCCACCTCCAGAAGGTGCGGCTGCCTGGTGAGTGCCACCTCCAGAAGGTGTGGCTGCCTGGTGAGTGCCACCTCCAGAGGCTGAGGCTGCCTGGGCTCCCTGCAGTTTAATGAACTCAACAACCTTCACATTGTATTTTTGCTCAATGTCTTTCATTTCCCTGTGCTTTAGTCTATGTAGGATATCCATGTGTTTCACTTCTTTTTTTTTTTTTTTTTTTGTAAACTCTTTTTATTGAGCAAATCACAAAAAAAACAGTACATTCCAATATTCAAAAATAAGGATTAACACATAACATACTTTTATAATGGGAACTGTACCATTTCAGAATAATAATATGATATAGTAGAAAATTTTCTCATTATAAAAAAGAGAAGGAATACAGAAGCAAGAGAAAAATCTTGCAGCAACGGTGTGGCAATCCGTTTAAGAAATAGAGAGAAAAAAAAATAAATAAAGAGGAAAAAGGAAAAGAAAGACTTTAGGAAAGACAAAGGAGAATAACAGGAGAAGAGGGTGGGCGGACTCCATATAGGATCACTTTCTTTCAGATTAAACATGTTAGAGAAAATATATAAAAGGAAAAAATTAATTGTTAAATGGAGAGGAAACATTTTGGTATGTCAGCCAAGGAGACCATATTTTATCAAAGGTTTTGGATGTATTACTTAATAAAGCTGTCATATATTCCATCTTGTATATATACCAGATGCGTGATAATATTGCCTGCATCGGAGAGGGATGAGGGTTTTTCCAATCCGCTGCAATTTGGCAGGTCATAGCAGACACTATATGTCGGAATAACCTATTCTGACACCGGGACAGAGAAGGCAGACCCAAGGGAAGTAGAAAATGCCGAGGATCAGAGGGAATCGTAATATCAAAGAGGTGCGAGAGGAGAGCAAGAACCTCCTGCCATATTCTAGATAGTTTGGGACAAGTCCACCAGATATGCAAAAAACTGCCCTCTCCACCGCAACCCCTCCAACATCTATCCGAAGCATCGGGAAACATTGCTTGCAGCCGCGATGGTACATAATACCATCGGTAAAGCAATTTATAAACATTTTCTTTAATTTTGACGCAAATAGAGCTGGTGGCAGCATTGTCCCATATCTCCGTCCAATCCTCAGCATCTATAGGGTGTCCCAAATCTCGTTCCCACGCTAACTCATGAGGGTCTCGATTAGAGCTTACTTCTTCCCCTAGTAAGGAATAAATAGTAGAAATAAGACCCCTAGTGGAGGGTCTTCTCCAACATAAGGACTCAAAAGAAGTCAAAGGTCTGCTAATCAGAATCGAGCTAATTTTGGAGTGGAAATGTCTAATTTGTAGGAACCGAAAAAAATCTTTGGATGGAACCGCTGCTCTATCCCGGAAGTCAGAAAATTGTGGGAAATTAGTATCTATAGTAATATCATTTACATAATAGATATTGCTCGATGACCAGGCAGTAAAAGATGACTTACTTAAACCAGGAGGAAAAGATGGATTATGAAGTAGAGGTATCAAAGGGGACGGGGCCGGAGCTAACTTAAAACATCTATTGGTTAAATCCCAAATTGCTAAAGAACGGGAAATTACAGGATGAGAAGAAACTGTCCGGGGACGATGAATCTTAGGGATCCACAAGAGGGGGGATACAGTAGCCAGTCCCAGCTCCTCGGCCTCGATAGCAACCCAGACCCTCCCCGCACCGAAGTTACACCACTGAGCACAATGAGAGAGCTGCGCAGCATAATAATATTTTTTAAAATCAGGAATTCCCAAACCCCCACCCCTGGAAGGCCGCTGAAGCAACTTTAGTCTGATCCGCGGGCGTTCCCTGTTCCATATGAAATATGAGGTTTGGTACTGAAGGAATTTGAACACGTATGGAGGGATGTAGATCGGAAGGGTCTGAAATAGATACAAGAGCCTAGGGAGAACGCTCATCTTAACTGAATGTATTCTACCTATCCAAGAAATAAAATAATTGGACCAGTCACACAAATCAGACTTAATACAATCTAGAAGGCGGGGAAAGTTAGCCTGAAACAGCTGATGAAGATGATGAGTTAGGAAAACACCAAGATATTTAATCTTTTTTTTATGCCAGGTACAAGGGAGCATGGCCTCCAGTGTTTGCTTTAGTGTAGCAGGGATATAGAAATCAAGAACTTCAGTCTTGGTGACATTAATTTTATAACCCGAGTGTTGGGAATATGAATTTATTTCCTCTAGAAGTGAATTTAGGGATCGAGCTGGGTCAGTGAGAGAGACTAAAATATCGCCGGCATATAATGCGATTTTATATTGTGAAGGGCCAGTGGATACTCCCGAGATAGCTCTATTACAATGGATCTTTGCCGCTAGGGGTTCCATAATAAGAGCAAATATTAAGGGAGAGAGGGGACAACCCTGCCGAGTACCGTTAGTTATTCCAAAACTAGAGGAATAGACACCATTAACCGAAACTCGTGCTGAGGGGGAACGGTAAAGTGCTGCAACGCCATCTAAAAATTTGCCTGAAAATCCCATTTTATCTAAGACAGCGAATATGAAGGGCCAGGAGATGCGATCGAAGGCCTTCTCCGCATCAAGAGCTAAAATCAGAGAAGGAAGTTTCCTTTTATGAATAGAATGTATCAGATCAATGGCCCGTCTGGTGTTGTCCGATGCCTGACGTCCAGGTATAAACCCGACCTGATCCGGATGTATCAAATAAGAAAGCAAAGGAGCTAACCGAGTCGCTAGGATTTTAGCATAAATTTTCAGGTCGACGTTTAATAATGAAATCGGTCTATAGTTAATACAATGAGTAGGATCACGATCAGGTTTAGGGATCACTACAATGTCGGCCCGAGTTGTATCAGGAGCAAAAGAAGCACCCTCCAAAATATCGTTAAATAGAGATGTAAGATGTGGGGCAAGTTCCTTTGCAAACAGTTTATAATATTGGGCTGTAAATCCATCAGGGCCTGGGGCGGCAGAGGAACGCATTGATCTAATAGCAGCTATTGTCTCTTCATCTGAAATACGGTCATTGAGAGTAGATAATTGGGATTCTGAGAGCCTCGGAAGGAAAGTAGAGGACAAATATGAGTGCACCCCCTCGGCTCCAGCAGAAGTGGGATAAGAAGAATCTGATAAGTTATAAAGGGAACTATAAAGGTTCGAAACTCCTCAGCCATAACCTCAGGATCATAAGTTAGAGAACCAGAAGACGGAGAGTGTAGTTTGTCTATCGCACCTAATGCTTGTCTGCGACACAGTTTATTGGCTAACAAAGAATCAATTTTGTCAGATTTATCATAAAAGCGTTGACGAAGTTTTTGCAAGATAAGCGCAGCGCGACGAGACAGAAGGGCATTAAGCTGACCTCGTAGTTTCTCAATCTGGGTTAGCACGGAGGCGCTAGGGGATGTTTTATGCTGAATCAATAGTACTGAAATTTGTGACTCAAGGGAAGTAATTTCTTGTGCAGCCGCTTTCCTAACCGCTGAGGTTTTAGAAATAAGAAAACCCCATATAGTATCCTTATGGGCTTCCCAGAGGATACTAGAGGAAATATCAGGGGAGGTATTCTCCTCAAAATAGCGGGTCATCGCCAATTTTATTTGTAGCAGAGCGGGGGGATGTTGTAAAAGGGAGTCATCAAGACGCCAGTTACGCTTCCTACGAGGAGAGCGATGTACATCTAAAAGAATATAGACACCTGTATGGTCTGTCCATGTAAAGGGGGAAATACCGGCTTCCGTAACCAGAGAGGTAATAGTGGAGGAAATGTGGATCATATCTATCCTGGAATAATGTTGGTGTGGGGCTGAAAAATGAGTATAGTCTTTGCTGTGAGGATGTTTAAGACGCCAGGTATCACTAAGGCCATAATGTTTAAGGGAGGCCAGGAGAGTACGAGAAGCTCTAGGAAGAGACATCCCCGAGGAGTTTGAAGGCGGGTTCGATCTGTCTAACAGGGGGTCAATAATGGTATTAAAATCCCCACATAAAATAATATGGCCCTGCGCAACTCTGCTAATACGCCTGAACAAAGAATCAAAGAATTGGGGCTGGTCTTGATTAGGAGCGTACACTGACACCAGAGTGAAAATCTCAGTACGGAGAGTACCTATCACTATAAGAAATCGACCCCCTGGGTCTGTCACAGTTTTAATGTGGACAAAAGGGATATTACGCCTAATTAAAATGGCTACCCCATGTTTTTTACAATTCGCTGAAGCAAAAAAGTCTGGGCAAACCACCTACCTCGGAGCTGAGAATGCGGGCCCATAAGATGCGTCTCTTGTAGAAATGCAACATCGGCTTTCTCCCTCCTACAAGCCCCCAAGAGAACAGTACGTTTCTTAGGAGAATTAAGACCGTTTACATTAACTGATAGCAATTTAAGAGACATGGAAAAATATATAAAGAGGTGCTACTGACATAACACACAGATATAATAAGTCAAAAATTTGGCCCAAGTAGAGCCACCCTTAGGGACAGAAAGAAAAAAAAAAAAAAAAAAAGTGGAAAAAGAAACAGAAGAGAGCCACAGAGAAAGAAAGGCACACAAAAAAAAGGAAAGAAACAGAGAACCCATTCGGGTAACAACCCTGGTAAATTGGGTCCCAATCAAGGACCGCAATAATATCAATCAACATAACATTAATCAAAAATATCAAAGGGAGCATGGGGGGTAGTGAAAGGACCGTCCAATAGAATCAGGACTGCCTGGACCCTTAAATATAAGATCGGCTAAAACCAAATCAAACAAAAATCCCTGTAAAACAGGGATCATAAACCTGTGTCAGTATATAGAAACAAAACAAAAAAAAAAAAAGAGGGAGGGAGAAGGAAAATGGGAAAGACAAGGGGAAAAGAGAAAAATTATCTAAACATCGGGATATTCATACAAATAATAACTATTTATGTCGCAGAGAACCACGAGGGGAGGACTGTTCCTCCTAGCAAAATTCAAAAAGAACATTGTAGGGAGCTTAAATCCTAATATAAAGAGAGTATACACCAGGGAGTGACCGAACAGTTCAAGTGGGGTAACAGTCCTTAGCATGGTGACGGGAAACCCTGGTCCAGTCCGGTGAAGGAGGATGGGAGCGTTGAGGTTTGGGAGTGGCTGCATCAGTCACCGGATCAGAAGTCGGTGTCGGAAGAAGATTAAGCTTGGCTAATAAATTTTGACCTTGAGTGAGAGTCTTGACACTATGTACAGTGTTGTTTGCTGAAACCTGAAGCATAAAGGGGAATCCCCAGCGATATCGGATTTGATGCTGCCGTAGAATCTTAGTGACTGGCTGAAGATCCCGCCGTTTCTGAATAGTAGAGGGAGCCAGGTCCTGGAAGATTTGTAACTGCATATCTTGGAAAGGAATCACTGGAGAGTCTCGAGTAGCTAACAAGATCCGTTCCTTTGTACGAAAATAGTGCAGGCGAACTATGACGTCTCTAGGAGGTTGAGTAGGAGAGGGCTTCGATCGGAGTGCTCTATGGGCTCTATCACATAAACAATCTTCATTTGGAAGGGCTGGAACTAAGTGTTGAAAAAAGTCTTTTAGAAATGACGGTAAGGAGGGACCAAGGATTGATTCTGCTATATTACGGATACGTAAGTTGTTGCGACGGGAACGATTCTCTTGGTCCTCTTGTCTTTCTTTGAGTGTCTCCACCTCATCATGAAGTCTAGAGAGTTCTTTATCAAGACGATTTTGGGAGCGGCATAAGTCGTCCGATTTAGATTCCAGCGCGTCCGTTCTGTTGCCAAGAGATGTCAATTCTGATTTAAATTCTGTTATAGCCTTTGACAGTTCTTGCTTGAATGCGGATTGAACTCCCTCCAACAAACCAGTCATAACCGCTTGAATTTGAGGATCAATACCAGCTTCGGATGAGCAAGGGGAGGAGGGGGATTCTGGGGGTAATGACGAACTCTGTGAACCCTTGGATTTAGATCCGAAGAAATTTGCAGAGGATGGTGGAGGTTTCTTACCTCTCTGCGACATAGTGAAATAATACAAAAAAAACAAAAACTACGGTATAAAAGGTGAGACACAGGGCTCTACAATAATAGTCCAGGCAAGTTTGGTGATAATATTAAGCGAACATCTTTAACTCCAGAGAGGCACCATCCAGGAGAACTTCAGCCTCAGAAAGAAGAGTGTGAAAGGCTGGCAGAAAATATAATAGCACATGGAGGTTCGCTAATTGTGGCTGCAAATAGTACTTGAGGTAATTATCACAGAAGACCACAAGAGGGAGCCAGCGTAGAGTAAATGGCAAATATCCACCAGCACAAAAATAAAAAATGTCAGGGAAAGAGCAAGCTAAGTAGCTGATATGGCTTGAACCTGTTAGGCTAGTGAAAAATAAACTGGATATGTATAGGTGGTCATATAGGAGCTCCAGACATAGAGAGAAGGGCCAACAGGTCACGTGACAATGGAGCAGGTGGAGTAGTGGGATATAGAAATACAATATAATATAATCTCCCCTCAGGGACTCACCACCCTCCCCTTACTCCAGGGAGTCACAGGCAGCAGATAATCCTGTCAGCAAGAGGGGTTGCACTGCCAGTATCCCGGCAGCAATAACCAGCAGCAGCATCAGCGTGGGAGAGAATCAAAGATGGCCGCCGCCGCCGGAAGTCCACAGCCGCCAGTCCGCGCGCTCCAGTCCCCAGCTCAAAGGGCAGCAGGCCAGCTGCAACCCGTGGAAGCGCCTATTGCGCCTCCCGATTCCGCAGCTGCAACCCGCTGGGCCAGCGACAAACCAGGGGAAGGCAAGCAAGGGTCTGGAGGTGTCCGCTGACCGGGATGGGGCCACAGAGGCTAGACTTCCTCTGCACTGGCCCGGATCTCCAACAAGATGCGGCCTCCTCCATTAACGGTCAGGCCACGCCCCCCCATGTGTTTCACTTCTACTAAGACCTCAGTCTCGTCTCTGGATGAGATGGTCACAGGCCTGCGAGGCTCGCCCTTTCCTAACAACTCTACAGCCTTGGACACTTCAGATTCAGGTCCACGGAGAATTATTTTCTCTCTCTCCACTATCAGTAAAGTTTTTGTGCAATGCCCTTTGATATGCAGTTTCATGTCTTGTGGCAAAACCTTAACGCCAGATAAAGGCCACTTCTTTCTGCGCCCAGTCGTTGGTAATTGTTTGGATCTTATTGGTAAACATTTGCTTGGCTTGGTCAACAGAGGACTCCGATCCCAGCGCACTGAATCTTATATATGCGCTTCCCTCTGATGTGTCTGTATTGGTGATGTACACTTTACATTGAGTCTCTATGTTTTTCATTTCCTCTGGGTAGATCTCCAGAAAATACTGATATAAAGCTACCGGAACACACAAACAGTCCCCCCGTCCCTCCGGGGGGTTCTCCGCTCTCCTGGTTTCTGATGATTTTGTTATCCTGTCTCCTAATTGCTTCTGGAGACTGTTGTTCAGTTTATTTAAGAAACTAATGGTTCCTCTCACCTCAGTGCCGTCATCAGTCTCCTTCATTCTCAGGTGAGCGAACTTGTGTTGTATTTCCTGTCTGCTCACCTTGCCGATCAAATCATTATTTAACTTTGCTGAGGCTACCGAAACGATCTAGAAAAAGAACCAAAGTGAGATGAAGATTATCATATTATTGACATTACTGGGGTTTTATAAACTGGAGAAGGCCAGACATAAACATTGCCAATGTACAGATAACTAGAGGATAGGTCCAGCCCTCACCCCTGTACCTTATGCCCACTGTCAACTAGTGTTCAATCAGTAACATGCAGGGACACCAAAGGGGGGAGGGCAGGTACTAATTACCCAGGCACGGGCTTGTTGTAGGGTCCTACTCAGCTGCTGAGAATGTCCCCCTTTGCAGGGTAAAGCACCTCAGTACCCGGGCCCTGTAGCTGTCTCAGCGGACCTGCTAGTGTGCACTGCTATACCCGATCAGAGTGTGGGGACCAGGAGCATGCGGTGGGCTACATATTCCTGTAGGGGAGATACACTCTGCTTGCAAATCTAACCAACCATGACAGATAGGACAGGGATTATAGTTACACACAAGATGTTTTTTCCCCAACAAATCTCCTTTTAGGAAATATAATCTGAGAATATTGCTTAGAATTGGTTGTGCTGCACATTAAACCTGGTGACATCTCTGGCAATCAATAGTAACTTTATGAGGGACAGAACAGTGATTGTTCCATCGTTGTTAACTTGTTCAAGTTTGGACAGGCAATCCTTGTTCAAGGGCATTCATTCTGATATCGTAACTAATGCCCATCGCTCCAGTGTGTACCATACTTGCTGACAATCATCACCAGCCTTCCGGGAGGGAGCTGATTGTCGGCTAACAGCGGGGAGCGGAGCATTTTGTACCTGATGGAACGGGTCATGTTGGAGGGTCTGATAATCTCAGGTGCTGTGTCAGGTGATGAAATTGCTGGTGTCAGAGCCTTCAAATGCTCCCCGGTCACAAGCTGCAATTTCTATGCTCACAGGCAGGATCAGCGCACTGTGCGGCCCGGCAGAGTTGGTAGGGCCTGCTCCAGGGTTCTGAGCACCCTGTGCCGGCTCTTGAGAGAGCGCCTTAACCTCGTGCGGCCAAATTTGGGGGCGTGGCCTAATTACCATAGGCCATGCCCCCTGTGTGACGTTATTTGGAGGCGTGCCCGCACGGCACGCCTCCAAATAACGTCAGGCTGGGGGTAAAGCCCAGCACTCCGTCACTGAATGGTTGCCGTGCACATGTGCGCGGCATCCATTCACTCTCCGGGGGTCCAGCACAGCCGCACAACTGTGGCGGTGGGGGTCCCCAGCCTCCCGATTTGACTACCCGCGGGCCACTTCGCCCCGCGAGTGGAACAGTGGGACAGTACTGTCCCGCTGAAATCGGGATGCTGGGGAGGGGTGCTGCCCTCTACGGGTGGCGCCCCTGTGCGACCGCACTGGTCGAACACCCCTAGATCCGGGCCTGAGAGCTGGGACCAGGAGGGTTTCAGCTATTCTAACTGCAAATTTCAAGCACTGACCAAAAATATGTATTAAAGCTGTATTTATAGTTATTACAAATTTACCCCTGGGGGAAGCTGAGGTGAACGTTCCCCGGCTCCGCTAGTGCTGGCTGGAGAATGGGTTTTGGGCTCTGCCATGCCTGAGCGGGAACATTTATTGTGTTCTGCAAATTGGGATTTATGAGTTCTGCCATATTCTTCCTCCCCTCCTCTGCCAACATTCATCGCGGTTGGCTTATTAGCTCTTCCTTTCCCGTTACTGGTAGTCTCGAGTCCTCGGTTTTGCTCCGTTATCGGAAAATGTGCTGTTAAGTTGGCGTTTGCACCTTAGTACAGTCTCTTCATCTGCAATCATCATCATCACTTCAGCGCGAAGAGACTCAATGACGTGATCTTTCCTATCCAGCACTCTCTGCCGCGCTGTAGGTACAACAGAAAGACGAGCATTAGAGACGGCTCATACAATCATATGGGAGAGAAACTTTATGAAAACATATGCACAGGATTCTACCCAACATTATAAGCCGCGTACACACTAGGCGATATTTATGAACTATATGGACGATAACAAGATAGTTCAATGATATATCATCCAGTGTGTATGCAGTGAACGATCAACGATGTACGCTCCCGCGGGTCGTTAACGATATCCCCAGTCAGCTGAACATGCCGCTCAATCTGGGGATATCGTTTACGATGCCAGGCTGCCAAATGCAGCATGGCCCTGCTCCCACCTCCCGACGTCGATCGGCATGGCCGAAGCCGGCAATTGTATATACACTTACCGATGTCGGCACCACTGCCGAGCCCATCACCACCGATATCGGCTCATACACACATCGTCTAGTGCAGTGGTTCTCAAACTCGTTCCTCAGGACCCCACACAGTTCACTTTTTCCAGGTCACCCAGCAGGTGCACAGGTGTATTTGTTACTCACTGACACGTTTTAAAAGATCAACAGGTGCAGCTAACTATTTCACTAGTAATTATGGCCCTGATTCAGAGCCGCTCGCTCTGACTAGAGCGCTCGCTCTGAATCAGGGCCCTCCATTAAAATGGAGCGTCCTCCTGGACGCTCGTATAGCTGTGGGTCACCACCCACAGCATATACGAGCGTCTAAAAAGATGGTCGCGATGGTCTTGACCATCGCGACCATCGGACTTTCCCAGCCACAAGCCCGGGAGTGATTTTGGCTCTATCAGAGCCAAAATCACTCCCACTGACATCACTAGTGATGTCAGTGGGGCCGGCTTCAGACGGTAGGCGTTCCCATGGGAACACCTCCGTCTGGCCGCCACGCCCCCGGCACACACCCACCAAAGGGGGCGTGCTGTCAGTCACCATCGACAGCACGCCCCCTTTGGTGCGAGACCCGGAGCGACAGCTTGGCTGTCGCAGTCCGGGTCTCGCGCTTGCGCACGACGGAGCTCCCTCCGTCGTGCGCATGCGCAGTGGGGACCATCGACCTACTTGCGAGCGTACTGCCGCTTGCGAGTGGCTCTGAATGACCCCCTATGTGAGGAGACCTGCAAAACATGCACTGTTTGGGGTCCTGAGGACCGAGTTTGAGAACCTGTGGTCTAGTGTGTATGAGCCTTAATGTTTAATTTGTGTTGAATGTTTCTCACTTATGGATCTATTTAAAAAGATATTTTCTGTTGGCAGTGAAACATTACAAATCACATTGCGTAGTGTTGATGGTAATTGTAAGATTTGTAAGAATTGTAAATGGTAAGATTTGTGTACAATCAGATGAGTCGTTGAATAGAGATCTTTGCAAACCGATATTTCAATCCTGAAAGCAAACGACACTTTCTCATGTTTGTATGCCTGTGTTCCAATCCACTGTACATGTGCAGTATTTTAATAGGTATGCGTAATAGGAATGGGGAATCGACAGGTCGGGAGAAGGAGGAGATGGGGAAGCAACAGTTTCGGTCAATTAGCTGTAATGTGTGTGACCACACACACACACACATACATACCAGAACACACACATACCAGAACACACACATACAGTACCAGAACACACACATACCAGAACACTCACATACCAGAACACACACATACCAGAACACACATATACCATAGCACACACATACAGTACCAGAACACACACATACAGTACCAGAACACACACATACCAGAACACTCACATACTAGAACACACACACACATACAGTACCAGAACACTCACATACCAGAACACACACATACCAGAACACACACATACAGTACCAGAACACACACATACCAGAACACTCACATACTAGAACACACACATACCAGAACACACACACACATACCAGAACACACACATACTAGAACACACACACACATACCAGAACACACACATACAGTACCAGAACACATACAGTACCAGAACACACACATACCAGATCATAGGAAGATACAGAGAAAGTAGGAGTCAATTCAACTTCTTTGATTTTCTCCCCCAACAAGGCTGATTTCAGCTGCATATGTTGGAATGGCGCAAGAATTTTGCTATAAACTACGGTAAGCTGTGTTTACTGATACATATTGAGTAGTGGGAGACGACAGAAGAAATCTTGGTAAACCGCTATTTGAATGAGAAAATAATGGCCCCCATTCAGAGGCGCTCTCAAAATGCGAGCGGTCGCTCTGAATGAGGGCGGCCGCTTGGTTTTTGAAGTGCGGCCTCCTGGTCACTAGCTAAGCTGTGGGTTACCACCCACAGCTTTAGTGACCTACCAGGTTGCTGGTCGTGATGGTCAAGACCACCGTGACCATCGGGGCTTGCGACGAGCCCCTAAGGTTGGGTCTCGGCAACCGCAAGCCCCAGGGAGCTTCCTGCTCTTATCGAGCAGGAAGCTCCCCACTGACATTACTGCTGATGTCAGTGCGGCATCCTACAAAACGGCAGGGGTTCCTTAAGGAACGCCTCCGTTTGTGAAAGCACCTCCCCGCCACGCCTACAAAAACGGGTCGAGCTGTCGATGGTGATCCCTTTTGTAGTGAGCTCCGGAGCGAGAGATTTTCTCTCTCGCTCTGGGGCTTGCACACGCGCAGTGCGGCCGCTGCGAGTGCGCAGGGCTAACCATTGACCCGGTTGTGAGCGCTCAGCGCTTGCGAGCGGGTCTGAATGAGGTCCAATATGTGAAAAAGACTTTTAACACTGATAAATTTCTTTTCACAGCTTTTTAAATAGACCTCTTAGAAAATTATTTGCAAGACATTTTTGATACAGTAATTGATGCGACAAGTTGCCTAACACAAAATAAATGGATTTGCGCTACAGTATGTGATTCCAAGTTTAGGTATAGCTATACACTATATTCTCCCCTGGCCTCTCCCCCTCTCCCCTCACTCATATCTCCAGCTGCCTCTCTGCTATCTCTTCCTGGATGTCCCAGGACTTTCTTATACTTAACATGTCTAAGACTGAGCTGATCGTCTTCCCACCCTCCCACATAACCTCACTTCCCGCAATTTCATTATCTATTAATGGCACAACTATCTCCTCTAGCCCCAAAGTCCTCTGTCTTTCAGTAATCCTGGACTCCTCCCTCCCTTTAAACCACACATTCAGCACCTCTCACAGTCCTGCCGTTTCCATTTCAAAAATATTTCCAGAATCAGACCCTCTCCACTGGATGCTACTACCCTCATACACTCACTGGTGATCTCCAGATTGGACCACTGTAACCTCATAACTGGCCTCCTTGACTCCCTCCACTCCACTCTGTCCTCAATGCTGCTGCCCAGCTCATCTTCCTCTCCAAATGTTCTACATCAGTCTCCCCTCTCCTAAAAGCTTCTCACACTCACATACAAAGCCCTCACCCATTCCTCTCCCAGTTACATCTCTGATCTATCTCCATTCACAATCCCGCCCGCCTACTGCACGTCTCAAACAAATGCTGCCTCTGCTGCCAACTGATTACTTCCTCCCACTCCCGTCTCCAAGATTTTGCCCGTGCTGCTCCCTACCTCTGGAACTCTCTCCCTATCAGACTCTCCATCCACAGGCATGAGCACAGAGGGTACCTTGTATTCACACACTCGCCCTAGTGTCAGGCACCACCCACACACCAGGCTGCCTATCTATGAACAGCGGCACAGCTGTGAGTTGCGAGCAGGTCCGCACCCTGGCACTCTGCTCGGCAGGTAGCATAGACTGTTACAATCTGGAACCCCAAGCGTAGGGTTTATACTCACAGCTGTGCTGCTGATTCATCATCATAGTCCTGCCAGCTGCAGAGCAGGTCCATCCCTCGGGGGGCAGTATAAGCAGCAACCTGATGTCATGACATTATGTCAGAGCCAGGCAGCATAGAGAGCGGAGCAGCAACACAGCACCGCCGTCCAGAACGCCACTGCCACGAGGACGCTGACTTGGGAGGTACATGGTGACAAAGCAGTGGTAAGACTTTTGATTAAAAAGGTTATTGTTATTCTTTACAGTTTAAAACAGCAAACTATGTCATAGGGCCACCAAGAATCATCACCCCAACTTTTCTATACTATATATTGGAGGAACCTTAAAGGACTATTGCACTATCCTAATCATTTGGAGCCTTAAAGGACCAGCACACTGGGAGTAAGCCTACATACTACAATTTGGGACATCACCACATATGAACACCGTATCTTTTGAGGACCCAGAATATTACCGGATGATCAACATCTAAAAGGGTGATTATTACCATCTATATACAGTGGACTGTCCTATGCTGTTTATTTTGGCCTCCTAAGTGTTTTTCCTTCAGGAGCTGTGCATACTCAAGCATAGTATGGACTAAAAGTTGTGGGTGAGATCAGTGTCCTTTCTACTGAACAGAAATTAATTTTCTGTATCTTTAATTCTTCGGCACAATCATTTATGTATATGAATAAATTGTATATTTTTGATATCTAGACGATTGCTATACTGTACCTTGTTTTCATAATTTTTATGTTCCAACATTTTGAGCGCTACTTTTTGTTTATTGAATATGTATCGGTAGGGAGTGACTATACCACTTTTAGTAGCTACTTGGACAACATACTCATATCAGCGCCTGTGTAGCATCAGTTGGTGCTTTTTTCTGTTTTGCTATATCATAGACATCACTATTATAAACACTGACTATTAATAAGCTCCCAATATAATTATATAAATGAGAATATTAAAGTGTTTATTTTTTTATAGAACCGTATCTATAGCATCTCTCTCACTCTCTCTATGTATGGCACCAGCATCCCGACAGCTGACATCCCAATGGTAAGTATTGGGGTTAGGGGGAGGGTTAGGCTGTAGGGGGGGAGGGTTAGGTTTAGGGTGTGAGGGGAGGGTTAGGTTTAGGCTGCGGTGTCGGCATTGTAACCCACTTGGGATGCCGGCGTCTGGATTCTGAGGAGCACAAGTATCCCGTACCCAACCCTAAGTTCTGTTTTCTTGTTTTGCTCATTTGTTTATGTACTTTGTTTGACATTGTGGCCAGATTTAGTTTTGGCAGATTGAGGCTCCTGCCTTCTCCATCACATTATCCTCAACACCTGTATGCCTCTCCTCCAGCTCCCTATCCCCTCTTACCCTACTCCTGGCAGCCTCCATAACAAATAGAAAAATAAATACCCAAAACTTCACTTAAAAACTAACACAAAACTTAAGCCATACTTACCTACTCTCCCAGAAGTTGCGGGACGCTCCCGAAGAGGCAGTAACCATCGTGCAGAAGGAAAGGTTTTTAAGGATACATCGCTGAATAAATAACAATTGGACCGTGAACAGCTAGAAATGTTTATACAATTTATTATACAAGATCATGTACTGTATATAGACATGAAAAATAATATCAATAAAATAAAATAAAAATAACAATAATAAATGTAAAGGTGCGTACGCAGTACACGATATCTTTAACGATTTGGGTGATTCTGACACATCGGAACTACAAATCGTTCAAAAATGTGTAGTGTGTATGCAGTACATCGCGTAGTGCGCGCTCCCGTGGGGGCGTCGGCCTCATCACCTGATCGTATGTGCAGCATGTAAGATCAGGCGATGCAGCTGACGATCCCATGCAGCGCTATGCGGGGGGTGCGGCATATCGGGCGGTCAGGCACCGGATCGTCCAGTGTGTACAGACCGCCCGATATGTCGGCCCGTCGGGTCATGTTTTGCATCGCTGAGTACACACATCGTTTATACCTCTTTTCCACCAAAAACCCAGGTCCGACCTGGGTTTTTGGACATGGTTCCCACCCTGGTCAGACCCAGGTCAGACCCATTTACACTGCACCTTTGATCTGGGTTACTCCCAGCTCAGCCCTGTTCACACTGAACTCAGGTCTGCCCTGCTAAACCTGTGAGGTCATAAAAAGTGGGAGGTGAATGCTCCACAACCACCAATCCGCTCATTTTAGGCATGATCCAGGTCAGATAACCCGGGTTGCACCGTTTACACTGCACCATTACCTGGGTCCATCCTGTGTCCAACCCTGGTAGCTACCTGGGTTGGATTGCAGGGTCACTTGACCCAGGTTATTTTTCAGGGACCCTTTTACACTGAGCTGCGACCCGGGTAGACCCAGCAAAAACCCAGATTTTTGCTCTGGTGTAAAAGGGGTATTAGTGTGTACCCAGCTTTACAGTTTAAATATATCCGTATACATGATTTACAGCCACACTGATATGCAGGTGAAAGGCGTCCTTTTCTAGATGCCATCAAAATAACTACGTTGTAGCACTTGATGGTAAATAAAGTATCCACGTGCTAATTTAAACATACAGTGTCCCAATTGAAACAACGTGTCCATATACTGTATTTCCAAACTTGAAGAAACAGACACTGAAATGGGCAATAAATGTACACTGACAGTCCAAAGCAAGGGGCCAATCCAATTTACTGCGAGTTGCTATATATCTTTGAATTCGCATAGCTAATTAATTTTGCAATCCAATTAGCAACTCGCACTGAACCAGTCAGAGTGAATTCGCACTTTTCCATTCGCACTTCCCTGAGGGTGAGAGATGGAAAGGAAAATCTTTATTTTAAGGCTAAAATGTCGGGACACTGTGCTGAACCCCTTGGACACCCCCCCTAATGACTAATTAGGCAATTGTAAGTTTCCAATTAGCCTACTTAGTCCAATAATTACATGTCATTTTTGGGGTTATTTTTCTGTTATAGTTTAGGCACCCCAAATTTAATTACAGTATTTTTTTAATTGAAAAATATATATATTTTTGTACTATTTTTCAGTGACCTCAAAGTACCCCCAAATCACCTTTTTTCCTACTTTTATTTAGCATTTTCATTTAATTCATTTGCTTTATATATATATATATATATATATATATACACAGTATATATATATATATATATATATATATATATTTAAAAGCTCAAATGAGCCATTTGACACCATTAAAAAACCTTCAATACTTTCCTATTGCCCACAAACAGCCTTCTATACGTCCTGCTAACGAAATTATAAATTTTTTTTTTTGGGGGGGGGGGGGGGTCCAGGAGGGTGCAGAGCTGCTTGGACCTTCAGCACCACCTCTAGTGTGGGCATAACTCCTGGGTGGCATTGGTGCAGGTGCTGCCACCAGTACAGTATGTGGCTCTGGTAACCAATTAACTATTTCTCTGCCTAATGGGGTAATATTAAAATTCATATCCGTGATTGCATTTGTTTGATTTTGGTACATTTTTAAAAAGCTCTCTTGAAATATAATCTTTACATTGGTTTATGCCTCATGCAGACGGTAGTTGGATTCCATTATTCTGACAACATTTTCAAGATTAGCATTAATATTAGAATTAATGTTTCCAACAGTGTCCGTTAGCTGCATTATGCTGGCATTCATGGCTGTGAGGCTGCTTTTATGTTTATGCAAATGGTTATTAGTAGCAATTGTCTCATTTGCGTGTCCATTAATACTACATGACGGCCATTTAAAGCAGCCATGGAGGTGAGGAAGTCAGAGGCAGCTTCAGCATTTGGATTACTAGGCGGCTTTTATAAGTAAGGCCTTGGGGGGGGGGGTCATGGTGTTTCTGGTATTACTGGTGTTACTGGAAAGAAACATAATCTAAGGTGAAGTCTTCTTGTATTTCCACAGGTTGAACAAGTGGTTTTAATGTTGACAAATGTGGCTCGTCATGATTCTAAAGGGGCTTATCCATTAGACGACTTTTTGAACGATTTGACGATTGGTCGGAACATTCAGAAAGTCGTCTAATGGATAGCCGGCAAGGACCAGCGTTGCAGTCCTCGACTATCTGCGGAACATGCTCGTCAACCTGATGACGATCGTCTGGTTCCCCATGTTCAGCAATAGGAGGTCGGTTTCCTGCACTGAATGACTTTCAGTGAATGCCGCTTAGTGCGGGCACCTCACCCGGTGACCTGAAGGACTGAACGCTAGACGTTCACTTTTTCAGGTCGCCTAATGGATAGGCCCCTTAACGTTTATTGTTTTCTATTAGGAGGCTGTGTGGAATTATCTACAATAGTAATAAACAAACCGCCAGAGGAAAGATTACTACTGTACGCCACTATCTATCTAAATAACTACACCTACAATGCGGCACTCACCATCTTTATCCTGAAAGACCACGCAATACGTCTCCTGGTCCAGGGCAATCACCTGGCACTCTCCTCCTCCTGATTCTGCTTGGGATCCAAAATATTTTTCAACCTTTAGTTTGAAATTTTTCGGGGGGGCTGGGATCTTCATCAGGATGCGGAACAATGTGAGGACCCGATCATCTATTTCCTCCAAATTTGTGTTTCCTAGCTGTGTGTCTGTCTGTCCCCCCGTATTCTGTGCATTTTTCTGTGTTATGTGCTGTGGCGCTATCCTCATGTATGTCTGTCCCCAAATATACTGGGGTGCTCTCCCCATGTATGTCTGTCCCCAAATATACTGTGGCGCTCTCCTCATGTATGTCTGTCCCCAAATATACTGTGGCGCTCTCCCCATGTCTGTTTGTCCCCGAATATACTGTGCGTTTCGCTGTGTCATAAACTGTGGTACCCTCCCCATGTCATTCTGTCTCCCCATATTCTGTGCATCTATAGGTGTCATATGCTGTGGGGATCCCCCCATGTCTACCTTTCTCCCCTTATACTGTGTCATGATCTGTGGGGATCCCCCATGCCGGTTTGTCCTCCTATATACTGTGGGTCTGTCTGTGTCATATGACGTGCAGTTCCCCTCATGATTATCTGTCCGTCTGCTCCCCTCTCACCCATTTGGTCGGTGTGTCTCTTGCTCAGTCCCTTGCCCCTGTCAGGATGTCTGTCTCTGCTATCAGGCTGTATCTCTGTCACTCTCTGCTGTCTGTCTCTTTGGGGTTTTTTTCACTTTAATTTCTGAGATCTGGGAGGATCCAACACAAAACAGAAAGTTAAGTTCACAACTAAAAATAAGAGGAACCACAATTTTTTGCTGACAGCTGAAACGATCCAGTGAACATTCGATTTCCACTATAAAATTATAGTTTCTATGATGAGAAATATAGATATTTAATATGGCAAATTATGTTTCCTTGTTGCTTCGCTGTTAACTTATCTGCCTCATACAGAGGGCAGGTAATAGTATTCATGTAACACTAATTGTGAGGGCAGGAAATCTGATTGCCCTTATTAGGTCATGTATCCTGTGACTTATTACAGGTAATGAAATGTACAGTCGAGGAAAAGGTTCCTTAACCCGGCATCATTCAGGTTGGGTCATAATGACCCGGGGGGGGGTTTAAATTATGTGTATCATTTTATTTAGTTATGCGCCATTGCCAAACCTCTCATTAGCTGGAGTTGAGACCCCTCCCTACCTGCTTCCCGCTACCATTTAGTCAACCGACATCAGCGCAGAGAACTAGACGGGCGCGAACTCCAAAAGGTTATTATGAACCAACCTCAATGTCGGTGTAACATTAGTTGTAAGACTGATTTTGTTTTTTGTATTATTTTAATTTTCAAACATCTCATACTTAATACAAAGAAAACGTTTAATTTTAGATGAAAATATTATGTTTTGTTAAGATATTAGCAATAACACAGAAGTTGTCAATTTGGTTGAATTTTTTTTGAAGCCTACATAGAAAAAAACAAACAAAGTTCCTTCTCTATGACTTTTTATTAAATCAATATACCTCATTTAATAGTTCATTATTCCAAATATATTAATAATCTTCTAAAAACATCCTTAAAATTTCAAAATCAGGCATAAAATATACCCGGGTAATAATGAACTTTCAACGGTGGGTTAATGAAAGGATAACAAGCAGGACTAGTGCCACTCTAACCATGTGACATGTAAGCGGTACTTAGGGCCTGATTCAGAGCCGCTCGGAAAATCGTGTGCTCGCTAAATAGCGAATGCCTGCTATTTTGAGTGACAGAATGAGGCGTATGTGGGTGGTAACAGGGGAAGGTGCTTGAAAACGGGGAGTGGAGATCCGAACGCAGGCGTGCTTAAAGGTCAAAACGGGCGTTTTAAGGATGTGCATAATTAACAAAGCAGCGTCATTGCCCACGTCACTGGGTTGTTTTATAGTCAGAACTGCTCGCATGATTGTGGTAGGAAAAACCAACCACAAGAATAGAGAGTTCATACGCCGTCCGATGTACTTGATTAATCTAATAAATAGCGGACATGACGTAGGATGCGAGCGGCCAGGGGGCGTTTTTTTCAAAACATACGTTCGCATGTTTCGTTCGCTCGTTCAGACATAGAGGCGTGAACAGACCGCAAAGAGCGAACGGTTCATTTAAATAGCCAACCCCTTTTTCTGGACGAGCGAGCGCAAATAGCGTCCGGCTCTGAATCAGGCCCTTAGCTCTGTATGTTCCTGAAAAAGCCTCTTTTCACATTTAGGAGACATCTTAATTTTAAGAATTGTTAACTGGGACAACTAACTAGTTAACAACACACTAATTAACTAGTGTGACCGAGGAGTTGGAAATTAGATTAACATTGGACTGCCACATTACTAACCAAATGTTATCCAGTCTGTTTATTTGGGTTGGGTATGAAATGCCGACGGTCGGGAAGCCGTCTGACTAAATCCCAATGCCGCAAGCACGAACACTGAAGATCCCGACTGGGGCCAGTAAATACCCTAACCCTCCTCTCTCTCCCCCCTAACCCTCCCTTAGTGGTGCCTAACCCTAACCTCCCCCCAGGGGTGCCTAAGCCTAACCCCTCCTTCCCGCACCCTAAACCTCCCAGGGTGGTGCCTAACCCTAACCTCCCCTCTGGTGGTGCCTAACCCTAACCTCCTCCACACCCTAACCCTCCTGGGGTGGTGCCTAACCCTAACCTCCTCCGCACCCTAACCCTCCTGGGGTGGTGCCTAACCCTAACCTCCTCCGCACCCTAACCCTCCTGGGGTGGTGCCTAACCCTAACCTCCTCTGCACCCTAACCCTCCTGGGGTGGTGCCTAACCCTAACCTCCTCCGCACCCTAACCCTCCTGGGGTGGTGCCTAACACTAACCTCCTCCGCACCCTAACCCTCCTGGGGTGGTGCCTAACCCTAACCTCCTCCGCACCCTAACCCTCCTGGGGTGGTGTCTAACCCTAACCTCCCCCCAGGGGTGCCTAAACCTAACCACCCTCCCCTCCCCGCACTCTAACCCTCCTGGGGTGGTGCCTAACCTCCCCACGTCCCCGCACCCTAAACCTGGCCCTCGGGGTGGTGCCTAACCCTAAGTCCCCCCGGGGGTCCCTAAACCTAACACCCCCCCTCTGCGCAGTTAAGCGCTAACACTGCCTGGCTTAACTGTGTTCGGGAAGCCATCTGTCTAGAGTCTGGCGTCGGAATATAAACAGGAGTCGAGATTTCGATGCCTGTCTTTAGTCCTGCGTCGGTATTTAGACGCCGGGATTTAGTCAGACGGCTTCCCGGCCGTCTGCATTTTGACTGTATCCCGTTCATTCAATTGTCACCCTGTCAGAAGTGACCATTTTAAAGGTAATTAGTTTAGCTGGCTCACAAAGGAGCTATAACTCAGAGGAAGTACCCAAATCAAGTATGTATCTAATACACTATGAATCTTCAATGCATATATCATTTGTCATATTGGGGAAACGTTGCCAATTTAGGTTTGAATACAAGAAAGATGTAATGTGTACGAATGAGGATAAATTGATGCATAGAGAACCTATGCTAATCACGTATCTTCTGTTGGGAAGAATATACAGTAAATGCCATAAAACTGTCATGTGTTATAGCAGAGTGTGCGGGAGGCTATAACTGATATACCGGTGTTGAAATTAAGCTTCTGATAAATATCATAGGAAAGTTATATGCTAAAAGTGGTCAGAGTTATCTTGGGACACAACAAATAACACATAGGTGCAATTTCCTACCTCCTTTAGTATCTGGACCTCCTTTCAGAGTGCTCCACCCAGTGGTCAAGGTTTAAATACTTTGGGCAAAATTTAATAAGCGGAGGTTTGACGGCGGTTTCTAGTCTATTCTAAACCCTGGCGGTTTGGTGGCGGTTTCTATTCTATTCTAAACCCCGGGGGTTTGGTGGCGGTTTCTATTCTATTCTAAACCCCGGGGGTTTGGTGGCGGTTTTGCAGCGGTTTCTATTTGACAGCCCTGTTCTATTCTAAAATAGATTAACTGAGTGGAAATCCTGTTGCGGAGCCTGCACAATTGTTAGTTAGATAGGGGACCGGTGGCCCTTTGGAGTAAGAGCCATCGGTGGTGGCTTTAAACTAGGCAAGGTATTCGTATTACAGCGCTCTATCTATAGCAGAGTTGCACCACCAGTCAGGGATACTTGCTGAGGTCCTCAGCATCCTATATGGAGATAAATTTATCTAATTGTTGAAGTAAGGTTATTAGGGCTGTTTTAGCCATTATTTATTTATTTTATTTATTAACAGTTTCTTATATAGCGCAGCATATTCCGTTGCGCTTTACAATTGGAAACATTAATAGAACAAAACTGGATACTGACAGACAGATATATAGGTAGGTAGGCCCTGCTCGCAAGCTTACACTCTATAGGGAAAATAGGCATTGATACACAAGGATAGGTGCTATATATTGCAATTTTGGTCCAGCCAGAATGCAGAGTGTCTTGGTGGGCTGCATGATCCAGTCACACAGAAGAGTATGTGAGAGAAAGACAATGTGTGAGGTCATGTGTGGACTGTGATAGGGGATGTAATTAGATATGGAAGCTATGAAGGATATGCGGGCGGTTCTGGAATCTGATAAGCTTGCCTGAAGAGGTGGGTTTTCAGGGATCGCTTGAAGGATTGGAGACTAGAGGATAGTCTTATTGTGCATGGTAAGGCATTCCATAGAGTGGGTGCAGCCCGAAGAAAATCCTGTAACCGTGAATGGGAGCAAGTAAGGCGTGGGGATGAGAGACGCAGATCTTGTGCTGAGCGGAGAGGTCGGGTTGGGAGATATTTTGAGATGAGTGAAGAGATGTATGTTGGTGTGGTTTGGTTAATAGCCTTATGTGTAAGTAACAGTATTTTGTATTGAATGCGGTAGAAAACCGGCAACCAATGGAGGGACTGACAGAGCGGGGCAGCAGACGATGAACGTTTGGCAAGGAAGATAAGCCTCGCAGCTACATTCATAATGGATTGTAATGGCGATAGCCAGTAAGAAGACTATTGCAATAGTCAATGCGGGAAATAATGAGTGCATGGATTAGAGTTTTTGCAGTATCTTGTGTGAGATATGGTCGAATTTTGTATATGTTTTTTAGATGTATGTAACATGATTTTGAGACAGATTGAATGTGGGGAACAAAGGACAGTTCAGAGTCAAGGTTGACACCAAGGCAGCGAGCTTGTGGGGTGGGATGGATTGTTGAGTTATCAACAGTGATAAAGAGATCAGGTTGTTAACTGTTATTGGTCGGTGGAAATATAATTAATTCTGTTTTAGAAATATTAAGTTTCAGGTGGCGAGATGACATCCAAGATGAAATGGCAGAAAGACATTCAGTGACACGGACCAATACAGATGGTGATAAATCTGGAGAGGTTATGTATCATCCGCATACAGATGGTACTGAAATCTAAAAGAGCGGATTGAGAATAACAAAGGACCTAAGACAGAGCCTTGCGAGGTGGAGGCAGAATCCGAAAAACTAACAGAAAAAGAGCGATCAGATAGGTAGGAAGAGAACCACGAAGGAGCCGTGTCCTTAAGACCTAGGGATTGTAATGTTTGTACGAGAAGAGAGTGGTCAACAGTGTCAAAAGCAGCAGAGAGATCTAGAAGAATTAGGAGTGAGTAATGGCCTTTAGCCTTGGCAGTGACCAGATCATTACTACCTTAGTCAGTGCTGTCTCTGTGGAGTGCTGGGAATGGAAGCCAGACTGAAGTGGGTCCAATAAGTTGTGGGTGTTAAGTTAGTGTGTGAGGCGAGTGTAGACAAGTCTCTCCAGTAGCTTAGAGGGGCATGGGAGCTGTGAGATAGGACGGTGATTTGAGAGAGTGTTAGGGTCAGAATTTTGTTTTTTCAGAATGGGAGTAATCACTTCATGCTTGAACAGTGATGGAAAGTTGCCAGTAGAGAGAGATTACAGATTTTAGTTAGGGTTGGGATGAGCCCAGGAGACAGAGCTTTACTGATTTGTGAGGGTATAGGATCTAGAGGAGCGATAATAGAGTAGGAGGATGAGAAGAGTGTAGATACTTCTTCGTTTGTGGGGTCAAATGAAGAGAATGTGCCAGAGGGTTCAGGTAGAGAATTGAGCAGGTCACTAGCTGTAGAAGAACATACCATTTCATTTTCGGATATTATCAATCTTGTCCTTAAAATAGAAAGCAAGATCATGCGCACAGATAGTAGCAGGTGGGTTGGGTGAGGGAGGGGTAAGAAGCAGTTTAAATGTATTAAAAAGTTGCTTGGGGTTAGAGGCTTGAGCAGAGATAAGAGATTGGAAATATGTTTGTTTGGCAGTATCCAGAGCAGCACGATAAGAGTTGTAGACAGTCTTATATGTGAGGAAGTCACATGGAGTACGAGACTTTCGCCACTGACGTTCAACTTTATGTGAGAATTTTTGTAGATGCCTCCGATAAGCCCTGCATCCTTTTTTCCTCTCTCCTGCTACTTGGGTTCCTGGGAAGAGAAACCCTGGCTCCCCATTGGTCGACGGTGGCCATATTTAAATAGCCTTCTATGGAGGCAGCCATTTTCTGTTGGCAGCCACGGGGTTATAGTAGCACAGAATGGTCGGGGAGTAGGCAAATGGGTGGTGTAAAAAGAATAGATAGCCCAAGCGCCAGCAATGGTGTGCTGTTAACCCCCCTCCTTGTGTAGATTGCAGCACGCCCACAGGAAGTTTTTGCCACACTTACAGCAACAATAAAGAAATACACAAAAAAAAGTAGGCGGCGTCTAAGAACACATATCAGGGAGTGTATTTATAAACCACTTTTATTAAAGGCTCAAATATCAGTATATGTAAACTTTCAAAAATATCAATAAAACTCCCAGGAGTATAAGAAAATTCTATACACACAGTATGTATTTAAATGAATAACATGTCTTCAAATGAAGCACAAAATTAAATTTAAAGACAAACAATCACAATAAAATTTCTCTATTATTCTCAAATTGATGGATTGAACATCTGAGCTCTGGTGCTTCAATGAGCCAAGTGAAAATGACCCAGTTAGCAGCAATGTTCTGAATAACTGAGAAAAATTTTTTCATGTAGCAATGAATTGAAAGCTGAATGGCCCAATAAAATTAAGTAGCTGACAGTGGGCCTGATACAGACCCGGTTGCAAGCGCTGAGCGCTTGCAACCGGGTTGATGGTAGCCCACAGCGCATGCGCACGATGGAGCCGGCTCCGTAGTGCGCATGCGCGATACCCGGCTAGCGACGGGCAAACCGTCGCTCCGGATCTTGCATCAAAGGGTGCGAGCTGTCGACTTTGAGTGACAGCTCGCCCCCTTTGGTGGGTGGACCGGGGGAGTGGCTGCCCAAACGGAGGCGTTCCCATGAGAACGCCTGTCGTTTGGGGGCGGCCCCACTGAATCTCTCCACGAGTGATGTCAGTGGAGAGATTCCGGCTCTGTTAGAGCTGAAATCTCTCTGGGGCTTGCGGCCACAAGACCCTACCACAAGGGTCTCGTCGCAAGCCCGATGGTCTTGACCATCGCGACCGTCATCATGGCCGCTCGCAATAGCTGTGGGTGGTCACCCACAGCTATGCGAGTGGCCAAGAGGCCGATCCAAAAAAAAAAAGCCCGGCCCTGATTCCGAGCGAGCGGCTCTGTCAGAGCGAGCGGCTCTGAATCAGGCCCAGTGTTCCACAGCAATTAGCAACAGTGTGTCCAATGACTGAGAAAAAAAAGTTGCTAAACAGCAGTAAATTGAGAGCTGAGCGGCCCAATAAAACGAAATAACTGACAATGTTCCACAATGCGCTGTAAATGTGCGCTTCCAATGCGATAAAGCGGAATGAGAGAACACAGTTCTCCGCTGTACTCACTCCCCTCTTGGCGGTCCCGCCGCTCCAGTGGCTTGCAGATGATGGTAGCGCCGACTCCAGCAGCATAAAAAATGTATATATGTAGCACACAAAACCACCGTCTATCCTGATGGAGAAATCAGTCCGCAGTCCTCCGAGTGTCTCACAGAAGGCTGCGCGGGTCACGCGGGGCTTCAGCTGTGTGTATGATGTGTGAGCGGGAGAGATATATGGAAATAGTCCCAAGGGATGAGTCTGCGGCAGCAATTGGGTTCAGCTCTCACAAGTGCTCCGTGTCCTCAACTAGTTTCTCCGCACACCGGCGGCTTTTTCAAGAGGTGGAAGTCTGTTAGCCCCTGCTACTCAGAAATATTTCTTCTGGCTGGCAGCCACGGGGTTATAGCAGCACCGGGGAGCAGGCGAATGGGCGGTGTAGGCTACTAAAGGCAAAAAGGACTATAAAATCAACTATAAAACTGAAATCCGACCAAAACCAAAAATCTACCAAACAATGATACTTTCACTTAGATGACTACAGGATCCCATGACTTACTAAGAGTTGGTTTGTAAATCGAACAAAAATTTTACCAAAACTGACAGATAAGTTACTAAAATAATAGACTAATAACAGACAGGTGACTTTAGGTTCTAAAATCCATTTGGAACTTAATTATGATGGTTATAAAAAGGCACACAACCATGTGCTGGACTGTGGCTGTAGGAATCATGGATATTCAAGGCTATGCAATGCACTTTCCTGTGGTACGCTAATGACCCACTCGCCGTCCAGTGCTTAGAGACGACCACTGAAAGCATCCCACATCTGTCACTCACACACAAAACCAGAAACATCGGAAACACTGAACGCAGATCACATACCTCCCAACTGTCCCGCATTCAGCGGGACAGTCCCGTTTTTCTGGGACTGTCCCGCTGTCCCACCCGTGGGCCACAGTGTCCCGCGGTGAGGGGGGGAGTTGGGGAGAGCCGAGGGTGTACAGGAGAACAGATGGCATCTGTTCTCGTGTGAACGGACTGCCTGGGGGCTGCCCAGCATCTTGGAGAGTGCTGGGCACGCCCCCAAAGTGACGAAAATGGGGGAAGCCGCGAGGCTCCGCCCCATTCTCAATAGACCCCACCCCTTTTTACTTAGGTCACTCCCCTTTTTGCCCGCGAGCGCCTTCGAAGCGCGACCTGTCCCTCCTTTCAACATTGAAATGTTGGGAGGTATGAGATCAGGCAGCCATCAGCCTTCTGAGTAAAGGTGCCTACACACTTGGCGATGTGCTCATGATCCGACAATGTGTCCAATTTCCCCTTGAACTCTCCCCAGCAGCTCCCTGGCTGTCGCGGGCACGATTTGGTGTTAAAAAACTGTCCAATGTGACAAACGATCTATCGTGCCTCCTAACTATTCCAGTGCAACGTGACAGATGGTCAAATTTGCCCTACAGCACGGCAGATCTGAAGATGCGATGTACGACCAGCAGGGACGTGCATCAGCATCGTGATCGTGAGTGGAAACTCACGATTTGGGCATATTTTACACGATTTGTCATCACGATTCGTGGAAAATCGGGCAAATCGTGTAAAAAATCGGCAAGTGTGTAGGCACCTTAAGTCTAAGCTGCCGCAAACACAGCGGTCTCCAGACCCACAGAGGGTCCAGCAAGGACGCAATGGCTGATTTATGCACGCCCAGTGTTTAAACCAGGGGTGGGCAATAATGCTACCAACAAACTTGCGTTTTTCTAGCAAGCCCCCCGTTACCTTTCTCAAACGCTGACTACCAGTCACTCACTTCACAAGTGCGCAGTAGTTTACACGCATGCGCAATGGCCAACAATCGGTGCATCTGTGTAAACATTGACATTGCGTCCACATCTGAAACAGACCCAATGTACTAACCCAGTGGTATAATAATTTGGCCACTCAGCGTATATATTAATAGTGAGAGTTTATTGTAGCTGATCAGATATACTTGCAGTTACTTCTGTACATACCTCGCCATGCCCGGAGGGTGACTCATTGCCATGCCCGCAGGGTAACCTTTATGCTGTTGGGAGATACTCGCAGGAGTGTGCGTCATCTATATTTTTTAATTGACATATGGATTACATTGTATCAAGAAAACAAAGGATGCTTCAGTTGAGTATTTATTAGGAAAACTACATTACAGAAAACAAATGGGCAGAAGTACAATTACCAGAGCAATGTTAATTAATCATTTATATCAAGTGAGCACAATTAACTTTTTATTTATGGGAATAAGGCCACTATTAACTAATTATTATTGATAGCAATGGGAGCACTATTGTATCATTAGATATAACAATAGGGAGGGTCGGCTCTTGGGGTGTTCGACCAATGCGGCCGAACAGGGGCGTCACCCCATAGAGGGCGCACCCCCCCCAACATCCTGATTTCAGCGGGACAGTATAGAAGGGGCCCGCGTGTGGTCAAATCGGGAAGTTGGGGACCCCCACCGCCGCAGAGCTGAGCCCTGGAGTAGCTGAACGGATACTGTGCGCATGCGTGCAGCATCCATTCTGTGTCGGGAGAGGGCTGGGGGAAGCCCAGCTAGTGACGGAGAGCTGGGCTTACCCCCAGCCTGACGTTCTTTGGAGGCGTGCCGTGAGGCCACGCCTCCAAATAACATCACTTAGGAGGCATGGCCTATGGTAATTAGGCAACGCCCCCATTTTCGCGACTATAGCGTGCTGTTAACAGAGCCGGCACAGGGTGCTCCGACCCCTGGAGCCGGCCCTGACAATATGAGTGTGATCATGGGCATAACTACCATAGGTGCAAGTGGTGCAGCTGTTATGGGGCCCAGAGCTGAGGGGGGCCCATCTTCCTTCCTAAAGTTACACGTGTTATAAACATTTTTTCACCATTAGGTGGTACATAGGGGCCCTTAGATACTTTTGCTATGGGGCCTTCAAATACTTAGTTACGCTCCTTAGCATGATTACTTTGTTAAGACATGTTCTTCTGGCACTCAGCACCTTATAAGAACAAGCGCCTGTATACCATTGGGACATTGGCCCTGATCTAGAGCCGGACGCTCTGACAGAGCACTCGCTCTGAATCAGGGCCGTCCTTCTTGATTTTTAGAGCGGCCTCCTGGCCACTCGCATAGCTGTGGGTGACCACCCACAGCTATAGCGAACGGCCAGGAAGATGGTCGCAATGGTCAAGACAATCGGTCTTGCAACGAGACCCTTGTGGTAGGGTCTCGATGCCGCAAGCCCTAGAGTGCTTTCGGCTCAAACAGAGCTGAAAGCACTCCCACTGACATCACTTGTGATGTCAGTAAGGCCGGCCCCAGACGGTAGGCATTCCCATGGTAACGCCTCTGTCTGGGCAGCCACGCCCCCGGCACGCCCACCAAAGGGGGCGTGCTGTCACTCAACATCGACAGCACACCCCCTTTGGTACGAGACCTGGAGCGACGGTTTGCCGGGTCTCACGCATGCACACGACGGAGCCGGCTCCGTCGTGCGCATGCGCACTGGGAGCACTCGAAAGCGGGTCTGAATCAGGCCCATTGTCCGGATTTGGAACTTTTCAGCTTCTTGATACCAGTAGCAGCGATATACTGGAACTAATCTTATGCGTTTGGGACTATCAGCTTTAAAGACCATCGCTAATTAAAGGGGTCCGCTGGACTACTTTACAAGCCTGTAATATATACCTAAAGCTGGAATACTAATACCATAATGGACTTGGTCTAGTGATTATCTATTACACATTTGTGCCAACAGGGTTTTTTGGCATTTTTTATGAGTATCTATTCATGCATGCATGTCTACAATTGAATGTTATATGTGCCTATATTCATTTATCCATTTTTATTACTTTTCTATAAATTGACTTGTGTTATTAAATTGTACTTATACTTTATTTCAAATCAGCACTGCTTTATTCATATTTTCTACTAGTCAAAATTTACCAATTTCGAAGTCGATTTTGAAATCAACTTCTAAACCGAATATTAGTAAATGAGCGATTTGGACAGTGAAATAGAAAGTCGATTTCAGTCAATTTAAATTGACTTTAAAATCGACTACAAAATAGACCTTTAGTAAATATGCCCCAAAGTCTCTTTCAGGAATAGTGCTTCCTTAGCAGCTTATGTAAGTGCCATGTATTCCACCTCAGTGGTTGATAGGGCTACAGAGGGTTGCGTTCTACTTGTCCTGCTAACACAGATATCCTGTGTAGGAACGATGGTCATCCTCATCTGTTCCACAGTTGGCATCACAGAAAGATTTAAAAGTGGAATTCCCAAACTTAGAATTTTCTAACTTTGAGCCTTTCAGGTACCTGAAGATTCTTTTAACTGCTGTCCAATGTTGCTTCCCTGGGTTGGTAGCAAATTGGCCCACCTGGCTCACAGTATGTGTGATGTCTGGATGAGTTACTACACTGGTATACATTCAACTTCCAATAGCACCCTGTTAACAGAGCCATAGAGAACAGTGCAGGGCCTGGGTACATTTTGGGGGGTGGCCTAAAGTAAGGAGGTGTGGCCATGCTCCCTCACCAAAAATTAAAATATAGTATTTGGCACGGGGGGGGGGGGGGGGTGTTAGTGTGCCCCTCAGCCTGAGGCAAATGGGGTGATCAGGGTGATTGCTCAGAGGAGACTGCTGCTGCTGATCAGTGACTGGTATGGCAGAGGAGGATGGATAGGTGATGGACACGGGCCCTTCCATCAAAGTCCGTGCCTGGGTAATTAGTACCCGATCACCCCCCTATCTACTCCCTAGTATGTCCTTGAACTCTGCTTCACATGTCAGTGACATGGCTTTGGTTAGTTTAGTGCTATTGTCAATGGGAGTACACATTGGTTTCGTATTTGACAGCTTATACCTCTCTAGTATTGCTTCAATGTATGTCTACTGATCAATAGTGATTGTTCCAGTCTCTAGACTTTCTAAAATTCTTAGGCCTAACAGGTGATTTGCAGGTCCTAGATCTTTGAGCTTAAATTTCTGTTCTAACAGCTGCTTGGCACTTGTTATGTGCTGTTCTTGGCCTGCTAGTAACAAATCATCCACATATACTACAATCATGAACAATTTCTAATCTATGTACTTGTAGTAGAGACAAAGGCCCTGATTCAGAGCCGGACGCTCTGACCAGAGCGCTCGCTCTGAATCAGGGCCCTCCTCCATTAATATGGAGCGTCCTCCTGGACGCTCGTATAGCTGTGGGTCACCACCCACAGCATATACAAGTGTGCAAAAAGATGGTCGCGATGGTCTTGACCATCGCGACCATCAGACTTGCAAGGGAAACCCTGCGGTCGGGTTTCCCAGCCGCAAGGCCAGGAGTGATTTTGGCTCTATCAGAGCCAAAATCACTCCCACTGACATCACTAGTGATGTCAGTGGGGCCGGCTTCAGACGGTTGGCGTTCCCATGGGAACGCCTTCGTCTGGCAGGCACACCCCCGGCACGCCCACCAAAGGGGACGTGCTGTCAATCAACATCGACAGCACACCCCGTTTGGTGCGAGACCCGGAGCGATGGAAAGTCCTTCGCTCGCCGGGTCTCGCGCATGCGCGCGATGGAGCTCCCTCCGTCGTGCGCATGCGTAGTGGGGACCATCGACCCACTTGCGAGCGTACTGCCGCTCGCGAGTGGGTCTGAATGCCCCCCAAAGACCAGTCTTTGAACGTATAAAGTTCTTTTCAGTTAGTGCTCCATCTAGTTTAGTGTACCAACAACAAGCACTTTGCTTTAAGTAATACAAAGCTTTCTTTAGTAAACACAATTCTCCTTCTTGGAAGTTGGAACATATTCTCACAGTAGTGTTTTTTTGGCATTTCTCCATTTAAGAAAACTGAGTAAAAGTCTAATTGGTATAGCAATAAATCATACAAGACAGATATGGCAATGACTAAATGTAACTTACTGTACCTTGCCACCATAATCAGTCCCAGATCTCTGTGTATATATTTTTGTGTCTAGACAGGCTTAATAATGGGCAATGGTTCTGTCTACATTCAGCTTTTTACAGAAAATCCATGTATTACTGTTTTGCGGTGGCTTGGTCTATTGACTATAGTCCATGTACTGTTGTCATTTAAGCATGTGATCTCTTTGTCTATTGCTGATTTCCATTATTCCCAGCCGTTGCTTGATTTTGCTTCTTGAATGTTTTGAGTGCACTCTAGAGCCATCTCCTGCATTAAAAGCAAGCAGCCACTGCAGTCCTTACTGAGCATGCACAACCCGGCACCATCTTTTCTATACAGGTGTATGTGCGCAGTAGGCCAAGTAGTACAACTGTTATTACCGATAGCACTACCTCCAGTAATCTCCCTCGTTCCATCAGACTATCCCCCAGCCTGCATTGCTTCCAACGGGCGCTAAAAACCCACATATTCATAAAAGCATATCTGTCCAGCACTTAACCATGTCACCACACAGTCTACCTCTTAACTCCCCTTACACCAGTGGCGTAACTAGGGCAGGACTGCCGGGGATCATGCCCTGGGCGCCGCCGGCCACGGTACAGGCCCGTCCTAGTTAGCCAATGTAGTGCAGACCGCAGTGAGTGCGGTCGCACTACACATTTACACACACATCGCCGCCGGCGCTGGTGGCACTGTGTGTTTCAGCAGCCAATGAGAGTCAGACTCTCATTTGCTGCTGCTGCTGCGCCTGCTGCCAGAGCCGGGCTGGAGCTCACTCGTGAGCTTCGCCTTCCTGTTCCTGCAGTGGGTGATGGGAGAGACGTCATGAAGTCTCTTCCATAATGCAGAGCGGGAGGACAGAGATGGAGGAGCAGCGGCAGGTGACCCTGTTTTTTATGTTTTGTGTGTGTATGTCTGTGTGTTTTAACTACTGGGGGCCTGCATAAGGGGGACCACTACTGGGGGGAGGGCACTGTGTAAGGGGAATTAATGAGAACCTGGCTGCAAAAGGGGTATCACTAATGGGGGCCTGCATAAGGGGGACCACTACTGGGGGGGTCACTGTGTAAGGGGCACTAATGGGGGCCTGGCTGTATAAAGGGGAACACTACTGGGGCACTGGACACTAATGGGGGCCTGCATAAGGGGGACCACTACTGGGGGACCCTGCGTAAGGGGTACTAATGGGGGTCTGGCTGCATAAGGGGGATTACTACTGGGGGCACTAAGGGGGACCACTACTGGGGGGTCACTGTGTAAGGGCACTAATGGGGGTCTGGCTGCATTAGGGGGATTACTACTGGGGGCACTAAGGGGGACCACTACTGGGGGGTCACTGTGTAAGGGCACTAATGGGGGCCTGGCTGCATAAAGGGGATCACTACTGGGGGCACTGGACACTAATGGGGGCCTGCATAAGGGGGACCACTGCTTGGGGGGCACTGTGTAAGAGGCATTAATGGGGGCATGGCTGCATAAGGGGGATCACTACTGGAAGGGCACTGTGTATGGGGCACTAATGGGTGTCTGGCTACATAAGGGGAACCACTTCTGGGGCCTGCATTAGGGAGACCACTACTGGGGTACTGTACAAGGGGCACTAATGGGAGCCTGCATAAGGGGGGCCACTACTGGGGTACTGTACAAGGGGCACTAATGGGAGCCTGCATAAGGGGGACCACTACTGGGGTACTGTACAAGGGGCACTAATGGGAGCCTGCATAAGGGGGACCACTACTGGGGTACTGTACAAGGGGCACTAATGGGAGCCTGCATAAGGGGGACCACTACTGGGGGGAGGGCACTGTGTAAGGGGAATTAATGAGAACCTGGCTGCAAAAGGGGTATCACTAATGGGGGCCTGCATAAGGGGGACCACTACTGGGGGGGTCACTGTGTAAGGGGCACTAATGGGGGCCTGGCTGTATAAAGGGGAACACTACTGGGGGCACTGGACACTAATGGGGGCCTGCATAAGGGGAACCACTACTGGGGGACCCTGCCTAAGGGGTACTAATGGGGGTCTGGCTGCATAAGGGGGATTACTACTGGGGGCACTAAGGGGGACCACTACTGGGGGGTCACTGTGTAAGGGCACTAATGGGGGCCTGGCTGCATAAAGGGGATCACTACTGGGGGCACTGGACACTAAAGGGGGCCTGCATAAGGGGAACACTACTGGGGGGGCACTGTGTAAATGGCATTAATGGGGGCATGGCTGTATAAGGGGGATCACTACTGGGGGCACTGGACACTAATGGGGGCCTGCATAAGGGGGATCACTGCTTGGGGGGCACTGTGTAAGAGGCATTAATGGGGGCATGGCTGCATAAGGGGGATCACTACTGGAAGGGCACTGTGTATGGGGCACTAATGGGTGTCTGGCTACATAAGGGGAACCACTTCTGGGGCCTGCATTAGGGAGACCACTACTGGGGTACTGTACAAGGGGCACTAATGGGAGCCTGCATAAGGGGGACCACTACTGGGGTACTGTACAAGGGGCACTAATGGGAGCCTGCATAAGGGGGACCACTACTGGGGTACTGTACAAGAGGCACTACTGGAGCCTGCATAAGGGGGACCACTACTGGGGGGGCACTGTATAAGGGGCATTAATGGGGGCATGGCTGTATAAGGGGGATCACTACTGGGGCACTGGACATTAATGGGGACCTGCATAAGGGGGACCACTACTGGGGGCACTGTATAAGAGGTACTTCTGGGGCCTGCATAAGGGGAACCACTACTGGGGCACTGTACAAGGGGCACTAATGGGAGCCTGCATAAGGGGAACCACTACTGGGGCACTGTACAAGGGGCACTAATGGGAGCCTGCATAAGGGGAACCACTACTGGGGTACTGTACAAGGGGCACTAATGGGAGCCTGCATAAGGGGGACCACTACTGGGGTACTGTACAAGGGGCACTAATGGGAGCCTGCATAAGGGGGACCACTACTGGGGTACTGTACAAGGGGCACTAATGGGAGCCTGCATAAGGGGGACCACTACTGGGGTACTGTACAAGGGGCACTAATGGGAGCCTGCATAAGGGGGACCACTACTGGGGTACTGTACAAGAGGCACTACTGGAGCCTGCAGAAGGGGGACCACTACTGGGGTACTGTACAAGGGGCACTAATGGGAGCCTGCATAAGGGGGACCACTACTGGGGCACTGTACAAGGGGCACTAATGGGAGCCTGCATAAGGGGGACCACTACTGGAGGCACTGCATTAAGGTGCATATGGAATGGAAAGGAATGTTCCCAGAGTGATGAGAAAGGGGCGTCATGTTGACACACCCCATTTTTCAGCGGCCACACCAATTTTTCAGCACGCGCACATGGGGAGGGGGGGGTCTCCTTTTTTAAATTTGCCCTGGGCACCAAATACCATAGTTATGCCACTGCCTTACACTGGCTCACTCCTTATGTTTTCCGTTTGTCTCCCCCTTCCCGTTAGACTGGGCCTTCCTCCTTCCTGTTCCCTTCTTCTCATCACATCACCTGCTCCACACAGACCCGGCAACATGAGGGTGCTAGGGGCACAGCCGTCCCAAGACCCCAAAGATTAACTACATGTAACCATTGCCTGTGCTCCCAGAGGCGCCGAGAGGGGGGGTGAGCAGGTACTGATTACCTGGGCCCAGGCTGCTGAAGGGGCCTGGGTCCAGCGTCGCTCCCCCGCCCTCTTAAATCACAGCCCAGCCCATGCTGTTGTGTACTGGGCTGCAGTGGGAGACTGCTGAGCAGCAGACACAGCAGTCTCCTATGCCTGTGGGGGGGGGACCAATCATGATGATTGAGTTCCCCCCGCGGTTTTGCACCGGGCTGGGGGGCTAATACGCGCACTGCAAGTTTCTTTGTAAACAAATCCTAAGGGGGTGTGGCCACACCTCCAGCAAATAGACCACACCCCCTCCTTCCACCTGGGCCCGGCCAGCCTCTCTACACAACTGTGCGCTCCTGCAGTGATCAGCAGGGCACTGGCAATGGGATACATTCGGGAACTCAGCTGCTGTAGCTGCTTTACTGCAACGGCAGAGGCTGGTGCAATAATTTATTATGGTCAACCTCAAGCGCTACGATAGCATGCGATGTTACCCGATGTACCAATGGTTGCATACACTTCCTGGACATGACGTGCACAAGCGGGCGTCTTAAAACAGGCTGATGGGTGTCTGCATACAGTATGTGATCGCTCTCTCAGAAATACTGGGCGTGCTAATGCATTGCTGTGCGATAGCACTGCATACACATCGTGCGAGCGATCGTATCTAGCGAGCGGCTCTGAATCGCCCCCATGGTCTGGAAGATGCAAATATGAATCTTCCGGACCATGTGATCTCGAACATGCATACCGACTGATGTCACCATCTACCCAAGGAGGAAGAATTCCTTCAGAGGTTCCTCATTGCAGAAACACCACATATACTGTAGGTAAGGAAGACTCAAGACTGACCTGTACCTGCCAGGGATCCGGGGATGGGGGGCCCCTAAAAAAAAATAGGTGTACCGGGCACCATGGGTTCTCTGCCCCTGGAGCCCAATCATGTTTCCTTTTTTTCAGGCGAACTAGACCTGTCATTTGCGCCCACGCTGACAGCTAAAGGTTTCTGCTGACGATGTACTTTTCAATTGCACACATTGCATCAGTGGCTGTGCTGAGATTTGTACTGTACTGTTTTACCCTGTATTGTCTTATTGTTTTGCTCTCTGTATGGCGCTGTGGAACACTTGTAGCGCCCTATATATAAAATGTAATACTAATAATTGGTGTGAGTGGTGGGTGGGGACCAGTCTGTATAGCGCTGCTGGGCACATGGGCCACTCCTGCCACAGGGCCCCTATGCAAAGCAACCAGAACACATCAAATAGTAAAAATGTTGGCAAAAGCAATTTCATTGTGGGCAAAGCCGCGGGCAGCAGCTTGTGCCGAATAACCTTCAAACCTACTTAAGGATAAACTGTCAGACTAACCTCCTTTTCACATTTCGCTGGTGCCATTGTTCTACCCCAATAGGACATATCAACAGGTGATGGGCCCAAAGGCACCTCCCCAATAAGCTATATTAACAATTCCATGTAATGTACTGTATTTGCTGCATGAAATCGATACTGACGTAAATTGTGTAGCACTCCTGATGTCGGAAGCCACGGTCAGATTTATGAACGTCAGTCGGCTCCGTGCGCTGTGTACACACTGGGTTTGATTTAGAGCCACACGCAATCCACACGCAATGCTGATGTTCACGTAGTTGAGCAATTTATTTGAAACTGCACGTGTTAATATTTCGGAAAAGTCCTACGGCGCCTGCGTTACACAGAGCGTACGGACAATGGCGCTGAGGTGATTGGGACAGACAGTATCATACATGTTGTGGAAAGGTGATGGGCAGTAGTACACGCAATGGGCGTGTAATGGGAGTGTCACTGGCGTGTCAGTGACAGCGGCTGCACACATAGACCCACAGCCATAGGAGGCCATAATTAGACGGAGACTGCCTCTATCACAGGGCAATGGTGACGTGTACGGATGCACCAATCGGTATTAGTGTTCCTGCTAGGCTGTTTCAGCAGGGTGCCGCGCCCTGCCCGGTTTGAAATCACTGAAATGCATCATGTCCTTATGGCACCCCGCTGAAACAGCCATTCCCGTCCAAAGGGTGGGGGTGTGGGAGGGAGGTCTAGGTCCAGTGAAACAATCTATGGCGAGTGGATAGATGCTCTCTCAGCCGCTGCGTCCTTGCTGGCAGCAGGATAGCCCTCTGTGTGTCTGGAGACCGCTGTGTGTGCGGCAGCAGGAGAGCCCTCTTGTGTGTCTGGAGACCGCTGTGTGTGTGACAGCAGGAAAGACCTCTGTGTGTCTGGAGGTCACTGTGTGTGTGGCAGCAGGAGAGCCCTCGTGTGTCTGGAGACCACTGTGTGTGACAGCAGGAGAGCCCTCTGTGTGTCTGGAGACCGCTGCGTCCTTGCTGGCAGCAGCAGAGACCTCTGTGTGTCTGGAGACCGCTGCGCCCTCTGTGTGTTTGGAGACTGCTGTGTGTGCGGCAGCAGGAGAGCCCTCTGTGTGTCTGGAGACCGCTGCGTCCTTTCTGGCAGCAGCAGAGCGCTATGTGTATTTGGAGACCGCTGCGTCCTTGCTGGCAGCAGAATAGCCCTCTGTGTGTCTGGAGACCGCTGTGCTTAGATTTCTCAAAAGGCTGATGGCTGCCTGATCTGCGTTCTGTGTTTCCGATCTTTGTGCGGCGTATGTAAGATGCTGTCAGTGGGCGTCTGTAAGTAGTGAGCGGCGAGTGAATCATTAGCATATTTTCGCAACTGTGATCCATGAGAGATTACAGCTGCGATGACTTTGTGTCCATCCCTGAATCAGCCCCACAGCTCACATCTGTCTGACGATGGCCCTTACTAAACTTAGCCTATGCGAGAACGCCATGGCCCAACCCAGTCTCGCCTCTTTGGTGACTTGAAAACAGACTATGGAAAGACTCTGCATTGTCCGTACATGTGCTCATTTTAGGAGAACGCGTAGTGCGAATTAATACACTATACGCTGCGCCTAATGGGCGTACATTTAATAGTAATTATAAAACGACACAACAGGCGCTTTGTAGCTTTAGTTACTTTTAATCACGGATTTAACAGACTGAACATTCTTCAGAACCTGCTAATAAGATCAGTATTTCCCTTATCCCATAAACTACAATCACCAGAATTAGGCACCTGTAATGGGAATACATTCAGGAAAATCTTCTAAAATAAAAGTGTGATTACAGAGGAAACAACAATATGAGAATGTGACACGTTCTCAGCAGTATGACATCACAGAGTTTATACACCGATTTTATTGGCAATCAGATTGTGGGGACGGCGATATGAATAGTGCGGATTATCCTAACATTACGCTCCCAGAGTCATCATAACGCAATGTGGGTCACGTAAATGTGGTGCAAAAGTGCGCAGCGCAAATCTCTTCAGTATATACTTTTGTTCAATGAGAAGAATTTGCGTCACACACATGGATTTTGAACATTAAAATGGCGGCATATGCAGGGGTATAAAATGTTGCCAAGGAAGACCCTGGACAGATTGGGGGGTTCCTTTCCCTTACAAGAAAATAAACAAGATTCTATTTAGCGTTGCGGAAGCCCTGCTTAGTGGGAGGTGCACCTCTGTTTAGCGGAGAGGTATCCCCTGCTGAGTGCAGGTGCAACCCCATTTAATAGAAGGGTAACCCCTGCTACCCAGCAGGTGCACCCCAGTTTAGGGGAAAGGCACCCCTTGCTGAGCACAGGTACACCCGTTTAGCAGAAAGGTACCCGTTACTTAGTGGCAGGTGTACCCTTTAGGGGAGAGGTACCCCCTGCTGAGCGCAGGTGCACCCCTAATTAACAGCAGCAGGTACACAGCACTTTTCTCCCCACAAAGAGTTGTTTGCAGAACAGATACTTTACTGAAGGTTACAAGCTGCGTCTCACACTGGATCAACTGGTATTTCAGGGTTAGTGGCCCAATAAGGGCTCGTATAGTGGTGGTGAATTCAGCGCTTGTTAAAATGTAGATAAAACTTTATTTTTGTCCTCACTTGATGCAGAGTGCATTAATTACTGTGTCTCAAAGCCTCCCTATATTATAATGTACTATGTATTTAATGAGCACATCCATAGTGTTACATTGTATTTCTCACGCTACATGCAGCACTGATGTGAGGTAAAGGAGTAGCGCTCGCTTGTAGAAACTGTACAGGTTAGTTATAGAGCTATCTGTGCCAATGTGTGTTAGATGGGCAGTGAGAGTGCATGTCACATTCTGTGAAGGGGATGCTGTCAATATCACAATTGTCGGGAGAATATCGGCGCGGAAATCCCGAAGGGAAGTATCAGGGTTAGGGGTTGGGCACTAGGGGGAGGGTTAGGCATTAAGGGGGGAGGGTTAGGAACTAGTGGGAGTAAGGTTAGGTTTAGAGTGCGGGGAGGGGGAGGTTAGGTTTAGAGTGCGGGGAGGTTAGGTTTAGAGTGCGGGGAGGGGGAGGTTAGGTTTAGAGTGCGGGGAAGGGGAGGTTAGGTTTAGGCACTAGGGGGGGGGGGTCAGGTTCAGGGTGTGGGGAAGGAGGGTTATGATACCGACCCATAGGTATCAGTATCCTAACCCTGTCGGGATGCCGGTGTTGGGATTTTGACCGCCGGGATCCCGATCGCCAGCATCCCATACCCAACTACTGCGAGGTAAGGGCAGGGCGTACCCAGCATAAGGTATGGGCAGGGCGTACCCAGCATAAGGTAAGGACAGGGAGTACCCAGCATAAGGTAAGGGCAGGGAGTACCCAGCATAAGGTAAGGGCAGGGTGTAGCCCCAGCATAAGGTAAGGGCAGGGAGTACCCAGCATAAGGTAAGGGCAGTGAGTATCCAGCATAAGGTAAGGGAAGGGAGTACCCAGCATAAGGTAAGGGCAGGGAGTACCCAGCATAAGGTAAGGGCAGGGAGTACCCAGCATAAGGTAAGGGCAGGGTGTAGCCCCAGCATAAGGTAAGGGCAGGGAGTACCCAGCATAAGGTAAGGGCAGGGAGTATCCACCATAAGGTAAGGGAAGGGTGTACCCAGCATAAGGTAAGGGCAGGGTGTACAAGACCTATATCAGTATAATCAGAGTAATTAAGAAACAACTTCTCCTGGTCACTCTATGCCTTTGGCTTTCAGCTCATCTCGAACACGTGTCAGATAATCAGGATCAGGATACCCATAGCTGAAAGAGGAAAATTGGGACAATTAAGTATTCATTATATTTTGTGCAGTATATAATACACATACAGCCATTGCTCTGTATACAGTATACATACACTCCCTTTACTGTGTATAATACAGATACACACCCTGCACTGTATATAATCGACATACTTGCTCTACTCTATGTATATAACATACATCCCCCGCCGACTCTGTGTATAATACATCCCCTGCTCTGTGTATAATACATCCCCTGCTCTGTGTATAATACATACCCTGCACTGTATAAAATCTACATACTGTACATGCTCTGCTCTATGTATATAATATTTATCCCCTGCTCTGTGTATAATACATACCCTGCTCTGTGTATAATACATACCCTGCTCTGTGTATAATACATCCCTTGCTCTGTGTATAATACATCCCCTGCTCTGTGTATAATACATCCCTTGCTCTGTGTATAATACATCCCCTGCTCTGTGTATAATACATCCCCTGCTCTGTGTATAATACATCCCTTGCTCTGTGTATAATACATCCCTTGCTCTGTGTATAATACATCCCTTGCTCTGTGTATAATACATCCCCTGCTCTGTGTATAATACATCCCTTGCTCTGTCTATAATACATCCCCTGCTCTGTGTATAATACACATACACCCACTGTACTGTGTATAATACATATATAAACCCTGCACTGTATATAATCTACATACTGTACATGCTCTGCTCTATGTATATAATATACATACACTGCTGGCTGTGTATAATACATCCCCTGTTCTGTGTATATTACATCCCTTGCTCTGTGTATAACACATCATCTGATCTATGTATAACAAGAGATATGGTAAGAACTTACCTTTGTTATCTCTATTTCTACAAAGTTCTTAGGGTCCACAGGGATACCTTGGGGATTTAGGTGACATCAGGAGATCGGGCACCGAGCAGTTAAAAACTTTCCTCCCAGGATGCAACGGTCTCCCCTAAACCCCACCCCCGGGACAGAGGAACCTTAGGGCCTGATTCAGAGCCACACGCAATTAGCGCTCGCTCGTCCAGAAAATAGGGGTGGCTATTCAAATCAACCGTTCGCTCTTTGCGATCTGTTCACGCCTCTAGGTCTGAACGAGCGAACAAAACTTGCGGTCGTTTTTTGAAAAAATACGCCCCCTGGCCGCTCGCATCCTACGTCATTTCCGCTATTTATTAGATTAATCGAGTACATCGACCAGGGTATGAACTGCTCGCTATTCTTGTGGTTGGTTTTTGCTACCACAATTTTGCGAGCAGCTCTGTCTATAAAATAAGCCAGTGACGTGGTTGGTCAATGACGCTGCTGTTTTAATTATGCACACCCATAAAACGCCCGTTTTGACCTTTAAGCACGCCTGCGTACGGATCTCCACTCCCCGTTTTTAAGCACCTTCCCCCGTTACCACCCACATACGCCTACTCCTGTCACTCAAATTATCAGGCATTCGCTATTTTGCGAGCACATGAATTTCAACCGCACTGACTGGTTCGCGCATGCGTATAACGATCCGTACGCATGCGCAGTTGGGCAAATATCGCTCGGAGCGAACGAGCGGCCGCTTACGAGCGCTCTGAATCAGGCCCTTAGTTCGTAAAAATCCAAAAGCCGGAGGAGGAGCACAGAGAGAAATAAAGTCTGGAACACACAAGAATAACATTCTCACACAAAGGACACAGAAGACTGGTGACCAGAACAACAACCTACTGAAGCTTCGTAGAAACAGAGATAACAAAAGGTAAGTTCTTACCATATCTCTTGTTTTCTACTTCAGGATCCTTAGGGATCCACAGGGATACCGTGGGGATGACCCAAAGCAGTATCCTTCAAGGGTAGGGATGCTCCTGTACAGAAAGGAGAATCCACCGCCCGAAGGAAGCATCCTGAGAGGCAAAGGTATCAAATGCATAATACCTTACAAAAGTATGGACAGAGGACCGAATGGCAGCCTTACAAAGCTGAGGCGCCACGGCGAGCTGCCCACGAAGGACCCACAGACCGTGTAGAATGAGCTGTCACAGAAGGTGGAACAGGAAGGCCTTCCCTAGAGTAAGCCTCAGAAATGGCCATTCAAATCCATCTGACCAAAGTCTGCGTACCAGCAGGCCAACCCCTTTTGTGAAATCCAAAAAGAACAAAGTCAATTTCCGAAGGGAAGAGGTACGGTCCACATAAATTCTGAGGGCACGTACAACATTCAAAAATGCTTCACCTGGAGAGAGGTCTGGAGAATTAAAGGCAGGCACAACAATTTCTTCATTGATGTGAAAACTGGACACTACATTAGGCAGGAAAGTAGGACGAGTTTTCAGCACTGCCCTGTCCTGGTGAAAAACGAAACAGGGGGAATGACAAGACAGCACCTCCAACTCTGAAACCCTTCTGGCCGAAGCCATGGCCAGAAGAAAAACAAACAGTCTAAACTGTAAGCTATTTGAGGTCCACTAAATCCAGTGGTTCAAACGGAGATCCCTGTAAGGCCTCGAGAACAACTGCCAGATCTCAAGGTGCAACAGGGAACACATAGGAAGGCTGAATGTGAAGGACCCTTTGAAGAAAAGTGTGAACCTCCGATATAGGGGCAATCCTTCGCTGGAACCACACAGATAGTGTGGAGATGTGTACCTTCAGAGAGGCAAGGTGCAGACCAAAGCCCAAACCCACCTGCAGAAAAGCCAACAGTCTGAAGATCTTAAAGACCTGAGGGTCATAACCCTGAGGACGACACCATTCAAATCAAAATACGTATGCTACACACTGTGGTAGATCCGAGCCAAAGCAGGTTTGCGAGCCCTGATCATAGTCTGAACCACAGAGGATGAGAAACCTCTAGACCTTAGAAGAGCCACGCCATCAAAGACAGACGAGCCAGGTCCAGGTAAAGGCAAGGTCTTTGTGACAACAGGTCCAGACGTTGAGGCAACAGCAGTGGGGATTCTATTGAGAGAGTCTGAAGATCTGAGTACCAATGACATCTGGGCCATGCTGGAGCCACCAATACAATCTTTCCCCCATCCTGCTTGAACTTTCAAAGTACTCGAGGAAGAAGAGAGATTGGAGGAAACAGGTATGCAAACTGGAAGGTCCACTTGACTGGCAGAGCGTCCACCAGAACCGCACCGTAGTCCCCTCTTCTGGACCCGTACCTTGGCAGCTTGTGATTTTGACGAGAGGCCATGAGATCCAGCTCTGGCAGGCCCCACCTGTCCAGCAGGAATTGAAGAGTGAAGAGACCACTCCCCTGGATGCACACCGTGATGGCTGAGGAAGTCTGCTTCCCAATTGAGAACTCCCAAAATGAATACTGCTGATATGGCTAGTAGATGTTTTTCCGCCTAAGACAGAATGCGAGATACCTCCGACATTGCGACCTGACAATGAGTACCTCCCTGGTGATTTATGTAAGCCACTGCAATGGAGTTGTCCGTCTGAACTTACACGGGTCTTCCCTGCAGGAGAGGACCGGCTAGTTGAAGGGCCTTGAAAACAGCCTGAAGGTCTAGGACGTTTATGGGGAGAGTAGACTCTCTACAGACCACCAAACCTTGAAGGAGCGTGACCCCATCACCGCACCCCAACCTCTTAGGCTGGCATCCGTTGTCAGAAGAACCCAGTCTGGAATATAAAAGGGATGCATCATATTGAGGTGAGGCGTCTGTAGCCACCAGGCCAGAGAAAGCCGCACCTCCTGAGAGAGCACAATAGTCTGAGACTTCAACCAATTGGGCAACCCATTCCAACTGGAGAGAATCAATCTCTGCAGAGGTCAGGAATGAAACTGAGCATATTCCACCATGTCGAATGTTGAGACCAGGGAGCCCACGAATTGCATGGCTGAATGGATGGACACTCGACGAGAGTGGAGACATCTGCTCACTCGCGTCTGCAAATTGGATATCTTTTCTGTTGTCAGAAAAATCCGCTGTTGTTGGGAGTCTAAAAGAGCCCCCAGATGTAACATCCTCTAAGACGGCGTCAAGGAGGACTTCTTCCAGTTGATTAACCACCCATGAGACTGTAACATCGAGATTGTGAGGCTTAGGTGGTACTGAAGCATCTCTGGAGATCTTGCTAGTAGTAACAGATCGTCCAGATAGGGCAACAGGCGTACTCCCTGCAGCCGCAGATGAACCTCCATGACCTTGGTGAACACTCGAGGAGCAGTAAAAAGGCCAAACGGGAGAGCCTGGAATTTAAAATGTTGCTGTGTGATAGCAAACCTGAGGAAACTTTGGTGTGACGAAGCAATGGGAATATGCAGGTATCAACAGAAAAGGTGTAACCTGGTCGCACAAGAGTTATAAAGTCTAATGTAAATTTGAGTTTATGAGAACCCCACAATATCTATTCTAATAATCAAAGAGAGGGGGGTGCTACCACAGACATATTGATAAAAAAAGTGAAATGTCCAACAGTGGTGCACTGGAGAATTCGAATATTAAAACATATAACTTTTATTATTACAGGTTGAGTCTCCCATATCCAAAATGCTTGGGACCAGGGGTATTTTGGATATCAGAATATTACGTATTTTGGAATATTTTCATAAAACAATTAAATATCTTGGGGATGGGCCCAAAATCTAATCACAGAATCCATTTATGTACTATATACACCTTATACACACAGCATGCAGGTAATTTTATACAATATTTTCAATAATTGTATGGCTCAAACAAAGTTTGTGTACATACATGAAATTCATTTATGTTTCATATACACCTTATACACACAGCCTAAAGGTAATTTTATACAATAGTTTTAAGAATTTTGTGCTGTGAACAAAATTTGTGTACATTGGACCATCAAAAGCAAAGATTTCACTATCTTAGTCATGCTAAAAATATTCCGTATTTCGGAATATTTGGATATGGGAGACTCAACTTGTACTGCAATATAAATAATGACAAAAGGACAGCGAAAATAAGTAAAAAATCTGAAAGGTGTGATAAAGTATGAAATACGTGATTAAAATTGTTGCAGCATCCCTGCTATTCCACCAAATGTCATATCTGAGTTACTTATGTGGCATTGTTATTGCTCTATATTTATATCACAGAGACTGGAGGGAAGAACCCAGGGAATATCGTCGATACAGGAAGTAAAGGAGATGGATTCCTTGAGGATTATAAACCTGACGGAGAGAACACTCACACCTCCTCAGATTGAAGTCCTCAATAAAGGCCTCTCCTTCTCACCTACACTATCCTTTGCTAGATTTGAATTTGAGAAGCATGGTAACCTCTTTGCTAGAAAATTATTGTTAAAGAAATTCTTCAAGATAAAGGAAAAGCATATTGAATTAACATCAACTACCAATGTCCTTTCACGAGAAGACCTAACAGCTATTTCTATTCTTGAGGAATTGAGTGAGACACCATCACAAGAAGATTTAGAATTTGATTCAATATCAACATTACCAGAACCAAGAGAACCCCTAAGGAAACCTTTAAAGAGGAAATCCACCTTCACACCAGACTTCTCAAAATGTCCACAAGTGCGAGTGTTCAGGCCTAGTTAGCAAAGATCTAGATCAATTATATAACAACAAAAGAAGGATACAGGAACATGAATACAACCTAAAGAGGGAATAGAGAGAAGCGTTAAAAGAAATGCAGTGATGGGATGATAGTAATCAAACCATCTGATAAAGGAGGGAATGTGGTCTTGTGGTCCCCTAACAACTACATAAAGGTCAGATCATGTTACAGAAAATTAACATTCAACCCTACCAGTGATTTTTTGGAACTCTACAGCAAGACTATTGAGATGGCAACAAAATGATGGCTAAATTCCAACTATATATCTGTTACCTAAAATTCATAAGCATGAAAACAACCTACCCGGAAGACCGATTGTCTCCGGGATGGGGAGTCTTACAGAGAACGCTAGATCATTTCTGGATTCCCATTTGAGAAGGCATGTGGTAGAACTACCATCGTATATACGGGATACATCTGATGTATTGAGCAGAATTCAAGATGTAATTCTGAATGACAGTACATGGCTCATCACCTGCGATGTGGAAAGTCTCTATATGAGTATCAACCATGAATATGGAATTAAGGCAGTACAATATTTCTTGAGTATGGACCGGAACAACGATTTCAACAAATTTTTGATCTCATTATTACACTTTGTACTGACCAAGAATTATTTAGTTAGTGACAATAGCTTCTACCTGCAGGTAAGAGGCACCGCAATGAGGACCACGGGTGCCACCACATATGCGAACCGCTACCTGGGATGGTGGGAGAGGAAGTGGGTATTTAATGAGGACAATAATATTTATACAAACCACATTTCCCTTTGGCTTAGATATATTGATGATCTCCTAATAATTTGGGAGGGAGAACTACAAATTTTCAAAGAATTCCTGACAAAACTCAACTCGAACAATCTCAATTTGAAGTTGACTTATGAAGCCAGTAAGAAGAAAAATGAGAGATATGGTAAGAACTTACCCTTGTTATCTCTCTTTCTTCGAAGTCCATAGGGTCCACAGGGTTGACCTTGGGGGTTATAGGTTGGGAACCAAATCCAGGCACCATGCAGTTAAGCTTTTAGCTCCCAGGATACACTGAGTCCACTCTCCCTATAATCCCGCCCAAAGCCAGAGGCACCTCAGTTTGTAAGCAGCCGAAAGCCAGAGGAGGAAAGAAAGAGAGAAAAGACTGGAACACTCGAGAACCACACTCACAGAGAAGGAGACGGGAAACCGGAGACCAGTAACACAGCCCATATGAAGCCAGGTTGGTCAGGGCAGGTGCTCTGTGGACCCTATGGACGTTGAAGAAAGAGAGATAACAAGGGTAAGTTCTTACCATATCTCTCATTTTCTTCTTCAGAGTCCATAGGGGGTCCACAGGGTTGACCTTGGGGATGTCCCAAAGCAGTCCTTATAAGGGTTGGGACGCTCCTGTGATGAAAGGAGAAATCAGTCGCCCAAAAGGAAGCAAAGGAATCCGATGCATAGAACCTAAGAAAGGTGTGGACAGAAGACCACGTGGCCACTTTGCAAGGCAGAACAGCCAAGGCGCCACCGCGAGCCGCCCACGAGGGGCCCACAGCCCGAGTAGAATAAGCATTAACAGAAACAGAAAGGCCATCCTATGTGTAGGCCCCTGCCATCTAGGCAATTTCCGTTTATCGGCCGGCCATCCGCTCCTGTGAACTTCATCGACTACAAATAAGGAGTAGGATGTCCTGAAAGAACTTGAACGGACCACGTAAATCCGGAGAGGCCGGACCACAGTCAATAAGGCCACCCCAGCCGAGAGGACTGGAGACTGAAATGTCGGTACAAGAAGTTCCAGAATAATATGGAACTTAAAAACCACTATAGGAAGAAACACAGGGTAAGTGGGACTCACAACCCTGTCTTGATGAAATATCCAGAAGAGGGAGCCACATGAGAACGCTCCCAAATCCGACACTCTCCTGGCAGAAGCAAACGCCAAACGAAAGAGAGTCTAAGCCATAAACCACGTAAGGGCTATTAAAGCTAGTGGTTCAAATGGAGGCCACAGGAGGACACGAAGAACCACTGCCAAATCCCAAGGAGCCCCCAGGGGGGATAAAGGGAGGTAGAATTAAGAAAACACCCTGAAGGAGGGTTCGTATACCCGAAAGTGGAGCAATTCCACATGCGAACTAAACTGACAGTGCATAGACCCGCACTTTCAGGAAGGCCAGGCGGAGGGAGAGACCTAAGCCAGCTGGAAGGAATGCCAGAACTTCTGGAAATCCTAAACACCTGAGGATCATAGCTACAGGTACGATACCATAAGAATTATGCATGCCACAGTCTGTGGTAGGTCCCAGCAAAAGTTGGCCTACGCGCTGGAAACATCCCAACTATGACAGAGTCAGAGAAGCCTTAGGACCACAGTAGGGACGCAGTCAAAGACAAATGATCACGGACCAGGGAAAGGCGAGGATCCTGAGACAACAGATCCGGATATTGAGGCAGCAGGAATGGAGTGTCGATGAGGAGACTCTGAAAATCTAAGTACCAGTGACGTCTGGGGCAATCTGGAGGCACCAGCAGGAGAGTACCTCCGTCTCGATTGAACTTCCGAAGACCTCGGGAAAGAAGGGAGACCGAAGGAAACAGGTACACAAAATGGAAGGTCCACTTCACCGACCACGAGTCACCGAAGGTTGCTGCAGCACCTCTAGTTCCGGAGTCTAACACCAGCAGTGTGTGACAGAGTCAGAAGGTCATGAGGACCACCTGTGGGAGGCTCCCTCTGTTCACTAGGAGTTGAAAGCACTCTTGTAGAAGAGACCAGTCCTCGGGATGCACGTCATGACGGCTGAAGAAACCCATTACCCAATGGAGAACTCCCGGAATGAACACTGCAGAGATGGCCAGGAGGAGACCATTGGACTATTGCAGAATGTGTGACATTCTTGTCATTGCTGCCCAACGACCAGTGTCTCCTAGATGTAAGCCACTGTTGTGACATTGTCAGACTGAACCTTAACAGGTTTACCGTGAAGTATGTGTTAGGCTAGAGTGAGGGCCCAAGACAGCTTAAAGTTCCAACAAGTTAATTGGCAGGGCGGAATCGACAGACGTCCAACTGCCCTGAAGGAATGCGGACCAGACACTGCACCCCAGAGACTGGCGTCCGTTGTAAGGATTACTCTGGATGAGATGGCCATAGCCACCCAGATAGAGACCGACGCACCTCCAGAGAGAGCATCATGGTCTGAACAGTGATCCGATGAAGAAACCCGTTCCATCTGCAGAGGATCAGATCGTGCAAAGGCCTGGAATGGAACTGAGCATATTCCACCCTGTCGAGGGTAGACACTCTGGATTCCAGAAAGCGCATTACAGAATGTAATGACACTTGTCGACTGTTTAGACATTCGCGCATTCGTAGTTGAAGAGTGGAGATCTTGTCTTACGTCCGAAGAATTCTCAGATTCTGATAATACAGCAGGGCTCCCAGATGAATCATACCTTGTCAGGGAATCAGCGAGGACTTTTTCCCAGTTGATTAACCATTTGTGCTTGTGAAGGAAAGCAATGGTTAACTTGAAATTACTTTAAAGTACCTTGGTGATCCTGCCAAGAGCAGGATGCCGTCCAGATACAGGAGCAGTCTGATACCCTGAACCGGTGGGCTGTTATGAAAGCCACAAATCTGGTAAACCCCGGTGGGGCTGTGGACAATCCAAAGGGCAGAGCCCGAAAATTGGAAGTGTTGCTGTGGCACAGCCAACCTGAGCTAACGCTGATGAGAGGGCTCTATAGGTACGCATTCAGCGATACCAGAAAGTCCGCAGGTTCCAAATCTCGGATGATGGAGCATAAGGGTTCCTCCTGAGCCTAGGCACCTTAAAGGCACTGGTTTACGGATTGAGATAGAGGATAGGCCAATGCGGACCATTCGGCCTCTGTACCAGAAAGAAAGTTGAATAACCAGTGCCTTGCTGAGATAGTGGGGTTGGCATAAACACGCCTACTCACCGTAAGAACTGTATAGCTTTCTGGATCTGTTAGCCCTTGTTCGGATCTGAAGAAGGGCATGTGTAGCAAACATGTGGGGAAGCGTCTGAACAATGAGAGGGCGTACCCGTGAGAGACATCAACTCTTACCCAAGCATCCATGGTGACTTGACACCAGCACTGGGTGAACTGAAAAAAACTGCCTATGAATCTAAAATATGATAATGGTGCAAGTGTTACTGAAGTCAAAATTATTGATTGAATGACAGTAGATGCAAACAAATGAAGTAAAAATCTGAAAATGGAATTTAAAAAAATAAAAAAAAATATTTTTTTTATTATTTATTTTTTTTTAAATGAAATTTTTTTTTTTTTAATTAAAAAAAAAAAAAAAAATTGAAAATAAAATGAAAGTTCAACATTAAATGATTAATAACAACAGTGAGAAAAGAAAGAAGGAAAGAAGGAGTGAAGAAAAGAGATTGGCATACAATTATTAAAATAATGTTTATAGTCTTAATAGACTATTTGGAGGTGTGCCAGTCCTGTAAGTAGCCCAGTTGGATCCGCTATGATGCAAGCCTAGTGCCACCTAACGCACCCTGACTACCTTTGTGTTATAGTAGACTTCAGCTACGGACTCCCGTCCGAGTCGCGACCATGTGACACGCCGGGATGGTGTCGCTTGATGACGTAGCGCACTGGGGGATGTTCGGTGGACTGGTAGTGGTGGCTTCAGTGTTGTTCTCCGGGCACTTCCTCAGACTCGCCAACACATTTCAAACCTCCAAGGGTTGGAGGTCTGAAACGCATTGGAGAGTCTGAGGAAGGGCCCGGAGAACAACAGCTGAAGTCTACTATAACACAAAGGTAGTCAGGGTGAGTTAGGTGGCACTAGGCTTGCATCATAGCGGATCCAACTGGGCTACTTACAGGACTGGCACACCTCCAAATAGTCTATTAAGACTATAAACATTATTTTAATAATTGTATGCCAATCTCTTTTCTTGACTCCTTCTTCCTTTCATTCTTTCTTTGCGCACAGTTTTTATTAATCATTTATTGTTGAACTTTCATTTTATTTTCAATTTTTTTTTTTTCATTTAAATAAAAAATAAAAAAATATATATATTTTTTTTAAATTCCATTTTCATATTTTTATTTCATTTGGTTTGCATCTAATCTCATTCAATCAATAATTTTGACTTCAGTAACACTTGCACCATTATCTACCAACATATTTTAGATTCATAGGCAGTTATTGTACATTCTTACACCAGCGCTCATATACCCACCCAATTTAAATTTTGACCAATTTTGAGCTGTGGAAATTCAAGCGCAAACAAGAACCACTATATCCCTATCCCATGAACTGAAAAAAAGTTGGTATGTCACTCTGGGATCCCCCAGATGAAGACCTGTCCCGTCAGGCTGAAGGTTCATCCTTAGGTTTAGAAGTAGAGCGTCTGGATGTCCAGGTCTGCTCGGTACCGGGTATGGCGGTCCTCATGGAGGCCGACAACCTAGGAAAAGACCGGCCTTTAGGCTGTCCCTGAAGACAAAAAGACTAAACAGATTTAGTCTGAGGCCTTGTAGTGGGAGTAGCTGAAGGCGGAAATTTGCCGTTCGTGATACTGTGCTACAATCTTGTCAAGGCCAGGACCAAACAAGATCTCCCCAAGATAGGGTATCCATTTTTAAGGCCTATCTTGGAGTCCACTTCTGCCGTCCCTGAGCGCAGCCATAAGGTATGGCGGCAGATACAGATGCAGCCGAAACCCTGAAGGTTAGGAGACTGGCATCCAACGGTGTTACTCCAACATATGAAACTGCAGTTTTTATGTGAGCAACAAAAGACATCTAAATCGCCAGAAGTGTTTGAGGGAAACAAATGCATCCGCCCAGCACTCAATAGCGCTAGCCACCCATGCGATAGCTATGATTGGACAGGCAACAGCCCCCGAAATCAAGTATATTGATTTCAGGCAGTTACCACCTACGTATCAGTCAGAGCAGGGATAGGAGGCGTAGCAGCGCTCTTAAGCAGCCAAGTAACATGAGAATCCACCCCATGAGGTGATTCTTATGACTTGCAATGACCCTCAGGGAATGGGTATACCTCCTAACTGGTGATTGCCAGACCCCCGCCATGTGATCCACCCACTGGTCAGAGAGGGGGAAAAACAGCCAGAGACACTTTAATGCTTAAACTGAGGGTGATTTGATTTAGGTGCCGGTTCGACATCCTCTATAACTAGGATGGTTTGACTGCCCTCACCCAAGCAGGGATAATAATACTTGTTTTAGGCTCACCCCTCGTGTGAAAGGGATAGGAGTCTGAAACCTCATAACCACAGGGCTTTTACTACGCCATCTTGTATTCCTTAGAAACGACATCCACCCAGGGTGGCTGTTGTGGTAATCCCTGCAAGGAAAATGACAGACTGCTATGGAACCTGAGGGAATTTGAAAAATCCCCGGTAGGGAGCGATAGTCTGTGTCACAGGGGTAAACCACAAGAACTGCGAGATACCCTGAGAGGGAAGGGTAGCATGTTGAGGTAACCCCAAGTGGGTTACAACTATGTGGGCCACCAGGCGTTCCGCAATGGAGGCCTGGGTCTTGAGAAAACAAACCGCCCAAGGGGGGTGCTTTAAGGGGCCTGGCACCTGATGGCACTTTACACATAAAACTTCCTGAGTCAAATCCTCTGTACTCACACCTGCAGTCCATGACTCACAGGATAGCAAAAAAATGGGTGCAGTATCGTGCTCTATTTCCTGGTCAGACGTATCTGACTGACCAGCCACGTGGAAATATCAAGCATCGCTATACTGGTCCTGACTGACGCTAAGATTAGCTGCAGGGACCCATAATCAGCGTATGCAACACACAATTCTATCTAAAATATGGCAACGTGCAGCACGCAACAGTATGTGACAAACCTCACAAATATTGACAAGTATATACATGTGAGGTCTCAGAACTACCCTAAGTACACCTGTATTAGGGCAGCTTGTAAAGAAAAGGGATAGATATACACTGACAGGTGATAGAAAAAGCAGACAGTCAGCACTAGCATAAGTCACATACAATGCAGACATATATATACATAAACATTACATATAATATACTGCAAATGTCGCTACAATCAACTGCCCAGATTCAGTGTCTGGGAAGGCTATAGCGCTGTGTACACTCACCCAAATGGCCATGTACGCAGGGGGACAGGGCTCACTGTTATCCTAGGAGTTCTGTAGCTGCACCACAGAGAAAATGGCCGCCTGGAGACCTCAGAGGAAGCGTGTGGCCCGCGGAGGAATGCAGCTCAGGGACGCCAGACCACACACAGGAAAGGCGCTCTGAGCTAAGGGGAGGCTGCCTCCCCAGACTAGCAATTAATCCCCGGGACGTCGGCTCCCACTGCCAAACTTCAAGTCCCTGGTGGTCTAGTGGTCACACGGGGTTTGCCTCTACAGAGGGGGAGCCCGCTGCCACTGCTAGCACCTCCGGTCTGTCCCCAGAGACCGGAGGCAGGATGTTACACACGCGGGTCACCGCAAGTGGTGACCCACGACTTACCTGATGCCCGTCAATCCGGCTGCAGCCTTGGGATTCCTTCAGAGCCCGGCTAGTACAGACTCTGGGGTCCCACCACGATCCCCAGATCTGTACTGGTGTCGCGGCGCCGGCGGGGTGGAGGAGCGGCAGCTTGGACGTCCAGTGGACAGTCCGACGCTGCCGCTCTGAAGAGTTCTAAAAATAAAATTAAATTAAAACTCCTATATTAAACTTAGGGGCTGCTAATCAGCCCCCCCTACGGTAACCCAACTCCGGCCGGACACCTATGGAAACTGAGGTGCCTCAGGCTTGGGGGCGGGATTATAGGGAGAGTGGACCCAGTGCATTCTGGGAGCTAAAAGCTTAACTGCGTGGTGCCCGGATTTGGTTCCCAACCTATAACCCCCAAGGTCAACCCTGTGGACTCTGAAGAAGAAATAAACTTCTTGGATATCTCATTAACAATCGAAGATGGCCACATCTCAACAGATTTGTTCCGTAAGAAAACATCAACAAACAGCATCCTACACAATAGAAGCTCTCACTTTCCTCCAGTGCTAAAGGGTTTACCGAAGGGCGAATTCCTCCATATGAAATGGAATTGCTCGGAAGAACATACATTCCGAATGAGATCTGAACAATTAAGCACTAGACTTAAAACTCGAGGATACAGCAGAAAAACCATTAAACGAGCATACAAGGATACTGAACAATATACAAAGGATCAACTTCTGGTACCTAAAAAGGAGAAATAACAAAAGGATTGCATAAGATTTGTAGGAACATTCTGTCAAGAGTGGAGGAGTATCCAAGGAATTTTATATAAACATCTATATGTACTGCGTACTGATCATGACTTATCCCAAATTCTTGGTGAGAAAATACAGAGGAGTTGGAGAAGATCTAAAAATCTCAAGGACATACTAGTACAGAGTCACCTTGAGTCCCCTAAAAAACCATTGTATTTTAAAAAGGGATCCAGAAAATGTGGGACATGTAAAGCATGCCCAACGATGACCACCACAGACAGTTTCTGTGATAGATACAACAAAACTTGGGTTATAAAAGGAACACATTAACTGTAATTCAAAAGCAATAATTTATAACTTGCGTGTCCATGCAACAAAAATTACATTGGCAAGACCAAGAGACCTTTAAAAAAACGGATCCTGGAACATCTAGGAAGCATAAGGAATGCTGAAAGAGATCAACAGATGTTTAAATCCCTCACGCCAATAGCGAGACACTTCATGAAGTATCATGAAGGCAATCTAAAAGGTTTAAAAGCATTTGGAATGAAGAGAATCATTCCAAGCATCAGAGGGGTAGATGTGAACTGCGAATTGTTGAAACAGGAGACTAAATTCATATTTCTTATGAATACTTCAATACCCAGAGGTTTGAACAAGGAAAATAATTATTCAAAAATTTTGGGATAAAATAGGATAATAATGGATTGCTTTATGAATATCCTCATATATACCCTTATTGGCATATATATTCTATAAAGGCATATATATGCTACAAATACCCTTACGCTATATATACAAAGGTGTATGTATGCTACAAACATTTCTATGGATACCTTTATTGCTATATACATTTATTACATTCCTCTATATTTTGTGTTTGTCTTGTTTATAGTTTATTCACACATGAGAGAAATAAAAAAAAAAATTGGCTTACCTCTCTCGTGTATGTTTTTGGTTTCTTAACACTATCACTCAATGTAAAATTTATATATATACATATTTATTTATCACAACAGTATTTAAAATACTCAATCTTAATATTTATTATCATAACATTAGCTATAATATTTTGGCGATGTATTTGTTCACAGGACTTATTATCATTACTACTTTATTTTGTATTTATTGATGGATTTTTTGTATCAGGATATAGATTTATCACTAGTGGGCTTATTGAATCTGGATATACACATATTCACATTAACCACAACACCTATACACTTTGAGAGTAATCTGTATATATAGGGCCTGGTTAATACTTGGATGGGAGACCACCTGGTAATACCATGTGCCGTAGACAATCACATATATATATTTTTTTATATATGAGATTTTTTTAATATATATGAGACTTTTTGGTAGAATTTACTTTATTTTACACTTACCGTATATACTCGAGTATAAGCCGAGTTTTTCAGCACATTTTTTGTGCTGAAAAAGCCCCCCCTCGGCTTATACTCGAGTGATGCTCCGGTTCTCCTGTTCCGCAGCTGAGTAGGGCGCCACATATTGGGCGCCTCACTCAGCTGCGTACCATGCGGGCCGCGGTGCAGACTGTGTCTCTGTGACACAGCTGCACCGCGTGTGTAGCGCTGACCAGATGGAGTTTGGTCAGCACTACACAGTGCCAAACACACAGCCGCCGGCTCCGGCAGCTGTGTGTTTGTTGTAATTAGCAGCCGATGAGAGTCTGTCAGACTCTCATCGGCTGCTGCTGCTCCCACTGCGGGAGCCATCTTCCGGCTCCCGCAGTGGGTAATAGGAGAGACGTCATGATGTAATGACGTCTCTCCCATAATGCAAAGCGGCCGGAGGAACCGGTAGCAGCGTCGGGACCAGGAGCGGGGTTTCAGGCAAGTGTTTTTTTTTATTATTACGTCTCTCTCTACTGGGGGGGCTACTACTGGGGGCAGTACTAGGGGGGGGGATTACTACTGGGGGCACTACCAGGGGGGGTAATTACTACTGGGGGCACTACCAGGAGGAATAATTACTATTGGGGGCACTACCAGGGGGGAGGTTACTACTGGCGGCACTACCAGGGAGGGGTTACTACTGGGGGCACTACCAGGGGGGGATTAGTACTGGTGGCACTACCAGGGGAGGATATTACTACTATGGGCACTACCAGGGGGTGGTTACTACTGGGGGCACTACCAGGGGGGAATACTACTGGGGGCACTACCAGGGGGGATTACTACTGGGGACACTACCAGGGGGGATTACTACTGGGGACACTACCAGGGGGGGATATTACTACTGGGGGCACTACCATGGGGGATTACTACTGGGGGCACTACTACCAGTAGCTGCTGCATTTCCCACCCTAGGCTTATACTCGAGTCAATAAGTTTTCCCAGTTTTTTGGGGTAAAATTAGGTACCTCGGCTTATATTCGGGTCGACTTATACTCAAGTATATACGGTATATATCTTTGGTAAAAAAAAATTGGGGGGGGGGGGGGGTTTATAAAATGTATTTATCATCACTATTTTTTGGATTATATGATAGCACCAATTATTGCGGATATGTATGTATTGGGATTTGTATTTTTATTTATTTCTCTTTTCAAACATTACAGATGCATATTTATTATATTTTTCTAATATTATGGATTATATACCTATTGGGATACCAATATATTATGAGTATGGCACCATCAAAGATTAAACAGGAACAACACAAGATGTATGGTCAATATTAATTTATACATATATATCTCTGCTACTCATTATTGTTTAATATTTATTTATACATATATTTGTGCTACTTATTATTAATGTTTATTTAGAGAATAGGTATTTGATTGTACTAGTCTGTCCTTCTTTACTGATAGGAATCCATCTATCATAAATTGATTCTATTAACCTGAATAAACTCCAGTACTACATGATACCCACGTGACCTGTATGGGTGAGACTAAAAATCCCATTGTATAATAGAAAGAAAGACTGTAGATTGGGCTTACATAGATACACACCATGCCAAGTTTTTCATTAGTGTTTACATAGTCCACAGTAATCATTATCTTCAGGCAAACACGAGTGAAACTAGATACTTGATTGCTCTAGTCTTGGAGCAATCAGTAAATCAGGGCTCCATTAAGCCCCTAATGCATATGTCATGCACTCCTAGTGTAAAATATCTCCGTCAATCTACAATTGGAGGGGTGGGACTTACTGAGGTGGCCGGATACGATTGGCCAAAACTAACAGTCTCCCGATTGGCTGGACACCCGGGCTGAGGGTACATAAGGCAGGTCTGTGTAAACACTCAGCTTGCCTCGATAAAGCTATTAGCGAAACGCTGCGTCAGTCATGCGACGTGCTCTGCCAGTTCCTGCCATGTCTAATATGATATAATAAGAGATATGGTAAGAACTTACCTTTGTTATCTCTATTTCTACGAAGTCCATAGGGTTCCACAGGATACCTTGGGGTATAGGTGATGATGTCAGGCATCGGGCACCACAGAGTTAAGTTTCTTCATCCTCCCAGGATGCACTGGGGTCGCCCTCCTATACCCCGCCCCCAAGCCTCAGGCACCTAAGTTACGTTACAAGCCATAGGCCGGAGGAGGAGAAAGAGAGAGAAGAAAGTCTGGAACACACTAGGAATCACTTTTTCACCAGAAGGAGACGGAAAAACGGTGACCAGAGCAAAGCCCATATGCAGTACAGGTGCGACAGGGCGGGAGTCCTGTGGAACCCTATGGACTTCGTAGAAATAGAGATAACAAAGGTAAGTTCTTGCCATATCTCTTATTTTCTACTGCAGGGTCCATAGGGAATCCACAGGATACCTTGAGGATGTCCCAAAGCAGTATCCTTTAAGGGTGGGGACGCTCCTGTGCTGTAAGGATAATCCACCGCGTAGGTATCAAAAGCATCCCGTAAGAACGTATGGACAGATGACCACGTGGCTGCCTTGCAAAGCTGAACCGCTGAGGCGTCACGTCGAGCTGTCCACGAAGGACCGACAGACCTAGTGGAATGAGTCCTGACCGAAGATGGAACGGGAAGACCTTCAGGAGCATAAGCTTCAGAAATAGCCAGGCGAATCCATCCTGCCAACGTTTTAGTGGCAGGCCAACCCTTCTTCCGGAAGCCATAAAGGACAAACAATGAGTCCGACTTCCTAAAAAAGCGGTGCGGTCAACATAAGAGTTTTAAGACTCGCACCACATCTAAGGTGGCCTCACCAACCAAAAGGTCCGGTGAATTAAAGGCCGGTACAATAATTTCCTTGTTGATATGGAAACTAGATACCACCTTCGGAAGAAATCCAGGACGGGTGCGAAGCACAGCCCTGTTCCTATGAAAAATAAGAAAAGGAGGTCTGCATGACAGAGCTCCCAATTCCGAAACCCTTCTAGCTGAGGCAATGGCCAGAAGGAAAACTGTCTTAAGCATAAGCCATTTCAAATCCACTGAGCCCAGTGGTTCAAATGGCGGTCCTTGAAGAGCCCTTAGGACCACAGCCAGATCACAAGGTGCCACAGGTGGAACAAAGGGAGGCTGAATACGCAGTACACCTTGCATAAAGGTGCGGACATCAGGGAGCGTAGCAATCCTACGATGAAACCAGACTGACAGGGCAGACCACTGAGGGTTGCTTCAGTACCTCTAGTTCTGGACCCTAACACCAGCAGTGTGCGATAGAGTCAGAAGGCCCTGAGGACCATCTCTGGGAGGCCCCCTCTGGTCACTAGGAGTTGAAACCTCTCTTGGTGAGACCAGTCCCCCGGGATGCACCTCGTGACGGTTGACGAAGTCCACTTACCAATGAGAACTCCCGGAAAGAACACTGCAGAGAAGGCCGGGAGATGACTCTTGGACTATGTAAGAATGTGTGACATTCCTGTCATTGCTGCCCAAATACGAGTGTCTACTAGATGTAACCCACCGTTGTGACGTTATCGGACTTAACCTTTACCGGTTTACCGTGAAGTATGTGTTAGGCCAGAACAAGGGCCCAAGACAGCTTAACGTTCCAATAAATTAATTGGCAGGGCGGAATCGCCAGACGTCCAACTGCCCCGAAAGGACTGTGGACTGGTCACTGCGCCCCAGAGACTGGCGTCCATTGTAAGGATTACCCTAGTTGAGATGGCCATAGCCACCCAGACAGAGACATACACAACTCCGGAGAGAGCATTATTGTCTGAACTGTGATCCGATGGAGGAACTCGTTCTATCTGGAGAGAATTAGTTTGTGCAAAGGCCTGGAATGGAACTGAGCATAGTCCACCCTACCAAAGATAGACACCCTGGATTCTAGAACCCGCATTACAGAGTGTAATGACACTTGTCGATTGCGGAGACATCCGCGCACTCGTAGATGAAGAGTGGAGATCTTACCTGACGTCAGAAAGATTCTCCGATTCTGAGAATCCAGCAGGGCTCCCAGATGGAAAATACCCTGTGAGGGAATCAGGGAGGACTTTTTCCCAGTTGAATAACCATTTGTGCTTGTGAAGGAAAGTAATGGTTAACTTGAAATGGCTTCAAAGTACCTTGGTGATCCTGCTAAGAGCAGGAGACCATTCAGATACTGGAGCAGTCAGATACACTGAATAGGTGGGCTGTCCGGGTAAACCCCGGTGGGGCTGTGAACAGTCCAAAGGGCAGAGTCCGAAAATTGTAAGTGTTGCTGTGGAACAGCAAACTGGAGCTAACGCTGATGAGAGGTCTCTATAGGTACCCGTAGGTACGTGACTTGAATATTTACTGATAGCATAAAGTCCCCAGGTTCCAAATTTGGGAAGATGGAGTGTAGGGGTTTCCTGAGCTCAGGCACCTTTAGGAACTGGTTCTGGGAAATGAGACAGAGGATAGGCCAATGGGGACCATTCGGCCACAGCACCAGAAAGAAAATAGAATAAGCAGTCCCTCCTGAGATAGAGGGTCTGGCATAAAGAGCTCTGCTTACCGCAAGGACTGTATAGCTTTCTGGATTTGTTCAGGTCCGAAGAAGGGCCTGTGTAACAAAACATATGAGGCGGCAGTCCGAGCAATGAGAGGGCGTACCCGTGAGAGACTACCACTCCTACCCAAGCATCCGTGGTGACTTGACACCAGCAGTGGTTGAACTAAAAAAATAAAAAATAAAAATCAGTATCTCACTCTGGAATCCCCCAGATGAAGGCCTGACCCATAAGGCTGAAGGTTTATGCTTAGGTAAGAAGCAGGGCATCTGGATGTATAGGTCTGCTCGGTACCAGGTATGGCGGCCCTTGTGGTGTCCGACAGCCTAGGGAAAAAAACATGCCTTTAGGCTGACCCTGAGGACAAAAGTACTGAATAGATTTAGTCCGAGGCCTTGTATAACTGAAGGCGGAAATTTTTCCGATAGTGATACTTCCAATGTTGCTACAGTCTTGTCAAGGTGAGGACCAAACAAGATCTTCCCAATATATGGTATCTACAGCTCCGCTTTCCAAAAGCGCAGCCACAGGGTATGGCGGCGGATACAGTTGCAGCTGAAACCTTGGAGGTTAGGAGACTGGCATCCAACGTAGTTACTCCCACATATGAAAACTGCATATTTTATGTGAGCGACAAAAGACATTTGATCCCTAGCAATGTTGGAGGGAAAAAGCTTTACAAACGCATCCGCCCAGTATGTAATAGCATTTACCAACCAGGCGATAGCCATGGAAGGACGGGCAACAGCCCCTGATAGCGAGTATATTGATTTCAGGCAAAGGTACCATCTACGGATCCTTAGAATCCGTCCGGCCAGGAATGGGAGACGTAGTAATGCTCTTAATTAACGAGTATCAGGAAAATCCACCCCAGGAGGTGATTTCCATGACTTGTGATGACCCTCGGGGAATGGGAAACATGAGGCCAAACGCTCTCGCGAAAGCCAGACTTTCGCCACGAGATCCACCCGCTGGTTAGAGACGGGAAACACAGCAGAAGACACGTTAATGCTTAAACTGAGAGTGTTTGAGTTAGGTGCAGGTTCGTCATTCTGTGTAACTAGAATGGACCTGACTGGCAGCACCAAAGCAGGGATAATAACAATACATGATTTAGGCTACCCCTCGTGTGAGAGGAAAGAGCCCGATACATCATCCAGGTTACCCTATGTTAGACGACAGAGGAAACTGGGAAGTAACCACAGGGCGTTTCTTACGTCATTTCGTAGAAACGACATCCACCCAGGGCGGTAATCCTTGCAAGGGAAATGACAGACTGTTGTGGTACCAGAGGGAATTTCATGTACTGTGAAAAACCCCGGTAGGCAGAGATAGTCTGTTACACAGGAGTAAACCGTAATAAACTGCGAGATACCCTGAAATGAAAGGCAGTATGTTGAAATAACCCCAAGGGAGTTACAACAATGGGGGTCACCTGACGATCCGCAATGGAGGCCAGGATCCTGAGAAACAAACCGCCCAAGGGGGTTGTGTAAGAGGCCCGGCACCAGATGGCGCCGCATACATAACCCTTTCTGAGTAAAATCCTCCGCACTACTACCTGCAGTCCATGACTTGCAGGATAGCAAAATTGAGTGCAGTATTGTGCTCTATCTCCTGGTCAAACCTATCTGACTAACCATCTTCACGGAAATATTAAGTAACGCTATACTGGTCCTGACTGACGCTAAGATTAGCAGCAGGGACCCATTTTCAGCGTATGCAACACACAGTTCCACCTGAAATATGGCAACGTGCAGCACGCAACAGTATGTGACAAACCTCACAAATATTGACAAGTATATATATGTGAGGTCTCAGAACCACCCTAGGTACACCTGTATTAGGGCAGATTGGAAAGAAAAGGGATAAATATACACTGACAGGTGAGAGAAAATGCACAGACAGTCAGCACTAGCATAAGTCACATACAATGCAGAAATATATATATATATATATATATATATATATATATGTCAGGTCCATAAATATTGGGACAGTGACAGAATCTTCTTATTTTGTCCTCTATTCGCCACCACAATGGCTTTCAAATGAAACAAACAAGATGTGATTTAACTGCAGACTTTCAGATTTCATTTGAGGGTAATTACATCCAAATCAGGTGAACAGTGTAGGAATTACAACGGTTTCTATATGTACCTCCCACTTTTTAAGGGGCCAAAAGTAATGGGACAAACTAAACAATCCTAAATCTAACTTTCACTTTTTAATACTTTGTTGCAAATCCTTTGCAGGCAATTACAGCCTGAAGTCTGGAACACATAGACATCACCAGATGCTGGGTTTCATCCCTGGTGATGCTCTGCCAGGCCTCTACTGCAAATGTCTTCAGTTACTGCTTGTTCTTGGGGCATTTTCCCTTCAGTTTTGTCTTCATCAAGTGAAATGCATGCTCAATCGGATTCAGGTCAGGGGATTGACTTGGCCATTGCATAACATTCCACTTTTTAGCCTTAAAAAACTCTTTGGTTGCTTTTGCAGTATGCTTCGGGTCATTGTCCATCTGCACTGTGAAGCGCTGTCCAATGAGTTCTGAAGCATTTGACTGAATATGAGCATATAATATTGCCCGAAACACTTCAGAATTCATTCTGCTGCTTTTATCAGCAGTCACATCATCAATAAATACAAGGGAACCAGTTCCATTGGCAGCCATACATGCCCACGCCATGACACTACCACCACCATGCTTCACTGATGAGGTGGTATGTTTTGGATCATGAGCAGTTCCTTTCCTTCTCCATACTCTTCTCTTCCCATCACTCTGGTACAAGTTGATCTTTGTCTCATCTGTTAATTGGATGTTGTTCCAGAACTGTAATGGCTTTTGTAGATGTTGTTTGGCAAACTCTAATCTGGTCTTCCTGTTTTTGTGGCTCACCAATGGTTTGTATCTTGTGGTGAACCCTCTATATTCACTCTTGTGAAGTCTTCTCTTGATTGTTGACTTTGACACATATACATCTACCTCCTGGAGAGTGTTCTTGATTTGGCCAACTGTTGTGAAGGGGTTTTTCTTCACCAGGGAAATAATTCCTATTGTCATCCACCACAGTTGTTTTCCGTGGTCTTCCGGGTCTTTTGGTGTTGCTGAGCTCTCCGGTGCGTTCTTTCTTTTTAAGAATGTTCCAAACAGTTGACTTGGCCACACATAATGTTTTTGCTATCTCTCTGATGGGTTTGTTTTGATTTTTCAGCCTAATGATGGCTTGCTTCACTGATAGTGACAGCTTTTTGGATCTCATATTGAGAGTTGACAGCAACTGATTCCAAATGCAAATGTCACACCTAGAATCAACTCCAGACCTTTTACCTGCTTAATTGATAATGAAATAATGAGGGAATAGCCCACACCTGTCCATGAAATAGCTTTTGAGTTGATAGTCCCATTACTTTTGGCCCCTTAAAAAGTGGGAGACACATATTGAAACTGTTGTAATTCCTACACCGTTCACCCGATTTGGATGCAATTACCCTCAAATTAAATCTGAAAGTCTGTCGTTAAAGCACATCTTGTTTGTTTCATTTCAAAACCATTGTGGTGGTGAGTAGAGGCCAAAATCTGAAAATTCTGTCATTGTCCCAATATTTATGGACCTGACTGTATATATATATATATATATATATATATATATATATAAAATCATACCTCCCAACATGACCCTCTCCAGGAGGGACACAATGCTCTGGTCCTGGACTTCCCTGGCAATTTATGATTGGTGGAGGCTCCAGAGGTGGGGCTGCAGCACAGTCCAAAATTCAAATAGGGGAGTCACACCAACTGCCAGTGAGTCCCAGCCAGTGATGTTGGGCAGCGTGTGAGATGACAGTTGGTGTGACTCCCCTATTTGAATTTTGAACTGCGCTGCAGCCCCACCTCTTACCAGGGAAGTCCAGGACCAGAGCATTGTGTCCCTCCTGGAGAGGGTCATGTTGGGAGGTATGATATATACACATACACACACACACACATACATAAACATGACATATAATATACTGCAAATGTCGCTACATTCAACTTCCCAGATTCAGTGTCTGGGAAGGCTATAGCACTGTGTACACTTACCCAAACGGTGAGGTACCCAGGGGGACTGGACCAACTGCTGTCCTTGGAGTTCCTTGCTGCACCATAGAAATAAAATGGCCGCCTGGAGACCTCAGAGGAAGTGTGGCCCGCAGAGGAATGCAGCTCAGGGACGCCAGACTATACCACTGAAAGGCGTGCTGAGCTGAGGGGAGGAGCCGCTACAACAGGGAAGGCTGCCTCCCCTGGCCGGCTATTAACCCCCGGGACGCCGGCTCCCTGCGCCGATCTTGAAGTCCCTGGTGGTCTAGTGGACACGCGGGGTATGGGGGGGCCCACCGCCACTGCCAGCGCCTCCGGTCTGTCCCCAGAGACCGGAGGCATCGGACAGCATTGACCCGCGACCTTACCTGCTCCCCTTCGATCCGGCAGCAGTGCTGGGCGCCCGCAGAGTCCAGCTAGTACAGACTCTGGGGTCCCGCTGTGATCCCCAGATCTGTACTGGCGTCTCAGCGCCGTCGGGGTGATGGAGCGGCAGCTTGGACGTCCTATGGACAGTCCGACGCTGCCGCTCTGAAGAGTCAAAAAGTAAATAAAAAAACTTTTAAAACAAGATAAAGCTTAGGGGCTGCTAACCAGCCCCCCTGCAATAACGGTGACCCGACTCCGGTCAGGCTCAAACTTAAAACTAAGGTGTCCTGGGCTTGGGGGCGGGGTTATAGGGAGAGTGGACCCAGTGCATCGTTGGAGCTAAAAGCTTTAACTGCGTGGTGCCCGGATATGGTTCCCAACCTATACCCCAAGGTCAACCCTGTGGACCCCCTATGGACTCTGAAGAAGAAATGGAGCATATGTGAATAAAAGCACCTGATATAGATTTACATATCTGTTCCCAGAATGCACCTCTACTAATGCTGTAAAATATACATCTCATTTGAGAGAAGGTGTAACATTAAACTATTACTTCACATCATACTCTTAAGTTCCCATACACGGTGAGATTCAAAGTTGGTAAGATCAGTTGTACGATTTCCCTTGAATTTCTTCCCTTGAAATTCTTCATAAGATGTGGTCTAATGGTGTACGATTGACCATTAAGATCATAGGATAAGATGCACAGAAGTGTATCACATCGTACACAATCAGTTGAGATCTCTATGCAAAACTATCTGATCTGCGATCCAACTAGATGACGGCGGAAACGCGCATCGGGGTCGCAGAAGGCTCAAAATACAACTATTTGCAAACGATTAGTCTGTCCAACCTGTTGAAAATGCCAAAATCGTGTTAAAAATCGTCCTGTGTATGGCCAGCTTAACCCTAACTAATGTTGACTAATATGTGAGAATATGGATTACATTTATACATAAGTTATTTATACTCACTTTGAGGGTAACAGCATTTAGGGAGGATCACTTAACTACTTAAGAACCACTACTGTGTATAACAGTTTGCATTTGCAGACAGCCACACTTAGGATTCCAAATATAGGGCCTGATTCAGAGCCACTCGTAAGTGGCAGCTCGTTCGCTCCGAGCGATGTTTGCCCAACTGCGCATGTGTACGGATCGTTATACGCATGCGCGAACCAGTCAGTGCGGCCGAAATTCATGTGCTCGCAAAATAGCGAATGCCTGCTAATTTGAGTGACAGGATGAGGCGTATGTGGGTGGTAACAGGGGAAGGTGCTTGAAAACGGGGAGTGGAGATCCGAACGCAGGCGTGCTTAAAGGTCAAAACGGGCGTTTTATGGGTGTGCATATTTAAAACAGCAGCGTCATTGACCACGTCACTGGGTTATTTTATAGCCAGAACTGCTCGCAAAATTGTGGTAGCAAAAACCAACCACAAGAATAGCGAGCAGCTCATACCCTGTTCGATGTACTCGATTAATCTAATAAATAGCGGACATGACGTAGGATGCGAGCGGACAGGGGGCGTAGTTTCCCAAAAAACGACCGCAAGTTTTGTTCGCTCGTTCAGACCTAGAGGCGTGAACAGACCGCAAACAGCGAACGGTACATTTGAATAGCCACCCCTATTTTCTGGACGAGCGAGCGCAAATAGCGACCGGCTCTGAATCAGGCCCATAGTTTCCTGATAAGATTTAGGATCTAGAACTTAATACAGTGAAAAATCATATAAAAATGATTTGAGTCTAATATGACATTTGTTTCAGTTTAACCGTCGCCTCTAAACTCCAATGAACACTGGCTTATCTATTCATTGGCGATAATTTTTAGTATATGTAACCTATTAGTAAGAAGCACATTAAATACATCTTTTGACCTGTTATATCAGGGGTGACTGATTAGCCTGTGCGACATGCAGACAGTAAATATAGAGCACTAACAATGCCACATAAGTAACTCAGATATGACATTTGGTGGCATAGCAGTGATGCTGTAACAATTGTAATCACGTATTTCATACTTTATCACACCTTTCAGATTTTTTACTTGTTTTCGTTGTCCTTTTGCCATTATTTATATTGAAGAAATAATAAAAGTTATACGTTTTAATATTAGAATTCTCCAGTGCACCCACTGTTGGACATTTCACTTTTTTTCTTGCTCTTTTGAATATGCAGGTATGCATCCTGAATATCCAGGGACACCATAAAGTCTCCAGGTTCCATAGCCAGATGATGGACCTGAGAAACTTGTTCAGGCATTTGAGGTTGAGGATAGGCCGAAATGAACCATTTGGTTTCTGCGCTAGAAATAGGCTGGAGTAATATCCTGTTCCCCTCTGAGGAGCCGGAACTGGGACAATGACTCCTGCAAACAGCATAGCCCAAACAGCGTTCTGAAGCTGCAAGGCCTTGGTCCTGTCCTGATAACCTGTGCAGAAAAATTGCTTAGGGGGTTTCAAGCGGAAGGAGAGGGTGTACCCGTGGGAGACCACTTCTCTACCCAAGTGTCCGTTGTGGTCAGGCACCAAAAATGGGCAAACTGAAGAAGTCGGCCTCCCACCTTGGGGTCCCCCAAAAGGAGCACCGTTCCGTCAGGAGGAGGGCTTGACTTGGGCTTGCTTTTCTTCCTGTCGAAGAACTGTCTAGGAAAGAACTGACCCCTGGCTTTGCTAGGAGGTTGGTAGGACCGAAAGGACGAAGACCTGGCACCTGAAAAGGAGGAATGTCCAGACGGGAGACACGCAGACTTAGCCGCGGCCAATGTCTCCACAATTCTGTCCAAATCCGGACCAAATAAAACATTACCATTAAAGGGGAGGACCTCCAACCCCTTCTTGGAGTCCACGTCAGCCCTACAGGAGCATAACCATAGACATCGGCGACCAGCAATCGCAGAAGTAGAGACCCTGGAATTCAAAAGGCACACATCCAATGCTGCCTCGTTGATATAGGTGGAGGAATCCCGTAGGTTGCCCACCAGGGTCCTTTGTTCCTGAGGTGCATCCCGAGGCAGAGAGGCCTCCAAGGCATCAGCCCAGGCCACCATAGCCCTGGCCACCCAACAGATGGCCATGACAGGCCGAGCCGTAGCCCAAGAGAGAGAATAGATGGACTTCAGATACATCTCAACTCTCTTATCTGTGGCATACTTAAGGGAAGACATGGACAGCAAGAGCAGTGTCACACTCTTAACCAAGCACGTGACATGCAAATCTACTGTAGGTGACATCTCCCAAGTAGAAATGACCTCCCGAGGGAAGGAATACGAGGAAGACAAGCGTTTGGAGAGTTGATCACGCGTAACAGGTGATTTCCAGGCCTGTTGCCAGTGGTCCACCAATTGCTCCGACAAAGGGAAGATAGCTGCAGTCTGCTTAGTCCTTTTGAATAAGGAGTGTTTAAGTTTAGGAGGGGGTGGGTCGTCCTCCTCGATCACTAACACTGCACGTACCGCCCTACTAAGGCCCGTGATATACACCTTCGAAGAAGCGTCTTCTTCCAGGGATGAACCCTCAGACTCTGAGAGCTCCCCTTCGTCCGAAGACAGCAGCATGTCGTCTAGAGTCGACTGAGAAGATCGAACCAGATCTCTCCTGGACTTGACCAGGGCCTCTCCCCGCCCTCCCAATTGTAATGGCTGAGTCCTGGTAGAAACCACAACGGTGCTAACCGGGACCGGAGGAGCCTGCAGCGCCATAAGCTGAGGGAGGAACCCCTGAGGGGGCATCCCATAAAAGGAAACATAGGAGGCATTGTCATGCATTCGGACATGGCGCGCAGCTCCTGTACAAACTCCGCCCAAGGATGCTGTTGCTGCGAAGCTGTGACCGCCGTCGGTCCAGGAGGGGTATAACATTTTACACACAAACCATCCATGAAAATGTCCCCCTTCCTCAACCCTGTCCTGCACTTAATGCATGTTAGGAGGGCAGGGGAGGCATGCACTTCATCCTCGCCGCCCAACATCCTGGCAGGCAGAAATGCTGTACCTGTGACCCACCTTTAGCAGCCAATACTGCAAGGTATATGCACACCCTGACCCAGAGTGTGAATAAGAAAACAGCAAGGATAGCTTAAAACTGTGACAGAAATAAAGTGAAAGTCATACAGCAGATGCTAGCAATAAGGTCACACACAATAAAGAGTAAACTCCTGCACAAAGGCACTATAGCGCTGTTACACAGACAGAGGGCCTGATGCAGACCCGGTCGACAGCGCTGTGCGCTCGCAACCGGGTTAATGGTGGCCCAGAGCGCATGCGCACAATGGAGCCGGCTCCGTCGTGCACATGCGCGAGACCCGGATAGCAACGGGCAATCCGGCGCTCCGGGTCTCGCACCAAAGGGGGCATGCTGTCGATGTTGAGTGACAGCACGCCCCCATTGGTGGGCGGGCCGAGGGGGTGGCTACCCAAACGGAGGCGTTCCCTTGAGAACACCTACCGTCTGGGGCCGGCCCCACTGACATCACAAGTGATGTCAGTGGAGAGCTTCCGGCTCTGAGAGAGCCGAAAGCTCTCTGGGGCTTGCGGCAACGAGACCCTACCACAAGGGTCTCGTCACAAGCCCGATGGTCGCGATGGTCTTGACCATCGCGACCATCAGCATGGCCGCTCGCTTAAGCTGTGGGTGGTCGGAGGCCGTTCTTAAAAAAAAAAAAAAAAAAGACCGGCTCTGTCAGAGCGACCGGCTCTGAATCAGGCCCAGAGTCTGGCATTCTAACAGCTAGGTATACACTAATCTGAAGGCAAGGTATGCTGGGGACCGTTCTGCTGAGAAACGCTGCTTCCACTCTCCTAAAATGGCTGCCAAGCTTGTGGAGAGGTGGAGTCACTGCACTGCTCATGTAACCTCCTCAGAGGAAAAAGAGCGGGTGTGCAGAGGGGAGGGGCCAGCCTTAAAGGCTCAGGCCTCCTCCATAGCCAGCAACAATCCCCCAGTGCCAGCGGCTACTTGGTGGTCCAGTGGGCGCAGGCTCAGTGCGTGCCCCAATGCGCTGACAGCACTCTGGGGGTCCTCAGCCCCGGAGTGCAAGGACCATGGCGCCGAGGTCACTGAAGCGCAGTGACCGCCGTGCTGTACTCACCTGCCATTCCCCCCCCCCGTGAATCTAGCCATGGTCCTGGGGGTCGCATGGGATCCGCTAGCAGGACCCCACCAACCCACGCCGAGGACACCGGGTCAGTACCGTGGACTTGGCACCGGTACTGACTGCTATGTGACTGTCCGCGCTGCGCACACTGAACTGAGAGCTTCTCTTTTGTAAATACTTCGGGTGCTGTATTGGAGCACAGCCCCCCACTGCTCGTCGGTGCGACCACTCAAAATAAGGTGCCTCTGGCCCAGGGGTGGGGTTTAGGGGAGACAGTTGCATCCTAGGATGAAAGTTTTTAACTGCTCGGTGCCCGATCCCCTGACGTCACCTAAATCCCCAAGGTATCCCTGTGAATTACATCCTCTGATCTGTGTATAATACATTCTCTGATCTGTGTATAATACACATACATCCTCTGCTCTGTGTATAATACATCCCCTGCTCTGTGTATAATGTATCTTCTGATCTGTGTATAATACACATACATCCCCTGTTCTGTGTATAATACATTCTCTGATCTGTGCATAATACACATACATCCCCTGCTCTGTGTATAATACATCCCCTGCTCTGTGTATAATGTATCTTCTGATCTGTGTATAATACACATACATCCCCTGTTCTGTGTATAATACATTCTCTGATCTGTGTATAATACACATACATCCTCTGCACTGTGTATAAAACATTCTCTGATCTGTGCATAATACACATACATCCCCTGCTCTGTGTATAATACATCCTCTGATCTGTGTATAATACATCCCCTGCTCTGTGTATAATACATCCCCTGCGCTGTGTATAATACATCCCCTGCTCTGTGTATAATACATCCTCTGATCTGTGTATAATACATCCCCTGCTCTGTGTATAATACATCCCCTGCTCTGTGTATAATACATCCTCTGATCTGTGTATAATATATCCTCTGATCTGTGTATAATGCACATACATCCTCTGATCTGTGTATAATACATCCCCTGCTCTGTGTATAATACATCCCCTGCTCTGTGTATAATACATCCTCTGATCTGTGCATAATACACATACATCCCCTGCTCTGTGTATAATACATCCTCTGATCTGTGCATAATACACATACATCCCCTGCTCTGTGTATAATACATCCTCTGATCTGTGTATAATACACATACATCCCCTGCTCTGTGTATAATATATCCTCTGATCTGTGTATAATACACATACATCCCCAAGCACTGTGTATAATACATCCTCTGATCTGTGTATAATACACATACATCCCCTGCTCTGTGTATAATACATCCTCTGATCTGTGTATAATACATCCCCTGCTCTGTGTATAAGATATCCTCTGATCTGTGTATAATACAAATACATCCCCTGCTCTGTGTATAATATATACTCTGATCTGTGTATAATACACATACATCCCCTGCACTGTGTATAATACATCCCCTGCTCTGTGTATAAGATATTCTCTGATCTGTGTATAATACAAATACATCCCCTGCTCTGTGTATAATACATCCTCTGATCTGTGTATAATACATCCCCTGCTCTGTGTATAATATATCCTCTGATCTGTGTATAATACAAATACATCCCCTGCTCTGTGTATAATATATCCTCTGATCTGTGAATAATACACATACATCCCCTGCACTGTGTATAATATATACTCTGATCTGTGTATAATACACATACATCCCCTGCACTGTGTATAATACATCCCCTGCTCTGTGTATAATACACATACATCCCCTGCTCTGTGTATAATATATCCTCTGATCTGTGTATAATACACATACATCCCCTGCTCTGTGTATAATATATCCTCTGATCTGTGTATAATACACATACATCCCCTGGTCTGTGTATAATACATCCCCTGCTCTGTGTATAATACATCCTCTGATCTGTGTATAATACATCCTCTGATATGTGTACAATACATCCCCTGCTGTGTATAATACATCCCCTGCTCTGTGTATAATACATCCTCTGATCTGTGTATAATACATCAACTGCTCTGTGTATAATACATCCCCTGCTCTGTGTATAATACATCCCCTGCTCTGTGTATAATATATCCACTGATCTGTGCATAATACACATACATCCCCTGCTCTGTGTATAATACATCCTCTGATCTGTGTATAATACATCCCCTGCTCTGTGTATAATACACATAAATCCCCTGCTCTGTGTATAATATATCCTCTGATCTGTGTATAATACACATACACCCCCTGCACTGTGTATATAATACATCCTCTGATCTGTGTATAATATATCCTCTGATCTGTGTATAATACACATACACCCCCTGCACTGTGTATATAATACATCCCCTGCTCTGTGTATAATATATCCTCTGATCTGTGTATAATACACATACATCCCCTGCACTGTGTATAATATATCCTCTGATCTCTGCATAATACACATACATCCCCTGCACTGTGTATAATATATCCTCTGATCTCTGCATAATACATATACATCCCCTGCTCTGTGTATAATACATCCTCTGATCTCTGTATAATACATCCCCTGCTCTGTGTATAATACATCCCCTGCTCTGTGTATAATACATCCCCTGCTCTGTGTATAATACATCCCCTGCTCTGTGCATAATACACATACATCCCCTGCTCTGTGTATAATACATCCCCTGCTCTGTGTATAATACATCCCCTGCTCTGTGTATAATACATCCCCTGCTCTGTGTATAATAAATCCTCTGATCTGTGCATAATACACATACATCCCCTGCTCTGTGTATAATACATCCCCTGCTCTGTGTATAATACATCCTCTGATCTGTGTATAATACATCACCTGCTCTGTGTACAATATATCCCCTGCTCTGTGTATAATATATCCTCTGATCTGTGTATAATACACATACATCCACTGCTCTGTGTATAATATATCCTCTGATCTGTGTATAATACACATACATTCCCTGGTCTGTGTATAATACATCCCCTGCTCTGTGTATAATACATCCTCTGATCTGTGTATAATACATCCCCTGCTCTGTGTATAATACATCCTCTGATCTGTGTATAATATATCCTCTGATCTGTGCATAATACACATACATCCCTGCTCTGTGTATAATACATCCCCTGCTCTGTGTATAATATATCCTCTGATCTGTGTATAATACACATACATCCCCTGCTCTGTGTATAATACATCCTCTGATCTCTGCATAATACATCCTCTGATCTGTGTATAATACATCCCCTGCTCTGTGTATAATACATCCCCTGCTCTGTGCATAATACACATACATCCCCTGCTCTGTGTATAATACATCCTCTGATCTGTGTATAATATATCCTCTGATCTGTGTATAATACATCCCCTGCTCTGTGTATAATACATCCTCTGATCTGTGTATAATATATCCTCTGATCTGTGTATAATACATCCCCTGCTCTGTGTATAATAAATCCTCTGATCTGTGCATAATACACATACATCCCTTGCTCTGTGTATAATACATCCTCTGATCTGTGTATAATATATCCTCTGATCTGTGTACAATACATCCCCTGCTCTGTGTATAATACATCCTCTGATCTGTGTATAATACATCCCCTGATCTGTGTATAATACATCCCCTGCTCTGTGTATAATACATCCCCTGCTCTGTGTATAATACATCCCCTGCTCTGTGTATAATACATTCTCTGATCTGGGTATAATACATCAGCTGCTCTGTGTATAATACATCCTCTGATTTGTGTATAATACATCCCCTGCTCTGTGTATAATACATCCTCTGATCTGTGTATAATACACATACATCCCCTGCACTGTGTATAATACATCCTCTGATCTCTGCATAATACATCCTCTGATCTGTGTATAATACATCCCCTGCTCTGTGTATAATACATCCCCTGCTCTGTGCATAATACACATACATCCTCTGATCTGTGTATAATATATCCTCTGCTCTGTGGATAATACATCCTCTGATCTGTGTATAATACATCCCCTGCTCTGTGTATAATACATCCTCTGATCTCTGCATAATACATCCTCTGATCTGTGTATAATACATCCCCTGCTCTGTGTATAATAAATCCTCTGATCTGTGCATAATACATCCTCTGATCTGTGTATAATATATCCTCTGATCTGTGTATAATATATCCTCTGATCTGTGTATAATACATCCTCTGATCTGTGTATAATACATCCCCTGCTCTGTGTATAATATATCCTCTGATCTCTGCATAATACATCCTCTGATCTGTGTATAATATATCCTCTGATCTGTGTATAATACATCCTCTGATCTGTGTATAATACATCCCCTGCTCTGTGTATAATATATCCTCTGATCTCTGCATAATACACATACATCCCCTGCTCTGTGTATAATACATCCTCTGATCTGTGTATAATACATCCTCTGATCTGTGTATAATACATCCCCTGCTCTGTGTACAATATATCCCCTGCTCTGTGTATAATACATCACCTGCTCTGTGTATAATACATCCTCTGATCTGTGTATAATACATCCCCTGCTCTGTGTATAATACATCCTCTGATCTGTGTATAATACATCACCTGCTCTGTGTATAATACATCCTCTGATCTGTGTATAATACATCCCCTGCTCTGTGTATAATACATCCTCTGATCTGTGTATAATACATCCCCTGCTCTGTGTATAATATATCCTCTGATCTGTGTATAATACATCACCTGCTCTGTGTATAATACATCCTCTGATCTGTGTATAATACATCACCTGCTCTGTGTATAATACATCCTCTGATCTGTGTATAATACATCACCTGCTCTGTGTATAATACATCCTCTGATCTGTGTATAATACATCCCCTGCTCTGTGTATAATACATCCTCTGATCTGTGTATAATACATCCCCTGCTCTGTGTATAATATATCCTCTGATCTGTGTATAATACACATACATCCCCTGCTCTGTGTATAATATATCCTCTGATCTGTGTATAATACACATACATCCCCTGCTCTGTGTATAATACATCCCCTGCTCTGTGTATAATACATCCTCTGATCTGTGTATAATACATCCCCTGCTCTGTGTATAATACATCCCCTGCTCTGTGTATAATACATCCCCTGCTCTGTGCATAATACATCCTCTGATCTGTGTATAATATATCCTCTGATCTGTGCATAATACACATACATCCCCTGCTCTGTGTATAATATATCCTCTGATCTGTGTATAATACACATACATCCCCTGCTCTGTGTATAATACATCCCCTTATCTGTGTATAATACATCCCCTGCTTTGGGTATAATACATCCCCTGCTTTGGGTATAATACATCCCCTGCTTTGGGTATAATACATCCCCTGCTTTGTGTATAATATATCCCCTGCACTGTGTATAATACATCCCCTGCACTGTGTATAATACATCCTCTGATCTGTGTATAATACACATACATCCCCTGCTCTGTGTATAATACATTCTCTGATCTGTGTATAATACATCCCCTGCTCTGTGTATAATACAGCCCCTGCTCTGTGTATAATACATCCCCTGCTCTGTGTATAATACATCCCCTGCTCTGTGTATAATACATCCCCTGCACTGTGTATAATACATCCTCTGATCTGTGTATAATACACATACATCCCCTGCTCTGTGTATAATACATCCCCTGCTCTGTGCATAATACATTCTCTGATCTGTGTATAATACATCCCCTGCTCTGTGTATAATATATCCTCTGATCTGTGTATAATATATCCTCTGATCTGTGCATAATACACATACATCCCCTGCACTGTGTATAATACATCCTCTGATCTGTGCATAATACACATACATCCCCTGCTCTGTGTATAATACATCCTCTGATCTGTGTATAATACATCCCCTGCTCTGTGTATAATAAATCCCCTGATCTGTGCATAATACACATACATCCCCTGCTCTGTGTATAATATATCCTCTGATCTGTGTATACTACACATACATCCCCTGCTCTGTGTATAATACATCCTCTGATCTGTGTATAATACATCCTCTGATCTGTGTATAATATATCCTCTGATCTGTGTATAATATATCCTCTGATCTCTGCATAATACACATACATCCCCTGCACTGTGTATAATACATCCTCTGATCTCTGCATAATACATCCTCTGATCTGTGTATAATACATCCCCTGCTCTGTGCATAATACACATACATCCCCTGCTCTGTGTATAATACATCCTCTGATCTGTGTATAATACATCCTCTGATCTGTGTATAATACATCCTCTGATCTGTGTATAATATATCCTCTGATCTGTGTATAATACATCCCCTGCTCTGTGTATAATACATCCTCTGATCTCTGCATAATACACATACATCCCCTGCTCTGTGTATAATACATCCTCTGATCTGTGTATAATACACATACATCCCTTGCACTGTGTACAATATATCCTCTGATCTGTGTATAATACATCCCCTGCTCTGTGTACAATATATCCCCTGCTCTGTGTATAATACATCCCCTGCTCTGTGTATAATACATCACCTGCTCTGTGTATAATATATCCTCTGATCTGTGTATAATACATCCCCTGCTCTGTGTATAATACATCCTCTGATCTGTGTATAATACATCCCCTGCTCTGTGTATAATATATCCTCTGATCTGTGTATAATACACATACATCCCCTGCTCTGTGTATAATATATCCTCTGATCTGTGTATAATACACATACATCCCCTGCTCTGTGTATAATACATCCCCTGCTCTGTGTATAATACATCCTCTGATCTGTGTATAATACATCCCCTGCTCTGTGTATAATACATCCCCTGCTCTGTGTATAATACATCCCCTGCTCTGTGTATAATACATCCCCTGCTCTGTGTATAATACATCCCCTGCTCTGTGCATAATACATCCTCTGATCTGTGTATAATATATCCTCTGATCTGTGCATAATACACATACATCCCCTGCTCTGTGTATAATATATCCTCTGATCTGTGTATAATACACATACATCCCCTGCTCTGTGTATAATACATCCCCTGCTCTGTGTATAATACATCCTCTTATCTGTGTATAATACATCCCCTGCTTTGTGTATAATACATCCCCTGCTTTGGGTATAATACATCCCCTGCTTTGGGTATAATACATCCCCTGCTTTGGGTATAATATATCCCCTGCTTTGTGTATAATATATCCTCTGATCTGTGTATAATACACATACATCCCCTGCTCTGTGTATAATACATTCTCTGATCTGTGTATAATACATCCCCTGCTCTGTGTATAATACATCCCCTGCTCTGTGCATAATACACATACATCCCCTGCTCTGTGTATAATACATCCTCTGATCTGTGTATAATACATCCTCTGATCTGTGTATAATATATCCTCTGATCTGTGTATAATATATCCTCTGATCTCTGCATAATACACATACATCCCCTGCTCTGTGTATAATACATCCTCTGATCTGTGCATAATACACATATATCCCCGGCACTGTGTATAATACATCCCTTGCTCTGTGTATAATACATCCTCTGCTTTGTGTATAATACATCCCCTGCTTTGGGTATAATACATCCCCTGCTTTGTGTATAATATATCCCCTGCTTTGTGTATAATATATCCTCTGATCTGTGTATAATACACATACATCCCCTGCTCTGTGTATAATACATTCTCTGATCTGTGTATAATACATCCCCTGCTCTGTGTATAATACATCCCCTGCTCTGTGTATAATACATCCCCTGCTCTGTGTGTAATACATCCCCTGCACTGTGTATAATACATCCTCTGATCTGTGTATAATACACATACATCCCCTGCTCTGTGTATAATACATCCCCTGCTCTGTGTATAATACATCCCCTGCTCTGTGTATAATATATCCTCTGATCTGTGCATAATACACATACATCCTCTGCTCTGTATATAATACACTTATGGGTTATATTACTATCTTACCATGCTGGACCTCCATATTTGCTGGTTTTATGATGAATATCATTCCAGGTTACAGAATCTGAAGCGCCTGTGGTACGAGAATCTCCCACGGTAAAGATTAGTTTTTGATTAAAAGCTTTTTTCAGCAAGCGCAGAACCTCTCTGCCCTCTGGGTTATCTGGTAAATAGGCCGTACGATTAGTACCATAGAAATACTTTTCTGGGTGGGGATGGTTCTCCTGTATATAGGCAAAACAAGATGATAAACAGAACAATAGAATACATTCAATAATGACGGAATATACATCTTATCCTAATAAAAGTAACTTCCTTACATGGATTTTGTTTATTAGATCAATTATTTTCTGCTAAGTAAAAATATGTTTTTTTTTATTGTAACAAAAAAGTATCAATAAAACCACAAGAGGGTCCCAGAAGTTATATGGAAGAATTTTTTTTTTTTTAAATGTAAGAAGCCACAAGAATATTGACCACTGTACACCTCAAGGATCATTGGGTCTGATTCAGAGCCGGACGCTATTTGCACTCGCTCGTTCAGAAAAGGGGGCTGACTATTTAAATTGACCGTTCGCTCTTTGCGGTCTGTTGACGCCCTCATGTCTGAACGAGCGAACAAAACATGCGGTCGTAATTTTGAAAAAACGCCCCCTGGCCGCTCGCATCATACGTCATGTCCGCTATTTATGAGATTAATCGAGTACATCGAATGGCTTATGAACTGCTCTCTATTCTTGTGGTTGGTTTTTCCTACTGCAATCATGCGAGCAGTTCTAGCTAAAAGGCAACCAAGTGACGTGATCAATGACGCTGCTTTGTTAATTATGCACACCCATAAAACGCCCGTTTTGACCGTTTGGCACGCCTGCGTTCTGATCTCCACTCCCCGTTTTCAAGCACCTTCCCCTGATACCACCCACAAACGCCTCATCCTGTCACTCAAAATAGCAGGCATTCGCTATTTAGCGAGCACACGATTTTCGGCCGCACTGACTGGTTCGCACATGCGTATTACAATCCGTACGCATGCGCAGATGTGCGAACATCGCTCGGAACGAACGAGCGGCCGCTTACGAGCGGCTCTGAATGAAGCCCATTGTTAGGTCAGTAAAACCAGAGGCAGTGCGTCAGGCCACAAAAAACCCCAACGATCGTCTCAGGTCAAGAAAACCGACAGAGAAAGTGTCAAGTCCATGAAACGTGCAGGGAGAGCGTCAGGCCAGGAAACGTGCAGGGAGAGCGTCAGGCCGGGCTATGTGCAGGGAGAGCGTCAGGCCGGGCTATGTGCAGGGAGAGCGTCAGGCCGGGCAATGTGCAGGGAGAGCGTCAGGCCGGGCAATGTGCAGGGAGAGCGTCAGGCCGGGCAATGTGCAGGGAGAGCGTCAGGCCGGGCAATGTGCAGGGAGAGCGTCAGGCCGGGCAATGTGCAGGGAGAGCGTCAGGCCGGGCAATGTGCAGGGAGAGCGTCAGGCCGGGCAATGTGCAGGGAGAGCGTCAGGCCGGGCAATGTGCAGGGAGAGCGTCAGGCCGGGCAATGTGCAGGGAGAGCGTCAGGCCGGGCAATGTGCAGGGAGAGCGTCAGGCCGGGCAATGTGCAGGGAGAGCGTCAGGCCGGGCAATGTGCAGGGAGAGCGTCAGGCCGGGCAATGTGCAGGGAGAGCGTCAGGCCGGGCAATGTGCAGGGAGAGCGTCAGGCCGGGCAATGTGCAGGGAGAGCGTCAGGCCGGGAAATGTGCAGGGAGAGCGTCAGGCCGGGAAATGTGCAGGGAGAGCGTCAGGCCGGGAAATGTGCAGGGAGAGCGTCAGGCCGGGAAATGTGCAGGGAGAGCGTCAGGCCGGGAAATGTGCAGCGAGAGCGTCAGGCCGGGAAATGTGCAGGGAGAGCGTCAGGCCGGGAAATGTGCAGGGAGAGCGTCAGGCCGGGAAATGTGCAGAAAGTGCAGTGATCCGTGACTGCCAGCATCACTGCCAGAATTGCGCCCCAGAATGCGGTGCGAACAGCATAGTGGAGCGCATGCGGCGGGGTCAAAAGTGCGAGGAAAAGAACTTTGTTCCCCCCACCGGAGCACTCTGCAGAGACCAGCTGCAGCAGGGGGGACCCGCTGCCTATGTGGAGGGGGAGGGGTAATGCCATAGGGGTGAAATAATGAAAAAATACTCTGGTCACAGATGAGGAGGAGGGGGAGGGGAAAGAACATGGACGTTTTACACAGTGGGTGGTAGGGTTATAAAACAGTGTGGGGTGGGTACTTTTAATAAGATCTATGACAACTGGGGAGTCTATTACCAACAGGGGGTGAGAGGTAAGCTTACAATTGGGGCCTATGGACACGAGGGGGTGTGAGACACCCTCTAGTCAATTTAAAAAAAATATTATATATAAATATATATTTTTAAATACTTTCTAAACTTTATTAAATACAATAAAATTTATTTTTGACTCATTACACATGCTAATCTGTCCATTATTTGTACCGTACCTGTGACGCTGTAGACATTGTATTGTTTCTTTTTCGGAGACTTTGGGGGTTGTTTGGTTATTGACTTTTAAAATGAATAATAAATAACAGACGGGATTAAGAAAAAAAAAAATTTCAAAATTTCACCTCTGAAAATCATTGCGGAATTATGACTGCACTGCTCTGTAGGACGCGGCGCGGCCCTGTGTCTCGGCCATACATTAGCAGAAACGTCTCCACGCTGCGGATGCTGAGCGGTATTTGGGCTGTGCAGAGGCAGCTTTTCCCTTTGTATACTGTCTCCACTACTGTTTCAGCAACACTAACCCGAACCTCATGGTACCGTAAAAGGGCCAGTTTGTCTCCACTACCAGAGAATATATCATTATATCACTGCTTAGTACATCTAAGTACAATTGAGCTTTGCACCTATACACTCACCTTCTGAATGCCGTTTGGGATGTTGTAATGAATTTCTATAGTTCCACATCCCTGAAATCCCGGCAGAGACTCTCTATATGCTCTGTCTGTCATAGTTCCTTCAGGCTGGTTTCCGGTAACGGTCCCGTACGAGACACCACATACTGGGCAGACTGGCTTATGGGTCATGGCTGTCTTGAGACAATCAGGGCAAAATACATGCTTACATTTAGGCAGAGCTGTTTTGTCCTTCATCTGTTCCAGGCAAATAGGACATTTATTGTCCTGATCATCTGCGCCCTTATCCTTCAACTTCTGAGTGCCACCTCCAGAGGTTGAGGCTGTCTGGTGAGTGCCGCCTGCAGAGGCTGAGGCTGCCTGGTGAGTGCCATCTCCAGAGCCTGAGGCTGCCTGGGCTCCCTGCGGTTTGAAGAACTCACCGAGCTTCTCTGCAGCGAAGGCTACAAGGATAGGAGAACCGATCAGGACCACTGAACCCTTGGAATATTCTAGAAGAACATCTACGCCTCCTGCTTGCAGCTCTTTGTGACATGAACGAAGGATTCCTTCCTGAGGTTCTGTCCCAACGCTGATTGTCTTTTTCTCAATGTTAGTGAGAGTCTTCTGCAGAAGGTTGATGAAACTGTGACTGGCGTAAGGGCCGAGGTCAGGGGACCCATTTAAAGCTCTGAATGTGACGCCTACGCTTCTGCCTTTTGTCTTCTCTTCCATCTTCACGTTGTACTTCTGCTCAATGCCTTTAATTTCCTTGGGCTTTAGTTTCTGTAGGATATCCATGTGTTTCACTTCTATGAAGACCTCAGTCTCGTCTCTGGATGAGACGGTCACAGGCCTGCGAGGCTCGCCCTTTCCTAACAGCTCTACAGCCTTGGACAATTCGGATTCAGGTCCACGGAGAATTATTTTATCTCTCTCCACTATCAGTAATGTTTTTGTGCAATGCCCTTTGATATACTGTTTCAGGTCTTGTGACAGAGCCCTAACGCCGGATAAGGCCACTTCTTTCTGCGCCCAGTCGCTGGTAACTTTTTGGATCTTAGTGGTAAACATTTGCTTGGCATGATCAGTGGAGGAATCCGATCCCAGCGCACCGAATCTTATATATGCGCTTCCCTCTGATGTGTCTGCATTGGTGATGTACACTTTACATTGAGTCTCTATGTTTTTCACTTCCTCTGGGTAGATCTCCAGAAAATACTGATACAAAGCTACCGGTACACACAAACAGTCCGCCTGTCCCTCCGGGAGATTCTCCTCTCTCCTGGTTTCTGATGAATTCCTTCTCCTGATTCCTAATTGCTCCTCAAGATAGTTGTTCAGTTTCTGTATTTCACTAAAGGCTCCTATCACCTCAATGCCTTCATCGGTATCCTTCATTCTCAGATAAGGAAACATGTGATGTATTTCCTGTCTGCTCACCTTGCTGATCACGTCATTATTTAACTTTGCTGAGACATCCGAAAGGATCTAGAAAAAAAACAAAATCAAAGTGAGATAAAGGCGATGCTCCTGCCACGTATATTACTCTATGGATACGTATAGATAAATGTGTGGTATGCCCAGCCCTCACCACTGTGCCTTACGCTCTCCGCCAGTGGGTTATAAATCAGCTATTCCCGCTGACTCTTCAATGATTGCTGAAGCTGGACATGTGCTGAGACGGTGGAGACCAGGAGCATGCGGTGGGCTACGTAAACCAAGCTCCTTGTCGGGGAGCTGCACTCTGCTTGCATATCTAATCAATGTAAACTAAAGAAATGGTCATTTCATTATACTAGATCTCTTATGCGTCTCTAGATCCGGTAGGTGCAAGGTTATAATGCCAACATAATCATCACATATATTTACAACTTCCCATTAACAGTTTAACCTTAGACAGTATTGATACCAGTTCCAGTACACCAATAATATTAATAAAATAGAGCTATTCTCTGTAAATCATACAATATTTAGCACTTTACACATTGGTGCAAATACCTTTGCTGCGGTTACGCCAAACAGCCCCTCTTAGCGCACCAGATCCTGTGAGACTCTATTTGCTGAAATGCGAAGCAAGTATAAAAAAAAACGTACAGTGGTGCGGTGCACTGGTCACACAAATAAAATGTAACCTTTATTAAATTCGATTTAAAATGATAACAAACATAGCCCATGAATAGGTGAAATATTAAAATAGAAAACAAAAATAGTTTTTAAAATAAGGGACAGGGACTGTGTAAATAGACAATTAGGGAGGTTATGCACAATTATTCCCTAGATGTATCAGCATAAAAAAAAAGTGAATTATTTGTACCATTGATTTGGTCAGATCACATAATGTTACCTGCACAATCGGCAATTGTAACAGGATGATGTAAAGGTGCCCACACACATACCGACTTTTCATCCAATTTGGCCGATTTCGACGAATCGTGACGACAGATCATGTAAAAAATGGCCAAATCGTGAGTTTCTACACTAGATCACGATGCCGATGTTCGTCCCCGCTCGTCGTACATCGCATCTTCAGATCTGCCGTGCTGTAGGGCAGATTAGTCAATCTGGGATACAATGCACTGGCTGCAAGATAGATCTTAAGTCAGATTGGACATTTTTAACTCCAAATCGTGACCACGACTGCCGGGGGAGAGTTCAGGGGAAATCGTGTACATCGGCTGATTGGGAGCAAGTCGGTATGTGTGTGTGTGGGCAGCTTAACAGTTATACAGTGATTCAGGTTGTTCGCTGCGATTTATTTAATTCACTGAATCTTGTTCTAACAAACATCCTACTGGTTCTCTGGATAGCATTATATACACCATTAGTTGTTAGGTTTATACATGTATATGCCTCTACTCTGTCATTAACTGCAATAACTTTCTGTACTGTTTTTCCTATGCTGTTACTCAATAAACTTTTGTCATGTCATGTCTAAGTTGATTTAACACGTTTAAAAAACAAGAGATATGGTAAGAACTTACCTTTGTTATCTCTGTTTCTACGAAGTCCATAGGGTCCACAGGGTTGACCTTGGGGTATAGCTGGATCTGGATCCACGGGCACCAGGCAGTTAAAGCTTTCACTGCTCCCAGGATGCACTTGGGTCCGTCCTCCTCTACACCCCGCCCCCGAGCCACAGGCACCTCAGTTGGTAAGCAGCCAAGGCCGGAGGAGGAGACTAAACAGAGGGTGAAGGAAGATTGGAACACACAAGAAACCATACTCACAGAAATGGGAGACGGAAAAACGGTGACCAGCCACACAGCCCATTTGAAGCCAGGTGCGTCACAGCGGGAGCCCTGTGGACCCTATGGACTTCGTAGAAACAGAGATAACAAAGGTAAGTTCTTACCATATCTCTTGTTTTCTACTTCAGGGTCCATAGGGGGTCCACAGGGTTGACCTTGGGGATGTCCCAAAGCAGTTCAACTAAGGGCGGGGACGCTCCTGTGTAGAAAGGAGAATCCTGCGCCCAAAGGATGCATCCTGAGAGGCAAAGGTGTCAAACAGCGGAGGCACCACGTCTAGCAGCCCAAGAAGGACCCACGGACCGAGTGGAATGAGCCTTAACAGAGGCCCGAACAGGTAAGCGTTCCTGTATATAAGCCTCCCTAATAACAGAACAAAGCCAACGGGCTAAAGTTTGTTTGTTGGCAGGCCAACCCCTCTTGTGAAACCCAAAGAGGACAAACAAAGAATCGGACCTTCTAACAGAAGCAGTCCTGTCAACATAAATTCTGAGAGAACGGACAACGTCCAACGAAGCCTCACCAGCTGTAAGATCAGGAGACTGAAAAGCTGGCACCACAAGTTCCTGATTGATGTGGAACTTAGAAACTACCTGTGGCCGGAGGCAGACCACACGTGCTTAAAATGTTTGCCACGGCGCTGAAAGGGTTAACCCCCTGTGCTGCGGTGTCATATTTAAAGAGACAAAGGGCGCTTGGCGCCATGTTTAAATGTATTACCGGTGCTAGGCGCCGAGTGTTTAAATATAAAAACTTATTCAAGATGGTATGTGCAGCACTGAGCCAGGACATGTATTTAAAATGTATGATTTTAAATGTAAAATGGTTTTAATGCACTTCTTGAATATGCCTGTATAAGACATGACCAGCTTGTGACTTTAGGAAACCAGATGCTAATTGTGATTGCCTAGCAGGAGGTCTGATGAAAAGAAAGACCTGTTATGGTCAGTGAACTCTGGCTGGAAGCTTTCTGTGTGAAGGCAGTCAAATGGCCAAGTCTTCCTGTGATATGTCCCTGAGATTGTCTCTTGTGTGTTTGCACTTTTGGGGAGAAAAGTGTTTGATTAATTTATGATTTCCTGAATATTGCAGGAGACAAAAGCGAATATTATTGCTGGTTATCCTACATAGATATTTTGTCACTGTGTGATAAATGTATCAAAGGATGAAAGTAAATTACCAGTTCCTGTGGAATGTGAGTTGTAATTACCATACATTTGGGATAGATGGTCTGATTGGGTTACAAGACCAACTGTGGGTGGATTTCACCATGCTGTATTATGTGTTCTGACTATAAAAAGAGGGACTGTGAGCCCTGTATGTGGTACAACCCTGTAACTTCTTTGCGGAGAAGAGCTGCTGATAAGATTCCTGAATGTGGTACATCTTTGGAAATCCTTTGTGGAGAATTGCTGTTTGATTTCTGTGTCCCTTCAGGCGGAAGGGAGGGTCTTCTTTAAGACTTTGAGCAATAAACATCTTGCCTGAATTCAATTGTATCTCAATCCTGCGACCAACAGAATTGCGCAAAACGCTATTCCGTTCTCCTGCTGTTCTGGGTAAGAGCTCCGTGTCTCCAAGTTCAAGCCCTCTGCCAAGCTACCGTGCAGACCTGGTCCATTGCGAGGGATCAGGTGGGAACAGCTGACACCAAACAGGAGGTGTGTCCGCAGTTAATCAAACGCATACGCAGCAGAAGCGGTTCCAGGTTCCGAGGCAGGAGCCTGAGGGTAACTAAAAAGCGGTTCCAAACGCCGATGGTAGAGTTTGGTGGTGGCAGCTTCTTTAAACGCCCACGGCGCAGTGGGTGGAGTCCTTGACAGGCGGTCACTGACGGTGAGTGGGAGTCCAAAAGCGCTAACCTGTGACCAGGGCCGGCCTAGGCGAAAGGCGTCCGGTCACACTACCTTAGGCAAAAACTCAGGACGAGTGTGAAGCACTGCTCTGTCCTGGTGAAAAATTAAGAAGGGGGGACTACAGGAGAGTGCCCCCAACTCTGACACCCTCCTGACTGAAGCAATTGCCAGGAGAAAAACAGTCTTAAGTGTTTACCACTTGAGGTCAACTGACTCAAGAGGCTCAAAAGGAGGTCCCTGCAGGACCCGAAGTACCACCGCCAAATCCCACGGAGCCACTGGAGGCACAAAGGGAGGCTGGATTCGAAGAACACCTTTGAAAAAGGTTTGAACATCAGGCAATGTAGCGATCCTACGTTGGAACCACACAGACAGAGCAGATACATGAACCTTCAGACAAGCAAGACGTAAAACCAGGTCAAGACCTGACTGAAGAAATGTAAAAATCCTAGAAACCCTGAACACCTGAGGATCAAAGTTTAAGGAACTCACACCACTGAAAGTAAGTGTGCCACACTCTGTGGTAAATCTGTGCGGAGGCAGGTTTACGCGCCCTCAGCATGGTACTGATGACAGAGCCTGAAAATCCCAGGGACCTTAAGACGGCTGTCTCAAGAGCCACGCCGTCAAAGACAGCTGACTCAGATCCGGGTAAAGGAGGCTCCTGAGACAGCAGGTCCCGACGCTGAGGCAGAAGGTACAGAACGTCGATGGACAAGCTCCTGAGATCGGAGTACAAAGGACGTCTGGGCCACGCTGGAGCCACCAGCAGAAACGTGCCTCCGTCCTGTTTGATCTTTCTTAGTACCCGAGGCAGCAGGGAGATCGGAGGAAGCAGGTACGCCAGGCGAAATGACCATTTCACCGACATCGCATCCACCAGACTTGCACCTGTGTCCCTTGTCCTTGAGCCGTACACGGGCAACTTGTAGTTGTGACGGGATGCCATCAGGTCCAACTACGGCAGTCCCCATTTGTCCACGAGAACTTGAAACACCTCTGGGTGTAGCGACCATTCCCCTGGGTGCACGTCGTGACGGCTGAGGAAGTCCGCCTCCCAACTGAGGACTCCCGGGATGAAGACTGCCGAGATCGCAGGAAGGTGGCACTCCGCCCTAGCCAGGATGCGAGACACCTCCGACATCACCGCTCGACTGCGAGTTCCTCCCTGGTGATTGATGTACACCACCGTGGTGGCATTGTCGGACTGCACCTGAACTGCCCTTCCGTGAAGAGCGATGCCCAACGACAGCAGAGCCCTGTACACGGCCCGCAGCTCCAGCACGTTTATGGGAAGAGCTGCCTCCTCCGCAGACCAACGGCCTTGAAGAGACAACGAGCCGGTCACTGCCCCCCAACCCCGGAGACTGGCATCTGTTGAGAGCAGAACCCAGTCCGGGATCCAAAAGGGACGACCCTCATTGAGATGAGATGGCTGAAGCCACCAAACTAGAGACAGGGGCACTTCCGGAGACAAGACCAGCGTCTGGGAATCGGATCTGGTGAGGTAACCCATTCCATTCCGATAGAATCTGCCCCTGCGGGGGCCTGGAATGGAACTGGGCAAATTCCACCATGTCGAATGCCGACACCATGGACCCAAGGACTCTCATGGCCGAGTGGACCGACACCCTGGCACTGCTCAGGCAACTGTGTATCCTCAGTTGCAGGGAGGACACCTTTTCCGGAGTCAGGAAAATCCTTTGCTGACGAGAATCCAGAAGGGCTCCCAAATGGACCATCCGTTGTGATGGGATAAGAGATGACTTCTTCCAATTCATCAACCACCCGTGTGCTTGAAGACAAGCAATGGTCAAGTGGCGATGTTGAAGAAGTACCTCCGGGGAGCTCGCCAGCAGCAGAAGATCATCCAGATACCGTATACCCTGTCCCCGAAGGTGGGTGGCCATAATTGCCATCACCTTGGTGAACACCCTCGGAGCCATGGAAAGGCCAAAAGGCAACGCCCGAAACTGGTAGTGATGTTGCAGGATAGCAAATCTCTGATACCGCTGGTGTGCAGGTGCAATGGGCACATGGAGATAGGCGTCCTGGATATCCAGGGAGACCATGTAATCCCCGGGTTCCATCGCCAGAATGATGGAACGTAACATTTCCATCCTGAATTTGGGAACTCTGAGGTATGTGTTCAGATACTTCAAATTCAGGATAGGGCGATGAGAACCATTAGAATAGTAATAGTAGAATAGTACCCCGTCCCGCGTTGAGACTGCAGAACGGGAACAATGACCCCCTGCTTGTAGCAAGGATTCTATAGCTACCTGAATCCGGAAAGCTTTGGTCTTGTCCAGAGAAGGACTCATTAAAAAAAACTGGTGGGGTGGTCTGTGCCGAAAAGACAGGGCGTACCCCTGGGAGACCACTTCTCGAACCCAGGCGTTTGTGGTAATACTGAGCCAGCACTGGGCGAATTGAAGAAGTCGGCCTCCCACTCTGGGGTCCCCCAGAGGGAGGCCCGTTCCATCAGGCGGAAGCTTATCTTCCTGTTTGGAAGAAGGGCGCCTAGCACTCCAGGCTTGCTTCTTGGGTTTAGAGGCGGTCTTAGCCGCCGCCTGCCTCGGGAAGGACTGACCTTTCGCCTTACCCTGAACCCAAAAGGAACAAAAGGCCGAACTCCAGACCTTGGCAGGTGTTGCTGCTGAAGGGAGGAAAGCTGACTTGGATTTAGCCAGGGTATCCACTATTTTCTCCAAGTCCGGACCAAACAGCAATTCTCCATTAAAAGGTAAGGCCTCCAGACCTTTCTTTGAATCAGCGTCTGCTCTCCAGGACACTGCTGCAGCCGATACTCGAGAGGTCAGTAGACTAGCATCCAAAGAGGCTTCTCCAATGTAGGAAGCAGCGTCTCTCATCTGTCCTAACAACGCCCTCTGGACATCCGGAGCATCGTCCGGAAAGGTATCCTCTAATGTTTTACCTCCTTGAAGAAGGCAGAGCCCCTGCCGAAACGCGTTGGAGACCCCCTACATTCTGACACCACAGCCAGCTTACACCAGAGCTCTTCATTCCTGCGGAGAACTCGGTCGAGCCTTGCTGCTTCCAGAACCGTCTCTACCCACCACCCGCAGGGCCGCGCTGGGCATCACACCTAGCAAAGCCCTTCGCACCCCTCTTGATCACCACTCCACCTGCTAGACCCAGGTGACCACGCACCGCCCCCTGGGAGCAACCAACACCAGCTCCACTCACAGCTGTTCGTCCAGCAGCAATCCCTAAGCGATCCACACCAGCAGGCACCCACCAGGCAGCGGGAACAGAACGCCAGCAACGCGGTGCACCAAGCCCCACAGTGCACCAGCAAGCCACTACCACACACAGAGCTTCCTCCAACCGCTGACACCGCAGCAGCCATCCAACACCGCATCTGCAAAAGGAAACTAACACCAGCTACCAGCAGCCAAAAGCCTTTTCCACCAACAAATCCTACCGGTAGGTAAGTGACTCCGAGACTTATACCCCTGCGTGGGACGCCGCCAGGGTGTACATCCACAACCGCCAGACCCGCTGCCAACCCACCACTCCCCTCCCCCCGAGACATCCTAAGACTGTTGACCAAAGGTCCAGCAGGGGTAACGTGCCGGTCTATTGAACTGCACGGAAAGGAGCCCCCTAAAAGGGTCCACTCACCTCCCCAGTCTCCATCCACACACACCCCTAAGTGGATCGCTCACCCCACCTGGGTGCCTGGGACCGAACAGGATTAGTACTGTTTTTTTCCAATAAACCCTTTGGCCCCCATTTCTGCCTCTGTCTTCATTTCCTCACCCACCACCTCCAGTCCATTAGACCCCCTTCCCTCCCTACACCCCATCACTCCACACACAACATCGAACACAAAAGACCACAACACACTATTACTCCAGCATTACACCCATAGGGTGAGCGCACCCTCCGCACCCTCTACCCCATTCTATCGTTACACAGGACCCGGTACTCCTGCTTTTAGAAAGGTGCAGCACCCCGACACAAATAATACATCTCACATCCCATCTGCCCATACAGCAGAGCGCAGTTCTAAACCATCATTTGCAGTTATCCTCTAATGCGTTGGCCCAACCCTCAATGGCATTGGCCACCCAGGAGATGGCCATGGACGGACGGGCCACTGCCCCTGAGAGGGAGTAAATTGACTTTAAGCAAGTCTCAACTTTTCTGTCCATGGGATCCTCCAGCGAGGATATACACGGTAATGGCAGAGTAGCGCTCCTTATTAAACGGGTGACATGGGAATCCACCGCCAGTGGAGTTTCACATTTTTTACAATGTGCCTCAGGAAAAGGATAATTATAAGCTAACCGCTTCTGTGGCAGGAATCTCTTACTGGGCGCCTGCCAAGTCACCACCATATGATTCGTCAATTGATCAGATACGGGAATCACCGCAGAAGCCACCTTAGTCTTTTTGAAACTAGGATACTTCGAATTAGGAGCTGGTGCCTCATCCTCTATTAGGAGAATGGCTCGCACCGCCCTAACCAGTGCTCGCACATTAATGGACAACTTGGTATCTACCTCCTGGACCGATGTGTCCGAGTCAGTGTCATCATGAACCTCCCCATCAACTGAGAACCCATCGGAGTCCGATAAATGCGCCGCCTGCGCCATTAGTGTGCGTTTTGACGCCATTGAAGGCATGTCACTCTGCAACACTGACTGAAAAGCAGAAGACGCGGCTGCCAAATTTTGTACTGAGTTGGAGAGCACATCCACCCAGGGTGGAGGAGCCGCCAGAGGGGCCTGGAAGGGCACCACAGACTGCTGTGTCACAGGGGTAGACTGTATATACATAGGTAACCCCCCCATAAGGACCAACAGACTGAGACCCGGGGGGGCTCTGCAATAATTGCGGGACACCCGGGAAATGGGGGATGGTAGGCTGGGGCAACGCCCTAATAGGGACAGCAGTCGGGACCGACAGACGGTCCGCAATAGACACCAGCACCTGAGAAAACATCGCCCATGGTGGTTCCTGCGTCATAGGGGGTTTTGATGGGCCAGGAACCACCTGGCACCGTCCGCACAGGCCATCCTGTGATAAATCCTCCCTATCCACTCCTGCAGAACAGCGCCTGCAGGAGACATACACCGGAGCCACTGAGTGCTCAATCTCCTCTTCCGACATGACAGAATATATTATATAAATAAATATATATGGCAACAGAGCAGAATCAAGCGCACTCACCAGTGTGCTGAACAACAGCCCACAATATGGTACTGTGTAGCACACAACTGTATGTGACGGACCTCACAAATGCGTAATTTATATAAGTGAGGTCTGTAGAAACGCCGCTCCCCCACACACCTGCAGGGCTTCGGAGAAGGAAAGGGATAGGCATAGGCTGACAGTAAGTAGAAATAAGCACAGACAGGCAGCACTAGCAAAAGTCACATACCATGCAGAGAAGTATACTCACTGCACCTTTCCACTACAATCAACCTGCCCAGATTCAGTGTCTGGGAGGGCTATAGTGCTGTGTACACTGTCCTAAAACAGGGGAGAGGTACACAGGGGGACCGGTCCACGTGCTCCCTGAGAAATCTGCGCTGCCACCCAGAGAAAGTGGCCGCCAGAGACCTCAGACGAGGAGTGGCCGAGGAATCTGCAGCTCAGTGACGCCAGACTTCGTGCTGAAAGGCGCGCTGAGCTGAGGGGAGGAGCCGCTAAACAGGGAAGGCTTCCTCCCCTGGCTAGCCATCAACCCCAGGGTTGCTGGCTTCCCGCCTGCCGCGTATTATACCCTGGTGGTCTAGTGGTCTCACGGGGTATACCTCCAAGGAGGGGGAGCCCGCCGTCACCGCTAACACCCCCCGGTCTGTCCCCCAGAACCGGGGGCAAAGGACTGCATTTAAGGAAACCCGCGAGCCGCCGCTAATCAGTGACTCGCAGCTTACCTTCTCCCTGGCGTCTCCTGCAGCAGTCCAGGGAGGTCCCAGAGTCCGGCTAGTACGGACTCTGGCCTCCCGCCACGATCCCCAGTGTAGTACTGGCGTCGCGATGCCAGCGGGGAGTAAAAGTGGCAGCATGGACGTATATAGACAGTCCATTGCTGCTGTCTCTCTGAAGAGCCAAATAGTTAAAAATTAAATGACTCCTAAAACAAAAATAAATAGCTTTCCCGCAGGGTGACCAGACTCCGGCCGGGCACCAACTTAAACTGAGGTGCCTGTGGCTCGGGGGCGGGGTGTAGAGGAGGACGGACCCAAGTGCATCCTGGGAGCAGTGAAAGCTTTAACTGCGTAGTGCCCGTGGATCCAGATCCAGCTATACCCCAAGGTCAACCCTGTGGACCCCCTATGGACCCTGAAGTAGAAATTGCTGTTTTGATATATTTCTTAAGAAACACCAGATATCTTTCCTTAGGTATAAACATGGATATTTATAATTTTCCAGTCGCTGCAAGCATATTAATTAAGCAACACAGGAATAAAACAGAATTTCTAGGATATGTTGAGCTTAATTCAATAGCTCTAAGGGGGTCATTCAGAGTCGGTTGCAAGCGCAACCGACTTGATGTTGCCCCACTGGGCATGCACACGACGGAGCCGGCTCCGTCGTGCGCATGCGCGAGACCTGGCTAGCAACAGACGCTCCGTCGCTAGGGGTCTCGCACCAAAGGGGGGGGAGCTGTCGATGGTGACTGACAGCTCGCCCCGTTTGGGAGGCGGGGAGCAGGCGTGCCTCCCCGAACTGAGGCGTTCCCGCCGGAACGCTTGCCGTTTGGGAGCGGCCCCACTGACATCATTGCTGATGTCAGTGGGGAGCTTCCTGCTCGATCAGAGCAGGAAGCTCCCTGGGGCTTACGAGCGCCCAGACCCAACCTTAGGGTCTGGTCGTAAGCCCCGATGGTCGCGATGGTCTTGACCCATGTCGGTCGCTAGAGCTGTGGGTGTTAAAACCCACAAACTTAAAACATAGCGAACTTGACTCTGTGGGGTCCCCAAGTATGCCCCAAGTGTTTTTTTGATTGCAGGAGGTTGCGGCAGGTGGGTTTTTCACAATTTTTTTAAGTCACTTTAGCAACTTTAAAATATGCTGAACCCCATTTTCAAGTACCCCAAATTTGATGGCCATAGTTGTTTTGCCCTAAAAAAACTTCTAAATGCTCTTCTGCATCACCTTATTCAAAGCCGCATTTATGCACCTGCCGCGGCTATTAGAAACACCGACTTCCTTCAGGAGTTAAAAATGGGGGTACCCTTTGTCCTCCCCCATGTCTACACTTCTTTAGGGGGGTCCCTAGAATATTTCCCGAAAATTCCCGTTATGTTTAACCTGTAAAAAAAAAAAAAAAAAAAAAAGGGTAAAAATGATTTGGCCCCCCCATTACCTCCATACCCACCAAGCCAGGGGTATGCGGAAGAGCCCCGGGCTTCAGCGTAAGCCTGGGGTGCTCGGGAGGGGAGGACCCTTCTTTGGGGGGTCCCCAAATCCCCCGAGATCACCGGCTTGCACTGACCGACTTGGGGTGCTAATGCTTCGGACCTGGAGCCCCGGTGATTGGGTCTCCGGGCTGTGGCATTACACCCCGGTCGGTTGGGTCTGGTCTTAAATATAGTCTTTTTTGCCCCCTATATTTAAAACCAGCACTAGTCTCTGCAGCCTGGTGTTGGTTTCTAAAATACGGTGGAACCCTACACAATTTGTTCCCCATATTTTTAGAAACCACCACTGGCTGCCAAGCCTGGGGCTGGTTTGGCTTATGGAGGGGGGACCTTATGTCATTTTTTTTTTAAACTTTTAACCCGTTTTTGTACAGGTATAAACACAACAGGAATTTTGTGGAAAAAATCCAGGAAACCCCCTACAGATGTTTAGACATAGGGGATCACTATGGGTACCCCCATTATTATCGCCTAAAGAAAGTCGGGATTTGTAATAGCCGCCGGCAAGTGCATTTTTGCTGAATTTATAAAAAATGACTTTAGGGACATAAAAATATGCTAGTACCCATTTTCATGTACCCCAAATTTAATGGGACCACTTAAAAAACTGCTCTTCTGCATCACTTCTTCAAAGTCGGGAAAAAAAAACACCTGCCACGGCTATTTAAAAACCCCGACTTTCTTCTGCAGGCAAAAACGGGGGTACCTATAGTGATCCCCGTGGTCTGGACATATTTAGGGGGATCCTACAATTATTTCCCGTTTTTTTTTTTGCCGATCCAAGTATCGCCGGGTCCCGTTTTCGCCTACTTTGAAATTGAATACGGGGATATGCGGGCACGGGCGCGATACTTTAACGCCAACAAAACAGGCAAAGTCGGCGTTAAGTCCACCTTAATAGGAATCACAATTTAATACACACTTAAGGTGCCCATCCACTAGCAGACATGAAAACGACTGCACAAATACGACATTGTAATCGTGCAGTCGTTTGTCAGTCTGTGATGAGCCTGCACTGGACGAGCAGTCGTTCAGTGCAGGCTCATCAATCATCTGCAAACATGCTCAAAATGACGATATCGTCAGGTTGACCAGCATTTTGCACGATGATAGATGTAAAAACGGCCAGCGGGCACGCGCATCGCTGGTCGTTTGTAAAAATGTCTTAAACGATTTGCAAACGATTTATGAACGACTGAACGATAACGATATCGTTATCGTTCAATCGCTCACATAAATCGTCTAGTGGATGGGCACCTTTAGTGCTACTGAATTAAGATCAAAATATCCTAGAAATTATTTTAATCCTGTGTTTCTTAAATAATATGCTTTAAGCGACTGGAAAAATGATAAAGATACATATCTGGTGCTTACTTAAGGAATATATAGAAACATCAATTTTTAAACAGGTTAGATAAACTTAGACAAAACGCATGTATGACATGACAATAGTTACAGCATAGGAAATAAATGCAGAAAGTTATTGCAGTTAATGACAGTGTGGATTATGCAAACTGACCAAATCAATGGTACAAATAATTCACATTTTGTCTGCTTATACACCTAGGAATAACTGTGCATAACCTCCTATATGTCTATTCAGACAGTCGCTGTCACTTATTTTAAAAATTATTTTTGCTTTCTATTTTAATATTTCACCCATTTATGAATTATGTGTTTGTTATAATTTTATATGGAATTTAATAAATGTTATATTTAGGGATGTGCAGGCTCGGATAGGTTAGAATTTTCCTGCCAAACATCGGGTCTCAGAAAGAGGCAAAACGTCATCTTCCATGGACTTTTGTCCAGGAATGATGATGTTTGTCCATGAAAGATAACATTTTGCATCTCTCTGAGACCCGATTTTTGGCGGGAAAATTCTAACCTATCCGAGCCTGCACATCCCTAGTTATATTTCATTTGTGTGACCAGTGCACCGCACCACTATCCTTGTTTTTTGATACTAGATATCTTTTAATAGTGGGTAGCACCTCTTTAGTGATTAAGTAATACATTTAAATTGAATTTGAGTATTGAAGAGAATGTCACTGACTGGTGCGGTTGCCTCTCCTTTTCCAAATGAAATGCAAAGCAACCAGGACGCACCAGGAGACTGAGCTGATTAATGTGAATAATTTGTATATCTGTGCGGGACTGATGGTGGGTACACACTGCACAGATACAGTGCATCCGGAAAGTATTCACAGCGCTTCACTTTTTCCACATTTTGTTATGTTACAGCCTTATTCCAAAATAGAATAAATACATTTTTGTCCTCAAAATTCTACACACAATACCCCATAATGACAACATGTAAAAAGTTTTTTTGATATTTTTGAAAATTTAATAAAAAAAAATTAAAATCACATGTACATAAGTATTCACAGCCACTGCTCAATACTTTGTTGATGCACCTTTGGCAGCAATTACAGCCTCAAGTATTTTTGAATATGATGCCACAAGCTTGGCACACCTATCTTTGGGCAGTTTCGCCCATTCCTCTTTACAGCACCTCTCAAGCTCCATCAGGTTGGATGGGAAGCGTCGATGCACAGCCATTTTCAGATCTCTCCAGAGATGTTCAATCGGATTCAAATCTGGGTTCTGGCTGGGCCACTCAAGGACAATCACTCCTTTCATATCTTGGCTGTGTGCTTAGGGTCGTTGTCCTGCTGAAAGATGAACCGTCGCCCCAGTCTGAGGTCAAGTGCGCTCTGGAGCAGGTTTTCATCCAGGATGTCTCTGTACATTGCTGCATTCATCTTTCCCTCTATCCTGACTAGTCTCCCAGTTCCTGCCGCTGAAAAACATCCCCACAGCATGATGCTGCCACCACCATGCTTCACTGTAGGGATGGTATTGGCCTGGTGATGAGCGGTGCCTGGTTTCCTCCAAACAGAACGCCTGGCATTCACGCCAAAGAGTTCAATCTTTGTCTCATCAGACCAGAGGATTTTGTTTCTCATGGTCTGAGAGTCCTTCAGGTGCATTTTGGCAAACTCCAGGAGGGCTGCCATGTGCTTTTTTTTTTTACTAAGGAGTGGCTTCCGTCTGGCCACTCTAACATTGCTGCAGAGATATTTGTCCTTCTGGAAGGTTCTCCTCTCTCCAGGAATGCTGTAGCTCTGACAGAGTGACCATCGGGTTCTTGGTCATCTCCCTGACTAGGACCCTTCTCCCCCGATCGCTCAGTTTAGATGGCCGGAGTCCTGGTGGTTCCGAACTTCTTCCATTTACGGATGATGGAGTCCACTGTGCTCATTGGGACATTCAAAGCAGCAGATATTTTTATGTACCCTTCCCAGATTTGTGCCTCAAGACAATCCTATCTCGGAGGTCTACAGACAATTCCTTGGACTTCATGCTTGGTTTGTGCTCTGACATGCACTGTCAAGTGTGGGACCAAATATAGACAGGTGTATGCCTTTCAAAATCATGTCCAATCAACTGAATTTACCACAGGTGGACTCCAATGAAGCTGTAGGAACATCTCAAGGATGATTAGTGGAAACAGGATACACCTGAGCTCAATTTTGAGCTTCATGGCAAAGGCTGTGAATACTTATGTACATGTGATTTCTTCGTTTTTTTTTTTTTTTTTTAATTAAATTTGCAAAAATTCAAAAAAACTTTTTACACGTTGTCATTATGGGGTATTGTGTGTAGAATTTTGAGGACAAAAATGAATTTATTAAATTTTGGAATAAGGCTGTAACATAACAAAATGTGGAAAAAGAGAAGTGCTGTGAATACTTTCCGAATGCACTGTATATCTGCAGATGATGGTCATTCATACACACTGAACGACCATCTGCTTCTGGCCGCGGGTCCCATTGGGCGAGGGGAGCATCCTGACCCCCTCCCCATGGCCTCTGCTGTTTGTCTACGGGCGGTCGGCAGACCGCCCATACACACTGGCCGATGGACAGATATATCTGTCCATTGGCTGTGCAGCACAGGCGGCGTGATATGTCTGTGAATGACATATCGCTGGTACACACTGGCCGACGGGCACCAGATATATTGGCCGATCAATTGATTGGCCAATATATCTTTCAGTGTGTACCCAGCTTGAGTCTCTGAATCAGCATATGAAATGTTACAATGTAGCGGCCGCAGTTTTTTTCCACGCTAAGTTCCGTTTACAGACTCAGTTGGCACACGGATATATAAGTGTTGCATATAAAATTAATTGGCGTGGTCTCCTGGTGCATCGCATTTTGACTGAGACTCATTTTCGGCAAAAACAAAGACGCCCGTCAGGACCTGGTGGCTCACTCACGCCAGACATATCACGCTGCATGGTATATTGAGGCTAGATGTATGAGAACTCATCAGTACTGCTGCAAATTCGGCTTTGGTTATCCCTCTGTTATAGGGGTCTATTTACTAAGCAGTGTTAGGAGACAGAGTGAAAAGTGATAAGGAAGTGATAAGGTACCAGCCAATCAGCTCCTAACTGCCATCTCACAGACTGTGTTTGAAAAATGACAGTTGAGAGCTGATTGGCTGGCACCTTATCACTTCTCACTATGGGCCGTATTCAATTAGCGGCGAAGACGGACGTTTTTCGCCCAAAAACGATATTTCGCAATTGGCGAAAAAAACTGGAGAAATGTTTTCTCCATCCCAGACCAGGCAAAAAAACAAAAAATATGCAAAATCCCTATTTTTGCCTAAAAATATGAGGGTATCTTTCAGAACCCTTTGGACATCCCCCCTAATGATAAATTACCCCCCAAAAAATATTTGTAAGTTGCGCACTTTGGCAAAAAACGAACGCACAGTTTGGGTGAAAAAAAAACACGTTGGAAATGATACAAAATTTTTTTCTCAGGAAATTACTGTTCCACATAAATTGGGAGTACATTAAATGGGTGCAAGTGTATTTTCGTGTCGTAAAAACGCAATTTAAAAAAACATAAAAAAAACGATGTTTAAAACACGTCACACGTCCATAGCGCCCCCCGAAAAAAATCAGTCCCAATACATTAAAACCATTTTCAACGTTTTCGTTTTTTTTTACCCAAAATTTTCGGTCATTTTTAGACAAAGTGTGCAACTTACGAATTTTGTTTGGTGTAATTTATCATTAGGGGGGGGGGTGTCCAAAGGATTTCGAAAGAAATCCACACATTTTTAGCCAAAAATAGGGATTTTGCTTTTTTTTTCCGCCTGGACTGGAGATGGAGAAAACTTTTCTCCAGTTTTTTTTCGCCAATTGCGTTTGCCTGTTTTTTTGGCGAAAAAATCGTCAGTTTTCGCCGCTAACTGAATACAGCCCTAAATAAGAGACGATTTGGGATTGATGGAATCATTTACAAATAAATGATTATTGGGGGTAGTGTGTACGCTGTACATCGGCCATTTTTGGTATCGTTTGGGTTCTGTCGGAATAGGTCTGAATCGGTCATAATCTTATAGTGTGTACCCAGCTTTAGTTATGCAGATAGGGCCTTATTCAGAGATGGACCGTTGTGCAGAGCGGCACACAAGCGTCTGTGCAAATCCGTCCATCTCAGATGTAAATGCAGAAGGAGGCGTCAGATACCTCCTTGCTGCGACCGACGTCACAGGCTGGGATAACCCTCATGACTGGTTGCTCCTTTGGTCAGGCTGCGGGAGCTGAAGCTTCCCGCAGCCTGACCAGGTCCGCCAGCACGGATTCTGGCTTCTTCCCTCGCGGAAAACGGGGCCGGCACGGCTGCATTTCCGGGAACGGTGACCAGCCACGCCCCCCGCTTTGCCCCCCAAACGACACAGAATGTCGTTCGTGCTGTGGCTTGGGCGGGATACGCGGGCTTGATAGCACATGCGCAGAACAGGTCCTGCGCAGACACAGACCCGGAAACATCGGGGATGAACGTACATCTCCGAATCAGGCCCATAGCATATAGCTCAATGTATTCAGTCCATTCTTTTATAATATTAAATGTAGTAACCCCTATATACACTATACAAGGTGGGGGTGCCAAGAGGTCAGGTTCACTAGTTCAGTGTGGTCCTCATTAAGAATGTATTCTGAAGGGTATTTTCTGTCCTCACGCTAATAGGAGTTTGTATATTTTGTTCCAAAAATACATGTATATACTGTATGTAGATTAAATATAAGAAGCATCCAACAATTTAAATCAGCTATTCTGCTAATAAGAAGTCAGATTAATTATGCGCCATGTGACTGGTGTTGCTACGTTGCAATGGGTGTTACAGACCTCTGTCTGTCTCCCTCACTTCAGTCCTGGGTCCCTGGATAATCTTTTCCAGATACACCCCACTCCCACTCTATGACACCATCCGACCAGCAGTGTGGATGACTGGATGGCGCCACTGACCCCGGCTTTGGATGGGAGGTCTCCAATATATATATATATATCCTCCCTGGCAGTCAATGTAATTCCTCCGGTCAGTGCTGTGATGCAGCCAACCCTCTGCACCCTGCAGCGTAGGCCCCTTCTGTCCCTCTTACCTCCTCCTCTCTCCAACTGTCACTACTCACCACTGGGGAACTGCTCATCTCCCCCAACTGTCCTGAAGCCACGCGCCAGCTACATGACCAGCGCGGCTTCATCTTATTACCCAGTAGGCTATGTTATATACATTTTTGAATCAGTAAAGCAGAGTATATTGTACACATATATATCCTTTAAAAACTGTGTGCAAGTGTACCTAGAAGAATTGATGCTGTTCTGCAGGCAAAGGGTGGTCACACCAAATATTGATTTGACTTACATTTCTCTTCTGCTCATTCACTTTGCATTTTGTTAATTATAAATCTAAACTATTAACACTTCTATTTTTGAAAGCACTCTCACCTTACAGCATTTTTTCCACACCTGCCTAAAACTTTTGCACAGATATATACATATATGCACATACACACATGCTAGTGCTTCAGGGCTTGACACATTTTTATAAAATCTAGGAGCCAGGATGAAAGTGTAGGAGCCAGAACACCGCCCCCCCCCAAAAAAAAATGACAGGAGTGAGAAGCACAGCTCTGTGTGTTATACACACTATACTAGTCCACAAAATGGTCACAGTTGAATGGATACAGTAAAATAGAGGCCCCGTCACTGCTCTGCACAGCTCCCCTGCTCCACCCTCCAGTAATAACAGACCACATTTCACATAAAACAATGGTGCCAGAAAGTACAATAAAACCCCCCTCCTCTCGTGGTCACACCACTATCCCTCTGAAGCCGCTCCGCAATCCCTGGTCACGCATAGACCCTACTACCGGGGAGCTCTATGCAGCCAGAGATAGGAGACCGTAGACAGCCGGGACATACAGAAGGATCAGCGTAGACTGGGACAGATAGCAAAGATGAGAGCAGGCCAGGATGGAGGGGAGTCGTCAGTGCAGGCCGGGACGGACAGAGGCACAGCAGTCACTGCAGGCGACACTCAGCACATGCACTCCTGTGCAGTGTACATGATATTACACTGCAATACTATAGGCATGAATCTCTGCCAGAGCTGATGAGGATCTGCTTCCTCCCTCACTGCAATCTGGTAGCCAGGCAACAAAATCTGGTAGCCATGGCGACCTGGCCCCTGGGATTTGTAGAGCCCTGATGTACTTAATCTCTCTCCAAGCTTTGATAAATCGCCCCATCATAACATAAAATCTATATATACAGATATATAGAGCCTCCTTAGCATATAAATATCAACTAAACATACATGGTATTGAGGGCTGCTATTCATAAGAGTGGTTACATTTACGAACAAGATGTTTTACCCCTACAAACTCCCTTTAAGGAACAATGGGCCTGATTCAGAGCCACTCGTAAGCGGCCTCTCGTTCGCTCCGAGCGATGCTTGCCCAACTGCGCATGCGTACGGATCGTTATACGCATGCGCGAACCAGTCAGTGCGGCCGAAATTCATGTGCTCGCAAAATAGCGAATGCCTGATAATTTGAGTGACAGGAGGAGGCGTATGTGGGTGGTAACGGGGGAAGGTGCTTGAAAACGGGGAGTGGAGATCAGAACGCAGGCGTGCTTAAAGGTCAAAACGGGCGTTTTATGGGTGTGCATAAGTAATACAGCAGCGTCATTGACCACGTCACTGGGTTATTTAATAGCCAGAACTGCTCGCAAAATTGTGGTAGCAAAAACCAACCCCAAGAATAGCGAGCAGTTCATACCCTGGTCGATGTACTCGATTAATCTAATAAATAGCGGACATGACGTAGGATGCGAGCGGCCAGGGGGCGTAGTTTCCCAAAAATACGACCGCAAGTTTTGTTCGCTCGTTCAGATCTAGAGGCGTGAACAGACCGCAAACAGCGAACGGTTCATTTGAATAGCCACCCCTATTTTCTGGACGAGCGAGCGCTAATTGCGTCCGGCTCTGAATCAGGCCCAATGATCATAGAGTATTTAATTTTGATTGGATGGCATTAATGCAATAAGATGTCATTGTGAGAAGGCAAAGAAATACCAGCATCACATTCTTATAGACGCTCACTAAGACAAGGAGGTTGCCTAAGTCACTCCCATGTGAGCCTTCAGGTGCATACACACGGTACGCTATCTATGAACGTGGCGTTCCCACTAGGCTGTTTCAGGGGGTGCCATGCCCTGCCCATTTTCTAAAGGACCTAAAGCACTCTGCACTCCGGCACGGCGCCCCGCTAAAACAGCCTGCGGGTTCTGTCCCCACCCACGGGCTGCAGCACTTAGAGAATGCCCGGCATGTCTGTAAGTGCCAGGCATGCCCCCAAGAGTGACAAAAAGGGGACGCGTCATAAAGACACGCCCCCTTTTCCTTGGGGCATGCGCCCAGCATCCATTCACAGTGACCGCAGCATTTGGGGGTTACCCGGCATATATCCGTAAGTGCCGGACACGCCCCCTAGAGTGACGAAAAGGGGATGTGTCATAACCCCCTTTTCCTTGGTCACGCCCCCTTTTCAGGCGCGCTCTATAGTGCTCTTGCGTTGGGTCCGGTGCCTGAACACTATGAACAATAATGATATAGTTCAACAATATATTGTTAATTTCTATGCAGTAAATGACCAACGATGCGCGTTCCTGCATGAATATTAACGATATCTATGCTCGGCCGTACATGCAGGCCAACTTGCGCGATATATTCGTCAACTTTGCCTGTTCAGAGATGTGGCAGGATGACTTCACTGAAAGATCTATACATCTTTCAAGTTGTTGGTGGTACAGATCGAACTGTGGGCCTGATTCAGACCCGCTCATGAGCGCTCGCAAGCGGGTCGATGATGGCCCAGTGCGCATGCGCACGATGGAGGCGGCTCCGTCGTGCGCATGCGCGAGACCCGGATAGCGACGGGCAAGCCGTCGCTCCGGGTCTCGCTACAAAGGGGGCGTGCTGTCGATGTTGAGTGACAGCACGCCCCCTTTGATGGGCGGGCCAGGGGCGTGGCTGCCCAGACGGAGGCGTTCCCATGGGAAAGCCTACCGTTTAGGGCCGGCCCCACTGACATCACAAGTGAGGTCAGTGGGTGGACTTCTTGCTCCGTAAGAGCAAGAAGTCCACTGGGACTTGCGGCAACGAGACCCTACCACAAGGGTCTTGTCGCAAGTCCGATGGTCGCGATGGTCTTGACCATTGCGACCATCATCCTGGCCGGTGGCACTAGCTGTGGATGGTGACCCACAGCTATGCGAGCGGCCAGGAGGCTGCTCTAAAAATACAATAGGCGGGCACTGATTCAGAGCGAGCGCTCTGATAGAGCGTCCGGCTCTGAATCAGGCCCTGTGTGTGCAGCTTTCAATTCAGGTGTGGTCTAGGCGATCAGCAACCCTATAAAAAAAGGGCCACTAGTCTTCATCAAAAGAAGGTAGATGCCAAGGTAACACCATCCCCCACTCCATGTGCAAAGGGCAAACTCTAACGGGATGAATAAGATGTAGGAGCAAGAAGATATTTGAGACTATTGAGTGGAAGATATTACGCCAACTCACACAACAAAAAATGTATTTGCAAATCTTTGGAGTAGGTGGTCTTGCAGGGATGTTCCGCTGCCTCTCCCTCCACCATCTCGGATGCCCTTTCCCCGTCTCTCTCTCTTGCCTTGACCCCTCCTTACTTACTCCTTTTCCCTTCTCTTTTATTTCCCTTAAATATTTGCAATTTTTCTTGTGTTTCATTCTATTGCGCAGCTAAACAATAGTTAAAATCTACAGCATGTGTTAAGGATTTGCAAATGATTAATGTACATGCTTGTTATCTTTCTCTCTTGCTCTTTTATTTTTAACTCTGTTTTCTAAATTTCATTTTTGCTGTATAATGAAAATAATTCTAAAGATTAAGGATCAAATCCAGTTAAAGGGTGCAATTTGCAGCATGTACATTTTTTCTATCAAATACTGTCTGCTTCTACATATAGCGCACACATACTGGGTAACTTTTATAATTCAATTCAGCGCTTAACCAAGACGCGACTCCCTCCCAACTGTAAATCAATCTGGGCCTTTTTAAAGGGCAAAAAGTGCCCTGCCCTTTAATAGGGGCCCTGCTAAAACAGCCTGGCCACTGCCGTTCTGCCACCGGGTGAATAGATGCCGAACACATGCACACAGCATCTATTCACATTAAGGGAGAGCTCGGGGGAAGCCCAGCACCTACGGCATGCCCTCATAAGTGATGGCGTCGGCTGGGCACTCCTCCAATATTGACATCAGTGGGGCAGCACCCCCTTAACTGGCCGATGGCGCCCCCTGTTTGGGCGTGCATGCTAATGCCCCCACACCCCGTGTTTGCTGCAATTGATCTGCAAATCACTGACAAAGATCTGTAATGTATGGGCGCAGTTTGCTAGATTGGGAAATCCTAAGATCGGGCAATAAATCTACAAATTGTTCAATTGTGGTTTCCAGATTCTGATGTATGGGGGCATTAACTGTAGATGATTCCACTTGGGAACAGATTCATTTCAGCTGCGGTCAATTTGGAAACAATGAGATACCTAAAGCTGGGTACACACCTATATATCGCCCATTCCATTGAACGGGCGATATATCTATAGTGCATCGCCGTGCGTGTACAGCGCAAATGTCTGTGAACAATGTCTTTCACAGACATATGTGATATGCCTTATACGTGCGACTGGCCGATTGCCCGTACACATGGCGGTGATTGACAGCTCAACTGGATGGGCAAATTTAAATGCCCAGTTGAACCGTCAAGCCCAGCAGACGATTGGCAAGTGTATAACGCATGCGGCCTACAAGTATACAGAGTGTACGTGCAAAGATGTTGCTGTGATCGAGAGGCGCGGTTATAAAAAAATGTTGTTGAAACGTGATGGGTGTTCCTTGGCGATTACTACAAATGCGTGCAAAAATGGTCCGTTCAGTGGGCGTGTAATGGGAGTGTCGCTGGCATGTCAGGTGCACGGGCGCTGAACATGGGCGTCCAAGTCCTTACACATTCGGACGCATGGGTGTTCGCACACAAGTGAAGGAGTTTATAGCGGCATTTGTATAAAGCCAATAAATGCTGTGTGTGTTTCTGCGTCCCCCTCTGACGCAGAGCGTTTCTCGCAGCGTAACCAATATGGGACTGGAGGTACAAGCCTGGTTCAGTTCATCAAATAAGCCGCTAGAAGTTTAAAGCAATCGCTAATAATAATCTGAGGCGCTGTGCCAGCTTCCCGAAATACCGGGGTCAGAGCCGGCAAATGCTGCCCAGTCACAATCAGTATGGTGGAGCAATTTCTATGCTCACAGACAGGATCAGCGCTCTGTGCCCCCCCGGCAGCGCTGGGACCGGGAGGGTTTCATCTGTTCTAACTGCAAATTTTCAAGCACAGAATAAAAACATGAGTTAAAGCTGTAATTATAGTTATTACATATTTACCTCTAGGGGAAGCTGTGGAGAACGTTCCCCGGCTCCGCTAGTGCTGGCTGGAGAATGGGTTTTGGGCTCTGCCATGCCTGAGCGGGAAAATGTATCACGTTCTGCAAATTGGGATTTATGAGCTCTGCCATATTCTTCCTCCCCTCCTCTGCCAACATTCATCGCGGATGGCTCATTAGCTCTTCCTTTCCCGTCACTGGTATAAATATCTGCAGTCCTCGGTTTTGCGCCATCTTCTAAAGGTGCGCTGATATGTTGGCGTTTGTACCTCAGTACAGTCTCTTCATCTGCAATCATCACTTCCGTGCGAAAATACTCAATTTCGTGATCTTTCCTATCCAGGACTCTCTGCCGCACTGTGTGTACAACAGAAAGACGAGCATTGGAGACGGCTCATACAATCATATGGGAGAGAAACTGGATACAGCCCAACATCGTAATATTACATATTGTTGAACGGATTATAAAATTAGAATATTAATTTCAAGAAATCTATTATAATGGATAATGCCAATTGGATGAAATATCAGTAACAGTGAAAACATCCAATCAGTGATCTTGTAAATGGGTTGTATATCGGTTACCTGCTGTATGAGAAATAGGTTTGTAATTAGACAAATCTGATAACGAGCATCTGTAAGAAGACTGGGTGATTGGGTGGGAGTGCGGCCTCGAGAAAGTCGTCAGACACCAGTGGGCATAATTATTATCAGGTTTTAGACTTGATAATTATAAATTGCTTATTGAGGCAATAAGAAATTAAGTTTTAGCTCCAAAACAGCCTGCGGGCGTCCCCACCCGCGGACCGCAGTATCCTGCGGCTGGGGAAAATAGCGCTGCAGCGGTCACTGCCGGTGAATGGCATCTATTCCCATAGACAACAGCGCTTGAGGGAAGTCCGTAAGTGCCGGGCACACACCCAAGGGTGGCCACGCCCCCTTTTCGGGCGTGCGCAGGAGTGCCCCTATCTAGGTCTGGCGCTGGACCTAGAATGAACACGATAATAGGAGACCGTCCTAAAAGAAAAGTGTGTAAAAGAAAAGTGATCGATAATGCAACCATTTTACTTTATTATCAAGAGGCCGACCGCGCTACTGCGCATGCACAGTCATTAGAGCACACATGTGCGAGTGGCCATTACCGGGGAGGATCCCTCTCCCAGTACAATCTGCAGTATGTCTAATGGAGCATACACACGGTCAGATATGTGAGATGAACGACTGAACAATTTCAGACAGTATTAAAATGAATGGAATCGTCCAAATCTGACTGCAAACACATCAGATGTCAGATATCGTTATCTGACAAACGGGAACGCGCATCATTCATCGGTGCAGTCACACACGTCAGATTTTCTTTTGGATATGAACGATTTTTCAGATCTGACAGAAAATCTGACCGTCTGTATGCACCAATAGGCTACAACGGCTGACGCCATCGGTACTAGCTTATCCGGGCCAAGCTCGGGAATTTGGCATTTAAGCACCCTCCATAGAAACCTCTCCTATCACCTATATCTGCTGTGCTCCCCCCGTACATACATTCAGGGGATTCTTAATATTTGCCGCTACTTCCAGACCAAAATTCCCCTCATATATGATAAAGGGATGTAGTTATAATCCCGACAGATGGGATGCCGGTGGTTAAAATCCCGCCGCCGGAATCCTGACGCCTGTCAGAAGCCGCGTGCTGAAATCCCGACGGAAAGTCCTTGGGTTAGCGTTAGGCACTAGGGTGGGGGGTGAGGTTTAGGCAGGAGGAGGGTTAGGATACTGACCGAAAGGTGTCGGTCTCATAACCTTGTTGGGATTCTGGCCACTGGATTCCCGTGCGCTGGCATCACGCACCCAATTCATGATAAATATGCTCTCAGTTCACAACCAGGGGCAAAATTAGAAATGACTGCAATATAGCAAGGCCGCTGTTTATTTTAAAAGTATTGCTATACGTCACACTCTCTATCCAGCATCCTCCATACCATATTTATCTCCCCATTTACCATCAAAACCTTTTAACATCTTAAGTTGCAGAAGACAGATTTTAATAGGTGCTAATAGATATATACATATGACTATACACAGATGCAAACATATCGCAGTACACTATAAACATTTTGGTGCACACCAGACACTTTTGGAGCCAAGCAGATAGATACTCGGATATCTTATTCCCAATACAAGGATTATTTTATTTTTTAGATTTCTTCCTGTGATATGTTACTTCCATCCTCTGAATCTCCATCTTGAACTCTGGAATATCACAAATTCCAGCCCGGGCAATCCACAATCCAGCACTTACCTCTAGACTCTCCTAAGAACTTACCTACCCATCCCAGAGCCTCTGTCTAATCGCACCGGGCTAGCAATGTAGGATGGCCGCTATTTTCCAGAATGGTATGATCGGTTTGCAGCTGATAATATGACTGTCATACGTCCGAAAATCCTCGCTGCCACGGGCGTAGGTTTGTTGTGCCGTGTGTAGGATTAGAACCCCGAGTGGTAGCAGTGAGGCCTCTGTGGACGGAGCTACAGGCTTTCTTTTTCATTCCTATCTAAGTAACCTGCATCATAGAGAGCTTGATTCAGAGCTGCACGCCCGTTGGTTACCGCTGAAAGCCACACAATTAATTTAGATGCAGAGAGGCAATTTCAGTGGGTGTGGTAACGGGGTGGCTAACGTGGGCCTGTCGCAGTCAGCGATTGCGGCTTTTGCCGCAGTTGCGCTGATCATAGGGCCTCCATAGGGCTGGTGCGATGTTGGATAGCGAGACCGATGCGCGGCTTGTGGTGCGTCTTAATGTGCACGGTGGCGGATTAGTGCCGCAGCAGTTGGGCCTCAGTGTACGATATCCCAATAGCTGCGGCATTAGCACAAAGACGCAGTGGCGTTGCGGCCAAAGACAAAGGCACGGCTGCTTTAGCCTGCACCTCTGAATCATGACTAGCATGTCTGCAGCTTATTACCATCAGGCCCATATAACCAGCCTGCTAGGAAAAGCAAACTGGCAGCTTTCAACTTCTTGGCCCTGGGCTACCATAACCTTTGGACTGCTTAAGTTTACTCAGGCTCTGAATAACCATCCTTCTGACTAATCACTGGCTCCCTTTGTGACTTGGCAACTAAATAGTGTGATAAAAATTAGGGGTGTGCACCGGCCACTTTTCGTGTTTTGCGTTTTGGTTTTGGATCTGGATCTTTCTCCGTGTTTTGGATCTGGATTGGTTTTGCCAAAACCACCCTTTCGTGTTTTGGGTTCTGGGTTTTGTATCTGTATTTTTTTTTAAAAAAAGCATAAAAACAGCTAAAATCACAGAATTTGTGGGTTTTTCTGCTCCTATGCTATTATTAACCTCAATAACCTTAATTTCCAATATATTCTGAACACCTCACAATAATGTTTTTATGTCCAAAAGGTTGCACCGAGGTAGCTGGATGACTATGCTAAGCGACACGAGTGGGTGGCACAAACACGTGGCCCATCTAGGAGTGACACTGCAGTGGCAGACAGGATGGCAGTTTGAAAAACTAGGCCCCAAACAGTACATAATGCAAAGAAAAAAAAGAGGTGCAAAATGGAATTGCCCTTGGCCCTCCCACGCACCCTTATGTTGTATAAACAGGACATGCACACTTTAACAAACCAATCATTTCAGCGCCAGGGTCTGCCACACGACTCTGGCTGAAATGATTGGTTCGTTTGGGCCCCCACAAAACAAGCTGGCAATTTATCTGTCGCTGCACAAACTGGCTCTACGGAGGCAAGATGTCGTCCTCACCCTCCTCATCCACCGATTCCTCACCCTCTTCAGTGTTGTGTACATCCTCACAGAGTATTAATTCGTCCCCGCTGGAATCCACCACCACAGGTCCCTCTGTACGTTCTGGAGGCTGATCTCCCTGGAAGAATTGATAATTCATTTTTATGAACATCATCTTCTCCACATTTTGTGGAAGCAACCTCCTACGCCTTTCGCTGACAAGGTTCCCGGCTGCACTAAACACTCTTTCGGAGTACACACTGGAGGGGGGGGCAACTCAGGTAAAATAGAGCCAGTTTGTACAGGGGCCTCCAAATTGCCTCTTTTTCCTGCCAGTACAGGTACGGACTGTCTGACATGCCTACTTGGATGCTATCACCGATGTAATCCTTTAAAGACAGACGCACGCTTCTCGCTGCTGCTTTGAGGGTGCAGGTGCGGCTACAGCCCACACAATTCACAAAGACAGAAAATATTTTTTTATTTTGTTTGGAGTGCCCTTTGGGGGGTTACAGCACCGTTTAACAGACAAGCCAACCAGCCCTTTACTTATGACACAGGCGCACGCTTGGCACTACTTTGTTGATGCACGTGCGGCTAATGCGCACACAATTCACAAACACAGAAAAAATATAAATTTTTTTTGCACTTGGGGGGGAGCACCCCTGACGGACAGAGCACCCCCTGGACAACACTACAGCACCCCTTTAGGACTGGGACACTGCACAGGACTTTGGAGTGGACACAGCCCCTATGGACAACTGACTGCACAACACAGTCCAGCCAGCCCCTATGGACAACAGCAGCACAGCACAACACAGCCAGCCCCTATGGACTTTGGAGGAGTGGACACAGCCCCTATGGACAACAGCAGCACAGCACAACACTACACTGCACTGCACTACACTACACTACACTACACAGCCCAGCCAGCCCTAACTCCCACCCTCCCTCTTCACAGCCGAGTGAGGAAAGTGGTGCCGACGCGGGTACCTTATATAGAATCCAAAACCCGCGAGACCCGGAAGGCGGGATGATGACGTTTTGCCTCGATTTCAGATCCGAGTCAGGTGGGAAAAGTCAAGCCTGACTCGGATCGGCCTCGGATCGGGGGGGGCTCGGGGGGGTTCGGATTTCTGAAATCCGAACCCGCTCACCCCTAATAAAAATACAAAAAATGTTGTAAGTGGGAGCTCTGTGTGCCCCAGGTTCCTGGCTTCTGTCAGGTGGACAGAAGCTAACTAGCAACATTGTCAGAGCACCTCTGAGAGGCTGATATAAGAAGGTGCTATTGGTTTTCAACCTCAACCCTCAAGGTTTCCCAACAGGTCATGTTTTCAGTATTTCTGTCTGCGGAAGCAGGTGGGATAATTACCGACCCAGCAACATAGATTAACTCACCTGTGCATGATTAAGGAAATCCACAAAACATGACCTGTTGGGAGTTCTGGAGTTGAGAACCCCTGATGCAGCTCAACAAGGTTGAAGCTTGGCTCAGCAACGTTGCAACAGAATTTAACAAAAAACAACTTTGGCTGTAAAAAAAAAAAAAGTTTCATAACTGATCAGTGAGAAAGTAAATGTTACTCAGGCTGTGAATTCCTCCTGTGGGTGTGCTCCATCATGTGGGTGTATAAGTAATCCATTTGTATGTTGTGTGTCCTAGAGAAAGTCTCCCTGGGAGACTGAAAACGTCAGAATAAAGATTTATGTTACTACTAGCAGAGACTGTGCAGGAGCTTCGGAATACTAGGGCCTGATTCTATTTCCTGCTGCACATCTGCGACTTTAAGCAAATGCTGCTACAAAGCTCCTCCCCAGTGTACATGCCAGAGTACGAACGTGCAGGGACCGAGGCGCCCACCATCAGCGTCCGTAGGCACTGTAATACCGCCTGGTGCCTCTTTAGGCATCACCACTGGTCGCACCGCCGAAACTTGCTCCAGCCCTGTGGCAGGTGAAGTTTCTCTGTCTCTTATGGGAGCGGCTAAGTGCGCCTCTGTATGCAACCGCTTTCAGAGACATGCCTGCAATACTCCCATAACACGCCTATAAGACAGTCCATCGCCATGTGTATGCATACATTTTCAATACACTTCCCTGTGCGTGTCTGCTACTCGGTATGAACATAATTGGGACCAGTAGCGGCTGCTAACTGTAGTCTTGAAGAGGGGCTCCCGCTGCGCTGCTCTAGCACCGTGATTTAAAAGAACATAAAAACAAACAAAATAAAACAGGCTTGCGCATGCGCACAAGCCCCCGGCTTCTCGGGACTGCATCAGCTGCAGCCCCTAGAAGCCCATTACGGCTGGCAGGGAAACTTGCACATGCGCACTCCCACCCTCATCTTCGCCGCGGCTTCTAGGGACTGCATCGGCTGCAGATCCTAGAAGCCCGTTACGGGAAATGCACATTAAAATTAAAAAGTGTAAGTTTAGGTCAGTGGTTCTCAATCTGGGGTGGTAAAGCGCTGTCACCGGGGTGCAGCAGCTGGTGGCCGAACTAGTCTGCCCAGAAACTGACTGATTTATATCTTTTTCTCTGTGGGAGAGGGTCAAGTTGTTGAGCGGGGGGTTGCTGCGAGCGTGTGGCATTGTGCGGGAGCTGTCAGTAAGGCTGTCTGTTGCTGAATGGGGTCCTGGCTGATCTGAGGAGCTCAGTCGATCAGTATGCGGCCGGCGGTTAACTAACCTTTTTTTACCCCCTAACACTTCTTAGGGGTGCCTAACCCTAACCTCCCCCTCAAGTGCCTAACCCTAACCATTCTCTAAGTGCCTAAATGTAACCCCCTCTTCCCCGCAGCCTAAACCTAAGTCTCCCGGGGGGGGGGTGCCTAACCCTAACCCCCCCCCTTCCCCTAACATCCCGGGGGGGTGCCTAACCCTAAGTCCCCCCCGGGAGCCTCTAACCAACCCCCCCCCCCACAGCTGTCTGCACTCGGCACCCAGCTTACCGTCGATCGGTAAGCCGGGTGGTGGGCTCCCGGCATAGGTCTAATGACAGGCGTTGGGATTTCGACACCTGTCATTAGATACTTGCCGGGATTAGACAGTTAGGAAGCCATCGGTCGGGATTTCGGCCGTCGGCTTCCCGGCTGTTTCCCACGGAACCGTGCTGGAGATCGCTAGGGGGGAGACTGCAATGACAGACATGGAGGAGGGGGCTGCAAAAGGAGACTGGAGACACATGGAGGGGGCTGCACAGGGAGAGACATGGAGGGGGCAAAAGGGAGAAAGAAGGAGGGGGCAAAAAGGGTAAGAATAGCTCAGTTTTTCTTTTTTAAATACTAATTTTATTTTGACCAAACTACTTAAATAACGGGACTGCTCTGTAATTACTTTGGCTTAGAGGTGCCAAGAAAAAATTTATGGAGACCCTAAGGATGACTTGAACTGAGAAAATTTGGGAATCACTGGTTTAGGTGACCATCTGAAAGAGGTCACCTTGCTATGGTAGATGACCTCCACAGACTGATCAAAACGTGCATGAAGAACCTCATTTTATTCTTAAAGTGAGTTCAGAAAATGTATATTTTTGCAGATATCAAAATATTTAATTATTGTCTATATGTCTGAAGTGCGCAACTGAATCTGCTTTTGGATTGTGTTCCCATCTCCTGAACATACACCATGAAACCGTGTACCAACGGCTCGCACTGGCCACTGGTGCGCGCTTCCAAGGTGTCTTTTCAGTAGACGGCTCCCACTGGAGACACCACAGACCTAGGAGAGGAGCTGAGAACTTGTCAGATGGAACTGAGTGGGGGTGGAGGACAGAAAAAGCACCAAAAGAGTAGGTGGCAGGGCCAGGCAGGAGGGTGTAGACTAAAGTGTCTTTACTAGTGTGTATATTATATATAAATACACACTCTCTCTCAGTATATAGTTTGTTTCAGTAAACAAAAATTATCTTTCCCACCACTCCATATAGGTTCCTTTACATGGGAGCATGCGTGGCCCCCATCGCTGTCCCCCTTATGTGGAGGTAGAATTTCTAATTGCATATAAAATTATTTTTAGTCTAATAGTTTGAGAAAGAAGTTGTTAAACTCATTATTTCTTCCCGCATTAATGAAGTACTCAGCAGCCTTGATGCTCAACTCATGGTCAATGCTCGTTTACAAGCTCTCAGACTTCACTAACCAGGTTTTGGGGCTACAGTCACATCCTGTAGCTTATTCAGGACATCCAACATGTCCCTTGTGTAGGATGGCAATGTGGTGACATATTCTCATAGTTGTCTATCTATAAAGATACTTGCATTTTCTCTATGCCAGAGGCGATAGGTCTCCCTGGTGGACCTGTCTCAATTGTATGGACTTTGTGGGTGAGATAGAAGTTTCAAATCTTAGGTGTTGTAACCTTTAAAAAAAGTCAACAGTTTTGGCAATTGTGCCTTGTACCCTGTTGTGTAAATTGGTATTGTGTAACTGCCAAGAAAATTGCTGGTAGAATTAAATAGGAGTCGTTTATAGCAGGACTCATCTTGCAATTGGCGATTGATTTCTTTGATGTATTTGTTTTTTGGCCAAAGAACAATGGGGGTCATTCAGACCCGCTCGCGAGCGGCAGGACGCTCGCAAGTGGGTCGATGTTCCCCCACTGCGCATGCACACGACGGAGGGAGCTCCGACGTGCGCATGCGCGAAACCCGGCGAGCGACGGGCTCTCCATCGCTCAGGGTCTCGCACCAAAGGGGGCGTGCTGTCAATGTTGATTGACAGCACGCCCCCTTTGGTGGGCGTGCCTGCCAGACGGAGGCGTTCCCATGGGAACGCCTACCGCCTGAAGCCGGCCCCACTGACATCACTAGTGATGTCAGTGGGAGTGATTTTGGCTCTGATAGAGCCAAAATCACTCCAGGGCTTGCGGCAGCGAGACCCTACCGCAGGATCTCCGTCGCAAGCCCGATGGTCGTGATGGCCAAGACCATCGCGACCATCATCATGGACGCTCGCATATGCTGTGGGTGGTCACCCACAGCTATGCGAGCGGCCAGGAGGCCGCTCCATTTTCAGGGAGGAGGGCCCTGATTCAGAGCGAGCGCTCTGGTCAGAGCGTTCAGCTCTGAATCAGGCCCAATATCCCATCCTTTATCTGAGGGTTTGATGATTGGTGGTATACCACCATTATTTTACTCCCTCTCTTGTCTATGGAGGTTATCACCATCATTTCCCACATTGCCTTTATTGAAAATCACATCTACTGTAGATGCTTGGGCTTAGATGTACTAAAGCTTCTAAAACAGACAAGTGGAAGTGATGTCCATAGTAACCAATCAGATTCTGCCGATTATTTTCTAGGATGCAATAGCGAAATAACAGCCAGATTCGGATTGGTTGCTATGGGTAACACCACCACTTTTAATTTTTTAGAAACTTTAGTAAAGTTGAGGTACAGGAAACCTGATCTTGCCCTCTGTAACAATGCAGTCTGACCATATAGGTTGCCCACCTTTTTCCGGTCTCGGATATTTCTAATATGTCACTTTCAGTATTTTGCATGTTGTTCATTCTATTCTGTATTTACCAATGTGTATAGCATTTTCATGTATTGCATATACGCTTATCCCACCCATTATAACATATGTAGTGCACCCAAGATGGCTGCCTCGTCTGGTTCTTTAGTGGGTGGGATGGGTCTTGTTTCCTGTACATTGTATCTCATATTTTGCAGACACACACTGTAACCATTGTAGTGCATCCGTCAGGGCTGCACTTTACGTGATATATTCTGTTTTCCCTGCCAATGTAAAGTGCTTTCAGTCTCTTTGGAGACAGTGGACTCAGTGAAAAGTTTTACAAACTCCTCAAAGATGTTGTAGCCCCTTTTGAATGTCTTAAACACTACAGCCATGGGCAAAAGTTTTGAGAATGACAAGTATTGTTCACAAAGTTTACTGCTTCAGTGTTTTTAGACCTTTTTGTCAGATGTTACTATGGTATACTGAAGTAATATTACAAGCATTTCATAAGTGTCAAAGGATTTTATTGACCATTACATTACATTAAGTTTATGCGAAGAGTCCACATTTGCAGTGTTGACCCATCTTTTTCAAGACCTCTGCAATTCGCCCTGGCATGCTGTCACTCAACTTCTGGGTCACATACTGACTGATGGCCGCCCATTCTTGCCTAATCAATGCTTGGAGTAAGTCAGAATTTGTGGGTTATTGTTTGTCCACCCACCTCTTGAGGATTGACCACAAGTTCTCAATGGGATCAAGGTCTGGGGAGTTTCCTGGCATTGGACCCAACATTTCGATGTTTTGTTCCCCGAGTCACTTAGTTATCACGTTTGCCTTATGGCAAGGTGCTCCATCATGCTGGAAAAGGCATTGTTCATCACCAAACTGTTCTTGTATGGTTGGTAGAAGTTGCTCTTGGAGGATGTTTTGGTACCATTCTTTATTCATGGCTGTGTTCTTAGGCAAAATTATGAGTGAGCCCACTACCTTGGCTGAGAAGCAACTCCACACATGAATGGTCTCAGGATGCTTTACTGTTGGCATGACACAGGACTGATGGTAGCGCTCGCCTTTCTTTCTCCGGACAAGCGTTTTTCCAGATGCCCCAAACAATCTGAAAGGGGATTCAGAGAAAATAGCTTTATCCCAGTCCTCAGCAGTCCAATCCTTGTACCTTCTGCAGAATATCAGTCTGTCCTTGATGTTTTTCTTGGAGAGAAGTGGCTTCTTTGCTGCCCTTCTTGACACCAGGCCATCCTTCTAAAAATCTTCGCCTTACTGTGCGTGAAGATGCATTCACACCTGCCTGCTGCCATTCCTGAGAAAGCTCTGCACTGGTGGTGCCTCGATTCCACAACTGAATCAACTTTAGGAGACGTCCTGGTGCTTGCTGGATGTTCTTGGGCGCCGTGAAGCCGCCTTCACAACTTTTGAACCTTTCTCCTTGAAGTTCTTGATGATCCGATAAATGGTAGATTTAGGTGCAATCTTACTAGCAGCAATATTCTTGCCTGTGAAGCCCCTTTTGTGCAAAGCAATGATGACAGCACGTGTTTCCTTGCAGGTAACCATGATTAACAGAGGAAGAACAATGATTTCAAGCACCACCTCCCTTTTAAAGCTTCCAGTCTGTTGTTCTAACTCAATCAGCATAACAGAGTGATCTCCAGCCTTGTCCTCGTCAACACTCTCACCTGTGTTAACGAGAGAATCTCTGACACGATGTCAGCTGATCCTTTTGTGGCAGGGCTGAAATGCAATGGAAATTTTGTTTTTGGCATTAAGTTCATTGTCATGGCAAAGAGGGACATTGCAATTCATCTGATCACTCTTCAGGACATTCTGGAATATATGCAAATTGCCATCATAAACACTGAAGCAGCAGAATTTGTGAAAACCAATACTTGTGTTATTCTCAAAACTTTTGGCTATGGTTGTATTTTGGAGAAATTGGAGTTACCTAAACATTATAACTCAGCGATTACCTAATTACCACAGAAAATGGACAAAGATCTAGAGAATTCTGCCAATTATAGACCGATATCCATTTTAAAACTTAGACTACAAATTATTAACACATTTTTTAATTAAAAACAAAAACCTACCGCCCAACTTTATTTATAGAAGTCTGACCGAATTTATTTGGGGGAATTAATTCTGTAACAAATTAATTTGATATGGTTTCATGGGATTATCTTTTTGAAACCTTATTACGGATTGTTTTTTTGTGTATATTTTGGAAGCAATACTCACAAAACCAAGCTCTCTAATTATTTCTAACCAATATACTTCTTTCCAATACAAAAAGGCACAAGACACGGGTGCCTGCTATCCAGTTGCTATTTGGCGATAGCTGGCGAGCCATTGGCATCTGCCCTGCGGCAATGCAAAACCTTTACACGTTACGCAATTTGGAATCTAGTATGTACATTAGCATTAGTTACTAATGACATAGTACTTGGGCCTTTACATTCTGCCATCCCTGAGTAACCTATATTCATTTAATTATAAGCCGTGTATATAAAAATTGGAGCTTTCAATAAAATAATTAAATTTGTCTTCGCTGGGAAGAAATATAGGGGCCCGATTTAGAATTGTACGCGAACCCGATGGTTTACTTACAACTGCGAAATTTTGCGATCTGCGCAGATTCAGTACTGCGCATGTGGAGATATGCGTATGTGGATGTGTATGTGACAGCGGTCACAGTACCCCCTAAGCCATAGCATGATTGACATACGGCCGGTGGAGATGGGGTGTCAACGGGCTCTGTTATTAAAAATGAGGGTGACAGCCCTGTTTTCAAGAAGTGCCGAAGACAGGGTCTGCGTCTTCCAACGCAGGATTTCCTGTCCTCTGCAGCGTGATTACACTGGGGATCCTGAATAACCCGAGGATTAATCAGATGTCCGATTGTCACGCAAGTGATCAGATGGCTGTGTCTCCGGACGCAGCTGCGGATCACAGAAGCCAACCGGAGACGTCTATTTACACAAGACGCCTCCTGCGGCAGTTAAGGTGCCCATACACGGGGCGATTTTTTTACACCATATGGCCGTTTTCGACTGATCGTAACGACCAATCATATGAAAAGTAGTGTTTTCATACACGATTACGATGCGCGTCGCGTATCGGCATCGTAGATCAGATGGAAAGATTTCGGCCGAACAGTACGATGTGACACATCTTAATACATCGGATCGTATGGTCGTTTGTACAATCGTTCCTTTACTAAATACAAATCGTACAGAACGTCAAGGGAAGAATTTTCAAGGGAATCATATGCGAGATCGGATCGAATACAAAATCGCCCCGTGTATGGGGGCCTTTAAATATTGTAGCACAGCCACTGTGGCTGTGCGACAGCATAAATCCCTGAAAACGGACAAAATCTATTGTCCAAGCAAGTTGTTTAAACCAAACTGTGTGTCGAGCGCAACAGAGCCGAAATCCCCTAGTTGGGGTCGCTGGTGAAGACCACTAGCACAATAGGCTCCGTGCCTCTAACCTGAGTATCGCCAAACCTAGTTGGCAGAAGTCAACCGTTAAACTCCCTACAATCGTGACACCCGGACGGCGGCAGAGACGTGGATTCATTCTTATTACTTTAACATGTGACCCTGTTGTCATGAGATTATGTAATTTTGATCCCAGGGCAGCCAATCTATCACCGAAAACAGTGATGGGTGTACGCCCATGGCCGTTGGTGGTCTTCATGTTGGTTTATAAGTTAATGTTCTATAAATAGTACCCCCCATCCCCATTTGTAGCAGATGTCAGAAGGGAACTTTAAGAAAATGTATACATCAATAGAGGTGCAGCTATCCCTGAGATAGAGGGGACGTATTTATATTTTATAAGAAATGGGGGGCCTTGTACGCTGTTAGCATTGCTGCCACATCCGCCGCAAGAAGTGTGTGATCCTGGGATGCAGCCATCAGATCATTTGTGAGACCAGTGGCCATCCGTATAACCCTCAGGTTACTCAGATGGCCGTCTCAGAGCCGTAACCGAAGCCACAAAATAGGCGTTATAAGACGCAGGCCCTGTCCTTGGCTCTCCCAGGAAATGTGCACGACAGCCACGTTTTCATAAAAACTTGCAGGCCCCAGCAACGCACCCGAATTGGCTGGCAGCGGCTTTGGGGAACTGCAAGAGATCTCGCAGTAGAAGAACGGTGCATCCGCTGATCTTTTAACATTATAGTAGTAAGCAAACCATCGGGCTTTTGAGCCAACAGACTGGTTTCTTTATCGTCAGCTAGATGTTTCGACCCAGACAAGTGCTGCTGTGGAACTACACATCCCAGCATGCCGTCAGTGTTGCTACTTGGACATGCTAAAACTTTGGCAGGACATGCTGGGATATGTAGTTCCATAGCAGCTGCAGTGCTACCCCTGAAATACATTGTCTTGATAATGGTCACCTCCTCCTACTTAATTGAAAGAGTCAGACAGGCCCCTCTGCACCAGCTTTTATATTTGTTTATTATTTTGTTTTATTTTTTATTCTTAAGCTGGATATACAGTTACATTGCATCGCTGTACGCACTACACGATCCGTCATATGTACAAAACATCCAATGGGACAATGCAATGAATGACAGGTGAAAATTATGAATTTGGGGTACACACTATATGATGGCCGTGCAGACTGATTAAAAGTACTAAGATTGCACGATATAGCATATAATGCAGGGGTCAGAGAACTTTTTTACCTTTTGCCCCAAAATATATTTAGATACGCTGACGTTACTCCCTTGATTTGAAAGGAAGGAAATCATATAGTAGTAGTGCCCCATATAATGCCCCTGTAGTAGTGCCCCCATAGTTATGCCCCTGTAGTAGTGCCCCCATATAGTGCCCCTGTAGTAGTGCACTCATACAGTGCCCCCATATAGTGCCCCTGTAGTAGTGCCCCCATATAATGCCCCTGTAGTAGTGCCCCCATATAATGCCATTGTAGTAGTGCCCCCATAGTTATGCCCCTGTAGTAGTGCCCCCATATAGTGCCCCTGTAGTAGTGCACTCATATAATGCCCCTGTAGTAGTGCCCCCATATAATGTCCCTGTAGTAGTGCCCCTATAGTTATGCCCCTGTAGTAGTGCCTCCATAGTTATGTCCCTGTAGTAGTGCCCCCATATAATGCCCCTGTAGTGACCCTGTAGTAGTGCCCCCATATAATGCCCCTGTAGTGCCGCTTGTACAAAAAAAAAAAACACCTTAATCCCTGCTCCTGCATTCGTTGCCGTCCTGTCCGCCCGGCTGCTCCTCGGAACTATGAGAGAGACGTCATGACGTTTCTCCAATAGTGCGCATGGAGAGAGGCGGAAGCTGGAGTTCAGAAAAGAACCCCAGCCTCCGGCTAACACGGTGCTGCAGGGAAGGAGCCGGGCGCCCGCTGGTAATAACATCTCAGCGGGCGTCCGGCTTAGAGCCTCCCTGCAGCACAGCCGGGCATGCATTATATATTATAGAATGATTCATGCACATGCCCGGCTGTCCGTCCATTACCCCATCGAATTTAATTTTCACCCCATGTGGGGTAATTTGACCCTGTTCCCCGACCACTGGTATAATGTGTACCCAGCTTTATTCTTATTCTGGCCTACCTTTGTAGTTATTGTTTGTTTACTGTTTTTGTATTTGAAATGTTTATTCTTTATGGTGTTTCTATCATCACTGGTACATTGATAACTAAAGCTGGGTACACACCAGACAGCTATATCTGAAGATGATGGTTGTTCATACACACTTAACAACCATCGTCTCTCTTGTGGGCGCGGGTCCTGCTGGCCAAGGGGCATGTCGCACCCCCCTCCCTGAGGCTTCTGCTGCAAGTGTATGAGCGGTCGGCAGGGAGGGATCAATTGGAGGATCGGAAGAAGCAATTGTACAGTATGTACGCTTCACTATCGGGGCAATTTCTCACAAAGTTTGTCAAGCTGAAAAAAATAAATTGCACAGTGTGTCCCCAGTTTTACACTCTCGCCCACTCCTAATGTAACAGCAATTACACTCTCTCCCACTCCTAATGTAACAGCAATTACACTCTCTCCCACTCCTAATGTAACAGCAATTACACTCTCGCCCACTCCTAATGTAACAGCAATTACACTCTCGCCCACTCCCAATGTAACAGACCAGTACAATGCGGCACTCACCGTCTTTATCCTCAAAGCCCACACAATACGTCTCTTGGTCCAGGGCAATCACCTTGCACTCTCCTCCTCCTGATTTTGCTTTGGATCCAAAATATTTTTCAACCTTTAGCTTGAAATTTTTCGGGGCTGATGAGATCATCACCAGGATGGGGTTCAATGTGAGGACCCGATCATCTATTTCCTCCAAACTTGTGTCTCCTAGCTGTGTGTCTGTCTGTCCCCCCGTATTCTGTGCTTCTCTCTGTGTCACATATTGGGACGTTTCCCCCATGTCTTCCTGTCCCCTCACATTCTGTGTGACATGTGGTGGGGCTCCCCCCATGTATTCCTGTCCCCCCATATTCTGTGCTTCTCTCTGTGTCATATGCTGTGGGTATCCCCCCATACTCTGTGCGATATGCTGTGGGTATCCCCCCATACTCTGTGCGATATGCTGTGGGTATCCCCCCATACTCTGTGCGATATGCTGTGGGTATCCCCCCATACTCTGTGCATTATGCTGTGGGTATCCCCTCATACCCTGTGCGATATGCTGTGGGTATCCCCCCATACTCTGTGCGATATGCTGTGGGTATCCCCCCATACTCTGTGCATTATGCTGTGGGTATCCCCTCATACCCTGTGCGATATGCTGTGGGTATCCCCCCATACTCTGTGCGATATGCTGTGGGTATCCCCCCATACTCTGTGCATTATGCTGTGGGTATCCCCCCATACTCTGTGCGATATGCTGTGGGTATCCCCCCATACTCTGTGCATTATGCTGTGGGTATCCCCCCATACTCTGTGTGCCTCTCTGTGTCTCTGCCTGCAGGTCCTCACTCATGGCCGCCTGTCCCCTCTCACCCATCTGCTCGGTGTTCTCTATGTCTGTCGGTCCGTCTGTGCTATATACCGGGCTGTCTCTCAGCCTGTCGCACCCTGGAGCTGTCTCTCTGTAGGTCTCAGTCTCACCCTTCGGGCTGTCTGTCTGTCTCTCTCTCTCCGTCTCTTTCACTTTCATTTCTCAGAACTGGGCGGAGCGGACACGAAACAGAAAGTTACTGAAGTTTCCTCCAGGCTGCAGTTCTGAGACGATCCCCGGGCCCGGGACCCCGAGCTGAGCCGCGTCCTCTCCCAGGGAGCGACACCCGGGTAAGTCATGTCTGTAACTCCGCCGGGGTAGATGAGATCTCCTCTGGGCTATTTACTAACAGTAACTTGAGGGGTCACTTTAAAACGTGCAAAATACAGTATGCGCCCCCCAGCGGCTGCTGCCGGGGATCTGCGTCATGTGTCTGCGGGAATCTGTGGGCCTGATTCAGATCACGGATCGCAACAGCGCACGCAGATCGGCCGATGGTGTGTACTGCACATGCGTATACATTGCAGTCCGCATGTGTGAGTTAGCATTGCGATCGCCATGCTATCACTCACGCAGAAAGAAAGCCATCGCAGAGTGAGTGACAGGAGGTCAGCGTTTGTGGGTGGTGACGGGGGAGCGGTCGGAGAAACGCAGGCGCGCCGGTCCGTTGCATGGGCGTGCATAAATTAGCCACCGTGGCGGCATACGCAGCTGAAGTACTCACAAGGTTAGCAATTTCCGAGTCAGGTCAGAGCTGCTGTAAATGTGCGTGAGGGGCCGATGTTACCGATGTATACGCAGGACTGTGAGGTATTACGGATGTGAGGTAGTGGTAGTGGGCGTCTCTCTATACTAGCTTTGCGATTGCATGCGTTAGCACATTGTTGCAGTGAACCACCGTGCATAATCGCAGTTGCGATTGCAATGGCGATCCATTGTGAATCAGGCCCTGTGTTTGCATAGAGAAGAAGAGGGTGGTGTGGAGGGGAAGCTGTACGTGGGGTGTGTGAAGGTATGTTTGGGGAAAATGTGCATAAGTTTGGGGAGTGGGGTGGTTCCTATGCATTGAGGTGAGGATGGGAGGGTGTGTTGGTTGCGGGGTTTCAGGGGGTGTAGGATAGTTCATGAGTGGTAGGTGAGATGAAGGGAGGTTCAGGGGGTGTACTGTAAGTTGATTCATGAGGTGGAGGGAGGTTCAGGGGGTGTGGGTGGGGTGATCGTATGGTATTAGTGCAATTACCCCGCTGTTCCGCAGTCTCAATTTGCAGGAAGTTTGGAGTTATTTTTCCCGTGCCTCAGTGCGTACCGCAGTTCAGTAGTGTTTTTGTAGGGAGGGGAGTGTGCTGTTGGGCCGGGGGCGGCCTAACACTTCAGAAGTCTAAGCACGCCCACAATGGGGCATGGTGATACCTGCAATGATGCAGCCATGCCCGAAAGCATTCTGCAGCCTCACCCTCTGTGCCCTGATTCAGACTTTCCTAATGTTGGGAGGTATGTGTGTCAGGGCGTGTTGGAGAGTAAATACCTCATAACCGTGACAGCTCAGTTTTTTGGGCAATGTCCTGCCGTCCCACCCGTGGGCTACAGTGTCCCGTTGGGTACAAATGTTGGAGGGTATGGAGTAAGTAGGGAGAGTGTACTGTGTGTGTGTGTGTGTGTAAAGCTGGGTACAAATTAGACGATATGTCACAGAATCCGATCGGTTTGGCCGACATCGTCCACATCGGTCAGTGTGTACCCACTATGGGCAACCATGTGTGCTCCCACATTCATTGCATTGACAGATCGAGCCTACGTGCTGTTCAGTCTGTGATTTTTATGAACGCCCCGATGCTTGTGGAGGCGGCTGGTGAACTACATATTGTGCAGTCGTTCAGCAGATCGCGACCGCACGATACGTCGTTCATCGCAATGTGCGCTGGCCGGGTACACAAAACGTGTATTGTGTACCCGGCATAAGGGAACAGGGTGGAGTGTGTGTGTAGGGAAAGAGTGTACGGAGGGGTGGAATGTGCACGCTGCACAACATTCTGCTTTTCTGCACAAGCAGAGACGCACCACATGAGAAAGACGCAGTTGCGGCTACGTTAACCTCCCCCGCTAAAGCAATAGGGCTGGTGCAAGTTTCGATGGTGTCCTCTAAAGAATCACCAGCGGAATTACAGCGTGCAGAGATGATGAAAGTGGGCGTCTCAGTGCTTGCACAGTCAGACGCAGGTTACTACGCCAGGGCGAGGGCGATACCAGCATTTGCATATTATCGCAGCTGTGACTCCAGCAACAGATGCAAGAGCGGACGCAGCAGCCTCCACCTCTAAATCAGGCCCCAGGTGTTATACTTCTGCAGGGTACGCTGACAAACTTGCAGTAAATAGCATTTGCTGTGACTGACTAGTGAGACTCAAAAATCTTAGGAACAAATGATTTACCGAAAGAAACCCTTCTGTAATGAGGGAGGACTGTGGGCCTGATTCAGAGCTGAACGCTCTGACCAGAGCGCTCGCTCTGAATCAGGGCCCTCCTACCTTTCTTTGGAGCGTCCTCATGGACGCTCGCATAGCTGTGGGTTACCACCCACAGCTATTGCGAGTGTCCATGATGGTCGCGATGGTCTTGACCATCGGGCTTGCGACGGAGACCCTGCGGTAGGGTCTCGCTGCCGCAAGCCCTGGAGTGATTTTGGCTCTATCAGAGCCAAAATCACTCCCACTGACATCACTAGTGATGTCAGTGGGACCGGCTTCAGACGGTAGGCGTTCCCATCGTCAACATCGACAGCACGCCCCCTTTGGTGCGAGACCCGGAGCGATGGTGAGCCCGTCGCTTGCCGGGTCTCGCGCATGCGCACGACGGAGCTCCCTCCGTCGTGCGCATGCGCAGTGGGGAACATCGACCCGCTTGCGAGCGTCCTGCCGCTCGCGAGCGGGTCTGAATTACCCCCTGTATTATCTATGCTAGCCAACATGCACAGGGCCTGATCAATATTTTGGAATACAGTAAGAAAGAACAAGTAAGGCCAGGGTATACATCAGAACGCCGGCCAATCGTGCAGAAGATCGGGGCTCCCCGAACCATGACCGATTGGCCGTGTACACTACACGATTTAATGAACAACGGAATGATCTCTCGTTCAGTCCTTCATTACAATGCTCAGCCCCGCATACGATATTGTCTGATTGGCCAACCACAAGAACTTGTATGCGACCCGCAGAGAGCGTAATTGAGGGTATGCACTAAACGATGTAGAAGATGTATTGTTCCAATACGGAAAATCGACCCAATATCATCCTATTGTGCATCCGGCCTAACTGTGCATCTTGGTAAAACCATGTTGCACTCCAGGTGGGGCAGATGTGAAATGGTCAAACTTATGTGTCCAAACTGAAATCTACATTGCAGTGTAAAAATAAAGCTGTCCAGCATTTGTGAGCTACATGCAAAAGCAGCCAGTATTCATCCCATATGCAAAAAAAATGGCTGTATTTGCACCTCTTGCATTGTAAAATGGTTTGGCCAGGTACACAGGTACTTGCACTCTCTTATGCTAATTCCCAAATCTGAATCATCGTGCACCGACCGGCTGCATTATCTGTTTATAAAGAACTAGGCGATAACCCCGGTACCTTGCAAGGTCCCTGTTTACTGTTGTTGCATATTGGACTTTAGCGTTACCTAAAGACTTGGCTGACAGAGTTAAGGCACACATCCACTAAGCGATTTTATTGAGCGATTGAATGATAACTATAACGTTCAATCGTTCATTAATCGTTTAAAAATCGTTTGCAAATCATGCATAAACGACCAGTGAAGCGCGCTCCCGCTCATCGTTTAGACATCTATCATCCTGCAGACTTGCTGTACAACCTGACGACATCGTCACGTTGAGCATGTTAGCAGGTGATTGATGTGCCTGCACTGAACGACTGCTCGCTCAGTGCAGGCTCATCACAGACAGATAAACAACTGCACGATTACAATGTCATAACCGTGCAGTCTTTTGCCTGTCGTTTAGTGGATGTGTGCCTTTAGTCTACTCAGTGGGCCTCACTGCTAATAAGCATGATATATGCCAATATTCCTATAGTGTTTTGGAGAGTGATTTTAATACATTAGGACGCATCTGTTAATTGTCTTTTGGAATGTATGTAGTATCTTTATCCTTGATTAATTGAGCTGCACTGGTTTTACAGGCACTGCACTGGTTGCAGAATAAATCTCCTAGTTTTTACATACCACCCGAATCATACGTCTGTTTCTGTTCTGGGTTCTGTCCTTGTCTCTCTGCTGGGGTGTGGTACAGCAAGAGAGTATCTCAGGTGAGAAGCTGACCAAGAACCAGGTACTACCGAGTTATACGCACCGCAGCAAAAACACCCTTGCCACCCCGGCGTACCACACTAGCACCATACCTGCATTATACCATCAATACTTTTTCCACCATCCCTGCATTGCAGCAATAACTACACCACCACCATTCCTACACCAGAGTAATAATACTACTAATGGTGGAGATGGTTTTGATGCTGTAGTGTGGGGATGCGATGGTGGTATTTATACTGTAGTGCAAGGATGGTGGTGGTGGTATTATTGTTGTAGTGCAGGAACGGTGGTGGTGGTGGTATTATTGTTGTAGTGCAGGGATGGTGGTGGTGGTATTATTGCTGTAGTGCAGGGATGGTGGTGGTGGTATTATTGTTGTAGTGCAGGGATGATGGTGGTGGTATTATTGCTGTAGTGCAGGGATGGTGGTGGTGGTATTATTGCTGTAGTGCAGGGATGGTGGTGATGGTATTATTGCTGTAGTGCAGGGATGATGGTGGTATTATTGCTGTAGTGCAGGGATGGTGGTGGTGGTATTATTGTTGTAGTGCAGGGATGGTGGTGGTGGTATTATTGTTGTAGTGCAGGGATGGTGGTGGTGGTATTATTGTTGTAGTGCAGGGATGGTGGTGATGGTATTATTGCTGTAGTGCAGGGATGGTGGTGGTGGTATTATTGCTGTAGTGCAGGGATGGTGGTGATGATGGTATTATTGGTGTAGTGCAGGGATGGTGGTGATGATGGTATTATTGCTGTAGTGCAGGGATGGTGGTGGTATTATTGCTGTAGTGCAGGGATGGTGGTGGTGATGGTATTATTGCTGTAGTAAAGGGATGGTGGTGGTGGTATTATTGCTGTAGTGCAGGGATGGTGATGGTGGTATTATTGCTGTAGTGCAGGGATGGTGGTGGTGATATTGCTGTAGTGCAGGGATGGTGGTGGTGATATTGCTGTAGTGCAGGGATGGTGGTGGTGGTATTATTGCTGTAGTGCAGGGATGGTGGTGGTGATATTGCTGTAGTGCAGGGATGGTGATGGTATTATTGCTGTAGTGCAGGGATGGTGGTGGTGATGGTATTATTGCTGTAGTGCAGGGATGGTGGTGGTGGTATTATTGCTGTAGTGCGGGGATGGTGGTGGTGGTATTATTGCTGTAGTGCAGGGATGGTGGTGGTGGTATTATTGCTGTAGTGCAGGGATGGTGGTGGTGGTATTATTGCTGTAGTGCAGGGATGGTGGTGGTGGTATTATTGCTGTAGTGCAGGGATGATGGTGATGGTATTATTGCTGTAGTGCAGGGATGGTGGTGGTGGTATTATTGTTGTAGTGCAGGGATGGTGGTGGTGGTATTATTGTTGTAGTGCAGGGATGGTGGTGGTGGTATTATTGCTGTAGTGCAGGGATGGTGGTGATGATGGTATTATTGCTGTAGTGCAGGTATGGTGATGATGGTATTATTGCTGTAGTGCAGGGATGGTGGTGGTGGTATTATTGTTGTAGTGCAGGGATGGTGGTGGTGGTATTATTACTGTAGTGCAGGGATGGTGATGATGGTATTATTGCTGTAGTGCGGGGATGGTGGTGATGGTATTATTGCTGTAGTGCGGGGATGGTGGTGATGATGGTATTATTGCTGTAGTGCAGGGATGGTGGTGATGGTATTATTGCTGTAGTGCAGGGATGGTGGTGATGGTATTATTGCTGTAGTGCAGGGATGGTGGTGGTGGTATTATTGCTGTAGTGCAGGGATGGTGGTGGTGGTATTATTGCTGTAGTGCAGGGATGGTGATGGTGGTATTATTGTTGTAGTGCAGGGATGGTGGTGGTGGTATTATTGTTGTAGTGCAGGGATGGTGGTGGTGGTATTATTGCTGTAGTAAAGGGATGGTGGTGGTGGTATTATTGTTGTAGTGCAGGGATGGTGATGGTGGTATTATTGTTGTAGTGCAGGGATGGTGGTGGTGGTATTATTGGTGTAGTGCAGGAACGGTGGTGGTATTATTGCTGTAGTGCAGGGATGATGGTGGTGGTATTATTGTTGTAGTGCAGGGATGGTGGTGGTGGTATTATTGGTGTAGTGCAGGAACGGTGGTGGTATTATTGCTGTAGTGCAGGGATGATGGTGGTGGTATTATTGTTGTAGTGCAGGGATGGTGGTGGTGGTATTATTGGTGTAGTGCAGGAACGGTGGTGGTATTATTGCTGTAGTGCAGGGATGGTGGTGGTGGTATTATTGCTGTAGTGCAGGGATGGTGGTGGTGGTATTATTGCTGTAGTGCAGGGATGGTGGTGGTGGTATTATTGCTGTAGTGCAGAGATGGTGATGATGGTATTATTGCTGTAGTGCGGGGATGGTGGTGATGGTATTATTGTTGTAGTGCAGGAACGGTGGTGGTGGTATTATTGTTGTAGTGCAGGGATGTTGGTGGTGATATTGCTGTAGTGCAGGGATGATGGTGGTGGTGGTATTATTGCTGTAGTGCAGGGATGGTGGTGGTGATGGTATTATTGCTGTAATGCAGGGATGGTGGTGGTGATATTGCTGTAGTGCAGGGATGGTGGTGGTGGTATTATTGTTGTAGTGCAGGGATGGTGGTGGTGGTGGTATCATTGCTGTAGTGCAGGGATGGTGATGATGGTATTATTGCTGTAGTGCAGGGATGATGGTGGTGGTATTATTGCTGTAGTGCAGGGATGGTGGTGGTGGTATTATTGCTGTAGTGCAGGGATGGTGGTGGTGGTATTATTGCTGTAGTGCAGGGATGGTGGTGGTGGTATTATTGTTGTAGTGCAGGGATGATGGTGGTGGTATTATTGCTGTAGTGCAGGGATGGTGGTGGTGGTATTATTGCTGTAGTGCAGGGATGGTGGTGGTGGTATTATTGCTGTAGTGCAGGGATGGTGGTGGTTGTATTATTGCTGTAGTGCAGGGATGGTGGTGGTGGTGATATTGCTGTAGTGCAGGGATGGTGGTGGTGGTATTATTGCTGTAGTGCAGGGATGGTGGTGGTGATGGTATTATTGCTGTAGTGCAGGGATGGTGGTGATGATGGTATTATTGCTGTAGTGCAGGGATGGTGGTGGTGGTATTATTGCTGTAGTGCAGGGATGGTGGTGGTGGTATTATTGCTGTAGTGCAGGGATGGTGGTGGTGGTATTATTGCTGTAGTGCAGGGATGGTGGTGGTGGTATTATTGTTGTAGTGCAGGGATGATGGTGGTGGTATTATTGCTGTAGTGCAGGGATGGTGGTGGTGGTGATATTGCTGTAGTGCAGGGATGGTGGTGGTGGTATTATTGCTGTAGTGCAGGGATGGTGGTGGTGATGGTATTATTGCTGTAGTGCAGGGATGGTGGTGATGATGGTATTATTGCTGTAGTGCAGGGATGGTGGTGGTGGTATTATTGCTGTAGTGCAGGGATGGTGGTGGTGGTATTATTGTTGTAGTGCAGGGATGATGGTGGTGGTATTATTGCTGTAGTGCAGGGATGGTGGTGATGATGGTATTATTGCTGTAGTGCAGGGATGATGGTGGTGGTATTATTGCTGTAGTGCAGGGATGGTGGTGATGATGGTATTATTGCTGTAGTGCAGGGATGGTGGTGGTGGTATTATTGCTGTAGTGCAGGGATGGTGATGATGGTATTATTGCTGTAGTGCAGGGATGGTGGTGGTGATATTGCTGTAGTGCAGGGATGGTGGTGGTGGTATTATTGTTGTAGTGCAGGGATGGTGGAGAAGATATTGAGCCTGTAGTGCAGGGATGGTGGTGGTATTATTGCTGTAGTGCAGGGATGGTGGTGGTATTATTGCTGTAGTGCAGGGATGGTGGTGGTATTATTGCTGTAGTGCAGGGATGGTGGTGGTGGTATTATTGCTGTAGTGCAGGGATGGTGGTGGTGATGGTATTATTGGTGTAGTGCAGGGATGGTGGTGGTGGTATTATTGCTGTAGTGCAGGGATGGTGGTGATGGTATTATTGCTGTAGTGCAGAGATGGTGATGATGGTATTATTGCTGTAGTGCGGGGATGGTGGTGGTGGTATTATTGTTGTAGTGCAGGGATGGTGGTGGTGGTATTATTGTTGTAGTGCAGGGATGGTGGTGGTGGTATTATTGTTGTAGTGCAGGGATGGTGGTGATGGTATTATTGCTGTAGTGCAGGGATGGTGGTGGTGGTATTATTGCTGTAGTGCAGGGATGGTGGTGATGGTATTATTGCTGTAGTGCAGGGATGGTGGTGGTGGTATTATTGTTGTAGTGCAGGGATGGTGGTGGTGGTATTATTGCTGTAGTGCGGGGATGGTGGTGATGGTATTATTGTTGTAGTGCAGGAACGGTGGTGGTGGTATTATTGTTGTAGTGCAGGGATGTTGGTGGTATTATTGCTGTAGTGCGGGGATGGTGGTGATGATGGTATTATTGCTGTAGTGCAGGGATGGTGGTGATGGTATTATTGCTGTAGTGCAGGGATGGTGGTGGTGGTATTATTGCTGTAGTGCAGAGATGGTGATGATGATGGTATTATTGTTGTAGTGCAGGGATGGTGATGATGGTATTATTGTTGTAGTGCAGGGATGGTGGTGGTATTATTGCTGTAGTGCAGAGATGGTGATGATGGTATTATTGTTGTAGTGCAGGGATGGTGGTGATGGTATTATTGCTGTAGTGCGGGGATGGTGGTGATGATATTATTGCTGTAGTGCAGGGATGGTGGTGGTGGTATTATTGCTGTAGTGCAGGAACGGTGGTGGTGGTATTATTGCTGTAGTGCGGGGATGGTGGTGGTGGTATTATTGCTGTAGTGCAGGGATGGTGGTGGTGGTATTATTGCTGTAGTGCAGGGATGGTGGTGGTGGTATTATTGCTGTAGTGCAGGGATGGTGGTGATGGTATTATTGCTGTAGTGCAGGGATGGTGATGATGGTATTATTGCTGTAGTGCAGGGATGGTGGTGGTGATATTGCTGTAGTGCAGGGATGGTGGTGGTGGTATTATTGTTGTAGTGCAGGGATGGTGGAGAAGATATTGAGCCTGTAGTGCAGGGATGGTGGTGGTATTATTGCTGTAGTGCAGGGATGGTGGTGGTATTATTGCTGTAGTGCAGGGATGGTGGTGGTATTATTGCTGTAGTGCAGGGATGGTGGTGGTGGTATTATTGCTGTAGTGCAGGGATGGTGGTGGTGATGGTATTATTGGTGTAGTGCAGGGATGGTGGTGGTGGTATTATTGCTGTAGTGCAGGGATGGTGGTGATGGTATTATTGCTGTAGTGCAGAGATGGTGATGATGGTATTATTGCTGTAGTGCGGGGATGTTGGTGGTGATATTGCTGTAGTGCAGGGATGGTGGTGGTGGTATTATTGTTGTAGTGCAGGGATGGTGGTGGTGGTATTATTGTTGTAGTGCAGGGATGGTGGTGGTGGTATTATTGTTGTAGTGCAGGGATGGTGGTGATGGTATTATTGCTGTAGTGCAGGGATGGTGGTGGTGGTATTATTGCTGTAGTGCAGGGATGGTGGTGATGGTATTATTGCTGTAGTGCAGGGATGGTGGTGGTGGTATTATTGTTGTAGTGCAGGGATGGTGGTGGTGGTATTATTGCTGTAGTGCGGGGATGGTGGTGATGGTATTATTGTTGTAGTGCAGGAACGGTGGTGGTGGTATTATTGTTGTAGTGCAGGGATGTTGGTGGTATTATTGCTGTAGTGCGGGGATGGTGGTGATGATGGTATTATTGCTGTAGTGCAGGGATGGTGGTGATGGTATTATTGCTGTAGTGCAGGGATGGTGGTGGTGGTATTATTGCTGTAGTGCAGAGATGGTGATGATGATGGTATTATTGTTGTAGTGCAGGGATGGTGATGATGGTATTATTGTTGTAGTGCAGGGATGGTGGTGGTATTATTGCTGTAGTGCAGAGATGGTGATGATGGTATTATTGCTGTAGTGCAGGGATGGTGATGATGGTATTATTGTTGTAGTGCAGGGATGGTGGTGATGGTATTATTGCTGTAGTGCGGGGATGGTGGTGATGATATTATTGCTGTAGTGCAGGGATGGTGGTGGTGGTATTATTGCTGTAGTGCAGGAACGGTGGTGGTGGTATTATTGCTGTAGTGCGGGGATGGTGGTGGTGGTATTATTGCTGTAGTGCGGGGATGGTGGTGATGGTATTATTGCTGTAGTGCAGGGATGGTGGTGATGGTATTATTGCTGTAGTGCAGGGATGATGGTGGTTATGGTATTATTGCTGTAGTGCAGGGACGGTGGTGATGGTATTATTGCTGTAGTGCAGGGATGGTGATGGTATTATTGCTGTAGTGAAGGGATGGTGGTGGTGGTATTATTGCTGTAGTGCAGGGATGGTGGTGGTATTATTGCTGTAGTGCGGGGATGGTGGTGGTGGTATTATTGCTGTAGTGCGGGGATGGTGGTGGTGGTATTGCTGTAGTGCAGGGATGATGGTGATGGTATTATTGCTGTAGTGCAGGGATGGTGGTGGTGGTATTATTGCTGTAGTGCAGGGATTGTGGTGGTGGTATTATTGCTGTAGTGCAGGGATGGTGGTGATGATGGTATTATTGCTGTAGTGCAGGGATGGTGGTGGTGATGGTATTATTGCTGTAGTGCAGGGATGGTGGTGGTGATATTGCTGTAGTGCAGGGATGGTGGTGGTGGTATTATTGTTGTAGTGCAGGGATGGTGGTGGTGGTATTATTGCTGTAGTGCAGGGATGGTGGTGGTGGTGGTATTATTGCTGTAGTGCAGGGATGGTGGTGGTGATGGTATTATTGCTGTAGTGCAGGGATGGTGGTGATGGTATTATTGCTGTAGTGCAGGGATGGTGGTGATGGTATTATTGCTGTAGTGCAGGAACGGTGGTGGTGGTATTATTGCTGTAGTGCAGGAATGGTGGTGGTGGTATTATTGCTGTAGTGCAGGGATGGTGGTGATGGTATTATTGCTGTAGTGCAGGAACGGTGGTGGTGGTATTATTGCTGTAGTGCAGGGATGGTGGTGATGGTATTATTGCTGTAGTGCAGGAACGGTGGTGGTGGTATTATTGCTGTAGTGCAGGAACGGTGGTGGTGATGATGGTATTATTGCTGTAGTGCAGAGATGGTGGTGGTATTATTGCTGTAGTGCAGGAACGGTGGTGGTGGTATTATTGCTGTAGTGCAGGAACGGTGGTGGTGGTATTATTGCTGTAGTGCAGGGATGGTGGTGATGATGGTATTATTGCTGTAGTGCAGGGATGGTGGTGATGATGGTATTATTGCTGTAGTGCAGGGATGGTGGTGGTGGTATTATTGCTGTAGTGCAGGGATGGTGGTGGTGATGGTATTATTGCTGTAGTGCAGGGATGGTGGTGGTGATGGTATTATTGCTGTAGTGCAGGGATGGTGGTGGTGGTATTATTGCTGTAGTGCAGGGATGGTGGTGGTGATGGTATTATTGCTGTAGTGCAGGGATAGTGGTGATGATGGTATTATTGATGTAGTGCAGGGATGGTGGTGGTGGTATTATTGTTGTAGTGCAGAGATGATGGTATTATTGATGCAGTGCAGGGACGGTGGAGAAGATATTAATCCTGTAGTGCAACATTGCTTTCGGTCAACAGCAAAATATTGGCAACACCATGCCCCCGCCGCCCCCCCCCCCTCACAGCTCTCAGTGGCTGGCAGGGACAGAAGAAGAGAGGCTGCACCTCACATACAGCAAGGACAGATCACCGGAGCACATCCTCCCATAACACCCATCCCTCGTCCAGCACCATCGCAACGACACATGCAGGAGCTGGGGGCAGATATGTGGGACAGAGAAATGGGAGACCGTAGGGACATAGATGACAGAGATAGACGGGTGTAAGGAGGACAGAGGTGAGAAACAGGAAGATAGATATGAGAGGAAGATGGAGGGTGAGGGACCCGGCACTGTCTCACTTTCTTCTTTCTGCAGGCTTAGGAACATCCATGTTGGCTGTGTACCTCCATTTTTCCCTATCTGTCTTCTCCCATCATTGGAAGGGATAATGTGGGCCTACAGAAGCTCCCTCTCACTGCCACAAATGACAAATAAAAAAGAGAGAGAGGAAAAAAAATGGTGGTGGGTTGGGGTGCAGAGAAAAGAAGGGCCTAAAAGAGAGGGAGGGTTAAAGATAGGAGAGGGAGACAGGGGAAGAGACAGGGGAATAGGCCCTGATTCAGAGCCAGAAGCTCTGACAGAGCGCTCTCTCTGAATCAGGGCCGGGCTTTTGTTTTTTTAGAACGGCCTCCTGACCGCTCACATAGCTGTGAGTGACCACCCACAGCTATAGCGAGCGGCCAGGATGATGGTCGCGATGGTCAAGAGCAGCGCGACCATCGGTCTTGCAACGAGACCCTTGTGGTAGGGTCTCGTTCATTGCAAGCCCCAGAGAGCTTTCGGCTCTAACAGAGCCGGAATCTCTCCACTGACCACTCGTGATGTCAGTGGGGCCGCCCCCAAACGACAGGCGTTCTCATTGGGACGCCTTCGTTTGGGCAGCCACCCCCCCCCGGCCCGCCCACCAAAGGGGGCGAACTGTCACTCAACATCAACAGCTCGCCCCCTTTGGTGTGAGACCCGGAGCGAGGGATTGCCCGTCGCTAGCCGGGCCTCGCGCATGCGCACGACGGAGCCGCTGTGCGCTGTGGGCCACCATCGACCAGGTTGCGAGCGCTCAGCGCTTGCGACCGGGTCTGAATCAGGTAGTCGCCATAGGTTTCTACGCAGCATTCTGAAGCTTGATCCCAATAGGTAATGCCATTTCCAGATGGTGTTACACTGTAGTAGCCTATGAGATACTAACGCTTAAGGCCCCCATACATCAGAGATTGATTGTAGCAATCGATTGTGTATAAAAATCTTTCCCTTTTTCAATCGATTGCAGAATTGCCACAATCGATTGAAAAAGGGAAATATTTTTATACACAATCGATTGCAAATTGCACGATTGCTGCAATCAATCTCTGATGTATGGGGGCCTTTACAAAAAAATTTGGTCGAGGGAGCCGGAGGTTTCCTCTCCTTGGCCCCGCGAGTGACGCCTGCACCGGCACATTTATTCAGGGGTGAATTTACTTCAACCTTAAAGCATAAAATAATTCCAATTAAAATACAAGTATTAAAATAAGAACAAATAAAATTAAATATTAAGGGGGGGAATTCAATTAGCTAATTGATCCCCCGGGGGCTGTTCAATTAGTCCTGAATCCGGCAGTTATCAGGAATTTTTTTTTTCACCTGAGGCAGGTGAAAAAAAAAATCCATTATAATGACCCTATTTTCGCGGGCGCGAAAACACTTAGGTCCGTGAACTGAGTTTATGTGTTTTCGGGTAAATTCTGTTTTGTTTTTTTCCGCAATGAAAAAACGGGATGTAATCGTATTGCGCTGAAAAAAAAAAAAAATTGAAAAAACTCCAGTTTTTTGCGTGAGAAAAATGAAGGAGGCTAATTGAATTCCCCACCAAGGAGACGGACAATAAGAAAAGCTTGGGTAAATGGAAAATAGTAACCTCCAAAATAGCCGCAATGTGTGTCGCAGATCTCTGGTGTTCACTCTGGGTGCAGGGGGCTGATCAGTAAGGAGGGCTTATTTTGATGGGCAAAATTTTAGAAGTGATGTATCGCTATAGTTATTGTAGCTGTAGCGATACATCGCGTCTAACATGTTGCCCTCCTCTCTGATCATCATCCTGCAACTGGAGTGAGCTCTAAAGCTGGGTACACTCTAGACCAGGGATGGGGAACCACAGGCCCGGGGGCCGTATAAGGCTCGCGGAATCGTTTGGACTGGCCCTCTGAGCTTTTTTCTGCTAGCCTCATCTGGCTAGCAAGGTGCCTACAATGGTACACTGCAGCCAGAATCTATGCAGCAGTGCCACCTGGAGCATCCTTAGGGCGCTTCAGACGGTCACACCGCTGCCCTTACAGCTCCCCGAAGCATCCTCAGGATGCTCCGGGCACTGCTGTAATCACCGGCGACGTCACACAGAGGGGGCGTAGCCTGCACCAGGCCCGCAAATAATGTTACATGTATCAAAATGGCGCTCTGCAGAAAAATGGTTCCCCACCCCTGAACTAGACGATATATTGGCCGATTTGTCATTTTGGGATGAATCGGAACATCAAATCGGCCAGTGTATACGCTCCGCGCATTTTCAGATCTGCTTGCAGTGCAGGTCGATCTATAGATTTGATGTCCAATACCATGCATGTGGATGCAGCGGGGGAACGACGTATGGGGGCGGTCGTACACTAGATCGTGCAGTTGGTACCGACCGCACAATATTTTGTCCAGTCGCATCTGCCCTCGCTGGGTACATACATCATCTAGTGTGTACCCAGCTTTAGATTACCGTCTGCTTCCTCAGGCAAATGTGGCACATTGGAGTCACTGTGTGGCGTAATGTGAACTGGTAGGTACCTGTGTGGCATAGTGTAATTGTATTAACAGGGGCACCCCTCACACACACACACACACACACACACACAAACTAGATGCTCTGGGGACCCCACAAACCTTAATCCAACCATGATCATCACCGTCACCCACAAGAGGCACATCTCCTGGCAGACATAGCTGCATGTCTCATTGAGTTATGTGAATATTTGTATATTGTACTTGGTAAATACTTACCAGCATTTTCTCTCTCTGCTGCCTCACCAAGCGCAAGTCGAGGACACACACACAACTTGATACTGTATATGTTTTGTGCACATGTGCTGTATAAAAATTTGTGTTACGCAAATTAAACAGGGGTGTGTTGACCTGAATATTAACTCTCGTATGTACTATATACTCGTATGTAATATAGTTATTTATTGTGTTTGTGAAATTTGTACAATCAGACTTTAGATACTATTTATTACATACCAGTCATTTTACGGAGTTGGGTATGAAATACCGGCATTTGGGATGCCTCCTGTCAAAATGCCGACTGCGTCATCCCGATGCTTGGTATCTTGACAGGGGATGGGTAAGTATACCAACCCTCCCCCCTTCTCCCCCTAACCCAAACCCTCCCTTCTTGGTGCCTAAAGCTAACCCTCCCTGTTACTGCCTAAACCTAACCCTGCCTCCCATAGTGCCCAACCCCCCCAGTGGTGCCTAACCCTAACCCCCCCCCTCCCCCAAAGCTTAACCCTAACAGCTAGGACGCCTCGGCTTTCCTTCGGTCAGGATTCTGGCATCAGTATGTAGGCTGGCGTCGGGATTTAGCCGCCTATGCTTAGTCCCGGGTCAGGATTCTGACGCTGGAATTTAAACAGACTGCATCCCGACCATCTGTATTATAACTGTATCCCATTTTATGTACTCAATGTCTTCAGTTCCAAACATTTGTGTGTAACTCCAGTTGGTATTCTCCCAGTCGCGGCTGATTTCTCCGTTCTTGTCGCACATTTCAGCCACAACCTCCATATCTGAGTCATACAAAAGTGTTCTATTTTTAAACACAATAATCTGATAGATTATGATGATGACACAGTATTACTAGGTGGTCAGGAGAACCCTGGTGTAGCTGAGGGGTCACCTCAGACATTAATGTTCCTCTCTGTTTTCTTAGCAGAAAGATGGAGTTTCAGAGGACGATTAAGGTCTCAGAAGACACTTACAAGCACCTTCATAGTTGTCAGAATGAGCTTAATGACCTTTTCATTAGGAAATACAAGTGTAACATTGAGCTGAAGGGACCCGGACCTGGGACTTCGGTAGCCGTGGCAGAGAAGCCGGTGACTGTTTATGAGACGAGGCCTTTGAAGAAGAAACTCTTGGTCAGCGTGTGGAAGGATGACCTGACCAGGCAAAATGTCGATGTTGTGGTAAATGCAGCAAATGACAAGCTGGACCATATCGGTGGTTTGGCCTTGGCCTTGGCGAAAGCTGGAGGACCACGGATTACTCAAGAGAGTCAAGATTATATTTCTGCATACGGAAAGTTAAATGCTGGAGATATCGCTGTGACTAGCGGAGGAAACTTGCCCTGTAAAGCGATCGTCCATGCGGTGGGGCCCATGTGGTTCAACGAGAATGCACAGAAATGTCAGGATGAGCTGCAGAAAGTGATTGTTAATGTCCTAGACTATGTCAATAAGAATAAAGACATCAAATCTGTGGCCATCCCAGCGGTCAGCTCAGGGATCTTCGGCTTTCCTCTTGACCTTTGTGCAGATATTATCGTGGGTGTGGTCTGCTCATTCATTTACAATACGCATGGTGATCACCTGAAAGAGATCCGGTTTGTAAACCACGATGACAAAACCGTACAAGCCATGAAGGCAACCTGTGAACGGTTACTCGGTCCAAGTGACCCCCTCAGTGGTGCAACGTCACCTTCACCTTACCCGACCTCATCTTACACTAACCCGATGTCCAATCAACCTGAGCCACCTTCACGGAAAGCGTCTACTCCAAATACACCACAATCAATAACGATCAATGGCCTCAACCTTCACCTGAAATATGGGATGATCGAGGAACAGAAAGTAGGTTGTGTCCTTCCTGTGTCTCTCTCTCTCTCTGAATGGGCTGACAACCGATCATGGCGTGGGATTCATGTCTGCGCTCTCCTGATCTGTATTCTGCCACTGAAAGGGATTCTCGCCCCTTCTGATACTCAGGATGTGGATGTAGGGTTATAGTAATATTACATTAGTGTATATATGGGTAACTATAGGAGGCTTTAGTATATGCTGCGGGACCTGATAAGCAGAAATGTACGTCAGTGCCCAATGTTGTAGATTGGTATTTAAAGCCTTACACAATGCTCTTTGTAAGCATCTAAATGTAGGGGGATACTAAACCCCTTAAGTGTGATTCGAAGTGAATAGAACAGGTCAACAGGCCATGTTTTGTGGATGTCTTTTATCATAGGTGAGATAAACCAGACTAAGTAATATTCTCCAAACTACAGATACAATAGTGCTCTCAGAGGGGGTCACAGACTGAGCTGGTGCAGGGGGTTGGGGAGGGCTAAACATTTGAGGGGGGATGAGAGGATGATAAGAACTGATGCTGGCCATACATCTGCACGATTTTGGGCCGATTTTCAATGCGCCGCTTGATCAAACGACGTAGGGGTCCCCCGTATTCTGCGCTACCAGCCTGGGGTGCCCTAGAGGGAGAGACCCCTTTATTGGGGGGGTCCCCAGCTCCCCAGGGATCTCCGGCCTGGGCTGACTAGCGGGGTTAATGCTTCGGCTGGGGGGCCCAGTGAAAGAGCTCCCCTGGCTGTGGCATTAGCACCCCGCTAAAAAAAGTCGGGTGCTGGTTCTGAAAAATACAAACATCCAGTGTCTGCTAATCTACTCTGTCTGACTCTCTATTGGCTGCCGGTCTTCTACCGTATTTAATTTAAAATACTTACACTCACGAATGACGCTATTAACCAAACCAACCCAACATCTCTTCACTTATATCCAAATATCTTCCTTGTTGTAGCTGCTTAGACAATTGTATAAAATATTGAACAGTCAAATCATGTTGTAATCTTAAATCAGTCTTTGGTTTAGTAACACATCTTGATTGTAGTTCAAAAAAATTAATAATAAGGAGAAAGTTAGATAAGGCTCAGGTGTGATTCTATTACTATGAAGCACCAAATGTAGGCCTTCAAACAATGCCATTCCTGTCTCTTTTGTAAGTTTAACTCATTTGTTTTTTATAACACCATTGTGTGTAACTTTCATTTTATTCCCATCATTTCACTTATTTGAAAAACTTTCCTTGTAACTTTCAATAACACTTACAGTAAGCAACCTATACCTTACATACAAATTCCTCCAAAATCTCTTCTCTTAGCATTATGGAGATATAAATTCAGAAAACTCCAAGAACATGCTAACACTATATTTTACAACATCCTGAAACCTTAATAAGAACACACTTTAATCCTCTTAAACGACATGCCCCACTCCTTTCTAATCGACATACTTCAAATCCTTCTCATCGACATACTTTAAATCATTTTTTTTCTTCATTGGTAACTGAATAAAATCAATTATCAATAGTACTTTGAAAATGTTTTAGTAGGTATCATTTTCTCTTCATTATTTATCATCTGAATTACATAAACATTCACATTTTCACTTTATCTCTGGCTCGAGCATACCAGTAAGATTGTACAATGTGATTCATATTATCTGCTCTTAAATGTACTAACCCATGAACATCCTCTATATGGCTTGTAATAATATCAATTCTACTCAAATACCCATTATCATCTTCTCTTGTAACAATGCTCTAATTTCCAGACATTAACCTCATTGTGAGAAGTATTTTCCTGATATTGTCTTAATTGGTCAAATGTGATATTCTTAAACAACATCAACTGAGTTTCTATAACTGGCTCATCATATGTACTTAAAATTACCTTTCATACTACCCTGTCAGCTAATATGTTACCCATGAGTTTGTACCCGACACTTAATTACTACAAGTTATTATTAGTAAACATATCGCTTCTTTCAGTTCCTTAACTGTTTGTACATGTAAAAGTGTAGTTCCCAGAACCTATGCTTCCAATTGCTATAATCAATACTGTACATTACATTCAGCTAACTACGTTGAATGTGGTAGTTACTGTAATACATACCCTGTAACCAAAAAAAACATTATGTATCCGTCTGTAACAGTTATCATCAGTAAAGAGAACTAAGGCCCTCATTCAGAGCCGTACGCTCTGAGCAGAGCGCACGCTCTGAATGAGGGCCGGGCTCCATTTTCATGGAGCGTCCTCCTGGACGCTCGTATAGCTGTGGGTCACCACCCACAGGCTATACGAGCGTGCATTTTGATGGCCGCGATGGTCGTGACCATCGCGACCATCGAAATTGCGAGCCGGAGCCTGCGGTTGAGGTTTTCAACCGCAAACTCCGGAGTGATTTTGGCTCTATCAGAGCCAAAATCACTCCCACTGACATCACTAGTGATGTCAGTGGGCCGGCTTCTGACGGGAGGCGTTCCCGTGGGAACGCCCCCGTCAGGGAGGCACGCCCCCGGCACGCCCACCAAAGGGGGCGTGCTGTCAATCAACATTGACAGCACGCCCCCTTTGATCGGACACAACAAGCGAAGGAAAGTCCTTCGCTCGTCGTGTCTGGCGCATGCGCACGACGGAGCTCCCTCCGTTGTGCGCATGCTCAGTGCAGACCATCGACCCACTTGCGAGCGGACAGCCGCTCGCGAGTGGGTCTGAATCAGGCCCTAAATCAGGATTATCTAATGAAACTTCCCATTACTGAAAAATATTTTTATATTTCATTATTGCAAACATGTTCATTGTCTTCCTTTTTCCTCACCATTAACCATAATCAACCATATTCCCCCCTGTTGAGGATAAAGAAGATCAATGTAGCACAATTGAAATTATGACATATGTAAGATTGATATGAGTCTAAGATATTATCTCCCATTGAGTAAATCTGACTGTAGGAACATGTGTAAGTTGAGCATTATTAAATATCTGAATAACAGTATGTAAAACCAATAGATGCAATTCAACACTTTACAATTAATGCCACCCTTTAAGGATATAAATGTCTTTGAGATGGTGGAAAACAACGTCCTGTATATTTAAAATTATCACTATACAATTGGATTTTGTCCCATTAAACTTTCAACTTGCTTCTGCAAAAGAAACATAATTGTTTGTTAGCAGTTCTTAATGAAGTTTAAAATAACTTTGAATATAACCATAGATCACTGTTGGATAAGGACTGCGTCATCTGTAAGAACATAAAAAATTTCAGATTATTTTGAAAATACTGTAAACTGTTTGTAAACTTTTTCAGAATATATCCTTTTGCTTTATTAAAACATTATGTAGATACTGCGTATATACTAAAAAGTATGTTTCATAACCTTCTTTTATTAGTACCCTAGCTGAGGTACAAAAGAAACCTACGATGTAAGAATACAGACACAGTTTCATGCTCTGAGATAGTTAAAGTATTTGTCTGAAACAAAACTGTATTTTTATTTTATTTTTTTTCCTCCTCCTCCTCCGTGCAGCTTCTCCATCTGGGAGGGGTATAGAGAGAGAGAGTGAAACTCACACTGACGCACTAGGTACACAGACAGAGTGATACTCACACTGACGCACTAGGTACACAGACAGAGTGATACTCACACTGACGCACTAGGTACACAGACAGAGTGATACTCACACTGACGCACTAGGTACACAGACAGAGTGATACTCACACTGACGCACTAGGTACACAGACAGAGTGATACTCACACTGACGCACTAGGTACACAGACAGAGTGATACTCACACTGACGCACTAGGTACACAGACAGAGTGATACTCACACTGACGCACTAGGTACACAGACAGAGTGATACTCACACTGACGCACTAGGTACACAGACAGAGTGATACTCACACTGACGCACTAGGTACACAGACAGAGTGATACTCACACTGACGCACTAGGTACACAGACAGAGTGATACTCACACTGACGCACTAGGTACACAGACAGAGTGATACTCACACTGACGCACTAGGTACACAGACAGAGTGATACTCACACTGACGCACTAGGTACACAGACAGAGTGATACTCACACTGACGCACTAGGTACACAGACAGAGTGATACTCACACTGACGCACTAGGTACACAGACAGAGTGATACTCACACTGACGCACTAGGTACACAGACAGAGTGATACTCACACTGACGCACTAGGTACACAGACAGAGTGATACTCACACTGACGCACTAGGTACACAGACAGAGTGATACTCACACTGACGCACTAGGTACACAGACAGAGTGATACTCACACTGACGCACTAGGTACACAGACAGAGTGATACTCACACTGACGCACTAGGTACACAGACAGAGTGATACTCACACTGACGCACTAGGTACACAGACAGAGTGATACTCACACTGACGCACTAGGTACACAGACAGAGTGATACTCACACTGACGCACTAGGTACACAGACAGAGTGATACTCACACTGACGCACTAGGTACACAGACAGAGTGATACTCACACTGACGCACTAGGTACACAGACAGAGTGATACTCACACTGACGCACTAGGTACACAGACAGAGTGATACTCACACTGACGCACTAGGTACACAGACAGAGTGATACTCACACTGACGCACTAGTTACACAGACAGAGTGATACTCACACTGACGCACTAGGTACACAGACAGAGTGATACTCACACTGACGCACTAGGTACACAGACAGAGTGATACTCACACTGACGCACTAGGTACACAGACAGAGTGATACTCACACTGACGCACTAGGTACACAGACAGAGTGATACTCACACTGACGCACTAGGTACACAGACAGAGTGATACTCACACTGACGCACTAGGTACACAGACAGAGTGATACTCACACTGACGCACTAGGTACACAGACAGAGTGATACTCACACTGACGCACTAGGTACACAGACAGAGTGATACTCACACTGACGCACTAGGTACACAGACAGAGTGATACTCACACTGACGCACTAGGTACACAGACAGAGTGATACTCACACTGACGCACTAGGTACACAGACAGAGTGATACTCACACTGACGCACTAGGTACACAGACAGAGTGATACTCACACTGACGCACTAGGTACACAGACAGAGTGATACTCACACTGACGCACTAGGTACACAGACAGAGTGATACTCACACTGACGCACTAGGTACACAGACAGAGTGATACTCACACTGACGCACTAGGTACACAGACAGAGTGATACTCACACTGACGCACTAGGTACACAGACAGAGTGATACTCACACTGACGCACTAGGTACACAGACAGAGTGATACTCACACTGACGCACTAGGTACACAGACAGAGTGATACTCACACTGACGCACTAGGTACACAGACAGAGTGATACTCACACTGACGCACTAGGTACACAGACAGAGTGATACTCACACTGACGCACTAGGTACACAGACAGAGTGATACTCACACTGACGCACTAGGTACACAGACAGAGTGATACTCACACTGACGCACTAGTTACACAGACAGAGTGATACTCACACTGACGCACTAGTTACACAGACAGAGTGATACTCACACTGACGCACTAGGTACACAGACAGAGTGATACTCACACTGACGCACTAGGTACACAGACAGAGTGATACTCACACTGACGCACTAGGTACACAGACAGAGTGATACTCACACTGACGCACTAGGTACACAGACAGAGTGATACTCACACTGAAAACATTGAAAGAACAAGTTAAACAGTTTGTCATTACAAAAGTTTACAATCCTGCTCTGAACATAGGAAGTATATAGGATCATGTTTATTAGTCCCTTCTAATATAGATGAAGTATCTGCACTCTTCTCATCTCATTCCTGATACTCCACAGAAACAGCATTCTCTTCCTATGCAAACACTATAATCCCTAGGTTTTCAAGACACATCCCTTCTTGATTGACATCCTACTTATGTAATCATTCTTATACTGTGCACTTTTCTGATTCTACCTCCATTCTTAGCTAACTAATCTGCTCCTTTGATTTTCAATATCATCTGTATGCAGACAATACTCAAATTTTCCTATTCTCCCCAGATTTGTCACTAACTGCGCTTCTCTGTGTCACTGTATATCTCTCCACCATTACATCTTGGAATGTCATCTCGCCACCTCAAAATTACTGTATCCAAAACAGAATTAATTATATATCTCCCAGCCAATAATAGTCACCATATTGATATCTCTATAACTATTGACAACTCGACAATCAACCCCACTTCACAAGCTCGCTGCCTTGGTGTCATCCTTGACTATAAACTGTCTGGAATTATGTAAATTAGTCTTCGACATATCTCAGAATAGAGCATGTATAGTTTCCTGGGGTCCTCCTAGATCCACTGCACATATACACTGTTCTGTCCCCAGAAGCAGATACTGATTACTAGAGGCTTCTGAAACTGGAGCACATTAAGCTCTATGGCAATCATCCTAGTCCCATGATGTGCCCGTAGAATAGCAGCGTTGGTGATATATGGAACACCGCATCGCCCCCACAGTTAGGCGACTGTAATTTATTTCTGGGTTTAATGCGTTTTCTCCAGGTGGGTACCGGATATAAATACGAGAAGAAGGGGGCACATAGTATATACCCGACATAAAGTCTCAGTACAGTGATTGTATAGGTTTGCACTCACCTATTCCTGGGGTTGGGTACGGGATGCCAGCGGTCAGAATACCTACCTGTGCCGGCAGTAACAGAGACACATACACAATCCCGGCCGACTGCATGCAGAACTCGGCGACTCCTGTCCATGGGGTCCCGGCCATGTACCCAGTACCTGCGTGCCCCCTCCTACCACCCCCACTATCTCTCCCCAGCACCCATCACGGCATCCAGAGACTTGTAGTTCCGAGGCAGCTGGAGAGACCCAGACAGGGTGATTACCTGCACAATCCATGCACTGACAACCTATGTAGAATTAGTCATAATGTCCCCCAGCTGCCTGTCTGGCATCACTCCTACAGAGGGGCTGCATGGCATCTTGTATACATAGTAATGGGCAGTGTTGTTTGTCTAGCCTTCCCTGCCATGTGCCCCCACAGGTTCAGCCTTTACTGCCATCTACCCTCCCCCAGGTTCAGCCTTCAATGCCATGTGCTTCCCCACAGTCCTGCATTCCCTGCCATGTGCCCCCCCCCCCCCCCCAGGTCCAGCCTACCCTGCTCTGCGTCCCCCAGGTCCAGCCTACCCTGCTCTGCGTCCCCCAGGTCCAGCCTTCCCTGCTCTGCGTCCCCCAGGTCCAGCCTTCCCTGCTCTGCGTCCCCCAGGTCCAGCCTTCCCTGCTCTGCGTCCCCCAGGTCCAGCCTTCCCTGCTCTGCGTCCCCCAGGTACAGCCTTCCCTGCTCTGCGTCCCCCAGGTCCAGCCTTCCCTGCTCTGCGTCCCCCAGGTCCAGCCTTCTCTGTCCTGTGACCATCCAGTTGCAGCCCTCGCATATTCAGATATCACTTGTCTCCCATACATTGCCCCCACCACCCATATTTGCCCTGTGCCCTCACCACACCCACATTTCCTCTGTGTTGTTCAAAAACCACATTTCCTCTTCCCGCTACCCCCTTTCATCTTCCACTTTTCCCTTCATCATGCCTTACCATCATCCTCCTGAAGGCGATGGAGTCCTGCTGGCTGATGATAAAGAGTGACATGTATGGCAGGTAAGCACATTCTTCTGATATAATTTTATTTCTACTACAGGGTCCATAGGGGTCCACAGGGTGACCTTGGGGTTTCGGTGATGCAGAGTCATTCGGGCACCTTACGCAATAAATTTTTCTTCCTAGGATGCACTTGGGTCTACCTCTATACCCCGCCCCCGGTCCAGAGGTACCTCAGTTTCGTTGGGTGCCCGGCCAGAAGAGTCGGGTCACTGAACGCAGTGGGGCTGTTAAAACAGCCCCTGAATATTTTTTTTATTTTAAGAAGACTTCACTTCTGTAAGCGGACAGTCCAGGGCACTCCGTCACCCCGCTAGCGCCGAGCGGCCGGTACTGATCAGGGGATCGCGGCGGCAGCCGGGGTCTGTGCTAGCCAGACCCCGGGGACTCCCAGGACTGCAGCCGGATTTACGGGGTCTTCAAGGTAAGCACGGTGATTCGCTGTGCAGTCCTTTCCCCCCGGGTCTCTGGGGACATGCGGGGCACAGTGCTTGGGAAACACTGCACTTCCAGTGCCTCAGGGGTTAATCACCGGCCAGGGGAGGCTGCTTTTCCTGTTTACAGACGGCTCCTCCCCTCTGCACAGCGCGCCTTCCACTGCGGTCTGCCTCAGCTGCAGCAGCTCTCCTCCCACAGGAACGGCTCTTCCTAGATCTCTGGTGGCCATTTTGTCCTTGGCAAGGTCACAGATCTCTGAGGAGCACGGAGCCTGGGTCCCCCTACATACCTCTCCTCAGTGTGTGGTTATTGTATGTAGCACTATATCCTACCAGACGCTAAGTCTGTGTAGTTGATTAGTAGTGCCATTAAGTGCAGGTGTTATTTATTTCTGCATTATATGTGACTGCATGCTAGTGCTGTCTGTCTGAGTTTCACTTTCTTCTGTCAGCCATTTTACTTTCCCTGTGTCTTTTTTTTTCTCACTGAGCCCTAATAACAAGTGTTGTCAGGGTACAGCCTCACAGTCTGTTTTTTTCTGTGTGGTGGGTCACATACAGTATACTGGTATCCTTTCCACCATGTCTGGTAGTGAGAGTGATATGCCAAGTTTGGCTCCTGCCCGGCTGTCCTGTAAAATGTTTACAGCGGAATTTGGGGTGGGAGACATGGTACTTGAGGGATTATGTTTTACGTGTTATGCTCCTCCAGGTCCCTCTACTGTCTGAGCCACTCCACAGAAACCCCCTTGGGCATGCTTTGCACAAGCACTTGCGCCCATTGCGGGACGTTTAGCTGTTCCTCCTGTGTCTTCCCCGTTAGGGTTCACACAGCAGCAGCTTATGGCCTCTCAGAGCCTGCTTCAGCAGACTGCACCCATACAGGTATTATCCCCCCGTGGGTTAATATGATTCCTAACGCACTACAGAGTGTGGCTGAGGTGCGGCAGGGGGAGGCACCCCAAACTAGACCGGCTAAAATATTTTTGCCGTCATCTCAATCTACTCTGTATGATGACGACGATATGTCATCTGATGATGGGGTGCTCACGGATGACTCTGACTCCGAGTCCTTTACACGTGAGGTGGAGCCCAAGTCAAAAATGTATATTCCGGGTCTGATGCAAACTGTCCGCGCAGCCTTGGTCATAGAGGAGGACGAGCCTCCAGCACCTAAGTCCAAACATGTATATTTCAAGGACATAAAGCTGACTGCTGCTATATTTCCTTTGTCCGACCAGCTGGTGGATCACCTGGAAGTGGCATGGAAAACACCTGGAAAGCGTTACCAGCCGCAGAAGCGTCTGGCCTATGCTTATCCTTTTGCTGAGGACTATTTTACTAAATGGGAAACTTAACCGGCGGTGGATTCCCATGTAGCGCACTTTTTTAAAAGCGCGACTCTCCCTATGCCTTCCATGTCGTCCCTGAAGGATACTACATATATCAAGGTAGAGGTTTGCCCGAAGTCCATTTATTCTCTTACAGGTGCCGCGTGCAGATCAGCCATGGCTATCTGCTGGCTGGCTCGGGCTATGGAATGTTGGGCAAACACCCTGGAAAAGCCCTTGTCTCCGGATGCTACCAGTGAGCAGTTGAAACTTGTGGGCAACCTCCGAGGTTCAGCTACCTATATTAACAAGGCTGTCTTGGATGTCAGCTTATTAAATGCCAGGATTTCCACTGCGGCCATTGCGGCTCGCCGCTCCCTGTGGCTTCGCTCTTGGAGGGCAGATGCGGACTCCAAGAAGGGCTTAGAGCATTTACCTTATAACGTTAAAGTCTTGTTTGGCCCTGATTTGGATAAAATTGTGGATATGTTGGCAGCGGCTAAGTCTGCTTGTCTGCTTTCTGCTCCTGCTCCCTCTGGGTCTCGGACTTCATCCTTTCGGACCTATCGGGCCACAGGTAAGGTTAGAACTCAGTCCTTTCCTAGGCCGTCAACCACCAAGAAACCGACCAAGCCTAAGAAGCAAGCTTGGAGTGCGAGACGTCCGGCTGCCAAACCTGATGACAAGCCCTCAGCCTGACGGGGCAGGTCTCCCCCTGGGGGATCCCAGGGTGGGATGCCGACTTCTTCAATTCGCCCAATGCTGGTGTCAGACTACCACAGACACTTGGGTGAGAGAAGTGGTCTCAGGGGTACACCCTCTCCTTTCGCAGAAGGCCTCCCCATCAGTTCTTCTGCACTGGCCTCCTGTCAAACAAGGCCTTGGCTATTCAAGAGGCAGTACAATCCATGCTTCAGGCAGGGGTCATTGTACCTGTCCCTTTATCCGAGAGGGGAACGGGTTATTATTCCAGCCTTTTTCTGGTTCAAAAACCGAATGGATCCCACCGACCTATGCTCAATCTCAGGTCCCTGAACAAATTCCTCAGGGTACCTCGGTTCAGGATGAAAATCCTGCGCTCAATCATACTGGCTATGGAACCTGGGGATTTTATGGTGTCACTGGATATTCAGGATGTATACCTGCATATTCCGATTGCTTCAACTCACCAATATTTGATCAGGTTTGCTGTGTCACAACAACATTTCCAGTTTCGGCTCTGCCATTTTGCCTCTCTACTGCACCTCGGGTGTTTACAAAAATTATGGCTGTACTGGCAGCCCATCTGCGGCTGCAGGGGGTCCGCCTGTTTGCATACCTGGACAACCTCTTACTGTTGGCAGGGTCTCCAGAGGTACTTCGCCACCACCTACAGCTGACAATATCTGTACTACAGATGCATGGGAGGTTGATCAATTGGAAGTAGTCCTCCCTGATCCCATCTCAAAGGATGCTCTGTTTGATTCACATCAGCAGAGGATCTTTCTGACAGCAGAAAAGATCTCCACTTTGCAGACACGAGAGCGCAGATGCCTCCACAGTCACCGAGTGTCAATACGCTCAGCCATGCAGTTACTGGGATCCATGGTGTCGACGTTCGACATGGTGGAATATGCCCAGTTTCAGTCCCGGCCTCTGCAGACATTGCTCCTCTCCAGGTGGGGCAGATTATGCCATCGGATAAGGACACAAATGATGGTGTTCTCTCCGGAGGTAAGTCTATCTCTGACTTGGTGGCTGCAGACGCTCCACCTCACCAGGGGGGCTCCCCTTTTGGATCCCGGACTGGGTCCTTTTGATGACGGACGCCAGTCTCCGGGTTTGGGGCGCAGTGACAGGTCCACACCCCTTTCAGGGACGGTGAACAGCAGAGGAGACTGCTCTACCAATCAACATATTGGAACTTCGGGCAGTCTTCAAGGGTCCTGCAACAAGCCAGACTAATACTTCACGGAAAGCCCGTGCAAGTTCAGTCAGACAACACCATGACTATGGTTTACATAACCCATCAAGGAGGGACTCGAAGTCAGGTGGCAATGACAGACGTGTCACGCATTCTGGCATGGGCGGAAGGCCATCTCCCAGCCATATCGGCAGAGTTCATCCCAGGAGTTCTCATTTGGGAAGCGGACTTCCTCAGCCGTCACGACGTGCATCCCGGGGAATGGTCTCTTCACCAAGAAGTGTTTCAGCTCCTAGTGGACAAGTAGGGTCTTCCAGACATGGACCTCATGGCCTCTCGACAAAATCACAAACTGCCACTGTACGAGTCCAGGACAAGAGACGCCAAGATTCTCTTGGCAGATGCTCTGTCAGTCAAGTGGACCTTCCAGTTTGCATACCTGTTCCCTCCAATCTCCCTTCTTCCTCAAGTACTTCAGAAGTTCAAACAAGAAGGAGGCACTGTCCTCCTAGTGGCTCCAGCATGGCCCAGAGGTCACTGGTACTCTGAGTTTTACTTCTCTCCATCGACACTCCGTTGCTGTTGCCTCAAATCCGGACCTGTTGTCTCAAAGTCCTTGCCTTTACCCGAACCTGGGTTGTCTGCCTTTGATGGTGTGGCTCTTGAGACATCCCTGCTAAGGTCCAAGGGTTTTTCCGGCTCTGTGGTTAACCCCATGCTCAGAGCATGTAAACCAGCCTCTGCCAGGGTTTACCACAGGGTGTGGCATACCTACTTTGAATGGTGTCATCCCAGAGGTTACGACCCCGAAGTGTTTAGGATATCCAGAGTTTTGGCTTTCCTGCAGGCGGGTTTCGGCCTTGGTCTCCGCCTTGCTTCACTGAAGGTGCATGTCTCTGCCCTTTCAATGTGGGTCCAGCGATGGATTGCTTCTCTTCCTGATATCCGTACTTTCCTACAGGAGTCCTTCGTATCCAGCCTCCCTTTGTCTTTCCTGTGGCTCCTTGGGATTTGACAGTTGTCCTACGGGCCCTCCATTTAAACCCCTGGTCTCAGTGGACCTCAAATGGATTACTGCTAAGACAGTTTTTCTTCTGGCTATTGCTCCTGCCAGAAGAGTGTCAGATTTAGGGGCTCTCTCTTGCCGTTCCCCATTTCTGTTTTTTCACCAGGACAGGGCGGTGCTTCGGTCTCGCCCTGGTTTCCTTTCTAAGGTGGTCTCTAGCTTCCACATTAATTAGGAAATTATTGTGCTGGTCTTTCCCCAGACCTCTCGGCAGGTGAGGCCTCATTGGGTGTGGGGCGGGACCTCAATATTTTGGTGGACCGTACCAGTTCCCTTTGGAAGTCAGACACCTTGTTTGTACTTTATGATTTCCACAAGAAGGGATGGCCAGCCAATAAACAAACTTTGGCTAGATGGTTTTGTATGGCGATCTCTGAGGCTTACACTCATGAGGGCCTTCCATTGCCGCCCTCTGTTACTGCTCATTCTACTCGGTCTGTGGGTCCTTCGTGGGCAGCTCGCCGTGGCGCCTCGGCTGTTCAGCTTTGTAAGGCGGCCATGTTGTCTTCTGTCCAGACTTTTTTTGAGGTATTATGCTTTTGATACCTTTTGCCTCTCAGGATGCTTCCTTTGGGTGGTGGATTTTAGTCTCTGCACAGGAGTGTCCCCACACTTGAAGGTACTGCTTTGGGACATCCCCTGTGGGCCCCTATGGACCCTGAAGTAGAAAATGAGAGATATGGTAAGAACTTACCTTTGTTATCTCTCTTTCTACGAAGTCCATAGGGTCCATAGGGCACTCACCCTGACGCACCTGTGCTTCAGATGGGCTTCGCTCTGGTCACCGGTTTTTCGTCTCCTTCTATGTGAGAATGTGATTCCTGTGTGCTCCAGACTTTCTTCTCTCTTTTAGCCTGCTCCAGCCTTTGGCTTGCTACGAAACTGAGGTTCCTCTGGCCCGGGGGCGGGGTATAAAGGGAGACCCAAGTGCATCCTGGGAAGAACAATTTACTGCGTAAGATGCCCGGATGACTCTGCATCACCTATACCCCAAGGTCACCCTGTGGACCCCTATGGACTTCGTAGAAAGAGAGATAACAAAGGTAAGTTCTTACCATATCTAATTTTTTCCCTGTACCGCTGCTATCGCTGGCGAAAACCCAGGCGGCAGTCTGGATGGGACAGGTGTATGGGGGTGCTGTACGGATGGGACAGGCATATAGGGGTGCTGTACGGATGGGACAGGTATGTTGGGGGTGTTGTATTGATGGGACAGGTATATGGGGTATGCTGTATGGATGGGACAGGTATATGGGGGTGCTGTATGGCTGGGACAGGTGTTTCTAAGATTGCACATGGGAGTTACAGGTGTTCTGTAACACATTTTTAAAGTGGCAAAAATAATCTACATACAGACATTTCCATGCACCCCAAATTCATCTACAGCGTTTGCAGAAAAACACTTTCTTTCTATTATTTTTTCACTGTAATAAGAAGAATGTATCCGCCATTTGACACCTTTTTAAGAACTTCAAATAGTTTGCTTTTGGCCACTAATAGACTAAAATTACGGCATGACCGATGGGATAAACTGTTTCCAATTCAATTGCGCGTTAAGTGAAGTTGCACACGAGATGAGTACGTTAAGTCAAGCTGCTGTAAACATAGATTTTACCATGGCTAATTGGCTCTGCACCTACATTTCTATACATGTGATTATAGTAACACTGCTCTATTCATATTATCTTTTATTTGCAGACAACGATTATTGTGAATTCAGTCGGCTCAAATCTAAATCTATCTTTTGGGGAAATTACAAAAGCAATTTACAGGAAAGCTGGTGGCTCCTTACAGAGTGAAATCTACAGGAAACAAAACTACAGCCAAACAATGATCCCTACCGGGGGTTACGGCCTGCCCTGTAACTTTGTGTATCATGTGATATTACAATCAAGTCCAATGAGCTCTGAGCAAGTGAGTACTGATATTGTTCATAGTATTATTACTGTTATCTTGTTTTTATATTGTATCTCTTACTTTGTATGTCCCCAAAATGTAATTCTATCTCTGCACATTGTTTAACGCACCCATTGTAACCAATGTAATGCACCCAAGACAGCTGCCTCTCCTGGTACTTTCGTGGGTGGAATGAAGAATCCACGGAACTGACGAGCCTGTGGCTATCTTGTCTTTTGTATTTATTTATTTCTCAGCCACAGGGGACACTGGAAACTAGTACTGTGGTTATATATGGACAAAAAAAGGGTGGGCGCTACTATTAATTAAATGACCAAACAGTGTATACTAGAAAAGACCACTTAAGCTGCCCCCAAAAAGGTGGATCTGGAAATCCACCTAATACTAGGAAAATCAAACAGCTGAAAAAAACGGGAGCGCTAGTAATGGCTACTGCTTTAAGAAATATATATAATTTTATTGCACATAATACAATTTAAAATTTATTTCATCATACAAAAATGGATACAGATGCAATATGAAGTGAGGCTTAACGCCACAATATAAAGCACGGATCCGGCTCAGTGTGTCATATCAATTACATAAAAAATATAAAATAAAAATATAAATAATTTCACAAAATTTAAGAGGAATCCCCAGTCACTTTGATTCAGTCCAGAATATTCAGCGGCTGCTGACTCCACCGCCCGGGACGCTGGTGTGCCATCCATGTGACTAACGACGCGGCTACACTGTTGTCCTCACAGCTTGATTGCTGCTACGTTGTAGGACACTTCTCTAACGGAAGGCAGGCTGGTGCCGACGCCAAGTTCAAGGCTTTTGATAGCTGGAGCTCAAACAGGAAGCCCTGTGGACATTGAGCACACTAGCGGGGTGAGCAACAATTAAGCTGCTGTTTTAGAACTGGCCAGTTCAATAATTTAACATTATACAGGACATTTGCAGTGGTTAACTCATTATCCATCTATGAGGAGGATTAATCAACTGTGTAACTAGCAGAATAAGGACCTCATTCAGAGTCGGTCGTTGCGGCTGCACGGTCGTATAGGAAAGGGCCGAATATGCAAATGATGCACACGCATGTTGCGTCCCTAAGGTCGGATCGTTAGCTGGCCGACCAAGGGGTGGATGTGGTTGGATCGCTAAAAATACGCCCACATCTCGTACGCATTACACGTCATCTCTGGCCATATAAGGATTAATCGCGAGCATCGTAAACCATCGGAACTGGTCGTAGAGCTAAAGGCTGACCATACCTTCTCTTAAGCACTACGATCATGTCAGTGTAAAACCTCCCCTGTCACGTGTGCCATGACACTACTTTGTGCATTATGCACTCCCATAAAACGCCGTTCGCATAATGAGGCACGCCTGCGTTCGGATTTCCACTCCCCCGTTTTCAAGCACCTTCCCCTGTTACCACCCACAAACGCCTCATCCTGTCACTCAAACTAACGACCTGGCCAAGTTCAAGGAGAGAGAAATTTCTGATCGTAGCCGCTAGTTTGCGCACGCGCATTGTGAACTGTACGCATGCGCAGTTTAGCGAACATCGGCTGCGTACGACCGTGCGGCCGCTTCGACCGACTCTGAATGAGGTCCTAAGTCCTCACTGAGATATATATATTTTTTATATGCGGGAATACGGACTGTACCAGGACATTTTATTAATTGTACAACAAATTGAGTAATATTAGTACAATCATCGCTTGAGGTGCTGTGTATTGTAAAAATTAAGCAATTGCTATGAATTTGTAGGCTATTTCAAAATGGGTTTCATCATATCTATTATGTGATATATTTATAATGGTTATATGTGTATGATTAAATGTTTTATTAATTTTATTGATCGAGTCCTGAACAATTTATATACCATCAATAGTTGTTTTGGTTCATCTGCCACTTCACATATTTGTAGTTCATTTTTAATTAGTGCAGAGGGTATATATATATATATATATATATATATATATATATATATATATAGAAATCCAAAAGAAATTGGCACTCAGAGTAATTGAAAATGCAAATATAGAAATGTATTAAATTCGGTCTACAGCCGTTTCTGGGCCGAAGCCCCGTCTTCAGGACCACAATACAAACAAAACACATAAAATAACCACATAACCCCCCATATGTACCTTACCATCAACCGGCGCGCGCCTCCAGCCGTCCGTCAGGAACCATCCGCCGGAAGCACGTGACCGTCACACTTCCGGAAACTACAGCCGACATCGTCATGGGGACCGCAGAGTGCGTTCCACAGACCAGAGAGCCTGCGTTCCACAGTCGTGAACCGGCGCCGCCCCCCAGCAGTGGCACCTAAAGACACAGCAAGACACCCACCGATTGGTGTATGTACATCACAAGCCCAACAACATTACATAAACATTAACAAAAAATGACAAACATCATAAAAACCGAGCAAATAAGCACATACCCCGTTAGGACCCCCACAATCAAGTCACAGACAAGTACGTTTACCCCGTTGTATTTAATTTAATGTATGACCTTGTTTGCACTCCCATAACAGACCTACTATCTTTTTCTATTCTAGTTTACCTATATTGCCAGGAAATAAAACATACTACAAAAGGTGACAGCTGCAATAGTTACAGTGGGTGAATACAAAATAAGAATACAAGGGCACAGAGGGGGAGGAGCCAGTCACACTTATTAATTTCTTAAAGTGACGGCTCCTCTCTATACCCACAGTACAAGAAAACGGGAGCGCTAGTAATGGCTACTGGTTTTAAGAAATATTTATAATTTTATTGCACATAATACAATTTACAGATGGAATATATAAATGGATACAGATGGAATATATAAATGGATACAGATGGAATATATAAATAACTGCATTCTACGCTTCGCTTCAAAATCTGATTACATTGATGCTAAATCTATTCATGCATGAGTGATTTTTATTCACAATTTTGTGAAATTACAAGAGCAAAATCTACATATATAGAAAAATCTACATTATATATATATATATATATATATATATATATATATATATATATATATATATATATATATATATAATCCAAAGTCTGCCGGCACTCACAACACCAACACAGCTGCCTCCGGTGCGCAATTTAAATCAATCCACAGAAATCCAAAAGAAATTGGCACTCATATTTGTAGTTCATTTTTAATTAGTGCAGAGGGTATATATATATATATATATATATATATATATATAGAAATCCAAAAGAAATTGGCACTCAGAGTAATTGAAAATGCAAATATAGAAATGTATTAAATTCGGTCTACAGCCGTTTCTGGGCCGAAGCCCCGTCTTCAGGACCACAATACAAACAAAACACATAAAATAACCACATAACCCCCCATATGTACCTTACCATCAACCGGCGCGCGCCTCCAGCCGTCCGTCAGGAACCATCCGCCGGAAGCACGTGACCGTCACACTTCCGGAAACTACAGCCGACATCGTCATGGGGACCGCAGAGTGCGTTCCACAGACCAGAGAGCCTGCGTTCCACAGTCGTGAACCGGCGCCGCCCCCCAGCAGTGGCACCTAAAGACACAGCAAGACACCCACCGATTGGTGTATGTACATCACAAGCCCAACAACATTACATAAACATTAACAAAAAATGACAAACATCATAAAAACCGAGCAAATAAGCACATACCCCGTTAGGACCCCCACAATCCATAATCCCACACTCCAGAATCCCAATCGCAAACATAGCAATACAAAGTGAAAATAAAAGATCACCATCACAATACCAAATCAATCATATGAGGCTATTCCAATTAATTTTTTCATTTAAGCCATGTGGGGCAATGGTATTAAGTCTTAAAATCCACTTGGATTCCTTGATAAGTAACTGCTTAGCCCTATCACCCCGTCTCAGAGTGACGGGCACATGGTCAATCATAAAGTATCTAAGTGATGCCAGCGTGTGCCCGACCTCTTTGAAGTGTCGAGCAACTGGCTGATCAATAAGCCTCCCTTGTAATGACAGCCTGATAGCGGACCTATGCGCTGCCATACGCTCTGAGAATTTACGTGTAGTCTGCCCCACGTAATATAGCTTACATGGACAGATAACAATGTATACAACATGATCAGTAGAACAAGTCAACACATATCTTATGTCAAAAATTTTGTTCGTATGTGGGTGTTTGAAAGATTGACATGTATGCAAAAAAGAACATGTTGTGCAATTACTGCACCTGTAACATCCTGGCTGTTTTCTCTGTGTATTCACTGTCACAGGGACAGCTTTACCCGTGATGTCTGTTTTAACAAGTCTATCTCTCAAATTTCTACCTCGTCGCAGTGCAGCTATGGGTCTACTATTTCTGAAGATAGGAAGATCCCTATCCGATGAGACCACTGGCCATAACGCCTGCGTGGCTCTCCTAATGATAGGACTGGCAGTAGAAAAATCACTAGTCCAAGGTATTATTTTAGATGAGTCCCTAGCCTTGGGACACAATAGATCATTGCGTGACATAAGCATTACTTTGATTTTTTGTTCTCTTAAAGTTTGGGGATTATAACCTCTATTAATGAACTTGTCAATAAGTACATCCAACTCCCCAGCAACCTTACTCGAATCACTCGTGATGCGAGCTATCCTCATCATCTGGGACAAAGGTAGACCCTGTTTCAGGGGTTCTGGGTGATGGCTAGAGGCTAATAGAAAAGTGTTTCTATCTGTTGGTTTATGAAAGACATCTGTTTGAAAAGCCCCATTAATGAACTTAACCGTAACATCTAAAAAATGTACCTCACTTTCGTGATACAGAAACGTGAACTTAATAGGAGAATCAGACCTATCGATAGTCTCCATAAGATGAATAAATCTGTCGGTACCCCCAGTCCACAGAAGAAAAATGTCATCAATGTACCGGGTGTACCACAGAATATCATTCGACACCTCCTCATCCTGGAAAAACAACTGCTGTTCAAGGTCAAACATAAAAACATTAGCATACGAGGGTGCCACAGATGACCCCATGGCACACCCTCGTAGCTGTAGATAGAACCCACCATCATGGAGGAAATAATTACGACATAAGGTGAGCTCCAAGAGCTTCAAAAATAAACCATGGTCAAACAACGATTCATGCAGATTAATACCCAAAAACTTTTTCATGGCCAGCATGCCACCAATATGTGGAATGGAGGTATATAGACTGCATATGTCCAAACAACATAATAGGGTGTGTGATGGAATATTCTTCAAGTCCGCGAGTTTTTGTAAAAACATAGAGGTATCCTTGAGGAATGTAGATTGTCTGCCCACCAGTGGTTGCAGAATAGAATCCAGCAACTGAGACACCGGTTGCAGCAATGAGTCTCTCGCCGATATAATCGGCCGTCCCGGGGGATTAATGCTGTCTTTGTGCACCTTAGGTAAGGTGTACAGTACAGGAACCCTAGGATACTGAACTAATAGGGCTTTGTACACTTTCAGAGGAATTAATGACTGGTCCTTAGCTGTCGTCAAGATCTCTGCCAATTCCCTCTGATACTCAATGGTAGGGTCTCTTGACAGTTTTTGGTACACTGCCGTGTCTGATAGTTGGGACTCAATCTCAGCCCTGTAAGTTCCAATATCCTGTATCACGATGGCACCGCCCTTGTCGGCAGGCCTGATGACAATGTCTTCATATGACTCCAAATTTTTAAGTGCCCGCAACTCTGAGTTAGACAGGTTGGGGTGAACCTTACCAGGTGCCGCGACAAATTTAGTGACTGCCTCATCAAGTAGACGACCAAAAGTCCGCAAAGATGCATTATTGGAAATAGGATCATAATTGGACCTAGAGGATCGATGCAAAAATACCTCAAAAATCGTAGGAGCAGCACTTAAATTCTCATGCTGAAAATGCTCCTTGAGCCTCAATTTTCTCGCAAACTTATGAGAATCACACCTCCACTTAAACTCATCAAAACGATTTGTAGGAACAAAACTTAATCCTCGGTTTAAGACCTGAATCTCCAATGCAGATAGTTGTCTTTGAGACAGATTAAAAATTAGATTTTCTTCTTGGTGGGAGGTCTTCCTCTGCCTCTTATTTTGCCCGCCTCTGCGGGTAGTTGGTCTGACCTGGTTTCCACTAAGGGTACAGGGGCCAGCCCTAAAGGGCCTCTCTGTGACCTACTAGAATCGTCGCTTTCTGAGACTTGAAAATCACTGTCACTATTACTGTTTGAAATGTTCCTGCCACTTCGTTTATCAAAATTTTTTTTGTGCCAAGGTCTACGTCTGACAACCCTCTCCTGCTGAAACCGAGAGGGGGCGCCCCCAGATAGCCATTTGTAAACACGGTTGTCATCATAATCAGCATCCACCGTGTATTTCTTATTTTTCTTGAACTTGATTAAGTTACGCTTGTACGTATCACATTGTTCCTCCATCTTACTGAGCCAATCATGGCTAGGTTCATCTTTTAAGGTTTTCGTATGGGATTTTTCAAAGAGAGCAATCTTCTCTTTAGTGATGGTTAATTCACGATTGGACTCCTCAATAACTGCAACCATCAAATCGAACGCACATTTATTTAAAATGGCGATCCACTTGTGTACAAATTCTGGGTTGTTCCGCCCAATTGTGGGAACATTATGCACACGGAAGCCACGGGGAATTTTGTGCTCCCTATAATACTCGGATAATGAAATCCCGTGCAATGAATAATCAATCTCACGGCGTTTTAATTTCATCAATTGATAAAATAAATCCTCAGCTTTATGCACTGGATCATTCAGCATTAAGACTTCTTTGGATAAAATTTGCTCAATGTCACTAGCAGAGTAGCTGAATGTAGCACCTGCCTCTTGGTTAAATAATCCTCGACATCCTGTCTGTTCACTAGGAAGGCTGGTATGCTCCATTATGCCACGCTGAGATCCTCACACATGCATTAAAGTGAGCTGGCTTGTTTCAGAAGAAAGGTGGTTCCTATGTCTACACGAAAGACATGGGTGCCATGCAACAGGTACAACAAATGTACAAAAAATAATCCAAAGTCTGCCGGCACTCACAACACCAACACAGCTGCCTCCGGTGCGCAATTTAAATCACGGGGTATGTGCTTATTTGCTCGGTTTTTATGATGTTTGTCATTTTTTGTTAATGTTTATGTAATGTTGTTGGGCTTGTGATGTACATACACCAATCGGTGGGTGTCTTGCTGTGTCTTTAGGTGCCACTGCTGGGGGGCGGGGCCGGTTCACGACTGTGGAACGCAGGCTCTCTGGTCTGTGGAACGCACTCTGCGGTCCCCATGACGATGTCGGCTGTAGTTTCCGGAAGTGTGACGGTCACGTGCTTCCGGCGGATGGTTCCTGACGGACGGCTGGAGGCGCGCGCCGGTTGATGGTAAGGTATATATGGGGGGTTATGTGGTTATTTTATGTGTTTTGTTTGTATTGTGGTCCTGAAGACGGGGCTTCGGCCCAGAAACGGCTGTAGACCGAATTTAATACATTTCTATATTTGCATTTTCAATTACTCTGAGTGCCTATTTCTTTTGAATTTCTGTGGATTGATTTAAATTGCGCACCGGAGGCAGCTGTGTTGGTGTTGTGAGTGCCGGCAGACTTTGGATTATTTTTTGTACATTTGTTGTACCTGTTGCATGGCACCCATGTCTTTCGTGTAGACATAGGAACCACCTTTCTTCTGAAACAAGCCAGCTCACTTTAATGCATGTGTGAGGATCTCAGCGTGGCATAATGGAGCATACCAGCCTTCCTAGTGAACAGACAGGATGTCGAGGATTATTTAACCAAGAGGCAGGTGCTACATTCAGCTACTCTGCTAGTGACATTGAGCAAATTTTATCCAAAGAAGTCTTAATGCTGAATGATCCAGTGCATAAAGCTGAGGATTTATTTTATCAATTGATGAAATTAAAACGCCGTGAGATTGATTATTCATTGCACGGGATTTCATTATCCGAGTATTATAGGGAGCACAAAATTCCCCGTGGCTTCCGTGTGCATAATGTTCCCACAATTGGGCGGAACAACCCAGAATTTGTACACAAGTGGATCGCCATTTTAAATAAATGTGCGTTCGATTTGATGGTTGCAGTTATTGAGGAGTCCAATCGTGAATTAACCATCACTAAAGAGAAGATTGCTCTCTTTGAAAAATCCCATACGAAAACCTTAAAAGATGAACCTAGCCATGATTGGCTCAGTAAGATGGAGGAACAATGTGATACGTACAAGCGTAACTTAATCAAGTTCAAGAAAAATAAGAAATACACGGTGGATGCTGATTATGATGACAACCGTGTTTACAAATGGCTATCTGGGGGCGCCCCCTCTCGGTTTCAGCAGGAGAGGGTTGTCAGACGTAGACCTTGGCACAAAAAAAATTTTGATAAACGAAGTGGCAGGAACATTTCAAACAGTAATAGTGACAGTGATTTTCAAGTCTCAGAAAGCGACGATTCTAGTAGGTCACAGAGAGGCCCTTTAGGGCAGGCCCCTGTACCCTTAGTGGAAACCAGGTCAGACCAACTACCCGCAGAGGCGGGCAAAATAAGAGGCAGAGGAAGACCTCCCACCAAGAAGAAAATCTAATTTTTAATCTGTCTCAAAGACAACTATCTGCATTGGAGATTCAGGTCTTAAACCGAGGATTAAATTTTGTTCCTACAAATCGTTTTGATGAGTTTAAGTGGAGGTGTGATTCTCATAAGTTTGCGAGAAAATTGAGGCTCAAGGAGCATTTTCAGCATGAGAATTTAAGTGCTGCTCCTACGATTTTTGAGGTATTTTTGCATCGATCCTCTAGGTCCAATTATGATCCTATTTCCAATAATGCATCTTTGCGGACTTTTGGTCGTCTACTTGATGAGGCAGTCACTAAATTTGTCGCGGCACCTGGTAAGGTTCACCCCAACCTGTCTAACTCAGAGTTGCGGGCACTTAAAAATTTGGAGTCATATGAAGACATTGTCATCAGGCCTGCCGACAAGGGCGGTGCCATCGTGATACAGGATATTGGAACTTACAGGGCTGAGATTGAGTCCCAACTATCAGACACGGCAGTGTACCAAAAACTGTCAAGAGACCCTACCATTGAGTATCAGAGGGAATTGGCAGAGATCTTGACGACAGCTAAGGACCAGTCATTAATTCCTCTGAAAGTGTACAAAGCCCTATTAGTTCAGTATCCTAGGGTTCCTGTACTGTACACCTTACCTAAGGTGCACAAAGACAGCATTAATCCCCCGGGACGGCCGATTATATCGGCGAGAGACTCATTGCTGCAACCGGTGTCTCAGTTGCTGGATTCTATTCTGCAACCACTGGTGGGCAGACAATCTACATTCCTCAAGGATACCTCTATGTTTTTACAAAAACTCGCGGACTTGAAGAATATTCCATCACACACCCTATTATGTTGTTTGGACATATGCAGTCTATATACCTCCATTCCACATATTGGTGGCATGCTGGCCATGAAAAAGTTTTTGGGTATTAATCTGCATGAATCGTTGTTTGACCATGGTTTATTTTTGAAGCTCTTGGAGCTCACCTTATGTCGTAATTATTTCCTCCATGATGGTGGGTTCTATCTACAGCTACGAGGGTGTGCCATGGGGTCATCTGTGGCACCCTCGTATGCTAATGTTTTTATGTTTGACCTTGAACAGCAGTTGTTTTTCCAGGATGAGGAGGTGTCGAATGATATTCTGTGGTACACCCGGTACATTGATGACATTTTTCTTCTGTGGACTGGGGGTACCGACAAATTTATTCATCTTATGGAGACTATCGATAGGTCTGATTCTCCTATTAAGTTCACGTTTCTGTATCACGAAAGTGAGGTGCATTTTTTAGATGTTACGGTTAAGTTCATTAATGGGGCTTTTCAAACAGATGTCTTTCATAAACCAACAGATAGAAACACTTTTCTATTAGCCTCTAGCCATCACCCAGAACCCCTGAAACAGGGTCTACCTTTGTCCCAGATGATGAGGATAGCTCGCATCACGAGTGATTCGAGTAAGGTTGCTGGGGAGTTGGATGTACTTATTGACAAGTTCATTAATAGAGGTTATAATCCCCAAACTTTAAGAGAACAAAAAATCAAAGTAATGCTTATGTCACGCAATGATCTATTGTGTCCCAAGGCTAGGGACTCATCTAAAATAATACCTTGGACTAGTGATTTTTCTACTGCCAGTCCTATCATTAGGAGAGCCACGCAGGCGTTATGGCCAGTGGTCTCATCGGATAGGGATCTTCCTATCTTCAGAAATAGTAGACCCATAGCTGCACTGCGACGAGGTAGAAATTTGAGAGATAGACTTGTTAAAACAGACATCACGGGTAAAGCTGTCCCTGTGACAGTGAATACACAGAGAAAACAGCCAGGATGTTACAGGTGCAGTAATTGCACAACATGTTCTTTTTTGCATACATGTCAATCTTTCAAACACCCACATACGAACAAAATTTTTGACATAAGATATGTGTTGACTTGTTCTACTGATCATGTTGTATACATTGTTATCTGTCCATGTAAGCTATATTACGTGGGGCAGACTACACGTAAATTCTCAGAGCGTATGGCAGCGCATAGGTCCGCTATCAGGCTGTCATTACAAGGGAGGCTTATTGATCAGCCAGTTGCTCGACACTTCAAAGAGGTCGGGCACACGCTGGCATCACTTAGATACTTTATGATTGACCATGTGCCCGTCACTCTGAGACGGGGTGATAGGGCTAAGCAGTTACTTATCAAGGAATCCAAGTGGATTTTAAGACTTAATACCATTGCCCCACATGGCTTAAATGAAAAAATTAATTGGAATAGCCTCATATGATTGATTTGGTATTGTGATGGTGATCTTTTATTTTCACTTTGTATTGCTATGTTTGCGATTGGGATTCTGGAGTGTGGGATTATGGATTGTGGGGGTCCTAACGGGGTATGTGCTTATTTGCTCGGTTTTTATGATGTTTGTCATTTTTTGTTAATGTTTATGTAATGTTGTTGGGCTTGTGATGTACATACACCAATCGGTGGGTGTCTTGCTGTGTCTTTAGGTGCCACTGCTGGGGGGCGGGGCCGGTTCACGACTGTGGAACGCAGGCTCTCTGGTCTGTGGAACGCACTCTGCGGTCCCCATGACGATGTCGGCTGTAGTTTCCGGAAGTGTGACGGTCACGTGCTTCCGGCGGATGGTTCCTGACGGACGGCTGGAGGCGCGCGCCGGTTGATGGTAAGGTACATATGGGGGGTTATGTGGTTATTTTATGTGTTTTGTTTGTATTGTGGTCCTGAAGACGGGGCTTCGGCCCAGAAACGGCTGTAGACCGAATTTAATACATTTCTATATTTGCATTTTCAATTACTCTGAGTGCCAATTTCTTTTGGATTTCTATATATATATATATATATATATATATATATATATATATATATATATACCCTCTGCACTAATTAAAAATGAACTACAAATATGAGTGCCAATTTCTTTTGGATTTCTGTGGATTGATTTAAATTGCGCACCGGAGGCAGCTGTGTTGGTGTTGTGAGTGCCGGCAGACTTTGGATTATATATATATATATATATATATATATATATATAATGTAGATTTTTCTATATATGTAGATTTTGCTCTTGTAATTTCACAAAATTGTGAATAAAAATCACTCATGCATGAATAGATTTAGCATCAATGTAATCAGATTTTGAAGCGAAGCGTAGAATGCAGTTATTTATATATTCCATCTGTATCCATTTATATATTCCATCTGTATCCATTTATATATTCCATCTGTAAATTGTATTATGTGCAATAAAATTATAAATATTTCTTAAAACCAGTAGCCATTACTAGCGCTCCCGTTTTCTTGTACTGTGGGTATAGAGAGGAGCCGTCACTTTAAGAAATTAATAAGTGTGACTGGCTCCTCCCCCTCTGTGCCCTTGTATTCTTATTTTGTATTCACCCACTGTAACTATTGCAGCTGTCACCTTTTGTAGTATGTTTTATTTCCTGGCAATATAGGTAAACTAGAATAGAAAAAGATAGTAGGTCTGTTATGGGAGTGCAAACAAGGTCATACATTAAATTAAATACAACGGGGTAAACGTACTTGTCTGTGACTTGCAGGCAGCGGCGAGTTTAGGTGAGTCTGGCCGATGTTTTAAAGGGACAATCATTTAAAATGCAAAAACAAGTTGGTCCGTGATTTTGAAGTGTGGTGTCTTGGCCCACCGGGTCCTGCTTGGTGGATCCCAGTGTGTGCTGCAGCTTTCCTTCCCTGTTGGCGAGCAGACCCCTGCCATCACTGATACGTCCGGCATTCTGGATCTGCCAGGATGGAGCTTCGTCTCTGTGGCCGGGGACCTGGTCCACGTGACCAAGATGGTGGCCGCAGCACTAAGGGAGTCCTTTGTATTGTGGCGCCATTTTCAAAAGAAATATCTTCAATATGTGCCACGTAAATATATTTTTCTTCTTCAAGGTCCATAGGGCTCCACAGGGAGACCTTGGGGTGTAGGTGGTGGTTGAGGACCGGGCACCACGCAGTTAAAGCTTTCAGCTTTAACTGCGTGTCGGTTCAGTCGTTCACCATTATGCAGGTAAACAGATTTCTTTTTATGATTTCATTTATTTCTAGTTTATTAGCTTGAGCTCGCAGCAGCAGACTGTCCACAGGACGTCTGCGCTGCTGCTCCATCACCCCTCCTGGCGCCGCAACGCCAGTTTCGGCTGGGGATGTCGACGGGCATCCGGGGGTTCTCGCTAACCGTCCCCGCGGATGGACCCAGACTGCAACCTGGACATTAAGGGGACAGCTAAGGCAGGTCGCTAGCTGTGACCCGCGCATTGGCAGTCATACCTCCGGTCTCGGGGGACAGACCGCAGGCGCTGAGTGTGAACACAGCCTCTGTCCATTGTGATCCGCTAGACCACCAGGGTACATATGGAGCGTGAATCCAGTATCCCGGTGGTTAAATAATCAGCATGGTCAGGTCAGCTTTCCCCATTAAAGCAGCCCCTCCCCTCAGCTAAGGGCGCCATTCCTCTGAGGTCTCGCTTCCCTGAGCTGCTCTCCTCCTCCGACCACGCCCCCTCAGAGGTCTCCGGCAGCCATTTTCTCCAGGCACAGCCACTGCTCTCTCAGGGAAACGCAGGGTCCGGTCCCCCCACCTACCTTTCCCTGGAGTCAGTGTATGTAACACTATAGCCTACCAGACAATGAGTCTTGTGTCGTTGATTGTAGTGCCATTCTGTAGTTATGTTATTTCTGCATTGTATGTGACTTACGTTAGTGCTGCCTGTCTGTTTATCTCTCTATACTGTCAGCATATATCTTTCCCTTTTTTTTCTGACTTGACCCTAACATACAGGTGTATTCAGGGTTTTTCCTATTAGTATTTGTGAGGCTTGTCACATAGGTTACTGCACTGTGCCATATTTGTGCTGTGAGCTCCTGCGGCTTGCCCAAGCATAAGACAGGACCAGTATATTGCATTCCTACTAGTATCCTACATACACAGTGGTTGCATTATACCCAGGGGAAGCAGACGGAGGGAATCCCGACAGCTGGCTTCCCGACTGTCTAATCCCGACAAGGGTGAAATGACAGGCATCGAAATCTCGACACCTGTCAATTTACCTACGCCGGGAGCCTGGCATCCCGATCAAAGGTAAGCCGGGCATGGACAGCCGTGGGGGGGAGGTTAGGGTGAGGCACCCCCCCCCCCGGGGCAATTAGGTTTAGGCAGCGGGGAAAGGGCGGTTAGGTCTAGGCACTTAGAGGGGGGATTAGGGTTAGGCACTGTAAAGGAGGGTTAGGGTTGGGGGGGGGGGCATTAGGTTAGTTATACATACCTCTATAGACTATCGGGATTTCCTCTTCTGTCGGGCTGCCGCTGTCGGGTTTAGAACCGCCGGCCATGCGTCCAGCAGTAAATCATACTGAATCCATACTCAGTGCGCCATATTGGGTGCTATACTACTCTGCTGCTATGTCTAGCAAAGGCAAGAGTAGCAAGCAAGCAGCTGCACCCATACTGCTCTCATGAAAATTATGTGCTGCAGGCTTAAATGAGGAGGCTTTGATTCAAGATGGGTCATGTATTAAGTGTTATACTCCATCAGGCCCATCAGACACCCCAACGCCTGTACAAGAGCCCCCCTGGGCTTCTTTTTCTCAGGTGCTGTCTACTATTGCGGACCGTCTAGCGGTTCCGGCTGTACTTCCCCCTATGGGGTACCGCAGCAGGCCATAATTCCCCGCCTGGGGTTGCCACAACAGGTTCAGGCGATACAAGTACCCCCTGTACCCCCACCATGGGTCGACGTACTCTCTAACTCCGTGCAGAGTCTGATGGCTACATCTCATGCCTTTCAAAGTATGTTGCAAGGTGAGAAGCCCCTACCCAGTAAGCCTTTGAAGCATCCTGTGTTATCATCACAGTCCACGCAGCTCTCAGATTCTGAAGTATCATCTGAGGAGGCAGAAGATGCTGATCTGTCTAACCCTGACTCCCCTCTGGAGGAGGATGAGAGTCGGTCAAAAATTAATATTCCTGCCTTGGTGTGAGCTGTCAGATCCATCTCACTAATAGAAGATGACGAGCCAGCCCCTAAATCCAATCACTCTCTGCTTAAACGACAGAAAGTGGCTTCAGCAGAATTACCTCTATCTGATCATGTAGCTGAACACATGACTGCGGCCTGGCAATCACCTGGTAAGAGGTTTCACCCACAATAATGTCTGACCTGTTATCCATTTCCTGTGGTTCATTGTTCAAAATGGGGAAACCCCCCCCCCCCCACCCCGTGGTGGATTCACATGGTACGCATTTAATTAAAAGCGCTACGTTGCCTATCCCTACAGTAACCACACTGAAGGATCCTGCAGATAGAATAGTGGAATCTTGCCTGAAACCCATATACTCTCTTTCAGGGGCTGTTACCCTTCCGACCATGGCTATTGCATGGGTAACTAAAGCTATAGAGAGCTGGGCTGATGCACTTGAAGACTTTTTTTTCCCTCAGATGCTTCTATGGATCAGATGTCTTTTGTTGCTCACATTCGAGATGCAGTTTCCTATATGGGAGAAGCAACATTGGATGCCAGTATCCTAACCTCCAGAGTCTAGACCGCGGCTGTGTCTGCCTGCCATACCCTGTGGCTACGCTCATGGAAGGCAGATGCGGATTCCAAGAAAGGCCTAGAGGGGTTACCCTACAATGGGGAGATCTTATTTGGCCCAGACCTTAACAAGATTGTAACCACGTTGGCAGCATCAAAAACTGAATTTCTTCCTTCAGCAACTACTACTACAAGGCCGCGGACTACGTCCTTTCGTCCTCAAGGAAAGCCTAAAGGTCAGTCCTTTCCTAGGCAGTCGGCCTCCACTAGGGCCGCCAAACCCCGGGGCAAGCAGACCTGGAACACCAGACACCCTGCTTCAAAACCCTCAGCCTGACGAGACGGCCCTCCCTCTGGGGGATCACAGAGTGGGAGGCCGACTCTTCAGTTCGACCAGTGCTGGTGTCAAACCATCAAGAATGCTTGGGTAAGAGAAGTGGTCTCCCACGGGTATGCCCTGTCATCTCTTCGACGGCATCCCTCACCAGTTTTTCTACACACGCACTCCTTCAGATCCGAACAAGGCCCTACATATCCAGAAAGCCATACAGTCTTTGCTGCAAGCAGGTGTAATTGCGCCAGTCCCGCTATCTCAGCGAGGGACTGGTTATTACTCTACTCTCTTTCTGGTTCAGAAGCAAATAAGTCTCATAGGCCTATCCTCAAATCCCTGCACAAATACCTCAGGGTACACAGGTTCAGGATGGAAACCCTACACTCCCGTCATCCTAGCTATGGAGCCTGGGGACTTTATGGTACCTCTGGATACTCAGGAGATATCGCTGATGAGAGGGCGCTATAGGTACATGTAGGTACGCGTCCTGTTTGCTATACTACAGCAACACTTCCAATTTCAGGCTCTGCCCTTTGGACTATCCACAGCCCCACGGTTGTTTACTAAAATTATGGCTATCATGGCAGCCCACTTGCGTGGTCAGGGTGTCCGACTGCTAACATATCTGGACGACCTGCTCTTAGCAGGTTCCCCAGAGGTGCTTCACCGCCATCTGCAGCTAACCATGGCTTTCCTGCACAAACACGGATGGTTAATCAACTGGAAATAGTCCTCCCTGAATCCCTCACAGAGACTGATTCATCTGGGAGCCCTGCTGAATTCTCAGGATCAGATCTCCACACTTCAACTACAAGTGTGCAGATGTCTCCACAGTCGCCGAGTGTCGATCCACTCAGCAATGCAGATCGTGGGATCCATGGTGTCCACCTTCGACATAGTGGAATATGCTCAGTTCCATTCCAGGCCTTTGCAAAGGCTGATCAACACCAGGTGGAACGGGTTACCCCATCGGATCAAAGATCAGACGATGGTGCTCTCTCCGGAGGTGCTTCTGTCTCTACCTTGGTGTGTCTACAGACATCTCATTTCACCAAGGTTCGCCCCTTTTGGATCCCGGACTGGGTAATCCTAACAACGGACGCCAATCTCCGGGGCTGGGGCACAGTGACTGGTCCGCACTCCTTTCAGGGCCGTTGGACATCGGTTGAATCAACCCTGTCAATCACCATATTGGAACTTCGAGCTCTCTACTGGGCCCTCAAACTGGCCCAGAGCATACTTCACAGGAAAACCTGTACAGGTTCAGTCCGACAATGCCAGAATAGTGGCTTACATCAGTCATCAAGGAGGCACTGGAAGTCGGGCAGCAATGATAGAAGTGTCACGCATTCTGACATGGGCCTCAGTTGGGAAGCAGACTTCCTCAGCTGTTAGGATGTGCACCCTGGGGAATGGTCTCTTTACCACAAGGTGTTTCAACTCCTAGTGAGCAGATGGGGCCTCCCAGAGGTGAACCTCATGGCCTCCTGACACAATCACAAACTGCCGGTGTGCGGGTCCAGAACAAGAGATGCCAAAGCAACCTTCATAGACACATTGTCAGTGAAGTGGACCTTCCAGTTTGCGTACCTCTTATTCTCTCTGGTCTCCCTTCTTCCTCGAGTTCTTCAGATGTTCATACAAGATGGGGGTACTGTCCTGCTGGTGGCTCCAGCTTGGCCCAGACGTCACTGGTACTCAGATCTTTGGAGTCTCTCCGTCGACACTTCGTTAATGCCGCCTCAATGTCCGGACCAGTTGTGTCAGGATCCTTGCCTTTACCCGGACCTGGGTCGTCTGTCTTTGACAGCGTGGCTCTTGAGACATCCCTCCTGAGGTCCAAAGGATTCTCTTGCTTTGTATTCAACACTATGCTCAGAGCGTGTAAGCCAGCCTCTGCTCGGGTCTACCACAGAGTGTGGCATACTTATTTCTAATGGTATCGTACCATAAGCTACGATACTCAAGTGTTTAGGATTTCCAGAGTCCTGGCCTTCCTTCAAGCTGGATTAGACCTTAGACTCTGCCTGGCCTTACTTAAAGTGCATGTCTCTGCTCTATCCATTTGGGTCCAGCGTAGACTTGCTCCACTACCGGATGTCCACACCTTCCTCCAGGATGTCCTCCGGATTCAACCTCCCTTTATCTCTCCAGTGGCTCCATGGGATTTGTCAGTAGTTCTTCGCGCCCTCCAGGGTCCTACATTTGAACCCCTGGATTCTGTGGAACTCAAGTGGCTCACATCGAATACTTTTTTTTTTTTTCTGGCTATAGCGTCCGCCATAAGAGTGTCAGATTTAGGGGTGCTCTCCATTTCTAATATTCCACCAGGACAGGGCTGTGCTTCGGACTCCAAAAGTTACTAGTTTCCAAATTGTAGTCCCGGGCTTTCAATCACCAGACCTCTCAGCAGGTGAGGCCTTCTTGGATGTGGTCCGTACCCTCAGGATATATGTGGACCGTAGCAGTTCCTTTCGGAAATCAGACTCCTTATTTGTGCTTTATGGATTTCACAAGAAGGGATGGCCAGCCAACAAACAAACATTGGCTAGATGGCTTTGTATGACTATCTCACAGGCTTGCATGCGGGCAGGCATTCCTGTACCGGCTACTGTTACTGCTCATTCCATTCGCTCTGTGGGTCCTTCGTGGGCAGCTCGCCGTGGCGCCTCGGCTAAACAGCTTTGTAAAGCGGCCACGTGGTCCTCTGTCCACACCTTTCTGAGGTTCTATGCCTTTAATACATTTGCCTCTCAGGATGCTTCATATGGGCACCGGATTCTCCTCTCAGCGCAGGACCATCCCCACCCTTGAATGACTGCTTTGGGACATCCCCATGGTCTCCCTGTGGAACCCTATGGACTCTGAAGAAGAAAATAAGCGTTATGGTAACACTTACCTTTGTTAACTCTTCTTAGAAGTCCATAGGATCCACAGGGCACCCGCCCTGATGCACCTGGCTTCATATGGGCTTTGTTCCTGGTCACCAATTTCCCGTCTCCTTCTCTGTGAGAGTGTAAGTTTTGTGTGTACCAGTCCTCCTTCTCTCTTCTCCTCCTCCTCCAGCCTTTGGCTTGTCACAAGCTGAGGTGCCTCTGGCTTAGGGGCAGGGTATAGGGGTTTGGACCAGTGCATCCTGAGAGCTGAAAGCTTTAACTGCGTGGTGCCCAGTCCTCAACCACCACCTACACTCCAAGGACTCCTTGTGGATCCTATGGACTTCGAAGAAAGAGAGTTAACAAAGGTAAGTTTTACCATAGCTGTAATTTTTTTTCTTCTGTGTGAGTATGCCGCAACCCCAACTAATTTGGAGTTCTGTAGATTAACTCCACATGTGCAGGGGGAAGGAAAAACATCTAATTTTTTTTAAAGAACCTTCCCGCTGTGGCTGCTGGAAGCTGTCTGGGACTGTGGCATGCAGCGTTGGTAAAAAATTAATTTATGACATCCCCCTTGAATATTTGCAGCACTGGGTGTTACCAGGGGCTAGCCCTTCAGTATATGCACCCGCTGCAGGGTCTTTGTAACCCATGATGCAGTACACCGTAAAGTTGACCTTACCGAATTGCTGGAGTTAGCCTGGAGCTTTGGCACAACCTCGAAGTACAATTCTATTTATCTCCCTGCAAGCTATGTCCCGGGCTGTGACATAGGAGAGCCAGACACTGTCTGCTTAAGGAGGCTGGGGACAGGGAGAGTACTGCCAGCACTTCAAAAGTTAAAGCTTACCTTCTATCCTGGTGGTCCAGCAGCCCCCAGGTCCAGAGGAGAATCCTTTCCTCTTGGCAACTGTATTCGGTTAGATGTTGGGAAGTCTCACTCTGCAGGCTCTTGAGTCAGGGTGAGATCAGGAGATGTAGGGGGCCCTTGTGGGTCACAGTAAGCAAATTTCTGCCATGAATTTCCAACACGATAGTGTGGAGACTCTTTCCCTATGGACAGGCTGTCTGGAGCCCATTTTCGTCCAGAGAGCAGCATATCCCTCAGGGAGATTCCCGGAAATGGAGTATTGGGGGGAAATGAAGAGAATACTCCCCTCTCCAGGCTTACGGGGACTGGAGTAGTGACCATCTCCCCAGGTGCTCTCATGTAGAGAAATGTAGTAGAAAAGAGAGTGGTTGTATATACTAGGTGCACAAGAGCCACATTAAATAAAACTTCACTTTTAATTAAATATGTTTAAAATTGTTGTCCCATTTCCACTGGGTAGGATAAAGTCAACAGTGAAATATAAAGGTAAATATCAATGAAAAAACAAAGATTTATACATATAAATTGTGCTTGAAGAATAAAACAAGTGCCTGTCTACTGTGTCTTATTCATTGGTTGGTTTCTCAATATGTAGCTGTTTGCTGGATATAATTTTCCTACCTGATCTAGAGTCAAGCTGTGGATATATGTGTAGAATCTTTATTAATAGTAAGTAATGGAGATAAGACCTTTCATTAGGCTATTTCTCCCCTATTACTTGAGTATATTTTCATACATCCTGTGTAATTGTACCACATCTGTTGGGATATTCAATTTTACATTGACCTTAACTGTAGAAGAAACTGATGAATAATTCATACAATGTGATCTCCCAAATGTTATACGTATTCAGCTTTAGTTGCAGAAATCAATTTAATGGATAAATGGTACAATGCAATCTCCCAAATTTACAAATCCGTAGTGTAGTGACACCGATAATGTATGGGCAGTTTTATTGCCTTATTTTTTACACATCATTACACTGTGGTATAGGATTAGGGAGTTCCTTCAGGGGTACACAGAGGGTGGTTTAAACAGTATATCAGGAGATGGATATACACAGTCAGGTGCATAAATATTGGGACATTGACAGAATTTTCATATTTTGGCCTCTATTCACCACCACAATGGCTTTGAAATGAAAAAAAACAAGATGTGCTTTACCTGCAGACTTTCAGACTTAATTTGAGGGTAATTACATCCAAATCAGGTGAACGGTGTTGGAATTACAACGGTTTCTATATGTGCCTCCCACTTTTTAAGAGGCCAAAAGTAATGGGATTGGCCTGGTACGCAGGACACTCCTCTGTGTCTTCCACTGCAGCCAGATCTTCTGTGTCAGGGCCCGTGCTTTTATTCGGATCTGGCCCGTCTCGCTTTGACGGGGTGATTCTTGAGACATCCGTCATAAGAGCTAAAGAATTCTCCAGGCCAGTCATTAACACTATGCTTAATACCTGTAAGCCCTCTTCAGCTAGAGTTTACCATCGAGTTTGGCGGACTTACTTTGACTGATGTTCAAATAGAAATATTAACCCCAGGTAATTTCGACTGTCTCGAATTCTCTTTCTACTTCAGGGTCCATAGGGTATCCACAGGATACCTTGGGGTATAGGTGTGACGTCAGTCGCAGGGCACCAAAGAGTTAAGCTTTCAGCCTCCCAGGATGCACTAGGTCCCCCTCCTATACCCCGCCCCCGGGGCAAGGCACCTCAGTTTAGTTTGGTGCCTGGCCGTAGTCGGGTGCACCTGTTGGGAGTGGGGGCTAGAAGAGCCCCTGAAGCTTTTTCTTCATGCAGCTGTGGCTGCACATCTGGATGAACAGCATGGACAGTCAGTCCTGACGTCCATGCTGTCTTCCCTACACCCCGCCGGTACCAGAACGCCGGTACTGATCCGGGGATGCTGGTGGGCGTCTGGGGTCACAGCTAGCGGTGACCCCCAGATGCTCCGGACCATGGCGGGATTCAAGGGGGACAGAGGTAAGCAGCGGGGTCCCGCGGTGGGTCCCCGCTGATCACATGGTCCTAAGTCCCCAGGCAGGGGGCTCCCTGGGGACTGGCTGCAGCGTGGAGCCAGGCGACCAACCTGCGCTTCCACTACCCCCTGGGACAGCGGACCGCAGCAGAGCGGTAGCGCTGCGGCGTCCCAGGGGTTAAATGCATGCCAGGGGAGCGCGCCTTCCCTGTCTCACAGCCGGCGCCTCCCCCGCTGCACACAGCCCCCTCTGCACTGTGCTGACTGGTCCTGTGTCAGCGCTCCTCCCCCATGCCAGCTTCTCTCTGCTCCTCGGCGGCCATCTTCTCTGCAACGCATGGTGAACGCTGCTGGAAGCCTGGAAGGAAGCATCGTGGTCTGGGTCCCCCCGCATACCTCTCCTCCGCTGTGGCTCAGGTCTGTGTATGCAGCGCTGTGTCCTACCAGGCCCTGTGTCTGTGTAGTTGAGTGATCAGCGCTGTTAGTGCAGGAATTGTTATTTCTCTGCATTGTATGTGACTGTGCTAGCGCTGCTGCCTGTAACTTTATCTTCTCAAAACTGTCAGCTTTATTACTGTCCCTGTTCTTTCTGCTAAAGCCCTTGCAGTGCGGTGCTGCCGGGTGGTCTCTCGCCTATTTAATACTTAATTGGTGAGAGAGGTCACATACGTGGTGCCATCATGTCTGAAAGTGATTTTCCCCTCCGGCTACAGTGTACCACGTGCAAAGTACCGTTAGCGGAGGGGGAGGGTAGCACGGAGGGCCTTTGCCGGCAGTGTTTGTCCATGGCGCGGCCTATTACGGTTACAGCACCGGTACAGGAGCCGCCCTGGGCTTGTTTCGCTCAGGCGTTAACAGCTTTAGTGGGCCAGTTAGCTCCGCAGCCCGCGTTTACTCCGATGGGTTTGTCCCAGCAGTCTGTGGTGTCGTCACCCATGCAGGGGTTCCCACGACAATTGGTGGTACCCCACAGTCTCCCTATTTCCCCGCTCCCGGGTTCTCAGGAGCCAGCGTGGGTTAACTCCCTGACGAGTTCTGTACAGCACTTGTCGGATGTGTTGCAAGGGGAGTCTGTGATGCGGCCTCATAAAATGCCGGTGGCGTCTCTGTCCGCTCCTTATGAGGATGACGAAGGGACGTCTAATGATGGGGAGATTCTGGATCCTTACGATCAGGAACCTCTCCATACTAAGGACTCTGATGCTAAGTCCAAAGTATATATTCCTGGACTTATTCGGGCGGTCCGCACAGCCTTGGTGATTGAGGACGAAGTTCCCCCAGCGGCTAAATCTAAGTATGCCTTTTTCAAAGATGTGAAGGGCGATGCCACAGTCTTTCCTCTTTCGGGTCAGTTGGTGGACCATTTAGAGGAGGCGTGGAAACCACCTGGAAAAAGATACCAGCCGCAGAGACCTGGCGGTGGCTTACCCATTGGCGTATAATTATTTTGCGAAGTGGGAATCCCCTCCACAGGTGGATTCTCACGTGACCCGTCTTGTCCGTAGTGCCACATTGCCGATGCCATCCATGTCCTCCCTTAAGGATGCTACGGACCGCAAGGTAGAAATCTGCCTGAAGTCCGCTTATTCCCTTGCAGGGGGGGCAGCACGGCCGGCTATGGCCATTTGCTGGGTTGCCAGAGCGATGGAGCGCTGGGCGGATTCATTAGAGGCTTCTTTTAAATCCGACTGTCCGGCCGAACAGGCGGAGTTGATTGGCAATCTCCGTGATTCGGCCACCTACATCAACGAGGCGGCTCTAGACATTAGTACTCTGGTGTCTAGAATTTCTTCAGCAGCGGTAGCTGCTCGTCGCACCTTGTGGCTGCGATCCTGGAAGGCGGACGCAGATTCCAAGAAAGGTCTGGAAGCGTTGCCGTTTACCGGAGAAGTTCTCTTCGGTCCGGATCTGGATAAGATTGTGGCCACGCTGGCGGCAGCCAAATCTGCTTGTCTCCCGTCGGCCGCTGCTCCTTCTGGTTCTGGACCATCGTCCTTTCGGTCATCTAGGGCCCAGGGCAGGTCCAAACCACAGTCGTTTCCTCGACAGGCTGGCCCTAAGAAATCGGTCAAGCCCCGGAAACAGGCATGGAGTACCAGACGTCCGGCCCCCAAGCCAGATGACAAGCCTGCGGCCTGACGGCCCGGGCCTCCCTTTGGGGGATCCCAGGGTGGGAGGCCGCCTGCTGCAGTTCGCCCGGTGTTGGTCGGTCACTACGACAGACACTTGGGTTCTGGAGGTGGTCTCCCACGGGTACGCCCTCTCCCCCGGCTCGATTCTTCACCACGGGTCTACCATCAGACCGGAACAAGGCTATGGAACTGCGGAAGGTATTGCACACTATGCTCCAGGCTGGAGTTATAGTGCCTGTTCCATTCTCCCAGAGGGGCCAGGGTTTCTGTTCAAATTTTTTTTTTTGGTACAGAAACCCAATGGGTCGTATCGTCCGATTCTCAACCTCAAAGCACTCAACAAGTCTTTGCGGGTTCCGAAGTTTCGGATGGAGACCCTACGGTCTATCATTCTGGCGCTGGAACCTGGAGACTACATGGTGTCATTGGACATACAGGACGCTTACCTGCATGTCCCTATTCTTTTGCGCCATCAACAGTTCCTCAGGTTTGCAATCCGCAGCGACCACTTCCAGTTTCGGGCGTTCCCTTTTGGCCTGGCGACAGCACCACGTGTTTTCACCAAGGTGATGGCGGTCATGGCGGCTTCTCTGCGGCTGCAGGGAGTTCGCATGTTGCCGTACTTGGACGACCTGTTATTGGTGGCAGGATCTCCAGAGCTCCTGTTACGCCACTTGGACCTGACCATTGCACTGCTGCAACGGCACGGCTGGCTAATCAACTGGCAGAAGTCCACTCTAATCCCGTCTCGGAGGATTCTGCATCTTGGAGCCTTATTGGACTCGGGACAGCAAAGGATCTTTATGACGGAGGACAAGATCTCTGCTTTACAGTCAAGGGTGCGCAGTTGTCTGCACAGCCGCCGGGTGTTCCTACACTCGGCGATGAGGTTACTGGGCTCCATGGTGTCAGTGTTTGACATGGTGGAATACGCCCAGTTTCACTCCAGACCTCTGCAGCACCTGATTCGTCCAAGTGGAACGGGCTGCCTCAGTCTCTGAAGTCCCAGATGATTGTGCTCACCCCGGAGGTTCGCCTGTCCCTTGCTTGGTGGTTACAGACGACCCACCTCAACAAGGGACGTCCGTTCTGGGTCCCGTATTGGATCCTGTTGACAACGGACGCCAGTCTTCGGGGCTGGGGAGCGGTTTCGGGTCCACACTTGTTCCAGGGCAGGTGGACGCCGACAGAAGCGGAGCTTTCTATAAATATCTTGGAACTCTGTGCAGTCTTCAATGCTCTCCAGCAGGCACATCGGTTTCTCCAGGGTCACCCGGTGCAGGTCCAGTCGGACAACGCTACCACCGTGGCCTACATAAACAGGCAAGGAGGAACCCGCAGTCGGGCGGCTCTCGTAGAGGTCTCTCGGATCCTGGTTTGGGCGGAGCGCAATCTTCCGGCCATATCAGCGGTCTTCATCCCGGGAGTGCTAAATTGGGAGGCGGACTTTCTAAGTCGCCAGGACGTTCATCCGGGGGAATGGTCCCTGCACCCGGACGTTTTTCAACTACTGGTGGACAGGTGGGGTCTTCCAGAAATCGACCTCATGGCATCCCGGCACAGCAACAAGTTGCCGGTGTACGGGTCTCGCACAAGAGACGAAGGGGCGTCTCTGGTGGATGCTGTGTCCGTCCGGTGGACGTTCCGGTTCGCATACCTGTTCCCTCCGGTCTCCCTTCTTCCACGGGTAATCCGGAAATTCAAACAGGAAGGAGGGACGCTCCTGTTGATAGCTCCCGCGTGGCCCAGACGGCACTGGTTCTCAGACCTTCAGGGTCTGTCCGTGGACAGTCCTCTGCGGTGCCGCTACGACCGGACCTTCTGTCTCAGGGTCCTTGCCTTCACCCGGACCTGACTCGGCTGTCTTTGACGGCGTGGCTGTTGAGACGGCCATGCTGAGGTCCCGGGGGTTTTCCAGCTCTGTGGTGCGTACCATGTTACGAGCTCGGAAACCGTCTTCCGCGAGGATATACCATCGCGTGTGGCATACGTTTTTCCAGTGGTGTCGACCGAGAGGTTATGCACCACGGGAGTTTCGTCTGTCTCGGATTCTTGCCTTCCTGCAAGCGGGACTAGATCATGGGCTTCGCCTGGCTTCTTTGAAGGTACAGGTTTCGGCCCTATCTGTCTGGTTTCACCGTAGGATTGCTACAATCCCGGATGTGCGCACCTTTATGCAAGGTGTTGTCCGCATTCAGCCGCCCTTTGTTCCACCTGTGGTGCCTTGGGATTTGGCTGTGGTCCTGAGGGCTCTCCAAGGACCGCCGTTTGAACCACTGGGCTCAGTGGATATTAAATGGCTAACAGCTAAGACTGTTTTCCTTCTGGCCATTGCTTCGGCCAGATGTGTTTCTGAGTTAGGGGCTCTTTCTTGTAGACCCCCTTTCTTGGTTTTTCATGGGAACAGGGCAGTGCTCCGCACTCGGCCCGAGTTTCTTCCCAAAGTTGTTTCCCAGTTTCATGTTAACGAGGAAATAGTTGTTCCGGCCTTTAACTCACCGGGTCTTTCCGTGGGTGAGGCCTCTTTGGATGTTGTGCGGGCCTTAAGGACTTATGTTGACCGCGCTTCTTCGTTTAGGAAGTCGGACGCATTGTTTGTCCTCTATGGCTTCCGTAAGAAGGGTTGGCCTGCTTCAAAGCAAACTTTGGCAGCCTGGATCCGTATGGCTATTTCTGAAGCTTATCTTCATGAATGCCTACCGGTTCCTCCTTCTCTGAAGGCTCATTCCACTAGGTCTGTGGGTCCTTCGTGGGCAGCTCGACGTGGTGCCTCTGCAGTCCAGATCTGCAAGGCCGCTACGTGGTCCTCTGTCCATACCTTCGTGAGGTGTTACAGGTTTGACACCTTCGCCTCTCAGGATGCTTCCTTCGGGCGGCGGATTCTCCTTTCTGCACAGGAGCGTCCCCACCCTTAAAGGATACTGCTTTGGGACATCCCCAAGGTATCCTGTGGATACCCTATGGACCCTGAAGTAGAAAATATGAGATATGGTAAGAACTTACCCTTGTTATCTCTATTTCTACGAAGTCCATAGGGTTCCACAGGACTCCCGCCCTGTCGCACCTGTGCTGCAGATGGGCTTTGCTCTGGTCACCGGTTTTCCGTCTCCCTCTGGTGAGAATGTGATTCTTGTTTGTGTCCAGATCTTTGTTCTCCTCCTCCGGCCTATGGCTTGGTAACTAACTGAGGTGCCTTGGCCCGGGGGCGGGGTATAGGAGGGGGACCTAGTGCATCCTGGGAGGCTGAAAGCTTAACTCTTTGGTGCCCTGCGACTGACGTCACACCTATACCCCAAGGTATCCTGTGGAACCCTATGGACTTCGTAGAAATAGAGATAACAAGGGTAAGTTCTTACCATATCTCATATTTTTTTTCAGGGGGGCTGGATTTGGGCATTCACCTTGCCTCACTGAAAGTGCAGGTTTCAGCCCTTTCGGGCCTTTTTCAGAGACAGATTGCTCTGATGCCTGATGTTCGTACTTTTCTTCAGGGGGTACTCCAAGTACAACTCCCATTTGTACCACCGGTGCCTCCTTGGAATTCGTCTCTGGTTCTTAGGGCTCTGCAGGCTTCGCCTTTTGAGCCCTTGGATACTATGGACATTTCTTGGCTTACCTGGAAAACTGTCTTCCTCCCGGCCATAGCTTCTGGCCGACAGGTGTAGGACTTGAGCGCTTTATCCTGTCGCTCGTGGGACGTCACAGCGTAACGCCTGTGTCCCCTATGGAGGAAGAAAAGGAGATTTATGTGCTTTCCTGTTAAATCCTTTTCTTCTATTCCATAGGGGGCACAGGGCTCCCTAACGCACCTGGCTTGTGAAGCTTGCTCTGCTTTCGGTTCTCCTGCTCACATGTCTTGTGTGCTTGAACCTGAGTGCGTGCCGGTCTTCCTTCTTCTCTTTCTTGCTCTTTGTCTTACGCTTGTTAACTTAACTGAGGGGGTCTGTGGCTGTGGGCGGGATATAGGGGCAAGGGAGAGCCTGGGCTGTGTCTAGCAAAGTTAACTGTGTGGTGCCTGCACTCCAACCCTCCAACCTATACCCAGCGTAAAGCCTGTGTCAACTATGGAATCGAAGAAAAGGATTTAACAGGTAAGCACATAAATCTCCTTTTTAGAGCATGCCTGCAGGATATAACTGATGGGAGAAATAGGCTCAATATACACCTTTAGTATGAGAGCGTATTGTTTAAGTTTCAATTAATTTACAATGAGCCTCTCCTCTTTTCTCCTCTGTCCCAATGCATATAAATAATATAGCGTTCAAATAATTCATTTTGGAAATAATCCTATTAGAATCTGCCTGCAGGGAATAGCTTCTGGAGGATAGGTTTATTGCATACTTTTATTTTGAGAGCAGGTTTTATAAATTATATCTTATTTATATTCAGCTCATATTTCCTCTCTTGCTGCAATACATATGAATAGTGGCTGCAGTTATTGTTAACACCAGAAGTCCTAATCAGATTGGCTTGTTAAGGTTGTGATTCATCACGCCCTGTTTCAGGGCTCATATGCAGCCTCCATACTCCTATCACTTTCTAACATTTCATTCACTTTACAATCCGTTTTACTAGACTGGCTTATTCTAATAGAGGCGAGTCTGCTGCCGACGTATGTTTCACTGAAAAATAGTTTTTTCAAGGCCCCTAAACAGGGGCTGGCTGGCAACTTTCAGCCAGGCGGCCGTGGAATATTAACATTGTACCAGCCTGGGGCAGCCAGCCCATGTTTAGGGGCCTTGAAAAAACGATTTTTCAGTGAAACGTACGTCGGCAGCAGACTCTCCTCCATTAGAATAAGCCAGTCTAGTAAAACAGATTGTAAAGTGAATGAAATGTTAGAAAGTGGGACCCTGACCCCCGGCCCAGAGTGTTTTGTTTTTCATTGAAAAAGCTGTTTGTTGGATGGCCTATTCATTCCACTTTCCAGTCCTACTCCAGAGGGTTGCCCATAACTACTACCAGTGATGTTAAGGTAGACCCTTTGGGTCATTTCATTTTCCTTGGGGGTTCTGCTCATGACTCCTTGTTTGTAGTCCTAGCTGTATATATTCCCCCACTGTATAACTTTTAAGACACTTACAAATGTGAAACTTCAGTGAATTTACCTGTTGGGGGGCAGTATAGAAAAAAAAATGTCAACATTCAGAAAGTCAACACTGACATAATGACCAGATTGTCAGAATGTCGACAGCACGTTGACTTTGCGTTTTTCAGTCAATCTAGGTCTAGCCCTAACTGCAGCTTAACAATATCAGGTGTTGAGATTCTCTCAATCGATGTTCACAATGCCCACATTATGACCATGTCAACGTTATGAATTTCATGCTTCCTATACCCAAATCGATAGAAAGCTGACTCTACTGCCCCACTGTGCACAAGATTTTGGTTGTTGAGGATGTTGCCCAAACCATTAGGTCCTGCATAGCAGAGGTGTTTTTATCAGAACTTTGATGGGGTCTACGCTTCTCAAGCTCTTTATACTCTTGCTGCTCTTACTTCCTACTTGGGCCACATCTCCTTGAAGCTGTTGTATGATTCTAGCAGGGATTTTTTTAGATTCTCCTCTTACTCTTGAGGAAGTGGAGGAAACCATTAAAACATTTCATACTGGAAAAGCCTGAACTTCATAAGACCCATCTTGGCTTTTTTTGTCCCAAAGCTTACAAAGATTTTTTAATGCTTTATTTGGGACATGGTCCCCCCCTCCATCTATTTTGGGAACTTTGGCAGTGGAGCTTTTCTTAAACTTGGCAAGGACCCCTCTCCTTCCCGATTCCTATAGCCCCTTTTCCCTTCTGTCGACCGATGTCAAAATTTTGGTGAAACTCCTGTCTATAATTTACCTTGACCAAACAGGTTTAATTCCTGGTAAATACACTACTATGAATCTCAGACATTTGTTTGCCATCTGCAGCTTCAGCACCGGATGCTACCGGTGCTTTGGTTGTGTCATTTTATTCACCTGAGTGTTCGTTTTTATGGTAAGTCCTTTGTTATTTTGAGGTAGGTCCTGGGTTTGCCTGGCGGGTTCAGCTGCTTTACTGTTGTTCTGTGGCCCAGGCCTGTGTTAATTAGTATGTTAATCTCTCATTTTCCTTTGACAGCTTGCCCCAGAAGCCATGTTTGGCAGCTAGGCTACCCTGGGACTTGTAGTTGTAGACTGGTTTTATGCTGGAGGGGTGGCCACACAAGTATTGATGGCCAGACACCATTGGGGAAACCAGATTTGGTGCCAACTAGTCTGGGGCTTGGGAGACTCTACCACTGCAGGTACCCCATCTTTGGTTCCACCAGCCCAGGCTGGAAAAGCCCAGTGTCGGTTATTCTTTAATAAGGGGGAACCCCCACATGGGGTTTTCCACTGATTTTTGAGTAACCAATATTGGGCTGAAAGCACTATTGCTGGATTTAAAGTGGTGGGACCTCCATACATTATTTCAACATTATATTTATTATTTATGTTTGATTTTACAGCTAGATGGAACAACTCTTTCAGGCCCTTGTTCAGCGTTTGGGAGAAACTGCCTGATTATTGTTTGCTCCCACACCATAACCAATTATTGTTCCAACCAGCCAATTATTTGTTAATGCAAAATGCTGGGCATCTTCTGGATAATGTCAATATTCCTGAGCTCTATCCTGTATTTATTCCAGGTTCTAGGCCAAGTGACCAATGAGTGTCTGACTACAGCGTGTAGGTACGGTTCTCCTTCCATCTCATTTCCGGCTCTGGGAACTGGGAATGTCGGGCTGTCCAAGCAGACCGTGGTGAGAGTCATGACGCAGACTGTCGTCACCTTTGCCAGGAATTCCCGGAACAACATGGACGTTTATTTTGTAATTTACCCCAGTGACAAAGATACATTTAAGGTTTGTTACAGCTTTTTTTTGTACGTTGTAAATGAGATAGCGCTACAGTGAGTCTCTAGTACCACACGGTGTTACAGTCTAGTGCACACTGTAGAAATGGACCACTCATAGCCAGCTGTAGCCATGTGCACCATGTGTTAATGTAGATAAACATGTACTGCTGCTAAAATGTACGTTTAATATATTAAGGGAACAACAATTCTTTAATACAGTCTGGCCTTGGAGATGTGCTGTATTAGGGTGCAGAACCTGTATATTAAATATGAATGGTGATTATGACCATGTAATACTTTTACGGGCACCACTGACCAGTTCTTGTGGTTCAAACCCCCAACTTTATTCAAGGATTATGTTCCATAGTTGTTGCTGTTAATCTGGGACATTTTCCTGATCCTATTATCAAAGGGATTCGTCCGTTAAATTATTTTATTCCCTTCCCTTTATCACCCCCACTACAGTCCTCTCTTATTTGTATTTTCCTGTCGTTTCACAGACTCTACACTCTATTAGCTGATTTGTCGGGACTTCAAACCCACATTTCCATGTAGCCCTTTGATATGCTATAGTGCAGGGGTGGCCATACTTTTGGACTCTGTCATCTACTTTTAAAACTAAAAACCTTTTGTGATCTACCGAGTCCAAAAAAGGGGACGTGACCTCGCAGCAAGGGGCGTTGGGTCTGTCCTGCCGAAATCACACATAGTATCCCCAATTCAAATTACGCCACACAGCAGCACAAATCTTATTCACATTACACCACATAGTAGTGTCCCTTATTCATGTTACGACACACACTAGTGCCTCTTATACACAATGCCCACAGTAGTGCCCCTTATACAGTGACCACTGTAGTAGTGCCCCTTATGCAATGCCCCCTGTAGTTATGCCCCTTATGCAATGCCGTCTGTAGTTGTGCCCATTATGCAGTGCCCGCTGTAGTTGTGCCCTTTATGCAGTGCCCCCTATAGTTGTGCCCATTATGCAATGCCCCATGTAGTAGTGCCCCCTGTAGTTGTGCCAAATATGCAGTGCCCCTTATGCAATGCCCCCTGTAGTAGTGCCCATAATGCAGTTCCCCCTGTAGCAGTGCCCATTATGCAATGCCTCCTGTAGTTATGCCCATTATGCAATGTTCCCAGTAGTTGTGCCCATTATGTAGTGCCCCCTGTAGTTATGCCCATTATGTAGTTCCCCCTGTAGTAGTGCTCATTATGCAGTGCTCCCTGTAGTTGTGCCCCATATGCAGTGCCCCTGTAGTTGTGCCTCATATGCAGTGCCCCTGTAGTTATGCCCATTATGTAGTGCCCCCTGTAGTTGTGCCCCATATGTAGTGCCACCTGTAGTTATGCCCATTATGTAGTGTACCCTGTAGTTGTGCCCATTATGCAGTTCCCCCTGTAGTAGTGCTCATTATGCAGTGCCCCTGTAGTTGTGCCCCATATGCAGTGCCCTCTGTAGTTGTGCCCCATATGCAGTGCCCCCTGTAGTTGTGCTCCTTATACAATGCCCCCTGTAGTTATGCCCATTATGCAATGTTCCCTGTAGTTGTGCCCATTATGCAATGCCCCATAGGCAAACGCAGGGGGGGTTTCTGTCTGCCTGGAAACCCCCCTCCCCAGCACACACCATGACAACAATAGAAATAGTAATATAATACAATATTACTAGCGCTGCATGTTCTTCTCAGTATCACAAATGAAATGATTAGCACCACCTGTGGATCTTTTAAAATGTGTCAGTTAGTAATAAATACACCTGTGCACCAACCAGGAGATGTGGAAAACATGCACTGTTAGGGGAGCACTGCTATAGACAATCAATAGGGGAATTATTAATACCAGGGGCGGATTGGCCGTTACCTACAGCGGGAAGATTCCCGGTGGGCCGATTGGGTTGTGGGGCCGCTTGTCACCTGTGGCCCCGCCCCCTATACACGTCACCCGCCCAAAGCTTAACAGTCTCTTTCTTGACAGGCCGCCCGCCGGCTGCCTGTCACAACTAGCAGTGCCGAGGCCCGGGCCGCTGATAGTGTAAGAAGTTGAGAGGCCCCAGGTCCGACAGGAAAGGTAAGTTAAGCAGCAGCAGCAGCACAGGTTCGGTACATCACCCCGCCCTACTCCCCTCCTCGTGCATTGTGCAAACATAAAGCCAGCAGGTGCAGCAAGACGTCGGGAGGTTGCTCAAGTGCCCCAGTGTGTCGTCCCCCCCCCCCTCTCTCTGAAGGGCCCCCCAGTCTTTGATCGCAGCTACAGTAGCTGCGATCTGAAATTAATTGAGAAGAATGGTGGAGGCGGAGTCAGAGTAGGGGGCGGAGCTACACGGCACTCTCTGAAGTCAGGGCCAGGAGCAGCATGGATGGGAGCACTGGGAGGAGGAGGAGGAGGAGCAGCTGCAGAGTGTAAGGTAAGTGGGACACTATAGTATTGTCTAAGTGTATTTGTAACGTGTGTGACAGACAGTATGTATGTATGTATTGTATGTGTATGTGACTGTGTGTCTGTATATATGTATGAGTATATGTGTGTGACAGTATGTATGTGTACAGTATGTGTGTGACAGTATGTATGTGTGACTGCATATGTGGGTGACAGTATGTATGTGTACAGTATGTGAGTGACAGTATGTATGTGTGTGACAGTATGTATGTGTACAGTATGTGTGTGACAGTATGTATGTGTACAGTATGTGTGTGACAGTATGTATGTGTGACTGCATATGTGGGTGACAGTATGTATGTGTACAGTATGTGTGTGACAGTATGTATGTGTGACTGCATATGTGGGTGACAGTATGTATGTGTACAGTATGTGTGTGACAGTATGTATGTGTGACTGCATATGTGGGTGACAGTATGTATGTGTACAGTATGTATGTGTACAGTATGGGTGACAGTATGTATGTGTACAGTATGTGTGTGGCAGTATGTATGTGTACAATATGTGTGTGAGACAGTATGTATGTGTACAGTATGTGTGTGTGTACAGTATGTGTGACTGCATATGTGGGTGACAGTATGTGTGTGACAGTATGTATGTGGGTGACAGTATGTATGTGTACAGTATGTGTGACTGCATATGTGAGTGACAGTATGTATGTGTGTGACAGTATGTATGTGTACAATATGTGTGTGACAGTATGTATGTGTGACTGCATATGTGGGTGACAGTATGTATGTGGGTGACAGTATGTATGTGTACAGTATGTGTGACTGCATATGTGAGTGACAGTATGTATGTGTGTGACAGTATGTATGTGTACAATATGTGTGTGACAGTATGTATGTGTGACTGCATATGTGGGTGACAGTATGTATGTGGGTGACAGTATGTATATGTACAGTATGTGTGTGACAGTATGTATGTGTGACTGCATATGTGGGTGACAGTATGTATGTGTGACTGCATATGTGGGTGACAGTATGTATGTGGGTGACAGTATGTGTGTGACAGTATGTATGTGGGTGACAGTATGTATGTGTACAGTATGTGTGACTGCATATGTGAGTGACAGTATGTATGTGTGTGACAGTATGTATGTGTACAATATGTGTGTGACAGTATGTATGTGTGACTGCATATGTGGGTGACAGTATGTATGTGTACAATATGTGTGTGACAGTATGTATGTGTGACTGCATATGTGGGTGACAGTATGTATGTGTAAAGTATGTGTGACTGCATATGTGAGTGACAGTATGTATGTGTGTGACAGTATGTATGTGTACAATATGTGTGTGACAGTATGTATGTGTACAGTATGTGTGTGACAGTATGTATGTGTAAAGTATGTGTGTGACAGTATGTATGTGTACAGTATGTGTGTGACAGTATGTATGTGTGACTGCATATGTGGGTGACAGTATGTATGTGTACAGTATGTGTGTGACCGTATGTATGTGTGACTGCATATGTGGGTGACAGTATGTATGTGTACAATTTGTGGGACTGCATATGTGTGTGGCAGTATGTATGTGTACAATATGTGTGTGAGACAGTATGTATGTGTACAGTATGTGTGTGTACAGTATGTGTGACTGCATATGTGGGTGACAGTATGTGTGTGACAGTATGTATGTGGGTGACAGTATGTATGTGTACAATATGTGTGTGACAGTATGTATGTGTGACAGTATGTATGTGTGACTGCATATGTGGGTGACAGTATGTATGTGTGTGACAGTATGTATGTGTACAATATGTGTGTGACAGTATGTATGTGTGACAGTATGTATGTGTGACTGCATATGTGGGTGACAGTATGTATGTGGGTGACAGTATGTATATGTACAGTATGTGTGTGACAGTATGTATGTGTGACTGCATATGTGGGTGACAGTATGTATGTGGGTGACAGTATGTGTGTGACAGTATGTATGTGGGTGACAGTATGTATGTGTACAGTATGTGTGACTGCATATGTGAGTGACAGTATGTATGTGTGTGACAGTATGTATGTGTACAATATGTGTGTGACAGTATGTATGTGTGACTGCATATGTGGGTGACAGTATGTATGTGGGTGACAGTATGTATGTGTACAGTATGTGTGTGTCAGTATGTATGTGTGACAGTATGTATGTGTACAGTATGTGTGTGACAGTATGTATGTGTGACTGCATATGTGGGTGACAGTATGTATGTGTACAGTATGTGTGTGACAGTATGTATGTGTGACTGCATATGTGGGTGACAGTATGTATGTGTACAATTTGTGGGACTGCATATGTGTGTGGCAGTATGTATGTGTACAATATGTGTGTGAGACAGTATGTATGTGTACAGTATGTGTGTGTACAGTATGTGTGACTGCATATGTGGGTGACAGTATGTATGTGTACAGTATGTGTGTGACAGTATGTATGTTTATGTGTGTGACAGTATGTATGTCTACGTGTGTGACAGTATCTATGTGTGTGACAGTATGTATGTTTGTGTGTGACAGTATGTATAACTATGTGTGTGACAGTATCTATGTGTGTGACAGTATGTATGTTTATGTGTGTGACAGTATGTATGTTTTGTGTGTGACAGTATGTATGTTTTTGTGTGTGACTGCATATGTGTGTGACAGTATGTATGTTTTGTCTGTGACAGTATGTATGTTTGTGTGTGACTGCATATGTGTGTGACAGTATCTATGTGTGTGACAGTATGTATGTCTGTGTGTGACAGTATGTATGTTTATGTGTGTGACAGTATCTATGTGTGTGACAGTATGTATGTCTGTGTGTGTGACAGTATCTATGTGTGTGACAGTATGTATGTTTATGTGTGTGACAGTATGTATGTTTATGTGTGTGACAGTATGTATGTTTTTGTGTGACAGTATGTATGTTTATGTGTGTGACAGTATGTATGTTTTTGTGTGTGACAGTATGTATGTTTGTGTGTGACAGTATGTATGTTTTTGTGTGTGACAGTATGTATGTTATGTGTGTGACAGTATGTATGTTATGTGTGTGACAGTATGTATGTCTGTGTGTGTGACAGTATCTATGTGTGTGACAGTATGTATGTTTTTGTGTGACAGTATGTATGTTTATGTGTGTGACAGTATGTATGTTTTTGTGTGTGACAGTATGTATGTTTATGTGTGACAGTATCTATGTGTGTGACAGTATGTATGTTTTTGTGTGTGACAGTATGTATGTTTTTGTGTGACAATATCTATGTTATGTGTGTGACAGTATGTATGTCTGTGTGTGTGACAGTATCTATGTGTGTGACAGTATGTATGTTTTTGTGTGACAGTATGTATGTTTATGTGTGTGACAGTATGTATGTTTTTGTGTGTGACAGTATGTATGTTTGTGTGTGACAGTATGTATGTTTTTGTGTGTGACAGTATGTATGTTTATGTGTGACAGTATCTATGTGTGTGACAGTATGTATGTTTTTGTGTGTGACAGTATGTATGTTTATGTGTGACAGTATCTATGTGTGTGACAGTATGTATGTTTTTGTGTGACAGTATGTATGTTTGTTTGTGTGTGATAGTATGTATGTTTGTGTGTGACTGCATATGTGTGTGACAGTATGTATGTTTATGTGTGTGACAGTATGTATGTTTGTTTGTGTGTGATAGTATGTATGTTTGTGTGTGACTGCATATGTGTGTGACAGCATGTATGTTTTTGTCTGTGACAGTATGTATGTTTGTGATAGTATGTGTGTGTGTGACAGTATCTGTGTGTGACAGTATGTATGTCTATGTGTGTGACAGTATCTATGTTTTTATCTGTGACAGTATGTATGTTTGTGTGTGACTGCATATGTGTGTGACAGTATCTATGTGTGTGACAGTATGTATGTTTATGTGTGTGACAGTATGTATGTTTTTGTGTGTGACAGTATGTATGTTTGTGTGTGACAGTATCTATGTTTATGTGTGACTGCATATGTGTGTGACAATATGTATGTTTGTGTGTGACAGTATGTATGTTTTTGTGTGACAATATCTGTGTGTGACAGTATCTGTTTGTGTGTGACAGTATGTATATTTATGTGTGTGACAGTATGTTTTTGTGTGACAGTATGTATGTTTGTGTGTTACAGTATGTATGTTTTTGTGTGTGACAGTATGTATGTTTATGTGTGTGATAGTATGTATGTTTATGTGTGTGACAGTATGTATGTTTGTGTGTGACAGTATCTATGTGTGTGATAGTATGTGTGTGTGACAGTATCTATGTGTGTGACAGTATGTATATTTTTGTGTGTGACTGCATATGTGTGTGACAGTATCTATGTGTGTGACTGCATATGTGTGTGACAGTATGTTGTTGTGTGACAGTATGTATGTTTGTGTGTTACAGTATGTATGTTTTTGTGTGTGACAGTATGTATGTTTATGTGTGTGATAGTATGTATGTTTATGTGTGTGACTGCATATGTGTGTGACAGTATGTATGTTTGTGTGTGACAGTATCTATGTGTGTGATAGTATGTGTGTGTGACAGTATCTATGTGTGTGTGACAGTATCTATGTGTGTGACAGTATCTATGTGTGTGACAGTATGTATGTTTATGTGTGTGACAGTGTCTATGTGTGTGACAGTATGTATATTTTTGTGTGTGACTGCATATGTGTGTGACAGTATCTATGTGTGTGACTGCATATGTGTGTGACAGTATGTATGTTTATGTGTGTGATAGTATGTATGTTTATGTGTGTGACTGCATATGTGTGTGACAATATGTATGTTTGTGTGTGACAGTATGTATGTTTTTGTGTGACAATATCTATGTTATGTGTGTGACAGTATGTATGTCTATGTGTGTGACAGTATCTGTGTGTGACAGTATGTTTTTGTGCGACAGTATGTATGTTTGTGTGTTACAGTATGTATGTTTTTGTGTGTGACAGTATGTATGTTTATGTGTGTGATAGTATGTATGTTTATGTGTGTGACTGCATATGTGTGTGACAGTATGTATGTTTGTGTGTTACAGTATGTATGTTTTTGTGTGTGACAGTATGTATGTTTATGTGTGTGATAGTATGTATGTTTATGTGTGTGACTGCATATGTGTGTGACAGTATGTATGTTTGTGTGTTACAGTATGTATGTTTATGTGTGTGATAGTATGTATGTTTATGTGTGTGACAGTATCTATGTGTGTGACTGCATATGTGTGTGACAGTATGTATGTTTGTGTGTGTCTGCATATAGGGGGCATCTTCATCAGCTCATGTAGCGGTGGGCATGCCCCCAGCATAACAAAAATGGGGGGGGGAGCGGCCTCAGGAATTTCACATAAGGCCACACCCCTTGCCACGTGGCCACACCTACTTTTCCGGGCACGCGCCTTCGGTGCGCGCACATGGGGCCACTTTCAAAATATTTTCCAGGGCCACTTTAAATTCCCAATCCCAGTACATAAGGAGACCGATATGTACATATATGTCCAGGGCAGTGCTAGGTTCTTTTGCCGCTCTCCCAGACTCCCGGACTTGCTCCCATGCTCAGGAATGATGCCTACATCTGAAAAAAAAACATTCTGCTCAGACAGAATGCACCTACTGCCGCTTACTGTGATCACTGGTCCTGTATATGCTGGAACTATGCAACACAATATACTTTGTATGATGCATGTTAAAGCTGGATAAGTACTAATTATGTCCCTTCATGGACTGGCCACACTCACTCTAAAATCAGGCATTTGGAAACCCCCCTCTAGAAATCCTGCGTTTGCCACTGTGCCCCTTGTATTAAAGCCCCTTATTCTGTGCCCCCAGTAATGCCCCTAGTAGTGCCTCTTATGCTGTGCCCCTAGTACTGGAACCCCCTCCCGGTATAGAACAGGCCCCACTCCACTGTGCAATACTTACCTCTCTTCAATCTGAACACCGCTCCATGCCGTCAGTGCTCACGCTTTCACTCCGGTAGACACTGCCGCTGACTGAATCTAACTAGATCCAGCAGACACGAAGTCTCTTCATATCGCGGTTGACGTCACCCACGCACTGCATCCCTGGGAACGCTGGCCTCTGAAGCTACAGAGACCAGCGTTCCCAGTTGCTGCAGCAAGTTGGTTGCGATCTACCGGCAAACGTTCCATGAGCTACCAGTAGATCGCAATCGAGTTCTTGGCCGGCCCAGCTATAGTTTGTTCTATTTCATGGCACGTTAAAGTGAATGTAAATGAAACATTAGGATGGAGGTTGTCTGTCATTACAGGTCAGAAGTAAACCACATACGTACTCTATGTCATGCTGGAGTCAGACATGGGGCCTGATTCAGAGGTGGAGACTGCTGCGTCCGCTTGTGCATCAGCTGGCGGAGTCCCGGCTGCGATAATACGCAAATACTGGTTTCTGCCTCCTCCTGGTGCAGTAGCCAGCATCTGAGTGTGCAAGCACTGAGACGCCCACTTTCATAGTCTCCGCACGCTGCAACACCGCTGTTGATTCTTGACACGCTACCATCGGCGCATCATTGCACGCACCATCATCATTTGCACCAGCACTATGGCAGACGCAATGTCTCCCTCTGAACATGGCCTCTGTGGGTGCTGCTCTGCGCCTGAGAATGCGGTCGTTTTCACTGAAACGCCAATGAGACTGACTTTTGCTTTCACTTCAGGTCACCACCCAGGAACCCCCCATCACTTTGCCGCCCCATTTCTGATACTGTCTGTCCCTATTGCAACAGCATTTTTGTGGTTTGCATGCACCATAGGGGTTTCCAGGACTTTTCGTAAATGCGCAGTTGCTAATAATCTCTCAAGTACGTGAAAATCGACAATTGCGTTTGAATTGCATCCACCACTAAATCAGGCCTGAAATTTAGGCATAGTAACGGCTGGGTAGGTAAAGGGCAGGAGCATATGTGGAATGTAAGCTCTTACGAGCAGGGCCCTCTAACCTCTTGTGCTTCTCCTTACTTTACTTTCACCTACTTCTTACCCCCCACCAGGGCACCTAACACCTGGTTGCTTATGCTCTGTTGCATATCTAAGTGTTATGGTCACTAATGTAGCATTGTATATTATCCACGTCCTTGTCCTATATTGTACTGTAAGTCAGTTGTGAATTTATTTATTTATGTACTATGTAAGACGCTGCGGAACACTTGTGGCACCATATAAATAATAATAACATAAGCTCTCCGCTTGCTTGGCTCACTTTGGGAAAGAAAGCGCATTACAATCATATTCTAGCGAACAATGGAAATTTACATTCTTAGCGCTTTCTTTCCCAGATTGCTCAGTGTTAAGTCGAGGGAACAGTAGTGGACAAATATTATGTAAAAACACCAAATCTGTCATTTTCACTTCTGCTTTAAGGCTTTTCAAGAAGAATTTTCTCAGGTCGACTCGGTTAAGAATCCTGAGAACAGAGCAGAGAGGAGAGGTGAGAGCGTCTGTGTCTGTTTGTGGATTCTAAGTACTAATCTGTCATTGGCGATAATAGGCGAATTTGTACATTATGCAATGCTGGATTGTAAATGACCCCTATTATGTCATGTTAGTCCTTGGGTCTGAATAGAAAGAGGAGTATATAGTATAATGTTGTTATTCACTGAATATAGCACCAACATACACAACCGTTCAAAAGTTTGGGGTCACCCAGACAATTTCGTGTTTTTCATGAAAACTGACTTTTATTTATCAAATGAGTTGCAAAATGAATAGAACATATAGTCAAGACATTGGCAAGGTTAGAAATAATGATTTTTATTTGAAATAATAATTTTGTCCTTTCGTCAAAGAATGTTCCTATTGCAGCAATTACAGCATTGCAGACCTTTGGCATTCTAGCTGTTAATTTGTTGAGGTAATCTGAAGAAATGTCACCCCACGCTTCCTGAAGCACCTCCCACAAGTTGGATTGGCTTGATGGGCACTTCGTGCGTACCATACGGTCAAGCTGCTCCCACAACAGCTCAATGGGGATGAGATCTGGTGACTGCGCTGGCCACTCCATTACAGACAGAATACCAGCTGCCTGCTTCTTCCCTAATAGTTCTTGCATAGTTTGGAGGTGGGCTTTGGATCATTGTCCTGTTGGAGGTGGAAATTGGCTCCAATCAAGCGCTGTCCACAGGATATGGCATGGCGTTGCAAAATGGAGTGATAGCCTTCCTTATTCAAAATCCCTTTTACCTTGTACAAATCTCCCACTTTACCAGCATCAAAGCAGCCCCAGACCATCACATTACCTCCACCATGCTTGACAGATGGCGTCAGGCACTCTTCCAGCATCTTTTCACTTGTTCTGCGTCTCACAAATGTTCTTCTGTGTGATCCAAACACCTCAAACTTCGATTCATCTGTCCATAACACTTTTTTCCAATCTTCCTCTGTCCAATGTCTGTGTTCTTTTGCCCATATTAATCTTTTCCTTTTATTGGCCATCCTCAGATATGGCTTTTTCTTTGCCAATCTGCCTAGAAGGCCAGCATCCAGGAGTCACCTCTTCACTGTAGACGTTGACACTGGCGTTTTGTGGGTACCATTTAATGAAGCTGCCAGTTTAGGACTTGTGAGGCGTCTATTTCTCAAACTAGAGACTCTAATGTACTTTTCTTCTTGCACAGTTGTGCATCGGAGCCTCCCACTTCTATTTCTACTCTGGTTAGAGCCTGTTTGTGCTGTTCTCTGAAGGGAGTAGTACACACCGTTGTAGGAAATGTTCAGTTTCTTGGCAATTTCTCGAATGGAATAGCCTTCATTTCTAAGAACAAGAATAGACTGTCAAGTTTCACATGAAAGTTCTCTTTTTCCGGCCATTTGGAGAGTATAATCGAACCCACAAATGTGATGCTCCAGATACTCAACTAGCTCAAATGAAGGCCAGTTTTATAGCTTCTCTAACGAGCAAACCCGTTTTCAGCTGTGCTAACATAATTGCACAAGGGTTTTCAAGGGCTTTCTAATCATCCATTAGTCTTCAAACGCGCTTCGCAAACACAATGTACCATTAGAACACTGGAGTGTTGGTTGCTGGAAATGGGCCTCTATACACCTATGTAGATATTCCTTTAAAAACCAGACGTTTGCAGCTAGTATAGTAATTTTACCACATTAACAATGTATAGAGTGTATTTCTGATTAATTTAATGTTGTCTTTATTGAAAAAAACTGTGCTTTTCTTTCAAAAATAAGGAAATTTCTAAGTGACCCCAAACTTTTGAACGGAAGTGTATGCAATGTGCATTAGTGCTTTAGATATGGGATGTCACAGACAGATTAGCACACAGCATGGAAATGTCAAGTGGTGCACCAGACTAAATAGGGCCCTGTGAGCTGACAATCTATATGATAATTATGTTGTGCCAATTTTGAATCTGGTCATGACGATCAGACAGATGCTCACTCACATATCAAATGCGAGCAGACAGAACACAGATGAGGACCTTTGCTCTAATCCTGGTGCCGGATGTCAGTAGGACGATGGGAGAAGGAAACCGCGTGGAGCAACAGTTGGGCCGTATTGCTTATCTCAATTAAAAGTTTGATCGTCACTCGGGTAGCTACGTCAACACTGAATTAAAAGTTTATATGTTTTAAGTTTAAAAGCGAAAAACCTACAGAAGAGCCTGGGACAGCTGGCGCGTTTCGACCTGCAAAACTTGATACTAAGTCAGGCTGATCTAAATACACCTTACTACCGCCTTCTGTCACATAAGTAACTTAATTACCTTGGTATATTGGGGGTATAACTGAAAAAACTATCAAACATTAGGTAACACATACAAAAATCATCATATAATAAAAATATATACAGTATGAAAATAAAATCTAAATTATTTGGCAAATACAAAAAGAATCCTCATTGCATGTTGAGATAAATATCCACAAACTATCTAGTAGGTAAACTGCCAAGAAACCAGCTAAAATCAACGCCACCTGGGGGTAAACCCACTATCTCAAAAGGAGATAAATTTAAGGTTAAATGTTTTAAGCAGTCTCAATATGTTCTACTGGTTGTACGGGATGTAGTTTGGAAGCAGACTGTCTAAATCCCGACCGCCGGCTTGCAGACGTTCTAATCCCGGCGTGGTACTAATGTCATTAACCAGACGCCGGAAGACCGATGCCCAGCATACCGATCAAAGTGATGACAGGCGCGGACAGCCGCGGGGGGGGGAGGGTTAGGTTTAGGGCTCCCGGGGGGGACTTAGGGTTAGGCACCCCCCCGGGAGGTTAGGGTTAGGCTAGGGAAAGGGGGGGTTAGGGTTAGGCACCCCCGGGGGGAGGTTAGGGTTAGGCACCCCCCCGGGGGACTTAGGTTTAGGTAGCAGGGAAGGGGGGGGTTAGGTTTAGGCACTTAGAGGTGGGATTAGGGTTATGCACTTGGGGGGCAGGTTAGGGTTAGGCACACCTAAGAAGGTTTAGGGGGGGAATTAGGTTAGCGATACTTACCTTAGGGACGATCGGGATTTTCACCCTTGCCGGGCTGCCGCTGTTGTGATTTGAACCGCCGGACCACACCCTGTTCGTACATTCTATGTATTCTCTCTGACGGTTAGTCAGGTGTTGCAGGTAATACGCTGCTTACCTGGGACATTAGGTCAGGTAAGGAAGTGCTGAATAACGTGACAGAAAAATTTCCTACTCTCGCCTCATTTCATTGTCTGTTGTCACGTTTCACAGTCCAAACTACTGCTGTGCGGAAAGTTAAGACTATCAAGAAAAGTTATAATTTAAAAGCTTTTTGCTGCCTATTTGTCAATATCAGTGATCCGTGATAGACAAACACTGAGATGACGGATCGGCCATCTGGCATTCTATCTGATGATGGCTAAGTGCATACACACTTACCAATCATCGGCCTGATGTGTCGTGTCTGACATCACACCTGGACGAGCATTTACTGTACATGTGATGTCGGTCACCGGCAGCCTCTGCAGAAAGCGTCGGCTGACCGCCTGTACACAGCACAATGTGCCGCTGTATCTTTAGATATATCGGCCATTAGTTGTGCAGCACAGCTGACGTGATATGTCTGTGAACAACGTAGTTCACAGACATATCGCCGGTACAAAATGGCAAACGCAATCATGATATTATCGGCCATTTAATTGAAAGGCCGATATGTCGGCCAGTGTGTACCCAGCATTAGACAGTATTTTGCCTGTAGTTACGTCTTTGTACGATGATCATGTTTCTCACAGTACAGCACTGTGGCCATCTGTGGTGCCATTTAATATTAACTGACAGGTTTGAATACCGCCCCACTGTCAACTGATTTGTGTCAATGTGCCGATCTTTAATTCCATTTACCAGGGTTGGAGAATTGGGAGATGGAGAAAAAGTTTGCAGATGAAGAAACATGTTTGATCATCAGTGGACTGACCACGGAAGATGTTGAAGTAGCTAAAGCCTTTCTGTACAATCTTGTTTTCTCTCAGACCGTCGTCATACAAAATAATCACATTCTGCTCTTTGGTAATGAGGAACATGGCATTTTAGCATCTCCTGATTTTCCAAATGTCTCTATCCATGAAGACCTGGAAAATGGGACGGCTACTCTGAAGATTGAGGGTTCTAAGCAGAACAGGGTGAAGGCTGCCGTATTAGTGGAGCAGCTTCTTATAGATGTTCAGGAGAAACACGCTGAAAAGCTGGAGGAGGAGCTGGTGGAGGCTGCGGTGATTTGGTTCTATGAAAATAAAACTGGGAGTCACAGATACTCTGCAAAAGCAAACCGAGAGATAGAGAGAGCCTACGTCACGCAGAGCAGCTCAGCACTGGAAGTCGAGCCCGGTCATGTCATTGACATTAAGAATCGCACTGCAGACGGTCAGGACGGACTATGGCAGCTCAGGAGACGGTGTAAGTATAATGAGGTGTAATATGCAATGTGGAACGCTGGGTCATCGGATCTATTGCTGCAATAGTGTTACAGATTACCAGGGTGCTTTCAGCACATTATATATATATATATAGATATAGATATAGCTATATATATATAGTATATTACAAAATGGTCCTGCAGATTATAACCATACCATAACTGCCTGCACCACAGCCATAATGAAAACGGTGCACAGGCAAGTTCTAATCTATGTACAAACCTTAGAAATAACATTTGCATTATACAGGTATACGTGAAGATTCCAAAAGTGGGCCAAAGGCACCAAGGTCTGGAGCATGGCTGGCGATGAACGAGACGGTGAAGGAAACCAGCCAAGAATTTACTGACCGGAAAAATGAGTTCAAGAAAGCGAATCTTACATTAATCAAGGTAACAACCCCATTATATTATAACCTAAAATTATGTCATATTCTTATTTATTGTATATACACATTCATTCTCTCTCTTCCATATTCATATATATATATATATATATATATATATATATATATATATATGAATATATGCACACACACATTGAGTATAAGGTCTAGTATTCTTGAATCTTGATGCCTCAAATACGAGGGGGGTTTAATAAGTGAGGTAACAAAACCTCTCATATGTGTAATGTTTTCTATTTCATTGTAATTTCCTGCCAGGCCAGAGCAGGTAAGACCACTGCTTCCCCTCACAGCCATTTAGACTGCTCCTCATATCAGTTACACTGTCCCAACATCAGATGTCCCAACATCAGATGTAAGATGGCGGGGCTCGCGGAAACATGGTCACACATTGTGGTGCGAAGTGTGATCAGATTTCTGCATCTAAAGGGCTCATCGGCAGCTGAAATTCATCACCATCTTGTCATGGTGTACAGTGATAACATGTCATTGAAGCAGGTTTGGGTTTGGCGCACTGCCATTGACCTGTGAGAGGTCTTGTTACCTTACTTATTGAACCAACCTTGTATAAGGATAGGCACAAAATAGTGTAAAATGTTGTTATGATCTCCTGATAAATCACACAGTAGGATCAGTCCCAGGAAACCAGAAATAGCGACAGTGATGTTGGCATATAGTTAAGAATCCGGGATAAGTTTCACCTCCGACTAAAGCAATAGTGCTAAGGATTATATGAAGCGATGAGGTCAACTGAAAAATAAGTCCTTGTCTGAGGATAGGCCCAGTGGCCAAGTTGCAGCCTTGTGGGCTGATATGAACTTGGCTGGTTGCAGCCTTAAGGGCTGAAGTGCACTTGGCTGGTTGCAGGAAATCCACACAGACGCTGAAGTGCAGCAGAGACTCCTGAGATGATGTTAGCAGAAAGTCCACACAGACGCTGAAATGCGGCAAAGACCGCTATGGTGTTACAAGCAGGTTGTCCACACAGACGCTGAAGTGCAGCAGAGACTGCTGTGATGTTATTAGCAGAAAGTCCACACAGATGCTGAAGTGTGGGAGAGATAGTTGAGATACAGCTGGACACGAGCTGGAACACACAGGAGCATGAACACACTCACAGGAAACCGGAAGCTATGTACTGAACGCTATAGCCGGCACCGCAGCAGAGAAGCAGCGGGAGTAAATAGGAGAAGGATCCAATAGGAGCGAGGCGGAGGTGACGGAGTTGTCAGGTGGGAGATCTCACAGAGAAGCAGCCCGGCGTCCTTGTCTCCTAGCAACAGACTGATGAGGAACGCTCGGAGCACAGGTGTTCAACAAGACGCCACAGCGACTTGTAACAGTACCGCCCATTGACGAGGGGTTAAGGAACCCCTAGAACCAGGTTTATCTGGAAACTTCTCAAAAACTTTTTTTTTTTTATAAAGACCGTAGCATGTAGCGATTTCTCAGAAACCCAGGAATGCTCTTCCGATCCGTACCCCTTCCAGTGTACTAAAAATTGTAATGCTCCTCGTGATAACCTGCGATCCAAGATTCTTTCCACAATTAATTCCTGATGGTCTTGAACAAGAACAGGAGAAGGCCTAGGAGGATTTCTGGAACTGAATCTAGGGGAAGAAAAAAACAGTTTGTGTAAGGAACAATGGAATGTATTGTTGATTTTGAGTGTGTTGGGTAATTTAAGCCAAAAGGTAACTGGATTGATCTGAGAAATGATTCGGCATGGACTAATGTATCTAGGACCCAACTTCTGTGAACGTTGGTGAAGATTGATATTCTTTGATGACAGCCAGACCAAATCTCCAACCTTGAACCTGCATGGCTTGCGGTGTCTATCAGCCCAGGTCTTAGAGCGGAACGATGATTTCGGAAAACAATGACGAACCTTCCTCCAGATGGAACGGACCCTAGAGACAGAGGTTGAAGAAGACCTTCCAGGATTAGTTTCGAAGGAGTTAACTCTAGGATGCAGATTGGTGTTACAGAAAAATAAAGACACTGTGGAAGATGAATGACAGGAGTTATTAAAAGCGAAAGGGTAAATGGGTGACCCAGTCATTTTTATATTTAGAAATATAGCACCGGAGATATTGCTCCAAAGATTGATTCACCCGTTCAGTCTGTCCGTTGGACTGGTGATGGTATCCGGAAAAGAGAGACTGAGGCCTAAAGATGAACAAAAGATCTTCCAAAAACGGCAATAAACTGTGTTCCACGGTCCGACACAATGTCCACTGGTAATCCATGAAGACAGAATATCTGTTGGATAAATAAAACAAACAGTTGTTTGGCAGACGGAAGTTTGGTAGAGGTACGAAAATGTGCCCTTTTGCTAAAACGGTTAACCACGGTCCAAATGACGGACCATCGTGAAGAAGGAAGGTCAACAATGAAATCCTTGGCGATGTGAGGCCAGGGCCTAGACGGAGTAGAAATAGGAAGCAGGAGGAGCAACACGAGGGGACTTATTTCGGGCAAAGGCGTCACAGGCCAAAACGAGTTCACGAGCATCCTGATGCAAAGTTGGCCATGTCACGGCTGCCGACACTTGAGACTCCTGGAGGGAGGCTGGCCTACTAGGCACAATAAATTGGGGTGGTCTTAGGAATGACCTTTTCATGAAACTCAGTAGCACAGGATAAAAGTAAACTAGAATTTATTCACAAAAGAATTATAATCAGCAAGGTCTCATATAAAGTTTCAAAGAGCACTGAGGTTCACATATGCAATAATAAGTATAGGAGAAAATCCCCAAATATATATGCAGTCTTTAACAAATAAGAACTAACGTGGTAGGGAACCCTGAGTCCAGTATGAAGCTAACACCTCAGGATGACATTGAGGACCTTTGCCAGGGCAGAACCCTGTAGCAATGGAAATCTGGAGCAGAGCGAGCCCTGCAGAATAATATAGTTCCGGACAGGGCCGAGCCCTGCGGTGCAGTGAGAGATGAAGCAAACTTGAGCCTTGTAGTGTAGTGAAGTCGGAGCAGGGTTAAGCCCTGTGATGCGATGAGATTCCGGAACAGGGTTGAGCCCTGCGACGTGGCTAGAGTTCGGAGCAGGGTTGAGCCCCGTGATGCGGAGAAGGTTGTAGCAGGGTTGAGCCCTGTGATGTAATGAGATTCCGGGACAGGGTTGAGCCCTGCGGCGTGGCTAGGGTTCGGAGCGGGGTTGAGCCCCATGATGCAGAGATGATACTGTAACGGTGCAGTTGACAACTGTAACAAGGATGAGTTCAATATCCACAGGAACGGAAAGACAACAGGCAAAGTAAATAGTGCAGCAAAATGATGAAACCACAGTGATGGAGCAGTAAGCAATACTTAGACAATAGGAATGCTCGGCTCTTTAGTACAGCGGGTAACTGGCATCAGAAGTTCATCTGGAATATAACAAAGTCCACAGCAATCCACAGGCACAGCAGGGATCTGGCAAGAGTCCAAGAAAAGACCTGAAAGCAGTTTTGCACAGACACTGAGACACAGTTAGTAACAGGCTTTATACTAGAGGTCTGTAATCCATAGGAAGTTTCAGAACATGTGACCCAAATGGAATCCGGTTTGAAATAATGAGCAATCTAGGAATCCCACAACCTGACGACACCTGGGAAACAGATGATCACTTTAACACTCTATCCCCTGAATGAGAAGCATGCCAGCAAGCAGGATAGCTCCTCTAACGACCACACTGGAACTTTGGCAAAAGTAGTCTGTCTTTATGTACTGAAATAGTCGCAGTCCTGACAGGCCACAATAGGTTTTTGAAATGCCAGGATGGCCTATAGCCTTACAGGAATGGAAGTCTGTCAGCACCACTTGCCTCAATCTCTCGGGAACAAAAAGTAAGCCGGACGGTCTTCCTGAAGGAGCTTCCGATTGTCAGGCTTGAAAGGTGTCGGCTAAATTATGAGTCAAGGCCAAATGGATCCAAGAAATGGGAATGATGGTCTCTTCAGATGCAGTGGTTAGTTGGATGGGCTGAAAACTTTGTGAAAGAGCATCCGCTTTTACATTTCTGGAGCCAGGCCGAAAAGAAATAATGTAAATAAAGTGGGTAAAAAATAGGGCCCACCTTGCTTGTCTCGAATTTAATTTTTTAGCTGTCTCAATATAAGATAAGTTCTTATAATCAGTAAGAACAGTGATCCGGTGTTTCGCTCCTTCCAAGCAGTGCCTCCAGGTTTTGAAGGCCCATTTAATATCCAAATACTCCTGATTACCGACATCCTAGTTTCTCTCAGCGGCAGCAAATTTCAAGAGAAGGCGCAGGGATGTATTTTATTGTCTTGAAGATCTTTTTCGGACAGGATGGCGCCAACTCCTACTTCTGAAGCATCCATCAAAACGAAAGCCCCGGGTTCGGATGACGAAGGACAGGATCAGTGGTAAAGGCTGACTTGAGAGAATCCAAAAGCCTGAACAGCTTTAATGGGCCAGTTAATGGTGTCAGCCCCTTTTTTGGTCAACTCTACAATGGGTGCCACAATGGAAGAGAAAGACTTGATGAACCTCCTATAATAGTTGGAGAAGCCGAGAAAGCGTTGGATAGCTTTAAGTGTGGTAGGTTGAACCCAGTCCAAGATGGCTTTGACTTTACTCGGGTCTATAGAAAATCCCTGGGAAGAGATGATATATCCCAAAAATAAGACTTCCTTCACCTCGAACTCTCTTTTCTCACACTTCTTGAGCTTAGCGTAGAGTTGATTTTCCAGGAGCTTCAGCAATACTTGTCTGACATGATGATGATGAGACTTCGAGAAAATGAGTATATTGTCCATGTAAACAACGTCAAAAACCCCTAGGAATTCTCGAAGGACATCATTGATAAGATCTTGAAAGACAACCAGGGCATTAGAAAATCCAAAGGGGTATGACAAGGTATTCAAAGTGTCCGGAATGAGTATTGAAAGCCATTTTCCAATCATCTCCCTCTTTAATCCGGATCAGATTATAGGCCCAACGCAGATCAATTGTAGAAAAGATGGTTGCTTCACGGAGTTTATCAAACAAAACGGAAATTAATGGCAATGGGTATGAATTTTCAACAGTGATCTTATTTAATCCCTGGTAATCAATGCATGGGCGATGAGACCCATCTTTCTTCTGGACGAAGAAGAATCCAGCACCAACGGGAGATCTAGAAGGTCGGATTAATCCCTTTTGTAACCGTTCCTGGATATATTCCTGCATTGATTTGCTTTCTGGAATTGTCAAAACGTATAACCTGCCCTTGGGCAACTTGGCTCCAGGTAATAGCTTGATAGCACAGTCATAAGCACGATGAGGTGGAAGAGTATCAGCTTTTTTTTTTGGGAGAAAACCTCGGATGGATCACAGTAAGGGGCAGAAATAGCTGAAGATTAGTCTGATTTGACGGTTAGGACACTTCGTACAGGAAGAGTAAGACTCCAGTTAATCACCGGATTATGGTTTCAAAGCCAAGGCAACCCCAGGATTATTGGAGCCAGAGGACAATGAAGTAAGAGAAAGGGTATGTTTTCCAAGTGTAGGGCTCCAATGGATAGTCGGACAAGTGGAGAACGGAAACTAGTCACTCCATTGGACATAGGACTGCCGTCTAAGCCAACAATGGAAATAAAATGAGACAGTAGTTCAGAGGACACTTTTGAAGAGTTGAAGAAAGAGATGTCCATAAACTTATCTGCTGCACCACTATCTAGGAAAGCGGTAGTGTATACTTCCATATCAGGAACTTGAATTACTGTGGGAATAAGAATTTAATTACTGGGAGAGATGGGCCTAGATGTAGCTCCCCCTGTACATCTAGACCTTGCCTTTTTCCGACTTGACTGGGCAAGCTAAGGCTTTATGTCCCTTACCACCACAGTAAAGACACAGACCAAGATATCGTCTGCTGTGTTTCTCCTCTGAGGACAGACGGAATGCTCCTACTGCATAGGTTCTTCTTGTTCAGAAGATGACACCCAAAAAGAAGATCGAGGGGAAGTGGTAGGAAGTTCTCGCTCTAGTCTACGTTCTCGGAGTCGTCGATCAATAGCCAATTGCATTAGTTCATCCAGGCTTTCGGGAACTGAATGCTGAACAAGAGTATCCTTAATCTGGTCTGAAAGACCCAGACGAAATTGGCTACGGAGCGCTGGGTCATTCCACCCGCTGTCTACTGACCATTTGCGAAATTCTGTGCAGTAATCTTCCACTGCTTTCCGTCCCTGTCCTAATGAACGGAGACTAGCTTCAATCATAGCTGCCTTATCCGGATCATCGTATAGGAGACCAAGGGCTACAAAAAAGGCATCCACGGAGTGGAGTGCTGTATGGGTAGTGGGCAACCAAAACAGCCATGTTTGAGGGTTACTCTGCAGTAGGAAAATGATTATGCCTACACGTTGAGGTTTCTGAACCAGAGGATAGAGGTCGTAGTTTGAAATATAATTTACAACTCTCCCGGAAATTAACAAAACCTTTACGATTCCCAGAGAAACGATCTGGAAAATTTATTTTGGGTTCCCTGACAGTGACTTGAACTGAGGTAGAACGAGACTCCTCAACTCTGAGGTAAAGTTCTTGAACCTTTTGAGTCGAGGCTTGTATCTGGGCTGCAAGGATTTGAGCGGGATTCTGAGTGGGATCCATGATTGGCGCTAAATTTTGTGTTTTGGGCCAGCTATAATGTTATGATCTCCAGATAAATCACTCGGTAGGATCAGTCCCAGGAGAGCAGGAATAGCGAGTGATGTTGGCATATAGTTAAGAATCCAGGATAAGATTCACCTCTGACTAAAGCAATAGTGCTGAGGATTATATAAAGCGATGGGGTCAACTGAAAAAAAAATTCCTAATCTAATGTTAGGCCCAGTGGCCAAACTGCAGCCTTGTGGGCTGACATGTACTTGGCTTGTTGCAGCCTTGTGGGCTGATATGAACTTGGCTGGTTGCAGAAAATCCACACAGACGCTGAAGTGCAGCAGAGACTCCTGAGATGTTATTAGCAGAAAGTCCACACAGACGCTGAAATGCGGCAAAGACCGCTATGGCGTTACAAGCAGGTTGTCCACACAGACGCTGAAGTGCAGCAGAGACAGCTGTGATGTTATTAGCAGAAAGTCCACACAGATGCTGAAGTGCGGCAGAGATAGTTGAGATACAGCTGGACACGAAAAGCTGGAACACACTCACAGGAAATCGGAAGCTACGTACTGAACGCTATAGCCGCCACTGCAGCAGAGAAGCAGCAGGAGTAAATAGGAGAAGAATCCAATAGGAGCGAGGCGGAGGTGACGGAGCAGTCAGGCGGGAGATCTCGCAGAGGAACAGCCCGGCGTCCTTGTCTCCTAGCAACAGACGGAACGAGGCACACTCGGAGCACAGGTGTTCAACAAGACGCCACGGTGACTTGTAACAAACGTTCAGCAATAAAATAAAGTAAATAAGATATCATTCGTACCAGAAAGTAGCATTAAAGACGGATCATCAAATTGATTAGAATATTTTTCTCTGCGATCAGACATTCTCTACTTCAGAAGACCAATCTCTTTTCCCTCCTAGAAGTGGCGGAATAAACCTTTCCTTTCAAATAACACCCCAGAGAGGAGGAACCCATTCTATGGAGTAGTATGTGGTCACTGGTTGGAATCGTCACATAATATAGGATTAATTATTTTAAAAAAATCAAAAGCAAGATCATCGGAATAATCGTGCAGCTCCAAAAGCTATCCCCCTGGATCTAACCCGTATCTTCCGCTAGGGCAGGTCGATCACAGTCCTCATTGTAAATGTTTTAAGTCTATTAAACACAATATTACGAATAGCAGAGTATTAAAGAGTATCTTAGTCACATATGTATAAATAATATTGCTTTCATTGGTTAATGGTACTTTAAATAGCGGGCTGGCTCCCTTATTGCATTACATGACACACTTGCTATTAGCGAACACTCGTTACTTCTCTCCAGTCACATGTGCGTAACTCCGCTGTCCTCTGTGGATGTGACGTTAATAGAGACGACCGCGCCCGATCCTCTGCATCAGGAACATCGCACACCGATCCGGCGTTGTTATAAGACAGCCATAACGGTATATTACAGAGGATACAGTAATCAGTACTGTGTGTTCTACAGGAAATCTCTTCTCACACGCGTGTAGGATCACCGGTGTGGGGACTCACTTGTCACATCTAACCCTGGTAGTAATCTAAACACATACAAGATCCTTTCCACAACGTGGGCAGAAGCGCAAGCCACATCCTCTATCGCCGGTCACCCACCTGCGATTTTATGCAAATGCCGCTTCATACTCCTCCCCTCGTGTACATCCGTGCTGCCACATGTGCAAGGACTGAAACGGCCAAGAACTACGTGTACATCTCCATTGCTGCGGCTCTGAATCAGGCCCCTATATTCTTACCAATACAATTTTGAGGTGCCATCATTAATCTAACCACAGCTATTGGGGCCCAGGCATCTGTGACTGATTGCTGCAATTCCCCGTTCTGCCGACGGCTGACTCGGGGGATAGAGTAATCCAACATGTTCGATTTCCACTACTCGCTGATTTCAACCAAAAAATGTTTGGGAGCCGCAAGTCGGGGATTATTAACATGCGGTATTTTCCCGATTATCAATGTTCACGGATCGGCGTTGCAGAGAGGTAGAACGTGGAATCGGGGAACTAGATATATGTTCCGCAGAAGTCTGACTACTAAAAATGGCTGATACAATTCTTTGCAGTGTAAAAAGAGAACAGTAACACAAATGATGTAATAAGGAACAATATTAATTACTCACTGTTAAAACTTAGAAAAGAAAAACAAATTGTACTCTATAATCTGAGGCACGCTCGATTTATAAAGATATCTCAGTTAAAATATAACCTTTATTTGTATCCAATATGATAAAAAGTATATCAACACCCAATAAATATAAATGAATAAAGAAAAGAAAAATGGGAACGCCCTCAAATGAGGATGTAATTTAATATTGCCTAAAGTCAATGTGATGTCTGTGGAATATATTCCATGTTGTACATAAATGTAGTATATCGGACATTCATCCATTATAAAATCACTGTTAGAACTTAGCAGAGATAAAGAGCTCGTACAGGACCGTGCACAACATTTGTTTTAATCACATTTATTTGATTCTACACTTTTTACTATATGTTCTTCTTTATTTTAAAATATTTTGCTCTACAATAATTTGTGAATTACACATTAAGGTGCATACACACGTACCGATTTTGTAACCAACGATTTTCTGTCAGACTTTCCCTTGAAAAAGTGAACGATTTTTTGAACGATGAACGAATAATGTTCCTTCCCTTAATGAAAATCGTCATGTTGGACAGTCTGAAATGGATGATGAACAATAACTACAAACTGGAGTGCGCATTTGTGATTCTCGTTCATCGTTATAACTCAAACTGAACGAGTTTTTTGAACAATTTAACGATAACGATGTCATTATCAACAATTCGTTCAAAAAATCGTTACGTGTGTACGCACCTTTTAGCCTTTACAGTTAAATGTGTATTATAAAAGTAGGTAATATTCTCCTTTCTAATGTATACCGAATAAAAATGTAAGTTTTTTTTAACGTGAAAGGCGCCAAAGAGAGAAAATCTTTGTTAATAGCGCAGTTCCGCATCCCAACTATACTCGTGAATCGTACAGATGAAACGCTGAGTGAACGGAAGAACCACTGGGCAACAGAATAGTAAAATCTCTTCCTGTCCTCCTATGTAGCGGTAGTTCCCCTAGTAGTCAACAAACACGATCACATTTTATAAAGCAATTATTACTATTTACAGGACTAGGTCACTGGTTTGCAAAACAAGTTTAAAAAGCCCAGGGCTGGTTTCTTCTCTCATGTTTTTGCACATGCGCTGAGGAAGCTGTGATTCAGACCCGTGTTCAGTCACCTCTGGATCATTAATCTCTTTTTGCAGATGGAGAAAGTGCAGAACCAACTCTTGTCGACTGTTTTTGAATACAAGAAGGAAGCCGTAGAAAAGAGTTTGAAGAAGCCGAGCACTCACCAGTTGTACCAGATAGTTGACAGAGGGTTTCGTAAGCTGATTTGTGATGTTGGGTTCCACAGACTGTACACAAGTCCTACCGGTGAGTTCCAATAATGTGGCCACAAATGCTATATGTAAGCAGACTTGCCCTGGAATCCAATTTTCTGCTGACCTGATTCTTTATTTCCTCTAATATACTGGATTCCTGGCAGATGTCTGTCTCTGAAAAAATAAATTGTATCTCAGACGAGCCTCCAAAATGTCAGAAACCACTCCAAATAATCACATAGTGTAAGGGTAGGCAACTCTTGGCACAATGAGTCCCTCTCCTACTAGGTGTGCTCCTCTGTCAGTACCAGCAGTCATCGGCATGACCGGCCTGCTTCCAAACACTCAGCAGGTCACTGATTGCTGGCCTACAAAATCAGAATCCTCAACAGAACCCAGTTGGGCTCAGTCTTCAGGCTAGAGATGAGATAACATCTCTCAGGTGTTATCACTAACCTCCAGCACTGATTACTTCTGCAGGGAATCACGAATAGCCAACCACTATAAAAGCCTGCTCAGTGCATTTCTCCAGTGCCTGAGTATTAATTATCAACATATATGTACTTGCTGCAGAACTATACTTTCAAGTATAGTTTGCTTCCAGTGTTGTTTCTAGTCTGGTGTTCAGTCTCCTCGACAGCAGCACATCCATACCCACATCATTTCCATCTGAGGTGTTTCCAGACAGAGTCATCATACCAGCTAAGTACTGGTTCACAGTGGGAACCAACTACACTGAGCCGCAGCCTGGTCCTCTCTGAATAAAGTACATATCCTCTTGTGGGGAATCCGGTAGGGGTCTTAGACACCATGCCAGTGTATTTGGTTGTGCCAATTTCATCTGTTTGCATTTATGATGTATGTGCATGTGTTTACTATGATACACTCGCTGTCTGGTTTTGAACTCCAGGCTTATTGCATCAACTCTGTGTATGTCATTGCACGCTACGCGCTGTTCTCACAGTGCCAACACATCCGTGCCTCATTGCGTGCTACATTCTGTTCTCACAGGACCAACACCTCAGTGTACCTTACTGCACGCTACACGCTGTACAAACACCTCTGTGTACAGCACTTAGCATGCAATGAGGTACACTGAGTGCCAACGTATCCATGTACCGTATTGCACACTATCAAACTACCACCTCTTGGAGTATCGTACCTATACCCTGATCGGTGTGTTAGAAGTGAAATCCCAAAAGCTTTACATCCTCCCATCCTCTTCTACCTCCTCCCCTTTTGGAACACCATACTCTCTCCAAACCAAAAAACCAACGCGTGACCTGCATACATAACAAAGCCCGGGCTTACGTTGAGAGAACCAGTTACTTCTTCTTGTAGTCAAATAACCGTACAAGATTCTGAAGCATGGATTCATGAGCAAACTAGCTTAAAAAAAAGGGAAGCACAGGGAAGCCATTAACCTGTCTTTGTTGTAATATTGGTGGCTCTCTGGAAGCTCTTTTAGCCTGTAACAAATAATATATATGTATTTATACTGTATGCCAGACTATTACAGTGGAATGGTGAAAAGAATGTACCCATCTCCTGTGTTACTATTATTATGTCGTTGTCCCCACTCACCCCTAACTGAAGAGCTTACAATTAGATCTCTCCCATTGGCTACCTCTATCTTAAATTTCATCCCAGACGTGACTGTTACTGGGCCCTGTGCGGTGAGGCTTAAGGCGCAGATCCACTTAGCGATAATACTGAGCGATTGCACGATTACGACATCGTAATCGTGCACAAATCGTACATTTTTATGTCAGAAACGACCAGCGAGGCTGCCAGAAAAATGCTGTACAGCCTGACAATAACGTCAGATTGGCCATGTACGGGGATGATTGTGCCTGCACTGAATGACTGATCGCTCAGTGTAGGCACAGCACAGACTGACAAACGACTGCACGATTACAATGTCGTAATCGTGCAGTCGTTTCGATGTCGGCAAGCGGACGTGCGCCTTTACACTTCAATTTGCAAAACAAAAATGTACAGTTACATCTGCTGGTTTTTGACAATTGTTCCGCATATCTGCAGATGTACCAAGAAAAAAACACCACCTATAAACTAGGAAAGAGATGGCTACTCTAGTCTTGAATACAGTATATACTATACCTATGGGTCAGGGAATATGTGCCAGTACATACATGTTATGTGCAGGGTCTTATCTTACATACATGTAATTTATATGTATTCATTACCAGCTAATACACCGGCGTATAAATCTCTCCGTTTCCTACACCGCAATATGGAAGATTTGATCTGTTTTCTCTTTTCAGGGTCAAACTACGGAGTCGGAATTTTCTTCAAGAAAAGTCTGAATAACATACTAAAAAACTTTAAAATCCCAGATGAGAATGGTCTGATCTACATATTCCAGGCGGAGGTTTTGACCGGCTCTTGCACCAAAGTCAAGCAGTCAGTACCACCTTTGCCAAGGAAAGACGATCTGGAGCTGTACGACAGTGTGACAGAAAATACATTAACACCAGAACATTATGTCATATTTGATTGTTATCATGCAAAACCCATTTATCTGTTCACCTGCAAACGCAGCGATGCAGGGAGAGGGTAGTGGCTGTGGGGGTCCGGGCGGGTTTAAGGCCACCTACACACATACACATTATGTTTAGTTAAAGTTAAGATTACGGAACACTAAACGGGGATTGATAGCGTATACCAGGGGTTCCCAAATTCAGTCCTCAAGGCAACCCAACAGTTCAGGTTTTAAGGATATCCATGATTGCATATAGATGGTATAATCAAACTGACTGAGGTACTATTTAAGTCACCTGTGCTTAAGTATGGCTATCCTCAAAACCTGGACTGTTAGTGGTTCCCAAACACGGTGCTCAAGGCACCCTGACGTATACCCATATGACCTGTATTTATAGGTCTTATCTGGCTGGTCGTTTAATATGGAAACGATTGTTAATCTGAAGACCTCATAATGTGCAGCACAGGAGTGTAATACTGGGGAGGGTCCTCCCCCAGTTATGTGTCTTATACTATGCTATATGGTGTGCCTTATACTATGCTATATGGTGTGTGATGCTGTGGAGGGGCCTCCCCCAGTTATGTACCTTATACTATGCTATATGGTGTGTGATGCTGTGGAGGGTCCTCCCCCAGTTATGTACCTTATACTATGGTGTGCCTTAGTGTGATGCTGTGGAGGGTCCTCCCCCAGTTATGTACCTTATACTATGCTGTGCCTTAGTGTGATGCTGTGGAGGGGCCTCCCCCAGTTATGTACCTTATACTATGCCTTAGGGTCATCTCACTTTATGCAGCCTTTGGGATGACTTTTATTATAGCATTTCTTTGCTTTTTTCTAACTGCAGATAAAATGACAGCACATCGCTTATATATAGGTGACACAAGCATGAATCTAATAACGGTGATACACGTTGTGGGCACTCGTGACGTTTGCCTCCCGGGGGTAGGGTGACCCTGTAATTACCCGGAGGCCGCAGTCTCAGCCAGCAGCCTTTAGGGGAAACAACTTGTTTTTAATTAATTCTCAAAATGCTAAATTTTTACTGCAATACTCTGAATAAACAGCTTCGATTTTTTTGGGCAGATCTAATAAAAGTTAAACTACAAGTAAATGGTTTGTCATAGTATTGACTACTTGTGTCAGGGATGAGGCGGGCACTGCTGTGACCAGCGCAAGTTGACGTGTGGCCCCTCACAGGACACGTGTGGACCATGAGGTTTCCAGGACCAGGCTGAACGGTCAGACGGTGCAGGACAGTCACGGTGTAATCTAACACATGGGCGCTGATTTATTTTCCCGCGAAGGGGGCGAGTTGTTTTTGCAACAGCGTTTCCAAGCTGTTGTTAGCACCGCAACTTTTGTGGCCTAGTCTCACACAGGACTGCAGCCCTACGGTCACGAGTAATTCACGGGTTATGGAAATAACTCCATTGACTACTACAACAGCTAAACTAAATTGTCTCTTTATGTAATCTCACCCAAATGATGAAATGAGCCGATATATAGACAGACATACTGGCTCCATAGATTATTTCTTCTTTGCCCACGTTTCTAGGATAATAGAGTTTTGAGAGATGTTATGGCTAGATCAATTTATCATATTCAATGTTCTTGCCTAGTCTATTAGCCAATCAGATCCCCAGACTGCTCACAGCAGCACATAACATTTCAGGAGATGCATGTGATGTGGGAGTCACTGACTTGTCCCTTTGCGTGACTGTTATTGAGGAGGGATGCAGTCAGGAAGCCGATGGTCGCAAGCTTCCCGACAGTCTGATTCCAGCAGGGGACTAATGACGACAGGCGTCGAAATACAGACGCCTATCATTGTCCCTGCGTCGGGAGCCTGACGCCTGGCATACCGAACAAAAGTAAGCCAGGCAGTGGGCGCGGACAGCCGCAAGGGGGGGGGGGGCTTTGGTTTAGGACTCCCGGGGGACTTAGGGTTAGGCTGCGGGAAGGGGGGTGTGTGAGGTTTAGGCACTTACAGGGGGGATTAGGGTTAGGCACTGGGGGGGGGGGGAGGGGGGTAGTTAGATTTAGGCACCCCTAAGGGAGGGTTAGGGGGTTAGGAATAGGTAAAGTACTTACCTTGTCGGGATCTCCTCCGTCGGGCATCCACTGTCGGGATTTGAACTGCTGAGCATAGGTCCGGCGGTCATTCATACCGATCCCCTCAATTGAGGATAGGGCTGCATGTGACAGGGGCACACTTACTCATACAATGATAGCACACAGTACTCCAAGCATTTTGCATGATCTCTATTTTATGGAATAGTTTCACCTAAGTATTTGTTACCGCTTACAGACGTAAATTCCTTCATTAAGGCAGACACCGCACAGACAAGTGATTTGCAGACCGTGTGTTGGGGTTCAGGCATCTGGTATTAATTAGGTCCTTACCTGGGCAGCACCATCCTGTGTGTGTGCCCAATTGTCTGCTTACCATAAAGCTAGGTACTTGTGTAGGCGGGTGCACATCCTGGCACCCTGTGGTAAAGTGACCTATAGTACAGACAGGGCACGGAGGTAGCGTGCAGGAGGATTTGTGGCAGCAGACAGTACAGCGGGGCTATAGATCTCCAGCGTCAGTAATTGTCGTAGATGAGGTTCCAGGGGCACTGGTAGATAACCGATTCATCGTTTTGGAGATCATGAAAACATGGCATTGCTCGGACCTCACCTGAGAAAAAGTGCAAGTACAGCTAACCTGTATACTTTTTATTTTGTGAATGTCAGGGTGTGGCTCTGATTGATTGTAGTGTTTACAAACAATAATAAAATAAAATATATTAAATAAGACCCCTAACATGCAGCCGGCTACTGTAAGTTGGTCTTGGAAATGCTGTGTGTGACATGCAAACAGGTAATTCCAAGGCAATTTATTTATGAAGAGGGATGTGGGACAGACTTTGCAAAATATATGGCAGCACTAACAGAAAATAATCTGAATACTTTTCTGATTCAGTAAAGTTTACTCTTCTGGAAATAAATAGCAAAATAGGTTTATTGGTTTAATTCAACATGACAGCCAGCGGGAACTGAACGCGGCCTGTTATATCATCTAAGAACGCATCACATTATAGGCTCCGTTGTGCTGTAACCTTCCGGTCTCCAACCCATGGAAAATAATATTACATACAGTAGAGAGTAAAAAGACATAAAAAGAAATACAGTTCAACAATAAAACAGGAACTTTATAGGAATAATTAAAAGTATCAAAATCCTAAAACATGTTGAAATATTTACATCATAAAATGTATGTAACATTGTATACATGGAAATATCTCTCACGCACTATCATGGTCTATGGCTCAAAGTCATTATAATCCCACCGTGGGACCCGCAGACTGCGCTAAACTCCAGGATCAGTTTTTTTGATGAAACAAAACATTAATATTCAGGATCCTGACCGATAGAAAGATTTTTGTGTGGCCAAATGAATCTGCATTGTAAGAGCATTAATGTACGTTTTACCATGCAGACGTGCCCTGCGTGCTCGTATTACGGGAACTGGGCTCCTGACTCACCCTGGTATTCTGCAAATCTTTCTCATGTCACCAGATATAATAACTATTTGCTTTCAGTGCACCTGTCAAAAGTCCAGTAACTAAAAAAAAAAAAAAAGGCATCTAACAGTATCAGTATGATCAAAGCCTTCCTACTGACAAACATCCGTATTAAGGTGAAAGCTCCTGGGCCCAGAGACCACAGCTAGTCAAAGGAGATTATTACATTATCAGAACCCTCAGCTATCGGCCTATGGCACCTGGGAAACACAGTTCGTGTCTGGTGCCAGATCTGTCCCCATCCTATGAGCAGATGAGCGGACAGACCCAATATCAAACACCCTAATCGCCAACTCTATAACCTAAATTTACGATTTAATGAGTAACCTCTTCCCAGGTCACCGACCAATGAACATGATAGGAAACGGCTGACTCGTATTAGGAATAACTATATAACCCCTATCCAGAAACCTCATATTCCATATGGTCTAAGTCCGGTACAGCAATACATAACCACACGCATATGGGGAAAAGGGCACTAGCCATCTAAGCCCACCAGGGGGCACTACGCACAGTGCTAGAGGTTACACAGAAGAAGGATTCCCTGATTATTACTTAGAGCGATACATGGTGAGAGAGTTACTCCACGCTCTCCGGGATTTCCCGCTCATCCACGATCAGCATATGGATGATGCCTTCCCTGCGTTTGCCGCTGCTCACAGCCTTGATGCAGCAGTCGTGATCCCCGATGCTGAAGTGAGTTTCGGTGCCATCGTCTACAAACTCACCCTGTAGAGATAAGACATGGGGGAATGGTGACAAGGCCAAATCCAAACTTACCATGCAATTACATAAAGGTATCTAATACAAAATGTAATTAATTCAGAAGGCGCTGGTCTGTTTCGCACAAGTGGCGTGCCCATCACTTCATGGTTTACCACTTATTGCTCTATAAGTCCCTCGTGTTACTATGCGGTCAGCGCTGGTAATCAAAATACTCTGCAGCATATATGTAATCCTACCGTAGCTATAAAGATCATGCAAGATTAGTCTCGTAATGATGTGACAGCTGAGAGGACTCCAGAGAGCCAATCATTAGCAAAATTAGACAGCAACGAGACGTCGCATTACTAATGGAGCATACACACTGTCAGATTTGTAAGATGAACGATTTTACCAAAGTTTTGAACGATTTGAACTATGAACGATTTTTGACTGCATTAAAATGAATGGAAATCGTCCAAGTCTGACTGCAAACACATCAGATGTCAGATATCGTTATGTGACCATCGGGAACGCGCATCGTTCATCGTCCATCGTTCAGGCATGTCAGATGTGTCAGATTTTCCTTCAGATATGAACGACTGAACGATTTTTAAATCGTTATCGTTCAGATGTGAAGGAAAAATCTGACCGTGTGTATGCACCATAAGATACGACCAGTAATTACACTCTCACAATGCAGCGTTACCTGACACGGGTATTTAAAAGCCAGGTGGAACAATGGTGTCTTATAGTAAAGCAGGAGGAAATTCAATATCACCTTCCAACCTGAGGAGGAGGAGACAGAAAATCCTGGATGTTTGGAATTGGTGAGATTGCTAGAACGCATGAAGGAAGCCAGATACTAAACACAACTGTAAAGGCCCCCATACATCAGAGATCGATTGCAATTTGCAATCGATTGAAAAAGGCAAAGATTTTTATACACAATCAATTGCAGATGTATGGCGTCCTTAAGTCACTTAGGAGACAGAGTGAAAAGTGATAAGAAAGTGATAAGGTGCCAGCCAATCAGCTCCCACCTGTCATCTCACAGGCTGTGTTTGAAAAATGACAGTTGGGAGCTGATTGGCTGATACCTTATCACTTTTCACTCTGTCTCCTAACACTGCTTAGTAACTAGACCCCTCAGTGTCTATTTTGTTAGAGTAGCACCTGCTATTAAGGTTCCTCCTGCAGCGCAGTGGAAGAGAGTATTGTGATGCGAGGGCGGAGGGCACCCATCCCCCTACGCTTTGCGGAGGTTTTCCTGGTCGTCATACACTGCTCACAAATAAGCCGCTCGCTGCGTCACTGAGAGCATGAGCGCTGTCAGCTACAGGAGGGTGCCGCTGCCTATGATGGGTAAATACATGAGCTATCTGCCCTTATATACAGTTTGTACACACCGGGTGGAGGGGGGGTGTAATTCAGCCTTCACCAATCCAGGCTATACCTCTTATGTGCACCCGTGGTCAGCCTGGTCATTTTATATTACATTTACTCTAGGGTGGGGGTGTTTGTCCCCCACGTGCAGAGATTCATTAGACCCTTGGCTGAGGGTCTGGGAGGCCTCTGGGACTGGGGGAGAGGCGGTCTGACACTGCCAGGCCCCAATGGATCACTAGGTGAGTAGTCTGTTTGTTATAGGTTTCAACTTAAACACATTTATAGACTCGGGTTATAATAAACAGTAAAAACATTTTTCTGTTACGTGTTTGGCAGGGACCCAGCCATTAGGATGATGGACATAATCAGTATAAACCCCCCAGTTACTTACTATATATTACTCCGCTCAGTAATACACGGACTGATGCCTGTGTATTAATGTCAGATACTTGGTTTGGGGACACTGCGGTGTCTATGGGCCTATAAAGAAAACTGATCCTGATAAACGCGTCTTTTGTGTCAGACGATGGCCACATCTGACCGTAAATAAGTCACAGTCCAATCACAATAACAGGGCTCTGTCCGATCCGGCCACGAATGGGCGTCTCTTTCTGATTCAGCCAGTACACACGGTCGGGTCGCTCAGCGCATGGATTCCATTAGCCATAGGATGGGTCTTATGACCATCTCTTCTCCATACAGGACTCTCCCAATAGCCGAATGTTTGTATAAGTTACTATCCTGAAACCACACCCGGTACGAGTTGCTGTATAACATTTACCGCGCTGCTAATATACATGGGGAAGTTATGTGGCGTTTCGCATAAAATGTCACATTTAGTGTTGGATATTAGTAGTGTAACTAAAATGGAGGGAATCAGATCACAGTCTACCTACCGCAGTCTCCATCTTCTTGCCATTACACCAGACATCCATCGTGTCTTTCTCTGAAAGGAGAGGAAAAAAGTAATAAATCAACAATTATAATCTGGCTCCACACGACCAGGTCCCAACAGCGCCTCCTGCTGGTACCTATCATTGCCCACCATTCACCCAGTCCTGTCTCATCTGCCTCTATTCTTTCCTCATTACCCTTAGACAGCAATAACGTGAACAATCGTCCTATAAAATAATACCAATGGCCAGTAACATCTAGAGCAGGAATACGTTAGAAACATTGGTGAGGAGAGGAAATGATTCAGTGATTGATTGTTGGGTATATTTCCTAGGACTTGTACTATGCCGTGTGACCACGGAGGCGGCTTTCCTCTGCCCGGAATATATTGTGCAGAATTAGGAGACAGCGCCACATATATGCTGGAAAAGGTACTGCATGGGGCACATACCTGGTAACTCTCCATAGGTAACTGTGCAGTAAATGTGCTGTCCCCACAGCTACCGGATTCTGTCTTATAGTAATAATCAGAAGATGAGGACAAGTGCCTGAGTGGTTGCTATTAGCGATACCAGCTTTTATACAGTTACCCATTTCTAAATGTCTCCACTGTGTGTTACAGCTCAGGTAAGACATTTCTGCAGCAATAAATTGCTTTGGGAACAGGACACGTGGGGCCGTATTTATATCATAACACCCAACAACTTTATGTGCACGATAACATGACGATGAAAACTCTGCAACAACTGCAGGGCGGATGGCTGTGGAGCCTGCGTACATTGGATAGGGCACAGGCTGCATTTAGAAGACTTGTAGGTCTGACTGCTGGGAAAAGCACTGTAGTGTTCATTCTAGCCCCCTGCACCTGCCACAGCCCGTGCAGTTTCTCTGTCCTGCCTGGGGTGTCACTCTCTGCTCTGGTGCTTCTAGCACCATGCACCTGTCACAGCCCGTGCAGTTCCTCTGTCCTGCCTGGGGTGTCGCTCTCTGCTCTGGTGCTTCTAGGGAGTGTGAGCCAGGATAACTGAGTGTATAGAGCAGGGGTTCCCAACCACGGTCCTCAAGGCACACCAACAGTCCAGGTTTTAAGGTTAACCATACCTGAGCACAGGTGACTTAATTAGTACCAGAGTTATTTTGATTTAACCATCTGTGCTCAACCATGGATATCACTAAAACCAGGATGGTTAGTGTGCCTTGAGGACCGAGGTTGGGAATCACTGGTATATAAGGATACAGATCACCAGGTGAGCGTGACTGCTGTACAGGGCTCTTATAGAGACACAATGGCTGGCTTATTTATCCCTAGGGTTATCAATATTTATTCATTTCTGCAGACGCATTTCTTCGCAGTCTTGTTTATCTCCACCATATACCAATATGTATATTCTCCTAGACATGGTAATCCCTGCCCCGGGAGAACATATGGCTCCAGTATCTGCAGGTGGAGTGGTACCCCTTACCTAGAACCACCCGGCAATCCTCTCCATCCACATGTACCACCCAGGTGTTGGTGGTCTTAGACCGGTTCTCCATGTACTTCTTCAGACTCTTCCCGTTCACCTCCAACGTGTACTCGTATGCAAAGCCACTGACTGCATCAATGTTAATCGTGGCCTTCGCCTGAGAAGTCCCCACTGGAAAGGTCTCCTTCCCCACCAACTTAAACATCCAATCCTTCCGGATGATCTCCTGGGACACAGAAACGGGAAAAGGGGAATAAGGAGGACTCAATGGGGCACATTTATTAAAGTGTCTTGTCTTTTGGCAGTTTTATGTGCGGTTTGGAAACATGCAAATTACCAAAGGCAAAACCGCACAAACTTAATCTCATGCCAAGTAAAAAAAAGGTGCCGGTTTCAAACCACCAGGGGAAAAAAAAAAGAGATGCTGGAACGTATTATACCACAAGTGTGCAGAATAAATGGTGCCCCCATCATAAATAAATAAAATAGTGTTGCCTCTGTACTGAAATAATAAATATTGGCTCCTTAATCAATAAATATAGTATTGTTGCCCCCATAATAAATAAGTCATTATTGTCTCACTAAACACTGAGGCCGGTTACCCCATTAGCTGCGAAAAATTTTCGGACAATGTTTTTTTTTGCTTTATCCAATTAAACCCCATTTGTAGGTGCAAAAATTTTCTGTTTTTCCTCACGAAAACACATAGGATCCGCAAAAAGTCACGGACCAATGTATTTTCATTGCCGTAATCGGGCGAAAACAGCTTATCATGGTAGGCAGGCAAAACAAAATCCCCAATAAATGTCGGCATCGGGCCTTGTTGGATAGTCCCGCCACGATCAATTAGCAGCGCTACTTTAGCGCTGCTAATTGGATACCCCCCTTAGGAGTATATTTGCTAAATATCAATTTTAATCGATTTAACAATCAAAATCGATGTGTTTCTGGAGCTAAGTCACACATTTACTAACAGATAAAAAAAAAAAAAAAAAAAGCTAATCAAAACTTATCTGTTAGTAAATGTGTGATTTTGCCCCAGAAACACAATTATCAATGTTGATCTATTTTCATCGATTTAAAATCGACCTTTAGTAAATATGCCCCTTACTGTACTGTTTGCTGTTCTGACCATCCAAACAGTTCAAAGCGCGTCGAGTCTCGTCTGCCAGAGCCCTGCCTATAGAAACCTGCCTGTTTCTGGTAGTGTGGCCGATTTCTTACTGAGCAATGGATCAGGGCTGCTGACTTGTGAGCCGATCACTGACACAGGGCAGTCGGGAGATGGGAACAAGTGTTTGCTGTAAACGGTCAGTCGTAGGGACGTGCAAGGAGGGGAGAGAATCCAACAGGAGCAATCATGATATTGGCAATCCTGAGGTTTACTGGATCATGTAACAAACTACTATCCATCACTGATGATGAGAAAATACATCAGCTACCAGCCCTTGCTTTTGTTTAGTTATCACACACAGGTACGGTAAAGGGGAAGGGAGGGTAAACGGGTATGCAATCGGGAAGCCGACTGCCTAAATACCGGCAGCCGGCTTCCCGACTGTCATATCCCGGCAAGGGTGAAATGCCGGGCGTCTAGATGTAGACGCCCGGCATTTCCCCGACGCCGGGAGACCGGCGCCCGGCATCCCGATTGTAGTGATGCCGGGCGCCGCGAGCGGACAGCCGCGGGGGGGGTTAGGTTTAGGGCTCCCCGGGAGGGTTAGGCTAGGGGGAGGGAGGGTTAGGGTTAGGCACCCCGGGGGGGGGACTTAGGTTTAGGCAGCAGGGAAGGGGGCGGTTAGGGTTAGGCACTTGGGGGGGAGGTTAGGGTTAGGCACCCCTAAGGAGGGTTAGGGGGGTTAGGTTAGGTTAGTAGATACTCACCTATCCACGATCGGTATTTCCAGCGCTGTCGGGCTTCCGCTGCCGGGATCTCTGCTGATGTCGGGCTGCCGCTGCCGGGAATCGAACCGCCGGCCATGCGGCCGCCGGTATTTCATACCAATTCCAGGTAAACCAGTACCTGGTGCATTTGGTTTCAGTTTACAGATTGCAATCTGCAGATCAGGCATCCGGCATCCTATGCTAGACTGCTGCTCAGTATATTTCCCCAATATCAGGACATGTAACTTTATACACTGCATCTTCTCAACTGGTAGTGTAAAATATTGATGGGAATATTAAAATTATATACGTTATGTAAAACAATAAATCACCAGACACTAAAGCTGCTCTGCACACTCATCCTGCGCATCAGCGACATTACTCGTACAGGAGGAGCTTTCGCACACAACATGGAAAAAAAAACATTTTTATTAAATGATAAAAGTTCAAGGAGTAGATTTTTTCACAGCAACATTTTCATCTTCCGCGCCATTCCGCGTCACATCAACACACTTTTTGGTAAAATTTTACCTCACCAGCTCGGACTTTTTTCAACTTTGGTATATACTCTCCATATATGAAGTCTAAGAAAAATACAAAATATTATGTAAATATCTCATGCCGTTTCCAAAATATGTACAGTTTTCAAAAATCTGTCAAAAATGCGCAACCAGCATAATTTTCAAATCGCCATAGCAGCGCTGCTAATTACGCTAGAGAGGTCGGAGTGGTGTCATTTTACTGTGCTTTTTATGCCCTTTCCGATGATATACAACACTATAGGCTTTGTGAGGAAAAACTTTTTCCAAATTCAAACGGAAATTTTTGATCATGATTATCTCAAAAAGTACGTTGACAAAAAAGTGAAAAAAAATAAAAAATTCTGGAAATAGTCTACAGTATACTAATGTTAAATGTTTGTCAAAATGTAAAAGCGGGAGGATAATGGGTTCATAGTTAAAAATAATTTTAAAGCAAGGTAGTTTATTAAAAAAAAAGCCGGGTGTATTACAAATAGTAATAGGTAATAAATACTAATAAAAGATTTGATGGCTTCATTAGTTTAATTATATAAATCAAGTTGAACAGAAATACTTGACATTGTATTAGTCAGTCAATGTTACCTGAAGATAGTCTGACAATGTCTCAGTGGTTATTAAAGTGTCATCAGGAGACAGGACATAAATTCTTCCAGGTGGAGTTATAGGGTGGACTTTGCATAAGACATCTATTAGAGATATCCATAGTACATCAGGCTTCCTTGGATAGAAGAATGATGGTGAAGGTCCAGCTGGATGAAGGAAGCTCACTTTTAATTTGTCTTCATCTTCATTCTTGTCCATCACATAAGCAGTCCACCATTTACAAAGTTTAACAAAATCTGAGCTGGTGAGGTGAAATCAGTGTGTTGGTTTGACACAGAATGACCCTTCCCATCTCATGTAATCTGCAGGCGGTGATCCCATTTCCCCTGCACAGTGACATCACCTTCCAGTCTCATGTAATCTGCAGGCGGTGATACCATTTCCCCCGCACAGTGACATCACCTTCCCATCTCATGTAATCTGCAGGCGGTGATACCATTTCCCCTGCACAGTGACATCACCTTCCCGTCTCATGTAATCTGCAGGCGGTGATACCATTTCCCCTGCACAGTGACATCACCTTCCCGTCTCATGTAATCTGCAGGCGGTGATACCATTTCCCCCGCACAGTGACATCACCTTCCCATCTCATGTAATCTGCAGGCAGTGATCCCATTTCCCCTGCACAGTGACATCACCTTCTCATCTCATGTAATCTGCAGGCGGTGATCCCATTTCCCCTGCACAGTGACATCACCTTCCCATCTCATGTAATCTGCAGGCGGTGATACCATTTCCCCCGCACAGTGACATCACCTTCCCGTCTCATGTAATCTGCAGGCGGTGATACCATTTCCCCTGCACAGTGACATCACCTTCCCATCTCATGTAATCTGCAGGCGGTGATCCCATTTCCCCCGCACAGTGACATCACCTTCTCATCTCATGTAATCTGCAGGCGGTGATCCCATTTCCCCTGCACAGTGACATCACCTTCCCATCTCATGTAATCTGCAGGCGGTGATACCATTTCCCCTGCACAGTGACATCACCTTCCCGTCTCATGTAATCTGCAGGCGGTGATACCATTTCCCCCGCACAGTGACATCACCTTCCAGTCTCATGTAATCTGCAGGCGGTGATACCATTTCCCCCGCACAGTGACATCACCTTCCCATCTCATGTAATCTGCAGGCGGTGATACCATTTCCCCTGCACAGTGACATCACCTTCCCGTCTCATGTAATCTGCAGGCGGTGATACCATTTCCCCTGCACAGTGACATCACCTTCCCGTCTCATGTAATCTGCAGGCGGTGATACCATTTCCCCCGCACAGTGACATCACCTTCCCATCTCATGTAATCTGCAGGCAGTGATCCCATTTCCCCTGCACAGTGACATCACCTTCTCATCTCATGTAATCTGCAGGCGGTGATCCCATTTCCCCTGCACAGTGACATCACCTTCCCATCTCATGTAATCTGCAGGCGGTGATACCATTTCCCCCGCACAGTGACATCACCTTCCCGTCTCATGTAATCTGCAGGCGGTGATACCATTTCCCCTGCACAGTGACATCACCTTCCCATCTCATGTAATCTGCAGGCGGTGATCCCATTTCCCCCGCACAGTGACATCACCTTCTCATCTCATGTAATCTGCAGGCGGTGATCCCATTTCCCCTGCACAGTGACATCACCTTCCCATCTCATGTAATCTGCAGGCGGTGATACCATTTCCCCTGCACAGTGACATCACCTTCCCGTCTCATGTAATCTGCAGGCGGTGATACCATTTCCCCCGCACAGTGACATCACCTTCCCATCTCATGTAATCTGCAGGCAGTGATCCCATTTCCCCTGCACAGTGACATCACCTTCTCATCTCATGTAATCTGCAGGCGGTGATCCCATTTCCCCTGCACAGTGACATCACCTTCCCATCTCATGTAATCTGCAGGCGGTGATACCATTTCCCCCGCACAGTGACATCACCTTCCCGTCTCATGTAATCTGCAGGCGGTGATACCATTTCCCCTGCACAGTGACATCACCTTCCCATCTCATGTAATCTGCAGGCGGTGATCCCATTTCCCCCGCACAGTGACATCACCTTCTCATCTCATGTAATCTGCAGGCGGTGATCCCATTTCCCCTGCACAGTGACATCACCTTCCCATCTCATGTAATCTGCAGGCGGTGATCCCATTTCCCCTGCACAGTGACATCACCTTCCCATCTCATGTAATCTGCAGGCAGTGATACCATTTCTCCTGCACAGTGACATCACCTTCCCGTCTCATGTAATCTGCAGGCGGTGATACCATTTCCCCTGCACAGTGACATCACCTTCCCGTGTCATGTAATCTGCAGGCGGTGATACCATTTCCCCTGCACAGTGACATCACCTTCCCGTCTCATGTAATCTGCAGGGGGTGATACCATTTCCCCCGCACAGTGACATCACCTTCTCATCTCATGTAATCTGCAGGCGGTGACACCATTTCCCCTGCACAGTGACATCACCTTCCCGTCTCATGTAATCTGCAGGCGGTGATACCATTTCCCCTGCACAGTGACATCACCTTCCCGTCTCATGTAATCTGCAGACGGTGATACCATTTCCCCTGCACAGTGATATTACCTTCCCGTCCACGTACACGACCCGCTTCCCCGACGTGGTCCCGTGTTCAAACTCGATCTTATGGATGCCGTCACTGAGCGCGACCTCCCACACGGCCACCAGGTCTGTCATTTTCTCCAGCCGGCTGTACCGGGATCTGCAGAGGTGACAGAGACAAACTTGTGAATGGTGTAATGATCGCAGCTTATACAGTAATAACAGCAGCCAGATTACAGCAGGAGACGGATTATGTGCATGGAGAGGACTCAGCACATTGTATAGGGGCTCGGTGCTGTACACACTGCTGGCTGCGTTACCTTCCCCATCACTGGCTGGGACAGAGCCATGGGGATGTGGATACAGGAAGGGGACACTGGAAGATACAGGGCTGACAGTCCTGCAGGTACACATTACGGAGCACTAACTACGCAGGGGGGGGGGGGGGCAGATCGCAGACATCTCTATGTAGCAGGCAATGCGTTACCTGACTTCATCTTCGTACACCGTGAATTCCTCGCAAGCTGCCATACCCTGTAATCCGGTTAGCGGCAGGAGGAGAGAGAAAACAGAGCAAGCATTGATAGGATGACGATCCGCCCTGGGGCTCGTGCCCGGGCCTATTCCTGCAATACTACAACCTATTTGTGTTATGTAGGGTAAGATGGGTGCAGTATACGTGGGGAATGTAGGGACCAAGTAACATGCTACAACCATTATATTACATCACTGTACATTGTCATTTTTATACAAGGTTTAATGTAGGGGGAGGGGGGGGGTATTATAAAGCAACAAGATTCTAGTACAGGATAGAAATGTTTATGGTGACCGTGGTTACCGAAACTTTTTCCAGCACCAGTTTTCATTAACGTATTGATATATTTAACCTTCGGTGACCTAGGTGCGGTGTGACATACTCCAGCACTTTTAAACTCCTATAACTTTTTTTTTTTTTTTAAATACTGCGCCCAAGTTGCCTTTTCATGTAGCTGGAGTTGCGGCGTTGCCAGTGTGTAGTGACGGCGGTTTACTTCTGCGTGCACTTGTGCAGCAAGTTCACGTGCGGAAAGTGCATGTGGGCTTCTCATACCCCACCTGGTTTGGCACCGGCCTTGATGCCAGCTAAAAGTGATCTCATTAAGACCTCAGTAGATTAAGGGCCTGATTCAGAGCCGCTCGTAAGCGGCCGCTCGTTCGTTCCGAGCGATGTTTGCCCAACTGCGCATGCGTACGGATTGTAATACGCATGCGCGAACCAGTCAGTGCGGCCGAAAATCGTTTGTTCGTTATATAGCGAATGCCTGCTATTTTGAGTGACAGGAGGAGGCGTATGTGGGTGGTAACAGGGGAAGGTGCTTGAAAACGGGGAGTGGAGATCCGATCGCAGGCGTTCTTAAAGGTCAAAACGGGCGTTTTATGGGTGTGCATAATTAATACAGCAGCGTCATTGACCACGTCACCTGGTTGTTTTATAGCCAGAACTGCTCGCAATATAGTGGTAGGAAAAACCAACCACAAGAATAGCGAGCAGTTCATACGCTGGTCGATGTACTCGATTAATCTATTAAATAGCGGACATGACATAGGATGCGAGCGGCCAGGGGGCGTAGTTATCCAAAAAACGACCGCAAGTTTTGTTCGCTCGTTCAGACATAGAGGCGTGAACAGACCGCAAAGAGCGAACGGTTCATTTGAATAGCCAGCCCCTTTTTCTGAACGAACGACCGCAAATAGCGTCCGGCTCTGACTCAGGCCCTAAGTTTGTTTTAATAATTTCTAATTGTTCATAAGTTTAATTTTTGACGAACGATTGTGATTCAAACCTGTTCCAAAAAAGTTGTTGCTAGAAGTTACCTATAAATTTAGTTCGTAAAAAAGTTTTATTATTGTTTTCTTGTTTTAAAAGATTAAAAAGTTTCTCTTTTTATTATTTTGTCTTATTTTTCTACCTTAAGGGACCAGAATCGATGGTATGACAGTCAGAATTCCTGTTGTATTTAATTAGTATACTTATGGGGCAGTACAGCATGGGGTATGATATACCCCACATAGTTGACCATGCTGATTTTTTTCCACCTGGTTCACGGAAGGTTAAATCTGACAATATTATTTCCCAACTCTTCAATATACCTCTATTATTGTAAAAATTAAATCAATATATTAATTGTGTTTAATAACAATTACAGACATATTTATAACATTCTTAAAAGTAACCTGACTTGGTTGAATATTGATGAATGTACCGGTAACAGGGATCTGGGGAGACGTCATTGCTCACCCATTACAGTAAGGTGCATTAACCACATAGAAAAGGGGTATCTCCCTTACCAACCAGCCCGACAGGTCTCAGGCTGCTCCCCCACTGGCTCTCAGTCAAAAGTACCCATTATGCAGTGCCCCCTGTAGTTATCCCCATATGCAGTGCCCCCTGTATTTGTGCCCTTTATACAGTGCCCCCTGTAGTTTAGCTTTGCCCTTATGCAGTGCCCCCAGGCTGAAGTAGTGCCCCTAAGTAGTGCCCCCAGACTGGTCCCTTATGTAGTGCCCCCAGGCTGGCCCCTTATGCAGTGCCCTCAGGTTTAAATAGTGCCCCTTATGCAGGTCCTGGCCCTGGTCCCAGCCCCAGAACTTACCTTTACTTGCTGGCAGCTCCCACTCCCATTGCCTCGCACTGACTGGATCTAACTAGATCCAGCAGGCGCGTGGGTAGGCTCCTCACGTCTCGGGTGACGAGTGCATCACTGGGAACGCTTGCCTCTGAAGCGATCGGGGGCTTCTTTAGCCTCCGGTCACTTCAGAGGCCAGCGTTCCACAGCGGGGGTCAGTGGGGGAAAGTGCCGGGCGGTAGGCTGTTTCTGCCGGGCAATGACATCACATGATATATAGGGGCAGTGGGAGAGAGGGGTGTGACATAACATGAAGTATAGGGTAATGACATCACATAATATATAGGGGGCAGTGGGAGAGGTGTGACATCACATGAAGTATAGGGGGATGACATCACATGATATATAGGGGCAGTGGGAGAGAGAGGTGTGACATCACATGATATATAGGGGCAGTGGGAGAGAGGGGTATGACATCACATGAAGTATAGGGTAATGACATCACATGCTATATAGGGGGCAGTGGGAGAGAGGGGTGTGACATCACATGAAGTATAGGGTAATGACATCACATGATATATAGGGGCAGTGGGAGAGAGGTGTGACATCACATGATATATAGGGGTAGTGGGAGAGAGAGGTGTGACATCACATGAAGTATAGGGCAATGACATCACATGATATATAGGGGGCAGTGGGAGAGAGGGGTGACATCACATGAGGTATAGGGGGTAACATCACATGATATATAGGGGACAGTGGGAGAGAGGGGTGTTCTATCACATGATATATAGGGGCAGTGGGAGAGAGGGGTGTTATATCACATGATATATAGGGGGCAGTGGAAGTATACATGTATAGGGGGATGACATCACATGATATATAGGGGACAGTGGGAGAGAGGGGTGTTAGATCACATGATATATAGGGGGCAGTGTAAGTATACATGAAGTATAGGGGGATGACATCACATGATATATAGGGGACAGTGGGAGAGAGGGGTGTTAGATCACATGATATATAGGGGGTAGTGTAAGTATACATGAAGTATAGGGGGATGACATCACATGATATATAGGGGACAGTGGGAGAGAGGGGTGTTATATCACATGATATATAGGGGGCACTGTAAGTATACATGAAGTATAGGGGGATGACATCACATGACATAGGGGACAGTGGGAGAGAGGGGTGTTAGATCACATGATATATAGGGGGCAGTGTAAGTATACATGAAGTATAGGGGGATGACATCACATGATATATAGGGGGATGACATCACATGATGTATAGGGACAGTGGGAGAGAGGGGTGTTATATCACATGAAGTATAGGATCATTCCATGCCAAATTATCACAAAAAAAGTAACTTTTCAACCCGACCATCTCAGATTTTCATGAAATTTGGTAGGATAATAGACGACATAAAGCAACTTTCATATGTAAAATGTTAGCCCCCAGTGATACACGGTGCTCATGTAACAGGGCTGCAAACATTACAAAATGTCACATTTATGCTGTAAGGTCAAATAAAACCAATCATAACTTTGTTTCTAATTGTGGTAGAACTTTCATGTTGGTCTTGTTTTGAAGCTAAGGGGCCATAGTTTTTATAAAGAATAGTTTCATATTTAAATATTGACTTTTACATTTCAAGGTCACATGATGTGAACTTCGACCTTGAATATCTAAAAAAGTGTATTTTTTATTTTTTAGTAAATAAAGTATGTTATGCACTTAAATACAATCTCACTTTGGTATAACTTTCATTTTGGGATGCCCTTGGGAACAGGAGTAAAAAAAAATATGAAGTACAGCAGTTGAACCCTTCTTGCACTAACCATGCAACTGGCAAATTCAGACTTGTCTTGTAGTGTCTCTCTCTGTGTTATAGAGATGTCCATTGGTGGGTTTCCATCGATGGTCACCATCATTGATAATCATCGATGGTAAATTAACAATCTATGGCGAACCATCGATGGTTTGAACCACTCAGTCTGGCTGCAGCTTCTGCATTGAGAACTAAGTGATACAAGACATGCTTGCCTCTGGGAGGGGGCAGCCAGGATGGCATAGTTGGGGGGCGTGGTGGTGCATAGGGGGTGTGGCTAGAGGGGAGTGTTATGTCACGTGATATACAGGGGACAGCGGGAGAGAGGGGTGTTATGTCACGTGATATACAGGGGACAGCGGGAGAGAGGGGTGTTATATCACGTGATATACAGGGGACAGCGGGAGAGAGGGGTGTTATATCACATGATATACAGGGGACAACGGGAGAGAGGGGTGTTATATCACATGATATATAGGGGGGATGTTATATCACATGAAGTATAGGGGATGACATCACATGATATACAAGGGACTCATACCCTGACATGATGCCCTCCAGAAGAGGGAGCCACATGAGAACGCTCCCAATTCAGACACTCTCCTGGTTAATATAAACACCCTGAGAGAAAGAGAGAGCCTAAGCAATAGACCATGTAATGGCTATCACAACCAGCGGTTCCATCGACTGTCCCCGGAGGGAACGAAGAACCACTACTAACTCCCAAGGAGTCCCTAGGGAGGACAAATGGAGGCATAATCCAGAAAACACACCAAAGGATGAACTGGATACCAGAGTGGAGCAATTCCATATCTTAACCATACCGACAGTGTAGAGATCCGCACTGCCAGGAAGGCCAGGCCGAGGGTGAAACCCAAGCCAGCCGGAAGGAATACCAGAATATCTGGAAATCCTGGACACCGGAGGATCGTATCGACAGGTACGATACCATAAGAATTATGTATACCACAGACTGTGGCAGATCCCAGCAAAGTCTGGCCTATCTGCTCTAAACATCTCAATGAAGACAGGGCCAGGGAAGCCCTAGGACCACAGTAGGGGCGCAGTCAAAGACAAACGATCCAGGTCCAGGGAAAAACAAGGACCCTGAGACAACAGGTCCAGATAGTGAAGCAGTAGGAACGGAGCATCGATGAGGAGACTCCGAAAATCTTAGTACCAGTGACGTCTGGGATGAACTGGAGCCCCCAGAAGGAAAGCCCCTCCGTCTCAAATTAAACTTCCGAAGACCTCGAGGAAGAAAGGAGACCGGAGGACACAGGTACACAGAGTGGAAGGACCACTTCACTGACAAAAAGTCACTGAAGGTAGCTTCAGTACTCCTAGAGCTGGACTGTAACACGGGTAGGTGTGTGATAGAGTCAGAAGGGCCATGAGGATCAATCACCCCAGGGAGGCCCCCTCTGCTCACCAGGAGTTGAAATCTCTCTTGGAGAAGAGACTAGTTCCCGGGATGCACGTCGTGACGGCTGAGGAAGCCCGCTTCCCAATGGAGAGCTCCCGGAATGAACACTGCAGAGTTGGCCAGGAGAAGACCCTTGGACTATGTCAGAATGTATGACATTCCTGTCATTGCCACCCAACTACCAGTGTTGCCTAGATGGAAGCCACTGTTGTGACACTGTCGGACTGAACCTATGCAGGTTTACCGTGACATATGGGTTAGGCCAGAGTGAAGGCACAAGACAGCCTAAAGTTCCAACAAGTTAAGTGGCAGGGCGGAAGCGACAGACGTCCAGCTGCCCCGAAACGAATGCGGACCAGACACTGTCTGTAGCAAAGAATACCCTGGACGAGATGGCCATAGCCACCCGGACAGAGACAGACTCGCCTCCGGAGAGAGCATCATCGTTCGAACAGCGATCCGATGGAAAAAAACTCGATCCATCTGGAGAGGAGTCAATTATGGCAAGGCCTGGAAAGTAACTGAGCACATTCCACCCTACCAAAAGGTAGACAGACACTCTGGTAGACCGCGCATCATCAAGAGTAATGACATATGTCGACTGCGTAGACATCCGCACACTCCAAGTTGAAGAGCGGAGATCTTGTCTTACGCCCAAAAAATTCTCAGATTCTGAGAATCCAGCAGTGCTCCCAGATGAAGAATACCCTGTGAGGGATGCAGGGAGGACTTTTTCTCCGTTGACTAATTATCTGTGCCGAGAAGAAGCCACGGTTATCCTGATCTGGCGGTAAAGTACCTCGGTGATCCTGCTAAAAGCAGGAGGCCGTCCAGATAAAGGAGCATTCGGATACACTGAACAGGTGAACTGTCCGAAAATCCATAAAGCTGGTAAACCCCGGTGGAGTTGAGGACAGTCCCAAAAGGCAGAGCCCGAAACTTGCAAGTGTTGCTGTGGCACAGCAAACCTGAACCCATGCTGATGAGAGGGCTCTGTATGTACCCGTAGGTACATATCCTGAATACTCAGATATACCATAAAGTCCCCAGGCTCCAAACGTCGGATGATGGAGCATGGAAGATTCCACCTGAGTCCAGGCACCCTTGGAACCTGATTCAGGGATGAGACAGAGTATAGGCAAATGAGGACCAGTCAGTCACTGCCCCAGAAAGAAAGTAGAACAACCAGTCCCTCGCTGAGATAGTGAGGCTGGCCGAAATAGCTCTGCTTACCGCAAAGACTGTATAATGGCCAGGTACGCAGGGGGACTGGGCTCACTATTATCCTAGGAGTTCTGCAGCACCACCGCGAGATAATGGCCACTGGAGACCTCAGAGGAAGCGTGGCGCACGGAGGAAGCAGCTCAGCGACGCCAGACTGTAGTATTGAAAGGCGCGCTGAGCTTGAGGGGAGGAGCTGCTAGACAGGGAAGGCTTCCTCCCCTGGCTAGCAATTAACCCCCCGGGATGCCGGCTCCCGCTGCCGCTATAATCCCTGGTGGGCTAGTGGACACGCGGGGTATACCTCCATGGAGGGGGAGCCCGCCGCCACCGCTAGCGCCTCCGGTCTGTCCCCAGAGACCGGAGGCATAAGGCTGCATACACCCGTGGATCACCGCAAGCGGAGACCACGCGACTTACCTGTCCCGGTCGATCCGGCAGCAGCCCAGGGATTCCTCCAGAGCCCGGCTAGTACAGACTCTGGGGTCCCGCTGCGATCCCCAGATCTGTACTGGCGTCGCAGCGCCGGCGGGGTGTAGGAGCGGCAGCTTAGACGTCCATTGGACAGTCTGCTGCTGCCGCTCTGAAGAGTAGTAAAAAAATAATAAAATAAAACTCTTTTTAAAATAAATTTTAAGCTTAGGGGCTGCTAAGCAGCCCCCCTGCAGTAACGGTGACCCGACTCCGGCCGGGCACCAACTTAAACTGAGGTGCCTCTGGCTTGGGGGTGGGGTTATAGGGAGAGTGGACCCAGTGCATCCTGGGAGCTAAAAGCTTTAACTGCGTGGTGCCCGGATTTGGTTCCCAACCTATACCCCAAGGTCAACCCTGTGGACCCCCTATGGACCCTGAAGTAGAAAGGGGTGTTATATCACATGATATACAGGGGACAGTGGGAGAGAGGGGTGTTATATCACATGATATACAGGGGACAGTGGGAGAGAGGGGTGTTATATCACATGATATACAGGGGACAGTGGGAGAGAGGGGTGTTATATCACATGATATACAGGGGACAGTGGGAGAGAGGGGTGTTATATCACATGATATACAGGGGACAGTGGGAGAGAGGGGTGTTATATCACAGGATATACAGGGGGGTGTTATATCACATGATATACAGGGGGGTGTTATATCACATGAAGTATAGGGGGATGACATCACATGATATATAGGGGGCAGTGGGAGAGAGAGAGGGGTTATATCACAGGATATATAGGGAGCAGTGATATGATGTCGCGTGGTGCACAGGGGTAATGATATGATGGGGGTAATGGGAGAGAGGTTATGTATAGGGAAATTATATCACCTGATGATGTATATGGGGCAGTGATTTTATATGGGGGTGGAAATAGAGGGAGCAGTGTGTACCGTGTAACATCGCTCACACACAGACCCCTCCCCCGGACCGGTCCCGGTACTCCCCGCTCTCACCTGACTCTCTCCGCGGCCGGAAGTTGCTATGACGCGGTCGGTGCTGCCCGGGTAACGGTCTCCAGGTGACCTGGGCTGCGCGGGCCCCGCAATCACTGCGCATGCGCCCGCCGTCGGAGGAGGCGGCGTGCTGGGGGCGGGGTTATAGTACACCCAGGTGATGACAGATCGACCACCTAGCACTGAGACTGCTCCATCTCACAACCACCCAGGCCTCACTGCTGCCCCCTGCAGGCAGTGTCTGATGTCCTGCATCACACAGAGTCACTCAGTGCAGTGTAATAACATGAGAGGGACACACAGCTGTGAGAAGCACAAGCACCCAGGCCTCACTGCTGCCCCCTGCAGGCTGTGTCTGATGTCCTGCATCACACAGAGTCACTCAGTGCAGTGTAATAACATGAGAGGGACGCACAGCTGTGATTAGCACAAGCACCCAGGCCTCGCTGCTGCCCCCTGCAGGCTGTGTCTGATGTCCTGCATCACACAGAGTCACTCAGTGCAGTGTAATAACATGAGAGGGACACACAGCTGTGAGAAGCACAAGCACCCAGGCCTCACTGCTGCCCCCTGCAGGCTGTGTCTGATGTCCTGCATCACACAGAGTCACTCAGTGCAGTGTAATAACATGAGAGGGACACACAGCTGTGATTAGCACAACCACCCACCCCTCACTGCTGCCCCCTGCAGGCTGTGTCTGATGTCTTGCATCACACAGAGTCACTCAGTGCAGTGTAATAACATGAGAGGGACACACAGCTGCCATTCTCACACTGAATATAGGAGTGAAAAGTGTTATAATCTATCTCAGTGCTTCTCACATCCATCACTCGGGACACACTCATACCCCTTTCACATGGCATTGCCCGGTCAGGATTCTGTGCACAGGACCATCCTGGGTGCGACCCGGCTAAGACCCCTTTCAGACTGGTGGCCAGACCCAGCAATAAGATGGGGTCACGTACCACGCAGGCTCTTCCCATAGTGAATGGGTCCCGAGTCGCATCGACTTGGGTCACCCGTTCACACTACACCGTAAGCTGGGCTGAATGTGTGTTCAACCTCGCTCGTTACCCGGGTTATTTGACCTGGGTCCTTTCACAGAGCAGTAACCCGGGTTGCTGCACGTTCACTTGACATAACCTGTGTTATTGCCGGCAGTGTGAAAGGGGTATAACAGTGCATGTTTTCCAGATCTCCTCAAGGAATCAAGTGAAATAATTGGAACCATCTGTGGTTCTTTTGAAATGGGTGTCAGTCAGTAATGAATACACATGTGCTGCAGAAAGGAGATATGGAAAACATGCACTGTTAAGGGTCCCTGAGGACTGGATTTGAGAAGCACTGATCTATCGGAGGACAGGAAAAGGGTCAGCACCCTTCACAGTGCTATTATTATCATTAAGCAGCAAGAACCCGGTCTGGGAGTGATATACTAGCACCCATCATTTTTTTTACATGAGGTCACTTCAATTAGGAGTGATGCAAAAGTGCTTATTCTGGTGTGATGTGCAGTGCGCACAAACCCCCCCCCACATACAAACCCCCCCCGGGCCCCCACACACAGAGGGTCCTCCACACAGGGTCGGTGTGACCAAGCTTCCAGTGGCACCTGTTCCCGGATGGGGGCTCAGCTCCCACTGCTCTGTGTCCTGATTGCAGCAGCACAGTTAGCGTTGCTGCATACAGCGCAGAGTGGCTCCCAAGTCCCCTCATCAGTGTCATGTGACACATCATGTCCGTGCCGCTGATCACTGATGTGGGGCCTCAGGAGCTAACTGTGCTGCTGCATTCAGAACACAGAGCCAGAATCACAGGACTCAAGGTAAGTAATCGAGGGAGGGGGTGTAGATATGCTCCGTGTTACTCCGGGGGGAGGTGGATAGGGTAGGCTCCGTGTGGCCTGGAGGGGGCCCCCACAAGCCTTAATCCGGTCCTGCCTACATACTGTAGCGTAGGCTGAATTCATGAAATTCAATGTGCACTGCTATGGGGCTGTGAATTAAAAAGCACAATATAGGGGCGATGAGGGTGTAGGTGGGTTAGGGTTCTTACCGAATTCTGACTGCTGGCATCCCAAACACAGGGATTCCGTACCCAACCCATGTACACGGCTTCCACTCAAAATATCTGCTGGCCTGGAGGGATTGCAGGAGTGGTGCTCACATTTTATGTAAGTAATTAGAGGCAGGAATTAGTCTTTAGTTTAAGGCAGAACTCCAAATGCTGATTTCCCATTCATGAACTTCTGTATATGACTTTCAGAGCATAAATAAAAGACAAGGTCAGAAATTCCCATTTCACATGTATTAACCCATTGATAGTCAAACACCTGAGGTAATAAGGCCTATTTTCCTTATAAGGTTACACATATCACGGACCAGCTGTTCTGTACAGTCACATGTAATGGCGTTGGTGTGACCAGGGGCTATTTACTGGCCCCTGACTATATTTTAGATGGCGGTAAGCGGACGTCACGGTAATTACCCTGCAGCGAGATTTAAAAAAAAAAAAAAAACTGGACACCTCTAGAACACAGATTCTCAAACTGGGTTCTCAGGACCACAAACAGTGCATGTTTTCCATATCTCCTCACAGACTCACAAGTGAAATAATTAGCTCCACCTGTGGATCTTTTAAAATATGTCAGTGAGTAATGACTACACCTGTGCTCCTGCTGGGTGACCTGGAAAATGTGAACTGTTCGGGGTCCTGAGGACCGAATCATCACCCGTTTTGCACTGCAACTAAAACCCGGTTTATTGCCTTATTAACCCGGGCGGTTCCTCGGTGTAAAAGAGGCCAGGGTTGGATTCCCGGGTCGTGTGACCTGGCAAACCAACCCGGGGAGCTTGCAGGGTTTAGCAAGGGAACAAACGGTGTAACCCTGCAGTGTAAATGGGTAACCCGGGTCATCCAGCACTTGGAGATGATGTCACATGGGTGCAGTGTGAACGGCGCCAAGCCAGGAATAACCCGGGTCGGCGCCATACAGCGAAAGGGGTCTGTCCCGGGTCTGACACAGTTTGGAGCCATGTTCCAAATCCCGGGTCATACCCGGAACATAAGTGTAATTCATGAATGTCTTGGTTTAAAGGGATAGTATGGTAAGCCTAATTATAGTAAATATATACTGTACGTCCCCTTTTAGGGGGCTTTTCACCATAGAACCATACTTGTCGACTTTCAGGCTGCCCCCTCCGGGTGGGGGTAGCCAAGTCGGCACAGCAGGAGGCAGGGCAGCACAGATGGGCAGTGCGGCAGCGTGGTGGTGCAAACATCATTGCGGCCTCGCCCTCCCCCCGCTATGCAATGCTGAGATTACAGGTATTGTAAAGCATAGGGCAGGGCTACAATGAAGTGATTCAGGGCAAATCGCAAGATCTGGGGCTCAATGTATATGGATATAAATAACATTAAAAGGCTGAGTATTATCGGATCAACCCGTCCCTTTCTGTAAACCAGTTATTTTTTGGAGCAACATACAGGGTCCTCATTCCGCAAATGACAATGAACAGAACGGCTATTTGAGACTTGGCAGGGGGGTTTATTAGTGCCTTACACCACTGCTTTTATAGACACAAATTCCTTGTTATTTTCATAGAACCTCAAGGTTATTGGAAGATCCTCCCATAGTTTTATCTGATTCGCTGTAGGGGACATTTAGCATTTCTGTTACTGTGACTGTCCCTATAGGATTTCTTTGTGCCATGTTATTTGGCTTTGTGTCTCTTGTCTGTATATCACAACTGTTTCTTACGGCTCGGTTTGTTGCCTGAACCATTTTTCCAATGTGCGTATGTTTCTGTATACATGATATTTGTGTTCTGTGTCTCTCTATTCCAAAAAAGAAAACTTGCAGAGCATTCATTCCATAAGACTAACTACGGAATCGTTTTGTATGGATCATATTTCAATTGTGTAGCTGGAAGATCACACCCATATGTGGTTGATGAACAATCTCTTTCCTCCTGTAACAACATCCACTCTTCTGGGAAGGCTATTCACTAGAATTGGGAACATGGTTATGGGGATTCACATCCATCCAGTCAAAAGAGCATTAGTGGTATATTTACTGAAGTGAGAGTTTTCAGAAGTGGAGATGTTGCCCATAGCAACCAGATTCTAGCTATTATCTTCTAGAAGGGGCTAGATAAATGTTAAGTAGAATCTGATTGGTTGCTATGGGCAACATCTCCACGTCTAAAAACTCTCACTTTAGTAAATATACCCCTTAGTGAGGTCAGGCTGTGATGTTGAATGATACTGCCCGGCTCGCAATTGGCGCTCTTCCACATCGAACCCCGCAAACAGTGGAGTCACCTCGGAAAGGGCGACACCAAAATGTCATCTCTTCTTCAGTGACAGGAGCAGGGTGCTGCGGTGTAACATTCACCTGCAGCACCCGGCTCTTGTCACAGAGGTGCCGGCAGAGGAGCCTCCAGGGACAGCACAGCACGACCAGGGTGCTGAGCATGCCCACAGAGTGACGCAATCAGGCGTTCCCACATGGCCATGCCCCCTTTTCCACTCAAGGAGGGGGGGGGGGGGGATTTATAGTTTAAAGTGTGCACCGGGTGTCACCAAACCCGGTGACGCCTCTGCCCGCAAGCCATTTTTTTGTTGGAACTCTTTGTCCACATGGGCATTGTCATTGTCCTGCTGAAACAGGAGAGGACCTTCCCCAAACTGCTGGCACAAAGATGGAAGCTCACAATTTTCTAGAATGTCACTGTTTGATGTAACATTAAGATTTCCCTTCACTGGAACTAAGGGGCCAAACCATGCAAAATAGCCCCAGATCCTTACTCCTCCACACTTTACGGTTGTCAGGAAGTGTTCTCCTGGCATCCACCAAACCCTGTTTTACCAAGACTTCCAGATGGCGAAGCGTGATAGGTCGCTCCTGAGAACGCATCTGCACTACGCCAGGGCCCAATGGCACATGCAGCATTTTTATTAAAAATAAAAATGTCCCTTTAATTTGGCCCAAACCAAAATGTAAAATTTATGTTTGAAGTGCTAAGAATGTATGAAGCTCTCTCTCTTTCCCGTATTATGCTGTTCAGTACTTAGTTTCTGCACATCATCAATACAATTACATAAAGGGGTATACTTACTAATAACCGATTTTAGTCTATTTAAAATAGATGAATATCGATGTCGTGGGTCTAAATCACACATATATTAACAGACAATTTTTTATTTGGCTTTAAGTATTAGTCATTGTGAGATTTAGCCCCAGAAATCAACATCGATGTGGATTAATTTTAAATCGATCAAAATCGACCTTCAGTAAATGTACCCCTAAGAATCTCTACAAACAAACCCTGCAGTAGGACGGGCTGAGCTTGTCCGGACCCCTTTCCAGGATTACAATTACACAAGTAAGAAGACTTCACGACATGATGAAAATTTCTGAAAAGTCTTTATTTTTCCTCATCAGTCAGTAATTACATCTCAGTATTAAACTCGGCAACATTATGTTAAGCACAAAACAATTGTCATGTAAACAATAGGATAACCGATTCCATGCAGCAAAAAGCTGGAAAACATGAACGCGGCTGTATAACACGACACAGATAAAGCTCTTAAGGATGATTCAAATCAGGAGCTTATTAGGATTACTTGAAATTGCTTAGTCTGATGACTTCTGAGCTAATACGCCATTTATTATCATAAGGAAATCACTGAGGGCTTCGGTATTATATGGATGGAGTATATAACATATACAGGACTCCCTTCATGCTGTATAATAGGAGGATTAGGGGTTTGGGCACTTGCAGATTTTGATGCACTTCTGTAAACACCCCGACATCTTACTATAGTAAGGCGCATTTCCCCAACTCCCCGATCCGATCCATTCCGCCGCTCGGAACCACCGTTCGGTGATTCGTCGGGGAACCAGGGAAATTATACGTGTAAAAAAAAAAATCAATATCTTTCAGCATATAGAATATTCACGGTACCCTAACCCCGCCATCGGCAGAACGGGAAATTGCCCCATCCGTCGTAGATGTATGGGGGGGCATAATATTCTTCAGAAGATCAAAAAATGTAAAGTATATTTCTGAAGACAGACCAAGGCTGCGGATCACAGAGACACAAGCGTGGGAGTTCTATTTATAATGTGCAGAGTGGCCTGAAGACCACATGGGGTGACCGCCTGTAACAAGGAGGAGATAATGCACAACCCAGATACAAGATCCTCCTACATTACGAGACCACACACATTCCTGGTCAGGGGCAGACTGTCCTCAGATGCGTACGACACACTTCCATTTTCATGAAGCTGATGTGCTACAGACAGCTGTGTGACCCGCATTAATTCTCAGTCTAAACATATGTAGATGTAACGTGTGCCTATAGGAGCAAAGGGTAGCTGTACTAAGCCTTAAGCTGCGTACACACTAGACCACAGGTTCTCAAACTTGGTCCTCAGGACCCCAAACAGTGCATGTTTTCCATGTCTCCTCAAAGGATCACCAATGAAGTAATTTGCTCCACCTGTGGATCTTTTAAAATGTGTCAGTGAGTAATGAACACACCTGTGCACTTGCTGGTTGACCTGGAAAACGTGACCTGTGTGGGGTCCTGAGGACCGAGTTTGAGAACCACTGGACTAGACGATGTGCTCTATGAGAGATATCGTCTAGTGTTTCCCCTCAGTACCAGGCTCAATGTCGTTAACGACATTGAGCACACACTGAACGATATCATTAACGATATTTCAGTGCCGACACCCTCCCTCATCCCTGAACATGCACAACCTGACGATATCGCTAGACTGGCCTGCATGTTCAGGCGATGAACGACAGCTTCAGTGACCCGCGGGAGCGCGCATAATTGGTCGCTCACCGCATACACACTGGACGATATTGAGCGCGATGAACAATAACGAGATCGTTCAATTCGTCCAACTTATCGTCTAGCGTGTATGTGGCTTTAGAGAGTGAAAGTGGAGAGAGATAAAGCACCAATCCATTAGCTCCTGTCATTTTTTAAACACAGCCTGTAATATGACAGTTAGGAGCTAATTAGTTGGTACTTTCTCTCTCTCCACGGCTTAGTACATCTCCCCCCTAGTCCGTGACTGGCCTGTGAAGAGGGACGGGCAGTGCCGGATAAAGTCAGAATGAATGAAGCGGTTTGGAGCGGAGCCTGAAGGATGAACAGATGTCCATTCACAGTGATGCGAATAGACAGCACAGGCAGCTTCTGCTGATTAAAATGATATGTGGCATGCCTATTTTCTGTGTGTGATTGTGGGTGTATCTGCATGCCTATGTTCTGTGTGTGATTGTGGGTGTATCTGCATGCCTATGTTCTCTGTCTGTATCAGCATGCGAAACGCTACGTTACAGTCGCTGACACTGTAACATAGCATTTCAAATGTCAGTCGCACACAGAACATAGGCATGCCGCATATCATTTTACTCAGCAGAAGCTGCCTGTGCTATCTATTCCCATCACTGTGTGAATAAGACGCATTTGGAGGTAAAAAGTAGCACGAAAGACACTCAGCGCTACTGAGCCACGCGGAGGTCCAGCGTTATGTGTGGCGCGACTTGTAGCACATGGAGGATAGATGTGGACACATCTAATTCCAAGCTCTATATTGGGCCATAATTGAGTCACACAATAGATACTATTGGGACTCCCCGGAAAGGGGTAAGGAAAGCTGTCTGACGCCGTATATGCCTTATGAAGGTCCATCATTAATAATCGTTTTGTGAGTACAGGGATTTCCTGCAGGACCAGCCGTCATGATTTTGGAACAACACAGTAAAAACTTTGCTCATAGTTCTGTCTAAAAGTAAAACCATATCTGCATTTGGCGGCCACGCTACTAAGCGATAGGACTGGTCCGGCCTGTGCCTTCCCATACATCAGGGGTGCGCAGCCCTTTTCATCTAGGGGAATTATTTCATTTTTATGTGTTAATTTATTGTTAGTAAATGAGCCATCTTATAATTTTGCTTTCTGCTTCGTTATGGTGGAAATAAAGTACTTATTAGTTTGGGAAAATAATAAAACAAAACTTCTGGGTGTAAATCAACTTAAACTTTAATCCTGTTGAATCAGAACAACGCGGTTCCTCATGTCACATATTAATGCTTGTGTAGTGGTATTTATTAAGGGGGGGAATCATGAAAACACTCCCGACACATTGTCACAGGGGCCCAGAGGGTTAGTAATACCCTTACCCCCTGTGAGCAAGTCCCTGCATGGATCTTTCCCTCATTGGACTAGAAATATTAAAACAAAAATACCTTTCATTTGGTCATCGAGGTAACATGTAAGAAACAGCCACTTCCAATGTCAGCAAACGGGTGGAGAATCGCATGTCTATCTGATGATGGTGACAAGTCAGATACCCTGTACGCCTTTATACAGCAGAGGGTCACCAAGATACCCTGCGACAAGTCAGATGATACACTGTACACAGCAGTGAGTGACGGGTACACCCTGCGACATGTCAGATGATACACTGTACACAGCAGTAAGTGACTGGTATACCCTGCGACATGTCAGATGATACACTGTACACAGCAGTGAGTGACTGGTATACCCTGTGACAAGTCAGATGATACACTGTACACAGCAGTGAGTGATGGGTATACCCTGCGACAAGTCAGATGATACACTGTACACAGCAGTGAGTGATGGGTATACCCTGCGACAAGTCAGATGATACACTGTACACAGCAGTGAGTGATGGGTATACCCTGCGACATGTCAGATGATACACTGTACACAGCAGTGAGTGACGGGTATACCCTGCGACATGTCAGATGATACACTGTACACAGCAGTGAGTGACGGGTATACCCTGCGACATGTCAATGATGATACACTGTACAAAACGATGAGTCACCAGCAACATAATGCGACAGGTCAGAGGATACACTGTACACAGCGGTGAGTCACCAGCATACAATGCGACAGGTCAGAGGATACACTGTACACAGCGGTGAGTCACCAGCATACAATGCGACAGGTCAGAGGCTACACTGTACACAGCGGTGAGTCACCAGCAACATAATGCGACAGGTCAGAGGATACACTGTACACAGCGGTGAGTCACCAGCATACAATGCGACAGGTCAGAGGATACACTGTACACAGCGGTGAGTCACCAGCATACAATGCGACAGGTCAGAGGATACACTGTACACAGCGGTGAGTCACCAGCATACAATGCGACAGGTCAGAGGATACACTGTACACAGCGGTGAGTCACCAGCATACAATGCGACAGGTCAGAGGATACACTGTACACAGCGGTGAGTCACCAGCATACAATGCGACAGGTCAGAGGATACACTGTACACAGCGGTGAGTCACCAGCATACAATGCGACAGGTCAGAGGATACACTGTACACAGCGGTGAGTCACCATCATACAATGCGACAGGTCAGAGGATACACTGTACACAGCGGTGAGTCACCATCATACAATGCGACAGGTCAGAGGATACACTGTACACAGCGGTGAGTCACCAGCATACAATGCGACAGGTCAGAGGATACACTGTACACAGCGGTGAGTCACCAGCATACAATGCGACAGGTCAGATTATACACTGTACACAGCGATGAGTCACCAGCATACAATGCGACAGGTCAGAGGATACACTGTACACAGCGGTGAGTCACCAGCATACAATGCGACAGGCCAGAGGATACACTGTACACAGCGATGAGTCACCAGCATACAATGCGACAGGTCAGATTATACACTGTACACAGCGGTGAGTCACCAGCATACAATGCGACAGGTCAGAGGATACACTGTACACAGCGGTGAGCCACCAGCATACAATGCGACAGGTCAGAGGATACACTGTACACAGCGGTGAGTCACCAGCATACAATGCGACAGGTCAGAGGATACACTGTACACAGCGGTGAGTCACCAGCATACAATGCGACAGGTCAGATTATACACTGTACACAGCGATGAGTCACCAGCATACAATGCGACAGGTCAGATTATACACTGTACACAGCGGTGAGTCACCAGCATACAATGCGACAGGTCAGAGGATACACTGTACACAGCGGTGAGTCACCAGCATACAATGCGACAGGTCAGAGGATACACTGTACACAGAGGTGAGTCACCAGCATACAATGCGACAGGTCAGAGGATACACTGTACACAGAGGTGAGTCACCAGCATACAATGCGACAGGTCAGAGGATACACTGTACACAGCGATGAGTCACCAGCATACAATGCGACAGGTCAGAGGATACACTGTACACAGCGATGAGTCACCAGCATACAATGCGACAGGTCAGAGGATACACTGTACACAGCGGTGAGTCACCAGCATACAATGCGACAGGTCAGAGGATACACTGTACACAGCGATGAGTCACAGGTATACCCTGCGACAGGCCATCCAGACATCCAGTTGTAGGTCAGTGGCAGCACTGTACACAGAGATGGGTCACTGAGCTACCCAGTGACAGGTCGGAGGATACACTACACCTACACAGTACACACAGGTGGGTCACTGAGATCACCATATTCTATAGCTGAGGTATTGTCTGTTTGTGCAGATTTCATTACAAAGGATGGCTGACCTAACGCAGCGCAATGCTAATTCAGTTCAACTTTTAAATCAGATTTCAGTGCTGGTTTGTAAAAAGATAAAAGTCTGAGCAATTCGTACCAAGCTTATATTTATAATTAGTCACAATTCAGCCCAAGCCTTGCAACACACATTACAATGTCTTATAAAACTGTCAGTATTGTACTGGCTGTACAGTAGCAACGCGCCATTCATCATTACTGGATCTCTGGAGTCACGGTGGCAGATTTACCATATAATACCAATTACGGGGAAACTGAGTAATTATGGTAAATAAGGCTCACGGGAATATCATAGTTAATCCAAAAAGTCACGGATGCTGAAAATCCCAGTAAAAGACCTTGCAGTGGGCCAGGGACACTCACCTATACACGGACCCGGCGGGTCACCGGGAAGATTGGCGCAGTGCTGCTGACACACTAGGTACACATTCTGCATGCAGGACTCATAAGCGTTGTAGTCACAACGGACACAGTACCTGACTGAAGCGTTTAGTAACAAAGGCAGAAAACATCAGGATATAAAAAGAAGGCAAGGATTCCAGGTCTCCTGCAGAGCATGCTGGGAGAGCGGCCCGTGTTAGTATGTAAACAGGACACGCCACTTCACTCCTGCAGTAATTTACCTCATCCGATTATTTTCATATTAAAGGGTGTACTCAAAAAGTCTGCAGCATTTGGGGTTTCTAAAAGTTTTGGGAAAGAGAAAAAAAAAAAAAAACACAAAAAAATTAAAAAAAGAGAAAAGTCAGGGTCGGGGGTTAATCGGTTTTCTTCCGCTCCACGTGAAGAACTTTCCTCCGCTGGTGAAGCATGTGGAAATACAGCTGTGGAAAGACTGAAGGAGAGCGAGAGTGAGTGAGAGAAGATGGAAGTATTGTTATATTATATAAAGCGACACATTTCCTCTACTTCCCCTACGCACTTTATAACCAGGGCCGTCCAACCTCGTCATATTGCATCTATATATATCTATTTCTACATTCAGTTTATATACAGATGTGTCCTTATATACTGGGCGTCGGGGGTAATATGAAAAGACTCTGATATCAAATGTCAGTATATTAACACTAGCTGGGATACTCTGTGTTGCTCAGGTTGAAAATGAAGAATGGACCTTGAAGTACATCTGCAGCCTTCATTTTTTACATTGCTGACCAACATTGGAGAGCATGGCATAGGACAATGTGCTTGGAGGAGATGAGTAACTGTCAGTGCAGGTGCAGTGTGGCAGTTGATCCTCTGACTCCCTGCTCTTCCGTTGGAGCTCTGTCTGCCCCCACTGGTCCATATCAGCCTGTGCCTTCAGATCAGTGCAGTTTTTAGCACTTTAAAACATCCTGAGCGAACTTGCTTAAACCAAAATTTCAAATTAGAGACTCCACAGCCTACTTGGTGGGCACCATAAAGACCTCCATGGCCCTGACAAACTTCAGACATAGCAAAAAAAAAAAAAAAAAACTTAATCCTGGTTAGACTACACCACTATGCCAAATTTGGTGGAGCTAGGTACAAAACGCTGGTTGTGGACAAACAGACACACACACTTTCTTGATTATATAAATTTATTTTATCAACGTAATAATTTATGAACTGGTAGGAGAATAACTTGGCTTATTGCATCAGGATTGTATGATGTCCTTAATACGATATAATGTCTGAATATTTGTACTGATGTTTGCAATCATAGGTTTATTAGGTTTCTTCTATCTGGCAAAGGCAGAACAGACTAATCACTCAAACAGAGCCCCTCCCACCAATCCGCGATTGGAGGAGAAGGCCGGCTCTGACATGCCTCTCTCAGGGCATGTCATGCCCCCTGATGGGAGTCCCAGTGACCAAACACATTGGGGAGCTGTAACATCCTGGTCCTGATTCCAGAGGTGCATGCTATGTCGATGCCGCACACTGCGCATGTCTCCCGATGGTTATAGCAGAGAGAGGCAATTTCGATGGGAGTATCTAAGTGGTAACAGGTTTCTCGCTAGCCAGATACAGGTGTGTTGCAGTCGCACTGAACCCACGGCCAGGTTCAGAATGAGAAATTGCACATGCCATGGGGTAGGTGCAGTCTCCAATGGGATGACCCATACAACCGATGGTGCGTCTTAATACGCACATGGGTGATTCAGCCCCGCAGCCGTCTCAGTAGGCCGCCCATCCCTGCAGCATAAGCATATAGACGCTGTTGCAGCTGAATAGAGAGTACCTCTGATTCAGGTCCAATGTGTCTAATATTGGAGAGAGAAGGCTCTATTGTACAAATGTCTCCTGAATTCAGGGCCTGATTCACTACGAATCGCAACTGCGATTGCAATAGCGATTACGCACGCAGTCTGACTGCGATAGTATGCTAATCCACTGCGATCGCTAGGCCGCCGCAGCACTACATAAGGATGCCCACCTTACCTTACACACATCCGTAATGTTTAGCAAGACTGCAAAACCATCAGTAACATGGAGTACCATCGCAGCCTCACACACACTTACACAGGCTCTGACCTTACTCAGGAATTACTAACCTCATCACACGCAGTGATTACACAAGACTGAGAAACCATCAGTAACATGGAGTACCATCACAGCCTCACACACACTTACACAGGCTCTGACCTTACTCAGGAATTACTAACCTCATCACACGCAGTGATTACACAAGACTGAGAAACCATCAGTAACATGGAGTACCATCACAGCCTCACACACACTTACACAGGCTCTGACCTTACTCAGGAATTACTAACCTCATCACACACAGTGATTACACAAGACTGAGATACCATCAGTAACATGGAGTACCATCGCAGCCTCACACACAAGGTCTGACCTTACTCAGGAATTGCTAACCTCATCGCACACTATGTGGCCACAGGCTGCGTCTGGCATCACAGTGGATAATTTATGCATGCCCCTGCAACGGAGTTCAAACGCACTGACACGCCTGCATTTCGCCACCCCCTCCCCCCTGTCATCCCCCACAAACGGGCACTTCCTGAAAATCACTCTGCGATGGGTCCACGTAGTCACTGCGATCGCAGTCATCTGTTCGTGCACTGCGATGCATACGCAGAACGCGACCATTGGCCGATTGCGTGCGTATTTGCAGTTGCGATCGGTAATGAATCCGGCCCTCAGACAGAATCTCTAATAAATGACCACAATAGAGTGTGTCCCATAATCCCATATATTCTTCCACAGACCTAGTTTGGGATCAGTTCAAATCCCGACACCGCAAGCCCGGCACCAGTGAAGATCCTGACTGCGCTAAAAGTACTAACTTACCAACCTAACCCCCCCCAACCCTTTTAGGGGTACCTAACCCTAACCTCCCGCCGTAGTGCCTAAACCTAACCCCCCCTTCGCCGCTGCCTAACCCTAACCTCCCCCGGGGGGGTGCCTACTCTGAGTCTTCCCCGGGAGCCCCTAACCTAACCCCCCCCCCCCCACGGCTGTCCGCCCCCGGCTTACCTTCGATCGGGATGCTGGCCATCAGGCTCCCGGCATAGGTAAAATGACAGGCGTCGGGATCTCAACGCCTGTCATTAGACCCTTGCCAGGATTAGACAGTCGGGATGCCGACGGTCGGCATTTAGACCGTCGGCATCCCGACTGCATACCCCTAGTTTATGCCATCCTAATCACAGTCTAAAAGCCAAATTAGGGGATGTGTATCCCCCAGTGGTGTCATCCCACTCCGAGAGAATTATCATACATGAGTAAGACAGATAGGAGGCCATTGGGAGACAGAGACAAGCTAATCTCTAACACAGACTCGGTGGTAAATTACTGCAACATGAACACTACTGTACATATGCCTGTAGCCCCACATGTGCTTGTATTGAATGACAGCGAAGTGTGTTACCAGCAATATTATACGTACAAAGGTTCTTTACTCCAATATCTGCAAGAATAAGACTTTTCTAAAGTGCCAATTCCTTTCTGAAACTCCCTCTGTTTAGCTTATCAACATCTCCGTTTCCTATTTAAACCAGGAGCCACTCAGACCCCAGCCCAGGGGACTACCTGCTCCGCGGCCAAGAATTTACCAATGCTGCTGAGCTATTGTATCCACCTACAGTAAATCCATTTAGACCAACCAAGAGGAGAACAGAGGCTCAGTCATATATAGGGAGAATTGGCGGCAGCACCACCTCATGAGGAACATTTATTTTAAACCCCACCCCCACCCCATTTAGAATATGTAAACCGGACCATTCCTGGCTCAACCAAGCTGATTGCATCCCAGAAAGCAAGGACAACAGAACCCCGGAGTCTATGTACTTACTGGGGATGTAGGACACCATGACAAGGATCAGGAAGGTGTAGTAATCAAATGAGAAGTTGTATTTGTTGGGCAGGCTGATGGAGTATAACCCGGTCTGCTTGACGTACGGCAATGCAGCATAAATGGTCAGTAACTCTCCTGCTACCCCCATGGGGTATAGGACTATGAAGAGGGTGTACCTGAAAGAAACAGAGGTCAGCAGGAACTTAGTAATAGGTTTCCAGATAAATGGATACATATACAGGAGGTTATATATCCCTATTGCAGGCCTGACCACAAACACACTCTTATGGTGACTGCCACAAAGTACAAACACTTCCATAAGACTCAGGCTCTCATTCAGAGTCGATCGCAAGAAGCGATTGCTCACTCTGAATGAGGGCGGGCACTTCTTGTTTTGAAGTGCTGCCTCCAGGTCGCAAGCTAAGCTGTGGGTTACCACCCACAGCTTAGCTTGCGATCAGGGTGATGGTCGCGATGGTCTGCTACGAGACCCCTAGCGACGGAGCGCCCGTCGCTAGCCGGGTCTTGCGCATGCGCACGTCGGAGCCGGCTTCGTCGTGCGCATGCTCTGTGGGGACCATCGACCCGGTTGCGAGCGCATCGGGGCTTGCGACCGGGTCTCAATGAGACCCTCATTCCTCATGAGGTCCCTGGGAAAAGCAGAGACAATCCTGTGAACTAGGCGGAGCTGTCCATGATTTCTCTTATATGGAGCCATTTAAACTGGGACAGGTTCATAGAAAACATGTGGTTTTATAATTTGTTGGCTATATTTAGCAGTTGACATCTATATGCATGTGCACAGGATCTTCTTCATACAGCCATGTATTTACAATCATACATATATCACCAGCTTCTCCTATGCTGGCCTACATACTTACCTGGCCCACTTGATGACGTAAGGCAGGTGGTTTAGAAGACTGAAGGTATAAAACGAGTAGCGGATAATTTCAGTGATAGTCCACGCAACCACAAACAGCAGCACCGAGTCCTCACTTTGAACCTGCCAACAAAATATTTTTTATTTTATGTCATTAAGTCTCCTAAAAGCACTGTAAAGACCACTGACGGGAACCGCCTTGTTAAAGCATAGTCAGGTTTTGAGATATTTACTTTCCTCTCTGCCTCCGGTACGACACAGTAATAGGTGGCAGGGTCAGATAAATGATATAAAAAAGGACACGTCTCAGCCACAGATCACAGTGAAACGCTCACCTCCCTGACGCTGTGTGTCACGGCCCACGTCAGGAACACCCGAGATAAGACTTGGAAAGCAGTCAGCACCACTGATGAAGGCACGATCCCTGGGATAAAGAGAACAGGGCTGTCTGCTACTTTCCTTGAATAATAAAGAGTTATCTGCGAGTCCCCAGCTAAATTGCTCCCACCCCCTACATTGTACAGGAGAGTATACAGTTATAGTGTTCATTCTAGCACCCTGCACCTGTCACAACCCGTGCAGTTCCTTCTTCCTGCCTGGGGTGTCGCTCTCTGCTCTGGTGCTTCTAGCACACTCAGCTGATGCAACTCCCTGCTGAGTTACAGACCAGAGTGCGCTAGAAGCACCAGAGCAGGTCACTGTACGTCATCTTATGTCACAAGTCTCACTGACAAACATGTATCTTTTCCCAGACGCTTATATGTGGTGTGTAGTGCTCCCTGCAGTGTGATCTGTTGGCGGCCTCTGTGCATTTATTTCATATTTTCAGTAAAATTATTTATATCTAATGTACATTCAGTTCTTCCCGGTCTGAAATTTAGTACAAAATAATAATTTACAAAAACATTAAACACTGTATAGAGGTTATTGACTTACCTAAAGCACAATGCACAATCTGAAAACACAGAAATAGCCATTAGTCTCCGCCTATTAATACTAAGAAAATGTGTATAATTTAAATGAAAGCGTCCACCTACCTCTAGCAGAGCTCCGGTCTGGAAGAACTTCAGGGGCCGCTCTATGGAGTAGTACAGATTATGGTAACTTCCTTTGGCAAGATAGGTGCGGACTAAGCCGACAGCTATAACCAGCCATCTACAAGACAAGAGTCATGATTAGGCGGCAGCATTCATCTCCTTTATATACAGACCAAGCAGTTCACCCACTTCTAATTAAATGACTCAGCCGCAGGAGGCATCTTCAGTAGAAAGACACCCACTGCCGGCTTCTCTGATCCTCTGCTGTCTGAAGACGCAGCATCGGATCAACTGCCTTCGGTTGGTCAGGATGTCCGGCAAAATCACGCTGATTTGGCTGGCGAAGCTCTATCCAAGGACGCAGTCACTGGCTTCTGCATGCCCAGAAACCGGTGCAGTCACGTCCCCATTTTCTGGAGCGCTCCCTGTCACCACCCTCAAATGTCAGCAGCATGTTAATCATGCTGTGACTTTGGGGCACATTCGCAAAGTGCGGTTACTCCGCAGATCTGCAAACATCGGGGATTTACGTAAATATAGAATTTACTTAAATCTCTGAATTAGGCCCTGTGTTCATCAGTACATTCCGTAACCCTTCAAGTGGCTCCAGGTCAGGGGTGAAAGCATTTTACAGTACAGCGGTCACCTACACAAGGGAGCAGCCACTATGTGAGATGAGTTCAGTCTATGATCACTAGGAACCAGGTTACTCGTGCTTGGATAGGCTGTGGGTCCTATTGGCTCAGCCCATAAAGTGGCTCCTTCCATGTTAATACAAACGCCGGGCAGTTATGCACATAGATCCCTCACCCAGCTGTCATGACGACGTTGTAAATGACCAGATAAGCTGTAGCAAAGGCTCCAGGACCCCTCCTCTTTTTCTGGCCTCCATTGTCCATGGATCTGCCGCTTCCAGACGCAGCACTCGCCATGTCTGCCAGAATAATACACAAAGAGATCACCACATTACAGTGTGCTCCTAGATTCTTAAGCGTCAATGACCCCAGCCACAGCTCTAAAGGACGTGGTCATGTCATGCTGTGCCTCTGCTTACTAGTCACGGAGGGGGAAGCATAGCTATACCCATCAGCCAGAAATCCTGCATTCACAGTGGACACATTTATTAGGGGCCCATTTATTAAGGATCGCATTTTGCAATGCGATCAGGGCATGCAGTATCGCCCATGATCGCATTGCAAAATGCGATCATAGCGGCCGAATGTATGACCCGGCACATGCACAGAGACGGGCTCCGAAAAGAGCCCGTCCCTGCGATGTGGCCAGAGTGCATTCCAGGCTGCTGCGACTGCACATGAGCGGCGCCCATTGCCGGTGGAGGGATCTGGGAGATCCCTCCACCGGCTGAAATGCGGTAGGTGCCCATAGACCACAGCGGCTAACGCTATCTTCAGATAGCGTTAGCTGCTGGGGTCAATATCGGGAATACTTCGCATTCGATATTGATACATTTGGCAGCATCGCATCCCCCATAGAAACCTATGGGGGATGTGGCTGCCGGCGGCAATGGAGGGATCGCAGCAGGTATCGGAGATACGTCCCTCCTTCATACATCCGGGGGATACTTATAGGGGAACTCAATATGGAGCGAAAACTCAGTTTTTGCATTAATATCGCACCTATGACGTCATTATCGCAGGTTTTAATTTTACACTGTATTCAATTTCAAAGACTTTTCGCAGGTTCGAAAAGTCTTTGATAAAAAACGGGGATAACTTTTCACCACTGAATAGGGGTCGAAAAAAAGTGCAGAACTGGGGTTTAGGGGTGCAGGCTTAAAAAAAATAGCCTGCACCCCTGGGAATGTCATTTTAAAAATAACTAGGTCAAAAAAAGTTTTTTTAAAAAAAATAGGGACACCCCAAAATATTAATTTAAAAATAGGGGTGAAAAAAAAAAAATGGGAAAAAATTGTTTAAAACTAGGGAAATAGGTTCAGGGCTATTCTGCAAGTATGCGGCAGGTGTATTCTAGAATAGATTATTAGCGGCAGGTGTTTTCTAGAATAGATTATTAGCGGCAGGTGTATTCTAGAATAGATTATTAGCGGCAGGTGTATTATAGAATAGATTATTAGCGGCAGGTGTATTCTAGAATAGATTATTAGCGGCAGGTGTTTTCTAGAATAGATTATTAGCGGCAGGTGTTTTCTAGAATAGATTATTAGCGGCAGGTGTATTCTAGAATAGATTATTAGCAGCAGGTGTTTTCTAGAATAGAATTATAGCAGCAGGTGTATTCTAGAATAGATTACTAGCGGCAGGTGTATTCTAGAATAGATTATTAGCGGCAGGTGTATTCTAGAATAGATTATTAGCGGCAGGTGTATTCTAGAATAGATTATTAGCGGCAGGTGTATTCTAGAATAGATTACTAGCGGCAGGTGTTTTCTAGAATAGATTATTAGCGGCAGGTGTATTCTAGAATAGATTATTAGCGGCAGGTGTATTCTAGAATAGATTATTAGCGGCAGGTGTATTCTAGAATAGATTATTAGCGGCAGGTGTATTCTAGAATAGATTACTAGCGGCAGGTGTTTTCTAGAATAGATTATTAGCGGCAGGTGTTTTCTAGAATAGATTATTAGCGGCAGGTGTATTCTAGAATAGATTTATAGCAGCAGGTGTATTCTAGAATAGATTTATAGCAGCATGTGTATTCTAGAATAGATTATTAGCGGCAGGTGTATTCTAGAATAGATTTATAGCGGCAGGTGTATTCTAGAATAGATTTATAGCGGCAGGTGTATTCTAGAATAGATTATTAGCTGCAGGTGTATTATAGAATAGATTTATAGCGGCAGGTGTATTCTAGAATAGATTTATAGCGGCAGGTGTATTCTAGAATAGATTTATAGCAGCATGTGTATTCTAGAATAGATTATTAGCGGCAGGTGTATTCTAGAATAGATTTATAGCGGCAGGTGTATTCTAGAATAGATTTATAGCGGCAGGTGTATTCTAGAATAGATTATTAGCTGCAGGTGTATTATAGAATAGATTTATAGCGGCAGGTGTATTCTAGAATAGATTTATAGCGGCAGGTGCACAATTGCAGAAGTTTTAAAAACTTACTTTAGGGACATAAAAATATGCTAGTACCCATTTTCATGTACCCCAAATTTGATGGAACCACTTAAAAAAACGAAAAAAATAACCTAAGTGCTCTTCTGCATCACTTCTTCAATGTCGGGAAAAAAGCACCTGCCGCAGCTATTTAAATCCCTGACTTTCATTTGCAGGCTAAAACGGGGGTACCCATAGTGATCCCCCATGTTTTTACAGCTTTAGGGGGGTCCTACAATTTTTTCCAGGAAAATTTAGTAGTTTATCGCAAATCCCACTTCGCCAGGTCCCGTTTTCGTTGATTTTATATTGAATACGGGGATAAAGCGGGCGCGCGCCCGATACTTTATCCCAGAAAAATCTCCGATGTGGAGCGAAAAGTCCAGCACGGACTTTTCGCTACCATATTGAATACCCCTCTAAGTATTTGAGGTAAACCCCCGAAAACACCTGAATTTACCTCAAACGCACTTTGATAAATGGGCCCCTTAAACCTTTACCTAGGAGAGGCATTGCAAAGGGTTACTGTGGCAGCTATATGGCATTTGCTGGGGCCAGGCCTCCTGAACACTGCTGATAACAAAGAACTAGATAACACTTGCACAGACCTCTGTACTATTATGGGAGAGCCGAGCATGAGGCAGCTTTAGTGAGAGATAAGGAGGGAATGCTGAACAGGATCCACAGTAGGACAGAGAGACCTGTATAGCGGACATTGCTGCTACTTTATATGCAAAGGAAGTTATACGGTCAGCTAAAAAGAACAATATAAACGATAACGATATCGTTTATATCGTACTTTTTTTTTTAACCCCTCCAACGACCAAACGATGGTCGATATCGACCATCGCCCGTGCATGCAGGTCAACCTAGTCGATATCGACCAGGTTAGCCTGTTTACTATAGGGACCTTCGATCAATGTTGCGTTACAATGTGTTTCGTCGTTGAGGGTTGGTGCATGCTGCTGGATGTTCGATATCAAACATCCAGCACGAACAGACAAGGATATCTGATCGTCCCGTGTGTACGGGCCAATATGACCTGCATACTGTCTATCTCCAGCATCTGCCGTCCCCCTCCTTCCCACCAGGCTGTTCCTTTCCCCTTACTCTGTTGTATTGGCCATAACCAGCCTTTTCCTGTACTGTCCCATCCCTGGCCTGTGCTGCCCCCTCCTCCCCTGTCCTATCACTTCCTGACCTTCTCCTGTACTCTCATTCTCAGCTTCTCCTTTCACTCTTCACCCCTTGTACTATTCATACCCAGCCTTCTTCTGTACTGTCCATCCCTGTCATCTCTTATACCCGGCCTCTGCTATCCATACCCAGCCCTCTCCTGTACTGTCTTATACATGGTCTCTCCTATACCAGACTTCTGCTATCCCCCTCCTCCCATGTAGCGTTCATACCTGGGCTTCTCCTGCATTCTCGTCCCCGGCCTCCTCTTTCCCCCTTCTCCTGTGTGCTTTCCATGCCAAGCTTTCTTCTGTACTCTCGTCCCCAGAATCTCCTTTCCCCATACTCCTCTGTTTTGTCAATTCCCTGAGTTCTTCTGTACTATCATAACCGGCCTCTCCTGTACTCAAGCTGTTATCCCCCAACCTCCTCTGTACTGCCCACACCAAGCCTCCTCCTATATGGTTATAATATGTACCTCCTGCCCTGCTGATCCACCTTATTCCTAATAAATGTCCTCTACTGTCGCCTTCATGCCCAACCTTAATCACTGCCAACCTCCAGACTCTCCATCCCTGGCCTCTCCTGTCCCCCCCCCCCCCTTTTGCACTTTCCATCACAGCCTCTCCTGTCTCTCCGTCTCCCCTGTACCCCAGCAATTTACATCACCAGCCGCTTCTATGCTCCCTACATACTCTAGCCTGGTCATTCTCCTCTACCCTCTGCACAGTCCATCCACAGTCTCCTGTGCACTTCCCTTCTCAAGCCTCTCCTGTCTTCCCCTTGCACTTATTCCCTGCCTCTCCCCCCCCCTTCACTTTCCATTCCCAGCCCCCCTCTTTCCTGCACTTCCCTTCCCTAGCCTCTCCTGTCTCACCCCCCTGCACTTTCCATCCCCAGCCTCTCGTCACTTTCCCCTTCACTTTCCAGTGCCAACCTCTCCTATGTCCACCTGTACTCGCCATGCCTGGCCTCTCCTGTCCCCCCTGCAGGCTAAATCCTCTGCCTCTCCTAGTCCCCTTGCAGGCTCAATCCTCTGCCTCTTCTAATCCCCCTGCACGCTCCATCCCAAGCCTCTCCTATTCCCCCTGCACGCTCCATCCCTGGCCTCTCCTAATCCCCCTGCACGCTCCTTCCCCGGCCTCTCCTAATCCCCCTGCACGCTCCATCCCCGGCCTCTCCTAATCCCCCTGCACGCTCCATCCCCGGCCTCTCCTGTCCCCCTGTACTCTCCATGCCCGGCCTCTCCAGTCCCCTATGCACTCTTCATCCTGTCCCCCTGCAGGCTCAATACCCGGCCTCTCCTAATCCCCCTACAGGGTCCATCTCCGGCCTCTCCTGTCCCCCTGTACGGTCCAATTACCAGCCTCTTCTGTCCCCCCTGTACTCTCCATGCCCGGCGTCTCCTGTCCCCCTGTACGGTCCAATTACCAGCCTCTCCTGTCCCCACTGTACTCTCCATGCCCGGCCTCTCCTGTCCCCACAGTACTCTCCATGCCCGGCCTCTCCTGTCCCCACTGTACTCTCCATGCCCGGCCTCTCCTGTCCCCACTGTACTCTCCATGCCCGGCCTCTCCTGTCCCCCCTGTACTCTCCATGCCCAGCCTCTCCTGCCCCCCCTGTACTCTCCATGCCCGGCCTCTCCTGCCCCCCCTGTACTCTCCATGCCCGGCCTCTCCTGTCCCCCTGTACTCTCCATGCCCGGCCTCTCCTGTCCCCCTGTACGGTCCAATTACAAGCCTCTTCTGTCCCCACTGTACTCTCCATGCCCGGCCTCTCCTGTCCCCACTGTACTCTCCATGCCCGGCCTCTCCTGTCCCCACTGTACTCTCCATGCCTGGCCTCTCCTGTCCCCCTGTACTCTCCATGCCCGGCCTCTCCTGTCCCCACTGTACTCTCCATGCCCGGCCTCTCCTTTCCCCCTGTACTCTCCATGCCCGGCCTCTCCTGTCCCCCTGTACTCTCCATGCCCGGCCTCTCCTATCCCCCTGTATGGTCCAATTACCAGCCTCTTCTGTCCCCACTGTACTCTCCATGCCCGGCCTCTCCTGCCCCCCCTGTACTCTCCATGCCCGGCCTCTCCTGCCCCCCCCTGTACTCTCCATGCCCGGCCTCTCCTGTCCCCCTGTACTCTCCATGCCCGGCCTCTCCTGTCCTCCTGTACTCTCCATGCCCGGCCTCTCCTGTCCCCCTGTACGGTCCAATTACCAGCCTCTTCTGTCTCCCCCTGTACTCTCCATGCCCTGCCTCTCCTGTCCCCACTGTACTCTCCATGCCCGGCCTCTCCTGTCCCCACTGTACTTTCCATGCCCGGCCTCTCCTGTCCCCTGTGCACACTTCATCCCCGGCCTCTCCTGTCCCCCTGTACTCTCCATGCCCGGCCTCTCCTGTCCCCCTGTACGGTCCAATTACCAGCCTCTTCTGTCCCCCCCTGTACTCTCCATGCCCGGCCTCTCCTGTCCCCACTGTACTCTCCATGCCCGGCCTCTCCTGTCCCCACTGTACTCTCCATGCCCGGCCTCTCCTGTCCCCACTGTACTCTCCATGCCCGGCCTCTCCTGTCCCCTGTGCACACTTCATCCCCAGCCTCTCCTGTCCCCCTGTACTCTCCATGCCCGGCCACTCCTGTCCCCCTGTACTCTCCATGCCCGGCCTCTCCTGTCCCCCTGTACGCTCCAATTACCATTCTCTCCTATACCCCCTGTACTCTCCATGCCCTGCCTCTCCTGTCCCCCTGTACGGTCCAATTACCAGGCTCTTCTGTCCCCCCCTGTACTCTCCATGCCCGGCCTCTCCTGTACCCACTGTACTCTCCATGCCCGGCCTCTCCTGTACCCCTGTACTCTCCATGCCCTGCCTCTCCTGTCCCCACTGTACTCTCCATGCCCGGCCTCTCCTGTCCCCACTGTACTCTCCATGCCCGGCCTCTCCTGTCCCCACTGTACTCTCCATGCCCGGCCTCTCCTGTCCCCACTGTACTCTCCATGCCCGGCCTCTCCTGTCCCCCTGTACTCTCCATGCCCGACCTCTCCTGTCCCCCTGTACTCTCCATGCCCGGCCTCTCCTGTCCCCTGTGCACACTTCATCCCCGGCCTCTCCTGTCCCCCTGTACTCTCCATGCCCGGCCTCTCCTGTCCCCACTGTACTCTCCATGCCCGGCCTCTCCTGTCCCCACTGTACTCTCCATGCCCGGCCTCTCCTGTCCCCTGTGCACACTTCATCCCCAGCCTCTCCTGTCCCCCTGTACTCTCCATGCCCGGCCACTCCTGTCCCCCTGTACTCTCCATGCCCGGCCTCTCCTGTCCCCCTGTACGCTCCAATTACCATTCTCTCCTATACCCCCTGTACTCTCCATGCCCTGCCTCTCCTGTCCCCCTGTACGGTCCAATTACCAGGCTCTTCTGTCCCCCCCTGTACTCTCCATGCCCGGCCTCTCCTGTACCCACTGTACTCTCCATGCCCGGCCTCTCCTGTCCCCACTGTACTCTCCATGCCCGGCCTCTCCTGTCCCCACTGTACTCTCCATGCCCGGCCTCTCCTGTCCCCACTGTACTCTCCATGCCCGGCCTCTCCTGTCCCCCTGTACTCTCCATGCCCGACCTCTCCTGTCCCCCTGTACTCTCCATGCCCGGCCTCTCCTGTCCCCTGTGCACACTTCATCCCCGGCCTCTCCTGTCCCCCTGTACTCTCCATGCCCGGCCTCTCCTGTCCCCCTGTACTCTCCATGCCCGGCCTCTCCTGTCCCCTGTGCACACTTCATCCCCGGCCTCTCCTGTCCCCCTGTACTCTCCATGCCCTGCCTCTCCTGTCCCCCTGTACGGTCCAATTACCAGCCTCTTCTGTCCCCCCCTGTACTCTCCATGCCCTGCCTCTCCTGTCCCCCTGTACTCTCCATGCCCGGCCTCTCCTGTCCCCTGTGCACACTTCATCCCCGGCCTCTCCTGTCCCCCTGTACTCCCCATGTCCGGCCTCTCCTGTCCCCTGTGCACTCTTCATCCCCGGCCTCTCCACCCCCTCTGCATTCTCCTTGCCCGGCTGCTCCTCCTGCCACACGGCAGTCTCAGACCTCTCTTACCTCCTCTCCGCTGCTCTGTACTCACCTGTCCGGCCTGCCCTGTCACAGAGTTCCCGGAGTCACAGCCGAACCTGTTCACAGCTACAATCAGCCAGGTTCCTCACTGATTGGACAGTCTGCCATGGGGGCGGGGCATTACATACACAAAGAAAGTTTGGTTGAAAATTCGCCCAACGGTTACCCACATGGTGTATCACGTGTATCTCCAGCCAACCAGCAACGACTGCTGCTGTCACTGCGGGTCCAGGGCTCGCCTTCAGGTGACAGTGTGAGTGACGTCTCCCTGGTAACGGACGGGAGCGCGGAGGGAATTTCAGTTCATTTCGCGGCTGCTGCGCCCTCTCCCATCATCTGGAACCTGCCGCAGTGACCGTACCAGGAGATTCCATGTCTAGGAGGGGTGAGCGGACACAGGAGGGCGAGAGTGCACTGTGTCCTGTGTGTGGTTCAGGGGAGCTGTGTGAGGATATAGGGGGTTAGTGAGGTACAGGGGGAGCTGTGTGAGGATATAGGGGGTTAGTGAGGTACAGGAGGAGCTGTGTGAGGTTATAGGGGGTTATTGAGGTACAGGGGGAGCTGTGTGAGGATATAGGGGGTTAGTGAGGTACAGGGGAGCTGTGTGAGGATATAGGGGTTGGTGAGGTACAGGGGGAGCTGTGTGAGGATATAGGGGGTTAGTGAGGTACAGGGGGAGCTGTGTGAGGATATAGGGGGTTAGTGAGGTACAGGGGAGCTGTGTGAGGATATAGGGGGTTATTGAGGTACAGGGGGAGCTGTGTGTGTGGATATAGGGGGCAGTGAGGTACAGGGGGAGCTGTGTGAGGATATAGGGGGTTAGTGAGGTACAGGGGGAGCTGTGTGAGGATATAGGGGGTTAGTGAGGTACAGGGGAGCTGTGTGAGGATATAGGGGGTTATTGAGGTACAGGGGGAGCTGTGTGAGGATATAGGGGGTTAGTGAGGTACAGGGGAGCTGTGTGAGGTTATAGGGGGCAGTGAGGTACAGGGGAGCTGTGTGAGGATATAGGGGGCAGTGAGGTACAGGGGAGCTGTGTGGATATAGGGGGCAGTGAGGTACAGGGGGAGCTGTGTGAGGATATACGGGGTTAGTGAGGTACAGGGGAGCTGTGTGTGTGGATATAGGGGGCCGTGAGGTACAGGGGGAGCTGTGTGTGAATATAGGGGGTTAGTGAGGTACAGGGGAGCTGTGTGAGGATATAGGGGGTTAGTGAGGTACAGGGGGAGCTGTGTGAGGATATAGAGGGCAGTGAGATACAGGGGAGCTGTGTGTGAGTATAGGGGGTTAGTGAGGTACAGGGGGAGCTGTGTGAGGATATAGAGGGCAGTGAGATACAGGGGAGCTGTGTGTGAATATAGGGGTTAGTGAGGTACAGGGGAGCTGTGTGAGAATATAGAGGGCAGTGAGGTACAGGGGGAGCTGTGTGTGGATATAGGGGGTTAGTGAGGTACAGGGGAGCTGTGTGAGAATATAGAGGGCAGTGAGGTACAGGGGGAGCTGTGTGTGGATATAGGGGGTTAGTGAGGTACAGGGGAGCTGTGTGAGAATATAGAGGGCAGTGAGGTACAGGGGAGCTGTGTGAATATAGGGGGTTAGTGAGGTACAGGGAGAGCTGTGTGTGGATATAGGGGGTTAGTGAGGTACAGGGGAGCTGTGTGAGAATATAGAGGGCAGTGAGGTACAGGGGAGTTGTGTGTGAATATAGGGGGTTAGTGAGGTACAGGGGGAGCTGTGAGAATATAGGGGGTTAGTGAGGTACAGGGGCGGTGTGTGAGGATATTGGGTGTTAGTGAGGTACAGGGAGAGCTGTGTGTCGATATAGGGGGTTAGTGAGGTACAGGGAAAGCTGTGTGTGTAAGTGTGGATATATGGGGTTAGTGAGTTACAGGGGAAGCTGTGTGTGGATATAGGGGGTTAGTAAGGTACAAGGGGAGCTGTATGTGGATATAGGGGTCTAGTGAGGTACAGGGTGAGGATATAGTGGTTTTGTGAGGTACAGGGAGAGCTGTGTGTGGATATAGGGGTCTAGTGAGGTACAGGGTGAGGATATAGTGGTTTTGTGAGGTACAGGGAGAGCTGTGTGTGGGTGGATATAGGGGTTTAGTGAGGTACAGGGAGGGTGAGCTGTGTGTGGGTGGATATAGGGGGTTAGTGAGGTAAAGGAGGAGCTGTGTGTGTGGGTGGATATAGGGGGTTATTGAGGTACAGGGAGAGCTGTGTGGCTCGATATAGGGGGTTATTGAGGTACAGGGAGAGCTGTGTGGGTGGATATAGGGGGTTAGTGAGGAACAGGGAGGGTGAGCTGTGTGTGGGTGGATATAGGGGGTTATTGAGGTACAGGGAGAGCTGTGTGGCTCGATATAGGGGGTTATTGAGGTACAGGGAGAGCTGTGTGGGTGGATATAGGGGGTTAGTGAGGAACAGGGAGGGTGAGCTGTGTGTGGGTGGATATAGGGGGTTATTGAGGTACAGGGAGAGCTGTGTGGCTCGATATAGGGGGTTATTGAGGTACAGGGAGAGCTGTGTGGGTGGATATAGGGGGTTAGTGAGGAACAGGGAGGGTGAGCTGTGTGTGGGGGTGGATATAGGGGTTAGTAAGGTACAGGGGGAGCTGTGTGTGGATATAGGGGCTTAGTGAGGAACAGGGAGGGTGAGCTGTGTGTGTGGGTGGATATAGGGGGTTATTGAGGTACAGGGGGAGCTGTGTGGGTGGATATAGGGGGTTAGTGAGGAACAGGGAGGGTGAGCTGTGTGTGGGTGGATATAGGGGGTTATTGAGGTACAGGGAGAGCTGTGTGGGTGGATATAGGGGGTTAGTGAGGAACAGGGAGGGTGAGCTGTCTGTGGGGGTGGATATAGGGGTTAGTAAGGTACAGGGGGAGCTGTGTGTGGATATAGGGGCTTAGTGAGGAACAGGGAGGGTGAGCTGTGTGTGTGGGTGGATATAGGGGGTTATTGAGGTACAGGGGGAGCTGTGTGGGTGGATATAGGGGGTTAGTGAGGAACAGGGAGAGTGAGCTGTGTGTGGGTGGATATAGGGGGTTATTGAGGTACAGGGAGAGCTGTGTGGGTGGATATAGGGGGTTAGTGAGGAACAGGGAGGGTGAGCTGTGTGTGTGTGTGGGTGGATATAGGCGTTAGTAAGGTACAGGGGGAGCTGTGTGTGAATATAGGGGCTTAGTGAGGTACAGGGAGGGTGAGCTGTGTATATTCTGGTTCCCCAGGGTTAAAGTGCAGGAAAGGGCAGTAGTGGAAGAGAGGAGCAGCTGGTATCATGGGACCCGTAGTTTGAAGAGGTGGCTGGCCCCAGGGATGGAGTTGGCAGCTGAGACCCAGCCCGGCATATCAGAGATTGTTTGTTTTCTTTGAGAAGGACGGAGGTCTGGTGGGAAAGTGATTTCACCCTGATAGAGATAATAAATAATGACCATTATGTTTATTAATTAGAATCAATACATGAAGAATAATTTTCTTTATATTGTATACGGTTCACAGAAACTGTTCTACCTTGTATAGGAGAATGTTATTTATTCCATTCATTCTCCAATTATTGAACTATATGTTCCTAAGCACAAAGTCATTACAGGTTTGTTATAATGTGTTTTTCCCTCTCAGGTGTTGATGAAGAGACCTCCAAGGTAAACGAGAAGTTGGGCCTATAATCCACACTGCACTGGTCACTGTAACATCAAGGAATCTTCTCTATTAAGGGGCTCGGTACCTGTCCCCCTCCTGGATACCCTGGGCCTCATTTACCATTGTTACTGTATTATACAGTGTCTTTGCAGGGAATGTCTGGCCTTTCACATCCGTCCCTGCCGCAGGGGAGCTTACAATCTGTTTTCATTACCCCACAGATACTAGGGTTGTGACAGTCAATGATAGTCTGTTTGCGTCCCATAAAAATGTGACGTGTAAAATCTGTCGCTCTGCAGCGTCGGAGGAGGAGTCAGAGCCTCAGCGCGCCTTGTTTTGTGGAGAAGCGAGAACATGTCATTTTGTTTAGCAAAATTAATGAAGATGCATATAGGGAGAGTCAGGCCCATAATATACTTCTAATACAGTACACCGTGCGCCGCCTAATTTGGTGAAGTACATTTGTCCACAGTGTACCATAACAGTTTGGCATAACTTATATAACTGATAAAGACTTTTGCCATCGGCGTTAACAATAATATGCTGCAAATCTGTGTGTGTATAGCAAATACAAGCATGGGGGATTTTGTTCAAATTTGAATGAAAGCTTGTAAGCGTGCAGCCCGTCGTCACAGGACCCCAATTCCCTGCAAGTTCTACACTAGCATCTATGCCCAGCACATCATTACATTACAGCTACATGCAGTCTGGTACAGAGGGGGGCTGGCTTGTGAGCCACACCCAACTAAGCCTTATATAGGCCCCCATTTATTAATGATCGTATTTGCAATGCGATCAGGGCATGTCAGTACCGCCATGATAGCATTGCAAAATGCGATCATAGCGCGCGGATGTATCATCCGGGACATGCAGGGACACGGGCTCCGAAAGTAGCCCATCCCTACGATATCTCCGGAGAGCTGCCGGCCAGTGCGGGGGGCTGCTGCACTAATTATACGTGGTGTATCCCATAGGCTAATTATACGTGGTGCATTCCATAGGCTAATTATACGTGGTGTATCCCATTGGCTAATTATACGTGGTGCATTCCATAGGCTAATTATACGTGGTGTATCCCATTGGCTAATTATACGTGGTGTATCCCATTGGCTAATTATACGTGGTGTATCCCATTGGCTAATTATACGTGGTGTATCCCATAGGCTAATTATACGTGGTGTATCCAATAGGCTAATTATACGTGGTGTATCCCATAGGCTAATTATACGTGGTGTATCCAATAGGCTAATTATACGTGGTATATCCCATAGGCTAATTATACGTGGTGTATCCAATAGGCTAATTATACGTGGTGTATCCCATAGGCTAATTATACGTGGTGTATCCCATAGGCTACAGCAGCTAACGCCATCTTCAGATGGCGTTAGCTGTGGGGACCAATATCCGGAATGAATTGCATTCTGGATATTGGTAAATTTGGCAGCATCGCATCCCCTATAGAAACCTACGGGGAATACGGCTGCCTGCAGGAATGGAGGCATCGGCTCAGGTATCGGAGATACCTGCTGCGGTCCCTCCTTGATACATCCAGGAGAAGCTTAATATTTGAGGTAAACCCCCGAAAACGGGTGTTTTCAGGGATTATACCTGAAATATTCAATGATAAATGGGCCCCATAGCCTTGATTGGAGGCAGCCATGATAGCACTAGGCACAATTTTTCAAGATCGAAAATAAATATTTCCGCATATGAGATTTTCTGCCTCAGATGCACCTTCGCATAATCGCAGCTACATTTATAAAGGCCAGTTCTGGCAGGATTCGGAGGAGACTGAACAGATTACTGGAAAAGCAGGTGGAGTATTTCTAAAGCCGTTTGCATTTGGATGTATCCATCATGTTACAGCACTTCATAGCCTCGGCACTAGGCTATAAAGGCATAATTATTAGGGTGCCGTTGCGTGGTTATTGCAGCACACCCTATTGTTAAGTGTAGTTTTCAGCACCTGTCACCTCATTATGTTGCAGTACCTCAGTCCTCATTACATGCTCTCTCAGAAAGCATTTTTCTACTTCAGGGTCCATAGGGGGTCCACAGGGTTGACCTTGGGGGTATAGGTTGGGAACCAAATCCGGGCACCACGCAGTTAAAGCTTTTAGCTCCCAGGATGCACTTGGGTCCACTCTCCCTATAACCCCACCCCCAAGCCAGAGGCACCTCAGTTTAAGTTGGTGCCCGGCCGGAATCGGGTCACCGTTTAGTGCAGTGGGGAGCTGATTAGCAGCCCCTAAGCTTTATTTTTTCTAAAGGACAGAGTTTTTTATTTTTCCTTTGGATTCTTCAGAGCGGCAGCGTCAGACTGTCCATAGGACGTCTAAGCTGCCGCTCCGTCACCCCGCTGGCGCTGAGACGCCAGTACAGATCTGGGGATCTCAGCGGGACCCCAGAGTCTGTACTAGCCGGACTCTGCGGGCGCCCAGGACTGCTGCCGGATCCACGGGGAGCAGGTAAGGCGCGGGTCACCGCTTGCGGTGATCCGCGCATTTGAAATGCAGTCCTGTGCCTCCGGTCTCTGGGGACAGACCGGAGGCGCCGGCAGTGGCGGCGGGCCCCCCATACCCCGTGTGTCCACTAGACCACCAGGGACTTAGTGTTCGGTGCAGGGAGCCGGCGTCCCGGGGGTTAATAGCCGGCCAGGGGAGACAGCCTTCCCTGTTACAGAGGCTCCTCCCCTCAGCTCAGCGCGCCTTTCAGTATCTATAGTCTGGCGTCGCTGAGCTGCTTCCTCCGCGGGCCACGCTTCTTCTGAGGTCTCCAGCGGCCATTTTCTCTGTGGTGCAGCAGAAATCTCTGGAGATGGCAGTTGGTCCAGTCCCCCTGCGTACCTCACCATCAGGTCAGTGTACACAGCGCTGTAGCCTTCCCAGACACTGACTCTGGGTAAGTTGCATGCAGTGTAATAGTGCAGTATATTATATGACATGTTTATGTATATATGTATATATCTGCATTGTATGTGACTTATGCTAGTGCTGACTGTACTTTATTCTCTCACCTGTCAGTGTATATCTATCCCTTTCCTTATCTGCCCTAATACAGCTGTACTTGGGGTGGTTCTGAGACCTCACATTTATATACTTGTTAATATTTGTGAGGTTTGTCACATACTGTTGCGTGCTGCACGTTGCCATATTTTGAGTGGAACTGTGTGTTGCATACGCTGAAAATGGGTCCCTGCAGCTAATTTTTAGTTTCAGTCAGGACCAGTATAGCGCTGCTTGATCACAAGGCTTGGTCAGATATGTCTGACCAGGAGATAGAGCGTTATACTGCACCCATTTTTACTATCCTGCAAGCCATGTGCTGCAGGTGTTAGTGCGGAGGATTTAACTCTTAAAGGGTTCTGTATGTGGCGTCATCGGGTGCCGGCCCCTTTCACGACCCCCTTGGGCGGTTTGTTTTCTCGGGATCCTCTTAATTGCGGATCGCCGGGCGGGCCCCATTGTTGTACCTCACTTGGGGTTACTTCACCATACTGCCCTTTTTCATCTCAGGGTATCTCGCAGTTTCTTGCACTCTTCGCCTGTGACACAGACTACCGCTCCCTACAGGGGTTTTTCGAGTATATGAATTCCCCCTGGTGCCACAATAGTCTGTCATGCCCCTTGCAGGGATTACCACAACAGCCACCCTGGGTGGATGTCGTTTTTCTATGAAACGCAAATTGGCGTGGTTGACGCCCTGTGCTTACTTCCCACTTGGCTCTACCGTGAACTGGATACTGTTTTGGGCTCTTTCCCTCTTACACGGGGGGAAGCCTATCTCAAGTATTATTATCCCTGTTTTAGGGCTGGTAGCAGGTCCATTCTGCACCTGTATCATACACCCTCAGTATTACGTGCCTTTTGGGTGCCTGTTGCTGACTAGCGGGTGGATCGCATGGCGGGACTCTGGCTGTTGCCAGATATGAGGTATTACAACAGTGTTTGGTCTCCTGTCCCAAATTCCCTGAGGGTCATCATGAGCCCCTCCTGGGGTGGATGGGCGTGTTACTCGTCGGATTACAGACGTTACTACGCATCCCATTCCTGCGTGGTCGGATTCTTCTGATCCGTAGGTGGTAACTCTGCCTGAAATCAGTATACTCGCTTTCAGGGGTTGTTACCCATCCTACCATGGCGATAGCATGGTTGGTTAATACTATTGCATACTGAGCTGATGCATTTGTAATGTTTTTTCCCCTCCAACACGTCTGGGGTTCAAATGTATTTGGTTGCTCACGTAATATATGCAGTTGTCATAGGTGGACATGCCTATATTGGATACCAGCTCCTAATTTTCAGAGTTCCGGCTGCGACGGTATCCTCCGTAATACCCTATGGCTGCGCTCTGGGAATGCAGAGGTGCAGATACCATCTATAGGGTATATCTTGTTGGGTCCTGACCTTGACAGTGGCAGTACAAATTTCCCGCCGTCAGCTATGCTCACTACGGGGCCTCAGACTATTAAGTCTTTTTGTCCTCTGGGTCAGCCTAAAGGTCTGTTTCTTCATAGACTGTCGGCCTTTACAAGGGCCGACATATCCAGTTCCGAGCAGACCTGGACTGCCAGCCGATCCTGCTTCTGAACCTACGGATATATCGTCAGCCTGACGAGACAGGCCTACCACTGGGAGATGGCGATTTCTCAGTTTGCCCGGTACTAGTGTCTAGTTGCCGCGGCTACGTGGGTAGGAGGGTACGCACTCTCTTTGCTCAGGCGGCCTATTTCCATGTGATGGTACGCAGGCCCTTATTCGGAACAGGGCCTTACAAATCCAGAAAGCTATACAGTTGTTGCGGTAAGCGGAGCTAATTGGGCCATCCCCACTTTCTCAGCGAGGGACTGGTTGTTCTGCTTTCTTTCTGGTGCGGTGGCTGAATGGTCCTCTTTGGCCTATTCTCTGTCTCAATTCCCCGAACCAGTTCCTAAAGCTACCTGGGCTCAGGAAGCAATCCCTATGCTCCATCATACTATGTTTGGAACCTGGGGACTTTATGGTATCACTGGATATACAGGACACGTGCCTACGGGTACTTACAGAGACCTTACCTCAGCATGGACTGAGGTTTGCTGTATCACAGCACTTACGATTTTTCGGGCTCTGCCTGTTGGGACTGCTCTCAGCCCCACAGGGGTTTACCAGCGTTTTGGATTTTCTGACAGTTCTTCTGTTCAGTATATCCCAATGCTCCTGTACCTGGATGGCCTCCTGCTCTTAGCAGGATCACCGGGGTACTTTACAGCCGGGTCTGACTGACTGACAGGGGGGTTGACTGCAGACGTTTAATCAATGGGGAAAAAGTCCTCCCTGCATCCCTCTCTGGGTATTCTTCACCTAGGAGCCCTGCTGGATTCTCAGAATCTGAGAATTCTTCTGGCATAAGACGGCATCTCCACTCTTCCATTAGGAGTACATGGATGTCTGCGCAGTCGACATATGTCTTTACACTCTGGGATGCATGGTCCACTATTCAGTGTCTGCCTTTGGAAGGGTGGAATGGGCTTAGTTCCATTCCAGGCCTTTCCATAATTGGCTTATCTCCAGATGGAACAAGTTATTTCTGTCTGATCACTGTTCAAACGATGATGCTCTCCCCGGAGGCAAGTCGGTCCCTTTTCGGGTGACTATGGCCATCTCGTCCAGGGTATTCTTTGCTAAGGACAGTGTCTGGTTCGCATCCATTTCAGTGCAGTTGGATGTCTGTCGATTCCACCCTGTCAATTAACTGGTTGGAACTTTAGCCTGTCTTGGGCCTTCACTCTGGCATAACCCTTGTTTCCCGGTGAACCTGAAAAAGTTCAGTCCGACAGGGTCAGAACAGTGGCTTCCTTTTTAGCAATACTGTTCGTTGGGTGGCAATGTCAGGTATGTCATACATTCGGACATTGTCTGAGGGTCTCCTCCCGACCATCTCGACAGTGTTCATTTCAGGTGCTCTCCATTGGTAAGCGGGAGTCCTCAGCCGTCACGACGTGCATCCAGGGGACTAGTCTCTTCCCCAAGAGAGGTTTCATCTCCTGGTGAGCAGGGGGGGGGGGTCCTCCTGAGGTGACCCTCATGGCCTTCTGACTCTATCACACTATGGTGTTACAGTCCAACTCTGGGGATTCTGAAGCAACCTTCAGTGACTCTTTGTCGGTGAAGTAGTTCTTCCAATTTGCGTACCTGTGTTCTCCGGTCTCCATTCTTCCTCGAGGGAAGTGTTTCAATCGAGACGGAGATGCTTTCCTGCTGGTGGCTCCTGATTGCCCCAGATGTCAGGGGTACTTGGTTTTTTGGAGTCTCTCCATCGATACTCCATTCCTGATGCTTCACTGCCCAGACCTGTTGTCTCAGGGTCCTGGGGTTTGTCTTGGACCTGGGTCGTTTGTCTTTGACTGCGTCCCTACAGTGGTCTTACGGCTTCCCTGGCTTTGTCATCGTTGGAATGATTAGAGCACATGGATCAGTTTTTGCTGGGACCTACCACAAACTGTGGCAGCCATAATTCTTATGGTATTATACCTGTCGATATGATCCTCTGGTGTCCAGGATTTCCAGATATTCTGGCATTCCTTCCGGCTGGCTTGGGTTTCACCCTCGGCCTGGCCTTCCTGACAGTGCGGATCTCTACACTGTCAGTATGATTAAGATATGGAATTGCTCCGCTCTGGTATCCAGTTCATCCTTTGGAGTGTTTTCTGGATTATGCCTCCATTTGTCCTCCCTAGGGACTCCTTGGGAGTTAGTAGTGGTTCTTCGTTGACTCCGGGGAAAGTTAATGGAACCGCTGGTTGTGATTGCCATTACATGGTCTATTGCTTTGGCTTTCTCTCAGGGAGTTTATATCACCCAGGTGAGTGTCGGAATTGGGAGCGTTCTCATGTGGCTCCCTCTTCTGGAGGGCATCTTGTCAGGGTGTGAGTTGCTCTCACCCTGTGTTTCTTCTTAGTGATTTTTAGGTTCCATATTATTCTGGAACTTATGGTGAGGCCATTCAGTCCCCGGTCTTATCGGCTGGTGTGGCCTCATTGACTGTGGTCCGGCCTCTGTGGATTTATGTGATCCGTTCAAGTTCCTGACGGAAATCGGACTCCTTATTGGTGGTCTGAGATTTCTGGTTTTAACAGGAAAGGATGGCCGGCCTATGGCCAAATGTTGGCTGGACGGCCTCGTATGTCTTCTTCAGGGGCCTACCCATGGGTAGGCCTTTCTGTTGTTGATGCTTGTTTTTTCTCGGGCCATGTAACCCTCGTGGGTGGCTCGCTATGGCGCCTTGGCTGTTTTGCCTTGCTAGATGGCCACGTGGTCTTCTGCCCACACCTTTTTAAGGTTCTAGGCATTGGTTTCCTTTGCCTCTCCGGATGCTTCCTTTTTGGCGGCGGATTCTCCTCTCAGCACAGGAGCGTCCCCTCCCTTGGTTGAACTGCTTTGGGACATCCCCAAGGTCAACCCTGTGGACCCCCTATGGACCCTGAAGTAGAAAACAAGAGATATGGTAAGAACTTACCTTTGTTATCTCTGTTTCTACGAAGTCCATAGGGTCCACAGGGCGCCCGCCCTGACGCACCTGGCTTCAAATGGGCTGTGTGGCTGATCACCGGTTTTCCGTCCCCCATTTCTGTGAGTATGGTTATCGAGTGTTCCAGTTTTCTCTCTCTTTTTTTCTCCTCCTCCGGCCTTTGGCTACTTACAAACTGAGGTGCCTCTGGCTTGGGGGTGGGGTTATAGGGAGAGTGGACCCAAGTGCATCCTGGGAGCTAAAAGCTTTAACTGCGTGGTGCCCGGATTTGGTTCCCAACCTATACCCCCAAGGTCAACCCTGTGGACCCTATGGACTTCGTAGAAACAGAGATAACAAAGGTAAGTTCTTACCATATCTCTTGTTTTTTCCTAATGTTATGAGGTGCTGTGTATACCATGTGTGCCTTTTACATACATATACTATTTATATGTATGAATGGAGTTTTTAGTGCATTGCTTTTCCCCACTGTCTGCATATTTCCTCTTCTATATTTCTCATTACAGAAAGAACTGGATGAATGGGAAAACATAAATAAGATTCTAAAGCGTCATGGCTGTTGTCCAGTGCGCGTGTCAGAGGGTGATCGTTTCACAGGTAATAAAAGAAGTAATACGTTTACGGGGGTTAGCAGGAAAGTTATGGAAGTAGGTAGATGTATGTATGCCACCAGGGTAATGTGGTGAGCAGTGGACTTCCTCTGGAGGGGGTGAGCAGTGGACTTCCTCTGGAGGGGATGAGTAGTGTGGTGAGCAGTGGACCTTCTCTGGAGGGGGTGAGTAGTGTGGTGAGCAGTGGACTTCCTCTGGAAGGGGATGGAATAATATGAGCAGTGGACTTCCTCTGGAAGGGGGTGAGTAATGTGGTGAGCAGTGGACTTCCTCTGGAGGGGGTGAGCAGTGGACTTCCTCTGGATGGGGTGAGTAATGTGGTGAGCAGTGGACTTCCTCTGGAAGGGGATGGAATAATATGAGCAGTGGACTTCATCTGGAAGGGGGTGTAGTATTGTGGTGAGCAATGGACCTTCTCTTGAAGGGGATGGAATAATATTTGGGCAGTAGACTTCCTCTGGAAGGGGGTGAGTAGTGTGGTGAGCAGTGGACTTCCTCTGGAAAGGGATGGAATAATATGAGCTGTGGACTTCCTCTGGAAGGGGGTGTAGTATTGTGGTGAGCAGTGGACTTCCTCTGGAAGGGGAGTGTAGTAATGTGGTGAGCAGTGGACTTCCTCTGGAGGGGGTGAGTAGTGTGGTGAGCAGTGGACTTCCTCTGGAATGGGATGGAATAATATGAGCAGTGGACTTCCTGTGGAAGGGGGTGTAGTATTGTGGTGAGCAATGGACCTTCTCTGGAAGGGGATGGAATAATATTTGGGCAGTAGACTTCCTCTGGAAGGGGGTGAGTAGTGTGGTGAGCAGTGGACTTTCTCTGGAAGTGGGTGGAGTAATGTGGCGAGCAGTGGACTTCCTCTGGAAAGGGGTGGAGTAATGTGGTGAGCAGTGGACTTCCTCTGGAAGGGATTGGAGTACTTTTGTTGAGTAGTGGATTTCCTCTGGAAGGGGGTGGAGTAATGTGGTGAGCAGTGGACTTCCTCTGGAAGGGATTGGAGTACTTTTGGGAAGTAGTGGATTTCCTCTGGAAGGGGGTGGAGTCATGGAGTAATGTGGTGTGTGATGGATTGGTAATGACAATGAGAGCAGTGGACTTCCTCTGGAAGGGGGTGGAGTCATGTGGTTAGCAGAGTACTAGTCCTGGATAGGATGAGATCACAGGGTGAGCAGTGGACTGCCTCTGGAGAGGGTGGAATAATGTGGTGAGTGATGGATTGGGTGAGATGACATGCGAGCAGTGGACTGCCTCTGGAGGGGGTGGAGTAATGTGGTGAGCAGTGTACTAGTCCTGGATAGAATGAGATCACAGGGTGATAGATTTGTTCTGGATTGGGTGAGATGACATGCGAGCAGTGGACTGCCTCTGGAGGGGGTGGGATGACTGATCGGGCAGTGAAATGACTCATGGATGGAGGTGAGCAGGGTACTGCCTTTGATGAAGAGGGTTGTGATGGGTCAAGTATGTGGGTCAAGTATGTGGTTTGCCAATATAAGTGGTGGATAAAGGGCGAGCAGTGGACTGCCTCTATGAGGACAGTGATAGGCGAGCAATGTAGTACCTCTTAGGGCGTGCGCTGTGATGTGTCCAGTACAGTAGTGGAAGCCTCTATGAAGAATTGCTCATAAAGTTGTTGCCCATAGCAACCAATCAGATTCTAGCAATTATCTTCTAGAATGTGCTAGATAAATGATAAGTAGAATCTGATTGGTTGCTATGGGCCACAACTCCACTTCTAAAAACCTGCACTTTAGTAAATATACCCCTAGCTGTGTTATGGATTATCTCTGTGGGGAGGCTGATGGGCGAGCAGTGGATTACCTCTGTGACACTGATATAGCTCGGTGTTAGTGCTCCTGCTGTTTTTGAGATTCTTCTCTACATCATCCCTCTTTAGGTGCAGTTGTATTGGACTCGCAGGCGTCTCTAGCACTCAGATCTGCAGTTAAGCTGCTGGTGGAAGACACTGAGAGACGTCAGAATTTGATTCATGGCCTCATCCAGTCCAATAACCAACTCAAGTAAGACTGCAGGGCAGGTGTGGGGCTGATAACTGCATATGGACTTGCAGAGAGATGGACCTTCGCTTTCTTGTTCCAGACAGGATGTGCGGTGGCAGCAGGACCGAGCTGGGCGCCAGGAGCAGAGGGTTAATGAGTTACAGCGCATTCTGGAGAGTGTCAAAGTTAAGCTCCGAGCCTTGGAAGATGATTTTATTTCTAAAATGCGACAACACCAGGCCGAAATGACAAGTTTACTAAAGGAGAAGGAGGCGGCTCATGTGAGTTTATCTCTGGAATTTGGCACATAAAATAAATCTGCACTGTTAGAAACTCCCCCTTCTTTGTTTCCATCACTCAGGTCTGTGAGTTCCCGGAGTAGCGGGTCCTTCGATAATGGTCTGCCCAGGGCAGTGTATTTTGTGTCTGGGAAATTAGTGATTGAGACCCTGTAAGAAAGATCTATTTTACATTGATTATCACTTTGCTGTTAATCCCGGGAACTCACTGCTGCCGGATTAAGCTGTAGCACTCGTAAAGCTAATGCATGTCCTCCACTCACTGGGGTACTGCCTCTGCCTACTTTTTTGCCCCACCTGCCAGTGCAATGCTTCACCCACTTGTGTTCTTTCCACCTACTGCGACAGGCTCTGTCTGCAGTTGCTGTGATCTCGCCTACCATGTTGCATTGGCTATGCTTACCACCGTTATGGCTAGGGTGAGCTGCTAACCCTGCCTGCTTTTATTTTGGGCCCCACCTACAGTTAATCTCGTCTACATGTGGCCACCAGCAGAACTTGTTCCCAATCTACCCCTATCTGTTGCTTTGCCATCTTGCAGTCTGATGGACTAATCTGGGTTTCCTGCCAAAGTGCCAGGGGAATGCTTCCTGCCAAAGTGCGTGCTGCCAATGTTCAAGTTTGTTGGAGGAGGGATAATAGTGTTAGGAATTCAGCTGCTGGTTCTCTGTATCCTGGGTTCTAATTATCAAGCGGAAGTTCAGGTGTGTCCCTCTCTGGTGAATTGCTCCCTGCGTAGTGCTACTAATTAGATGCTGTACAAGTGTTTTCTCCCTTGGATTACCTGGTTTGTTAAGCTGGCCATACACGGGACCATTTTTTATCACGATTTTGGCAGTTTCTACAGGTTGGACAGACTAAAGCTGGCCACACACTAGACCAACTAGTTGATTGGTTGGAATGAAAATCTGGTAACGTATGGGAGTAACTGATGATCAGCAATTTGCTCCTCAATGCCAGAAAACAGAGGAAAATGGTCGGTCAAACAAGTTTGTTAAATGTTTAACCTAAACAATTTGTTCAAACAACAGTTTTTGTCCATTTTCCGGCGTTTGGGAGCAAAGTGCTGATTGTCATTTGCTTTCATACCTTACCAGATTTTCATTCCAACTAATCAACTAGTTGGCTGGTTGGATGTAAGTTGGTCTAGTGTGTGGCCAGCTTATTCGTTTGCAAATAGTTGTATTTTGAGTCTTCTGCGACCCTGAAGCGCGTCCCCGCCGTCGTCTAGTTGGATTGCAGATCAGATGGTTTTGCAGAGAGATCTCAACTGATCATGTACGATGTGATACACTTCTATGCATCTTATCTTATGATCTGAATGGTCAATCGTACACCATTTGAAGTAGGGTGGAGAGCATTAATGGGCCAATCCAATTAGGTGCGAGAGCCTGGCACCTGTGAGTAAGTGCGGTGGTATGCCGCACTTATGGTACCTCCAGACTCGTACATTTCTGTTCACAGTCCCATAGGGAGTCCGAGGTGAGATTGTGCCGTGAGGGGGGCGAATTGGCGTGCCATTGCCAGAGTTTCTATGCCATTCCAATGGCAATTCGCCCTCCTCGCTCCTATTTGGATTGACCCCTCTTAAGGCGCGTACACACTGGGCGATTAAAGTGGATGACTGAACGAAAACGATATCGTTCAGTCGTCCACTTTATCGTCCATTTTTACCACAAAAACGATGAACGATAACGACGACGCGCATTCCAGCGGGTCGTTCGTCATTATCGTTCATCGGGTTAACATGCAGGCCAACCTGACGATGTCGTTAGGTTGCTGCATGTTATGGAATGGGGGAGAGAGCCCGGCGCTGAACGATATCGTTAATGATATCGTTCAGCGGGTGTGCTCAATGTCATGAACGACATTAAGCACACCCTGCCAGGGGATACACTAGACGATATCGCTCAGGGAGCATATCGTCTAGTGTGTACACACCTTAAGTGCTCTATCTCTCACATCCTTGCACCCACAGACTCATGAGTAATCTTGATTGAAAAGCGCAGTCCTGTCATTTAAATGACGTGATGCCTGCAAAGTGATGTTCTGGTAATTATGTGTGATCACCAGGGAGCTCCCCTGCACTACAGAAATCATTAGGAAGTCCTGGATGAGGGAATATGTAATAAACTCAGGAACATCCTTATTTGTAACATGAAAGTCTGCTCTTTCAAGTAAGGGGCTCCTTAGTGGTAATTGTTTGGTAATCACCTGTGAACAACAGACAATATCAACCTGCATTGCAGAGATACTAGTAGATTTGGTGGATGGGGGGGGAGGCATCTAAAGGCGGGTATCCACTACTAGATATACAAACGAGAGCACGATTACGACATTGCAATCGTGCTCTCGTTTGTATATCTAGTGATGTACCTACACTGAACGTTCAGTCCAGGCACATCCATCATCCCCGCACATGCTGAACCTGGCGGGATCATCGGGTTGACCAGCATGTACGAGCGATGATAGATGTCGGAAGCGACCAGCGTGCACGCGCATCGCTGGTTGCTTCCGACCAAAACATGCCCGATGCATGCGCGATTTGCAAGCGATTGCACGAACTTGTCTGTTTTCTGACTTGTCTGTTCCCCCCCATCCTGGCACCTTCGTTTGGAGTAGTGTGAGTTCCCTTTTTCAAACAATGGGCCGTATTCAATTTGAGGCAAAATGTAGGAATCGGCGATAATTTATCGCCAATGACGTCATTTTCGCCTATTTGAAATATCCCAGTATTCAATTTCAAAGACTTTTCGCCGGTGCGAAAAGTCTTTGTAAAATAAACGGGGATAACTTTTCACCATGTTCAACATGGTGAAAAAAAGTGCAGAATTGGGGTTTAGGGGTGTAGGCTTAAAAAATTAGCCTGCACCCCTGGGAGTATCATTTAAAAAAAAAAGTGAAAAAAATAAATAAATCGGGACACCCCCAAAAATGTTACTTTAAATTTGGGGGTGAAAAAAAAAATAGGAGAACAAAATGCCAAACTAACAAAATTAATTCTGGTGGGGTCCCCAAATATGCGGCAGGTGTTTTCTTCATTGCGCAGAGTAGCGGCAGGTGCATTTTTTGCTGAATTTTTAAAATTAACTTTAGGGACTTAAAAATATGCTTACCCCTATTTTCATGTACCCCAAATTTTTGATAGATTTATTTATTTTTTTAAATTAGTTATTCCTAAGAGCTATTCTTCATCACTTCTTCAAAGTCGGGGAAAAAACACCTGCCGCCGCTATTTAAAAATCCTAATTACTTTCTGCAGGGAAAAACGGGTGTACCCACAGTGATCCCCCATGTCAGGACATGATTAGGGGGGTCCTAGGATGAATTCCCGAAAATTCCCTATTTTTCCCGATGCTTACCTTTCCGCCGGGTCCCATTGTCACTGCTTTCTAATTGAATATGGGGATAAAGTGGGCGCGCCCGATACTTTATCCCCCTAAAACCTCTGATGTGGTGCGAAAAGTCCAGCACAGACTTTTCGCTCCCAAATTGAATATGGCCCAATGTGTTCTCATAGTGGTTATTTTATGGTGACCAACAAACACACCCTATACGTTAGAAAGCGTTAAGTCCAGAGATGGGGTTTCTAATGCCCAGGTCTCCCACATCCTGGCATCAATAAGCACCGGGATCCCCTCATTTGATGCGGTAGTTTGTCATAATGTTATTCCTTGCTGGACCCCATACCATTCCTACACATTTTATGGGTTTAGTTTAAACACATGTTAAAAAAAAAATCTGATTTTATTATAAAACCTACGTGTAGAAATCCGCATTTGCTCTTTTGGAACAATAGATTAATGTCAAAGGAAAACCGCTAAGTATTCTTGGTGGTGATTTACAAACATGATAAATACGTACTCTCTTAGTTCACAAACTATAATGTGTGTGGTCCCTGCATCAGTAATTACTGATATTGATATCAGAATGTGACCAGCCCAGAAACATGCCATAGAGTCTCAGCAGCGAAGGGGTTAGTATTTATTTCTACTTCAGGGTCCATAGGGGGTCCACAGGGTTGACCTTGGGGAGGTATAGGTTGGGAACCAAATCCGGGCACCACGCAGTTAAAGCTTTTAGCTCCCAGGATGCACTTGGGTCCACTCTCCCTATAACCCCGCCCCCCAGCCAGAGGCACCTCAGTTTAAGTTGGTGCCCGGCCGGAGTCGGGTCACCGTTACTGCAGGGGGGCTGCTCAGCAGCCCCTAAGCTTAAAATTTATTTAAGTTTTATTTTCTTGTTTTTTACTACTCTTCAGAGCGGCAGCATCAGACTGTCCAATGGACGTCTAAGCTGCCGCTCCTACACCCCGCCGGCGCTGCGACGCCAGTACAGATCTGGGGATCGCAGCGGGATCCCAGAGTCTGTACTAGCCGAGGAATCCCTGGGCTGCTGCCGGATCGACGGGGACAGGTAAGTCGCGTGGTCACCGCTTGCGGTGACCCGCGTGTACATGCAGTCTTATGCCTCTGGTCTCTGGGGACAGACCGGAGGCGCTAGCGGTGGCGGCGGGCTCCCCCTCCATGGAGGCATACCCCGTGTCTCCACTAGCCCACCAGGGATTATAGCGGCAGCGGGAGCCGGCATCCCGGGGGGTTAATTTGCCAGCCAGGGGAGGAAGCCTTCCCTGTCTAGCGGCTCCTCCCCTCAGCTCAGCGCGCCTTTCAATGCTACAGTCTGGCGTCGCTGAGCTGCTTCCTCTGCGGGCCACGCTTCTTCTGAGGTCTCCAGCGGCCGTTATCTCTCGGTGGTGCTGCAGAACTCCTAGGATGACAGTGTGCCCAGTCCCCCTGCGTACCTGGCCATTTTGGGTGAGTGTACACAGCGCTATAGCCTTCCCAGACACTGAATCTGGGCAGTTGAATGTAGCGACATTGTGCAGTATATTATATGTCATGCAAATGTAAGTATCTGTATTTTTCTGCATTGTATGTGACTTATGCTAGTGCTGACTGTCTGTACTTTATTCGCTCACCTGTCAGTGTATATCTATCCCTTTTCTTTATCTGCCCTAATACAGGTCTACCTGGGGTGGTTCTGAGACCTCACATATATATACTTGTTAATATTTGTGAGGTTTGTCACATACTGTTGCGTGCAGCACATTGCCATATTTTAGATGGAACTGTGAGTCGCATACGCTGATAATGGGTCCCTGCAGCTAATCTTAGCGTCAGTCAGGACCGGTATGGCACTGCTTAATATTTCTGTCAAGATAGTCAAATATATCTGACCAGGAGATTGCACACGATACTGCACCCATTATTGCTATCCTGCAAGTCATAGCCTGCAGGTAGTAGTGCGGAGGATTTTAACTCAGAAAGGTTAATGTATGCGGCGCCATCTTGTGCCGGGCCCCTTGCACGACCCCCTTAAAGGGCGGTTTATTTCTCAGGATCCTCTCCTTTGAGGATCGCCGGGCGGGCCCCATTGTCGTCACTCGCTTGGAGTTACTTCACCATACTGCCCTTTTCAACTCGGGGTATCTCGCAATTTCTTGCAATTTACCCCTGTGTCACAGACTATCGCTCCCTGCCGGGGTTTTTCACAGTACATGAATTACCTCCGATACCACATCGGTCTGTCGTTCCCCTTGCAGGGATTACCACAAAGGCCACCCTGGTGGATGTCGTTTTCTACGAAATACTAAATGGCGTGATATACGCCCTGTGGTTACTTCCCAGTGGCTCTGCCGTGAACTGGATGGTGTATTCGGCTCTTTCCCTCTCACATGGAGGGAGATGATTTCAAGTATTATTATCCCTGCTTTGGGGCTGGTAGCCAGGTTCATTCTGGATATAGAGAATGTCGATCCTGCACCTGTATCATACATTTCCCGTTTCTGCCCAGCGGGTGGATCTCATGGCGGGAGTCTGGCTGTCGCCGGATACGAGGAGTCACAAAGGCCTCCTGTTTCCCATTCCCTGAGGGTCCTCACAAGTAATGGAAATCTCCTTCTGGGGTGGATTTGTATGTTATTCGTCGGGTTACAGGCATTAATCCGCCTCCCATCCAGGCCTGGACGGATTTTCCGGATCCGTAGGTGGTAACTTTGCCTGAAATCAATGTACTCGTTTTCAGGGCCTGTTGCCCGTCCTACCATGGCCATCGTATGGTGATGCTTTTGTAACGTTTTTCCCCTCCCTCCACGTCTGGGGTTCAAATATCTTTTGCCGTTCACATAAAATATGCAGTGGTCATATGTGGGATTACCTACATTGGATGCCGGTCTTCTAACTTTCAGGGTTTCGGCTGCGACTGTATCTGCCGCAATACCCTATGGCTGCGTTATGGGAAAGCAGAGGTGCAGACTCCTTCCATGGGGAAAATCTTGTTTGGTCCTGACCTTGACAAGATTGTTGCATCATTGGCAGTATCACTAATGGAGAGATACCGTCTTTAGCTACTCCCACTACATTCGGACTAACTCTGTTAAGTCTTTTTCTCCTCAGGGTCAGCCTAAAGGCCTGTTTTTTCCTAGGCTGTCGGCCTCCACGGGGGCCACCATATCCAGTACCGAGCAGTCCTGGACTTCCGGACGACCCTGCTTCTACGCCTGAGGATAAACCTTCGGCCTGACGGGACAGGTCTACGTCTGGGGGATTCCAGAGTGAGGTGCTGATTCTCAACGGCCTCTCATTGCTCAGGCGGCCTCCTCACAGGCATTGTTACACGGGCCCTTCTTCAGACCCGATCAGGGCCTTACAATCCCAGAAAGCTATACAGTCTTTGCGGAAAGCAGAGCTATTTCGGCCAGCCTCACAATCTCAGTGAGGGACTGGTTGTTCTACTTTCTTTCTGGGGCAGTGACCGACTGGTCCTCATTTGCCTATACTCTGTCTCAAATCCCTGAATCAGATTCCAAGGGTACCTGGACTCAGGTGGAATCCTCCATGCTCCATCATCCGACGTTTGGAACCTGGGGATTTTATGGTATATCTGAGTGTTCAGGATACGTACCTACGGGTACATACAGAGCCTTTTCATCAGCATGGGTTCAGGTTTGCTGTGCCACAGCAACACTTGTAAGTTTCGGGCTCTGCCTTTTGGGACTATCCTCAACTTCACCGGGGTTTACCAGCTTTATGGATTTTCTGACAGTTCACCTGTTCAGTGTATCCGAATGCTTCTTTCTCTGGACGGCCTCCTGCTTTTAGCAGGGTCACCAAGTTACTTTACCGCCAGGTCAGGATAACCGTGGCTTCTTCTCGGCACAGATAATTAGTCAACGGAGAAAAAGTCCTCCCTGCATCCCTCACAGGGTTTTCTTCATCTGGGAGCACTGCTGGATTCTCAGAATCTGAGAATTTTTCTGGCGTAAGACAAGATCTCCACTCTTCAACTTGGAGTGTGCGGATGTCTACGCAGTCAACATATGTCATTACTCTTTGTGATGCGCGGTCTACCAGAGTGTCTACCTTTTGGTAGGGTGGAATGTGCTCCGTTCCATTCCAGGCCTTGCCATAATTGACTCCTCTCCAGATGGATCGAGTTTTTTCCATCAGATCGCTGTTCGAACGATGATGCTTTCTCCGGAGGCGAGTCGGTCTCTGTCCGGGTGGCTATGGCCATCTCGTCCAGGGTATTCTTTGCTACAGACAGTGTCTGGTCCGCATTCGTTTCGGGGCAGTTGGACGTCTGTCGCTTCTGCCCTGCCACTTAACTTGTTGGTACTTTAGGCTGTCTTGGGCCTTCACTCTGGCCTAACCCATATGTCACGGTAAACCTGAATAGGTTCAGTCCGACAGTCCAACAACAGTGGCTTCCATCTAGGCAACACTGGTAGTTGGGTGGCAATGACAGGAATGTCATACATTCTGACATGGTCCAAGGGTCTTCTCCTGGCCAACTCTGCAGTGTTCATTCCCGGAGCTCTCCATAGGGAAGCGGGCTTCCTCAGCCGTCACGACGTGCATCCCGGGGACTAGTCTCTTCTCCAAGAGAGGTTTCAACTCCTGGTGAGCAGAGGGGGCCTCCCTGAGGTGATTGATCCTCATGGCCTTCTGACTCTATCACACATTACCGGTGTTACAGTCCAGCTCTAGGAGTACTGAAGCTACCTTCAGTGACTCTTTGTCAGTGAAGTGGTCCTTCCACTTTGTGTACCTGTGTCCTCCGGTCTCCCTTCTTCCTCGAGGTCTTCGGAAGTTTAATTTGAGACGGAGGGGCTTTCCTTCTGGAGGCTCCAGTTCGTCCCAGACATCACTGGTACTAAGATTTTCGGAGTCTCCTCATCGATGCTCCGTTCATACTGCTTCACTATCTGGACCTGTTGTCTCAGGGTCCTTGTTTTTCCCTGGACCTGGATCGTTTGTCTTTGACTGCGCCCCTACTGTGGTCCTAGGGCTTCCCTGGCTCTATCTTCATTGAGATGTTTAGAGCAGATAGGCCAGACTTTGCTGGGATCTGCCACGGACTGTGGCATACATAATTCTTATGGTATTGTACTTGTCGATACGATCCTCCGGTGTCCAGGATTTCCAGATATTCTGGCATTCCTTACGGCTGGCTTGGGTTTCACCATCGGCCTGGCCTTCCTGACAGTGCGGATCTCTACACTGTCGGTATGGTTAAGATATGGAATTGCTCCACTCTGGTATCCAGTTCATTCTTTGGAGTGTTTTCTGGATTATGCCTCCATTTGTCCTCCCTAGGGACTCCTTGGGAGTTAGTAGTGGTTCTTTGTTCCCGCCAGGGACAGTCAATGGAACCGCTGGTTGTGATAGCCATTACATGGTCTATTGTTTAATCTCTCTCTTTCTTTCAGGGTGTTTATATTAACCAGGAGAGTGTCTGACTTGGGAGCGTTCTCATGTGGCTCCCTCTTCTGGAGGGCATCATGTCAGGGTGTGAGTTGCTCTCGCCCCGTGTTTCTTCTTAATGTGGTTTTTAGGTTCCATATTATTCTGGATCTTATGGTACAGCCATTCAGCCCCCAGTCCTCTCGGCTGGTGTGGCCTCATTGAGTGTGGTCCGGACTCTTTGAAATGTGATCCGTTCAAGCACCTTACGGAAATCGGACTCCTTATTGGTGGTCTGAGATCGATCGATCTCTCTCTGTCTCTGTCTCTCTCTGTCTCTGTCTCGTGTCTGAGTTGGGAGCGTTCTCATGTGGCTCCCTCTTCTGGAGGGCTTCATGTCAGGGTGTGAGTTGCTCTCGCCCTGTGTTTCTTCTTAGAGTGGTTTTTAGGTTCCATATTATTCTGGAACTTATGGTACGGCCATTCAGTCCCCAGTCCTCTCGGCTGGTGTGGTCTCATTGACTGTGGTCCGGCCTCTTTGGCTTTATGTGATCCGTTCAAGTTCCTTATGGAAATCGGACTCCTTATCGGTGGCCTGCGGTTTCTGGTTTTCACAGGAACGGATGGCCGGCCTATAATGAAATGTTGGCTGGATGGCCTCGTATGTCTTCCTCGGGCCTACCCATGGGTGGGCATTTCTGTCGTTGAGGCTTGTTTTTTCTCGGGCCAGGTAACCCTCGTGGGTGGCTCGCTGTGGCGCCTCGGCTGTTTTGCCTTACTAGGTGACCACGTGGTCTTCTGTCCACACCTTTTTAAGGTTCTAGACATTGGTTTCCTTTGCCTCTCAAGATGCTTCCTTTTTGGCGACGGATTCTCCTCTCAGCAGAGGAGCGTCCCCACCCTTGGTTGAACTGCTTTGGGACATCCCCAAGGTCAACCCTGTGGACCCCCTATGGACCCTGAAGTAGAAAACAAGAGATATGGTAAGAACTTACCTTTGTTATCTCTGTTTCTACGAAGTCCATAGGGTCTGAAGCACCTGCTTCATATGGGCTGTGTTACTGGTCACCGGTTTCCCGTCTCCTTTTCTGTGAGTATGGTTCTTGAGTGTTCCAGTTTTCTCTCTTTTTCTCTCCTCCTCCGGCCTTTGGCTACTTACAAACTGAGGTGCCTCTGGCTGGGGGGCGGGGTTATAGGGAGAGTGGACCCAAGTGCATCCTGGGAGCTAAAAGCTTTAATTGCATGGTGCCCGGATTTGGATCCCAACCTATACCCCCCAAGGTCAACCCTGTGAACCCTATGGACTTCGTAGAAACAGAGATAACAAAGGTAAGTTCTTACCATATCTCTTGTTTTTATGGTCCATTCGGTCCCCCCCCCCTCCCCCCCCCGCCTTTGTATTGTACCTGCATACTTATAAGCTGTGTGGTTGCATTAATTTACGTTCTATGAACTGGGTGTCTGCTCCAAGTATGTTTCAGTATTGTAGTGACCCCTGATCTCCACTCTTAATAGTCATTCGCTGATACTGGATGGATGTTTACTGTGTGTCTCTCGTAACATCAGGAACATTGCCAGGAGAACAGGGAGAAGCTGCGAGAGCAGGAGGAGAATATCGCACAGCTGAAGAAGCGGCTTTCCCAGGCAGCGAACGCAGAGGAGAAGCGAGTGGCCTGCCAGAAGAAAGCCTTTCAGCGTCTCCTCCATCGGGAACCGCGAGAGAACCTGCACGACCAGCAGTAAGTGACCAGATGGGGTGCTAGAACCTAGAGAGCCTTCGCAGGTCATGCAGCAGTGACACTTGGAGAGAGATCGGATCTGGAACTCTGTGCAATGTGATGATCCATGAACATTTAATTAGATAATCAAAATCTTTTTGAAACATAAATGCAGACAAAGATTTCTGTACAGATTCAGCTCTGTGGTTTCTGGGGCCCATGGGAGCAGCATCTTAATTAGTTTCACACCGCTATTATTACCCTATTATATACAGCAACCTGCCAAAGTACTTATTACATATTATACTTGTCTCTTTCAAGGTAGATGGTTGTAACAAGAGAATTCAGACCACTTCCTTCATGAAAGGAGCAATGGGAACATTTGGGCTCTGGCTGCCCGGGATATCTGCATCTTAACGGGAGGGTCTCTGGTTGCAGGGATCCTGTGTGCATGTAGTAGTAGGGCCTGTGGCTGCCAGGAACACTTTGTTGCATAGCAGAAGAGCCTCCAGCTGCCTGGAATATTTGGGCTCATATCAATGGGTGCTCTGGGTCTCAAGAGCACTTGAGTGCACAGCAATGGGGGGCCTCCAGTTGCCGGGAGCCCTTCATTATCTGGATCACCTGACCTTTTGTTTTCCTCTTCCAGGATTCTGGATGTAATTGACGGATATGAGAGACAAATGATGCTGCTGCAGAATGAGCTCCGGTGCGTATATGCTGAAGGTTCATCTACTGGAAGAGTAATATATGTACAACTATGACCCTGATGCCAGATAATGATATGACCAATTTGTATACGATAATTATCGGGCATGTACTAAGGATGCCCACAGAAGGGCCATTGGTTTGGCCGCTAGCCCTGTGCTTGTGCTGAATGGCAGTATTGCCCGGCGTGTGGTTGGCTTTAGGGATCAGTTCTTATCTGGTTGTGGTTACATTGTTTGAGGTTTGAGAAGTGATTGTGAGCTGTTGCCTGTTTCTAAATAGAATCAGGAGACAATATTGGTGTTATCTAGTTGTCTGTAAACAGATCTTCCTCTGCCATACCTCTCAGTGCAGTGTGCAGGTTCACCTGTAGATGGCACCAGTGGAAAAAAGAAAAGTTGAAGCTCCACCACCACCCCGCCCTACAGGGTACAGTTTTGTTGTAATGTATAGAAGTGATCTGGTATATACATTTACATAGACATGTCCATATAATACTCCATATATCTTCACCATGTGCTCCCGTCATGCTCTACGCTTCATACATAGTTTTGCAATATTGTTCTGTGCACCTACAGGTCTGTGGGCCTATCCTGTCCTAGATAAGATGTCTATGGCTGCCATACTGTATATGAAGTGGTTGGGATGCATTGGTATGGCACCAGGGAAACACTGGGAGTGTCTGTATTACATGTTTCTTGAAAGTAAGAGGACACTTGGACTATCTGTATTACATGTGTCCTGAGAATGAGGGGACAACAGGACTGTCTGTATTACATGTGTCTTGAAAGTAAGAGGACACTTGAACTATCTGTATTACATGTGTCCTGAGAATGAGGGGACAACAGGACTGTCTGTATTACATGTGTCCTGAGAGTGAGAGGACACCGGGACTGGCTGTATTACATGTGTCCTGAGAATGAGGGGACAACAGGACTGTCTGTATTGCATGTGTCCTGAGAGTGAGGGGACACCGGGACTGCCTGTAGTACATGTGTCCTGAGAGTGAGGGGACAACAGGACTGTCTGTAGTACATGTGTCCTGAGAGTGAGAGGACACCGGGACTGCCTGTATTACATGTGTCCTGAGAGTGAAGGGGCACAAGGACTGTCTGTATTACATGCGTCCTGAGAATGAGGGGACAACAGGACTGTCTGTAGTACATGTGTCCTGAGAGTGAGGGGACACCGGGACTGCCTGTATTACATGTGTCCTGACAGTGGACATTGGGACTGTCTGTATTACATGTGTCCTGAGAGTGAAGGGGCACAAGGACTGTCTGTATTACATGCGTCCTGAGAATGAGGGGACACCAGGACTGTCTGTATTACATGTGTCCTGAGAGTGAGAGGACACCGGGACTGGCTGTATTACTTGTGTCCTGAGCGTGAGTGGACACTGGGACTGTCTGTATTTCATGTGTGCTGAGAATGATAGGACATCAGGACTGCCTGTATTACATGTGAGTGAGGAGACGCCAGGACTGTCTGTATTACATATGTCCTGAGTGTGAGGGACACTGGGACTGTCTGTGATACATATGTCCTGGGAGAGAGGGGAGGCCAGGACTGTCTGTAGTACACGTGTCCTGAGAGTGGACACCGGGACTGTCTGTATTACATGTGTGTTGAGAATGATAGGACATTGGGACTTTCTACTTCAGGGTCCATAGGGGGTCCACAGGGTTGACCTTGGGGTATAGCTGGATCTGGATCCACGGGCACCACGCAGTTAAAGCTTTGCTGCTCCCAGGATGCACTTGGGTCCGTCCTCCTCTATACCCCGCCCCGGCCACAGGCACCTCAGTTTTAGTTGGTGCCCGGCCGGAGTCGGGTCACCCTGTCGCAGTGGGGCTGCAGGAGCAGCCCCTAAGCTTTATTTTAAAAGAGAAATTTTTTATTTTTTTCTTCTTTTTTTACACTTTTAGAGCGGCAGCATCAGACTGTCCTCTAGGACGTCCACGCTGCCGCTCCTTCTCCCCGCTGGCGCCGCGACGCCAGTACAGCTCTGGGGATCGCGGCGGGACCCTAGAGCCTGTACTAGCCGGGCTCTGGGGACTCCCTTGACTGCTGCCGGACGCGACGGGGATCAGGTAAGCCGCGGGTCGCCGCGTGCGGCGGCCCGCGGATACTTCAATGCAGTCAGGAGCCTCCGGTCTCTGGGGACAGACCGGAGGCGCTAGCGGCGGCGGCGGGCTCCCCCTCAATTGAGGAATACCCCGCGTGTCCGCTAGACCACCAGGGTATCAGGTTGGTAGCGGGACCGGCAACCCGGGGGTTAATTGCTAGCCAGGGGAGGCAGCCTTCCCTGTCTAGCGGCTCCTCCCCTCAGCTCAGCGCGCCTTTCAACTAGGAGTCTGGCGTCGCTGAGCTGCTCTTATCTCTCGGCCACTCCTCCTCTGAGGTCTCCGGCGGCCATCTTTACTGGCACATCGCAGACTCCCAGGCGGTATCAAGTGGACCGGTCCCCCTGTGTACCTCTCCCCTGCTAAAGGACAGTGTACACAGCGCTATAGCCCTCCCAGACACTGAATCTGGGCGGTTGATTGTAGCGGAAGGTGCAGTGAGTATAACTTTTCTGCATTGTATGTGACTATTGCTAGTGATACCTGTCTGTGACTTATTCTCCTTTACTGTCAGCTTATACCTATCCCTTTCCTTCTCCTACGGCCCGGCAGGTGTGTGGGGGAAGGGCGTTTTTCTGAGACCCTCACTTATATAAAACACGTATTTGTGGGGTCAGTCACATACTGTTGTGTGCTACACAGTACCATATCTGGGCTGTTGTGTCGCATACTGGTGAGTGCGCGGGTGTTAAAACCGTAATTCCTCTGGTGATACCTGTTTCTTGTGATTTACGGTATCATGTCTGATGAGGAGACTGAGCGCTCTGTGGCTCCTGTGCTATTTTCCTGCAGACGCTGTGCTGCTGGAGTTGATGGGGAGGACTTATCTCAGGATGGTCTGTGCGGGCGGTGCCAGCTGGTACCGGGCCCCTCCAACCCCCCTGTATCACAGGACCCACCTTGGGCGATGTTTTCACAGGTGCTGGCGTCTATTGCGGACCGGTTATCGGTCCCATCAGCGGTCCCTTCTAGGGCGTTACCGCAGCCCACCATCCCCCATTCCCCGAGGGTTCCACAAATGTTGCGGTCTTCCCCCGGGGCCCAGACTGTGGGTCCTTACTCGGGACTGCCTGTGTATGTGCAGTCTTCCCCAGGGACGTGTCAGTCTGTAGTGCCTTTGCAGCCTCCGCCTTGGGTGGATGTTCTATCCAGCTCCGTACAGAGTCTGGCGGCTTCATCCTCGGCGTTTCAGTCCATGTTGCAAGGTGATGTGCCACCAAGGGTGTCTAAACGTCCGGTTGTGAGTTCACTAGCTGCGCAGTTGTCGGACTCGGAAGTGTCCTCAGATGATGGAGAAATCCATGAGGACTCTGACTCTGATGTCATGGGGCAGGAGGTGGAAGCTAAGTCCTCCATTAATGTTCCAGCCTTAGTTAGGGCGGTGCGGGCTATCCTACATGTTGAGGATGATGCGCCGGCTCCTAGGTCGAAGTTTCCTAATTTTAAAAAGGCCAAGGTGACCTCAACTGTGTTCCCCCTGTCTGATCAATTATCGAATCATATGGCGGCGGCCTGGCAATTACCTAGTAAGAGGTTCCATCCACAGAAGAGGTTGGCGGCGAACTATCCTTTTCCTGAAGCTCATTGCAGGAAATGGGAAACTCCGCCGGCGGTGGATTCCCACGTTACCCGCTTGATCAAAAGCGCGACGTTGCCATTGCCGTCTATCTCCTCTTTGAAGGATCCCACGGACAGGAAGGTGGAGACTTGTTTAAAGTCCATTTATTCTCTTTCCGGGGCGGTGGCTCGCCCGTCCATGGCTATCTCCTGGGTGGCTAAAGCCATTGAGGTATGGGCCAATGCCTTGGAGGATACCTTTCCTGATGAGGCTCCGGATATCCAGAGAGCGTTAGTGGGACAGATGCGGGATGCAGCTTCCTATATTGGGGAAGCGTCTTTGGATGCCAGCCTGCTCACTTCTAGGGTGTCGGCTGCAGCGGTATCTGCTCGGCGCTCCCTGTGGCTGAGGTCCTGGAGGGCTGATGCAGATTCAAAAAAGGGTCTGGAGGCCTTGCCTTTTAATGGTGATTTACTATTTGGTCCGGATTTGGACAGAATAGTGGATACTTTGGCTAAGTCCAAGTCGGCTTTTCTCCCTTCGGCCTCTGCGCCGGCTAAAGTGAGGAGCTCTGCCTTTTGGTCCTTTCGGGTTCAGGGTAAGGCCAAGGGCCAGTCCTTCCCGAGACATTCGGCGACCAAGGCCGCACCCAAGCCCAAGAAGCAAGCATGGAGTGCTCGACGCCCTTCTTCCAAGCAGGAGGATAAGCCTGCTGCCTGATGGGACGGGCCTCTCTCTGGGGGACCCCAGAGTGGGAGGCCGACTTCTCCAATTCGCCCAGTGTTGGCACAATACCACCACGGATGCCTGGGTTCGAGAAGTAGTCTCTCAGGGTTACGCCCTGTCTTTTCGGTTCAGGCCGCCCCACCAGTTTTTCTGTACGAGTCCTTCTCTGGACAAGACCAAAGCTGGTCAGATTCAGGTAGCTATAGAATCCTTGCTACAAGCAGGGGTCATTGTTCCCGTTCCGCAGTCTCAGCGCGGGACGGGGTACTATTCTACTCTGTTTCTGGTACAGAAACCCAATGGTTCTCATCGCCCTATCCTGAATTTGAAGTCTCTGAACAGATACCTCGGAGTTCCCAGGTTCAGGATGGAAACGTTACGTTCCATCATTCTGGCGATGGAACCCGGGGATTATATGGTCTCCCTCGATATCCAGGACGCCTATCTCCATGTGCCCATAGCACCGGCACATCAGCGGTATCTGAGGTTTGCTATCCTGAACCATCACTACCAATTTCGGGCGTTGCCTTTTGGCCTTTCCACGGCTCCGAGGGTGTTCACCAAGGTGATGGCGGTTATGGCTGCCCACCTTCGGGGTCAGGGTCTACGTCTGTTGCCGTACCTGGACGATCTTCTGCTGCTGGCGAGCTCCCCGGAGGTGCTTCTTCGACATCTCCACCTGACCATTGCTTGTCTTCAAGCACACGGGTGGTTGATAAACTGGAAGAAGTCCTCCCTGATTCCATCACAGCGGATGGTTCATTTGGGAGCCCTGCTGGATTCTCGTCAGCAGCGGATTTTCCTGACTCCAGAGAAGGTCTCCTCCCTGCAGCTGCGGATACACAGTTGCCTGAGCAGTTGCCGCCTGTCGGTCCATTCAGCTATGAGAGTTCTGGGGTCCATGGTGTCGACATTCGACATGGTGGAATTTGCCCAGTTCCATTCCCGGCCCCTGCAGGCGCTGATTCTATCGGAATGGAACGGGTTACCTCACCGGATCCGCTCTCAGATGCTGGTGTTGTCCGCGGAGGTTCGGCAGTCTTTGGCTTGGTGGCTTCAGACGGTGCATCTGGTCGAGGGGCGCCCCTTTTGGATCCCGGACTGGGTCCTGCTCACGACGGATGCCAGTCTTCGGGGTTGGGGGGCAGTGACCGGCTCATTATCGCTTCAGGGTCGTTGGTCCGCGGAAGAAGCACTTCTCCCCATCAACATCCTGGAACTGCGGGCTGTGTACAGGGCCCTGCAGTCGTCCGGCCCCGCTCTTCACGGAAGGGCGGTTCAGGTGCAGTCCGACAACGCTACCACGGTGGCGTACATCAACCACCAAGGGGGAACTCGCAGTCGGGCAGCAATGTCGGAGGTGTCTCGCATTCTTGCTTGGGCGGAGTGTCACGTTCCAGCGATCTCGGCAGTCTTCATTCCCGGAGTCCTCAATTGGGAGGCGCACTTCCTCAGCCGTCACGATGTGCATCCCGGGGAATGGTCGCTTCACCCAGAGGTGTTTCAGCTACTCGTGGACAGGTGGGGGCTGCCGGAGCTGGACTTGATGGCCTCCCGTCACAATCACAAGTTGCCCGTTTACGGGTCAAGGACAAGAGACGCAGGCGCCTGTCTGGTAGACGCTCTGTCGGTGAAATGGACGTTTCACCTGGCGTATCTGTTTCCTCCGATATCCTTACTTCCTTGGGTTCTGCGGAACTTCAAGCAGGACGGCGGCACGCTCGTGCTGGTGGCTCCGGCGTGGCCCAGATGTCCTTGGTACTCCGATCTGAGGTGCCTCTCCATCGACGCTCCGTACCTTCTTCCTCAGCGTCGGGACCTGTTGTCTCAGGGGCCCTGCCTTTACCCGGATCTGGGTCGGCTGTCTTTGACGGCGTGGCTCTTGAGACAGCCGTCTTGAGGTCTAGGGGTTTCTCCAGTTCAGTGATTGGTACCATACTTAGGGCACGCAAGCCTGCCTCCGCGCGGATTTACCACAGGGTGTGGCGCACTTATTTTCAGTGGTGTGAATCCAGAAACTATGATCCGCAGGTGTTCCGGGTTTCCAGAATCTTGGAATTTCTTCAATCGGGTTTGGACCTCGGCTTACGCCTGGCCTCTCTGAAGGTTCATGTGTCTGCTTTGTCCGTGTGGTTTCAGCGACGGATTGCTACACTGCCAGATGTTTACACCTTTTTCCAAGGTGTTCTCAGGATCCAGCCTCCCTTCGTGCCTCCGGTGGCTCCGTGGGACTTGACGGTGGTACTGAGGGTCTTGCAGGGTCCTCCTTTTGAGCCGCTTGAGTCGGTGGAGCTCAAGTGGCTGACGTTTAAGACCATTTTTCTCCTGGCAATTGCTTCGGCCAGGAGGGTTTCAGAATTGGGGGCGCTTTCCTGTCGCCCTCCTTTTCTGATTTTTCACCAGGACAGGGCAGTGCTCCGCACGCTTCCTGAGTTTTTGCCCAAAGTGGTTTCAAAGTTCCACATTAATCAGGAACTTGTTGTGCCAGCTTTTCAGTCACCTGATCTTTCTGCTGGTGAGGCTTCCTTGGATGTGGTCCGGGCACTTAGAATCTATGTGGACCGGACTGCTTCGGTTAGGAAGTCGGATTCTTTGTTTGTCCTCTTCGGTTTTCACAAGAGGGGTTGGCCTGCCAACAAGCAAACGTTAGCCCGTTGGCTTCGTTCAGTTATTTGTGAGGCTTATGCGCAGGAGGGTTTACCTGTGCCAGCCTCTGTTAAGGCTCATTCCACTCGTTCTGTGGGTCCCTCTTGGGCTGCTAGACGTGGCGCCTCCGCTGTTCAGCTGTGTAAGGCGGCTACTTGGTCTTCAATTCAGACGTTTTTGAGGTTTTATGCGTTTGACACCTTCGCCTCTCAGGATGCATCCTTTGGGCGCCGGGTACTCCTTTCAGCACAGGAGCGTCCCCGCCCTTAGTTGAACTGCTTTGGGACATCCCCAAGGTCAACCCTGTGGACCCCCTATGGACCCTGAAGTAGAAAACAAGAGATATGGTAAGAACTTACCTTTGTTATCTCTGTTTCTACGAAGTCCATAGGGTCCACAGGGCGCCCGCCCTGACGCACCTGGCTTCAAATGGGCTGTGTGGCTGGTCACCGGTTTTCCGTCTCCCATTGTGAGTATGGTTTCTTGTGTGTTCCAGTCTTCCTTCTCTCTGTTTAGTCTCCTCCTCCGGCCTTAGCTGCTTACCAACTGAGGTGCCTGTGGCCGGGGCGGGGTATAGAGGAGGACGGACCCAAGTGCATCCTGGGAGCAGCAAAGCTTTAACTGCGTGGTGCCCGTGGATCCAGATCCAGCTATACCCCAAGGTCAACCCTGTGGACCCTATGGACTTCGTAGAAACAGAGATAACAAAGGTAAGTTCTTACCATATCTCTTGTTATCTCTATTACATGTGTGCTGAGAATGATAGGACATTGGGACTGTCTGTATTACATGTGTGCTGAGAATGATAGGACATTGGGACTGTCTGTATTACATGTGTGCTGAGAATGATAGGACACCTGGACTGTCTGTGTAACGTGTCACTTTTTTATGTATAAGAAACTCTTATATTAAGCAATGTGCGTTTACAAACGTTATCCACCTAAATGCATCCAATTATAGCCACAGAGCAGGACCTAATCGCTGCCACCTAAGATTATTGCAAAACTAAACTCCAGGCCGATGTAGTTCTAACTTAAATACTGCCCCTTAGTGTGCGAGTAATAACATTACATACATGTTCTGTGTTGCCTCTTCTAACATGTGTAGTGTTTAATCCTGATATATTCACTTACTTGCTTTGGGTTCTCGTGTGTGTCATCACATGACGCTTCCTTCCATGAAGTGAACTGTGAGCCTGATTCAGCAAGGATGGCAATTGCAAAGCTGCACGCAGGCTATAGATATATGATATATGCACGCAGGCTATAGATATATGATATATGCACGCAGGCTATAGATATATGATATATGCACGCAGGCTACAGATATGATATATGCACGCAGGCTATAGATATATGATATATGCACGCAGGCTATAGATATGATATATGCACGCAGGCTATAGATATATGATATATGCACGCAGGCTATAGATATGATATATGCACGCATGCTATAGATATATGATATATGCACGCATGCTATAGATATATGATATATGCACGCATGCTATAGATATATGATATATGCACGCAGGCTATAGATATGATATATGCACGCAGGCTATAGATATGATATATGCACGCAGGCTATAGATATATGATATATGCACGCAGGCAGCTTTGCCATGGCGATCCTTGCTATTATGCAAATGCAGCATGAGGTGTATGACACCCCCTGCTGCATTTGTGATCCCAGCACTTCGACGGAGGTCGCAGGCTGGGATCACCACCGTGACCGTCGGTGGTGGATGGTCGCGATGGTGGACGGTGCTGGGCCTCCGGCCAGCTGAGTAAGCCTCAGCTTACACAGGCTGGCCGGCTTGCAAGCCCAGGACACTGCATAGATCAACACAGATCCTGGGGTGGCCACTCCCAGGAAACAGAGCGGGAACGTCGGCTGCCCCCACAACGCCTTTTAAATGCCTCTGCTTGTCAAGCAGGTTCAAGGGTCTGCGTGCGACTACACAGGACCCATTCTACACAATCGCAGAATGGGTCCTGCACACGCGCAGATTCCATATAATCGGGAATCTTGCGTGCACTGCTGATTCAGGCCCTATGTCGCTGTGTTTGGTGTTTATGGCCAGGTCTCCTGGTAGTCGCAGGACTGGGGACCTAATTGATGTTATTTGGCTATGTTCCCGCAGTTTGCTCACCTTTCAGTAACCAGCACCCTGCTCTTGGTGCTTCCTCTGCCGTGGTTCCTGTCTGGTAAAACCACATAATCTCTTCATGTTTTCTGACTTCACTTGTAAATCACTCTTTTGAACATGTGGGTTTCTGTAAACTTTTTTTTTCCCCCACTTAGGGCCGTATTCAATTAGCCACAAAAAGTGCAGTTTGGAGAAAAGTTTTCTCAGATTTGCATTTTTCCCTGTTTTCAAAGTATCTCCATATGCAACTCCCCTGAGTCTTTCCTATGCGAAAACTCCATAGGCAAAAACAGGCGAAAAAGTTTCTCCAGCAAAAGGCAGGAGAACAGAAGTGCAAAATCCCTATTTTGGGGTACAGATGTGGGGACTTGGTTCAGAACACCCCCCCCCCCCCCCCCCCTAATGACTAATAGGGCAAAACATTTACTTAACTCACCTCAAAAAATACATCTCATTTTTTGGGGCTAAAATAGAAAAAATTGTTGGAAAGTGGGGGGCCTGGTACTTTGGGGGGCTATATGGCTGGGACAGGTGTTTTTGGGATTGCACGAGGCTGCAGCTGGTGTATTTTGAGATTTTTTTAAATTTTCATTTTAGAGACCTAAAAATATACTAGGACCCATTTTCAGGTACCCCAAATGTAACCTCTGTACTTATTTTTCAGAAAAAACATTGCTTTATATAATTTTTCCACACACTGTATGCATATAACAGCCCTTTACAACAAAATAAGTTCACTAAATACCTTTATTAGGGCTGCTACTACTATTCTATATTGATTCCCAGGGTCACTGAAGCTTTTTATGGGGTACAGACTGATTTCCTCCCCCCCCCCCCAAAAAAATGGTCCTTTTCGCTAGTTTCACTTTGGAGAGCATTCGCCTATCCGCGTTTTCGCGTGTTTAACAATTGAATAGGGCGAAAAGCGGGGATGAGCATGGAGAAAACATTGCGGAAAAACAGGCGAATTCAATACTTTTTTTTGCGGCTAATTGAAAATACCCCTTAATGCAGAGCTTCCGTATTTCTGTCCCACCCAAACTGGTGACCCCTACAGGTAGACCCAGGCATTACATGCTCACTCCATGAAATCGTTGCATCTGTTACAAAAGAAAACCAGAAAATCATGGATTTATAAGTATTGAGTTGTTTCCAGATCACTTTTTAATAGTATAAAGATAGTATTATTTGATACCTAATACAAGGCCCCATTTTGTTTTTCTTTATAACTGATGCAACTATTTAATGGAATGAGCTGACACTGGCAGAGAGGTCTAAATCTCCCATATATCTGTGTACACTCCTATAGCTAATACCATATCGGTCCTGTTATTACTTGTAGGAAATATGAGTCTGTGGATCACCCAGTTCGGGAGAGAATATTCTCCAGAGGATCTTTGGATTTGGACACCACAACAAATTATAAAGCTCTAATCAAGGTGAGATTGCTCCAATGGGATCGCTGGCGTTTTACTGAATGCTCAATAAATAATACGTTTGTAAACTTTAATCCCTTGAACTCCACTGTATTCATCACTCCGCTAATCTGACACGTTCTGCTCTCTAAAGTCTTATCAAGATCAAATTAAAGAAGCGAGAAGAAAGAATGAGGATCTGGTGAGAGAGAATTCCCAGCTCCGAGAGGAGACGGAGAGCAGGTAGGGCGCTGCCCGCGTAACATCCGATACCGTTATTCCTCCGCATTGGGTTCCCCATCATGGAACGCTGCCGTTCTCCCTCTCCGTGGCCTAATTGTGCCTATAGGAAGAGGACTTTTGATTATAACTAGTGTAACCCTATCATGACTTAGGACATGGGGAGCAGGTCAGAGTGTCCAGAGCTGGGAACAAGTCAGGGGAGACAGGGAATTGCCATTAGGTTCTTCATACCTGGCCTCGTGCTCGCCATAGTCGTAGGTTGTTCGGTCCGTTGTGGTTGGACGATTGGAAGTGCGTGGTCATTGGAGAGCTGTGTCCATGCCGCCAGAATGTCCCCAAGCTGCGCCATTGGTCTATACCCTGCAGAGGTCCGCCCATGTAAATATATAATAGCAAATGTAAGACAAGGCAGAGGTAGAAGATAATATACCACATATTAGACCATGAGATCGTCTTCCTTCTGTTTCCTCTGCGACAGGCCCACCGCCCGGGAATTCAAACTGTACAAGCAGCAGATGAGGAAGATGGAGAAAATTCTCCTCCAGAACAATATCAGGTGAGAAGCCACATTGTTCTTCTCCATTGGGAGCACTGCAGGGGTTGGGTGACCATTGTTGTGGGTTAAATTGTTAAGATCAAAGAAATATTTTATCTCTCTGTGCATCAAAGCAGCGACTGGCACATGAAATGGGTCTCCCACGAGGATGGCATTACATAGATCTCAGCGGAACCGTTACACTATGATAACAACGCTCAGCATATTGTGAATGGATTATATATTGAGAACACCTGGAGTCTGCGATTATCTGATCCTGTCCTCTGTTTATGGAGTAGGGTCCGTGGGGCAACACAAGAGAAAAAGGAAGAGACTCCGGTGCAACCAACCAGCGCAGATATCAGAGGCGTAGATGGTCTGACCGCTAGTGAGTGTCAACAGCAGCTCCAGGTAATGCCTACCATGTACATCCCGTCCATGCTGTGCTCGCTGGACCCCTATATACTGTACATACTGGCCTCTGTGTAGTGTATGCAGTCTCACCGTCACTTCTGTGCTTGTACAGAATGTCTGCAGGGAGCTGAATGTTCAGGATGCGAAAGATCTTATTCCAGTGGCTGCTTCTAGATGCCAACAAGCAGAGACCTGTTTGAGGCTGCACAAGGTAAGGGAACGGCAGCCCTAAAGCGCTGTCTGTCTGTCTGTTGTAAAGGTTTCCCTGTTGTGCACATTATTGCGGCTTTATTACTGAAATGTCTACATCTGCAGTTGATCAATGAGTTAGAAAACTTGTCAGACTTTTATAAAAGTTTCATCCAGAAAGTTGTCAGTGACGTTATGGACTACTAAGCTTGTGACCTGTACTAGAAACTGGTCGCTCCTTCTCATAAGAATAAACCCCCATCTTCCAGAATGGGACAATGTCTTCACAATCTTAGTTATAAATATGTCTATAGCTATGACCAGTGTCTATACACACAGCTCAGATGGTGGGACATTCTCCATGTGGGATGGGGGCTATGGGCTCGATTCAGACCCGCTCGCTAGGAAGCATTCGCTCGTAGCTGGCGATGGTTCGCAATATGCGCATGCATCGCAGTGCGCCAACCAATGCGAGAGATCGGGAAGCGTTCTATCACTGCACATAGACTACCCAGCAGAGTGAGTGATAGGAGAAGCCGTTTGTGGGTGGTGACAGGGGTTGGCCGCTAGAAACGGGGGAGTGGAGGTGCGAACACAGGCGTGCCTGAGCGTCTTAACGCCGTTTCAGAGGCGTGCATAATTAAGAGGCAGCGTCATAGTACACGTCACCTGGTTGTATTTCTCACTAAAGTGCTTGTGATAGGGTATGGTCAGCCACAAGTACTGCGCATGCATCCGATGGTACTCGATGTACCGATGGTTGCATACACTTCCTAGAGATGACGTGCGCAAGTGGGTGTCTGCATACACAGGGCGATCGCACGTCAAGGCATAGTGGGCGTGCTTATGCCTTGCCGTGCGATCGCCTGCCTTGCTGTCACTTAGCCGAATTTGCATACGAATCGAGCAAGCGGGTCTGACTGAGGTCCTATATGCATTGTGGTCGTCTGACCTTTGTTATCTATATCAGAATAATCTTTATGTATCATGTGCTAATTGTGTCTTCCAGATCCTCTCTGATATAAGCTCGGTGGTTAGTGGCCCCCGGGCCCCTCAGCTCCTCTATAAGCATAACACCTGGATGCGGGAGAATCGAGGCGCAGACGCCAGCCATGAGTCAGATTTCATTCACCTTCTCCCAACGGTAGAACTATGGGCAGGACAACTGCTGTCACTACAGGTAGGGCCTGTCAGGTGCCCCCATATAACGCTCTGAATACGCAGTGCACCTCTATGTGTATACATGTGCCTAGATCTCCACCACAGTAACTAGGATTTTGGCATTGGTTTGCACCAGTCGGTGGCAGTAGGTGTGCCAGAGCATCTCACTGTTTATGCGTAGACCAGATTTTTCTTTTGCTGAGCAAGAGTATTTTATTATTTAAGTGAAGAAGACAAATTTGTAAGGATTGGTGGTGTTCACTATACGTTTAATGGGACCCATTTAGCATTAGCATCATTAATGAAGTACATTTGTCCACCTGATAAAGCCAGTCCCAGCGTCCCCTCACTCTCAGGACACATGTAATACAGACAGTCCTGGTGTCCCCTCACTCTCAGGACACATGTAATATAGACAGTCCTGGTGTCCCCTAACTCTCAGGACACATGTAATACAGATAGTCCTGGTGTCCCCTCACTCTCAGGACACATGTAATACAGACAGTCCTGGTGTCCCCTCACTCTCAGGACACATGTAATACGGACAGTCCCTATACCCCCCTCACATGCAGGGACAGCAACAGAAATCTTGGGGCCCGGTACACTGATGTCTCTGCGGGCCCCACCTTCTCATCACCACCCCCAGTCCCGCACATCCCTCCCCTGCATGTGTGATATGTGATGTATGATAATGTTAACTGAAATATATGCCAGCATTTAAATAAAGTAAAAATACATTATGACTTGCATCACTGTCTCTCTGTCACTGATGATGCAGCTGTAGTTCTTGTCTGCCGTCTCTTGCAAGGTCTTCTAAATGACAGTGCTGTGGATGCCTCAGGGGTAGGAGGGATGGTGTCTGCAGCCAGCCATCCTCAGTCCTCAGCCCCTCATCACCATCTTCAGCCCAGAAACCTCCATCCCTAGCCCCCATCACCTTCCTCCGTCCCTAGCCTCCATCACCTTCCACCGTCCCTAGCCTCCATCACCTTCCACCGTCCCTAGCTCCCATCAACTTTCTCTGCCCCCAGTCCGTCACCTTACTCTGCCCCTTCACCACCTTCCGTCCCCAGCACCCAGCCCCTATTCCTCTATCATCACCTAGCCCTTCTCCTCAACAGCACAGACTTCCTGATGGCCCAGCGGGGAAGACGTGCGGCGACGTGACCTATGACGTCACGTCGCCGCATTGCTCACTTAAAGGTCAGGCCCGTCCCGGGCCGCAGCTGAGCCACCTGGAAGAGCCCATCACTGCCCAGGCCAGGCTACAAGGGAATCGAAGCTGAGGCTGGGCAGTGACTCTGGGTCCCGGCGGCCTCGGCCCGGCAAGAACAATAAGTCTGTCGGCTTGTTTTGTGCCCGTCTGGTCCTCTGTGCCCCTCTGGACCCCCCTAGCCCCCCCCCCCCCCCCTGTCGCCGGGCCTGCTCACATGTAATACATGCAGACCTAATATCCCATCATTGTCTTGATGAATGTGTGCCATATTTTAGGGTAAACCAGTCAGTATTTTATGAGAAAAATACAATTATCCTATGAAATGAAAGGAGACATGTTTGCTGCTTTTCCTAGGAATTTTTTCTTTTGAAATCGGTAGTGTGTGTATATAATATATATATATTATTTTTCCACTGAATGGTCACTGATTCTATACAAATTATACCTTTGCCTCTATTACTAATGTGGTTAATAACACCACTATGATTGTTATCCACACTAATATTGGCATCGTTGCTAATGCTATTATTGGGAATATGGTTAGTGACCTTTTCCTTATACTTCATTACTATATTATTTGAATGTCGTTTAGTAATACTATTTGTGTTTCTATAAACATATCAGTGTAATTCATATTTTTTTGTTTATTATTTCTTTTTAATATAGAGATATTTATTGACATAGACAGATATATTTATGAAGTTTAATAGAATTATCCCGACTTATTGGGTCATATATATGCTGGGACACTAGACTGATTATTATGTTAATTATGTCATAATATTTTTGAATAATGTCATATATATATATATATATATATATATATATATATTTCCTTTTTTTTTTTTTTTTAAATATATATTTTTATATGTTTATTAATTGTTTTACTATATATATATATATATATATATATATATATATATATATATATAATTTTTAAACAATTGGTTTAACCAGTAGGATACATTTAAATTGCTCTGTAATTGGCTAAGGCTATGTGTGGTTAATTACGAGCTGTGCTGGATGGAGCCTTGAATAAGCTATTATGGGTTAAAATAAACTAATTAGATTGATTGACTGACCAATCAATTCCACTCTAGGGTTATTTAAACTAAATAACGGATACAGGGGAATACCTAGGCTTGAAAAAGGCTACAGCAGTAGCCGAAACGCGTTGCCGTTCCCACCAAGGAGACTGGAGAATCCTACTTATACCTAATGCCCATCTCTATACCTGGCTGCCCTTATAACGAGCTGAGATTTATATTATAATTTGCTCCTCATCTATCGTGGCAGAGATGTTTCTGTAGCGGAGGACTGACATATACCACGGAGCTGTAAGGACGCTGACCTAACCGTCTGTCATTGACGCTGTCTGGTCCTGAGACGGGGATCTGTCTGTGAACCTCAATGTGAGTGACTATCACCGCTTACAGTACTGTCCCCGTTACGTCCCGACACCCAGCTATTGCATCCCGGAGATCGCTACTAACCTTGGCGGACACACCACGCTGGATGTTCATCTGCCACAAGCAGTTGCCATTCTGCGGCACCTGGGCCCCTGATCTAAGCTGACGGTGTATTGTGGGATAACCCGCTTTGGCGCAGAGGGCTAACACATATCATGGAGCTCTAAGGATGCTGATCTACTTGATTGCCACCTATGTCACTTGGTCTTGAAATGGCTAAATGTCTGTGAACTACTACGTGAGTAACCACAAGTGATTACAGCGTCGCCCACGTTATTATTTTGTCACAGACAGAGATACAGAGACTCGGCTACCTATTTTGGAGATACTAATTGAAGTCCAGCTGGTACATCACGCTGGAATTTTACCTGTTATAAGCAGCCACTTTCTTTTCATTATCTGGGTGGTTGTTATAGGTGTACATAGAGATGCCAATGAAGTTTCCTTGATATATACGTTGCATTGATACATTGTACAAGACTTAATTTCAGCCTCTAGCATTCTGACTGTTAAGTGCATGCCATACACCCCAGGTCAATGGTACTAATCTTGCTTTTCTATTTATGAAAAGAAACATTGTTACTCAGACCTGAATTTTTAAGGATCTCCAGGATTATTGCAACTTCCTAGTTTTCCACTAGCTACAAGTAACATCAGATTGACTTTTATTTTCATTCATGTTTGTTTGTATCGTCTTATTAGTGTCTGTGTATGTATATGGTTTTAAGTGAGAGTCTGATCAACTCCAATTTATATCTATGTACTGTTCCATAAGTATCATCTTTCAATGATTGATGTAGTGTGATTTATGTACTCATATGCAATAAGTTTGTGGAATTTTATTCATGTGTGTTAGACTGGTGTCCCAGCATAGACATTAGAGCGCAGTCTTTCCTTGTCTATTTTGTTTTTATAAGGTTGGCAATTACCTTATTTTGACTGCTAAATTAGTGTTTGATCCCCCTGCCTCACTAGCGCTGGGTTTCTATATATTTTTTCAGCACTAGTAGGTTCTGTGACTCTCCCTGGAGCAGAGAGTAGTCCTACTGAGTGGAACTTTAGAGGCATTTCGCTTCATATTATAGTAGATCAGGAGATACTAACCATACAATAGTGACTAACCCAGACCCTTTCTCTCTGGAAGACCCTACACCGGGCATTGCGGACGCTGAGTCAGAAGCTCCTACCAGACCAGCAGTTGAACAGAACACAAGAGCCGCCCGATAGTGTCCGCGTGGAAGAACTTCTGCTCCTTGTGGACACGATGGTGGAAGATGTGGAGAGCAGGAAACAGGTAGTGACCCCCTGACCTGACCGTCACACAGCTACAAACCTTTAAACCGATCACCTTAATAATTTCTTTACGCGTAACCATTACTTAGCCGTATAGCGGCACCATTGTGTGGATCCAGCCTATGCTTTCATTCAGGACATCACTGAATATTATCTCAGCCCAAGAAAAGGCTTCCTGCCCTGTGTTAGTGACTATTCTTCTTTAAAGTATTGTAACCGTTATTTGCACAACATACATTATGGAATATCTACACTCCCTTTATCCATTTGTTGTTACAATGTTCCTATGTACAATACTGTATATGCCGATCTTTCCTGTAAGCGGTTGTTACCTCTGTACATAAAGAGATAATTAGTGATCAGCAAACACAGAGATGCTTAGGCTGAGTGGAACATTTATTATTCCCTTGTCTGTAGGATTCCAGCAGTATTTCGCCCCACACCCTGCAGGCACTGGTCACCCACTTCCAGAAACTGTTTGACGTTCCGTCTGTGATCGGCGTCTATCCTCGCATGAACGAAGTGTACAGCAAGCTCGGCGAGATGAACAACGCCATGAAGAACCTACGCAGCATCCTTGGTCTAGGTAATGTCTTACCTGTAACTTGTCTGTAACGTGTTCCTCTGGCTGTGCTTCCGTATACTCTCCGTGCCTCTCCTTAGATGACCTGGCCACCGCAGCAACACTGGTCAGTGCCGTATGGGGACTGTGCCAAGAGGCAGAAGGGCAAAGTCAGAAGCTGCAGCAAGTACTCGGCACTCTGGATATAGAGAGGTACAGCAACGGTGCCCTCCCAGTGCTGACTGCACAGAAACAAGTGGCATTTGTGTGATTGCTGATGCGGCTGCCTAAAATCTTAATGACTTTACTTGTCACTTTGCAGTATAATTAACAAGATCGAGGAACACGAGGAGTTCTTCCCAGCATTTGATGGGTTAATAAAGGCGCTGCTTGATGTGCTAGGTAGGTCATTTAGGTGTAATATCCACTATAGCATCTCTTGGTACAATTACCGTTCTGTTTGTGGAGAATAAAGTATCCGGCAGAGCGCACAGACTGACTTATTACTAGAGATGAGCCGTTCGGTTTAACAGGTTTTTTTTGCCAAATTAGCGCAAGTTCGGATTTATTTTATTGGCTGTCCAAAACACGTAAAATTAGTTTTTCAGATCTGAACCAGAACCAAACCGCTCATCTCTACTTATTACACGCTCTTACTGCTATACTTTACCTAAGTAACGGATGTACTCCCTGCTCTGGAAGTACCATTGAACTTGATGAGTGGATGGCTAAGAGGGAATCGCCACGTCTGCCTCTAAGCGATGTGTCCTCCACAGTAGAATTTACATAGAACCTAACACATAAAACCTATTAGACTTCTGGTTGTGTATTTCCTATATTTATTTATTTCTTTACTTTTGCAGAAATCGATTACCTAGATGCGATTCTCCCGGAGGTGAAAAGATTAAAAGCGCTGGACTTGCATGGACATTAAATTTATTTATTTTTTCATTTTATCTTTGTTTTTTTTAAATAAATTTTTATAAAACACGGTTGTGAAATCCCTTCAGTGTATAAATTGGCTTCTTCCCTCCCCATCTTGTGCCGATCACACTGTACGTAAAGGTGCCTACACACTTGGCGGTCTGCACACGATCCCACGATGTGTACGATTTCCCTTGAAACTCCTCCCCGGCAGCTCTGCACATGATTTGGTGTTTAAAGTGTCCAATTTACAAACGATCTCTCGTGCATCCAGTCTTTTTCCAGTGCATTGTGTCCCAGATAGGCAGATCTGACGAGGCGATGTACGACCAGCGGGGACGCGTATCGTGATCGTGAGTGGGGACTCACGATTTGGGCATATTTTACACGATCTGTCGGAATCGGCCAGATCGGGTAAAATATCGCCAAGTGTGTAGGCACCTCAAGGCCGCTCCTGTCCTCCCCATCTTGTACCTGATCACACTATGTAAGGCGGCTCCTGCCCTCCCCATCTTGTGCCGATCACACTGTATGTAAGGCGGCTCCTGCCCTCCCCATCTTGTGCCGATCACACAGTATGTAAGGTGGCTCCCACCCTCCCCATCTTGTGCCGATCACACAGTATGTAAGGTAGCTCCCACCCTCCCCATCTTGTACCTGATCACACAGTATGTAAGGCGGCTCCCACTTTTAGAGGAGGGACCTAGGGAGAGAAAGTGTGCCGCAACAAAGTGAATATTACTGTGCACTAAATAAATATATATTTATAATTATAGATCATCATAGGGGAGGTGATTTAGGTAGACAATGGGTTAGCTAGATACTGTAGTGGCAGCCAGGGTTGGCTGGTTTAAACCAAAAAAAAAAAAAAAAACACTTTTTTTTTTTAACATGCTGTGACTACAGGGATGGCGCTGTGACTTCTTAAAAAAGCCCATTATAAGGGAATACCCCTAGTATTATTCCACATTGTTGATGCTTGTGGTCTTCATTTAAGTGAGCTGAACCAGTACAGTAAATTCACACATACAATAGAGAAATAGGGAAGATGAACCAGATTAGAGAGGTACTAAATCTGCCTAGCATCAGCTAAAATGCCACAAACTCCTCCCCTAAAAATCCTATAGGACGGGAAAACCGCAACTAACATTCTCAATCTTACAGGGTAAAGACTCCAACACAAAGAGGCAATACACAGAGAAACACCTCATAGTTTAATCTCCTTTATTTCAATTCAAAATCTTCAGTCCTACTAAGATGAGCAAACGTCGTTCAGACATATTTCATTTGTACACACGATATATCAGCAGTCCAATTGAATGGACATTACATCGGCTAATGTGTTCCCAGCATAAGTCTGGCTCTCTTGATGAGATACAAAATCGTAATAACTTTGGATTGTTAATGGTAGAAAGCATTAAAACCCGGTTGATCAAGGTTTCTAATACATAGTAATGTTTCACAGTATTAATATACTGAGCAGGATTCCCATTTTTTCTACTTCAGGGTTCATAGGGGTCCACAGGGTGACCTTGGGGTATAGCTGGATCCTCGGGCACCACGGAGTTAAAGCTGTTAGCTGCTCCCAGGATGCACTTGGGTCCAACCTCCCCTATACCCCGCCCCCGAGCCACAGGCACCTCAGTTTAAGATGGTGCCCGGCCGGAGTCGGGTCACCCTGCGGGGGGGGGCTGCAGGAGCAGCCCCCTAAAGCTTTTTATTTTAACTTAGTTTAATTTTTACTATAAGTTTTTTTTCTCTAGAGCAGCAGCGATGGGCTGTCTGTACAGACGCCCACGCTGCCGCTCCTCCCTGCTGGCGCCGCAACGCCAGCACTGAACTGGGGATCGCGGCGGGGGAAGCCAGAGTCTGTACTAGCCGGACTCTGGTTTCCCCCGGGACTGCTGCCGGAAGACGCCGGGGAGATCAAGGTAAGCCGCGCACCGCTGATTAGCGGCGGTGCGCGGGTTCCTTTTAAATGCAGTCCCATGCCCCCGGTCTAGGGGACAGACCGGGGGCGGTGGCGGCGGGCCCCCCCTCCAGCGGAGGCATACCCCGCCAGACCACTAGACCACCAGGGTAAATTAAGCGGCAAGCGGGATGTCGGCAACCCGGGGGTTAAATATGCTAGCCAGGGGAGGAAGCCTTCCCTGTCTAGCGGCTCCTCCCCTCAGCTCAGCGCGCCTTTCAGCTAGTAGTCTGGCGTCGCTGAGCTGCAGATACTCGGGCCACTCCTCCTCTGAGGTCTCCAGCGGCCATTTTCTTCAAGTGGCAGCGCAGATCTTCAGGGAGCACGCGGACCGGTCCCCCTGTGTACCTCTCCCCCGACAAGGACAGTGTACACAGCACTATAGCCCTCCCAGACACTGAATCTGGGCAGGTTGATTGTAGTGGAAAGGTGCAGTGAGTATATCTTCCTGCATGGTATGTGACTTTTGCTAGTGCTGCCTGTCTGTGTCTTTTTTCTACTTACTGTCAGCCTATACCTATCCCTTTCCTTCTCCTACAAGCCCTACAGGTGTGCGGGGGAAGGGTGTTTCTACAGACCTCACCTATATAAATCTATTCTCTCTCAGGGGCTGTAGCCCGGCCGTCCATGGCCATCTCCTGGGTGGCCAAGGCCATTGAGGGGTGGGCCAACGCCTTGGAGGACACGTTTACGGATGAAGCTCCGGACGTCCAGAGGGCGTTGTTAGGACAGATGAGAGATGCCGCCTCCTACATTGGAGAAGCATCGTTGGATGCTAGCCTGTTGACCTCTAGGGTTTCGGCGGCAGCAGTGTATGCTCGTAGATCCTTGTGGTTGCGGTCTTGGAGAGCAGACGCGGATTCAAAGAAAGGCTTGGAGGCCTTACCTTTTAATGGAGAATTACTATTTGGTCCGGACCTGGACAAAATAGTAGATACCCTGGCAAAATCCAAGTCAGCCTTCCTCCCTTCAGCTACTACACCTGCTAAGGTCCGGAGCTCGGCCTTTCGTTCCTTTCGGGTTCAGGGCAAGACAAAGGGTCAGTCCTTCCCGAGGCAGTCCGCACCCAAGACCGCCTCAAAGCCAAAGAAGCAAGCCTGGAGTGCTAGGCGCCCTTCTTCCAAGCAAGAAGATAAGCCTTCTGCGTGATGGGATGGGCCTCCCTCTGGGGGACCCCAGAGTGGGAGGCCGACTTCTTCAATTCGCCCAGTGCTGGCACAATACTACCACGGATGCCTGGGTGCGAGAAGTGGTCTCCCAGGGGTACGCCCTGTCTTTTCGGCACAGGCCGCCTTGACAGTTTTTTTGCACAAGTCCTTCTCGGGACAAAACCAAGGCCTTGCAGGTTCAGGAAGCCATAGAGGCCTTGCTGACGGCGGGGGTCATTATACCCGTACCACAGTCTCAACGTGTGATGGGGTATTACTCTACGCTGTTTCTGGTGCAGAAACCCAATGGCTCTCATCGCCCCATCCTCAATTTGAAGTCCCTGAACAGGTTTCTCAGGGTTCCCAAATTCAGGATGGAAACTTTGCGTTCCATCATTCTGGCGATGGAACCAGGGGACTATATGGTCTCCCTGGATATCCAGGACGCCTACCTCCATGTGCCTATAGCAACATCGCACCAACGGTTTCTGCGGTTTGCTATTCTCCACAACCACTACCAATTCAGGGCTCTACCCTTTGGTCTCTCCACGGCACCAAGGGTATTTACCAAGGTGATGGCGGTCATGGCGGCTCACCTTCGGAGCCAGGGAATACGGTTGCTACCGTATCTAGACGACCTCCTCTTGCTGGCAAGCTCCCCGGAAGTACTGATCCAACATCTCCACCTGACGGTCGCTTGTCTACAGGCGCACGGTTGGTTGATCAACTGGAAGAAGTCCTCCCTCATCCCATCACAGCGGATGGTTCATTTGGGGGCCCTGCTGGACTCTCGTCAGCAACGGATTTTTCTGACTCCAGAGAAGGTCTCCTCCTTACAGCTGCGGATTCACAGTTGTCTGAGCAGTGGCAGAGTGTCGGTGCACTCAGCGATGAAAGTTTTGGGGTCCATGGTGTCGGCATTCGACATGGTGGAGTTTGCCCAGTTCCATTCCAGGCCCCTGCAGGGGCTGATTCTTTCGGAATGGAACGGATTGCCACACAGGATCCGCTCTCAGATGCTGGTGTTGTCCCCGGAGGTGCGTCTGTCCCTAGCCTGGTGGCTGCAGACGGCTCATCTCCTAGAGAGGCGCCCCTTTTGGATCCCGGAATGGGTTCTGCTCACGACAGATGCCAGTCTCCGGGGTTGGGGGGCGGTGACAGGCTCCTTGTCACTTCAGGGTCGTTGGTCGGCGGAGGAAGCGATTCTTCCCATCAACATCCTGGAACTGCGGGCAGTATACAGAGTCCTGCAGTCGTCCGGCACCGCTCTTCACGGAAGGGCCGTTCAGGTGCAGTCCGACAACGCCACCACGGTGGCGTACATCAATCACCAGGGAGGGACTCGCAGTCGAGCTGCGATGTCGGAGGTGTCCCGCTTCCTGGCTTGGGCGGAGCGCTATCTTCCAGCTCTCTCGGCAGTTTTCATCCCAGGAGTCCTCAATTGGGAGGCAGACTTCCTCAGCCGTTACGACGTGCATCCCGGGGAATGGTCGCTTCATCCAGAGGTATTCCAGCTACTCGTGGACAAGTGGGGGCTGCCAGAGCTGGACCTGATGGCGTCCCGTCACAATCACAAGCTGCCTGTGTACGGGTCAAGGACAAGGGACGCAGGCGCAAGTCTGATAGACGCGCTGTCGGTGAAATGGCTGTTTCAACTGGCTTACTTGTTCCCTCCGATATCTCTGCTGCCTCGGGTCCTGCGCAAGTTCAAACAGGACGGAGGCACACTGATCCTGGTGGCCCAGAAGGCCGTGGTACTCCGATCTGCGGAGCCTGTCCATCGACGCTCCGTACCTCCTACCTCAACGGCGGGACCTGTTGTCGCAGGGGCCCTGTCTTCACCCGGATCTGGGTCGACTATCTTTGACAGCGTGGCTCTTGAGACAGCCGTCAAGAGGTCTCGGGGCTTTTCTAGCTCCGTAATTACCACCATGCTGAGGGCGCGCAAGCCTGCTTCCGCGAGGATCTATCACAGAGTGTGGCACACTTACTTTCAGTGGTGCGAGGCCAGAAACTATGATCCCCAGGTGTTCCGGATTTCGCGTATTCTGGATTTCCTACAGTCGGGTTTGGACTTAGGATTACGTCTTTCTTCGCTGAAGGTGCACGTGTCTGCTCTGTCGGTGTGGTTCCAGCGCAGGATCGCTGCTATGCCGGACGTACACACCTTTTTCCAGGGAGTTTTGAGAATCCAGCCTCCCTTTGTGCCACCTGTGGCCCCGTGGGATTTGGCGGTGGTTCTTCGGGCCTTACAGGGTCTGCCTTTTGAGCCCTTGGAGTCAGTGGAGCTCAAGTGGCTAACTTTTAAAACTGTTTTCCTCTTGGCAATTGCTTCTGCCAGGAGGGTTTCAGATTTGGGGGCGCTTTCTTGTCCCCCTTTTCTGATTTTTCATCAGGACAGAGCGGTGCTTCGCACTTGTCCTGATTTCCTGCCTAAGGTGGTTTCCAGGTTGCACATTAATCAGGAAATTGTTGTACCAGCCTTTCAGTCGCCTGATCTTTCGGCTGGGGAGACTTCATTAGACGTTGTCCGTGCACTCCAGGTTTATGTGGACCGGACTAGTTCTGTGAGGAAGTCGGATTCTTTGTTTATCCTCTTTGGTTTTCACAAGAGGGGTTGGCCTGCCAACAAACAGACTCTAGCCCGTTGGCTTCGTTCTGTTATTATTGAGGCTTATATGCAGGAGGGTTTACCTGTTCCAGCCTCTGTTAAGGCTCATTCCACTCGGTCTGTGGGCCCTTCTTGGGCTGCTAGCCGTGGTGCCTCTGCTGTTCAGCTCTGTAAGGCGGCCACGTGGTCTTCCATTCAGACCTTTTTGAGGTTCTATGCGTTTGACACCTTTGCCTCTCAGGATGTATCCTTTGGGCGCCGGGTTCTCCTATCAGCACAGGAGCGTCCCCGCCCTTAGTTGGACTGCTTTGGGACATCCCCAAGGTCACCCTATGGACCCTGAAGTAGAAAACAAGAGATATGGTAAGAACTTACCTTTGTTATCTCTGTTTCTACGAAGTCCATAGGGTCCACAGGGCACCCGCCCTGACGCACCTGGCTTCATATGGGCTCTGTGACTGGTCACCGGTTTTCCGTCTCCCATTTCTGTGAGTATGGTTCTTGTGTGTTCCAGTCTTCCTTCTCTCTGTTTCGTCTCCTCCTCCGGCCTGGGCTGCTTACCAACTGAGGTGCCTGTGGCTCGGGGGCGGGGTATAGGGGAGGTTGGACCCAAGTGCATCCTGGGAGGAGCTAAAAGCTTTAACTCCGTGGTGCCCGAGGATCCAGCTATACCCCAAGGTCACCCTGTGGACCCTATGGACTTCGTAGAAACAGAGACAACAAAGGTAAGTTCTTACCATATCTCTTGTTTTTCATTAAAACATTAATGGGGAAAAAACTGGTTTAAACCAAATAAAGCACTTTTTTTTTTTTTCCAACTCTGGTGGCAGCCCAGGGCCGTAACTAGGGTGGTGTGACGTGCCACCGCACCGCACAGGGCAGGGGGCACTGTTTGGGCCTCTCAATTTTATGTTTATAATCTGTCCTAGTTGTAGCTTCCTTTTCTTTCATCCCCGGCATCTCCTGGCCCCTCCCCAAGCGCCTTCAGTCACATCCTCTTTTATTTAACAAACACAGTTCAAAATACTGTCGGACACATTACACATGGAGCTGTCTTCCCCACAATGTCCCATGGCAGCCCTGAACCGTACTTACCTACACCCCAAGCACCCCCAGAAGAGTATCCGGAGATTGTAAGCTTGTGAGCAGGGCCCTCTTACCTTTATAACTGTCTTGTTACTACCCAGTTTTGTTCTATTAACGTTGTTTCCAATTGTAAAGCGCAACGGAATATGCTGCACTATAGAAACTGCGAATAAATCTCCTGCATCCCCCCCCACTTACTAGTGAAGTGGGCAGGATGGGATAATTGGCAAAATCGCGTCTCTGTATGGAGGGGGCGGGCCTAAATGGTGCAAAAATTAGTTATTTAGCCCCACAATTTCACACTTGCCGGTTTAGACAGGGCGGCACAAAGCCGCCCATTTTTTTTTGCCGGGTGTGAAATATAGTTAAGCAGATGGGTCCTTTCACATGGCACGGACATGGCACTGTTGCCGTGTAACAGCCGGCAGTATCCCCTCCACGCCAGTGGTGTATAGGAAACAATGGGCCTGATTCAGAGCCGGACGCTCTGACCAGAGCCGCTGCGATTTCCGTCCCGATGACTAGTTCATACACGCGCACTGTGACGCAATGCGCAGTACCCAACAATCAGCCGATTCAATGCGTATTAGCAACTGCGTTCCTTGCTGTATCAGGCCCTGAATCCATCGTTTTGCGTATCCATTGGTATATTAGTGTGTGGTAGATCATATACCCTCTGTACTAGGTAATGGCGGTGAGGCAGAATACCGGAGAAACGTCTCGTTATCCCGCACCTATCCCAGGTACACCTGTAACAGGACAAGCGGAGGACAGGATAACATGCTGGATCCCATGTACTGAGCCCCCACTACACGCCGATCATCGCAGCGCTTTTCTATCACTTGTATTTTGTCGTACAGTAATAGCACCTAATTCTCCTGCCGTTGTTACATCTCTATTATATTAATCTATCTGTTGTGTCCGGCTCTATCTCCCATTTTATTTCCCTGCAATGAAACAAGAAACGTTTAAAATGAAAATAATTTTTATTAAGGAACATTCTGGAGGTGCAAACAGCAGAATCGGTCACTTGTGAATAAATAAGATCAGTGAATTAATAAATAAAAACAGATTTGGGGGATGATCTGATGGTTTGTACACGGTCACAATATGGATGAGAATGTTTTTATATAATACATTTTACGTTTAGAAAATAAATACAGCAGCCGCAACAATTTGTGGTTTAGACAAAATAAGAGAATAATATATTTATATATATTGTTTTGCAAAAGTTAGTTACAAATATACATATTTACACATGCAGGTAAGGTGTGGGCCGATGTAAACGCTTCATTAGGAGGACGGGTGTCCGGTTGCCGTCAGCTCGAACCTGGAAGCACAGAGGGCGAGTGTTAGAGAACAGAAGACGGAACGTTGAGATACTGAGCATGGAGTGAGGGTTGTGTGAAATAACAATATAAGGGCTGGTTCTGAGCTGCACGCAATGTCGCAATGCCCACGTACTTCAGCCATTTTTATATTTTTTGTAACCGCATGCACGAAAGTTTCTTTAGACCCCTACAGCGCATGCGTTACCCTGAGAGTACGCACACAGGGGCTGTTATGATTGAGACAGACGGTATGAGAAATGTGCCGGAAAAGTGATGGGTGTTCCTGGGCGGTAATTGGGAGGCGGCTATGGGATGTAGTCAGAAAACCGACGGTCGAAATCCCGACTGTTAAATCCCGGCATGGGACTAATAATAGGCGTCAAATTCCCAACACCTATCCCGACGCCCGGCATACCAAACGAAGGTAAGCCGGGCGTCGATAACGGACAGCCGCTTTAGGTTTCAGGGCTCCCGGGGTGACTTACGGTTAGGCACCCCCCCTTCCCCTAGGCTAGGGGAAGGGGGGATTAGGTTTAGGAACCCCCCAGGAGGGTTAGGTTTTGGCACCCGTCGGGGGAGGTTAGGGTTAGGCACCCCTAAGGGAGGGTTAGGTGTAGGCTAGGGGAAGGGGGGTTAGGTTTAGGAACCACCCGGGAGGGTTAGGTTTAGGCACCCCTAAGGGAGGGAAATGGGTAGGAATAGTATACTTACGGGCGCTGTCGGGATCTCACCCATCGGGCTGCCGGCGTCGGGATCTTGACCGCCGGACTAACATCCGACGGTCATTCATATCACACCCGCGGCCACTAGTGCATGCAAAAATGGGCCATCCAGTGGGCGTGTTGTGGGTGTCATCAGCGTGGCAATGCAAACGGCTCTGAGCCCAGACGCACAGCCGCAGACATAGGAGGCCCTGGTCAGACGGTGACGCTGCATGTGCCATAGGGCTGGTGCGATGTATAATGACACACTAATCGGTATTACAGAGTGCGCAGGCGCTGGAAGCAGGCATCTCAGTCCTTAAACATTGGGAAACGCGGATATACTCATGGGGAGTGGTTTGTAGCGGCGTTTGTATAAACTCGCAGATGGACGACGGCCAGTTGACGCTGCTGCCTGCGATCCAGAATCAGGCCCGTAATATTCTCTATAAATAACCCTGATCCAGAGAAGATGTGTAACAAATTAAATTACCACTCTGTGAATCCCTGGTCCACATCTTCTGTCGATAGATCCACCAGTATCTGTGGGACGAGAAGGTGAAGGCATCAGAAACAACCGCAGTAGAGCCGCCCGTACACAACCTGACCTGGTCATTGTGATGCTGAAGACTCAGACTAGGCCACATTGTGGCCACATCTCCTACATCTCTGAAGGTTCACGGTTTGGACCATAGGTGCAGAACTGACGTTTCAGGAGGCCAATGCCACCAAACATTCAATGATGAGTCTCATCAGATATTCTACCCTGTCTAGCCCAGTCTGATCCATAAGGATCTTGGTCTAATTGGATTGAAATCGTTTGTCTGTTTGTGGCCATTCTTAGATCTGACTTATTGCCTGTCACTCATCCCCCAGGTCTGTCACTCACCTTCCCCATCTCTTTCCTCTCGTGGGACCCAAACGGTCGGTTGTTCTTCACTGCAATGTCCAGCATTCTCTTCTTGGCATCGTCCAGGGAAACCAGAAACTCGAACCTGGCAGACAGAGAGGAAGCGGAGATACATGGTCATGGGTTCCCTAATGGCTCTGTGTCACTGAGGTATCATCACGGAGTCTGCAGAGGTCATTATTCACCCAGCGGGGAAGAATTGCACCAACTATTTCAACTCCACAAAAAGGACATTACACTTTCTACCGGCTCAAAGCTGGGAGCTCGTGGTCATGGAGTCTTGTCATAGTAATTTAGTATGATGCATTCTGCATGATTGCACGTCAATAGAAGAGTACACTATGTTACAGTGCTTTGCCCAATGTAATATACAATCTTCAAACACATAGAAGTGCCTTATGTAACTCAAAAAAAGGCCACCTGTGTGTGCAGCGTCTGTAGGTGCGGCATCTACCTGCCGTTTGTATGTGAAGTATCTACCTGCCGTCTGTACATGCGGAATCTACCTGTTGTCTGTGTGTGCAGTATCTACCTGTCATCTGTATGTGCCTGTGTGCAGTATCTACCTGTCATCTGTATGTGCCTGTGTGCAGTATCTACCTGTCATCTGTATGTGCCTGTGTGCAGTATCTACCTGTCATCTGTATGTGCCTGTGTGCAGTATCTACCTGTCATCTGTATGTGTCTGTGTGTGCAGTATCTACCTGTCATCAGTATGTGTCTGTGTGTGCAGTATCTACCTGTCATCTGTATGTGCCTGTGTGCAGTATCTACCTGTCATCTGTATGTGTCTGTGTGCAGTATCTACCTGTCATCTGTATGTGCCTGTGTGCAGTATCTACCTGTCATCTGTATGTGTCTGTGTGCAGTATCTACCTGTCATCTGTATGTGCCTGTGTGCAGTATCTACCTGTCATCTGTATGTGTCTGTGTGTGCAGTATCTACCTGTCATCTGTATGTGTCTGTGTGTGCAGTATCTACCCGTCATCTGTATGTGCCTGTGTGTTCAGTATCTACCTGTCATCTGTATGTGCCTGTGTGCAGTATCTACCTGTCATCTGTATGTGCCTGTGTGCAGTATCTACCTGTCATCTGTATGTGCCTGTGTGCAGTATCTACCTGTCATCTGTATGTGTCTGTGTGTGCAGTATCTACCTGTCATCTGTATGTGTCTGTGTGTGCAATATCTACCTGTCATCTGTATGTGTCTGTGTGTGCAGTACCTACCTGTCATCTGAATGTGTCTGTGTGTGCAGCGTCTACCTGCCGCCTGTGTGTGCAGTATCTACCTGCCGTCTGTGTGTGCAGTATCTACTTGCCGTCTGTACATGCTGAATCTACCTGCCGCCTGTGTGTGCAGTATCTACCTGCCGTCTGTGTGTGCAGTATCTACAGTACCTGCCGCCTGTGTGTGCAGTATCTACTTGCCGTCTGTACATGCTGAATCTACCTGCCGCCTGTGTGTGCAGCGTCTACTTGTCATCTGTATGTGTCTGTGTGTGCAGTATCTACCTGTCATCTGTATGTGTCTGTGTGTGCAGTATCTACCTGTCATCTGTATGTGTCTGTGTGTGCAGTATCTACCTGTCATCTGTATGTGTCTGTGTGTGCAGTATCTACCTGCCGTCTGTGTGTGCAGTATCTACCTGCCGTCTGTGTGTGCAGTATCCACCTGCTGTCTGTACATGCGGAATCTACCTGCCGTCTGTGTGTGTAGTATCTACCTGCCGCCTGTGTGTGCAGTATTTACCTGCCGTCTGTGTGTGCAGCATCTACCTGCTGTCTGTGTGTGCAGTATCTACCTGCTGCCTGTGTGTGCAGAATCTACCTGTCATCTGTATGTGCCTGTGTGTGCAGTATCTACCTGTCATCTGTATGTGCCTGTGTGTGCAGTATCTACCTGTCATCTGTATGTGCCTGTCTGTGCAGTATCTACCTGTCATCTGTATGTGTCTGTGTGTGCAGCGTCTACCTGTCATCTGTATGTGTCTGTGTGTGCAGCGTCTACCTGTCATCTGTATGTGTCTGTGGTGTGTGCAGCGTCTACCTGTCATCTGTATGTATCTGTGTGTGCAGTATCTACCTGCTGTCTGTACATGCGGAATCTACCTGCCGTCTGTGTGTGCAGTATCTACCTGCCGCTTGTGTGTGCAGTATCTACCTGCCATCTGTGTGTGCAGTATCTACCTGCCGCCTGTGTGTGCAGTATCTATTTGCCGTCTGTACATGCTGAATCTACCTGCCGTCTGTGTGTGCAGTATCTACCTGCCGTCTGTGTGTGCAGTATCTACCTGCCGCCTGTGTGTGCAGTATCTACCTGTCAACTGTATGTGCCTGTGTGTGCAGCGTCTACCTGTCATCTGTATGTGTCTGTCTGTGCAGTATCTACCTGCTGTCTGTACATGCGGAATCTACCTGCCGTCTGTGTGTGCAGTATCTATCTGCCGTCTGTGTGTGCAGTATCTACCTGCCGTCTGTGTGTGCAGTATCTACCTGCCGTCTGTGTGTGCAGTATCTACCTGCCGTCTGTGTGTGCAGTATCTACCTGCCGTATGTGTGTGCAGTATCTACTTGCCGTCTGTACATGCTGAATCTACCTGCCGCCTGTGTGTGCAGCGTCTACCTGTCATCTGTATGTGTCTGTGTGTGCAGTATCTACCTGCTGTCTGTACATGCGGAATCTACCTGCCGTCTGTGTGTGTAGTATCTACCTGCCGTCTGGGTGTGCAGTATCTACAGTACCTGCCGCCTGTGTGTGCAGTATCTACTTGCCGTCTGTACATGCTGAATCTACCTGCCGCCTGTGTGTGCAGCGTCTACTTGTCATCTGTATGTGCCTGTGTGCAGTATCTACCTGTCATCTGTATGTGTCTGTGTGTGCAGTATCTACCTGTCATCTGTATGTGTCTGTGTGTGCAGTATCTACCTGCCGTCTGTGTGTGCAGTATCTACCTGCCGTCTGTGTGTGCAGTATCCACCTGCTGTCTGTACATGCGGAATCTACCTGCCGTCTGTGTGTGTAGTATCTACCTGCCGCCTGTGTGTGCAGTATTTACCTGCCGTCTGTGTGTGCAGCATCTACCTGCTGTCTGTGTGTGCAGTATCTACCTGCTGCCTGTGTGTGCAGAATCTACCTGTCATCTGTATGTGCCTGTGTGTGCAGTATCTACCTGTCATCTGTATGTGCCTGTGTGTGCAGTATCTACCTGTCATCTGTATGTGCCTGTCTGTGCAGTATCTACCTGTCATCTGTATGTGTCTGTGTGTGCAGCGTCTACCTGTCATCTGTATGTGTCTGTGTGTGCAGCGTCTACCTGTCATCTGTATGTGTCTGTGGTGTGTGCAGCGTCTACCTGTCATCTGTATGTATCTGTGTGTGCAGTATCTACCTGCTGTCTGTACATGCGGAATCTACCTGCCGTCTGTGTGTGCAGTATCTACCTGCCGCTTGTGTGTGCAGTATCTACCTGCCATCTGTGTGTGCAGTATCTACCTGCCGCCTGTGTGTGCAGTATCTACCTGCCGTCTGTGTGTGCAGTATCTATTTGCCGTCTGTACATGCTGAATCTACCTGCCGTCTGTGTGTGCAGTATCTACCTGCCGTATGTGTGTGCAGTATCTACCTGCCGCCTGTGTGTGCAGTATCTACCTGCCGTCTGTGTGTGCAGCATCTACCTTCCGTCTGTGTGTGCAGTATCTACCTGTCAACTGTATGTGCCTGTGTGTGCAGCGTCTACCTGTCATCTGTATGTGTCTGTGTGTGCAGTATCTACCTGCTGTCTGTACATGTGGAATCTACCTGCCGTCTGTGTGTGCAGTATCTACCTGCCGTCTGTGTGTGCAGTATCTACCTGCCGTCTGTGTGTGCAGTATCTACCTGCCGTCTGTGTGTGCAGTATCTACCTGCCGTATGTGTGTGCAGTATCTACTTGCCGTCTGTACATGCTGAATCTACCTGCCGCCTGTGTGTGCAGCGTCTACCTGTCATCTGTATGTGTCTGTGTGTGCAGTATCTACCTGCTGTCTGTACATGCGGAATCTACCTGCCGTCTGTGTGTGCAGTATCTACCTGTCATCTGAATGTGTAAGTGTGTGCAGTATCTACCTATCATCTGTATGTGTCTGTGTGTGCAGCGTCTACCTGTCATCTGTATGTGTCTGTGTGTGTCTGTGTGTGCAGCGTCTACCTGTCATCTGTATGTATCTGTGTGTGCAGTATCTACCTGCTGTCTGTACATGCGGAATCTACCTGCCGTCTGTGTGTGCAGTATCTACCTGCCCCTTGTGTGTGCAGTATCTATCTGCCATCTGTACATGCTGAATCTACCTGCCGTCTGTATGTGCAGTATCTACTTGCCGTCTGTACATGCTGAATCTACATGCCGTCTGTGTGTGCAGCATCTACCTGCCGCCTGTGTGTGCAGTATCTACCTGCCGTCTGTGTGTGCAGTATCTACCTGCCGCCTGTGTGTACAGTATCTACCTGCCGCCTGTGTGTGCAGTATCTACCTGCCGTCTGTGTGTGCAGTATCTATTTGCCGTCTGTACATGCTGAATCTACCTGCCGTCTGTGTGTGCAGTATCTACCTGCCGCCTGTGTGTGCAGTATCTACCTGCCGCCTGTGTGTGCAGCATCTACCTGCCGTCTGTGTGTGCAGCATCTACCTGCCGTCTGTGTGTGCAGTATCTACTTGCCGTCTGTACGTGCAGTATCTACCTGCCGTCTGTGTGTGCAGTATCTACCTGCCGCCTGTGTGTGCAGTATCTACCTGCCGTCTGTGTGTGCAGTATCTACCTGCCGTCTGTGTGTGCAGCATCTACCTGCCGCCTGTGTGTGCAGCGTCTACCTGTCATCTGTATGTGTCTGTGTGTGCAGTATCTACCTGCTGTCTGTACATGCGGAATCTACCTGCCGTCTGTGTGTGCAGTATCTATCTGCCGTCTGTGTGTGCAGTATCTACCTGCCGCCTGTGTGTGCAGTATCTACCTGCCGTCTGTGTGTGCAGTATCTACCTGCCGTCTGTGTGTGCAGTATCTACCTGCCGTATGTGTGTGCAGTATCTACTTGCCGTCTGTACATGCTGAATCTACCTGCCGCCTGTGTGTGCAGCGTCTACCTGTCATCTGTATGTGTCTGTGTGTGCAGCGTCTACCTGTCATCTGTATGTGTCTGTGTGTGCAGTATCTACCTGCTGTCTGTACATGCGGAATCTACCTGCCATCTGTGTGTGCAGTATCTACCTGTCATCTGAATGTGTAAGTGTGTGCAGTATCTACCTATCATCTGTATGTGTCTGTGTGTGCAGCGTCTACCTGTCATCTGTATGTGTCTGTGTGTGCAGCGTCTACCTGTCATCTGTATTTGTCTGTGTGTGCAGCGTCTACCTGTCATCTGTATGTGTCTGTGTGTGCAGCGTCTACCTGTCATCTGTATGGGTCTGTGTGTGCAGCGTCTACCTGTCATCTGTATGTGTCTGTGTGTGCAGCCTATACCTGTCATCTGCATGTGTCTGTGTATGCAGCATCTACCTGTCATCTGTATGTGTCTGTGTGTGCAGCGTCTACCTGTCATCTGTATTTGTCTGTGTGTGCAGCGTCTACCTGTCATCTGTATGTGTCTGTGTGTGCAGCGTCTACCTGTCATCTGTATTTGTCTGTGTGTGCAGCGTCTACCTGTCATCTGTATGTGTCTGTGTGTGCAGCGTCTACCTGTCATCTGTATTTGTCTGTGTGTGCAGCGTCTACCTGTCATCTGTATGTGTCTGTGTGTGCAGCGTCTACCTGTCATCTGTATGGGTCTGTGTGTGCAGCGTCTACCTGTCATCTGTATGTGTCTGTGTGTGCAGCCTATACCTGTCATCTGCATGTGTCTGTGTATGCAGCGTCTACCTGTCATCTGTATGTGTCTGTGTGTGCAGCGTCTACCTGTCATCTGTATTTGTCTGTGTGTGCAGCGTCTACCTGTCATCTGTATGTGTCTGTGTGTGCAGCGTCTACCTGTCATCTGTATTTGTCTGTGTGTGCAGCGTCTACCTGTCATCTGTATGTGTCTGTGTGTGCAGCGTCTACCTGTCATCTGTATTTGTCTGTGTGTGCAGCGTCTACCTGTCATCTGTATGTGTCTGTGTGTGCAGCGTCTACCTGTCATCTGTATGTGTCTGTGTATGCAGCGTCTACCTGTCATCTGTGTGTGCAGCGTCTACCTGTCATCTGTGTGTGCAGCATCTACCTGCCGCCTGTGTGTGCAGCGTCTACCTGTCATCTGTATGTGTCTGTGTGTGCAGTATCTACCTGCTGTCTGTACATGCGGAATCTACCTGCCGTCTGTGTGTGCAGTATCTATCTGCCGTCTGTGTGTGCAGTATCTACCTGCCGCCTGTGTGTGCAGTATCTACCTGCCGCCTGTGTGTGCAGTATCTACCTGCCGTCTGTGTGTGCAGTATCTACCTGCCGTCTGTGTGTGCACTATCTACCTGCCGTCTGTGTGTGCAGTATCTACCTGCCGTATGTGTGTGCAGTATCTACTTGCCGTCTGTACATGCTGAATCTACCTGCCGCCTGTGTGTGCAGCGTCTACCTGTCATCTGTATGTGTCTGTGTGTGCAGTATCTACCTGCTGTCTGTACATGCGGAATCTACCTGCCGTCTGTGTGTGCAGTATCTACCTGTCATCTGAATGTGTAAGTGTGTGCAGTATCTACCTATCATCTGTATGTGTCTGTGTGTGCAGCGTCTACCTGTCATCTGTATGTGTCTGTGTGTGCAGCGTCTACCTGTCATCTGTATTTGTCTGTGTGTGCAGCGTCTACCTGTCATCTGTATGTGTCTGTGTGTGCAGCGTCTACCTCCTGTCATCTGTATGGGTCTGTGTGTGCAGCGTCTACCTGTCATCTGTATGTGTCTGTGTGTGCAGCCTATACCTGTCATCTGCATGTGTCTGTGTATGCAGCGTCTACCTGTCATCTGTATGTGTCTGTGTGTGCAGCGTCTACCTGTCATCTGTATTTGTCTGTGTGTGCAGCGTCTACCTGTCATCTGTATGTGTCTGTGTGTGCATTGTCTACCTGTCATCTGTATTTGTCTGTGTGTGCAGCGTCTACCTGTCATCTGTATGTGTCTGTGTGTGCAGCGTCTACCTGTCATCTGTATTTGTCTGTGTGTGCAGCGTCTACCTGTCATCTGTATGTGTCTGTGTGTGCAGCGTCTACCTGTCATCTGTATGGGTCTGTGTGTGCAGCGTCTACCTGTCATCTGTATGTGTCTGTGTGTGCAGCCTATACCTGTCATCTGCATGTGTCTGTGTATGCAGCGTCTACCTGTCATCTGTATGTGTCTGTGTGTGCAGCGTCTACCTGTCATCTGTATTTGTCTGTGTGTGCAGCGTCTACCTGTCATCTGTATGTGTCTGTGTGTGCAGCGTCTACCTGTCATCTGTATTTGTCTGTGTGTGCAGCGTCTACCTGTCATCTGTATGTGTCTGTGTGTGCAGCGTCTACCTGTCATCTGTATGTGTCTGTGTGTGCAGCGTCTACCTGTCATCTGTATGTGTCTGTGTATGCAGCGTCTACCTGTCATCTGTGTGTGCAGCGTCTACCTGTCATCTGTGTGTGCAGCGTCTACCTGTCATCTGTATGTGTCTGTGTCTGCAGTATCTACCTGTTGTCTGTACATGCGGAATCTACCTGCCGCCTGTGTGTGCAGTATGTACCTGCCGTCTGTGTGTGCAGTATCTACCTGCCGTCTGTGTGTGCAGTATCTACCTGCCGTCTGTGTGTGCAGTATCTACCTGCCATCTGTGTGTGCAGTATCTACCTGCCGTCTGTGTGTGCAGTATCTACCTGCCGTCTGTGTGTGCAGTATCTACCTGCCGCCTGTGTGTGCAGTATCTACCTGCCGTCTGTGTGTGCAGTATCTACCTGCCGTCTGTGTGTGCAGTATCTACCTGCCATCTGTGTGTGCAGTATCTACCTGCCGTCTGTGTGTGCAGTATCTACCTGCCATCTGTGTGTGCAGTATCTACCTGCCGTCTGTGTGTGCAGTATCTACCTGCCGCCTGTGTGTGCAGTATCTACCTGCCGTCTGTGTGTGCAGTATCTACCTGTCATCTGTATGTGTCTGTGTGTGCAGCGTCTACCTGTCATCTGTATGTGTCTGTGTGTGCAGCGTCTACCTGTCATCTGTATGTGTCTGTGTGTGCAGCGTCTACCTGTCATCTGTATGTGTCTGTGTGTGCAGTATCTACCTGCTGTCTGTACATGCGGAATCTACCTGCCGTATGTGTGTGCAGTATCTACCTGCCGTCTGTGTGTGCAGTATTTACCTGCCGTCTGTTTGTGCAGTATCTACCTGCCGCCTGTGTGTGCAGTATCTACCTGCCGTCTGTGTGTGCAGTATCTACCTGCCGTCTGTGTGTGCAGTATCTACCTGCCGTCTGTGTGTGCAGTATCTACCTGCCGCCTGTTTGTGCAGTATCTACCTGCCGCCTGTTTGTGCAGTATCTACCTGCCGCCTGTGTGTGCAGTATCTACCTGCTGTCTGTGTGTGCAGTATCTACCTGCCGCCTGTGTGCGCAGTATCTACCTTCCGCCTGTGTGTGCAGCGTCTACCTGCCGCCTGTGTGTGCAGCGTCTACCTGCCGCCTGTGTGTGCAGCGTCTACCTGCCGCCTGTGTGTGCAGTATCTACCTGCTGTCTGTGTGTGCAGTATCTACCTGCTGTCTGTGTGTGCAGTATCTACCTGCCGCCTGTGTGTGCAGTATCTACCTGCCGCCTGTGTGTGCAGTATCTGCCTGCCGCCTGTGTGTGGAGTATCTACCTGCCGTCTGTACAAGTGGAATCTACCTGCTGTCTGTGTGTGCAGTATCTACCTGCCGCCTGTGTGTGCAGTATCTACTTGCCGTCTGTACAGGCGGAATCTACCTGCTGTCTGTGTGTGCAGTATCCATCCAATACTCACTTTTCATTATAGATAGGAGTAAGAGTTTTTTTCTTTATGGTGGTCTTCTTCCGACTGGCCCACCTCCGGTCAGGGAGCAGATATATCCGGACGTAGGGATCCGCCCCGTGACTTGAGCACTGGATTAGATTCCTTTATAAGCAGATATAAAAAAGCGTCAGTAACTTTACCCAGGTTACAGTCAATCCGCCATTAGACTCCTGTTTTAAGGATATCCATGGGACTTTGGGCCTGATTCAGAGCCGGTCGCTATTTGCGCTCGCTCGTCCAGAAAATAGGGGTGGCTATTCAAATGAACCGTTCGCTGTTTGCGGTCTGTTCACGCCTCTAGGTCTGAACGAGCGAACAAAACTTGCGGTTGTTTTTTGGGAAACTACGCCCCCTGTCCGCTCGCATCCTACATCATGTCCGCTATTTATTAGATTAATCGAGTACATTGAACAGGGTATGAGCTGCTCGCTATTCTTGTGGTTGGTTTTTGCTACCACAATTTTGCGAGCAGTTCTGGCTATAAAATAACCCAGTGACGTGGTCAATGACGCTGCTGTTTTAAATATGCACACCCATAAAACGCCCGTTTTGACCTTTAAGCACGCCTGCGATCGGATCTCCACTCCCCGTTTTCAAGCACCTTCCCCTGTTACCACCCACATACGCCTCATCCTGTCACTCAAATTATCAGGCATTCGCTATTTTGCGAGCACATGAATTTCGGCCGCACTGACTGGTTCGCGCATGCGTATAACGATCCGTACGCATGCGCAGTTGGGCAAACATCGCTCGGAAGTGAACGAGCAGCCACTTACGAGTGGCTCTGAATCAGGCCCTTTATTATTACCTCAGTCAATTTGATTTTACCATCTGGGCTTAAGCATGGATATCCTTAAAACCTGGACTGTAATGGCGGAGTTTGGGAACCTCTGCTTTATGGGGAAATTAGAGCAAGCACATCCAGGGGCTGCATGCAGACTGCAGGGGCCTCTTAATCCACCCACCGGAGAACCAAATACAGAGACCGAGAGCCTTGTTGGGATTTACCTGCAGCCATTGATTGACACAAATAGGCAGCGCCGCAAGGAGGCATATCGCACGGAGATACTGATCTCGCCAGACACCACACCTTGGCCGCTGGAAAACATCAAACATTTCAGGTTATCGGCATCTTAGCGCAACTTGGAGGGGGGGTGGGGGGAAAAAGGAGAACGTCTACATGAACATATGTCATGTGGTTACCTGGACTCATCACTTAGGTCGAATACGGAGGAAGCGACAGAGTTGAGCGAGATCAGGCTGGGGGCAATTCTCTGCAAGTGTCTCAGGTTCGGAGTGCGGGGAACCGAGTTGATACCAGCGTTTCCGGAAATCTGACTAAGAGGTGGTTTTTGCTCGGACGTCCCGTGGTTGACCCGCTGGGCGCTGCTGCCAGAGCTCAGCTTCCGCACCAGCCTGTTCTGCTGAATGCTGTGGATCTGGCTCTGCTGGGCTTCAGGCTGCTTGTGAGGCTTGCTCTGGTGCTTCTCCTGATGTGGCCTTCGAATAGAGACCGGCCCGTGTTTCAAGGAGTTGATTCCAGCATAAACGGTCTCGGGGTCGGGCTCCTCTATGTGCATAACCTGGGAACATATCAGGTAGAGATAAATGATCATTTCTTTATTGCTATTCTTTCATTAGATAGATGTGTTTGAAATGGGATAAAGTCATAATGCCGACACTCACAAAGACAACATAGTTGAAATGATGACATTAAATATATCGGCATCTGGGGGGACCGGAGGGTTAGGATGTGACAGTAGAGGGTACAGGGTCAGCAGTACCGCCAAAACCGCTGCAGGGTGAGCTGGAAGACATCATGGCGTCGCCTTCGGAACCGGAAGACCCCACTTGAATCACTGAACCAGGTCACCGCTAGACTACAAGGAACATTTTGTCGACATTCTAAGCATGTCGACATTAAAAGTGTCAACATGTTAAATGTCAACATTCTCATATTGACATGATGAATATTGACAAAATATACCACCCCCGTCTGAAATAATACGATAGAACATTGTGGTATAAGCACTAACTGATGGAAGTAGTCAATGCCTCTTAGCACATCAGGACTGTTATGTTAGATGGGTAAGTAGGACATGCGACAGAGGACATCCCGCAACCCTGTGACTGCCTAGAAAATAGATAGAGAAGAGCTTGGAATGTTCTCTCCCTCCCCATAATCTGCACCCCCCACCCCCATTACCAATGGAAATAATGGTGTCTACATCTCAGTGCTGCTGGAGAAGTGAGAGAGGACACACCGACAATGAAGGTATATGGGGACATTGCTCACCCTCAGGACGATCTTCATCTTGATGAAACTGTTGGGCCCGGAGTTAGTAAGTGGGAATCTCTGGTCCGCAGTTAGATCTTTGCTGGTGAGGAGACGATGTAAAGGAATGTCCAGCATCCCCAGCGCACACTGTCTGTCATTGTCCTTCACCTGCAGACACAATCACATCAGGGGGGGTCACTGATACTATATCACAGCAAGTTCTGTGACTATCTCATGACTGATGATAAAAGCCTCAATTAATAGCAGAAATTCTGTCCACTATGGCTGTGGATTCCTAGCACTGGCCACAAACACTGATCTGTGGAATCCTGGCTACAATCTCTGATCTGTGAAATCCTGACTACAATCTCTGATATGTGAAATCCTGACTACAATCTCTGATCTGTGAAATCCTGGCTACAATCTCTGATATGTGAAATCCTGACTACAGACACTAATCTGTGAAATCCTGACTACAATCTCTGATCTGTGGAATCCTGACTACAATCTCTGATCTGTGAAATCCTGACTACAGACACTGATCTGTGGAATCCTGACTACAATCTCTGATATGTGAAATCCTGGCTACAATCTCTGATCTGTGAAATCCTGGCCACAGACACTGATCTGTGAAATCCTGGCTACAATCTCTGATATGTGAAATCCTGACTACAGACACTGATCTGTGACATCCTGGCTACAATCTCTGATCTGTGAAATCCTGGCCACAGACACTGATCTGTGGAATCCTGACTAAGGGCCTGATTCAGCAAGGATCGCAAATGTGATTGCAATAGTAATTACGCACGCAGTTTCATTGCAATAGTATGCTAATCCATTGCGATCGTTATGCCGACGCAGCACTACACAAGGAAGCACACTTTACCTTACACACATCCGTAATCCTTAGCAAGACTGCAAAACCATCGAGTATCATCGCAGCCTCACGCACACTTTCACCAGCTCTGACCTTACTCAGGAATTGCTAACCTCATCGCACGCTATGAGTGCTCAGGCAACGTATGGCATCACAGTGGATAATTTATGCACGCCCCTGTAACGGTGTTCGAACGCACTGGCACGCCAGCGTTTCGCTGCCAACCACCCCCCGTCACCAACTACAAACGGCACTTCCTGTCAATCACTCTGCAATGGTTCTGCGTAGTCACTGCGATCGCAGTCCCGATAGCAGTGGCTGGTTTGCACATGCGCACTGCGATGCATACTAATGTGCAGAGGACAACAATCGGCCGATTGTGTGCGTGATCGCAGTTGCGATCCTTGCTGAATCAGGCCCTAAAATCACTGATATTTGAAATCCTGACTACAATCACTGATCTGTGAAATCCTGACTACAATCACTGATCTGTGGAATCCTTACTACAATCACTGATCTGTGAAATCCTGACTACAATCACTGATCTGTGAAATCCTGACTACAATCACTGATCTGTGAAATCCTGACTACAATCACTGATCTGTGAAATCCTGGCCACAGACACTGATCTGTGGAATCCTGACTACAATCACTGATCTGTGAAATCCAGACTACAATCACTGATCTGTGGAATCCTGACTACAATCTCTGATCTGTGGAATCCTGACTACAATCACTGATCTGTGGAATCCTGACTACAATCACTGATCTGTGGAAATAAGATGAGTGCCACTGACATCAGATCCACACAAACGAGCTGCTCTGCAGCGTGGCTGACTGGTGGGATATATTCCAGTGGACATGTGCTCCCCCAAACCTGGGAAGATAGGATTTTTTTTTATATTTGTCCATTTATATTTTTTTTGTACAATTTTTAGATCCATTGTTTAAGTATTGATTGGTTGCCCCCAGGGGGGAGTGGGAGAAAAACTTCAGCTCCGTCCACCTGGCTCAGCCAGAGAGATGATCAAAGCACTGGGCTGGGGCTTGTACAATTAAGGGGATCTTCAATAATAATAATAAGCTACTTGAATTTGAAGGTAAAATAACTGAGCCATGTACAGTACTCTGTCCGTCCGCCGTGTGTTACCTCCAGGTGAAGATGCTGCATGTTGACGTCCTGTATAAAGAAAGAAAAGGCTTGTTCCCACACGGGGTCCGTGGTGGCTGAGCAGGTCTGAGAGGAAAGACAAATACATAGAGAAATATAGTTATTATTATGTGCATGATTCAGGGTCCCTGTGTGACTATCAGCATTCGACTGAACAAGTAAATCCTTAGAACCTGTCCTGCCACTTACCTTGCTTTTCACTGACTTCTTGCCCAGGCACATGGTGACGTATGAGCTGGGCTCCTTATCGCTCTGCAAATAACAAGGAAGGAATTTAACAGTCGGGAGAAGCATATATGTCCCGTGTAAGGCACTGAGCGCTGCTCTAGACTGTAAGCTCTAAGGGTCAGAGCCTTTTCTACTCTCTGTCTCATGTCGGCACCTCCGTCATCAATCTCGTCTACGCTATGTTTATGTGTGATTTGTATTTTACATGATTTGTTCTTCTGACTGTCTGGCGCTGCAGAGTTCTGTGTCTCCATACACACAAACTATGATATCATAAATGCCTCAATACAGGTCACAACCTTATATAGGGCACACCACTATAGGGGTCACACCTTTATATAGGTCACTCCTTTATATGGGTCACACCTTTATACGTGTCACACCTTTATATAGGGCACACCACTATAGGGGTCACACCTTTATATAGGTCACTCCTTTATATGGGTCACACCTTTATATAGGTCACACCTTTATACGTGTCACACCTTTATATAGGGCACACCACTATAGGGGTCACACCTTTATACGTGTCACACCTTTATATAGGGCACAGCACTATAGGGGTCACACCTTTATATAGGTCACACCTTTATACGTGTCACACCTTTATATAGGGCACACCACTATAGGGGTCACACCTTTATATAGGTCACTCCTTTATACGGGTCACATCTTTATATAGGGCACACCACTATAGGGGTCACACCTTTATATAGGTCACTCCTTTATATGGGTCACACCTTTATATAGGTCACTCCTTTAAACGTGTCACACCTTTATATAGGTCACTCCTTTATATGGGTCACACCTTTATATAGGTCACTCCTTTAAATGTGTCACACCTTTATATAGGTCACTCCTTTATACGGGTCACACCTTTATATAGGTCACTCCTTTATATAGGTCATTCCTTTATACGTGTCACACCTTTATATAGGTCACTCCTTTAAACGTGTCACACATTTATATAGGTCACTCCTTTAAACGTGTCACACCTTTATATAGGGCACACCACTATAGGGGTCACACCTTTATATAGGTCACTCCTTTATATGGGTCACACCTTTATATAGGTCACTCCTTTAAACGTGTCACACCTTTATATAGGGCACACCACTATCGGGGTCACACCTTTATATAGGTCACTCCTTTATACGGGTCACACATTTATATAGGGCACTCCTTTATGTGTCACACCTTTATATAGGTCACACCACTATGCAGGTCACACCACTATGCGGGTCACACCACTATACGGATCACACCACTATATGGGTCACACCTCTATATGGGTCACACCACTATACTGGTCACACCTACATAAGGATCACCAAGTGCAGCACATTTCAATAGGGTGTGAATCCAGGAAAATCTAGAGGGGGAGACTTTGTGGCGAGGAGCAGGTCTAGCACCACCCAGGGGCGTGTCTAGGACTACACAGGGGCGTGTCTAGCACCAGCCATCCACCAGGGACGTGTCTAGCACCAGCCATCCACCAGGAGCGTGTATAGCACCAGCCATCCACCAGGGACGTGTCTAGCACCAGCCATCCACCAGGGGCGTGTCTAGCACCAGCCATAAACCAGGGGCGTGTCTAGCACCAGCCATCCACCAGGGGCGTGTCTAGCACCAGCCATCCACCAGGGGCATGTCTAGCACCAGCCATCCACCAGGGGCATGTCTAGCACCAGCCATCCACACAGGGGCGTGTCTAGCACCAGCCATCCACCAGGGGCGTGTCTAGCACCAGCCATCCACCAGGGGCGTGTCTAGCACCAGCCATCCACCATGGGCGTGTCTAGAACCACACAGGGGCGTGTCTAGCACCAGCCATCCACCAGGGGTGTGTCTAGCACCAGCCATCCACCAGGGGCGTGTCTAGCACCAGCCATCCACCATGGGCGTGTCTAGAACCACACAGGAGCGTGTCTAGCACCAGCCATCCACCAGGGGCGTGTCTAGCACCAGCCATCCACCAGGGGCATGTCTAGCACCAGCCATCCACCAGGGGCATGTCTAGCACCAGCCATCCACCAGGGGCGTGTCTAGCACCAGCCATCCACACAGGGGCATGTCTAGCACCAGTCATCCAACAGGGGCATGTCTAGAACCACACAGGGGCATGTCTAGAACCACACAGGGGCATGTCTAGCACTGTTTTCATGTCATCAATAACTCCTCTCATCACCAGGTCCCCCCAATCTCCCCACATAACATCATACTCCCCCAAACAATCCCCCCAACTCCGTCACTTCACCTACTTATATATTTAATTTTTTTTATTCCGGTTTCCTCCTTTCTGTACTAAGCGGGACAGCAGTGTCTAATATGGATCAAAATTCAGGTAGACATCACTTGTGGCTCTTTACCACCCCAAGCAACGACTTACCTTTGGGAGATTTGTGTACCGCTGTTTTCTTGCCGTGTATTCGTTGTTTGAATACTCAAAATGATTTTTCTGCAACATAAAACAGGGCAGGAATGACAGTAAGTAACAGATTCAGGAAATCGTGTTTATCATCTGAGAATTCTGGATATGAATCATGTTAGATAAGATTGTGGACTCCATATCCTCATCCTGTGTTTTACTTTTAATTCATATACTGCAGTTTACACTGAGTGGATTTGTACCCTGTTTGCGGTTTGTTTTCCTGCAGACCTATGGCTGAAATACGGCACTCACTAATGCTGGTTTTCTCATGTTGTAATATTATATGTAATAATATCCATGTTTGTAAACGCTGATATGACAATGATAGGGATAACATGTCTGACATGTCGGTGACTGACCGCGAATTGGGCAACTGAAATCCACAGGTGAATACAACCTACAGATAGACGTTTCCTACTGTATACAGGACATAACAAGAGATATGGTAAGAACTTACCTTTGTTATCTCTGTTTCTACGAAGTCCATAGGGTCCACAGGGTTGACCTTGGGGTTATAGCTGGAACAGGATCCATGGGCACCACACAGTTAAGCTTTTAGCTCCCAGGATGCACTTGGGTCCTCCTCTATACCCCGCCCCCGAGCCACAGGCACCTCAGTTGGTAAGCAGCCTAGGCCGGAGGAGAATATGGAACAGAGAGAAGGAAGACTGGAACACACAAGAAACCATACTCACAGCAATAGGAGACGGAAAACCGGTGACCAGCCACACAGCCCATTTGAAGCCAGGTGCGTCAGGGCGGGCGCCCTGTGGACCCTATGGACTTCGTAGAAACAGAGATAACAAAGGTAAGTTCTTACCATATCTCTTGTTTTCTACTTCAGGGTCCATAGGGGGTCCACAGGGTTGACCTTGGGGATGTCCCAAAGCAGTACAACTAAGGGCGGGGACGCTCCTGTGCTGAAAGGAGTACCCGGCGCCCAAAGGATGCATCCTGAGAGGCAAAGGTGTCAAACGCATAGAACCTCAAAAACGTTTGAATTGAAGACCAAGTGGCCGCCCTACACAGCTGAACAGCAGAAGCGCCACGTCTAGCAGCCCAAGAGGGACCCACAGAACGAGTGGAATGAGCCTTAACAGAGGCTGGCACAGGTAAGCCCTCCTGTGCATAAGCCTCACAAATAACGGAACGAAGCCAACGGGCTAACGTTTGTTTGTTGGCAGGCCAACCCCTCTTGTGAAAACCAAAGAGGATAAACAAGGAATCAGACTTCCTAACCGAAGCCGTCCGGTCTACATAAATTCTAAGCGCCTGGACCACATCTAAGGAAGTCTCACCAGCTGAAAGATCAGGGGACTGAAAAGCTGGCACAACAAGTTCCTGATTAATATGGAACTTCGAGACCACTTTGGGCAAAAACTCAGGACGAGTGCGGAGCACCGCTCTGTCCTGGTGAAAAATCAGGAAAGGAGGGCGACAGGAAAGCGCCCCCAATTCAGACACCCTCCTGGCCGAAGCAATTGCCAGGAGAAAAACCGTCTTAAATGTCAGCCACTTGAGCTCTACCGCCTCAAGAGGCTCAAACGGAGGACCCTGCAGGACCCGTAGCACCACCGCCAAGTCCCAAGGAGCCACAGGAGGCACAAAGGGAGGCTGGATCCTGAGAACACCTTGGAAAAAGGTGTGAACGTCTGGTAGTATTGCAATCCGCCGTTGAAACCACACGGACAAGGCGGACACATGAACCTTCAGAGATGCAAGGCGCAAGCCGAGATCCAATCCTGACTGAAGAAATTCCAAGATCCTAGAAACTCGGAACACCTGAGGATCATAAAGTCTGGACTCACACCACTGAAAGTAAGTGTGCCACACTCTGTGATAAATCCGTGCTGAAGCAGGCTTGCGTGCCCTGAGCACCGTACCAATAACCGAACTGGAGAAGCCCCGAGACCTCAAGACGGCTGTCTCAACAGCCACGCCGTCAAAGACAGCCGACCCAGATCCGGGTAAAGGCAGGGCCCCTGAGACAACAGGTCCCGACGTTGAGGAAGAAGGTACGGAGCGTCGATGGAGAGGCTCCTCAGATCGGAGTACCAAGGACGTCTGGGCCACGCCGGAGCTACCAGCACGAGCATGCCGCCGTCCTGCTTGAATTTCCGCAGAACCCGAGGAAGCAGGGATATCGGAGGAAACAGATACGCCAGGTGAAACGTCCATGTCACCGACAGCGCGTCCACCAGACTTGCACCTGCGTCTCTTGTCCTTGACCCGTAAACGGGCAACTTGTGATTGTGACGGGAGGCCATCAAGTCCAGCTCCGGCAGTCCCCACCTGTCCACGAGTAGCTGAAACACCTCTGGGTGAAGCGACCATTCCCCGGGATGCACGTCGTGACGGCTGAGGAAGTCCGCCTCCCAATTGAGGACTCCGGGGATGAAGACCTCCGAGATCGCTGGAATGTGACCCTCCGCCCAAGACAGGATACGAGACACCTCCGACATCGCTGCCTGACTGCGAGTTCCGCCTTGGTGATTGATATACGCCACCGTGGTGGCGTTGTCGGACTGCACCTGCACCGCCCTTCCGTGAAGAGCGGGGCCGGACGACTGCAGGGCCTTGTATACTGCCCGCAGTTCCAGGATGTTGATGGGGAGAAGTGCTTCTTCCGCTGACCAACGACCCTGAAGCGACAAAGAGCCGGTCACTGCCCCCCAACCCCGGAGACTGGCATCCGTCGTGAGCAGGACCCAGTCCGGGATCCAAAATGGGCGCCCCTCGACCAGATGAGCTGTCTGAAGCCACCAAGCCAAAGATAGCCGAACGTCCGGAGACAACACCAGCACCTGAGAGCGGATCCGGTGAGGTAACCCGTTCCATTCTGATAGAATCAGCCCCTGCAGGGGCCGGGAATGGAACTGGGCAAATTCCACCATGTCGAATGTCGACACCATGGACCCCAGAACTCTCATAGCCGAATGGACCGACAGGCGGCAACGGCTCAGGCAACTGCGTATCCGCAGCTGTAGTGAGGCGACCTTCTCCGGAGTCAGGAAGATCCTTTGCTGACGCGAATCCAGCAGGGCTCCCAAATGAACCATCCGCTGTGATGGAATCAGAGAGGACTTTTTCCAATTTATCAACCACCCGTGTGCTTGCAGGCAAGCGATCGTCAGGTGGAGATGTTGAAGCAGTACCTCCGGGGAGCTCGCCAGCAACAGGAGGTCGTCCAGGTACGGCAGCAGCCGTACATTCTGGTTCCGAAGATGTGCGGCCATGACCGCCATAATCTTCGTGAACACCCTCGGTGCCGTGGAGAGACCAAAGGGTAGCGCCCGGAACTGATAGTGGTGTTGAAGGATAGCGAACCTCAGATACCGCTGGTGTGAAGATGCTATCGGAACATGGAGGTAGGCGTCCTGGATGTCCAGGGACACCATGTAATCCCCCGGTTCCATCGCCAGAATGATGGAACGTAACGTTTCCATCCTGAACTTGGGAACTCTGAGGAATTTGTTCAGAGACTTCAAGTTGAGGATAGGGCGATGAGAACCATTGGGTTTCTGCACCAGAAACAGAGACGAATAATACCCCGTCCCTCGTTGTGATAGAGGAACGGGAACAATGACCCCTGCTTTCAGCAAGGACTCTATAGCCTCCTGAACCTGTAACGCCTTGGTCTTGTTCTGAGAAGGACTTGTGCAGAAAAACTGGTGGGGTGGTCTGTGCCGAAAAGACAGGGCGTACCCCTGGGAGACCACTTCTCGAACCCAGGCATCCGTGGTGGTATTGTGCCAGCACTGGGCAAATAGAAGAAGTCGGCCTCCCACTCTGAGGTCCCCCAGAGGGAGGCCCGTCCCATCAGGCCGCAGGTTTATCTTCCTGCTTGGAAGAAGGGCGCCGAGCACTCCAGGCTTGCTTCTTGGGTTTAGAGGCCGTCTTACTCGCAGACTGTCTCGGGAAGGACTGACCTTTCGCCTTACCCTGAACCCGAAAGGAACGAAAAGCCGAACTCCGAACCTTAGCAGGCAGTGCCGCCGAAGGGAGGAAGGCCGACTTGGATTTAGCCAGGGTGTCCACTATTTTGTCCAAGTCCGGACCAAATAGTAATTCCCCATTGAAAGGTAAGGCCTCCAGACCTTTCTTTGAATCAGAGTCCGCTCTCCAGGACCGCAACCATAAGGATCGGCGGGCAGACACCGCTGCAGCCGATACCCGCGAGGTCAGCAGACTAGCATCTAAAGAAGCTTCTCCAATGTAAGAAGCGGCGTCCCTCATTTGTCCCAACAACGCCCGCTGGACATCCGGAGCGTCGTCCGGGAAGGTATCTTCCAATGCATTGGCACACCCCTCAATGGCCTTGGCCACCCAGGAAATGGCCATGGACGGTCGGGCCACCGCCCCGGAGAGGGAGTAAATAGACTTTAAGCAAGTCTCAACTTTCCTGTCCGTGGGATCCTTCAGCGAGGATATCGACGGTAATGGTAAGGTGGCGCCCCGAGTTAAACGGGTGACATGGGAATCCACCGCCGGTGGAGTTTCCCATTTTTTACAATGTGCCTCAGGGAAGGGGTAATTAGAAGCCAACCGCTTCTGAGGAAGGAATCTCTTACTGGGCGCCTGCCAAGCTACCGCCATATGATCCGTCAACTGATCCGACAGGGGAAACACCGCAGAAGCCACCTTAGTTTTTTTGAAACTAGGAAACTTCGACCTAGGAACCGGTGCCTCATCCTCTATAAGAAGAATAGCTCGCACCGCCCTAACTAGTGCTCGCACATTAATGGACGACTTGGTATCCATTTCCTGGACCGAGGCGTCCGAGTCAGTGTCATCAGGGACCTCCCCATCATCTGAGGAACCCTCTGAGTCCGATACCTGAGCAGCCCGTGTCATGAGTGGGCGTTTAGAAATCCTAGAAGGCATGTCAGTCTGCAACATTGACTGAAAAGCCGAGGAAGCGGCCGCCAAATTTTGCACGGAGTTGGAGAGCACATCCACCCATGGTGGAGGCGTCGCCATAGGGGCCTGAAAAGGTACCACAGGCTGCTGCGGCACAGGGGAAGCCTGTATATACATAGGCAACCCCGCATAGGGACCAACTGATTGAGACCCAGGAGGACTCCGCAATAACTGCGGGACACCCGGGGAATGGGGGATGGTCGGCTGGGGCACCGCCCTAGTAGGGAGAGCAGTCGGGACCGACAGACGGTCCGCAATAGACACCAACACTTGAGAAAACATCGCCCACGGTGGTTCCTGCGCCAGAGAAGGTCTGGATGGGCCAGGAGCCACCTGGCATCGACTACACAGGCCATCCTGTGACAAATCCTCCCTATCTACTCCTGCAGAACAGCGTCCGCAGGAGGCCAACACCGGAGCCACTGAGCGCTCAACCTCCTCGTCTGACATGACAGAATATATTATATATCTGGCACCAGGGTAGAAGTAAAACGCACTCAACGGTGTGCTGAACAACAGCCCACAATATGGCACTGAGTAGCACACAACTGTATGTGACGGACCTCACAAATACGTGATCTATATAAGTGAGGTCAGTAGAAACGCCCCTCCTCCACACACCTGCAGGGCTTGTAGGAGAAGTAAAGGGATAGGTATAAGCTGACAGTAAGCGGAAAATAAGCACAGACAGGCAGCACTAGCAAAAAGTCACATACCATGCAGGAAGATATACTCACTGCACCTTTCCACTACAATCAACCTGCCCAGATTCAGTGTCTGGGAGGGCTATAGTGCTGTGTACGCTGTCCTTAATCAGGGGAGAGGCACACAGGGGGACCGGTCCGCGTGCTCCCTGAGATCTGCGCTGCCACTGGGAAAATGGCCGCTGGAGACCTCAGAGGAGGAGTGGCCGAGGAATCTGCAGCTCAGCGACGCCAGACTGCGTGCTGAAAGGCGCGCTGAGCTGAGGGGAGGAGCCGCTGACAGGGAAGGCTTCCTCCCCTGGCTGGCCATTAACCCCAGGGATGCTGGCTTCCCGCTTGCCGGTTATCCCTGGTGGTCTAGTGGTCCCACGGGTTATGGGGGGGCCCGCCGCCACTGCCAGCAGCCTCCGGTCTGTCCCCCGGACCGGAGGCTAAAGGACTGCATTTAAGGCATTCCGCGCGCCGCCGCTAGCCAGCGACGCGCGGCTTACCTGAATCCCCGGCGACTCCGGCAGCAGTCCTGGGAGGTAGACAGAGTCCGGCTAGTACGGACTCTGTCCTCCCGCCGCGATCCCCAGATCAGTACTGGCGTCGCGGCGCCAGTCGGGGATCAGAGCGGCAGCGTGGGCGTCTGTACAGACAGCCCTTCGCTGCCGTCTGTAGTAAAAATAGATTAAAAATAAATAAAATTTAACTTAAAATAAAAAGCTTCTGGGGGCTGCTCCTGCAGCCCCCCTGCGCGGTGACTGACTCCGGCCGGGCACCAGCTTACACTGAGGTGCCTGTGGCTCGGGGGCGGGGTATAGAGGAGGACCCAAGTGCATCCTGGGAGCTAAAAGCTTAACTGTGTGGTGCCCATGGATCCTGTTCCAGCTATAACCCCAAGGTCAACCCTGTGGACCCCCTATGGACCCTGAAGTAGAAATTAGTTTACATGGTGAAAATCTATAACAGGGAAGAATGGAAAAAAAACTTTTCTATAAGATCATTTTTCTTTATACTTCATACACCATAACCTTATATCACCATTTATTCCTTCTCTTATTATGTTAATGAGTAAAAAGAGGATGTGGTTACGTCACAATAAAATGTCACCTTCAAAAAATACATATTAAGGGCCTGATTCAGACACGCTCACGAGCACATTGCGCTCACAAGCGGGCCGATGGTGGGCTAATCACTCGTTCCGGTGCTCGCAACAAAAGGGGGCGGCTGTCGATGTTGATCGCCCCGTTTTTGTAGGCAGGGAGGGGGGGGGGGTGGCTGTACAAATGAAGGCGTTCCCGAAGGAACGCCTGCCGTTTGTGGGCGGCCCTACTGACATCACTTGTGATGTCAGTAGTGGACTTCCTGCTCTATTAGAGCAGGAAGTCCACTTGACACTGCGAGTGCAGAGACCCTACCACAAGGGTCTCCTCGGAATGCCGATGATCGCGACCATCACCAGGCTGCTCGCACAAGCTGTGGGTGGTCACCCACAGCTGTGCGAGTGGCCTGGAGGCCGGAATTTTTTTAAAAAAGGGACGCCCTGATTCAGAGCGAGCGAGCGCACACAAATAGCGTGCGCCTCTGAATCAGGCCCTAAGTCTTTTATTTAACATTTTATTTGCTTATTGAATCTTGTTGGAATATAATTATAAAATGTCTATGTTTTTAAGAAAGCTCTGAAGAAAAACACTTTTTTAAGTAATAAAAAAATATTTTTTTTTCATGTGAATTGTTTGCATAATAGGAAAATGGTGTGAAATTGTATATGTGTTCCATCAAAAAGTCATTTTTTAAGTGCCATCCTGTTATAGAATACATAGAGCCGTATTCAATTTGAGCGGACCCACGATACTTTTCTGCCTCCCGGACTTTACGCCTACATCGCGTGTTTTGCAGGCGGAAAAGTATCGTGCGCGTGCCGGGGTATCCCAGTATTCAATTTGAAAGTAGGCGAAAACGGGACCCGGTGAAACTTAAACAAGCGGAAAGTACTGTCAGATTTGGGGAAATCAGCCTGACACCCCCCAAAAGATGCTCTGACATGGGGGTTAGCTATGGTACCCCCCGATTTGGCTTGCTGAAGGTATTTGGTGTTTATAAACGGGCTCAATAGCTGCTAAATAGCGTTTTTGGATAAGTGGTGAAGAATAGTATTCGGGAGTATTTTTTGCAGAAAATAACTTATCCCAGCAAATTTGGGGTACTTGAAAATGGGGGTCAGCATATTTTAAAGTTGCTAAAGTTAAGTTTAAAAAATTGTGAAAAATCCACCTGCCGCAAGCCCCTGCAATGAAAAAACACCTGGCCCGGACTTGGGGAGCCCCCTAGAGTCTAGTTCGCTAGTTTTTAACTTTGTCCCCCAACATTTTTTTTTTTGCCCCCAAAATTAAAGTTAAAATTAAAAATTTTTGGGGTGTACTTAAGTGGTTTTTTTTTACGCAGTTTACCTTTGAGGGAATGTCTGAAGGCTGCACGGGGGTTCCCGCAACGCTGCACCCCAAAACCCCAATTCTGCACTTTTTTCAACCTGCTATTCATAGGCGAAATTTTTCCACCTATTACATTGCATTGACTTTCCGCCTAGGCGGAAAGTCTTTCAAATTGAATACGGCGATACTTTTCCACCTGGCTTTTTACCTCAAACAGAATACGGGCCATTGATGTCACCTACCGGCAAACTGCTGGCACTGTCCAAATACACGATCACCATCCCCATGGACAAACCGCTATTCACCTAAGGGAGTGATAGAGACAGAAACGCTCAGTGCTTATTCAACATAACGTAACACGGCACAATTACAGTAATAATAATAATAATAAGTTTATTTATATAGCGCTTTTCTCCTAAAGGACTCAAAGTGCTTTACATTTGCCTTTACAGCACAAAATACAAAACAAGCTTAACAAGGGATATTACAGAAATGCTGGGTGAACAGGAAAGTCTTGAGTCTATTTTTGAAGGACTCTAGAGTGGAGGCCTCTGGTACTGTGCGGGGAAGTGAGGGCCTGATTCAGATCCGCTCGCTCTGAATCAGGGCCGGGCTTTTTTTTTTTTTGGAGCGACCTCTTGGCCGCTCGCATAGCTGTTGGTGTGTCTGTATCACTGTATCTGTATCACTGTTACTGTATGACTGCTAATGTATCTGTATCACTGTTACTGTATGACTGCTAATGTATCTGTATCACTGTTACTGTATGACTGCTACTGTATCTGTATCACTGTTACTGTATGACTGCTACTGTATCTGTATCACTGTTACTGTATGGCTGCTACTGTATTTCTATTACTGTATGACTGCTACTGTATCTGTATCACTGTTACTGTATGACTGCTACTGTATCTGTATCACTGTTACTGTATGGCTGCTACTGTATCTGTATCACTGTTACTGTATGACTGCTAATGTATCTGTATCACTGTTACTGTATGGCTGCTACTGTATCTCTATTACTGTATGACTGCTACTATATCACTGTTACTGTATGACTGCTACTGTATCTGTATCACTGTTACTGTATGGCTGCTACTGCATCTATATCACTGTTACTGTATGGCTGCTACTGTATCTGTATCACTGTTACTGTATGGCTGCTACTGTATTTGTATCACTGTTACTGTATGGCTGCTACTGTATCTGTATCACTATTACTGTATGACTGCTACTGTATCTGTATCACTGTTACTGTATGACTGCTACTGTATCTGTATCACTGTTACCCTATGGCTGCTACTGTATCTGTATCACTGTTACTGTATGGCTGCTACTGTATCTGTATCACTGTTACTGTATGGCTGCTACTGTATCTGTATCACTGTTACTGTATGACTGCTACTGTATCTGTATCACTGTTACCGTATGGCTGCTACTGTATCTGTATCACTATTACTGTATGACTGCTACTGTATCTGTATCACTGTTACTGTATGACTGCTACTGTATCTGTATCACTGTTACCCTATGGCTGCTACTGTATCTGTATCACTGTTACTGTATGACTGCTACTGTATCTGTATCACTGTTACCGTATGGCTGCTACTGTATCTGTATCACTATTACTGTATGACTGCTACTGTATCTGTATCACTGTTACTGTATGACTGCTACTGTATCTGTATCACTGTTACCCTATGGCTGCTACTGTATCTGTATCACTGTTACTGTATGGCTGCTACTGTATCTGTATCACTGTTACTGTATGGCTGCTACTGTATCTGTATCACTGTTACTGTATGGCTGCTACTGTATCTGTATCACTGTTACCGTATGGCTGCTACTGTATCTGTATCACTATTACTGTATGACTGCTACTGTATCTGTATCACTGTTACTGTATGACTGCTACTGTATCTGTATCACTGTTACCCTATGGCTGCTACTGTATCTGTATCACTGTTACTGTATGACTGCTACTGTATCTGTATCACTGTTACCGTATGGCTGCTACTGTATCTGTATCACTATTACTGTATGACTGCTACTGTATCTGTATCACTGTTACTGTATGACTGCTACTGTATCTGTATCACTGTTACTGTATGGCTGCTACTGTATCTGTATCACTGTTACTGTATGACTGCTACTGTATCTGTATCACTGTTACTGTATGGCTGCTACTGTATCTGTATCACTGTTACCCTATGGCTGCTACTGTATCTGTATCACTGTTACTGTATGACTGCTACTGTATCTGTATCACTGTTACCCTATGGCTGCTACTGTATCTGTATCACTGTTACTGTATGGCTGCTACTGTATCTGTATCACTGTTACTGTATGACTGCTACTGTATCTGTATCACTGTTACTGTATGGCTGCAACTGTATCTGTATCACTGTTACTGTATGGCTGCTACTGTATCTGTATCACTGTTACTGTATGACTGCTACTGTATCTGTATGGCTGCAACTGTATCTGTATCACTGTTACTGTATGGCTGCTACTGTATCTGTATGGCTGCAACTGTATCTGTATCACTGTTACCCTATGGCTGCTACTGTATCTGTATCACTGTTACTGTATGGCTGCTACTGTATCTGTATCACTGTTACTGTATGGCTGCTACTGTATCTGTATCACTGTTACTGTATGACTGCTACTGTATCTGTATCACTGTTACCGTATGGCTGCTACTGTATCTGTATCACTATTACTGTATGACTGCTACTGTATCTGTATCACTGTTACTGTATGACTGCTACTGTATCTGTATCACTGTTACCCTATGGCTGCTACTGTATCTGTATCACTGTTACGGTATGACTGCTACTGTATCTGTATCACTGTTACCGTATGGCTGCTACTGTATCTCTATTACTGTATGACTGCTACTGTATCACTGTTACTGTATGACTGCTACTGTATCTGTATCACTGTTACTGTATGGCTGCTACTGCATCTATATCACTGTTACTGTATGGCTGCTACTGTATCTGTATCACTGTTACTGTATGGCTGCTACTGTATTTGTATCACTGTTACTGTATGGCTGCTACTGTATCTGTATCACTATTACTGTATGACTGCTACTGTATCTGTATCACTGTTACTGTATGGCTGCTACTGCATCTATATCACTGTTACTGTATGGCTGCTACTGTATCTGTATCACTGTTACTGTATGGCTGCTACTGTATTTGTATCACTGTTACTGTATGGCTGCTACTGTATCTGTATCACTATTACTGTATGACTGCTACTGTATCTGTATCACTGTTACTGTATGACTGCTACTGTATCTGTATCACTGTTACCGTATGGCTGCTACTGTATCTCTATTACTGTATGACTGCTACTGTATCACTGTTACTGTATGACTGCTACTGTATCTGTATCACTGTTACTGTATGGCTGCTACTGCATCTATATCACTGTTACTGTATGGCTGCTACTGTATCTGTATCACTGTTACTGTATGGCTGCTACTGTATTTGTATCACTGTTACTGTATGGCTGCTACTGTATCTGTATCACTATTACTGTATGACTGCTACTGTATCTGAATCACTGTTACTGTATGACTGCTACTGTATCTGTATCACTGTTACCGTATGGCTGCTACTGTATCTGTATCACTATTACTGTATGACTGCTACTGTATCTGTATCACTGTTACTGTATGACTGCTACTGTATCTGTATCACTGTTACCCTATGGCTGCTACTGTATCTGTATCACTGTTACTGTATGGCTGCTACTGTATCTGTATCACTGTTACTGTATGGCTGCTACTGTATCTGTATCACTGTTACTGTATGGCTGCTACTGTATCTGTATCACTGTTACTGTATGACTGCTACTGTATCTGTATCACTGTTACCGTATGGCTGCTACTGTATCTCTATTACTGTATGACTGCTACTGTATCACTGTTACTGTATGACTGCTACTGTATCTGTATCACTGTTACTGTATGGCTGCTACTGCATCTATATCACTGTTACTGTATGGCTGCTACTGTATCTGTATCACTGTTACTGTATGGCTGCTACTGTATTTGTATCACTGTTACTGTATGGCTGCTACTGTATCTGTATCACTATTACTGTATGACTGCTACTGTATCTGTATCACTGTTACTGTATGACTGCTACTGTATCTGTATCACTGTTACCCTATGGCTGCTACTGTATCTGTATCACTGTTACTGTATGGCTGCTACTGTATCTGTATCACTGTTACCGTATGACTGCTACTGTATCTGTATCACTGTTACCGTATGGCTGCTACTGTATCTGTATCACTATTACTGTATGACTGCTACTGTATCTGTATCACTGTTACCGTATGACTGCTACTGTATCTGTATCACTGTTACCCTATGGCTGCTACTGTATCTGTATCACTGTTACCCTATGGCTGCTACTGTATCTGTATCACTGTTACTGTATGGCTGCTACTGTATCTGTATCACTGTTACTGTATGGCTGCTACTGTATCTGTATCACTGTTACCGTATGGCTGCTACTGTATCTGTATCACTATTACCGTATGACTGCTACTGTACCTGTATCACTGTTACCCTATGGCTGCTACTGTATCTGTATCACTGTTACTGTATGACTGCTACTGTATCTGTATCACTGTTACTGTATGACTGCTACTGTATCTGTATCACTGTTACTGTATGGCTGCTACTGTATCTGTATCACTGTTACTGTATGACTGCTACTGTATCTGTATCACTGTTACTGTATGGCTGCTACTGTATCTGTATCACTGTTACCCTATGGCTGCTACTGTATCTGTATCACTGTTACTGTATGACTGCTACTGTATCTGTATCACTGTTACCCTATGGCTGCTACTGTATCTGTATCACTGTTACCCTATGGCTGCTACTGTATCTGTATCACTGTTACTGTATGGCTGCTACTGTATCTGTATCACTGTTACTGTATGACTGCTACTGTATCTGTATCACTGTTACTGTATGGCTGCAACTGTATCTGTATCACTGTTACTGTATGGCTGCTACTGTATCTGTATCACTGTTACTGTATGACTGCTACTGTATCTGTATGGCTGCAACTGTATCTGTATCACTGTTACTGTATGGCTGCTACTGTATCTGTATGGCTGCAACTGTATCTGTATCACTGTTACCCTATGGCTGCTACTGTATCTGTATCACTGTTACTGTATGGCTGCTACTGTATCTGTATCACTGTTACTGTATGGCTGCTACTGTATCTGTATCACTGTTACTGTATGACTGCTACTGTATCTGTATCACTGTTACCGTATGGCTGCTACTGTATCTGTATCACTATTACTGTATTTCTGCTACTGTATCTGTATCACTGTTACTGTATGACTGCTACTGTATCTGTATCACTGTTACTGTATGACTGCTACTGTATCTGTATCACTGTTACGGTATGACTGCTACTGTATCTGTATCACTGTTACCGTATGGCTGCTACTGTATCTGTATCACTATTACTGTATGACTGCTACTGTATCTGTATCACTGTTACCCTATGGCTGCTACTGTATCTGTATCACTGTTACTGTATGGCTGCTACTGTATCTGTATCACTGTTACTGTATGGCTGCTACTGTATCTGTATCACTGTTACCGTATGGCTGCTACTGTATCTGTATCACTATTACTGTATGACTGCTACTGTATCTGTATCACTGTTACTGTATGACTGCTACTGTATCTGTATCACTGTTACCCTATGGCTGCTACTGTATCTGTATCACTGTTACTGTATGACTGCTACTGTATCTGTATCACTGTTACCGTATGGCTGCTACTGTATCTGTATCACTATTACTGTATGACTGCTACTGTATCTGTATCACTGTTACTGTATGACTGCTACTGTATCTGTATCACTGTTACCCTATGGCTGCTACTGTATCTGTATCACTGTTACTGTATGACTGCTACTGTATCTGTATCACTGTTACTGTATGGCTGCTACTGTATCTGTATCACTGTTACCCTATGGCTGCTACTGTATCTGTATCACTGTTACTGTATGACTGCTACTGTATCTGTATCACTGTTACCCTATGGCTGCTACTGTATCTGTATCACTGTTACTGTATGGCTGCTACTGTATCTGTATCACTGTTACTGTATGACTGCTACTGTATCTGTATCACTGTTACTGTATGGCTGCAACTGTATCTGTATCACTGTTACTGTATGGCTGCTACTGTATCTGTATCACTGTTACTGTATGACTGCTACTGTATCTGTATGGCTGCAACTGTATCTGTATCACTGTTACTGTATGGCTGCTACTGTATCTGTATCATTATTACTGTATAACTGTTACTGTCTTTGCGTCGCTGTTATTTTACGCTATCTGTATTTCTGTTACTGTATAGCTGTTACTATATTTGTACCACTGTTACTTTAAAACTTACTATATATAGCTCCAGAAGGATGAGCACTCACCATATTGAAGTAAAAAAGACACAATTTATTAATTCACGACCATCAATACAGCAGGTCAGTTGACGTTTCGGTCAAAATAGACCTTTTTCAAGACAGCAAAGTCACCAAATAAGCCCACACCATATATATACATATATATATATATATATATATATATATATATATATATATACACAATACATATATATTACTGTCTATAACTGTTACTGTACTATATCTGAATTACTGTATGTGTAATACTTTTACTAATACTGTATCTGTGTTACTATATCTGTATTACTGTATCTGTATCAGTGTTACTATATCTGTATTACTGTAATGTGTCAGTGTTACTATATATGTATACTATTACTGTATACATGCTACTCTATCGGTATCACTGTTACTTTATAAATGTTACTCTATCAGTGTAATTGTATCACTGTTTTTATACTTGTAGTACTGTTACTGTATCTGTATCTCTGTTACTGTATAACTACATCTGTATCACTGTTACTGTTATCATAGGACTGTTAAGGGGCCTATCCATTAGCAGATCTTACTGAAAGACAAAAGACAAAAGATTTATCTTTTGAAAATTCCTGGGGCTGCTGTGACAGATATCTGTCATGTACATGACAGATATTTTCAATAGACGAACGACGAACGATATTGGATGACATCATTCTTTGAGTGGATTTTTTTTAATGTTTCTGTTCATTTACATTAAAAAATCGTTTGTCGTTTACCGTGACAGATATTTCTAATATCTGTCAGCGATAAACGATAATTGACCAACATGTTGGAGAGACAATAGACCAAATTTGTCGTCCGCGGGAGTGCGCATTTTTATCGTTCAGAGTCTATCCATTAGCAGATAAATTGAACGACTGAACGATAAATCGTTCATCTTTCACATTTATCTGCTAATGGATAGGCCCCTTTACTGTATCTGTATCACTGTATCTGTAAATGCAATACCGTTAAAGTTACAGCAACAATTATACATTAACACAGCCACTGTATCACTGTTACCTATCTGTTTTACTGGTATTATATCTTTTTCACTGTAACTGTACTGCATCACTGTATCTATCACGGTATCTGTTTCACTGTTAATGTACTGCATCACTGTAACTGTATTACTATTTTTTTCACTGTTACTGTACTGCATCACTGTAATATCAGTGTATCTTTTTCACTGTTACTGTACTGCATCACTGTAACTATCACTGTATTTGTTTCACTGTTACTGTACTGCATCACTGTAACTATCACTGTATTTGTTTCACTGTTACTGTACTGCATCACTGTAATTATCACTGTATTTGTTTCACTGTTACTGTACTGCATCACTATCTATCACTGTATTTGTTTCACTGTTACTGTACTGCATCACTGTATCTATCACTATATCTGTTTCACTGTTACTATACTGCATCACTGTATCTGTCACTGTATCTATTTCACTGTTACTGTACTGCATCACTGTAACTATCACTGTATTTGTTTCACTGTTACTGTACTGCATCGCTGTAACTATCACTATATCTGTTTCTCTGTTACTGTACTGCATCACTGTAACTATCACTGTATTTGTTTCACTGTTACTGTACTGCATCACTGTATCTATCACTATATCTGTTTCACTGTTACTGTACTGCATCACTGTAACTATCACGGTATCTATTTCACTGTTACTGTACTACATCACTGTATCTATCACTATATCTGTTTCACTGTTACTGTACTGCATCACTGTAACTATCACTATATCTATTTCACTGTTACTGTGCTGCATCACTGTAACTATCACTGTATTTGTGTCACTGTTACTGTACTGCATCACTGTAACTATCACTGTATTTGTTTCACTGTTACTGTGCTGCATCACTGTAACTATCACTGTATTCGTTTCACTGTTACTGTACTGCATCACTGTATCTATCACGGTATCTATTTCACTGTTACTGTACTGCATCACTGTAATATCAGTGTATCTATTTCACTGTTACTGTGCTGCATCACTGTAACTATCACTGTATTTGTTTCACTGTTACTGTACAGCATCACTGTAACTATCACTGTATTTGTTTCACTGTTACTGTACTGCATCACTGTATCTATCACGGTATCTATTTCACTGTTACTGTACTGCATCACTGTAACTATCACTGTATATGTTTCACTGTTACTGTACTGCATCACTGTATCTATCACGGTATCTATTTCACTGTTACTGTACTGCATCACTGTAATATCAGTGTATCTATTTCACTGTTACTGTGCTGCATCACTGTAACTATCACTGTATTTGTTTCACTGTTAGTGTACTGCATCACTGTATCTATAACTATATCTGTTTCACTGTTACTGTGCTGCATCACTGTAACTATCACTGTATTTGTGTCACTGTTACTGTACTGCATCACTGTAACTATCACTGTATTTGTTTCACTGTTACTGTGCTGCATCACTGTAACTATCACTGTATTAGTTTCACTGTTACTGTACTGCATCACTGTATCTATCACGGTATCTATTTCACTGTTACTGTACTGCATCACTGTAATATCAGTGTATCTATTTCACTGTTACTGTGCTGCATCACTGTAACTATCACTGTATTTGTTTCACTGTTACTGTACTGCATCACTGTAACTATCACTATATCTGTTTCTCTGTTACTATACTGCATCACTGTATCTGTCACTGTATCTATTTCACTGTTACTGTACTACATCACTGTATCTATCACTATATCTGTTTCACTGTTACTGTGCTGCATCACTGTAACTATCACTGTATTTGTGTCACTGTTACTGTACTGCATCACTGTAACTATCACTGTATTTGTTTCACTGTTACTGTGCTGCATCACTGTAACTATCACTGTATTTGTTTCACTGTTACTGTACAGCATCACTGTAACTATCACTGTATTTGTGTCACTGTTACTGTACTGCATCACTGTATCTATCACGGTATCTATTTCACTGTTACTGTACTGCATCACTGTAACTATCACTGTATTTGTTTCACTGTTACTGTACTGCATCACTGTATCTATCACGGTATCTATTTCACTGTTACTGTACTGCATCACTGTAATATCAGTGTATCTATTTCACTTACTGTGCTGCATCACTGTAACTATCACTGTATTTGTTTCACTGTTACTGTACTGCATCACTGTATCTATCACGGTATCTATTTCACTGTTACTGTACTGCATCACTGTAATATCAGTGTATCTATTTCACTGTTACTGTGCTGCATCACTGTAACTATCACTGTATTTGTGTCACTGTTACTGTGCTGCATCACTGTAACTATCACTGTATTCGTTTCACTGTTACTGTACTGCATCACTGTATCTATCACGGTATCTATTTCACTGTTACTGTACTGCATCACTGTAATATCAGTGTATCTATTTCACTGTTACTGTGCTGCATCACTGTATCTATCACTGTATTTGTTTCACTGTTACTGTACTGCATCACTGTATCTATCACGGTATCTATTTCACTGTTACTGTACTGCATCACTGTAACTATCACTGTATTTGTGTCACTGTTACTGTACTGCATCACTGTAACTATCACTATATCGGTTTCACTGTTACTGTACTGCATCACTGTATCTATCACTGTATCTATTTCACTGTTACTGTACTGCATCACTGTAATATCAGTGTATCTTTTTTAATATATATGTCTGTGGTAGCATCCCTCATATGTATATTATCTAACCTTTAGAACAGATTATACGAGGGCCTTTGTTCTCTTTTTTGAGAAGTGATTTCATTATTCTTATGCGACTGTAAATGCTCTATCGACTAATTTTTGATTTGAAACACATCGATGTTGACCAAAATCTATTAAAATCGACATTTAGTAAATATAGCCTCTGTAGTAGTTCAAGCGCAGAAGTTATAAACTATGATAATTATAAATCATTCCATCTAAAAACTGCGGCACAATCACTGAGCCCCCCCTGGAAATGAGCGTTCCAGAAACTGACATATGGGGCCGCCGAGAGGACATCTTACCTCACTTAGTTTTTCATGGGACGCAAGGAGCGAGTGCCACTCAAGTTTCAGATGGACCGACCCACTGACCACGTCGCAGAGCGGGAACCACTGTACGGGAAGAAGGAACAGCTGGTGAGGAATCACTATAACATTACGCCTCATAGTTATTACTCTGGAAACACAGTGAGCACTACGACAGTTGGCGCAACGTACTCTGCATAATTTTGCGCCCAGCATTGCTAAGACGGTGAGCGAATGCAGCGCACAACCTCAGCGCAGAACGTCTTGTGGAAGCGCCAAACCTTACGACCGGAGTGCAGTGTGTGGTGTGAAAGGGCGTTTTTACACAGGCACATTCCATTAGGGGCGTGTTCATGCAAATGTGTCTTATTCAGACAATTACGCACATGTGCTCTGGTTTGGGGGTGTATAGGGCAGGAGCAAACAAGTGCTGCTGCTGCTGATGATATATATGCAGCGATATGTAACCTTTGCATCCACTAGTTCAGTCATTTTCATCCATTCTGCAGCAGCAGCTCCAGCGAGTCTGGATAGTAGAACATGATATTATTGTATCGCCCCCTACTAAGACGAGTTACAAAACAACGGAGACTGTTGTCAGGTAAGGGACATACATAAAGTGTCCGGACCATGCAGGAATGGAAGATATTTGGATACATGGAAGGATTTTGCAGGATAAGATGTCTGGTGATGCTGGAGATCAACACAGAACAGACTGAAATATCTCCACATCCAGCAAGTTCATGGAAGATAAGTGATTGTGTGGGGATATTTGTTATATAGGGTAATGTTGTGAGGCCAGATACAGAACCATAACATAATATAAATATATTACATCCTCTGTATGGCAACGTCATTACCTCATCCACAATCCGATCCTTCATGACGCTCTCCAGATTGATGACCAGGCTGCAGAATACAAGAGTCAGACGTTACATTACAGGTGTGAGAGTCCTCTGTCCGAGGAGGCGCAGTAACGGCTGTTGTGTTTTGTGTATCATCTTCACATATTTATAACATGTCACAATATACTATACAGCCTGGCTGTGGTCATTATATAATGGTGCATGTACAGAACTTGGCGTCTGTGCGGTCACCTTGTGATCACACGTAGCCCAACTGTGATCATTGTGTAATGGGACATATACAGGGACTGATTCAGCACTGTACGTTAGTCCCAATTCCCAATGCAGATTCCCGATTCCCAATACAGATTCCCGATTCCCAATGCAGACTCCCCATTCCCAATACAGATTCCCGATTCCCAATGCAGATTCCCGATTCCCAATGCAGACTCCCCATTCCCAATGCAGATTCCCGATTCCCAATGCAGATTCCCAATTCCCAATGCAGATTCTCGATACCCAATGCAGATTCCCGATTCCCAATGCAGACTCCCCATTCCCAATGCAGACTCCCCATTCCCAATGCAGATTCCCGATTCCCAATGCAGACTCCCGATTCCCAATGCAGATTCCCGATTTCCAATGCAGATTCCCGATTCCCAATGCAGATTCCTGATTCCCAATGCAGACTCCCCATTCCCAATGCAGACTCCCCATTCCCAATGCAGATTCCCGATTCCCAATGCAGACTCCCGATTCCCAATGCAGATTCCCGATTCCCAATGCAGATTCCCGATTCCCAATGCAGACTCCCCATTCCCAATGCAAATTCCTGATTTCCAATGCAGATTCCCTATTCCCAATGCAGATTCCCCATTCCCAATGCAGATTTCCAATTGACTTGGGGACTCTGCATGTACGTAGCTCACTCACCTGCCCAGAAAGTCATCCTTGTCGGGGTCTTCATCATACAGGTCAATCTCCAGGTCCTGCCCGGGGATCTCATGTACCACAAACTTGTGTAAAGAAACAGAGCACAGGCGTTATACATGTGATGCCACTCAGACGTACATACTGCATAGAAACCTACACACAGACATCGCGGGATAATCTAATAGGTATAGAGAGTTACCATACATATGACAATATATACAGTACAAACATACATCACATGTGCACTATATACAGTACAAACATACAACACATGTGCACTATATACAGTACAGACATACATCATGTGTGCACTATATACAGTACACCCATACATCATGTGTGCACTATATGCAGTACAGACATACATCACGTGTGCACTATATACAGTACAGACATCCATCATGTGTGCACTATATACAGTACAGACATACATCATGTGTGCACTATATACAGTACAAACATACATCACATGTGCACTATATACAGTACAAACATACAACACATGTGCACTATATACAGTACAAACATAAATCACATGTGCACTATATACAATACACCCATACATCACGTGTGCACTATATGCAGTACAGACATACATCACGTATGCACCATATACAGTACAGACATCCATCATGTGTGCACTATATACAGTACAGACATACATCAAGCGTGCACTACATACAGTACAGACATGCATCATGCGTGCACTATATACAGTACAGACATGCATCACATGTGCACTATATACAGTACAAACATACATCACATGTGCACTATATACAGTACAGACATACATCATGTGTGCACTATATACAGTACACCCATACATCATGTGTGCACTATATGCAGTACAGACATACATCACGTGTGCACTATATACAGTACAGACATCCATCATGTGTGCACTATATACAGTACAGACATACATCATGTGTGCACTATATACAGTACAGACATACATCATGTGTGCACTATATACAGTACAGACATACATCATGTGTGCACTATATACAGTACAAACATACAACACATGTGCACTATATACAGTAGAAAACATAAATCACATGTGCACTATACAGTACAGACATACATCACATGTGCACTATATACAATACAAACATACAACACGTGCACTATATACAGTACAGCCATACATCATGTGTGCAGTATATGCAGTACAGACATACATTATGTGTGCACTATATGCAGTACAGACATACATCACATGTGCACTATATACAGTACAGACATACATAATGTGTGCACTATATACAGTACAGACATACATCATGTGTGCACTATATGCAGTACAGACATACATCACATGTGCACTATATACAGTACAGACATCCATCATGTGTGCACTATATACAGTAGACATCCATCATGTATGCACTATATACAGTACAGCCATACATCATGTGTGCACTGTATGCAGTACAGACATCCATCATGTATGCACTATATACAGTACAGACATACATCATGTGTGTACTATATACAGTACAGACATACATCACATGTGCACTATATGCAGTACAGACATCCATCATGTGTGCACTATATGCAGTACAGACATACATCACGTGTGCACTATATACAGTACAGACATCCATCATGTATGCACTATATGCAGTACAGACATACATCATGTGTGCACTATATGCAGTACAGACATACATCATGTGTGTACTATATACAGTACAGACATACATCACATGTGCACTATATGCAGTACAGACATCCATCACGTGTGCACTATATACAGTACAGACATCCATCACGTGTGCACTATATACAGTACAGACATCCATCATGTGTGCACTATATACAGTACAGACATCCATCATGTTTGCACTATATACAGTACAGACATCCATCACGTGTGCACTATATACAGTACAGACATATATCACATGTGCACTATATGCAGTACAGACATCCATCACGTGTGCACTATATGCAGTACAGACATCCATCACGTGTGCACTATATACAGTACAGACATACATCACGTGTGCACTATATACAGTACAGACATACATCATGTGTACACTATATACAGTACAGACATACATCACGTGTGCACTATATACAGTACAGACATCCATCATGTATGCACTATATACAGTACAGACATACATCATGTGTGCACTATATACAGTACAGACATCCATCATGTGTGCACTATATACAGTACAGACATCCATCATGTGTGCACTATATACAGTACAGACATCCATCATGTGTGCACTATATACAGTACAGACATACATCATGTGTGCACTATATACAGTACAGACATACATCATGTGTGCACTATATGCAGTACAGACATACATCACGTGTGTACTATATACAGTACAGACATACATCATGTGTGCACTATATGCAGTACAGACATACATCGCGTGTGCACTATGTGGCCAATTCCGTTGATGGACACTGGACCGATTTGGTCGCAGCTGCCTGATTCTTTGTAACTGTGCTGGAGCCGCATTGCTCATGTGCAGCGATACTGTTGCTGCAAAAAAGGCTGCAGATTTTTTGGGGAGAAGACGGGAACCGGAGCACAAAACGGAGGCATATCGTGTCTTCCATCGCAGATTTACTGGCCTCGGCGGCGGAGATGTGACGGCCTTAGGGTTACTCCCTCCCTTCGCTCTGCACGGCCGGCATGCAGAGTGACTGGGGCGTGCCATGTGCCATGAGACTAGGTCACGCTGCAGTGAGGCGCAGAGAGGAATGCTGGGGCGTACCATGAGACTAGGTCACGCTGCGGTGAGGCGCAGAGAGGAATGCTGGGGCGTACCATGAGACTAGGTCACGCTGCGGTGAGGCGCAGAGAGGAATGCTGGGGCGTACCATGAGACTAGGTCACGCTGCAGTGAGGCGCAGAGAGGAATACTGGGGCGTGCCATGAGACTAGGTCACGCTGCGGTGAGGCGCAGAGAGGAATGCTGGGGCGTACCATAAGACTAGGTCACGCTGCGGTGAGGCGCAGAGAGGAATGCTGGGGCGTACAATGAGACTAGGTCACGCTGCAGTGAGGAGCAGAGAGGAATGCAGGGGCGTGCCATGAGACTAGGTCACGCTGCAGTGAGGCGCAGAGAGGAATACTGGGGCGTACCATGAGACTAGGTCATGCTGCGGTGAGGCGTAGAGAGGAATGCTGGGGCGTGCCATGAGACTAGGTCACGCTGCGGTGAGGCGCAGAGAGGAATGCTGGGGCGTACCATGAGACTAGGTCACGCTGCAGTGAGGCGCAGAGAGGAATGCTGGGGCGTGCCATGAGACTAGGTCACGCTGCAGTGAGGAGCAGAGAGGAATGCTGGGGCGTACCATGAGACTAGGTCACGCTGCAGTGAGGCGCAGAGAGGAATGCTGGGGCGTACCATGAGACTAGGTCACGCTGCAGTGAGGTGCAGAAAGGAATGCTGGGGCGTACCATGAGACTAGGTCACGCTGCAGTGAGGCGCAGAGAGGAATGCTGGGGCGTACCATGAGACTAGGTCACGCTGCAGTGAGGCGCAGAGAGGAATGCTGGGGCGTGCCATGAGACTAGGTCACTCTGCAGTGAGGCGCAGAGAGGAATACTGGGGCGTGCCATGAGACTAGGTCACGCTGCGGTGAGGCGCAGAGAGGAATGCTGGGGCGTACCATGAGACTAGGTCACGCTGCGGTGAGGCGCAGAGAGGAATGCTGGGGCGTACCATGAGACTAGGTCACGCTGCGGTGAGGCGCAGAGAGGAATGCTGGGGCGTACCATGAGACTAGGTCATGCTGCGGTGAGGCGCAGAGAGGAGTGCTGGGGCGTACCATGAGACTAGGTCACGCTGCAGTGAGGCGCAGAGAGGAATGCTGGGGCGTACCATGAGACTAGGTCACGCTGCAGTGAGGCACAGAGAGGAGTACTGGGGCGTGCCATGAGACTAGGTCACGCTGCGGTGAGGCGCAGAGAGGAATGCTGGGGCGTACCATGAGACTAGGTCACGCTGCGGTGAGGCGCAGAGAGGAATGCTGGGGCGTACCATGAGACTAGGTCACGCTGCAGTGAGGCGCAGAGAGGAATGCTGGGGCGTACCATGAGACTAGGTCATGCTGCGGTGAGGCGCAGAGAGGAATGCTGGGGCGTACCATGAGACTAGGTCACGCTGCAGTGAGGCGCAGAGAGGAATGCTGGGGCGTACCATGAGACTAGGTCACGCTGCGGTGAGGCGCAGAGAGGAATGCTGGGGCATACCATGAGACTAGGTCACGCTGCGGTGAGGCGCAGAGAGGAATGCTGGGGCGTACCATGAGACTAGGTCATGCTGCGGTGAGGCGCAGAGAGGAGTGCTGGGGCGTACCATGAGACTAGGTCACGCTGCAGTGAGGCGCAGAGAGGAATGCTGGGGCGTACCATGAGACTAGGTCACGCTGCAGTGAGGCACAGAGAGGAATACTGGGGCGTGCCATGAGACTAGGTCACGCTGCGGTGAGGCGCAGAGAGGAATGCTGGGGCGTACCATGAGACTAGGTCACGCTGCGGTCAGGCGCAGAGAGGAATGCTGGGGCGTACCATGAGACTAGGTCACGCTGCAGTGAGGCGCAGAGAGGAATGCTGGGGCGTACCATGAGACTAGATCATGCTGCGGTGAGGCGCAGAGAGGAATGCTGGGGCGTACCATGAGACTAGGTCACGCTGCAGTGAGGCGCAGAGAGGAATGCTGGGGCGTACCATGAGACTAGGTCATGCTGCGGTGAGGCGCAGAGAGGAATACTGGTGCGTGCCATGAGACTAGGTCACGCTGCGGTGAGGCACAGAGAGGAATGCTGGGGCGTGCCTTGAGACTAGGTCACGCTGCGGTGAGGCGCAGAGAGGAATACTGGTGCGTGCCATGAGACTAGGTCACGCTGCGGTGAGGCACAGAGAGGAATGCTGGGGCGTGCCATGAGACTAGGTCACGCTGCGGTGAGGCGCAGAGAGGAATGCTGGGGCGTACCATGCGACTAGGTCACGCTGCGGTGAGGCGCAGAGAGGAATACTGGTGCGTGCCATGAGACTAGGTCACGCTGCGGTGAGGCACAGAGAGGAATGCTGGGGCGTACCATGAGACTAGGTCACGCTGCAGTGAGGCGCAGAGAGGAATGCTGGGGCGTACCATGAGACTAGGTCACACTGCAGTGAGGCGCAGAGAGGAATGCTGGGGCTGTGCTATACAGGGGATGTTTCTCACCTTATACGCTAAGAACCTAATGAGTTGCATGTAATGCGGTTGCAATTCCAGCCACTTCCATTAATCAAAGTCCCATGTGAACACAATTCCTGTATTGTGAGTCAGACGCCATTATGTGACCGCTCCGCACCAGCCTTCCGTCAGTGGCATCCACCTTCTTTACTAGTAACGGCACATACACCTACCCCATGCTTGGTGCAGAAGATGCATCTGAAAATGGCGCGACTTCTGCATAGGCACAACTCAGAATAGGCTGCAACTCTGCGTATGGGATGTACGGGATGCAGTCAGGAAGCCAACGGTCGAAATGCCGATCACCGGCTTCCCGACTGTCAAATACCGGCAGGGTACTAATGACAGGCATCGAAATCCCGACGCCTCTCATTAGACCTATGCCAGTGGCCTGACATACCGAACGAAGGTAAGGCGGGCGCCAGGCGCGGACAGGCAGGCGGGGGGGTTAGGTTTTAGGGGTTCTGGGGGGGACTTAGGGTTAGGCACCCCCCCGGGAGGGTTAGGTTCAGGCCAGGGTAAGGGGGGTTTAGGGTTAGGCCCCCCTAAGGGAGGGTTAGGGTTAGGTGGGGGTAGGATTAGGGTTACTTACCTCAATCCATGCGGCCGGCGGTATAACATACTGATTCCCTGTATATACGTCCACAACACGCCAAAATGATGCTTCTTGAACGTGCGAGCGTCCTGTTGCCGATGGCGATAATGACTAAGATGCGTACGTCTCGGAACCGCTCCTAGATGCTCTAAGCTGCGTATCTAAGCCACAAAACGTGCGCAACTGGCTAAAAATTGCGAGATGTAGCGGACAGCACAGAATCAGACCAGTGTATCCGCAATACAACAAAATGGTTCCACTAATAACTAAATCAGCTGCCTCCTCACCTCATACATCTCGTTCCAGCGAGGGTTCAGATTCTCCCTGATGGTTTTGCTCTTGAAGGTCTGGTTTCCCACCCGCAGGACGGCGTAAGGGTCAGACTTCCCCTTTATCATCCCCCTCAGGTAAGTGTCCTTAGGGATCAGGTTTTCAGCTTCAATCAGATAAATTCTTAACACCCCCTGAGACAGAGACACAGAGTAATTAGTATATTTCATCAAATCCGACCCATTCCCTCTTACTGATACCCTATTTATCAATGTGTCTGATACTACTGTATAACACCACATAGCTCCCAATTCTGAGGAAACCCGCATCCGCCGCCCCATAACATTATACACTTCCACAGGGCAAGTACCACCTAGTAACAAATGTCATTATTCAAAGGATTAATATGCTGGATATACAGATGTTCTACTAGATATAGCAGAGGCTCAGACAGATATAGCTATAGGTGTGTACGTAGCCTTAAGGTGCAGACACACTAGACGATATGTTCCCTGAGCGATATCGTCTAGAATGTCCCCGGCAGGGTGTGCTCAGTGTTGTTCATGACATTGAGCACACCCACTGAACGATATTAACGATATCGTTCAGCGCCGGGCTCTCTCCCCCATTCCCCAACATGCTGCAACCTGACAATATCATCAGGTTGGCCTGCCTGTTTGCCAGATGAACGATGAAGACGAACGCACAACATTGCGGGAACGCGCAACATTGGTCGTTCGTCGTTATCGTTCATTGGTTAGGTGAAAAAATGGACGATAAAGTGAACGACTGAACGATAACGATATCGTTATCATTTAGTCGTCCACTTTAAATCACCCAGTGTGTACGCACCTTTACTCTCTATCCCCTGAACAGACTGAGTATAGCAGAGGCTCTGTACAATCACTGTCCGAGTTACTCTATATCACCTGTACTGTGTATAGCAGAGGCTCTGTACAATCACTGTCCGAGTTACTCTCTATCACCTGTACTGTGTATAGCAGAGGTACTGTACAATCACTGTCTTAGTTACTCTATATCACCTGTACTGTGTATAGCAGAGGCTGTATACAATCACTGTCTTAGTTACTCTCTATCACCTGTACTGTGTATAGCAGAGGCTGTATACAATCACTGTCTGAGTTACCCTCTATAACTTTCAGTGACTGATATAAGCAAACAAAAAAAAAGATATGCAGGAGTTAAAAAGAATAAGTTTTTTCCCAATATCGCAGATTCTAAATTATGGCCATAACATATCTCCACACCACATATCTACTGCTTCATAACGTATCTCCTCACTTCCTCGTGTCCTAGCTCAACACATATCTACTGCTTCATAATATATCTCACTTCCTCGTGTCCTATCTCACCACACATCTACTGCTTCATAATATATCTCACTTCCTCGTGTCCTATCTCACCACACATCTACTGCTTCATAATATATCTCACTTCCTCGTGTCCTATCTCACCACACATCTACTGCTTCATAATATATCTCACTTCCTCGTGTCCTATCTCACCACACATCTACTGCTTCATAATATATCTCCTCACTCCCTCATGTCCTATCTCACCACACATTTACTGCTTCATAACGTATCACCTCCCTTCCTCGTGTCCTATCTCCCCACACATCTACTGCTTCATAACATATCTCCTCACTTCCTTGTGTCCTATCTCATCACACACCTACTGCTTCATAATATATCTCACTTCCTCGTGTCCTATCTCACCACACATCTACTGCTTCATAATATATCTCACTTCCTCGTGTCCTATCTCACCACACATCTACTGCTTCATAACGTATCACCTCCCTTCCTCGTGTCCTATCTCCCCACACATCTACTGCTTCAGAAAGTATCTCCTCACTCCCTCATGTCCTATCTCACCTGCATCATAACATATCTCCTCATTCCCTCATGTCCTACCTCAACACACATCTACTGCTTCATAACATATCTCCTCACTCCCTTATATCTTCCACTTATATCTTAACATAAATCTATAAGTCTAATACAAGTTCCAGTATTATTGTACCTCAAATAAATGTCTCATATGCTCCTTGTATATCTCGCCCTATGTCAATGTCACTAGTATAATACATGTGCTGTCACCTGTTAGCTCTTTGCCAATAATCATGAACACTTACATGGGGCACCGGGAAGCGGAGTTGGGCAGCATTCACCTTGCCACTCAGAGGGAATGTGAATCTGTTGGGCAGCACCAAATATGATGCGATGAGGTCGATTATCATACCGTCCGACATGTCACTGTTACAGATAAACAAGAAGATATTTACTAAGAGCTGGAATTAGAGCAGTATAAAATCACTTTATTATTATATTTTAATTATAAGGTGCCACGAGGGTTCTTAAGCACCTTACAAGGGGATACAACTGACAACAAGATATATAAGTGCAGCTGGGTATAGACAGTATATAATTCACAGATACACAATTAGAGGTTAGCATAATTATGTTAAAGGGAAGATGGCTCTGCTCATATGCAGGCCCAATGCACCCTAGGCAGAACTTCAGCCTACACCTCCCCCCTACCCCCATTACACTTACTGACACTCGACATACATGCGTTGTTAATATATAATATACAGAATATTATATCTAATAAGAAGAAATGTATGTTGTGTCAGTAAGTGTAATGGCACTGTAGACAGCATAGAATATACAATATATAGTATACTATCTACAGCGCCATTACACTTACTGACATACACACATATACATTTACTGTTAATATATATAATATATACACACACATACATTTGTTAATATATATAAAACACACAACATGTTACATATAATAAAACAAACAAAAATGGCAGCTGCTCAATCAATCTAGCAGTACTAATCAGGTGCATGAAAGGGAGGGGTCATACTATCTAGAAAAAGGAGGGGGATTTAACCCCCTATTGTACCTCAGCACACTGAATAATACCTGCAACAATATATGAAGACTATATGGTCATAGAAATTCAGAGATATTAGTTGCATGCATTTGCAAACACATGGGAGGCTGCTGGGCCACGTCACGGCTTCTCTGTTACCAGCAGTCCCTAACACTAAGGGGTTCACGTCCGGGGCGCAGTGCACCCCAAAAAACGTCCAGCCCAGGACCCCCCCAGGGCATCACACGAAAATGGAAAAAGAGTGACAGTGCAGTGTAAAGTATAGATGTGTGTGAGTAATCATTAAGTGTGGAATGAGAGGTTAAAATATATGTGAAAAAATGTTGTTATGAGTTGCATGAAGGAGCCAGCATCAGTAGGGCATGCTGGTTCTAGTAGTGCTAGTTGGAGTTCCCAGGGGTGACTCCCAGGTAAGCTGGCTCTCAATTTGGATGCATTTATGTATGTGCCTTTATCATGAGGCCTTACATTTGACAAAATTATATATGTGCCTTTATCATGAGGCCTTATAATTGGTATATTTTACATTTGGGGTGAGCGTTTGGGCGTAGGGCCCCCGGGACTGGTCTGGCTGGGCCTCCTCAGGGCATCACCACTTAATACACATAGTTGCTTTTCACATCACCTTTTATGTTTGTTTATTATTCATGTATTTTTCACATATATTTTAACCTCTCATTTCACACTTAATGATTACGCACACACAGCTATACTTTACACTGCACTGTCACTCTTTTTCCATTTTCGTGTGATGCCCTGGGGGGGTCCTGGGCTGGACGTTTTTTGGGGTGCACTGCGCCCCGGACGTGAACCCCTTAGTGTTAGGGACTGCTGGTAACAGAGAAGCCGTGACGTGGCCCAGCAGCCTCCCATGTATTTGCAAATGCATGCAACTAATATCTCTGAATTTCTATGACCATATAGTCTTCATATATTGTTGCAGGTATTATTCAGTGTGCTGAGGTACAATAGGGGGTTAAATCCCCCTCCTTTTTCTACTTATGTTACATATAATATTGTACATATATGTGGGTGAGAAAGGTATTAGTGCTGAGAGCAGACACTGTACAGGTGACACAACATGTTACATATAATACAGCACATATGTGAGAGGGGTATGTGTAATGTATTAGTGCTGAGAGCAGACACTGTACAGGTGACACCACATGTTACATATAATCGTGCACATATGTGAGTGAGAGGGGTGTGTGTAATGTATTAGTGCAGAGAGCAGACACTGTACAGGTGACACAACATGTTACATATAATACAGCACATATGTGAAAGGGGTATGTGTAATGTATTAGTGCTGAGAGCAGACACTGTACAGGTGACACCACATGTTACATATAATATAACACGTATGTGGGTGACAGGGGTGTGTCTAATGTGTTAGTGCTGAGAGCAGACACTGTACAGGTGACACCACATGTTACATATAATACTGCACATATGTGAGTGACAGGGGTGTGTGTAATGTATCAGTGCTGAGAGCAGACACTGTACAGGTGACACGACATGTTACATATAATCGTGCACATATGTGAGTGACAGGGGTGTGTATAATGTATTAGTGCTGAGAGCAGACACTGTACAGGTGACACGACATGTTACATATAATCGTGCACATATGTGAGTGAGAGGGGTGTGTGTAATGTATTAGTGCTGACAGCAGACACTGCACAGGTGACACAACATGTTAGATATAATCCTGCACATATGTGGGTGACAGGGGTGTGTGTAATGTATTAGTGCTGAGAGCAGACACTGTACAGGTGACACCACATGGTACATATAATATAACACGTATGTGGGTGACAGGGGTGTGTGTAATGTATTAGTGCTGACAGCAGACACTGCACAGGTGACACAACATGTTACATATAATATAACACGTATGTGGGTGACAGGGGTGTGTGTAATGTATTAGTGCTGAGAGCAGACACTGTACAGGTGACACCACATGTTACATATAATCGTGCACATATGTGAGTGACAGGGGTATGTGTAATGTATTAGTGCTGAGAGCAGACACTGTACAGGTGACACCACATGTTACATATAATCGTGCACATATGTGAGTGACAGGGGTGTGTGTAATGTATTAGTGCTGAGAGCAGACACTGTACAGGTGACACGACATGTTACATATAATCGTGCACATATGTGAGTGAGAGGGGTGTGTGTAATGTATTAGTGCTGACAGCAGACACTGCACAGGTGACACAACATGTTAGATATAATCCTGCACATATGTGGGTGACAGGGGTGTGTGTAATGTATTAGTGCTGAGAGCAGACACTGTACAGGTGACACCACATGGTACATATAATATAACACGTATGTGGGTGACAGGGGTGTGTGTAATGTATTAGTGCTGACAGCAGACACTGCACAGGTGACACAACATGTTACATATAATATAACACGTATGTGGGTGACAGGGGTGTGTGTAATGTATTAGTGCTGAGAGCAGACACTGTACAGGTGACACCACATGTTACATATAATCGTGCACATATGTGAGTGACAGGGGTATGTGTAATGTATTAGTGCTGAGAGCAGACACTGTACAGGTGACACCACATGTTACATATAATCGTGCACATATGTGAGTGACAGGGGTGTGTGTAATGTATTAGTGCTGAGAGCAGACACTGTACAGGTGACACGACATGTTACATATAATTGTGCACATATGTGAGTGAGAGGGGTGTGTGTAATGTATTAGTGCTGACAGCAGACACTGCACAGGTGACACAACATGTTACATATAATCCTGCACATATGTGGGTGACAGGGGTGTGTGTAATGTATTAGTGCTGAGAGCAGACACTGTACAGGTGACACCACATGTTACATATAATATAACACGTATGTGGGTGACAGGGGTGTGTGTAATGTATTAGTGCTGAGAGCAGACACTGTACAGGTGACACAACATGTTACATATAATATAACACATATGTGAGTGACAGGGGTGTGTGTAATGTATTAGTGCTGAGAGCAGACACTGCACAGGTGACACAACATGTTACATATAATCCTGCACATATGTGGGTGACAGGGGTGTGTGTAATGTATTAGTGCTGAGAGCAGACACTGTACAGGTGACACCACATGTTACATATAATATAACACGTATGTGGGTGACAGGGGTGTGTGTAATGTATTAGTGCTGAGAGCAGACACTGTACAGGTGACACAACATGTTACATATAATATAACACATATGTGAGTGACAGGGGTGTGTGTAATGTATTAGTGCTGAGAGCAGACACTGTACAGGTGACACAACATGTTACATATAATCGTGCACATATGTGAGTGACACGGGTGTGTGTAATGTATTAGTGCTGAGAGCAGACACTGTACAGGTGACACCACATGTTACATATAATATAACACGTATGTGGGTGACAGGGGTGTGTGTAATGTATTAGTACTGAGAGCAGACACTGTACAGGTGACACCACATGTTACATATAATACTGCACATATGTGAGAGACAGGAGTGTGTGTAATGTATTAGTGCTGAGAGCAGACACTGTACAGGTGACACCACATGTTACATATAATATAACACGTATGTGGGTGACAGGGGTGTGTGTAATGTATTAGTACTGAGAGCAGACACTGTACAGGTGACACCACATGTTACATATAATACTGCACATATGTGAGAGACAGGAGTGTGTGTAATGTATTAGTGCTGAGAGCAGACACTGTACAGGTGACACCACATGTTACATATAATACTGCACATATGTGGGTGACAGGGTTGTGTGTAATGTATTAGTGCTGAGAGCAGACACTGTACAGGTGACACAACATGTTACATATAATACAGCACATATGTGAGAGGGGTATGTGTAATGTATTAGTGCTGAGAGCAGACACTGTACAGGTGACACCACATGTTACATATAATATAACACGTATGTGGGTGACAGGGGTGTGTCTAATGTGTTAGTGCTGAGAGCAGACACTGTACAGGTGACACCACATGTTACATATAATACTGCACATATGTGAGTGACAGGGGTGTGTGTAATGTATCAGTGCTGAGAGCAGACACTGTACAGGTGACACGACATGTTACATATAATCGTGCACATATGTGAGTGACAGGGGTGTGTATAATGTATTAGTGCTGAGAGCAGACACTGTACAGGTGACACGACATGTTACATATAATCGTGCACATATGTGAGTGAGAGGGGTGTGTGTAATGTATTAGTGCTGACAGCAGACACTGCACAGGTGACACAACATGTTACATATAATCCTGCACATATGTGGGTGACAGGGGTGTGTGTAATGTATTAGTGCTGAGAGCAGACACTGTACAGGTGACACCACATGGTACATATAATATAACACGTATGTGGGTGACAGGGGTGTGTGTAATGTATTAGTGCTGACAGCAGACACTGCACAGGTGACACAACATGTTACATATAATATAACACGTATGTGGGTGACAGGGGTGTGTGTAATGTATTAGTGCTGAGAGCAGACACTGTACAGGTGACACCACATGTTACATATAATCGTGCACATATGTGAGTGACAGGGGTGTGTGTAATGTATTAGTGCTGAGAGCAGACACTGTACAGGTGACACGACATGTTACATATAATCGTGCACATATGTGAGTGAGAGGGGTGTGTGTAATGTATTAGTGCTGACAGCAGACACTGCACAGGTGACACAACATGTTACATATAATCCTGCACATATGTGGGTGACAGGGGTGTGTGTAATGTATTAGTGCTGAGAGCAGACACTGTACAGGTGACACCACATGTTACATATAATATAACACGTATGTGGGTGACAGGGGTGTGTGTAATGTATTAGTGCTGAGAGCAGACACTGTACAGGTGACACCACATGTTACATATAATATAACACGTATGTGGGTGACAGGGGTGTGTGTAATGTATTAGTGCTGACAGCAGACACTGCACAGGTGACACAACATGTTACATATAATACTGCACATATGTGAGTGAGAGGGGTGTGTGTAATGTATTAGTGCTGAGAGCAGACACTGTACAGGTGACACCACATGTTACATATAATACTGCACATATGTGGGTGACAGGGTTGTGTGTAATGTATTAGTGCTGAGAGGAGACACTGTACAGGTGACACCACATGTTACATATAATACTGCACATATGTGAGTGACAGGGGTGTGTGTAATGTATCAGTGCTGAGAGCAGACACTGTACAGGTGACACAACATGTTACAGATAATACTGCACATATGTGAGTGACAGGGGTATGTGTAACGTATTAGTGCTGAGAGCAGACACTGTACAGGTTACACAACATGTTACATATAATATAACACGTATGTGAGTGACAGGGGTATGTGTAACGTATTGGTGCTGAGAGCAGACACTGTACAGGTGACACAACATGTTACATATAATACTGCACATATGTGGGTGACAGGGTTGTGTGTAATGTATTAGTGCTGAGAGCAGACACTGTACAGGTGACACCACATGTTACATATAATATAACACGTATGTGGGTGACAGGGGTGTGTGTAATGTATTAGTGCTGAGAGCAGACACTGTACAGGTGACACAACATGTTACATATAATCGTGCACATATGTGAGTGACAGGGGTGTGTGTAATGTATTAGTGCTGAGAGCAGACACTGTACAGGTGACACAACATGTTACATATAATATAACACGTATGTGGGTGACAGGGGTGTGTGTAATGTATTAGTGCTGACAGCAGACACTGTACAGGTGACACCACATGTTACATATAATATAACACGTATGTGGGTGACAGGGGTGTGTGTAATGTATTAGTGCTGAAAGCAGACACTGTACAGGTGACACAACATGTTACATATAATATAACACATATGTGAGTGACAGGGGTGTGTAATGTATTAGTGCTGAGAACAGACACTGTACAGGTGACACAACATGTTACATATAATCGTGCACATATGTGAGTGACAGGGGTGTGTGTAATGTGTTAGTGCTGAGAGCAGACACTGTACAGGTGACACAACATGTTACATATAATCGTGCACATATGTGAGTGAGAGGGGTGTGTGTAATGTATTAGTGCTGAGAGCAGACACTGTACAGGTGACACCACATGTTACATATAATATAACACGTATGTGGGTGACAGGGGTGTGTAATGTATTAGTGCTGAGAGCAGACACTGTACAGGTGACACCACATGTTACATATAATATAACACGTATGTGGGTGACATGGGTGTGTGTAATGTATTAGTACTGAGAGCAGACACTGTACAGGTGACACCACATGTTACATATAATATAACACGTATGTGGGTGACAGGGGTGTGTGTAATGTATTAGTGCTGAGAGCAGACACTGCACAGGTGACACGACATGTTACATATAATATAACACGTATGTGGGTGAGAGGGGCGTGTAATGTCACTGTTTGGGTTCTGCCAGGCTTTAGTAATACAAGGACCCACCCATCACATGGGACATTTTATGGGCTTCCTCCTCTCTGTTTACCTGGCTGTAAAACTAGCAGCAGGTTCTAGGATAACACTTAACTCTTACTGAGGAAAACGTTCCCTGGTCTCGTCTGGTTGTAACATGAGACCCATAAACATGTCCAACCAAAACCACAGGACATTAAGCTGCGGGCACCGTGCCAGTCTCACACAGCAGACAAGCTGGGCACATTGGATTCCTCAGCAAACATTTACTCAGTAATGCCCCATCCGGGAGACGCTTCATAGCGGCAGAAACTGCGACATGTCTATTACTGATATACCTGTAACTGGCAATACAATAATAATAAGTGCCCATGTAATGCCCTGTACAGGTGACGAGGGCACGTCCGTCTGGCTCTGACTTATAACTGTTACTGTCTTCACTCCCATTCATGTAACACGGCACCATCTAAATAACCTCATTATAATATAACGGTTTCATTTCATCCAGAGACATGTACCTCCCATTGCTTACGTGATTTCGCACTGCGCATGCTCAGACAATGAGCGCAGGTCGCAGGTACGAGAATGGAGAGTAAACGCATCTGCCCTTCCAGAGAGGCAGAACGCGGTAAAGGCGTTTGCACGCTGATGTGGCCCATCAGACCGGCGTGTAAGCGTCAATGCGCCTGTTTGGAGGCGTTTCCTTTTGCACCGAGCATACTGCAGCTGCAAGTACATGCAGACGATGATGAATTGCGGCAATCCAGGTGCCTGCGCTGACAACGCAGAGGCGCTGGGTCACCGCCATCAGGGGGCACTGATGTATGAACGACCCTCTGGTCCTGGCCTTCCAGGGGGCACAGACACGCCTCCAAGGTGATGTGGCCAAGCCCCCCCCCCAATTTACTTCCAACTCACCAGCAGCCCTAATGTCTTTATAAATCCCATTTGGATGATACTTCTGCTTTATATGTAACTGATTGAACCCAGCACCTGCTTAATCTCGCCCTGTACACAGATTCCGAGTGTTCTGGGCACTCATCCCAATTCTAATCCGTGAGTCACACTGAACAAGGAGAATTTCGGCTGATGACTTCACACCTACCTGAGAAACCCTCAGACACCCGTATTCTGGGCCTTCTGCCCGAGCCTCCTCACCCCCCTGACATGTGACTGAGCTGGAGGTGTGTGACAAGTGCCCCTGTGCCTCCTACCCACTGTGCCAGTGGAACGATTTTTTAGAAGACAGTGGCCCTCCCTCAGGGTGGAGGTTGTGTGACAAGTGCCCCTGTGCCTCTTACCCACTGTGCCAGCAGAATGATTTCTTAGAAGACAGTGGCCCTCCCTCAGGGTGGAGGTTGTGTGACAAGTGCCCCTGTGCCTCTTACCCACTGTGCCAGCAGAATGATTTCTTAGAAGACAGTGGCCCTCCCTCAGGGTGGAGGTTGTGTGACAAGTGCCCCTGTGCCTCCTACCCACTGTGCCAGTGGAATGATTTTTTAGAAGACAGTGGCCCTCCCTCAGGGTGGATGCTGTGACATGTGCCCCTGAGCCTCTTACCCACTGTGACGCTGTCTAAAAGTTGCTGACACTCCCTGTGGGGGATCTGCAGCTCAACCACCCAGATGTAACTCTCCTGAGTGATGAATCCCGGCTGTCTGGAAATTCAGGTTCTGCTTTCCCTGGCATGTTGGTACAAGAGGCTGTTGTGTCATCCTATTGTCTGCGCACAGTACTGGGAACCCTACATCCACGTAAGAAGTGATGAGTTGTACTAACAGCAACAACTATATACCACAGTGTTAATATTAATCAGGTTATAGGTGACTGCTGAGAGCGGTAACAGCAGGCAAATAATATACTGGTTGAATATAAAATAATTACCTGACTCCTGGGATTTCAAGGATATTGGTTAATCCCGTCCAGTTAATTTCCAGTTGCTAAAACAAAAAAAATGAATAAAGATCAGTAAAACATGGAGAACAAAGGACCTGATTCAGACCCGCTCGCTAGATTCGTCCGCTCGCTAGATGCGTATGCAGATTCAGCAATGCAGGCGATCGCACGGCAAGGCATAAGCACGCCCACTATGTCTTAGCGTGTGATCCAATTGTTTATGCAGACACCCACTAACCAGTCTTAAGATGCCCACTTGTGCACGTCATCTCCAGGAAGTGTATGCAACCATCGGATACGATCGCAGCGTTTGTGGCTGACCATACCCTGCCGCAAGCACTGCGAGCACTTCAGTGTAGATTTCAGCCAAGTGATGTCTACTATGACGCTGCCTCTTAATTATGCACGCCTCTGAAACGGCGTTGAGACGCTCAGGCACACCTGCGTTCGCGCCTCCACTTGTCCACTTCCCGATCTCTCGCACTGGTTAGCACACGTGCACTGCAATGCGGACGCATGTGCAGAAGGCAAACAGTCGGCTGGCTGCGCGCGAACGCATCCTAGCGTGTGGGTCTGAATCAGGTCCAAAGCGCATATATAAAGAACAGCAAATGACAGCGAAACACAGACTAAATTTGTGAAATATGCATTCTGATATTGGGCGGGATGCACTAACGTCAGAAATGCGTAAATAAATTTTTCAGGAGTCTGACCGCATTTCTCATATGCATTAAGGTGATGCGGTGGGCAACGTCATCTTCAGATGGTGTTGCCCAATAGAAGCAATAGATCCAATTGGATCCCTCCCAATACCCTCATTCGCACAGGACAACTCTTACCGAGAGAACTGTCCTCTGCGTGTTTCTACATGCATACTGGCGTAATTCATGCATACATCAGTACCCCCTGATGGCGGTGATCCAGCGCCCCTGCATTGTCAGCACAGGCGCCAGGACTGCCACATTGTCTATTATTTCATAGTTAAACACATTTGGGGTAAAAATGGATCATTTTATTTCAAGAGCGCAGGCAAAAAATGTGTGTATACTGAGCTTCATCCTGCTCTGGAACAGTAGTATATGCGCCTGGGTTACACCAGTAGTATATGTGCCTGGGTTACACCAGGAGAGAACAGTAGTATATGCGCCTGGGTTACACCAGGAGAGAACAGTAGTATGTGCGCCTGGGTTACACCAGGAGAGAACAGTAGTATATGTGCCTGGGTTACACCAGGAGAGAACAGTAGTATATGTGCCTGGGTTACACCAGGAGAGAGCAGTAGTATATGCGCCTGGGTTACACCAGGAGAGAACAGTAGTATATGCGCCTGGGTTACACCAGGAGAGAACAGTAGTATATGTGCCTGGGTTACACCAGGAGAGAACAGTAGTATATGCGCCTGGGTTACACCAGGAGAGAACAGTAGTATATGCGCCTGGGTTACACCAGGAGAGAACAGTAGTATATGTGCCTGGGTTACACCAGGAGAGAACAGTAGTATATGCGCCTGGGTTACACCAGGAGAGAACAGTAGTATATGCGCCTGGGTTACACCAGGAGAGAACAGTAGTATATGCGCCTGGGTTACACCAGGAGAGAACAGTAGTATATGCGCCTGGGTTACACCAGGAGAGAACAGTAGTATATGCGCCTGGGTTACACCAGGAGAGAACAGTAGTATATGCGCCTGGGTTACACCAGGAGAGAACAGTAGTATATGCGCCTGGGTTACACCAGGAGAGAACAGTAGTATATGCGCCTGGGTTACACCAGGAGAGAACAGTAGTATATGCGCCTGGGTTACACCAGGAGAGAACAGTAGTATATGCGCCTGGGTTACACCAGGAGAGAACAGTAGTATATGTGCCTGGGTTACACCAGGAGAGAACAGTAGTGTATGCGCCTGGGTTACACCAGGAGAGAACAGTAATATATGTGCCTGGGTTACACCAGGAGAGAACAGTAGTATATGTGCCTGGGTTACACCAGGAGAGAACAGTAGTATATGCGCTTGGGTTACACCAGGGGAGAATAGTAGTATATGTGCCTGGGTTACACCAGGAGAGAGCAGTAGTGTATGTGCACCAGGAGAGAACAGTAGTATATGTGCTTGGGTTACACCAGGGGAGAACAGTAGTATATGTGCCTGGGTTACACCAGGAGAGAACAGTAGTATATGCGCCTGGGTTACACCAGGAGGGAACAGTAGTATATGCGCCTGGGTTACACCAGGAGAGAACAGTAGTATATGCGCCTGGGTTACACCAGGAGAGAACAGTAGTATATGCGCCTGGGTTACACCAGGAGAGAACAGTAGTATATGTGCCTGGGTTACACCAGGAGAGAACAGTAGTATATGTGCCTGGGTTACACCAGGAGAGAACAGTAGTATATGTGCCTGGGTTACACCAGGAGAGAACAGTAGTATATGCGCTTGGGTTACACCAGGGGAGAACAGTAGTATATGTGCCTGGGTTACACCAGGAGAGAGCAGTAGTATATGTGCCTGGGTTACACCAGGAGAGAGCAGTAGTGTATGTGCCTGGGTTACACCAGGAGAGAGCAGTAGTATATGTGCCTGGGTTACACCAGGAGAGAACAGTAGTATATGTGCCTGTGTTACACCAGGAGAGAACAGTAGTGTATGTGCCTGGGTACACAGGAGAGAACAGTAGTATATGTGCCTGGGTTACACCAGGAGAGAACAGTAGTATATGTGCCTGGGTTACACCAGGAGAGAGCAGTAGTATATGTGCCTGGGTTACACCAGGAGAGAACAGTAGTATATGCGCCTGGGTTACACCAGGAGAGAACAGTAGTATATGCGCCTGGGTTACACCAGGAGAGAACAGTAGTATATGCGCCTGGGTTACACCACTAGAGTACAGTAGTATATGTGCCTGGGTTACACCAGGAGAGAACAGTAGTGTATGCGCTTGGGTTACACCAGGGGAGAACAGTAGTATATGTGCCTGGGTTACACCAGGAGAGAGCAGTAGTATATGCGCTTGGGTTACACCAGGGGAGAACAGTAGTATATGCGCTTGGGTTACACCAGGGGAGAACAGTAGTATATGTGCCTGGGTTACACCAGGAGAGAACAGTAGTATATGTGCCTGGGTTACACCAGGAGAGAACAGTAGTATATGTGCCTGGGTTACACCAGGAGAGAACAGTAGTATATGTGCCTGGGTTACACCAGGAGAGAACAGTAGTATATGCACCTGGGTTACACCAGGAGAGTACAGTAGTATATGTGCCTGTGTTACACCAGGAGAGAACAGTAGTGTATGTGCCTGGGTTACACCAGGAGAGAACAGTAGTATATGTGCCTGGGTTACACCAGGAGAGAACAGTAGTATATGTGCCTGGGTTACACCAGGAGAGAACAGTAGTATATGTGCCTGGGTTACACCAGGAGAGAACAGTAGTATATGTACCTGGGTTACACCAGGAGAGAACAGTAGTATATGTGCCTGGGTTACACCAGGAGAGAACAGTAGTGTATGTGCCTGGGTTACACCAGGAGAGAACAGTAGTATATGTGCCTGGGTTACACCAGGAGAGAACAGTAGTATATGTGCCTGGGTTACACCAGGAGAGAACAGTAGTATATGTGCCTGGGTTACACCAGGAGAGAACAGTAGTGTATGTGCCTGGGTTACACCAGGAGAGAACAGTAGTATATGTGCCTGGGTTACACCAAGAGAGAACAGTAGTATATGTGCCTGGGTTACACCAGGAGAGAACAGTAGTGTATGGGCCTGGGTTACACCAGGAGAGAACAGTAGTGTATGTGCCTGGGTTACACCAGGAGAGAACAGTAGTGTATGTGCCTGGGTTACACCAGGAAAGAACAGTAGTATATGTGCCTGGGTTACACCAGGAGAGAACAGTAGTATATGTGCCTGGGTTACACCAGGGGAGAACAGTAGTATATGTGCCTGGGTTACACCAGGAGAGAACAGTAGTGTATGGGCCTGGGTTACACCAGGAGTGAACAGTAGTATATGTGCCTGGGTTACACCAGGAGAGAACAGTAGTGTATGTGCCTGGGTTACACAGGAGAGAACAGTAGTATATGCGCCTGGGTTACACCAGGAGAGAACAGTAGTATATGGGCCTGGAAGACTAAAGCCGCACATCCACTTGCCAATTAAACTGAGCGATTGAACGATTACGACATCATAATCGTTCAATCGCTCGTTAATCATGCATAAATCGGCCAGTATAATGCCGCAAACGACATCAGTATAACAGAACCTTGCACTTACCGGCTTTTGGATGAAGAACATTGTCACAGCTCCAATAAATGGCACATCAGACAATAGAGGAGCCAGTATCACCCGTAATGTCCCATGGACCTGTCCAGAGACACAAAGGACAGTAACGCAATATTACATGAGATGATGATACAGACAATGGGAACATTATATCACTGGGGGAGCAGAACCATAGGACCAGTATTTATTCCACAGTAATATAAACCAGATTTCCTTAGAAATGTCTCATAATAACTGATCTTTTATTGGGTAAAACGCGTTGGGTCTAATATAATAGATTTCATGCACCAGCTAATTTACTATCTTACAGGATACAAGAATGAGCAGGAATCAGCAATAGGAAACGGCTCTACCTCTACTGGGCAGCATGGTGGGAATGTGGTTAGCATTACACAGATATGTCCTCATACACTGTTTCTAAAGTCGCGCCAAATAGCCACTCTTAACGCCCCAGGTCTCGGACAACTCGTCTGCGACCAATCGTCTTTCTCGCTCAAAATGTGCCTCTTATTCACATAAATAAAACAACTGGAAGCGAGAGAACTACATTGCCAGCTTACACTGATGAATTTGATGTGCGGCGTTTGTACATCTGTGTGCGCAGGAGTCTGAAGCTGCGTAAGAAGGGGTCAGACGCTTCATCTGTGACTTTGTACGAGTGTAAAACCGATTCCTGTGCGGTTAATGTCGCAGTCCAGCGTCTCTGATACACTGTGAGCGGCTGTTCACAGCCTCTGCGATGGGTAATTTTGAAATTTAAAGGAAAGTGTGGTACTCTGCTCCTCTGGTGTCTTCTCAGCAAGCTTTTATGGTGTGTAGACGCTAGATGTATGAGGGCACGCTGTATACATTATATGGCACAGTGGTGGATATATCAAAAGTCATGGAATAGCAATATATAAAGGTAATGGTAGGTGGAATCGCCATACGGTGACATCTTGGAAATGCCCAGACCTGCATCCGTTGTAAACTGATGTCTCGTGAGTCAGTTTGAACACCGCCTAGGCTGCTCACGGCAAAGCGATGTGAATTTGTGCCACCATTCTACGATCTACGGTGTCATGTGTGTACAGGGAATACCTTGTGGAACCCACTGTGGATAGCGTAGTGGCCGCGACCACAGAGGATTAATGATCGTGATAACAGACAAGCGACACTGGCACAAATCACATCCACATTCAGTGCAGGAGGCACCAGACGCCTATCCAGCAGGTCAGTGCAGCATCCTTTAGCTTCTATGGGATATGGGAGCAGAAGACCCACCAGAGTGCCCCTGTTACCACTACTACACCCATTCCTGGCCACGGTATTCCCAGGTGGCAATGGCCTCTTGCAGTAGTATAATGCACCCTGCCACACTGCAAAAATTGCTTGGGAATGGTTTGAGGAACATGACAAAAAGTTCAAGGTGTTGACTTGGCCTCCAAATGGAGACCCCCACCTCGCAACTCACAGGACTCACAGGGCACTTTCAGAGGTCTTGTGGAGTCCATGCCTCGATGGGTCACAGCTGTGTTGGTGACACGAGGGGGACCTACACAATATGAGGTAGGTGGTTTTAATGTTATGGCTAATCGATTTTTTGTGTATATATATATATATATATATATATATATATATTGTGACAGGGTCAGCATAATTCCACATGAGATAAATGTGGAATATCCAGATCTCCCAGGTTTGGCAGAGCAAAGGCATTAAGAATGTGTAATGTCCAGTTCTGGTGTTGCCTCAAACAGAATCTAGAAGGCAGCAGATTACAGACACCTGTGTGAGGCTGGTTTAAGAACTGCAGAGACACTGGGGAAATTGATCCTGACGGTGAGATAGTCGCCCAGGTTATAGGCCCGGGGATGACTAGTGTTAGGGATCCTGGACCTGTGAGTCCCCTGAAGAAAATATTGCTGTTTGGAAGACTGTGCAACATCCTGCCTGTGAAACTGCCTTATCCTATATACCTGCCTGTGGTTTGCAATAAAGCTACTGATGGTTTTTACCCGGTCTATGTGATTCTTGTCACAATATATATATATGGGTAATATAAATATATAGGTCTATGGCGTTACATTTTGATGGCACTCACCTGCACCCCATTTATGCCAGCCTTGCACAGCTTCTTCACCTCCACGTTAATCTCGCAGTCTCCAGTGTAGCTATAGAGAGATCACAGATTGGAAAGTATTATTTATTAACAGTTTCTTATATAGCGCAGCATATTCCGTTGCGCTTTACAATTGGAAACATTAATAGAACAAAACTGGGTAAGAACAGACAGATATATAGGTAGGAAGGCCCTGCTCGCAAGCTTACACTCTATAGGGAGTCACCATCTATCTGACGTGTACATGTGGGACATTCACCAATATGCAGTGTACACTCTAAATGGGACCAGTTATGTATTTATAGCAGTATCACAATAAATGACCCCATAGAGTGAGACATATGTGTATTTTTAAGTTTGTGAACAACAACTCCCAGCTTGTTCTGCCACCTGGTGGCATACTAGAGGAATACAACAGCAGCAGAACAAGCAGAGACCACTAATGCTGTTACACGCGGCGTGGGAGACACGCGGGGTGACTATGCATTGTGAAGGGCACAGGTTCTCAAACACGGTCCTCAGGACCCCAAACAGTGCATGTTTTCCAGGTATCCTCACAGAATCACAAGGGAAATAATTAGCTCCATCTGTGGATCTTTTAAAATGTGTCAGTGAGTAATGAAAACACCTGTGCACCTGCTGGGTAACCTGGAAAACGTGACCTGTATGGGGTCCTGAGGACCGAGTTCGAGAACCACTGGTGTAGGGGATTAAGAAGAATTCTGATGCGTTAGTCTGTCCAGTATCATTCATTACACTGAGAGAAGGTCAGCAGGGAATTGCAGAGCTGGGCAATGAGTAAGAGTCTAGATCCATAGCACCCAGTTAGCAGATGCACAGGGCCTCATTTACAAAGTACAAAATGATCTTCGGTAGCATTATGAGCCTTAATTTGTGCGAGTGACCCTTCTCCATTTACCCCGAAGCCACAAACTGTGTGTTAATAGGCTGCGATGTAAATTATTCATATTGCTGAACTGTTCGCTTTACATATCGTCATATGACCGTATTTAGAGCGACAGAAGGCATTCATATAGAATGTGTTTTACTATTAGTTCCATAACTGAACCACAAGTCCCAGCAGGCGAGTCACACAGTGCGTTGTTAACCATCAAACCTTATTTGTGCAAACACTGATATATTTGTTTTGCAATGAAAAAGTAACCGTTCATATATAATATCTTCAGAATTAAATTACAAGTTCAAAAAAGATGACTAAATACAGAATTTGAAATCAATCAGATAATAAAAAGCGTTTTGATGTTCAGAAGCCTCGTTTGTCTAAACACCAAATATCGGCCCAAATGTAATAGGCTCCAATTTGCTGGTCCTGGCATGATTCCCGTAATCTAGGCGCTAGATTTAAAGCAGCAATTAGTTTTAAGAGACACCAGGACGTTTTCGCCTTAAAACTAATTGCCGTTTTAAATCTAGCAGCTATCTTGCTAAAATTACGCAAATCAGAGGCAAACACATTTGGGCCAATAAATATATGGAGAAAAAAAACCAGTATGAGAAATATGTACCATTAATATACAACAGACCGGACTACAAGTCTCAGCAGTCTAGTTATTTAGTATGTAACTACAGGGGCTTATGCAAAGTTTAGAGCAAAGCAAAAAAAAATAAAAAATGAGCTGAAAACGGAGCAATTTGCTCTTGGAACAAACCAGGTTACAGAGCAGGGTGTCCATTCCTGTTTCCTGCATGCAGGGGTAATACTGGCTGCTGTGGCATGTAGCACATACTGTACATATACTGTGCAGCTTTGTATTTACATGGAAATTTAGAATTGAGCTAGGACACTCCTCCTCCAAACCATAGACGTATTTTTATTGGGCACAGGGTAGGCCCCGCACCTCACACCCTGCACCAAGAGCTGTACCTTGTGCTTGCAACTGTGGGCCTGATTCAGAGCCGGACGCTATTTGCGGACGGTCGTTCTGAAAAAGGGGCCGGATATTTAAATAGAGCGCTCACTCTTTGCGGTCTGTTGACGCCTCTATGTCTGAACGAGCGAACGAAACATGCGCTCGCTATTTTGTAAAGATGCCCCCTGGCCGCTCGCATCATACGTCATCTCCGCTATTTATTAGATTAATCGAGTACATCGAAAGGCGTATGAACTGCTCGCTATTCTTGTGGTAGCATTTTCCTACCGCAATCATGCGAGCAGTTCAGGCTAAAAGACAACCAAGTGACGTGGTCGATGACGCTGCTTTGTTAATTATGCACACCCTTAAAACGCCCGTTTTTACCATTTGCCACGCCTGCGTTCGGATCACCACTCCCCGTTTTCAAGCACCTTCCCTTTGTTACCACCCACAAACGCCTCATCCCGTCACTCAAATTAGCAGGCACTCGCTATTTTGCGAGCACACGATTTCTGACCGCACTGACTGGTTTGCGCATGCGCATTACAACCCATACGCATGCGCAGATGTGCGAACATCACGCGAAGCGAACCAGTGGCCGCTTACGAGCGGCTCTGAATCAGGCCCTGTGTCCCTCCTCCTCCGTGGCGCCATCTTCCCGGTGACATCTTCGGAAAGATGGCAGCACAGTGAAAGCAAAGACTGGCATCGTGCCCGAGCCTTTGCTCTCTTGTGCGCATGCGTTACTTGCCTAAATATCACTGGGAAGATGGCGCCACGGAGGAGGTGAGACCCGCTTGCCAGCACAAGGCAATATGCGAGTTTTACCTCTGCCCCACCTGCAGTGCAGCATGGTTTTGCCAAGGTGCAAGTTTGCTCCTCCTTTGCTATGTTTTTTTTTTTGCTTTGCTCCTAACTTTGCATAAGCCCAGAGGGAAGGAGCTCCTATTCCTATTCCTATTCCTGATGACCGAGTTTACAACCAACCTATTGTGCCATGAATAATGTCCAACACATCTGCAAAGTGAATAATTAATGGCTCCCGGGGGACACGGGCTGTCAGGATGGATATATGGCGAGTCCTTCACTCCGTACTGGAAATGATCTCTGCTCCTATGTAATATTCACAGCGTTTATGAACGCAGCCAACAGGGACCTTTCTGTACAGAATGACAGGAGGAGGGATTGTACCTGTGCTATTATCAGCCTGGTTCCTCCCTGCTGGGACCCTCTGTGTATACCCCGGGGGGCCGATCCCAAACAACAGACACCAGTCTAACCTGTTATTAAACACATCTGCTGCCTGTGCTGCAAGTACAACCTCACTGTAAAGGTGCGTATCCACTAGCAGACTAGGAAACGATTGAACGATTACGACATTGCAATCGTGCAGTCGTTTCACAGTCTGTGCTGTGCCTACACTGAACGATCGGTCGCTCAGTGTAGACACCCTCCCTCATCCCCGAACATGGCCAATCTGACGTTATCGGCAGATTGACCGTTCGGGTGATGATAGAGGTCAAAAACGACCAGCGGGGGAGCGCGCTTTAAACTGTCCGATTTGTGCACGATTACCAAACGATTGAACGATAATGATGTCATTATCGTTCAATCGCTCTGCTTAATCGGGTACTGGATACTCTTCCAGATCTGGATGCGGCAATTACCACACAGAAAACACAAATTCCGAGACCATTGCATACTAAGCGGTACATTTTAATAAATCACATACTAAAGGTGCCTATCCACTAGAAGCCAGGCAAAAGACTGCACGATTACGACATTGTAATCGTGTAATCGTTTGTCAGTCTGTGCTGTGCCTACACTGGACGAGCAGTCGTTCAGTGTAGGCACAATCAATCATCTGCAAACATGCTGAACCCTACGTTATCGTCGGGTTGACCAGCATGTTTACTCGATGATAGATGTCTAAACGACCAGCGGGACCTAGCATCGCTGGTCGTTTTAGACATTTTTTAAATAATCTGCAAACGATTTTCAAACGATTATTGAACAATCGAACGATATTGTTATCGTTCAATCACTCACTTTAATCGTCTAGTGGATAGGCACCTTAAGGGGTAAAGGTTGATTTTAATCAATTAAAAATTGATCTAAATTAACCAACAATGATTTTGTGTTTCAGGGGCTAAATCACAAATTTACTAACAGACGATTTTTTTAATATCGATTTTGAAGTGTTAGTAAATGTGTCATTTAGACCCGAAACACAACATCGATATTGATCCATTTAGGACGATTTTTAATCGATTAAAATTGACCTTTAGTACATTTACCCCTAAATGTTCTTTGCTCAGTTGTGCCCAGAACAGCAGAATCTATGTAGCAGCCAGTGCAGAGATTATGGGCCTGATTCAGACCCAGTCACAAGCACTGTGCGCTCGCAACTGGGTCGATGGTGGGCTAGTGCGCATGCGCACGATGGAGCCGGCTCCATCGTGTGCATGCGCGAGACACGGATAGCGATGGGCACTCCGTCGCTCCGGGTCTCGCAACAAAGGGAGCAAGCTGTCAATATTGAGTGACAGCTCGCCCCCTTTGGTGGGCGGACCGGGGGAGTGGCTGCCCAAACGGAGGCGTTCCCATGTGAACGCCTCCGTTTGGGAGCGGCCCCACTGACATCACGAGTGATGTCAGTGGGAGAGATTTCTGCTCTTTTAGAGCCGAAATCTCCCTGGGGCTTGCGGCATCGAGACCCTACCACAAGGGTCTCGTCACAAGCCAGATGGTCGTGATGGTCTTGACCATCGCGACCATCTTCCTGGCCACTCGCTATAGCTGTGGGTGGTCACCCACAGCTATGCGAGCGGCCAGGAGGCCATTCTAAAAAAAAAAAAGACCGGCCCTGATTCAGAGCGAGCGCTTTGTCAGAGCGTCCGGCTCTGAATCAGGGCCTATGTTCCCCTCTATCCAATTATGCAATTATAACCAAACTTGTCGGGTATGTATCTTCAACGTAATGGCCTATGTTTTGGAACTAGGACCTAGAGGTAAATGCCTTAATGATGCAATTTGGCCCCTTTGCCCCCTGCACTTCAACGCTGTGCAATGTTGGTGGTTAATACTCAGTGACAATATATACAATATATATATAAATATATATATATTTATTTATTTATTAACAGTTTCTTATATAGCGCAGCATATTCCGTTGCGCTTTACAATTGGAAACATTGATAGAACAAAACAGGGTAATAACAGACAGACATAGAGGTAAGAGGGCCCTGCTTGCAAGCTTACAATATATATACGTTTTCCCTATGCACATTAGACTTCCTGTCACTATTCCTGTTACCATTGGGGCAGTACGGTGCTCTGTTTCCTTTCTGCTTGTCAGAAACTACTTATATCTAATACCTAATGCTGCCTCTTTATGGCAGCATGCATTAGTGAATATTCTCCTCTTGTCTTTGGAACCGCTGCTATTTCATATTTACTGGTCCTTTAACAGTGTTTAATGTCTCTGGATGATGCACCATATAAATCGGTGAGATACATTACAGACCTGGGCCAAGAGCCCCCTGATATATGCTATATAGAGACCCATGTGCCCATAGGACGACAGAGGGAAATGTATGGAGATCTCTGTACAAACAACAGATGTACCGAGTGCAGGCGGAGATGTAGATGGGGGTAATTAGGGCGGAGAGAAGAGGGGACATCAATTCATGGTCTAACAGACTTGTACTCCTAAAGCCCCATCAATCCCAACCCCGAGAATGAGGGAAATGTAATATTTCCGATGTATCCAATTAGACTGATCCAGCAACTCATAATGATCCTAAACCAAACACTTTCTTTATCTTACTTTTACTTAAGAGTAAACTTTTCATAAACTATGACTGGAGTTAGGCACCTACCAGAGCTGTATATCAAGGATCACCTCTCTCTTGTCCAACTTCTTGGTATAAGCTTTCACCCCGTTTATCCTGGGAGCCTGAAAATAACCCATTATAATGCACTATTAGAGAAGACATTGCATATAGAATTAGTCCATCTTCCCCTCTAGAATTCACAAAGGCTGTTTTAGTGATGTGTTAGGTCCAGATTCTTCATTTATCACTAAAGGTCTCTTATTCCTCTAAATCCAACCTTGTTCTCCAACAATTAGAGATTGAACAAGTAAAAAACAAATTCAAGGGAAAAGATGACAGAGAAATTACCTTTTCTCCAAAGTGGACCTTTGTGAAAGTGAAGGCTTTGAGGTGACCATTCGATGCTCTGACCAGAGGCTCAATCTTCTCTTGGAAGAGTTTTTCCACATACAAACCGAAGTATGGCCACATTTGCTTCACAACCTGAGGAAAAACATATAACAGGTCACCGTTGTCCTCACAGTCTCACCACAGAGATATAACAGGTCACCGGTGTCCTCACAGTCTGACCACAGAGATATAACAGGCCACCGGTGTCCTCACTGTCTGACCACAGATATATAACAGGTCACCGGTGTCCTCACAGTCTGACCACTAGGATATAACAGGTCACCGGTGTCCTCACAGTCTGACCATAGAGATATAACAGGTCACCGGTGTACTCACAGTCTCACCACAGAGCTATAACAGGTCACCGGTCTCCTCACAGTCTGACCACAGAGATAAAACAGGTCACCGGTGTCCTCACAGTCTGACCACTAGGATATAACAGGTCACCGGTGTCCTCACAGTCTGACCACAGAGATATAACAGGTCACCGGTGTCCTCACAGTCTGACCATAGAGATATAATAGGTCACCGGTGTCCTCACAGTCTGACCACTAGGATATAACAGGTCACCGGTGTCCTCACAGTCTGACCACAGAGATATAACAGGTCACCGGTGTCCTCACAGTCTGACCATAGAGATATAACAGGTCACCGGTGTACTCACAGTCTCACCACAGAGATATAACAGGTCACCGGTGTCCTCACAGTCTGACCATAGAGATATAACAGGTCACCGGTGTACTCACAGTCTCACCACAGAGCTATAACAGGTCACCGGTCTCCTCACAGTCTGACCACAGAGATATAACAGGTCACCGGTGTCCTCAGTCTGACCACAGAGATATAACAGGCCACCGGTGTCCTCACAGTCTGACCACAGAGATATAACAGGTCACCGGTGTCCTCACAGTCTGACCACTAGGATATAACAGGTCACCGGTGTCCTCAAAGTCTGATCATAGAGATATAACAGGTCACCGGTGTACTCACAGTCTCACCACAGAGCTATAACAGGTCACCGGTCTCCTCACAGTCTGACCACAGAGATAAAACAGGTCACCGGTGTCCTCACAGTCTGACCACTAGGATATAACAGGTCACCGGTGTCCTCACAGTCTCACCACAGAGCTATAACAGGTCACTGGTCTCCTCACAGTCTGACCACAGAGATATAACAGGTCACCGGTGTCCTCACAGTCTGACCACAGAGATATAACAGGTCACCGGTCTCCTCACAGTCTGACCACAGAGATATAACAGGTCACCGGTGTCCTCACAGTCTGATCACAGAGATATAACAGGTCACCGATGTCCTCACAGTCTGACCATAGAGATATAACAGGTCACCGGTGTCCTCACAGTCTGACCACAGAGATATAACAGGTCACCGGTGTCCTCACAGTCTGACCACTAGGATATAACAGGTCACCGGTGTCCTCACAGTCTGATCATAGAGATATAACAGGTCACCGGTGTACTCACAGTCTCACCACAGAGCTATAACAGGTCACTGGTCTCCTCACAGTCTGACCACAGAGATAAAACAGGTCACCGGTTTTCTCACAGTCTGACCACTAGGATATAACAGGTCACCGGTGTCCTCACAGTCTCACCACAGAGCTATAACAGGTCACCGGTCTCCTCACAGTCTGACCACAGAGATATAACAGGTCACCGGTGTCCTCACAGTCTGACCACAGAGATATAACAGGTCACCGGTGTCCTCACAGTCTGACCACAGAGATATAACAGGTCACCGGTGTCCTCACAGTCTGATCACAGAGATATAACAGGTCACCGGTGTCCTCACAGTCTGATCACAGAGATATAACAGGTCACCGGTCTCCTCACAGTCTGACCACAGAGCTATAACAGGTCACCGGTCTCCTCACAGTCTGACCACAGAGATATAACAGGTCACCGGTGTCCTCACAGTCTGATCACAGAGATATAACAGGTCACCGGTGTCCTCACAGTCTGATCACAGAGATATAACAGGTCACCGGTCTCCTCACAATCTCACCACAGAGCTATAACAGGTCACCGGTCTCCTCACAGTCTGATCACAGAGATATAACAGGTCACCGATGTCCTCACAGTCTGACCACAGAGATATAACAGGTCACCGGTGTCCTCACAGTCTCACCACAGAGAAATAATCAGTCACACAAGCCATGTAAATCCTTTCACATATGAAACAAACATGTTGAATGACCTGTTATCAGTTTATACGCATGCTGCATATTTGCACGGCTATCAGTTTACCCACATGTTTACACAGGAACATCAGCAGACATGCAACATGCGTGTAACTACTAGTTGCCATGCAGCACAGCTATTCTGTATGCAGTTAGATGTACATGTCTGATCTGGTAACCGCTATGCGTGTGCCCATAGATAATGGAATTATGACAGAACTAGATCATCGTGGCCTGAATCCTGGCTTTCTGTACATCGCTTCCATGTTGTGTGACTAGAGCTGAAATAGCCAACAATCCTGAATTTCACTATTTAGCATCTGGGAAAGAGCTGTAATGAGACCACACGTGAGGTTATAGTTACGCTGAAGACCCTACAACTTGTTTCATGCGACACAAAGGATCATTCTTAATTTCTGCAGCATCATAATGACTGGATATGGCTGTTTTCTGCTGACTTATACTAATTCACATCACGATATCTGGGACTGGGTGGAATGAGTTGTGCGCTGCACATACTGGTTCCGTTACTCAGCTGCGCCAAATAAAACAAAGGGAGTTGTGTAATATTCCACAGTATGTTTCTGTTCCTGTAACTGATTTTGTAGAAAATAAAATAACTGTGGACGAACAGATCTACAGTGTCAGGGAGAGATCCCAGTACTAAGGATAGACGCAGATATTGATCTAAACTAGGGATGTGCAGGCTCGGATAGGTTCGAGTTTGCACGTGGAGTTCGGATTTTTCCCTCCAAAAAAACGGAACTCAGAACGAGGCAAAACGTCATCTTACATGGACGAACATCATCATTCCTGGACAAAAGACTAGGAATGATGATGTTCGTCCATGTAAGATGACGTTTTGCCTCGTTCTGAGTTCCGTTTTTTTGGAGGGAAAAATCCGAACTCCACGTGCAAACTCGAACCTATCCGAGCCTGCACATCCCTAATCTAAACGCTCCATTATCTGCACATTAGGCAGAAGTTATCTGGGAATGATTAGTGAAGTATAAACGCGCTGTTTAGCCAGGTTTAATCTACTGCATTGATTATTAAAGTAGCCGCTGGTATTGACTTTTCAGTATATTAAACACCAGCTCATCCACACGTGGACAATGAGAGTGGCACAAGGCTTTAACCATCGCTCACATGAGCGTACACGACTACTTGTGAAGAAGCATCTCAGGGAGATATGTGAACGCAACGCTATGTGAGCGGCGCTAAAGACGGCGAGTATTGTTCCGTCTGAGAGTCGTGTCAGAAAATGGACTTGCTTCAACTGCAAATGAGCCTGAAACTAGTTACATAGCTTGTCACGCATAGAAATAAATGCAATTATCACACTTTATTTCAATGTTCCGGTCTCCACAAAGACACAACACAGCTGTTTGCTGCTGTTTTTCTGAAATCTATGCAAAGAATTTTATATTGAGCGGCCTGAACACCGCGTCAGTGTCTGTTTGATGGAACAGCCCAAGGGCTAGATTTTGGAATGTGTGTGCAATGTATATAGATGTATATATGTGACTTATTCATATCGCTGAATAGTTTGGTTTACACATAGGGGCCTGTTTATGAAACAAAATGTGTGGGATATCCCCCTAAACAGTGGAAATATGGAGTACGTGACTGTGCTGCCTCCATGAATGCTCCTTACATGAAGCATTTTACCTAACCAAGATGGCTGCCGTATGGCCTTCTGTGCATGTGCGGTGCCATCTTGTCACTGTGTATGAGCGCCACAGTGGAAAACAGACGTGTTGGCCTGTATATGACCTGCGTATCGTACATATACTACCTTCACTGCCAACATACTGGCTGGTGCTCTGGGCCTGATTCAGAGCCGCTCGTAAGCGGCCGCTCGTTCGTTCCGAGCAATGTTCGCACATCTGCGCATGCGTATGGGTTTTAGTAGGCATGCGCGAACCAGTCAGTGCAGTCAGAAATCTGTGCTCGCAAAATAGCGAATGCCTGCTAATTTGAGTGACAGGATGAGGCGTTTGTGGGTTGTAACAAGGGAAGGTGCTTGAAAACGGGGAGTGGAAATCCGAACGCAGGCGTGCCAAACGTTCAAAACGGGCGTTTTAAGGGTGTGCATAATTACTACAGCAGCGTCATTGACCACGTCACTTGGTTGTCTTTTAGCCTGAACTGCTCGCATGATTGCGGTAGGAAAATGCTACCACAAGAATAGCGAGCAGTTCATACGCCGTTCGATGTACTCGATTAATCTAATAAATAGCGGAGATGACGTATGATGCAAGCGGCCAGGGGGCGTTTTTTTCAAAATAGCAACCGCATGTTTTGTTCGCTCGTTCAGACATAGAGGCGTCAACAGACCGCAAATGAGCGAACACTTAATTTAAATATCCAGCCCCTTTTTCAGAACTAACGTCCGCAAATAGCGTTCGGCTCTGAATCAGGCCCACTGTACGTTCCACTCAAGCTCTGCTGTATTCAGATTAACAAGTGTGTAACTGTAAGTACGGCTGTACCAGTAACTTCACGTCAATACACCTGACACCAGGTCAAGCACCTGGACTGTTTGATGTATCTGCAATTCCGCTGTTGTTGCTATTTATCTCTGCATACCAGGCCAAATGGCACACACAAATCTGCAGAAAACACCCATATTGGGTGATATCTGCAGATTACAGGGATCACTAGAATGCATCTAATACCTCTTTTCCACCAAAAACCCAGGTCCGACCTGGGTTTTTGGACATGGTTCCAACCCTGGTCAGTAACCCTTTGATCTGGGTTACTCCCAGGTCAGCCCTGTTCACACTGAACTCAGGTCTGCCCTGCTAAACCTGTGAGGTCATAAAAAGTGGGAGGTGACTGCTCCACAACCACCAATCAGCTAATTTTAGGCATGACCCAGGTCAGATAACCCGGGTTGCACCGTTTACACTGCACCATTACCCGGGACCATCCTGGGTCCAACCCTGGTAGCTACCTGGGTTGGATTGATGGGTCACTTGACCTGGGTTATTTTTCAGGGACCCTTTTACACTGAGCTGCGACCTGGGTAGACCCAGCAAAAAAACAGGTTTTTGCTCTGGTGTAAAAGGGGTATAAAATGGGACCACAGCATATACTGGGGATATCTGCTGTGGTCCCCTGATTTAGATCTCTGCCGTTTAATTATTTAATATGTAGCCGACGATTGCTCCTTTTTTTGGCAATCACTGTGATGTTCAGAATCCTAAATAATTCATCTACATTAAGAATTTGCACACAACTTTTCACAATTACAAGAACGGCTTTGTGATTAACCCTAGAAAATTCAAACAAATTAAACGATTCAAAGAATATCTTATTGAATGAGTGAATCAATTAATTGATTAACTAATTAATTAATTAAGAACTGAGATGCAAATATATTTCCATCCAATTATAAAGCGAGGAAATTTTACGTTTTGGAAATTAAAGTGCTGTGATCTGTTCCATTTTTTAAGGTAATCGAAAGTAACAGTTAGGAGCTGATTGGTTGGTACTTTATCTCTCACAATCTTATCTCCAAGCTGGACTGAAAATCCCCCTAATATGCCTCAAGAGAGCTGAGGAACATTAACTCCTGAGACTAATGAGGTTTACTCCACGGCTAATTGCCCGCACTGCGCAGGAAAATGCTATTTAACCTAACCCACTGATTCTGCGTAACCTGCGGAATCAATGTGTTTTTCCCTTGTGTTAACCCCCAGAGGGTGCCTTTTCTCGCAGACTTTTTCCTCACAACTCCTGAAAAGTCTAATTGAGTCCCCCCCCCAATGTGTAAATTATCGGGGATTACAAACAGTGGGGCTAATTCTGAGGTTGGAGCTACAAAAAAAAAAAAGTCAGTAACTGCACCTGGAACAAACCATGCTGCAATGTAAGGGGGGCAGATACATGTATTATGTTTTGCATGCAGGGTAAATACCGGCTGCTTTTGCAGGTATCCCACAAATGCTGGACAGCTTTATTCTGACACTGCAATATAGAGTTTAGTTTGGACACGCCCTTCTCATATGTAAATCTCTCTGCATGTATTACATCTGTCGCACCTGCAATGCAACATGGTTTTGCCCAGGTGCAAAGTTACTGGCTTTTTTTATTTTTTTGGTTTACTCCCAACACAGAATCTGCCCAACAGTTAACTAATATTTTCACAGGCTGCGATAAAGTGATTTCAGGTTTAACCATAAATCAGACACACCGGTGTGTGCTCAGGTATATAGACCAGAAATCAGACACACAGGTATGTACTCAGATATATAGACCAGAAATCAGACACATAGGTGTGTACTCAGATATATAGACCAGAAATCAGACACACAGGTGTGTGCTCAGGTATATAGACCAGAAATCAGACACACAGGTGTGTGCTCAGGTATATAGACCAGAAATCAGACACATAGGTGTGTACTCAGATATATAGACCAGAAATCAGACACACAGGTGTGTGCTCAGGTATATAGACCAGAAATCAGACACACAGGTGTGTGCTCAGGTATATAGACCAGAAATCAGACACACAGGTGTGTACTCAGATATATAGACCAGAAATCAGACACACAGGTGTGTGCTCAGGTATATAGACCAGAAATCAGACACACAGGTGTGTGCTCAGGTATATAGACCAGAAATCAGACACACAGGTGTGTACTCAGATATATAGACCAGAAATCAGACACACAGGTGTGTGCTCAGGTATATAGACCAGAAATCAGACACACAGGTGTGTACTCAGATATATAGACCAGAAATCAGACACACAGGTGTGTGCTCAGGTATATAGACCAGAAATCAGACACACAGATGTGGAACAAAAATAATTAGAATGTTATAGATGCTTTGTGTCAATGACATGAATGGAGAGGAACGTGTTACCTTATTAATCCACTCCACCCGTTCTACATCCGGAAAATGCACCTGTGAAGACAAAGGAGAATTATCCTCATTTTTTATGTTCTTATTATGAGTAAAAAATATGTTATTGTCATTTAATTGTCTGATGCCACAAAACTGTGGAGTAAAGTGGAGTATAGTATATTCCTATACATCTACTCACATTATATAGGTACAGTATATTCCTATACATCTACTCACATTATATAGGTACAGTATATTCCTATACATCTACTCACATTATATAAGTACAGTATATTCCTATACATCTACTCACATTATATAGGTACAGTATATTCCTATACATCTACTCACATTATATAGGTACAGTATATTCCTATACATCTAGTCACATTATATAGGTACAGTATATTCCTATACATCTAGTCACATTATATAGGTACAGTATATCTCTATACTTCTATGTCTCAGACATGCTCAGTAGACGCCAGAACTCTCAGGTGATGAAATCACTGATGCTGGTGGGAGGAGTCAGAGTTCAGCCCACATAGCAATTGAACCACCTAACAGCCCAAATAGCTACTGAACCACCTAACAGCCCACATAGCAACTGAACCACCTAACAGCCCACATACCAACTGAACCACCTAACAGCACACATACCAACTTACCACCAAACAGCCCACATAGCAACTGAACCACCTAACAGCCCACATAGCAAATGAACCACCTAACAGCCCACATAGCAACTTACCACCAAACAGCCCACATAGCAAATGAACCACCTAACAGCCCACATACCAACTGAACCACCTAACAGCCCACATAGCAACTGAACCACCTAACAGCTCCCATAGCAACTGAACCACCTAACAGCCCACATACCAACTGAACCACCTAACAGCCCACATACCAACTGAACCACCTAACAGCCCACATATCAACTGAACCACCTAACAGCCCACATAGCAACTGAACCACCTAACAGCCCACATAGCAACTGAACCACCTAACAGCCCACATAGCAAATGAACCACCTAACAGCCCACATAGCAACTTACCATCTAACAGCCCACATAGCAACTGAATTACCTAACAGCCCACATAGCAACTTACCCACCTAGCAGCCTACATAGCAACTGAACCATCTAACAGCCCACATAGCAACTGAACCACCTAACAGCCCACAAAGCAACTGGACCACCTAACACCCCACATAGCAACTGGACCACCTAACAGCCCACATAGCAACTGAACCACCTAACAGCCCACATACCAACTGAACCACCTAACAGCCCACATAGCAACTGAACCACCTAACAGCCCACATAGCAAATGAACCACCTAACAGCCCATATACCAACTGAACCACCTAACAGCCCACATACCAACTGAATCATCTAACAGCCCATATACCAACTGAACCACCTAACAGCCCACATAGCAACTGAACCATCTAACAGCCCACATAGCAAATGAACCACCTAACAGCCCACATAGCAACTTACCATCTAACAGCCCACATAGCAACTGAATTACCTAAGAGCCCACATAGCAACTTAACCACCTAGCAGCCTACACAGCAACTGAACCACCTAACAGCCCACATACCTAACAGCCCACATACCAACTGAACCACCTAACAGCCCACATAGCAACTGAACCACCTAACAGCCCACATAGCAACTGGACCACCTAACACCCCACATAGCAACTGGACCACCTAACAGCCCACATAGTAACTGGACCACCTAACAGCCCATATACCAACTGAACCACCTAACAGCCCACATAGCAACTGAACCACCTAACAGCCCACATAGCAAATGAACCACCTAACAGCCCATATACCAACTGAACCACCTAACAGCCCACATAGCAACAGAACCACCTAACAGCCCACATAGCAACTGAACCACCTAACAGCCCACATAGCAAATGAACCACCTAACAGCCCACATAGCAACTTACCATCTAACAGCCCACATAGCAACTGAATTACCTAACAGCCCACATAGCAACTTACCCACCTAGCAGCCTACATAGCAACTGAACCATCTAACAGCCCACATAGCAACTGAACCACCTAACTGCCCACATAGCAACTGAACTACCTAACAGGCCATATAACAACTGAACTACCTAACACCCCACATAGCAACTGGACCATATAACAGCCCACACAGCAACTTACCATCTAACAGCCCACATAGCAACTGAATCAGAATTGGATTCTGTAATGAACAGAGAACAAGTGTAGAGATCAGAGTGGGAAGGCAAAAGTGAAGTGGCAGGTGAGGAAAGTCTGTCTCTCCATGGTGGTGATTTAACGTGGGAAGACACGTGAGGGGAAGGTCAGAGTTGAGTAGTTTGTGGTAGTCAAGGTGTGAAATGACAGACACCTAGGGATGGGGCTTGCTAAACTCATGTTAGCATTGGGACATCCAAGAGGCAATAGCAGAGAAACAGCTGGGCACACAAGATGGGAGAGGGATTGAGGGAGGTAGATTTGGCCACCATCCATATAGAGGTGGAACTGGAGACTAAATGAGTTGATTAGCTGACAGAATAAGGTGGTATACAGTGAGATTATCAGAGCACTGACCCTTGTGGAACAAAAATGGGCAGAGTGAGAGTGGGCAGGAGGAACTGGAGACAGGAACAGAGACGAGTGGTTGGAGGGGTACAGAAAAGTTCCATGAAGGTCCAGAGTCAGGGGGGCAAGAGACGATGATCGTCAATGTTGTAAAAAGCAGAAATGAGGTCCAGAAGGATGAGAGGACCAAAGGATTCTCTGGCAGGGATGTTACTGTAGATGTTCCTGTCACAGACTCTTACAGGTAACACAACTCCAATCCTCTGATCTGAGTCTGCATTTATTTTATATGTCTTGCAGATATATGATATGGGTACAGTATATATCTACACACAATATATAGGTACAGTATACATCCACTCACATAATATAGTTACAGTATAAATCTCCTCACATACAGGTGCACATTACTTATGTACAGTATACCTCCATGCACATTATATAGGTACAGTATACATCCATATACAGAGTATAGGTACAGTACACAGCTACATACATCATATATGTACAGTATAAATCTACTCACATAATATAGGTACAGTATATGTCTATATTTCTAGACAGATTTTAAATGTATAGTATGACAATGCTTATTATATAAACACACCAGTCAAAAATAATATGGAATGCGGAAAGACAAGGTGATTTAAGTTCAACGAAGATATGTAGATACAGTACAGATCCACACACATTATATAGGAACAGCATAAATCTACTCACATAATATAGGTACAGTATTTGTCTAATCCTGCGCATACACAGTGTACTGTACACACGTTTGGCGGCCATCGCGGGGGGGGGGGGTTCCTATGGTATCCTCTTCTGCCTAGTACTGTGATGTATACCCCATAGGCTACAGCGGCTTACTCCGTCTTCGAACGAAGTAAGCTGCGAGGACCAAACTTGGTAAAACTGACAGCATCTCATTCCCCATAGAAAGAAACCTATGGGAGCTGCGGTGCTAGCGGAAATGGCGCTGAGATCCCTCCACAATACATCTGGGGGATACTTAATATGTGCGGGTATCCCCCGAATATGGGTGTTTTTGGGGAATAAGACAAAATATTTAATGAAAAATGGGCCCCTTAATGTAACATCTGTAACTCACTGTGTAGTGCTGTAAGCCTTTGAGAACACTAATGTGAGCAGCTTCCTGACCATCTCCACAATTCTTATTTAAAGCTAGCTGGGATACCCGGCATTGACCAGGTTAGAGACTGGAGCCTGAAGTACACCTGCAGTCTTCATTTCCTTACATTGCTCTCGCCTATCACCTGGATAACTGTGCAAATTAGGAGTAAATGACACTACAGGCAGCGTATTCTCATACTGTTTGGAATAGGGTATTAGGAGCAGACTGACTTACAGAACAGAAATCAGTATAACTTCCAATATCACTTGTGTTTCAGAAATCCCTGCAGAACAGAGGGGGTGATTGTGCTGCAGACGAATATGCTGCGATAGCTGTAACAAGGTAATGCCGCAGGAGGCGTCACGCATTACTGATCTGAGCACGTCCAAGGACGCAGCGTCAGATTATCTGCAATACCTTCGGCCGGCTGGGTGACCATGGGGTCACGTAAGCCATCTGCCGCAGATGAGTAATAGAGGCCAGGAAATCTCCGTCAGCCAACGTAGATTCTGGCCTCTCCACTCCCTCCCAACGGCAATGACGTGCCTCCATTTTGGGAAGTGGAGGCCGGCCCCGCCCCGTCCCCACCCAGAGACGGCAGCAGACTGTCAATCACTGACAGTCTTCTGCCGGACTGCGTGCAAGATCGCAGACACGTACTGCACTTGCGCAGTATAGGTCAGACGCATGCGCAGATTCCCGATAATCTGCGTGATCCGTTACTGCGGCCACAGCTGAATCACCCCCTGAGATCATCCTGCAGGGAATCGGTATGATTTACCGCCGGACCCATGCCTGGCGGTTGGAATCCCGACAGCGGCGGAAATCCCGATCATCCAAGGTAAGTATTCTCTAACCTAATTTTATCCCCTAACCCTCCCTTAGGGGTGCCTAACCCTAACTTTTCCCTTCAGTGCCTAACCCTAATCCTCCCTCTAAGTGCCTAAACCTAACCCCCCCTTCCCCGCCGCCTAAACCTAAGTCCCCCGGGAGGGTGCCTAACCCTAAGTCCCCCCCGGGGGTGCCTAACCTCCCAGGGGAGTGCCTAACCCTAAGTCCCACCTGGGAACCCTAAACCTAACCATCCCCCCCCCGAGGCTATCCTTGTTCTGCGCCCGGCGTCCCTTCGATCGGGATGACGGGCGCCGGTCTCCCGGTGTCGGTAAAATGACATGTGTCTAGATTTAGACGCCTGTCATTTGACCCTCGCCGGGATTAAGCAGTCGGGAAGTCGGCTGTCGGGATTAGGTCCGCCGGCTTTCTCGACTGCATACCTCCTGCAGACCAAAATTGAAGATCATGTCTAACAGGGCTGCCATTAGGGGGGGAATGCCAGGACTGGAGTACCGTTCCCTGACAGAAGGGGGCCCGTCCACAGTGGCACTGCATGGCTGCGATCAAACTCCCCTGCTGCTTGTAATCTTCATATGCCAAGATTTGCCAGGATCAAAGATTGTGGATCGATTATGCTGTCTGACACAGTCTAAATGTATTGAGTAGAATCTATCCAATGCTGGGCTGCTCATGAGCCTGCCAGGGTGTGACAGTGTGAGTATGAAGCCAGCCCCTCAGCCCCAGAACCTGTGTAATTTAAAAGTGTCTCTGTTTTATGGGATTGTGTGACAATGTGTGGCCCTGACGATGTTCAACAATAGGCAAAAATCTGATCCTGGTCAAACTACAACACCATGCCAAATTTAGTGTAGCTAGGTACAAAACTCTGGTCATGCATAAAGGACAAATAGACAGACACACTTTGTCGCTTATTATATAGATGTGTTCAAAGCACAGCAGCATTCTGTATTATGCAAGTTCACACAGCTGGTGTCACACCAGCTGCTTTCGCTGAGCAGGAAAACAGTGAGAGAGATACTGCCTTCTGTGTCTATGAATGTAGAGATTTTCTAGCTGAACATTGAGGCGATGACACCACCGTAAAGCTGCTCAAGTGACACCATCAACATAAAGCCCAATCATTTTAGTAGGAAACACAGCAGGAAAACAAAGTGTTGTCTGACAAGTTTAAGTGAAACATTTCACTGGTCCTTACTCCATACAGTTCTGGAACTGATCCTTCTTCTATTGTACTTAGGATCAGCCACCATGTGACCTAGTCCCTGTCTCCATGGCACGTCTGTTTAATGAGGAAGGTGTGTGTGTGTGTGTTAGGGGGTGCAGGGCATCTGTGGGACCTGCTCTGCAGGTTGGGTAACCTGCTAGTCCAGGCACGATGCTGGTCTTCCTCCTTCACTTGCAGGATACAAGTCCTACCTCTGTGCACAGGAGCTTTTCCCGGTAACCCAGGAACTGACAAACATTCTGTGACAACATGTGGCCGGGCAACTATTGGCTGTGACGGGTCACAATGGTATTACTATATCCCGCAGTCGGTGCCATGAAACACTCTTTATTCACGCTGCGAGGAATGTGAAACAGCTACTGTCTGTCCGGATTCCTGCAAACCTGGGAATAACACTGCCAATACATACTGTATGCTGCATTACAGAGTTTTATTTCTAAAGCTGCATACACACACAACTATGTTAGTAACCAACGATTTTAGTGAACGATTCTCGTTCAGATTTTCCATTGACAAGGTGCACGAAAATCGTTCACTAAAAATCGTTGGCTACTAAAATAATGAACGATTTTCAAAAACGATGAACGAGCATACAGTGAATGGAAATCGTTCATCGTTTATCATTCATTCTGCACAACATGAACGATTTTCTGAATGAAAATCGTCTGTTGGACAGTCAGATTGGACGATGAACTACAAACTACAAACGTGAACGATGAACAATTTTACAAACGATTTAACGATAACGACGTCGTTATAGTTAAGTCGTTCAAAAAATTGTTATGTGTGTACGCACCTTTAGTCCTCATACACATGGGCTGTACATTGATTCTTTCAATGCAGGTTGGAGACTAATGTGTTATCCCTATATATAATGTACAGAGGCGGCTGACAGTACAGTGCATGGGTCTGCGCTTCTGTGAACGCGCTTATAATTGGCGCTCATGCAAGCGGGTGCTCTCCCTGGTCACTCTGCACCCTGGGGTGTACTTTTGTCACTTTTCTCTTAGTTTTCCATAAACCCTTTTATCAAGTATCTTTGAGAAAACGTACAACTGGCGTTGGGATATCCAGGCACATAGAGCACACGTGAAATATACACGCGTTACAGGCCCGCTCTGGTGCATTCAGCCTTAATGTCAGTGTGTACAGAGGCCTACAGGTGCATTCAGCCTTAATGTCAGTGGGTACTGAGGCCTACAGGTGCATTCAGCCTTAATGTCAGTGGGTACTGAGGCCTACAGGTGCATTCAGTCTTAATGTCAGTGGGTACTGAGGCCTACAGGTGCATTCAGCCTTAATGTCAGTGGGTGCTGAGGCCTACAGGTGCATTGAGTCTTAATGTCAGTGGGTACTGAGGCATACAGGTGCATTCAGCCTTAATGTCAGTGGGTGCTGAGGCCTACAGGTGCATTCAGCCTTAATGTCAGTGGGTACTGAGGCCTACAGGTGCATTCAGCCTTAATGTCAGTGGGTGCTGAGGCCTACAGGTGCATTCAGCCTTAATGTCAGTGGGTACAGAGGCCTACAGGTGCATTCAGCTTTAATGTCAGTGGTTACTAAGGCCTACAGGTGCATTCAGCCTTAATGTCAGTGGGTACAGAGGACTACAAGTGCATTCAGCCTTAATGTCAGTGGGTACTAAGGCCTATAGGTGCATTCAGCCTTAATGTCAGTGGGTACAGAGGCCTACAGGTGCATTCAGCCTTAATATTAGTGGGTACTGAGGCCTACAGGTGCATTCAGCCTTAATGTCAGTGGGTACAGAGGCCAACAGGTGCATTCAGCCTTAATGTCAGTGGGTACAGAGGCCTATAGGTGCATTCAGCCTTAATGTCAGTGGGTACAGAGGCCTACAGGTGCATTCAGTCTTATTGTCAGTGGGTACTGAGGCCTACAGGTGCATTCAGCCTTAATGTCAGTGGGTACTGAGGCCTACAGGTGCATTCAGCCTTAATGTCAGTGGGTACTGAGGCCTACAGGTGCATTCAGCCTTAATGTCAGTGGGTACTGAGGCCTACAGGTGCATTCAGCCTTAATGTCAGTGGGTACTGAGGCCTACAGGTGCATTCAGCCTTAATGTCAGTGGGTACTGAGGCCTACAGGTGCATTCAGCCTTAATGTCAGTGGGTACTGAGGCCTACAGGTGCATTCAGCCTTAATGTCAGTGGGTACAGAGGCCAACAGGTGCATTCAGCCTTAATGTCAGTGGGTACAGAGGCCTATAGGTGCATTCAGCCTTAATGTCAGTGGGTACAGAGGCCTACAGGTGCATTCAGTCTTATTGTCAGTGGGTACTGAGGCCTACAGGTGCATTCAGCCTTAATGTCAGTGGGTACTGAGGCCTACAGGTGCATTCAGCCTTAATGTCAGTGGGTACTGAGGCCTACAGGTGCATTCAGCCTTAATGTCAGTGGGTACTGAGGCCTACAGGTGCATTCAGCCTTAATGTCAGTGGGTACTGAGGCCTACAGGTGCATTCAGCCTTAATGTCAGTGGGTACTGAGGCCTACAGGTGCATTCAGCCTTAATGTCAGTGGGTACAGAGGACTACAAGTGCATTCAGCCTTAATGTCAGTGGGTACTAAGGCCTACAGGTGCATTCAGCCTTAATGTCAGTGGGTACTGAGGCCTACAGGTGCATTCAGCCTTGTTGTCAGTGGGTACTGAGGCCTACAGGTGCATTCAGCCCTACGGGTAAATTTACTAAGATGGGAGTTCTATTTAAGAAGTGATATTGCCCATAGCAACCAATCAGATTCTACTTCTCATTTATCTAGCACCTTCTAGAAGATAATACATGGAATGTGATTGGTTGCTATGGACAACATCACTTCTTAATAGCTCCCATCTTAGTAAATTTACGCCATAATGTCACTGTGTACTAAGGGCCTACAAACCGCTGGTCAATGTGTTAAAACATAAGTGAAGTCACATCAGGTTGTTAAGCAGCATTTTTACTTGCGTTTGAGAGGTCATTGGAAGCCATTTAATTGCCCTCAATGTGTTTAATTTGGACTGATTGCAGAAACAAACATTCAAAGAGCCGCAACTGACTATTGTCAGACCCGTTTACCTCTGCTGTTCGGCTAGACGGAACACAAGATATAGTTGCTTCTATGGTAAACGCCATGCAGCATTTCAGGAATCCTCTGCTCGCAGTGGGTACGCGCAGCTCACATTTACTATAGGGATCAGTGGGCCTGATTCAGAGCCGTTCGCTATTTGCGGTCGTTCGTTCAAAAACAAGGGGTGGCTATTCAAATGATCCGTTCGCAAATTGCAGTCTGTTCCCACCTCTAAGTCTGAACAAGCGAGCAAAACATACGCTCGTTTATTTGATAAAAACGCCCCCTGGCCGCACGCACCATACGTCATGTCCGCTATTTATTAGATTAATCGAGTACATCGTACAGCGTATGAACTGCTCGCTATTCTTGTGGTTGGTGTTTTCAACCGCTATTTTGCGAGCAGTTCTGAGTTAAAAAAAACCAAGTGACGTGGTCAATGACGCTGCTTTGTTAATTATGCACACCCTTAAAACGCCCGTTTTGACCTTTAAGCACGCCTGCGTTCGGATCTCCACTCCCCGTTTTCAAGCACCTTCCCCTGTTACCACCCACATACGCCTCATTCTGTCACTCAAAATAGCAGGCCCTCGCTATATTGCGTACCAACGATTTTCGGCCGCACTGACTGGTTCGCGCATGCATACTAAAAACCATACGCATGCGCAGATGTGCGAACATCGCTCGGAACGAGCGTACTGCCGCTTGCGAGTGGCTCTGAATGAGGGCCAGTGATCTCTGTATAACTCAGCTGTGTTTCCCAGTTCAGAAGGATGCACCTTAGGAAAACTGAATTGTACAGGGATTATCCCAGCTGGATGTCTGTTGGATGGCTCGCAATAAACCCCTGAATATCCTGAATGACTGGCAGGACTAGATTTCCTGAGCAGCGGTTTTGACCCCGAAATCTAAACCGGCAATAATAATAAATGCCAAACCAAATCTGTTTCGCCTTTAAAATTATTGCCATTTTAAAAGTTGTGCTCAAAACAGCCAGGAATATAGTAAATCTATAGTCAGGAGACTCCATCATAAGACTATCTACCTCTCTCCCCTATGGTATGTAATCAGAATGTCTCCGCTTACAATGTCGACAATCACAATGGTTATGTCGACCTGGTTAAAATGCCGACATCATTAATGTCCACACCTGAAAACTGTCAACATTTTCCACTAGGGTTTGCGTTAGGGATAGAATGTGACAAAAAGCACAGTGTCAATATTACATCGGTGTCAACATGTTGAGTGTCCCCAGAGTCTACTGCGCATGCGCAGAACGCTGGAAAAATGGCCGCGGCGGCCATTTTCCAGTGTTCTGTGCAGCGCTGACACCCGACATGGGACCAGAGACAGGTGAGTTTTAGATAATATGGGTGCAGGGTGTGCGGTGCGGGGCCCCTTTGGACCCGGGGGCCCATCTGCACCCATTATAGATACGCCCCTGGCGGCCACGCCATTGCCCCACGGCCTCTGCATTTAGCTAACAGGGTGCCTGTAATGGGAACCTTGAAGCCAGAATCGCTGCTGCAGTGCCACCTGGAGTGTCTGCCAGCTGCTCCGCCTCCCCCACCCTCCCGCCCTCAGTACCACCCCACCCCGCTTTCTCCACTGGAAATGACCAAAGGGCCTATTATGAGAAGCAGAGGAGGGGTGACCACTGATGTGTGGTTGTGGCCAGTGCCACGTGGTAGTGTACCCCCTATACTCTCTGCTCCAATGGCTCCCTAAATATGTAAAAGGAAAAAATCCTTAATTTTGTGAGGTAAATAGAAATACAATTTTACTACTTATGATTTATGGCTGACCGTGTGGAGAGCAGATGGAGAGTCAACATCATGTCATGACAATGGGCCTATTTTTATGTGGAGGCCTGGAGCTGTAGCTCCATCCGCCCCATTGTTAATCTGGCCCTGACCCCAGTCCTCCTCTCCCGCTGGGGCGCACGCTATGGCTCCTACTGCACATGCCTGTAAGAGACGTGACAGATCCTTACAGAATTGTTATATATATATGTAGTGGGCAGTTCGACAGTTAAAACGTCGACACTCACAACAGGGACAATTATATCAGACCCGGCCTGCCACTAACAGCATTATAACAGTGGGCCTGATTCAGAGCCAGACGCTATTTGCGGACGCTCGTTCAGAAAAAGGGGCCGGATATTTAAATTGAGCGCTCGCTCTTTGTGGTCTGTTGACGCCTCTATGTCTGTGCGAGCGTCCGAAAAATGCGCTCGCTATTTTGTAAATATGCCCCTTTGCCGTTAGCATCATACGTCATCTCCGCTATTTATTTGATTAATCGGGAACATCGAAAGGCATCTGAACTGCTCGCAGTGCTTGTGGTAGGATTTACTTCCCGCTATCACTGCGAGCAGTTGAGGTTAAAAGACAACCAAGTGACGTGGTCGATGACGCTGCTTTGTTAATTATGCACTCCCATAAAACGGCGTTTTGACCGTTTGGCACGCATGCGTTCGGAACTCCACTCCCCCGTTTTCAATCACCTTCCCCTGTTACCACCCACAAACGCCTCATTCTGTCACTCAAATTAGCAGCCCCTCGCTGTTTTACGAGCGCACGATTTCCGACCGCAATGACTGGCTCGCGCATGCGCATTACGACCCATACGCATGCGCAGTTTTGCGAACATCGCTCAGAGCGAACGAGCGGCCGCTTACGAGCGGCTCTGAATGAGGTCCAGTGTTCGGCTTTACAACTTCAAACATCATAGTAAAGCAACAGGTGTAAAGTGTCACTGTTACTGCAGGAATAAAATGCCATCAAAAGGTAGAATTTCTGTTTTTAATGCAGTTATCAAGTACTTTCAGGACAGAAGACACAACTGTGATAAATGTTGGGGACCTGTTCACTTTATAGGCTTCTACTTCATCAATGATCTATCACATTCTGGACACGAGGAACAATTACAGACGTTCAGCAGAGACTTAGTGACTCATTCCATAGTGATTATTTAATGACCCGTGCCATGTGCTTATATCACGTTTAAGAATAAATCGCAGGTCACATGGCAATGACGGGCACAGGAGTCTGCAAATGTTAATTTAAAAATGACTTATATAGTGAGCTCATCAATAAACTGTAATATCTGCAGTCTACTTTCATCCAATTATCTGGATGTCTTCAGTACCTGTGATCTTACACCATCAATTATATCAATCACAAGAGCTGCATTAATAATACACACACACCAGGTACATTACAGCATGTTTATGCAGCTCAGACCTGGAATATATCGTAATAAGACATTTATTTGATATGTTTATCTGGCTGAGCCTGAAATAAATTCAGTATAATCGCGATGATTCCTCCTGGACGGTCGCACCTTCCTGCTCAGCAGACAAATATGATAATAGCGACAGCACAAAGTAAAAAAACATACGTATCAACCTGGATTACAGCAATAGTGTAAACATGTAAAAGTCAACTCGCCTTAAATGTACATCATATAAAGGGATTAATGACCGAAGGAGAGAAAAACAAGTTACACAGAAGCAAAAACGAACAGAAAACGCCACAAAACAATGAAAGATGGATACTAGGACGAAAGCATAATGATAGGATGTCTTATTTGAGTCTGAAATGTTAACGCATGGCAGCCTTGCTGCCAACATACATAGTGCTTTAAATAGAATCCTTTCTGATTCACAGTATGACCAATACATACTAGCCTACTTTTGAAAAAGCATTTCAGGGAGATTGTGAAAGCAGCACCTATGAATGCGGTGGTAAAGTGGGCGTGTCCTGCTACATCTGAGAGGTATATCATAAAAAAGTGACTTGCATTCAAATGTAAATGAGCCCCAAAGCAGATAGTTAAGCTGCATACACACACAACGATTTTTTCAACGATTATCTTTAAACGATAATCGTTTGAAAAAAATCGTTTACTTACTGAGTCAAACGATGAACGATTATCGTTCATGCGCGTTCACGTTTGTAGTTTGTAGTTCAGTCAGACTTGTCAACGATTTTCATTAAGTTAATATGCAAAAATCGTTTGTAGTGCAAAAAAATTAGTGATGTCACTAGTGATGTCAGTGGAGAGCTTCTGGCTCAGACAGAGCCAGAAGCTCTCCGGGGCTTACGACAAGGGAGACCCTACCCTAGGGTCTCGTCGTAAGCCCCGATGGTCGCGATGGTCTCTGACCATCGCGACCATCACCCGAGTGGTCGTTAGAGCTGTGGGTGTTAACCCACAGCCTAACGACCGCAACAGAGGCGGGCTGTCAGAATGCAAGTGGCCGCCCAGTTTCTGAGCGACCGCTTGCATCCTCCGACCGCCTCTGAATGAGGCCCAGTGTCTCTGGGAACTACCACTCATTCCCTTAGTGACACAAAGGGGTTCAGTCTGAAAGGACATTCATGCAGCAGCAATTTGTGGGTGCAGCCGAGTCAGAGAATGCTCATTAATCTGTACACTCATCAAGCGTATTATGAGTAAGGGGAGGCTCTGAGTAAGGAGATGCACAACAGAAGACACAAAGTAACAGGAGGTACTGACTAAGAAGAGGCACTAACGGGAGACACAAAGTAAAAGGAGGCCCTGTGTAGGGAGAGGTACTAATGGAAGACACAAAGTAACAGGAGGCACTGAGTAAGGAGAGGTACTAATGGAAGACACAAAGTAACAGGAGACCCTGAGTAAGGAGAGGTACTAATGGAAGACACAAAGTAACAGGAGGCCCTGAGTAAGGAGAGGTAATAACGGAAGACACAAAGTAACAGGAGGCCCTGAGTAAGGAGAGGTAATAACGGAAGATACAAAGTAACAGGAGGCCCTGAGTAAGGAGAGGTAATAACGGAAGACACAAAGTAACAGGAGGCCCTGAGTAAGGAGAGGTAATAACGGAAGATACAAAGTAACAGGAGGTACTGACTAAGAAGAGGCACTAACGGGAGACACAAAGTAACAGGAGGCCCTGTGTAAGGAGAGGTACTAATGGAAGACACAAAGTAACAGGAGGCACTGAGTAAGGAGAGGTACTAATGGAAGACACAAAGTAACAGGAGACCCTGAGTAAGGAGAGGTACTAATGGAAGACACAAGTAACAGGAGGCCCTGAGTAAGGAGAGGCACTAACGGAAGACACAAGTAACAGGAGGCCCTGAGTAAGGAGAGGCACTAACGGAAGACACAAGTAACAGGAGGCCCTGAGTAAGGAGAGGCACTAACGGAAGACACAAGTAACAGGAGGCCCTGAGTAAGGAGAGGTAATAACGGAAGACACAAAGTAACAGGAGGCCCTGAGTAAGGAGAGGTAATAACGGAAGACACAAAGTAACAGGAGGCCCTGAGTAAGGAGAGGTACTAACGGAAGACACAAAGTAACAGGAGGCCCTGAGTAAGGAGAGGTAATAACGGAAGACACAAATACCCCTTTCACACATACAGCAAAAACCCAGCTTTTTGCCAGAAACGCACATGGACCCGGGTTTATTGCTACATGGGAACAGAAATGACCCGAGTCTGCTCTGTACCAGGGTCGGGGACTGAGACCCAAGACATAACAGGGTTGATAGACCTGTGTATTTCCCGGGTATTATATCAGAAAGGGGTTAAAGTAACAGGAGGCACTGCGTAAGGGGGACACAAATTAACAGGAGGCACTGAGTCAGGAGAGGCACTGACAGCAGTATCACCAGCTGTGGGTTGACAATAACAGGAAAAGCAGGGAAGTACTTAGGAGGCCCGAGAGCAGAGAAATCAGAGGTAATTCCTCACATTCCTGGGTACACCTGCCTAATTCCAGTGACTCATTCCCCAATACTTCCTATGCATTACCCTGTCACGCTCACATAGATCATGCTGAAGTCACTTTCTGCTCCTTACATCCGGTGCACACAGACATTTGTGGGCTAAACCAATATATGTAAATCAGGGACTTCACAGAGGTATGAGGCATCAGGTGATGTCAATGGTTCCTAGTCAATTATAGCTGCATTTTCATTAATATTGGTTATGGCCCAAAACGCATACACTGCAATGATGGATCCATAATGCCGTAGAATGAATGCTGCTTAAATATAATAAATGATATATTAGAATGATATTTAGTCATTACATAACATTAAATTATGTGGGGCTAACACATAAATCTAAGTACATAAGCACATGTGACATGAGTTCATCCATGCTGTACACATAGAGTTTCTGCTTGGTGGACTTGTAGTACAGTAGTTCTCAAACTCGGTCCTCAAGACACACTAGAGCCCCTTTCATACTTACATCTAAATCCTGGGTTTTTGCACATGAACGCGCATCAACCCGGGATTTAGGTAAGCGTAAATGCAAACAACCAGGTACCAGGGGTTAAAGTGGGCAAGAACGGGGTGGAACTGGGTTCCGTCACCTCTAACGGTAGTTCCACCTCCACCAAGTCCCTGCAGAGAGATCCCACAGACTGAGAGCCACATAGGGGTAAATTTACTAAAGTGAGAGTATTTAAAAGTGAGTTTTAAAAGTGATGTTGCCCATAGCATCCAATCAGATTCTAACTATCATCTACTAGAACACAGATTCTCACACTCGGTCCTCAGGACCCCCCTCCCAAACAGTGCATGTTTTCCATGTCTCCACACTGAATCAAGTGAAATAATTTGCTCCACCTGTGGACCTTTTAAAATGTGTCATTGAGTAATGATTACACCTGTGCACCTGCTGGGTGACCTGCAAAACGTGAACTATGTGGGGTCCTGAGGACCGAGTTTGAGAACCACTGTTCTAGAAGGTGCTAGTTAAATGTTAAGTAGAATCTGATTGGTTGCTATGGCAACATCACTTTCTAAAAACTCTCACTTTAGTAAATTTACCACTCACTGTCTGCCTAGGGAGCCTCAATTTCTTCATAGAAACCAGCATATAGGTAAGGAAAGAATCAAGCGAAGGTAATACATAGGGGTTGCAAAAACACATTGGGCATCCAAGTGACATAGACTAGTTTGTGGGGACCCCATAAAAAAAACTCAGAGGCACGGCAGAATAATAACACTGATGATATGGAAAAAAATTTTTTTTTAAGTGATCTAACATTGTTGTCTCAGCTGATGGCAGAAGTGCTAAAACAATGTATATGACACTATCTTAGCCCCCAAAGCCTGCTTCTGGGCTTGTTTTGGCATGTCAGACTAGCGTGGTGGGGGGTGGGGTGTAGGCGGCGGGAGAGATGAGTTCCACCACCTCTCCAGGACCACTTTAAGCCCTGACCGTGACAAAGTCCTAAGTCCCGGACCCTGCTCTTTACCAGGTTTGGGCTGAGACCCGGAAAATTGCCAGGTTGATAGACCGGGCAATTACCCGGCTCTTATATCTGAAAGCGGTATAACAGTCCTGGTTTTAAGGATAGCGATTATGCACGCAGTCTCACTTCGATCATATGCTAATCCTCTGCGGACGCTATGCTGCCGCAGCACAACATAAGGATGCTTAGCAAGACTGCGAAACCATCGGCAACATGGGAGTACCATCGCAGCCTCACGCACACTTGCACAGGCTCTGACCTTACTCAGGAATTGCTAACCTTCCGGTACGCCGTGAGAGCTCAGGCTGCATAGGGGAGCGCAGTGGATAATTTATGCACGCCCCTGCAACGGGTTCAAACGCACTGGCACGCTTGCCTTTCGCCGAGCACCCCCTGTCACCACCCCCAAACGGTACTTCCTGTCAATCACTCTGCGATGGGTCTGAGTAGTCACTGCGATCGCAATCCCGATCACGGTGGCTGGTTCACATGCGGAGAACGCAACAATCGTGCGGAATCGCAGTTGCGATCCTTGCTGAATCAGGCCTCGAGTCTGAAAAGCACCTGCTGTAGCAAATGTAATTACCGCGGTTGGATTTACAGAGCTCATTTTACCAAATTGCTTTCTTCTGATTTCCCCACTTACTAGACTATTGTACCAACCTGGGCTGGATGTGTTAACTGATTAATGGCCAATTCATTATAACTTATCACTTAGAGTTCAGCCTGTATAAGTCAGAGGCTGCAACCAGCATTTCATATTGCTCTAATCAAATATTTTCCCAATAAATCGTCCTTCCCCCAACTGGTAGAATCAGAGAGACAAACAGGGAGAAATGGGCGATGAAACTTTGTTAGCATCGGTGCCCGGACAGTGGCCCTGATTCAGAGCCGGACGCTCTGACAGAGCGCTCGCTCTGAATCAGGGCGTTTTTTATTTTATGGAGCGGCCTCCTGGCCGCTCGCATAGCTGTGGGTGACCACCCACAGCTATAGCGAGCGGCCATGATGATGGTCAAGACCATCGCGACCATCGAGCTTGCGACAAGACCCTTGTGGTAGGGTCTCGTTCCCGCAAGCCCCGGAGAGCTTTCGGCTCAAACAGAGCCGGAAGCTCTCCCACTGACATCACTTGTGATGTCAGTAGGGCCGCCCCCAAACGGTAGGCGTTCCTTCGGGAACGCCTCCGTTAGCCCGGCCACGCCCCCGGTCCGCCTACCAAAGGGTGCGAGCTGTCACTCACCATCGACAGCTCGTTGTGATCGGCAGACCGGCATGTTCGGGCAATGATTGATGTCGGAAACAACCAGCGGGAGCGCTCATCGCTGGTCGTTTCCGACATTATAGTGCTCGATTTGTACACGATTAATGAGAGATTGCACGATTACGATGTCGTAATTGTGCAATCGCTCATTAATATCGCCTAGTGCAGCGGTTCTCAAACTCGGTCCTCAGGACCCCAAACAGTGCATGTTTTCCAGGTCTCCTCACGGAATCACAATTGAGATATTAGCTGCACCTGTGGAACTTTTAAAATGTGTCTCTGAGTAATGAGTACACCTGTGTACCTGCTGGGTGACCTGGAAAACGTGACCTGTGTGGGGTCCTGAGGACCGAGGCCCTGATTCAGAGCCGGACGCTCTGACAGAGCGCTCGCTCTGAATCAGGGCCGGTCTTATTTTTTTTTTTTTAGAACGGCCTCCTGGCCGCTCGCATAGATGTGGGTGACCACCCACAGCTATAGCGAGCGGCCAGGAAGATGGTCGCAATGGTCAAGACCATCGCGACCATCGGGCTTGCGACGAGACCCTTGTGGTAGGGTCTCGTGGCCGCAAGCCCCAGAGAGATTTCGGCTCTAACAGAGCCGAAATCTCTCCCACTGACATCACTCGTGATGTGAGTGGGGCTACCCCCTAACTGAGGCGTTCACATGGGAACGCCTCCGTTTGGGCAGCCACTCCCCCGGCCCGCCCACCAAAGGGGGCGAGCTGTCACTCACCATTGACAGCTTGCCCCCTTTGTTGCGAGACCCGGAGCGACGGAGTGCCTGTTGCTATTCGGGTCTTGGCATGCTTCCAGCGAGCCCACCTTCGACCCGGTTGCGAGCGCACAGCGCTCTGTAGCAGACGTTACCATTTATTGAATGGGAGACTCTTACATGCAGAAAAGTATCATCACATTCAGTGCATATGACACCATGAGAACTGTAGTACTCCAAGACGTTATCATATGACCCGGCTCATCATCTATTCTTTCATTTAATATTATTACGGAATAATTGTCCCTACAAGGAACATTCCCACTTTATAGGAGAATTATCTGTTTCCTACACGTGAAGGCTGGGCGATGTTCCCTGGAGTTTACCTGTGCATTTTGATTAGGGATGGCCATTGGAACAGAAATGTCACTGCAAGGTAACCATCGATGGTTGTTCTGTGTATATGCCCACCCCTATGGACACCACTTTCGGGTGCCCGCTGCTGAATCTAACTAATGCAGATCATTGGATGCTTAGCAGCCACTGCAAACCTGGCATCGAGTGGTTACTTACCATCGGCTTCCTATGTACATCCCTAACACAAATCATGGCTTTGTCGTGTAATGGGGGTCATTCACATGGATGCAGTTTGCTCTGTGTTTTCCTTTAAGTTTCGCAAGACACATAAATCTAATGCAAAAAGAAAATGCAACCAATGTAGGGATGACTGGTCCCAATGGATAGGAACAACGGAGGTGGACAGTCATCTGTGTAAGCAGGGCCGCCCTGAGAAAACTCCCACCAGTTCTCCGAGGGGCATGACAAAATACGTTGGGGAATGGCCACATCATATTGTGACTATCGGGCACCCTATATAGATACTGCGGCAGCATGACACTGAAGGGGCATTATTGCACCATCTTTGTACAATGATCAGGGACACAGCGGGGACCTCACTGTTCTGTATACGAAACCTGTTCTTGCCCGGTGTCTGGGATGAGATAAGATTTACTGGGGAATATTGGGGAGGGAGGCGGGGGACGTGTTACGTTGACCCCAGTGTCAGGTGCAATACGTGTCTCGGGTGCAACTGACGCTATTCTGCCTTGCCACTAATATTAGCGACTGTGGGGCTAATTCGGAGATGGACTCTAATGACGCAGGTGCTCGCGTCTTTGTACACAGCCGCTGTGCAAAACTACGTAAAAGCCGCAGGAGGCATCTTTGGTAAACAGACGACCACTGCAGGCTACTGTGCACCCGTAGATGCAGCACCGGATCAATTGCATGAAAATTGGACACCTGAGTAATCGTCAGATTACGCAGAATGTCCGGTAAAATTGCACTGCTGTGGCCAGTAAACCCCCCCCCACCACCACCACCACCACCTTTTTCTGGAATGCTGCCGTTTGCTGCCCCAAATGCCAGCAGCGTGTCAACTATGCTGCGGCTTTTGGGGCATTATGAGCAACATTGCAGGGACCGGATCAGCACATGCGCAGAGCAACGCCTGCGCGGTTCTTCAATCATCGGAGATTTACGTAAACAGCGCAGTTCCGGGAGTCTCTGAATCAGGTCCTGTGTCTCTTTCCATTTATTATTGAATGCACCATATACAAATGATGTTACTATGTCTGTAAGGTCCTGAAAGAAATATCACTATAAACAGTGAGTTGTGATGTCATTGCTTCCAAGCAGTGACTCTGATGCCCTCATCTCACGGTTCATCAGGAGAATGGGTATATTATAAAGGATATATATTATACTATATATAGTTACAGATATTAGAAGTTATCTCAGACCTGTATATATGGTGATGTCTAATAGCCATATAATGTACCGTAGGGAGTGCATCCTATTATCCCACATAACACTGTACAATCCCTCAAGCTTTATTCATATTGCAGGTTAAAGTCCCATTATTATGTATAAAGACATGTAAACACACGAATGCACAGCGTTATATGGGATCAGAATCATTGATCCCGAAGTATTTGGCAGACGCGCCAATGAGCGCATCAAAAATCATAGTGTAAATGAGCCCCCAGTAGAAGAATAATATGCGCAGTAAAGAGCGTAGGGATTTGCATTTATTTTTTACTAATGAAATACAAAAGCAATAAGTAAAATGTCTTCCCCACATAAACTATTAATGTCTGGATGCGGAGAGGACGACAAACCGGTACTGAATGCATATATTCGCCGATTCGCAAAGCTGTACGCTTCTTTGCAATGCTTCCACCCTATCTGTACGCTAGGTCTGATCCTCCTTGTCATCAACATGATCAATGCACACCAGCCAAATGATACGCCAGGATCCAGACGCATTATTGCTCCCGACCATCTATGTGTAGCCCGTAGCTGCACTGGCACGCCCTCTATTACGCCCTCTCTGCGCCTGCGTTACAACACTCCATTACTGCCCTGTTACACCTCTTCAGTCACAAGTGTGGATGCATTTGAAATGTGAATCGCACTGCGCCGCATGTACTTGTGTGCGATTGGTTCCGGAGTATGAGTCTGTGCACGCAAAATACGCTCTGCGCAGAGGCACGCGTACAGCTCAGCGCCAGGTCCCAAATGTCAGGGTACAGGGTGGCAGAGGGGGAAGGGGGTATGTTTTTGTTTAGCCATCTGGAATTGCTGCTGAACCTGTCGCCTTGTTATGTAGAGATGTAGCTGCTATAACGCGGAGAGGGGACGCAGCATATACAAACCGCTGTAAACACGCTGCCATCTGCGGACTGAGGGCCTGATTCAGACCTGTTCGCTATATGTGTGCGTTCGCAATCGGCCCGATGTTCTGTGTATGCGCATGCGCATGCTTCGTTCTGCGCTTGCGCAAACTACACACTGCGATCGCAACCCTCTCGCTCGCCCAGCAAAGGCAGCCCAGGGTAATGATTGACAGGAGATGCCGTTTGTGGGTGGTAACAGGGGCAGGACACTAATAATGGGGGGTTGGAAATGCGAACGCGGGCGTGCCTGAGTGTTTCAACGCCATTTTAGAGGCATGCATAAATAACAGGCAGCATCATAGTACATGTCACTTGCCATTTTTTTACACTGATTTCCTCGCAGTGCTTGCGGTAGGATAAAGCTACGTCAAGCACTGCGTTCACATCCGGTGGTGCTCGATGTACCAATGTTTTAATACACTTCCTGGAGATGACGTGCGCTGGGGGCGGCTCTGCCTGTGCGATTGGGCGTACGCTCAGACAAAGTGGCAGCTCGCTAAGACATGGTGGGCTTATGCCTTGGCGAGGGTTCGCTTCCCGTGGCGTCACTTTGACAAATTTGCATACGCATCCAGCGAGCATACGCAGATAGTGAGCGGGTCTGAATCAGGCCCTGAGGCCTCAGGTAAGTGCTCAACACTAAAGGCACACATCCACTAAGCGATTTATTTGAGCGATTGAACGTTAACGATATCGTTATCGTTCATAAACATGTCTTAAACGACCAGCGATATGCGCACTCCCGCAGGACATTTAGATATCGTCAGATTCAGCATGTTTGCAGATGATTGATGAGCCTGCACTGAACGACTGCTCGGTCAGTGCAGGCTCATCACAGACTGACAAACGACTGAACGATTACAATGTCGTAACCGTGCAGTCGTTTGCATATCTTCTAGTGGATGTGTGCCCTAACTTTGTGGGAAGAGAAAAGAAAGTCTGGACCCATGGTGCAGTAAATGTGACTTATATAGATGCTATAAAACACCAGAACCTTAAAAGTAATTTATTAATCTACAGAAACCTAAGGAGACACGTATACAGGTCCTGCCCTACTGTCTCCAGCCAAACACTGCACAACAAGATGCAGGACGGGAATGTGCATGCACTTAGGCTGTATGTACCCCCTTCCTCCGTTAATTAATTATGTTTCCCTTTTTCTTGTGAAATATATACGAGCTTGCAGCTCAATGAAACCTCAAGTAAGACTCCATTGCATGTCCCATCATTTCTGTATCTTCATTATAGTGCAGATTTGCTCCCTAAAATTCAGTCCTGCATCAGGAAATCTCTGGCGATGGGGTTATGTGGGTTCATTACTCCACCCCATTCTGCAAAGGGCACCCCAATATGCGGCATACCCCCGTCTCTCGGGAGAGGCTAAATCCTGCAGCGCCCAACTCTCTCCATCCTACCGTATATATGTAGCACAAATCTGGATCCACTGCGGGAGATCACCTTGACGTTTTGCAACTTCTAAATTATATTTTTTCATCCGTATTTGTCAGCCATGTGAGTTTTGGAATAAGTAAGAGGTCTATGTAATAATGTTCTGTAAACCTCCGAGACATCCACATTTATTAGACTAATGGAAGCTGAGGTCTGCATCCAATGGGACAAGTTCCTGTGCGATTATATGGAATAAGCCTTGTTGCTGGGGAGTCTCACTTTCTCATGCATCTGGGTGGGGTGCAGGGAAAAGTGTTATAACTTCTTATTACCCAGTGCTTATTACACAGAAGAGTAATAAAGATATTATCTAACCCTCAGTAAATATTCCACATACCTTGTAAAAGAACTTAGGACCGGGGGACCTGTGGCACCTCCCAAACTTATAGAAGGTGCAAAACTTTGTCACATCAAAATTCCAGTAGTGATCCCTCTCCCAGCTATAATCACAGGTGATACAGAAGACCCCACATGCATTGTAGCCCCAGGACCCCTAATGTCTGCTATTATATATCACATATACAGTATGTATGGGGGGCAGTGACTGATCTCTCTCCCAGCTATAATTACAGGTGATACAGAAGACCCCACATACATTGTAGTCCCAGGACCCGTAATGTCTGCTATTATATATCACATATACAGTATGTATGGGGGGCAGTGACTGATCTCTCTCCAGCTATAATTACAGGTGATACAGAAGACCCCACATACATTGCAGCCCCAGGACCCGTAATGTCTGCTATTATATATCACATATACAGTATGTATGGGGGGCAGTGACTGATCTCTCTCCCAGCTATAATTACAGGAGATACAGAAGACCCCACATACATTGTAGTCCCAGAACCCGTAATGTCTGCTATTATATATCACATATACACTATGTATGGGGGGCAGTGACTGATCTCTCTACCAGCTATAATCACAGGTGATACAGAAGACCCCACATTCATTGTAGCCCCAGGACCCGTAATGTCTGCTATTATATATCACATATACAGTATGTATGGGGGCAGTGACTGATCTCTCTACCAGCTATAATCACAGGTGATACAGAAGACCCCACATACATTGTAGTCCCAGAACCCGTAATGTCTGCTATTATATATCACATATACACTATGTATGGGGGGCAGTGACTGATCTCTCTCCCAGCTATAATCACAGGTGATACAGAAGACCCCACATACATTGTAGCCCCAGGATCCGTAATGTCTGCTATTATATATCACATATACACTATGTATGGGGGGCAGTGACTGATCTCTCTCCCAGCTGTAATTACAGGAGATACAGAAGACCCCCACATACATTGTATTCCCAGGACCCGTAATGTCTGCTATTATATATCACATATACAGTATGTATGGGGGGCAGTGACTGATCTCTCTCCCAGCTATAATTACAGGTGATACAGAAGACCCCACATACATTGTAGTCCCAGGACCCGTAATGTCTGCTATTATATATCACATATACAGTATGTATGGGGGGCAGTTACTGATCTCTCTCCCAGCTATAATTACAGGAGATACAGAAGACCCCACATACATTGTAGCCCCAGGACCCGTAATGTCTGCTATTATATATCACATATACAGTATGTATGGGGGGCAGTGACTGATCTCTCTCCCAGCTATAATCACAGGTGATACAGAAGACCCCACATACATTGTAGCCCCAGGACCGGTAATGTCTGCTATTATATATCACATATACAGTATGTATGGGGGGCAGTGACTGATCTCTCTACCAGCTGTAATTACAGGTGATACAGAAGACCCCACATACATTGTAGTCCCAGGACCCGTAATGTCTGCTATTATATATCACATATACACTATGTATGGGGGGCAGTGACTGATCTCTCTCCCAGCTGTAATTACAGGAGATACAGAAGACCCCACATACATTGTAGCCCCAGGACCCGTAATGTCTGCTATTATATATCACATATACAGTATGTATGGGGGGCAGTGACTGATCTCTCTCCCAGCTGTAATTACAGGAGATACAGAAGACCCCACATACATTGTAGCCCCAGGACCCGTAATGTCTGCTATTATATATCACATATACAGTATGTATGGGGGGCAGTGACTGATCTCTCTCCCAGCTATAATCACAGGTGATACAGAAGACCCCACATACATTGCAGCCCCAGGACCCGTAATGTCTGCTATTATATATCACATATACACTATGTATGGGGGGCAGTGACTGATCTCTCTCCCAGCTGTAATTACATGATACTACTACCTAATATTATATATTATATGCAGTTAGATATTCCATTCGTACACAGTCATTATCACTGTGTACTGAGGCATCCCGATTGTCTGGATATTGACCGGATCCAGTACTAAAGGTGGCCACACACATGGCGATCTGCACACGATCAGCCGATGTGTACGATTTGCGTACGATTTCCCTTGAAACTCTCCCCGGCAGCTCTGCACACGATCTCCACACGATCTGCACACGATTTGGTGTCCAATCTTCATACGATCTCTCCTGCATCCAGACTGGCACAGTGCATCGCCTCCTAGATTGTCAGATCTGCCCTACTGCATGGCAGATCTGAAGATGCGATGTACGACCAGCTGGACACGCATCGCATCATGATCGTGAGTGGGGACTCACAATTTACTCAGGATTTGGCCATATTTTACACGATCTGTCGTTCCAATGTCTCGGAATCGGCCAGATCGGGTAAAATATCACTATGTGTGTGGCCAGCATTAGGGATATGGGCATCAAAAATAATCCAAGAATATAGAAGGATATTTATTTATGTATCAAAATCCATAATACTTTACATATGTTCTCAAGTACATGTATAGCCGAAAACAATCTCTATACTACAACTTCCCATATACTGTAGGTGTATATAGTAGGTGTACACAAGTATTGCTTACATGTTTATACTGCAATGTGTGTGTGAAACGAAATAATGTTTATTGAGCTCAACAGTTTGATCAAAGTGCTGCTATTTGCTGTTATGCTCAATAAACATGATTGTGTGATTTATGTGTGGAGTGTCGTCCTAATGACTTTTAGAACACTTACCTCTGGCACTCATACCAAGCTAAATGTAACAATGGCGTGCCCCACCTCTATTTATATATATATATATATTTATATCTGTGACTATATCATACTTATATATGTTATGACACTGCCCATATGTGTTAGTGTGTATACACTACAGTAATACTATGTTGTGTGACAGATATGAAGAGCACTCTCTTGTCCCATTAGAGCTGTGGGATGTCCCAGCAATGTTACACTGTATCTATCAGTCCCTCAGTAATGTGACACTATGTAAATACGCTAATACATACACAACAGACATCATATGGAATCCCTGACATGTACACACATAGGCTATACACATTGTACTCTGCTACATGTACATTTGCTATTAGATGTGTCAGTGACCACAGAGACACCTGATGCTTTCCCTGATTACACAGTGACACATACAGTAACCAGTGATGGGGCTGATATCACTGATGACTATTATTATTATCAATGATCAATCATCATTATAATAGTAGTAGTAATAAATAATAATAATAATAATAATAATAATAATCACCCCCAGCATGTTACACCATTATCACCCCAATATGTCTATAAACTCTTCTCACCCAAATTTGCCAGGGAGCAAAGTTACACCCCTAAGTCTGCCACTCACCCAGGCCGGCAGCTGGTGGGCGCTCAGCCCGCGGGTCACCTCCTGGCTCTCGTTTTCCAGCAGGTCCCAGGCTGACCGGAGTCGGGCCAGTTTCGATCTCTTGTTTCGGTTCCAGAACATCCAGAGAAAGAGCCCGAACATGACCCAGGTGACGCTGAGCCCGAGCCGCCCGCACACATAGACCGGCAGCAGGAGGAGCACCACCCGGCACAAGGGGCGAGCCAGCCCGAGCAGCTGCGGCAGCGGGTCACCGGGTGCGGGGACCTTGGGGTCAGCGGGGGGAGGCTGCCCGGGAGGGGGGGCGGCGGGGGGCGGCTGCCCGGGAGGGGGGGCGGCGGGGGGAGGCTGCCCGGGCGGGGAGTCACATTGTTTCGGGGCACCCTGGTACATGTCCCTCGGCTGCGGGTCACCATGTTTGGGGTCACTCTGGTACATGTCCCTCGGCTGCGGGTCACCATGTTTGGGGTCACTCTGGTACATGTCCCTGCGCTGCCGGTCAGCCTCCGTGCTCTGCTGCTGATGTCTCCTCATTGCTGGGTGTCCCCCGTCATGTCGCCAGGGATGCCCGGCTCTGAGTGACCCGCCCGGGCAGCAGCTCCAGGTGACACTCACCCGCTCCGCCCATGACACACCCGGCCGGGAACACCCAGGGGAGGGGACAGAGCCTCATACACTGCACTGTATGGAGGAGACAGGTGTAATGCGGCCCTAGGGAACAGGGGGGTTACCCTAATGTGCTCTACCCGGGGGGTCAGGGGGGCACTTCTCAGAGGAGTCCTCCCTCATTATTATATAACACTATAATAATGGCTGTAATATTCATTATTACAGTATTAGTTTATAACAATATTTATAAAGATGATGATGATAATTATTAATATCTCATTATTATACCACATATATCTATCTATCTATCTATCTATCTATCTATCTATCTATCTATCTCCTATCTATCTATCTATCTATCTATCTATCTATCTATCTATCTATCTATCTATCTATCTATCTATCACAGATCTATCTATCTATCTATCTATCTATCTATCTATCTATCTATCTATCTATCTATCTCATATCTCTATCTATCTATCTCATATCTATCTATCTATCTATCTATCTATCTATCTATCTATCTATCTATCTATCTCATATCTATCTATCTATCTATTTATCTCATATCTATCTATCTATCTATTTATCTCATATATATCTATCTATCTATCTATCTATCTATCTATCTATTTATCTCATATCTATCTATCTCATATCTATCTATCTATCTATCTATCTATCTATCTATCTATCTATCTCATATCTATCTATCTATATATCTATCTCATATCTATCTATGTATTTATCTATCTATCTCATATCTATCTATCTATCTATCTCATATATAATGCAGAGTGCATCACAGTGAGAGCCATATAATGCAGAGTGCGTCACAGTGAGGGACATATAAAGCAGAGAGCGTCACAGTGAGGGCCATATAATGCAGAGTGCGTCACAGTGAGGGCCATATAATGCAGAGTGCGTCACAGTGAGGGCCATATAATGCAGAGTGCGTCACAGTGAGGGCCATATGATGCAGAGTGCGTCACAGTGAGGGACATATAATGCAGAGTGCGTCACAGTGAGGGACATATAATGCAGAGTGCGTCACAGTGAGGGCCATATAATGCATAGTGCGTCGCTGTGAGGGACATATAATGCAGAGTGCGTCGCAGTGAGGGACATATAATGCAGAGTGCGTCGCAGTGAGGGACATATAATGCAGAGTGCGTCGCAGTGAGGGACATATAATGCAGAGAGCGCAGCAGTGAGGGCCATATAATGCAGAGTACGTCACAGTGAGGGCCATATAACGCAGAGTGCGTCACAGTGAGGGACATATAACGCAGAGTGCGTCACAGTGAGGGACATATAACGCAGAGTACGTCACAGTGAGGGACATATAATGCAGAGAGCGCAGCAGTGAGGGACATATAAAGCAGAGAGCGTCACAGTGAGGACATATAATGCAGAGTACGTCACAGTGAGGGACATATAATGCAGAGAGCGCAGCAGTGAGGGACATATAAAGCAGAGAGCGTCACAGTGAGGGACATATAATGCAGAGTGCGTCACAGTGAGGGACATATAATGCAGAGTGCGTCACAGTGAGGGACATATAATGCAGAGTGCGTCGCAGTGAGGGACATATAGAGCAGAGAGCGCAGCAGTGAGGGACATATAAAGCAGAGAGCGTCACAGTGAGGGACATATAATGCAGAGAGCGTCACAGTGAGGGACATATAATGCAGAGAGCGTCACAGTGAGGGACATATAATGCAGAGAGCACAGCAGTGAGGGACATATAAAGCAGAGAGCGTCACAGTGAGGACATATAATGCAGAGTGCGTCACAGTGAGGGACATATAATGCAGAGTGCGTCACAGTGAGGACATATAATGCAGAGTGCGTCGCAGTGAGGGACATATAGAGCAGAGAGCACAGCAGTGAGGGACATATAAAGCAGAGAGCGTCACAGTGAGGGACATATAATGCAGAGTGCGCAGCAGTGAGCACCATAAAACACAGAACAGTGATCAGTGACCCACATATAACTTATAACACAGATAATATAAACACACCCCTTACACACATACACATAAAATGAATATACCCCCCCACACACATACACACTACATTAATACACCATGACCACCCCCCTAGATGATACTGGCACTTATCTATCCTGGAAGAGGATGTGTGGTGCCTGCTGGGGCTGGGCTTCATGGCACAGGAGGAGAGGAAATAGAAGAGCCTGTGAGATGATGACAGAGAAGAGGATGGAGAGGAAGGGGCGGAGATCCGGGGTTATGGGGCAGGGTCTCTGGTAGGGAAAGCAGTGTGCATGTAGAAGACAGGGGGCGGAGACCCGAGGTTAGGGGGCGTGGTCTCGAGCAGGGAAACAAGTGGGCATGTATGTAGTATAGACAGGAGGGGATGGGGACTCGGGGGGAGGGGATTGTCTCAGGCATAGTGACAGCCTGGTCAGAGCGAGTATAAGAAGGAGCCACAGTCAAGACTGCCCGAGGCCAGCCGCAGCGCAGAGTACGGTAATGAGTCAGTGTGTGACTCATTATCAGTACTTCCGGCTGCAGGCCCTTTAATTGCTGCGGGACCCAGTGCATAGCACCGCTAACAGTACTGAGCCGCTGGATGCCCCTTAGGCATTCCAAATGCCCTAGGCATTTGCCTAGAATGCCTATGCCTAGGGCCGGCTCTGCCCCCACAGCTAAGCACATAGAGCCGTATTCAATATGGGAACGAAAAGTCCATGCTGGACTTTTCACTCCACATCGGAGATTTTCCTGGGATAAAGTATTGGGCGCGCGCCTGCTTTATCCCCGTATTCAATTTAAAATCAGCGAAAACGGAACCCGGCGAATTGGGATCTACGGAAAAAAAACGGGAATTTTCAGGAATTAATTGTAGGACCCCCCTAAAGATGTCCAGACATGGGGGATAACTATGGGTACCCCTGTTTTAGCCTGCAAAAGAAAGTCGGGGTTTTAAATAGCGGCGGCAGGTGTTTTTTCCCGACATTGAAGAAGTGATGCAGAAGAGCACTTACGGGTTTTTTTTTTCGTTTTTTTAAGTGGTCCCATCAAATTTGGGGTACATGAAAATGGGTACTAGCATATTTTTATGTCCCTAAAGTAATTTTTTTAAAATTCTGCAAAAATGCACCTGCCGCTATAATTCTATTCTAGAAAACACCTGCCGCATATTTGCAGAATAGCCCTGAACCTATTTCCCTATTTTTAAACACTGTTTCCACTTTTATTTTTTTTCATCCCAAATTTTTTATTTATTTTTTTGGGGTGTCCCTATTTTTTTTTTAAACTTTTTTTGACACAGTTTATTTTAAATGACATTCCCAGGGATGCAGGCTATTTTTTTAAGCCTGCACCCCTAAACCCCAATTCTGCACTTTTTTTCACCATGTAAAACATGGTGAAAACTTATCCCCGTTTTTTTACAAAGACTTTTCGAACCTGCGAAAAGTCTTTGAAATTGAATACGGGGATAATTGAAACATGCGAAAATGACGTAATCGACTTTTTGCAGCCTAATTGAATACCCCCCATAGTGTATCTGCCACATCCATCATCCCTAACCACTAACTGCTCAGTATGCACTTTAGGCCCGTATTCAATTAGAGGCGAAAAGCCGCGATCGGTTGCGCGGTTTTCGCCTGTTTTCAAAGTATCACCGTATTCAGTTCCAGGATGTTTTTGCCTAAGCGAAAACTCCATAGGCAAAAACATTGCGAAACAGTTTCTCCACCCAAAGGCAGGAGAACAGAAGTGCAAAATCCCTATTTTGGGGGGAAAATGGGGGGACTTGGTTCAGAACCCTTTGGACACCCCCCTAGTGACTAATTAGGCAAAAAAAGAAAGAAAAATGAAATCACCCCCAAAAAAACATCATTTTTGGGGCGAAAATGCAAAAAGTGTTTGAAAGTTTGGTTGAAGTACTGGGATAGGTATTTCGGGGTGCTTTATGGATGGGACAGGTGTTTTTAGGGGAATTGGTATGTAATGCTGGCGGGTCGAAATCTCGACAGGGAAAGGTAAGTAACATAAGTCTACCCCCCCGAACCCTCCTTTCGGGGTGCCTAACCCTATCCTCCCAGCTTAGTGCCTAACCATAACCTCCCCCCAGGGGTGCCTAAACCTAACCCCTCCCTCCCCGCACCCTAAACCAACCCTCCCGGGGGGGTGCCTAGCCCTAACCTCCCCCCTAGTGCCTAACCCTAACCCCCCCTTCGCCTAGGCTAACTCTAACCTTCCCCAGGGGGTTGCCTAACCCTAAGTCCCCCCCGGGAGTCCCTAAACGTAACTCCCCCATCCCCGGGCTAAGTGTTCTACTTACCCGTCAGAGGACGATCGGGATGCCAGGGGTCGGCATTCAGACGCCTATCTTAAGTCCCAGAGGACGAGTCGGGATTTAGACCGGCGGCATCGCGTCCGTCAGTCTAGTAACTACATCTCGTTTTTAGGATTGCAGCTGGTGTATTTCAAAAATATATATATATTCTGCACTTTACAAACCCCAAAATATACTAGTACCCATTTACATGTACCCCCAATTTAACTACAGCAATTATGTTTCATAAAAGGCATGGCTTAGTATCATGTTTCCACACGTATGTAAATATGCATATAACAGCCCTTTGACTCAAAATAAGATCCCAAATTACTTTTATTATGGCTAATAATACACCTATATTGATTCCCCGGGTGAGTTCGGCTTTATTGGGGGTACAGACTGATTTCCCCCCAAAAAACGGACCTTTTCGCCCGTTCCGCTATTCGCTGCATTCGCCCATATGCTTTTTTTCCCTGATTTACTATTGAATAGGGCGAAAAGCGGGTGCACGTATTAAGTAAGCAGGCGAAAACTTTGCCTCAAAACACGTGAATGAGACGAAAACATTGCGCTTTACGCTAATCTAGGCTTTACGCAGCTAATTGAATCCGCCCCATAGTAACCATTTCTGTATATAGTATGCTCTAGTATAGTCTATCACCAATATACAGCGAAGACTGTCCTGTTTAATGAAAATGTTGAAGGCTTCTGGGATGAATATCTGGAAAGAAAAAAAAAGTGCAACTATTGTGATCATTTTGTGACGTATACTGTAGGACAAACAATGGTAACAGCGGGCATAATAACAGGTACCCGGGTAAGGAATGGGATTGAAATGCCGGCGGCTGTTTAGCGGATGTCCGATAGGATCAAGATCCCGACAGGCTGGCGGTTGAAATCCCGACAGCGGAAACCCTGCAGAGGTGAAGATCACGATCCCTAATTAAGGTAAGTATCGCTAACCTAATCCCCCCCCTAACCCTAACCCTCCCTTAGAGGTGCCTAACCCTAATGCCCCTCTAAGTACCTAAAGCTAACCCCCCCTTCCCCGCAGCCTAACCCTAACCTCCCCCGAGGGGGTGCCTAACCCTGACCTCCTCCCTGGGGTGCCTAACCCTAACCTCCCTTCCCCTAGCCTAAACCTAACCCTCCCAGGCGGCTGCCTAACCCTAAGTCGCCCCCGGGAACCCCTAACCTAACCCCCCCATGTGGCTCTCCGCGCCCGTTACCTTAGTTCGGTAACCCATGTGTCAGACTCCCGGCGTAGGTCTAATGACAGGCGTCGGAATTTCGACGTCTGTCATTAGTACTTCGCCGGTATTAGACAGTCGGGAAGCCGGCGGTCAGTAGACTGTCGGCTTCCTGACTACATCCCCCGACAGGGGCAGGTAAGTTACACCATTTAAAAATTATTTTTGTGTTTGAAATAAATAAAATCTATTTTGCTTACACACTCAGTGGTAAATATCTATAGCCTGTATATATAGTATATAGCAATGCATGGGTCCGTTACATGCATCTGCTGCAGAAGAATGGATATTTATAAAGGAACACTTATAGCTGTAGCCCCAGCATATACAGCGCAATGTATAAATGGGCGCCCTCAGATTTTAGTAAGAGGATGGAATTTGATGTATAAACCCAACAAGATATAATTGTCACCAGCTGCTGCTGGCTCTAGCTGATAACCTGTGACCTGTGTGGTCTGCAGGTGTCTGAGGTGTGGTCTGTACAGGTGAGCAGCTACAATCCAGGTACAAGTCACTGATCTGGATTCCATTGTGCAGTAATGAGATGTAATCAGTATGGAGAAGCCGAGGGCAGGGCGAGACTTGGAGGATGTGAACCAGTTTTTCTGGAGTCTTTTCATGGCACACATGGCGCTGGGCATCCTAGGAATTTAATTCACGCAGAGCATTAATTATTTTTCTGCTTTGTCATCACCAGATAAAGAGGATGCTGAAAACTGATCTGGTAATTAGTGGAGTAATCATGTGTCACATCATGTCCCGCGTGCTGGGAGTATCTATAATGTCTGCTCTGTATTTCCAGCAACATGATGTTGGGTGGCTTTGATGGAACATCACTGGGGAGGGCACAGGATAGGCACTGGTTGGTAGCACACACTGTGCTAATCAGTGCAAGAGGTAACCGGATAATAAGCATAGGATATATATATATATATATATATATATATATATATATATATATATATATATAACTCTATTTCAATATTTAATGTTCTATATACTCGTCTCCTTTTTAGGACTCTGAGGTATGTTTACTAAAGTGTGGGCTTATAGTAGTGGAGGTGTTGCCCATAGCAGGGCCCGAACTGGGGCTAAAAATAGGCCCTGGCATTTAATGCACACAGGCCCACCTCATGTCAGCATCTGAACATGGAGGACAACACATCTGTGCACATCAAAGCAGAGCCATAACTACACATTTTGGTGCCCTATGCCATCCACAACTGTATCAGGGAGAGCGCACGCCACAAAAAACAGGTGTAGTTTAGCTGGGAAGGGGCGTGACCACACAATAGTACCCACAATTCAAGTCATGCCACATAGTAGTGCCCCTTAGTCACATTATGCCACACAGTAATGCCCCTTATAACACACTATGCCACACTAGTGCCCCATACACATTATGCCACACACTGTAATTCCCCTTACACATTATGCCACTCAGTAATGCCCTTTATAACACATTATGCCACACCATAATGCCCCTTACACATTATGCCATACCATAATGCCCCTTACACATTATGCCACACATAGTAATGCCCCTTACAATACATTATGCCACACACAGTAATGCCCCTTACAACACATTATGCCACACAGTAATGCCCCTTCCACATTATGCTACACACCATAATGACCATTACACCACATTATGCCACACACAGTAATGCCCCTTATAACACATTATGCCACACCATAATGCCCCTTACACATTATGCCACACAGTAATGCCCCTTACACATTATGCCACACACAGTAATGATAAACACATTATGCCACACACAGTAATGCTACTTACACATTATGCCACACACCATAATGCCCCTTACACATTATTCCACACACAGTAATGCCCCTTATAACACATGCCACACAGAGCAATGCCCCTTATAACACATTATGTTACACCATAATGCTCTTTACACATACCACACACAGTAATTTCCCTTATAACACATTATGCCACACACACTATTGCCCCTTATAACACATTATGCCACACACAGTAATGTCCCTTATAACTCATTATGCCATACAGTAATACCCCTTATAACACATTATGCCACACAATAATACCCCTTATAACACATTATGCCACACAGTAATGACCCTTACACCACATTATTCAACACACACACTAATGCCCATTATAACACATTATGTCACACTGTAATACCCCTTACATATTATGCCACACACAGTAATGTCCCTCACATATTATGCCACACACAGTAATGCCCCTTACACATTATACCACCCCCCAGCAACTCACCTCACCCTGTGTCCCTCTAGCAGCCTTTACCTCCCCCTGTGTCCGTACAACAGCCTCTGTTCTCCACCTGTGTGTCCTCATTGGCTCGTGAATTTGGTGTCGGGCCACCAGAGCATCGGCATGCAGCTGCAGCCATGGAGAGACAGCGCTACTGGCATTTCGAATCTGGCACCGGCCACGAGCCAATCAGAGCTCGCAGACTGGCAGCCGCTGCTGATTGACTGCTGGTCTGTAAACTCCAATTGGCTCGCAACCGGCGCCAGATAAAAAATGACGGCAGTGCTGTCTCTCAAGGGCTGCCATGGCTGCATGTCGGTGCACCAGCTGTGATCAATTGGTGGCCCGACACCATACTAACTGGCCATCGGGCCTTCTGGCATTTGCCAGAACTGCCAGATGGGCAGTCTGGCCCTGGTCCAGAGTCTGTGTGCACAGTGATGCAGTAGTGACAGAGATGTGCAGTCTCACAAATGCCTTAGTGGGGCTCCTCACAGTACCAGAAATGTCGAAAACCAGTCTGTCACATATGCTTGTTATGGGAGTGACGTGGGCGTGTTATGGGAGTGATGTGGGCGTGTTATGGGTGTGATGTGGGCGTGTTATGGGAGTGACGTGGGCGTGTTATGAGAGTGACGTGTTATGGGAGTGATGTGGGCGTGTTATGGGAGTGCTGTGGGCGTGTTATGGGAGTGATGCACTAGGGGGGCGTGTTTGTGTGATGTGGGTGTGGCCAATGCAAATTAGAGACAAAATACAAAAAAAAGTATAAACAATTAAATACTAAATAATTATCAGTTTTACAGATGCCAAACCACTTTGTGAAAGTCATGTAGCAGTGGCTTATGCAATCACTTTGCTTCATATTTGCCTACACTCCCAGAGCGGCCTGGGAGGCTCCCGAAATCGGGTGGCGAAGTAGCCCGCAGCCACCCCCATCCCTGTCCGCCGCCAGGACAGATGGATGATGACACGATTCATGGCGAGTCGCGTCATCTAGGCCCTGGCCCCCAATTTACAATGCTGGTAATCGTGGCATTGTTTAGCAGGGTGCTGGGCCAAAATGACACCCCCAGCACCGCCCACTTCAGCAGCTCCACCCCTCCCCCCCCGCAGTGTCGACCTGATTGCCCGCTCCCGAAGGTTGGCAAGTGTGCCTTCCGGGTAAATCTTTTCATAACTTGGTACATTACATATTTTTGTTACATTTTATATTTTAGCTGCCCCCATAGAAACCTCTGGGGGCTGTTTTTGCGAAAGAAAATGGGGAGGGGGGAGAAGGGCCATAGCAAATACAGGGTCTCCAAAGTCTGCTGTGGTCCTTACATTCCGGGAACAATTACCTTTCGCGGATTACCTCTGCAGACAGCTGTTTTTAAATTACTTCCCTTAAAATAGGGTTAATAAATTTGCCCCTGAATGTAATATAAACACGGTTCTTATAATCCTACAGTTTCTGAGATGGTCATTACTGGGTATAGCTGCCACTTACAGGTCATAGCCGCTGCAGTATTGGCGGGTTTGGCCTGCGTCTGCGCTATTGCGGGCTGTATAGTCCCCCCTTACTCCCCCTGTACTTGTAAATGTAATTCAGGCCTCTCCGTACCCACAAAGTTCTAGACAGGAGCCTAGGTTGTCTAATGCATGCACGGTCCGACTCAAAGCTTGTTGAGTGCGATTTCGCAATAGGGTTTATTATGGGACTTTGAATTGCTGAAAAATTATATTACTCAGATCTTTCTCTTTCACTGCAGATAAAAATCAAACAGTGATCACATGATTCTTCAATCCTATAGATCAGCTGGAGGGCCGCAGGTAGCAGACCCCTGCTATAGATAGACGTATTCAGTAAATGTTGTACTCTGAGTCCCTCTAGGGGCTGAGCAAGGTATTAATCAGTTGCATCTCTAGAGCACAGGTTCACAAACTCGATCCTCAGGACCAGGGGCATATTTATAAGGGGTGCAGGGTGTGCGGTGCACATGGGCCCCTGGGTCCAGGGGGGAGGTCCGCACCGTGCACCTTGCACCCATATTATGCATACCTCTCCAGAGTCCCACGTCGGCGCCGGTGTCAGCGTTGTAAAAACTACTGGAAAATGTCAGTAGCAGCCATTTTCCTGTCGTTTTGCGCATGCACAGTACAGTGAAAATGGCCACCGCAACCATTTTCCCGGTGACCTGCGCATGCGCTATAGACTCTGGGCACACTCTAGTGAAAGTGCCTACTCTAGTGCCCAGAGTCTATCAGTGTGGTGCTGGCAGTCAGACTGAGAGGAAGGGGCCCATGACGGAGACTGCACACGGGCCCCCTCCTCTCTTGAAATGCCCCTGCTCAGGACCCCAAACAGTGCATGTTTTCCATCTTTCCTCACAGAATCAGAAGTGAAATACTTAGCTCCACCTGTGGATCTTTTAAAATGTGTCAGTGAGTAATGACTACACCTGTGCACCTGCTGGGTGACCTGGAAAACGTTAACTGTGTGGGGTCCTGAGGGGCAGAGTTTGAGAACCAATGGTCTAGACAGGGACGAAACTGGGATTTTTGTTACTCGGGGGAAGACAGTAATTTGGTGCCCAACCTGGTAATTCCCCCATAGCAATGGCCCCTTCAGCAGTGCCCCTATAGTAATGCCCCCTTCAGCAGTGCACCTATAGTAATGCCCCCTTCAGCAGTGCACCTATAGTAATGCCCCCTTCAGCAGTGCACCTATAGTAATGCTACCTGAGCTAATGCCCCTGTAGTAGTGCCCATATAGCAATGCCCCCATAGTAATGCTCCTGTAGTAGTGCCCATATAGCAATGCCCCCATAGTAATGCTCCTGTAGTAGTGCCCATATAGCAATGCCCCTGTAGTAGTGCCCATATAGCAATGCCCCCATAGTAATGCTCCTGTAGTAGTGCCCATATAGTAATGCCCCCTAGTAGTGTCCATATAGTAATGCCCCCTAGTAGTGTCCATATAGTAATGCCCCCAGACAAGTGTGCTTTCCCTCCCACCTTCACCCTCGGCTCCGCACAGGATCCAAGCAGCCTGCCTGCTGTGTGCCTGGGGGCTGTCACCAGAGGATTGCACTGAGGCTAAAGAGGAGGCAGTATGTGGGAATTGTACCTGCTAAAGACTCCAGAAGTTGGTGGAGGTTAGAGTCTTGGGAAACTCACTACAGGCAGCTAGGGGGGGTTTGGAAACACTAAGGAGGGGGGGGATACACTAGGTGTAGATACACTATGAGGCTGCTATGGGAGTAGACACAAGATGAGGAAATACAGAGCAAAACACATACAGGATATGGATCAGGTATAGACGAGGGGCACAGTTCATATATACCCTTATGTGCATATAGGAACGGTGCCCCTCTCCTATACCAGACCTATATCCTATATGTGTTCTGCTTGTGTGCAGAGGTACTCAGGGGGGGGGGGGAGCGGGAACTATTGGCGGCGGCCATTTTCCCAGTGATCTGCACAATAGCAGAAAAGATGTCCCTGGGAAAATAGGTGCGAGTGCCATTTTCCTGGAGACTCGCACATGCGCAGTAGATTCTGGCATGAGGCCAGAATCTACAGCGGTCAGTGCGCTGACAGAGGAGGCGGCCCAAACGAAGGCTGTATACGGGCCCCCTCCTCTCCTCAAAACGCCCCTGGATGCCGCTGTTGGTACTCTGACTGCTGGCATCCCATACCCAACTCCACACAGCAAAAATAACAGGACCCTGTCACCTACTAGCAGGATTTGATGCGCATTGTTAGGGGCTCACAGGAAGGTCTGAGGGTGATTGAAAGGACATGTGGAGACATCTGAGAGCATGTGGGGATCTGAAGAGCATTTAAGGGGTATGAGGGGTGATCTGATGCCATGTGGGAAGGTCAGAGGGACATTTGGGTCTTATAGGATATGGGGAGGTCAGCGTGGCGTTTACAGGACATGTGGGGAGGTCTGTGGGCATACGGTGGACATCTGATGGGTATGTAAGGGCGGTAGCTGCATTCAGTAATTTAGGGGAGCTGAAAAACAAAATTATATCTTGCCCCACCTAACCTAAAAACATTCTGACGCCCCTGTTCCTAACTAAAGACAGGGAGGTGTTTTCAGACACGTGTTATTTATTCTACCATAAAAATTGGAAAGGAACGGTTGCTAAAATGCTGCATTGTTTGTAGACATGAATATACCGGGAGACGACAGAAAACAGGAACAGCTACTACTAATAGGGTCAAGGTTAATCAGGGTTGCCGACATTCTGGCTGTCCCTTCCGGGAGGTAGCAGCCGGATCGGCAAAGCAAAGGGGCGTGGCCGGCATTTGTGGGTGAAGCGGGGGGCTTGCCTGCCTTTCTGGGGGGGCGGGAGTGGCACTCGATTTTCGGGTGGCTCTCGGCCGATCGGGAAGGGAGGCAAGTATGAGGTTAATGGGAATCAAGAGCATTGGGCTCATGGAGGCTGGGAGTGTAGCCAGGAGGCAATGAGGTGCCGATGTAAGCAGGCCCTCTACCGTCACCTGCTTATAGAATGCAGGATACAGGATTCCTGACTCAGCAGAGTGCTGCCACCTACTGGTAACGAGGTAGAAAGCAGAGAAACCTGACGTATTGTATTTAGTTATGGGCCTGCTGTATTATCGTTACAAAAAATATATATGGAGATAATTAGATTTAGAACTCACATGGAGTTCTACCTATCACCGGAGGAATTCATCATTCCTCCTCCCCATAACTATCTATTCCGAAAACTCATTTTTTGCGATGACAGCTTTTAGGAAAAGAGATACTTTTGCCTGTCTACTGCAGCTGGAATCAGCACATGCGTAGCACTGACTACAGCAGCGCTAATTGAATATATATACTGTGTGTGTATATATATATATAATTTAAAAAAAAAAATTAATAATAATATGTTCTCCACGCCGCTGCATACTGCTGCTGAAGGGAAGCATCTCCCCTCTGTCTGTTCCCTGGGGGCACTTGTAAGTGCTTCTTCAATTAACTGTTATTACTATATAAACAGTTAATTATTAAGCTTACTTACAAGTGTCACCGGGGAACAGAGGGGAGACGCTTCCTGCCAGCAGTAACATGCACCAGCGGGGTGAACACACAAATGTAGCCGGAGGAGGGAGCCGGAGGGAACTGGAGGAGGGAGCCAAAGAAGAGGCCCGGAGTAGGAGCTGGAGGGACCTGGAGGACGGAGACGGAGTAACTCAGAGGAGGGAGCCTAGAGGAGGGAGCAGACGGAGGACCTGCAGGAGGACCTGCTCATGCTGAAAGCAGGAATGTATATCCCTTTCCTACACAAGCTGCCATCTGAGGATGGCGTACAGTACAGGGTTACCGACATCCTGGCTGCCCCTTCCGGGAGGGAGCAGACAGATAAGCATAGCAGGGGGAAGTGGCCGGCATAGGGGGGTGCAGCCAGACAGCTTACCCGACATTTGTGGGTGGAGAGGGTCCGTCATTTTGGCCCCACCCCCGCTACACAATGCTGAGATTACTGGCACTATGAAGCAGGGGGCGGGGCAAAAATGACACGATTCAGCGTGAATTGCGCCATTGGCCACCCCTGCTGTGGGGGTTTCACTTGTAACCGCAGGGGGGGGCGGAGGGGTCGGCGACTGATGGGAGGCTTGCCTACCTTTCCGGGGGGATGGGAGCAGCACACGATTTTCGGGCTTACCTTACTATCCCTTTATATACATAGACTTACCCAACTATCCCTTTATATATACATAGGCTTACCATACTATCCCTTTATATATACATAGGCTTACCATACTATCCCTTTATATATACATAGGCTTACCTTACTATCCCTTTATATACATAGGCTTACCTTACTATCCCTTTATATACATAGGCTTACCCTACTATCCCTTTATATACATAGGCTTACCGTACTATCCCTTTATATACATAGGCTTACCCTACTCTCCCTTTAAAAGTGGACACTCATGAATTACACAGGTTCTGTGGCTGATTAAACCAGGTGAAATCCAGGCTTGAAGTCAGCCAGTCACGGAACCTGTGTAATTCATGAGAGTCCCAGTTTAAAGGGATAGTAGGGTAAGCCTATGTATATAAGGGATAGTACGGTAATCCTATGTATATATAAAGGGATAATAAGGTAAGCCTATGTATATAAAGGGATAATAAGGTAAGCCTATGTATATAAAGGGATAGTATGGTAAGCCTATGTATATAAGGGATAGTACGCTAAGCCTATGTATATAAAGGGATAGTAGGGTAAGCCTATGTCTATAAAGGGATAGTATGGTAAGCCTATATATATACAGGGATAGTATGGTAAGCCTATGTATATATACAGGGATAGCATGGTAAGCCTATGTATATATACAGGGATAGTATGGTAAGCCTATGTATAAATAGGGATAGTATGGTAAGCCTATGTATAAATAGGGATAGTATGGTAAGCCTATGTATATAAAGGGATAGTAAGGTAAGCCTATGTATATATACAGGGATAGTATGGTAAGCCTATGTATAAATAGGGATAGTAAGGTAAGCCTATATATATATAAAGAGATAGTATGGTAAGCCTATGTATATAAAGGGATAGTATGGTAAGCCTATGTATATAAAGGGATAGTAGGGTAAGCCTATGTATATAAGGGATAGTACGGTAAGCCTATGTATATAAAGGGATAGTATGGTAAGCCTATGTATATAAAGGGATAGTATGGTAAGCCTATGTATATAAAGGGAAAGTAAGGTAAGCCTATGTATATAAAGGGATGATATGGTAAGCCTATGTATATAAAGGGATAGTAGGGTATGCCTATGTATATAAAGGGATAGATAATCAGGGCCGCAGCTAGAGTGGTGCGGTCGGTGCCTCCGCACAGAGCGCAACATTGCTGAGGGTGGAACACCGACTGCCCACCATCTCATAATAGTATATTGCAATCCCTGTTGTTCTTTTATCTAGTGCCGGGCAGCTGCCGCTGTGTGCCTGCGGCGCCCAGCACAGAGGAGGCAGGGCAGACAGATGCAGCCTCCCCTCCTCCTTCTGACGGCCCGACTCCGGCAACCTATTAGGGCAGCCCAGGCAGGAGAGGCAGAGATGTGATGACGACATGACGTCTCCCCGCCCGAGGCTCACAGAGGTCGCTGAGGAGCTGCTGGGCTGGCTGCTGTGTGGTGCGGGCTGGCTGGCAAGGAGTGGCGGTGGCGCAGTGGACACAGCACTCAGGACTGGGATGACACAAGACCGAGGATCTGTCAGACAGGTAAGGTCTGACTGGCTGGCAGTATTAAAAGTAGTGGCCAGCCCAGCAGCCTGCCCCAGACCCCATTTTGTACAACTCCTGTGCCGCTGGTGCTGAATTTAATAAAACAAATAACTGTATAAACAGTATAGAATACATATATATATATATATATGAGAAAGAAGGGGGAATTGACTTAGGGCGGCAATTCCGCTTATTGTGTACATCAATGTTATGAGGGTGTATTCCAACAACGACGTTTTTTGTGTAAAATCGTTATGTGCAAAGTGCTATTAGATAAAGTGCATAGTTATTTAATTTGACAACATAAAATCAGTGCAATAAAATTATAAATTCCAATATATAAAGTTTAAAAGATGTACAATTTATTCCAGAAATTTAAAACAAATAAGAGAAAAAGAAAACATATATAATGGAAATACTATGTTGGGGGAGTTCCCTCAATAAAACATAGCCAGGTCAAATAAAATACAAGGTAAGTAAAAAATGCGTTTTTTGTAGGAGAATAAAAATAATAGCTGATCTGAGTCAAGGTTTAAAGGAATACGCTTTTTCCTAGGACAAAAGGTAAGGTACCCAACGCGTTTCGTCTGCTGGCTTCTTCATGGGGATGAAGGTTAAGGTGTAATGTCCACCTATTTATACCCCTTCACATTTCATTAGGGACTGATTACTTCCAGGTCAGAGTTGAACCATGCACCCGGTAAACTTCATCTAAACAGCGCATTCTCATGTAGAATGCTAAATATATAATAATAATAGGAGCATACAAATTAGACCAAAATCTTCACATTAAAAAGTTTATCATTTAAAATTCCTCTATTGGGAGTACTTCTGTCAGGGGTCCGGAGCGATACGTCACTTCCACTCTCTTGTTCAGCTCCGGATGCTGCATGTGTGCTTCCATCAGGTCACCGCATCGCGTCTGTTCACGTGCTCCGCTCTGGATACTTCTGGACTACCGCCCTGACTTGACGTCTGAATCCGGGCTCCTGTGACGCATGTTCTGATGACTTCCGCCCTTAGACTCCTGGCCCATGGAGTGCACTTCCGCCCTTCGTCTTCCGCTCGTAACCTGTATCTAATGTACTGGGACGCCCTCTATGTAGATTTTAAGGATCCCTATAATAAAGCAGAATCAATATTAATATGTGATACATAGATTATGGTAAAACGGGGTTAGTCATATGGTTTGTCGAGTTTATAGATTATAATAAAACGGAGTTACTCATATGGTTTGTCATGTTTAACAATATGAGATTAAATTAGTACAATTTTGGGAGTTATTAGGCGAATAGAATAATAAAATAATGATAATAATAAAATAATAAGAATCAGTAATGTATGTTTTGTGTATCAGGAATAATCATTTCTTCTGAAAAAAAAAATATAACTAAAAATAAATTCAGAGTTCCCAAATATATGGATTTTGATTTCATTATTCGTGAATTGGTCCTCCTGTTAAATAGTCCTTGGTAATGATATTGTCATGTATTGGTTGAGGTAGGTGATTATTTGCCCAAAAGACAAACGGGTTAAAATATAATACTCCAGAAAGTTTTTTTCAAAAGTTTTTCTAAAGCAGCTTCTTCTGGGATACACTTCATAGATTTTTCAGGTGATGTAGTTCTGGGATGATTTTTTTCGCCCTTTAGGACTGTAGTAGCTACAACACCAGGTCTTCCCAGGAGGTCTCCCATCCCGGTACTGGCCGGGCCCAGTCATGTATAGTTTCCAAGATTGGATGAGTTTGGGCACACACATACTGGTATGAGTGTAGATACTCCCGGTTCCCCTCATGTCATCATCCTCATCACCAATTCCTTTCGCAGCAGGACTAGGATGATAACTTCTTGTAGAATGGGTTTGTTTACTACACCTGGTATTCTCTGGGGGTCTCCCTCCCAGATACTTTCCAGGCCAAGAGCATGATTTGACCCCTCAGGGTGCCCACTAAAATGGGCATTTTCATGGTAGTATGGTAGTAATAGCCCATTCTATTGGTCTTCTTGTTGTTTCCTCACAGGAATGGTGCTATTTTGTAGCTCTCATTGAAGCCTTTGGGAGCCATGGTATTAAGTTAAAAAATCCAGCACATTTCCCGTCTGGCCAAAAGATTCCCTAAATCACCTCCTCTTTCACTCAAGGTCACATGTTCAATAGCTTTGAATGTTAAATCCTCTGGATTTCAGTTGTGTTTGGTTATAAAATGTTTAGACACTGGGTGACCTTCTATTTTATTCTTGATGTTCCTAATGTGTTCTTGGATGCGTAGTTTTAATAATCTTTTGGTTTTACCAACATATTTGGTTCCACATGTGCACTCCAACAAATAGATAACCGAGGTAGAATTACAGTTCATGAAACTTTTGATTGCAAACTCCTTTGACCATTCTGAATTCGTGAAGGTTTTTCTGTTTGGGATGCAGATGTTTGCATATGTTGCAACGTCCACATTTATAGCTGCCCTTGCAGCTCAAGGTTCCGCCCGTATTTCCCTTATTTTCTTTCCGCAGTAGACTTGGTGCTAAAATGTGTTTCAAGTTTCTGGTTTTTCTAAAGACATATGTGGTTTGGATGGTAGTATTTCCTTGAGGATTGGGTGCATTAGAAGTATATTCCAGTTTTTGTTAAGAGATTTCTTAATCTTCTTTTCATGACCGTTAAAAGTGGTGACAAAAGGAACAATTTCTTTCTCCTGGTTCTTATTGCTCTTGTATTTCAGCAGATTATTTCTGTCCAGAGTTTCGGTTTTATTCAGGGCTTTCAGGATCTCTTCTGGATATTCTTTCTTTCTGAATCTGTCAGCATATTGCTCCAGTTGCTCATTACATATTTTCTGATTGCTGCAATTGCATTTAATCCTGTAAAATTGGGAGTAAGGTATATTTTCTTTCCATCTGTTTAAATGGCAACTTTTAGAGTGCAGATAACTGTTAGCATCTACGTTTTTAATAAAATTATTTGTAGAGATCTTTCCTTTTTCTCCAATTAAAATTAGGTCTAAAAATTCAACGGTCCTGTTGTTAAAATTATATGTGAACTTCAAATTCATATTATTATTTGAGACCGATAATACAAACTGGTTAAAAACTTCTTCTTGTCCATGCCAATAATTAAAATATCATCTATGTATCTCTTGTAAAAAATTATATTGTCTTTGTAGGGATTGTTATTGTTGACATAATTTTTCTCCCAGCATCCCATAAATAGGTTAGCAAAGCTGGGAGCAAAGGTTGTTCCCATGGCTGTTCCACAGATTTGTCTATAAAATTGATCTAAAAATGTAAAATAATTATGATGTAGTATAAAAGACATAAGATCACATAAAAACTCCTTATGTAGAGGATCCAAATTTAAATCCAATTCTAAAAACTCTCTTGTGGTGTTAATACCTTTCGTATGTTTGATATAGGTGTATAGAGACTGTACATTGATAGTGACCCAGTTGTATCCTTCTCTCCACTGAATATTCTCTAGGCATTGTAAAACATTAGTAGTGTCTTTCAAATATGAATCCAACTCTTTCACGTACTTCTGAAAAAACATTTCAATGTACTTTGAGAGATGGGAAGTTAATGACTCAATTCCGACTACAATGGTGTTTCCAGAGATTTATGAATTTTAGGTAAGAAGTAAAAGATGGGGGTTGTAGGGTTAGTTTTCATTAAGAACTGGAACTCCTCCTTTGTGATTATCTTGTTGTGGTCCATATACCAGAAGTACTCTTAGTTCATCAGTATATTCCTCAACAGGGTCTCTTTCTAGCTTCTCATATGAGTCCACATCACTGAGGAGTCTATTGGATTCCTTTATATAGTAGGAATGATCCATGATAACTAACCCCCTCCTTTGTCAGCTGGTTTTAGAATAATGTCTTGATTGTTTTTTAATTTTTTCAGGGCTTCTTTCTCTTGGCGGTTCAAGTTCTGTTTCTTAATTTTGTCTACCTCTTTATCACATAGATCTTTCTTCATCATCTCATAGAATACATTAATATGGTTTCCTTTCGACTCAAGGGGATAGTATGTGGATTTTCCCTTCAAACCAGATTTGGAAAAATTATCATTGTAATTTCTTATTGGTGCATCCTCTTTTCTCATAAAGTGTCTCTTTAAAGTTAGACTCCTAACAAATTTGTTTAAATCAATGAAGACATCAAATTTATTCATAGTATTAGTAGGGGCAAAACTTAATCCTTTAATGAGTAAGGATATTTAAGGTTTATTAAGTTTATGTCGTGAGATATTGAAGATATCCTTGGTCTTAGGGTCTATTGGATGGTCCTCCTTTTTATGTTCCTTCCTCCTATTACCTCATTTTCCTCTTCGTCTTTGTACCTTCTTTTCAACGGGGAAGCTGGTTGGGTCGTTTCTCTGAATACCATTTTTCTGTTGGTGAGTGCAGTATCATGTCCTGGCGATAAAAAAAGTTCACTATTGCTGTTGGATTCCAAACATTGGAGTGCAGAAAATCTATTATGAGTTATTCCTGATTTTGGATATATCTTGTCCTCCTGTTCTTTTCTACCTTTGCTCCCAGCTTTGCTAACCTATTTATGGGTTGCTGGGAGAAACATTATGTCTACAATAACAATCCCTACATAGACAATATAATTTTTGACAAGAGATGTACTGATGATATTTTAATTATTTGGCATGGACAAGAAGTTTTTAACCAGTTTTTATTATTGGTCTCGAATAATAATATGAATTTTAATAATATGAAGTTCACATCTAATTTTTTTTTTCCTTTTTCTTTATTTGAAGCATATTTTCATCTTTAAATACAAAGTCAAGATCTTTCATCTGTATGCAATTTTAACCATTTACATATTCCAATTGCAATCTTCAACTGTTTATATGCAAGATCTATTATTATAACATTTACAACTATACATTTCTTATTATTATACAGTAAACTCACAATTTTTATATATTCAAGTACTGAGTAACAAATATTAAATATTTAATCATTTGAATTTTTAAACGTTTAAAAACATTTGAATAAGCGCGTGTGGGACCTCCTATATCTTTTACTTTATCTAATTATCCAACACTATCAGATCCTCCTGAATGAGCATCCAAGTTTCAAACCATTGCGTTGTTAAAAAACATCTCCGTATTTGAATTTTTATGTTAGGCGACAAGATATCAATAAAACTTTCCCATTTATCAAATAGTTGGTTCACACGTTTTTCCTTTTGGATTGAAGTCTCCACCCACTCCATTTGAAAAATATTAAATAGTTTCGCTCTAAATAGAGGCATCGTTGGTGGTGAGTCATATATCCACATATGTAATACACTTTTACATGCTGTTGAGCATATTGTAGTAATAGCTTTTTGGGCCCTTTCTGTATTCGAATTCCTTCTGGTAAAATTCCCAATATTGCCCACTCCGCTGATAAAGGAAAATATCTCACAGCAAACTGCCAAACATCAAACCAAAATTTTTTAATATATGAACATTGCCATAAGCAATTATATAAACCAGCCATTCATACTTTACATATAGGACATCTATGCTCCTCCGAGATACCCATGTAAAATCGTTTTTTAGGTGACATATATGTTCTATGATATAAGTTATAGAACATTTCCGTATACGTTATTGCTGGTATCATCTGAGATTACTTCATCAGGGATTTTAACAATATTTCGGATGTTAAGTTAGAAAAATTATCTAACCATTTCACAATTCCTGTTGTAGTTTTAGAGTAATCCAATGGTTTGTGTAATATGTTGTAGTGAATGGATATATCCTTTTCGTATTGGAATCGGCCGATCCAACAATTTATTTAATGACTAGACAAATCCACCTGCCTTAACCGTCGTGCTATATATTGTATCTGTACAATTGTATTACATCCTTAGGTAATTGAATACCTAGATATGGAAATGAGTGCTTCGCCCATCTAAGGTCCAGATTTTGGGCCCATGCAGGTTTTATGTTGCCTTTTTTAAAACACAAAGCCACCAATTTTTCAAAATTTACCACAAAACCTGACACCATACCAAATTGTTTAATTTTTCCCATAAGGGGGCTTAAAGCTTCTTTAGGATTAGATATATACAATAATATATCGTTGGCAAAGGCCGATATCTTAATATTTCTGTTTCCAATTTGAATCCCTTTAACTAAAGTCCATGTTTGAATTACCCGTAACATTGGGTCTAGAACCAAATTAAAAAGGAGTGAGGACAGGGGACATCCCTGTCTCGTCCCGCGATGCATTTCTATCGGTTCTCCTCTCAATCCATTTACCAATAATGATGTAGTTGGAGAATCATAGAAAAAGGCAACCAGTGTCTAAAATCTTCCCCAAAACCACGCCACCGCAATACTTCATGCAGATAATACCACGATACAGTATCAAATGCTTTTTGGGCGTTTAAGCTTAATAACATATTCGATTCACCCACCGAGGGCACCAGTGATGATACTGTTATGGCAGCCACTGCAGATTGTATACCCTTTACTGAATGGCGGCCCCTAACAAAACCCAATTGATGCTCGGTCAACAACTTATTAAGAATATTCTGTAGCCGAGTTGCCAATATCTTGAAATCTACACTAAGTAGTGTAATTTGACAATATGATGATGGCAACAGGGGATCCTTCTCTGACTTGGGAATTAAGGTGGTATAAGCTGCCTTGAATGATGGATATACTGGGTGCCCCCTGTGGATGAAGTGAAAAATTTCCAATAGACTAGGGATCATCTCATTCTGAAGTATTTTATAATATTCTATTGAGAGACCATCTGGGCCTGGAGCTTTATTGGATAGCATTTCCGAGATTGATATATTTCTTCTTCTGTAGTATCTACCTCTAACATTTCATACTGTGGCTCGGTTAATTCTGGGAGTCCTGCTTCATCTCATAATGTGGATACTGCCTCAGGGTTGCATGGCTGAGCTTTATACATTTCTACAAAATAAGATTTTTTCTAAAATATCAGGTGATTTTGTCAAAAGGGAGTCTGAACTATTCCCTTTAATAGATACAATATGATTCTTACTTTTTGTTGTTTTAGATATGCTTGCCAAGAGTGGACCCATACGGTTTTCCCCAGCGATAAAATTTATTCCTACCAAAATTTTTATTCAATTTAGCTTGTGATAATAGAGAACTTTCTAACAGCTGTCTAGTCTGTTGATATCTGTCAAGAAGTTCAGGTGTAGTTCGGGCTACATAGTCCAAATAACTCAAGGATACTTTCCTACTATGGGTATTTTATTTATCTTTATTGGCTTTGCTCTTCCCTGCTGAGTATGCTATTATCTCCCCCCTCATCACTGCTTTGGATGCTTCCCAAAACAGTATGGGATTGTCCCTATGTTCTCTATTGTTTTCAGTTTACTCCAGCCATTTATTTGAAGCTTTTGCTGAAAATCTTCCGATTGGGACAAATATGCTGGGAATCTCCAAGATTTAGATCTCCTATCTGAGTGATGAATGTGGACTGACACCATTGCATGATCTGAAATTAACATCCAAAATATTACTAAACTTAACATTGGTATTAAGTGATCCGCCACAAAACTATAATCAATTCGTGAGAATGAGTGGTGTACCCCTGAGTGAAATGTATATGTTCTATCTTTTTTTGTGAAAGAGTCTCCATGGTTACATTATTATTCGTTGAATTTGATTTCTAGAATATGTATTTACAGATATAGCTGGTATTGATCTATCCACCTTTGGATCCGCCACAGAATTAAAGTCGCCTCCGATTATCAGATTTGATACTTCCCTACTTAAAATCAACTGTATTATCTGTGTGAAAAATATTGTTTGTGCATTACTAGGTGCATGTATATTTAAAAGCGTGTTCTCGTATCATAAATTTGAATATCAAACAAAATAAGTCTGCCCTTAGGATCTACAATTGTGTCCAACACTGTGTAGAATAAATGTTTTGCCAATACTATGGCCACTCCCCGTGATTTACTATGATATGACGCCACCAGACAGTCCCCAATCTACCTATCTCGCAATGTTGATCCATTACCCTGCTTCCATCTTGTTTCCTGGAGAAATGCTACATCTGAGCCTGATCATTTAATGTGTTAGATAACCTTTTTACATTTAACCTATGAGTTCAACCCTCTGACATTCCATCATGAAAAAGCCAGGTGAGACAAACTAGGAGATATTGTCATAGGGTTAATTGTTATGGGTACACTCATCGCACCTCTTGTTTGGGGAATTGGTATTTAGATAAATATAATGTCATATTAAAGCTCATCCCGTCCCTCTGTGCAGGTGAGCATCCCGAGTTTTTACACTGTGTAAGGCCACACACGTGCCTATTCTTACATATTAATTCAAATTCACATATTTCATTTCCTAAAATATACAGTTTAAATAATTCCATACAGATATTACTATATTACTATGCTTCAACACCATTTCATTGTTCCTCCAATCCTGTAGATTTACCATCTGACCCCAGTCATTCAACCAGGAGTCGTGATCACATAAGCAATTAATACAAAACAACACATTATCAAATTTCACCCATAACAGGAATGACAATAAACACCACATCCTACCTCTATACCTACTCAAAAATTTATATATGCCCATTGTCGAACCCATCCCGGTTACTCTCTTAAACAACTTTTATTAATAACCTCTCCTTTAGTAATAGCCTTTTCTCCTTAAACCTCTATGTACGGACAAAAAGCCGCTTCTGAGGAGGAGATGCTAAATTAAAAAATTGTCTTGCCTCTCTGGGGATATGCGTCTGACCGTTTTCAAGCACCCTCAACTTTGCAGGGTAGAAGAGAGCAAATCACTTTTGATTCTCTACTAAGTACCGACAAGTTGGATTAAATTCTCTACGCTTCTGTGCAACTATTGCTGAGTAGTCTTGAAAAATTAAAATTTTCCGGCCTTTGACCATCAATTGTCCAGTTTTCCTATTTGCCAATAGAATCCGCTCCTTTACCCAAAAGTCAAGAAATCTAGCCAAAGCTGGCCGGGGTTTTATCCCCTCACTTCCAGGTCTCCTAGGACCTATACGATGTGCCCTCTCAATAATTGGATTACAGAATTCCTCTGGTAAATTTAATGCTTTCATTATCTGTTGCCCAATATATTCAAAAAGATCTACATCTACATCACCTTCTGAGACCCCTATAATACGAAGGTTATTGCGTCGACTTCTATTTTCGAAGTCATCTAATTTCTCTGCCTGTTGTTGTACTTGATAGGTCTGGGCTTCCACAGTACTTTGTAAAGATATTATAGTATCCTCAATGTCACTAATCCTTGACTCTGCTTCAGTTATTCTATTTGTCTGATCTTCAATCTTCGCTATAACAGCGTCTACCGATTTTTTTTTTTAAGGGGATCAAGTTTTGCACCCAGCTTTTCTCCCAGTTGTTCATCAAACATAGGCAACAATATTTGAGATATTTCTTTTGCCATTTCACTATTAGGGGTAGAGGACTCTTGTCCCGATGAAGATCTACTCACATCTGGCTCTCTATTTTTCTGGGAGATTTTAGGGGGTGATGGAATCTGCCTTGCGGTATTATTCTTTGTTCTAACCATATTGTTGGTCTCAGTTGAGGGTAGGGATCTCTGTCGTTGATTTTTAGATAGGTATTTATCCATACCTCTTTGGGTATTATTGAATGGGGCAGGTATATTAGTATCTCAATATTTTTATCCTTATTTTACCTTTCAAATAAACTTTAATAAAGTCTTTATATAAGACCCAATTTGCTAATTGAGATAAAGTGAATACTATATACTATTTCTTCTACACGATAATATTATATTATTAAAATCGCCTTTCCCCCTTCCCCTCCTCCCCTCTACCAGCCAGATCTCAACGTCCAAGCCCAGCTCTCACACACTACCCCATTCCAAAAAAAAAATCCCACTCCAACTACAACACATGTCCCCCCAATATCCACCTTACCAACCCCCTATTCAAGGTATTCTCTCATAAGCATTAAAAAAATATATATATATATAATTCTTTAATAAGATTCTACTTTCAAATTTTTCTCCACAATTGTCCCTGTGTGGCGACCATGTATAACTGGTTAACCCACTTCATAGTTCAGTATTATTCAACAAGTTCAAATATTATTCCTTTATCAATTCGACATTAATGATGCTCAGCTGTGCACATAAAAAGATAAAGTAGACTGTGTGACTGGAATGAAATCAATCAAGTAAAAAACGACCTTGATCGTTTTTTACTTGATTGATTTCATTCCAGTCACACAGTCTACTTTATCTTTTTTTGTTTTAATATAAGGGACTATTCATTTGTATGTTTAATGTCCAGATCAAGCCCCCTTAATATAGAAGGTGTGTCCCTCTTACTGTTGTCCTTATGACTCGTGCTTTTGGCAACTTTGACCAGGTATCGCCCCATACACCAACATTCTCCACGTGTCTCACCCAACACCGGGACTCTTTCTCTTCCCATCTCACCAGCCCCCTACCACTGTCAGGTGCTCAGCTCCTCTGGATCCATCTCATCAGTGGTGAACCAGGTCAGCATCCCACACTCTCCGTACTCCACACGGCTCACCAGCCTCCCGCCGCTGTCCGGTTCTCTACGCCTGTGTGGTCTGTCCTGGTCAGCGTCCTGGGCTCTCCGCACGCCTCACCAACCTCCTGCCACTATCAGGGGCTTTCCTCCTCCACCTTCCTCCGGTCCAGAGGCTCCAGCCTCGGCTTCCAGAAGTATCAACAGGCCCGGGGTTTAATTCACCTAGTCAGGCCTTTATTGCTGGATTCACGGGTTACTGCTGCCTGCTTGGCTTCTCCCTGTGTTCTGCTTGGCTATGCCAGACTCCGGGGCTCCGTTTCTCCTCTCCAACTCTTTCACGTACTTCTGTAAAAAAATGTCAAAATACTTTGAGAGATGGGAAGTTAATGACTCAATTCCGACTACAATTGGTCTGCCCGGCGGTGTTTCCAGAGATTTATGAATTTTGGGTAAGAAGTAAAAGATGGGGGTTGTAGGGTTAGTTTTCATTAAGAACTGAAACTCCTCCTTTGTGATTATCTTGTTGTGGAGTTCATATACCAGAAGTACTCTTAGTTCATCAGTATATTCCTCAACAGGGTCTCTTTCTAGCTTCTCATATGAGTCCACATCATTGAGGAGTCTATTGGCTTCCTTTATATCGTAGGAATGATCCATGATAACTAAAAAAATGTGTAATGAGCAACTGGAGCAATATGCTGACATATTCAGAGAGAAAGAATATCCAGAAGAGATCCTGAAAGCCCTGAATAAAACCGAAACTCTGGACAGAAATAATCTGCTGAAATACAAGAGCAATAAGAACCAGAAGAAAGAAATTGTTCCTTTTGTCACCACTTTTAACGGTCATGAAAAGAAGATTAAGAAATCTCTTAACAAAAATAGGAATATACTTCTAATAGACCCAGTCCTCAAGGAAATACTACCATCCAAACCACAGATTGTCTTTAGGATAACCAGAAACTTGAAACACATTTTAGCACCAAGTCTACTGCGGAAAGAAAATAAGGGAAATACGGGCGGAACCTTGAGCTGCAAGGGCAGCTATAAATGTGGACGTTGCAACATATGCAAACATCTGCATCCCAAATGAAAAACCTTCACGAATTCAGAATGGTCAAAGGAGTTTGCAATCAAAAGTTTCATGGACTGTAATTCTACCTCGGTTATCTATTTGTTGGAGTGCACATGTGGAACCAAATATGTTGGTAAAACCAAAAGATTATTAAAACTACGCATCCAAGAACACATTAGGAACATCAAGAATAAAATAGGTCACGCAGTGTCTAAACATTTTATAACCAAGCACAGCTCAAATCCCGAGGATTTAACATTCAAAACTATTGAACTTGTGACCTTGAGTGAAAGAGGAGGTGATTTAGGGAATCTTTTGTCCAGATGGGAAATGTACTGGATTTTTGAACTTAGGCCCTGATTCAGAGCCGGACGCTCTGACCAGAGCGCTCGCTCTGAATCAGGGCCCACCTCCATAAATATGGAGCGTCCTCCTGGACGCTCGTATAGCTGTGGGTCACCACCCACAGCATATACGAGCGTGCAGTATGATGGTCGAGATGGTCTTGACCATCGCGACCATCGCCACTGCGAGCAGAAGCCTGCGGTTGAGTTTTTCAATCGCAGGGCCACTAGTGATGTCAGTGGGGCCGGCTTCTGACGGTAGGCGTTCCCTTGGGAATGCCTCTGTCTGGCAGGCACGCCCCCGGCACGCCCACCAAAGGGGGCGTGCTGTCAATCAACATCGACAGCACGCCCCCTTTGATCAGACACAACGAGCGAAGGAAAGTCCTTCGCTCGTCGCGTCTCGCGCATGCACACGACGGAGCTCCCTCCATCGTGCGCATGTGCAGTGCACACCATCGACCCACTTGCGAGCGGATAGCCGCTCGCGAGTGGGTCTGAATCAGGCCCTTAATACCATGGCTCCCAAACGCTTCAATGAGAGCTATGAAATAGCACCATTCCTGTGAGGAAACAACAAGAAGACCAATAGAATGGGCTATTACTACAATACTACCATGAAAATGCCCATTTTAGTGGGCACCCTGAGGGGTCAAATCATGCTCTGGGCCTGGAAAGTATCTGGGAGGGAGACCCCCAGAGAATACCAGGTGTAGTAAACAAACCCATTCTACAAGAAGTTATCATCCTAGTCCTGCTGCGAAAGGAATTGGTGATGAGGATGATGACATGAGGGGACTCGGGAGTATCTACACTCATACCAGTATGCGTGTGCCCAAACTCGTCCAATCTTGGAAGCAATACATGACTGGGCCTGGCCAGTACCAGGATGGGAGACCTCCGGGGAAGACCTGGTGTTGTAGCTACTACAGTCCAAAAGGGCGAAAAAATCTTCCCAGAACTACATCACCTGAAAAATCTATGAAGTGTATCCCAGAAGAAGCTGCTTTAGAAAAACTTTTGAAAAAAACTTTCTGGAGTATTATATTTTAACCCGTTTGTCTTTTGGGCAAATAATCACCTACCTCAACCAATACATGACAATATCATTACCAAGGACTATTTAACAGGAGGACCAATTCACGAATAATGAAATCAAAATCCATATATTTGGGAACTCTGAATTTATTTTTAGTTATATTTTTTTTTTCAGAAGAAATGATTATTCCTGATACACAAAACATACATTACTGATTCTTATTATTTTATTATTATCATTATTTTATTATTCTATTCGCCTAATAACTCCCAAAATTGTACTAATTTAATCTCATATTGTTAAACATGACAAACAATATGAGTAAGTCCGTTTTATTATAATCTATAAACTCGACAAACCATATGACTAACCCCGTTTTATCATAATCTATGTATCACATATTAATATTGATTCTGCTTTATTATAGGGATCCTTAAAATCTACATAGAGGGCGTCCCAGTACATTAGATACAGATTACGAGCGGAAGACGAAGGGCGGAAGTGCACTCCATGGGCCAGGAGTCTAAGGGCGGAAGTCATCAGAACATGCGTCACAGGAGCCCGGATTCAGACGTCAAGTCAGGACGGTAGTCCAGAAGTATCCAGAGCGGAGCACGTGAACAGACGCGATGCGGTGACCTGGTGGAAGCACACATGCAGCATCCGGAGCTGAGCAAGAGAGCAGAAGTGACGTATCGCTCCGGACCCCTGACAGAAGTACTCCCAATAGAGGAATTTTAAATGATAAACTTTTTAATGTGAAGATTTAGGTCTAATTTGTATGCTCCTATTATTATTATTATATATTTAACATTCTACATGAGAATGCGCTGTTTAGATGAAGTTTACCGGGTGCATGGTTCAACTCTGACCCGGAAGTAATCAGTCCCTAATGAAATGTGAAGGGGTATAAATAGGTGGACATTACACCTTAACCTTCATCCCCATGAAGAAGCCAGCAGACGAAACGCGTTGGGTACCTTACCTTTTGTCCTAGGAAAAAGCGTATTCCTTTAAACCTTGACTCAGATCAGCTATTATTTTTATTCTCCTACAAAAAACGCATTTTATACTTACCTTGTATTTTATTTGACCTGGCTATGTTTTATTGAGGGAACTCCCCCAACATAGTATTTCCATTATATATGTTTTCTTTTTCTCTTATTTGTTTTAAATTTCTGGAATAAATTGTACATCTTTTAAACTTTATATATTGGTGTTTATAATTTTATTGCACTGATTTTATGTTGTTAAATTATTCAAACATAACTATGCACTTTATCTAATAGCACTTTGCACATAACGATTTTACACAAAAAATTTGTTGTTGGAATACACCCTCAAAACATTGTTGTAACACAATAAGCGGAATTGTCGCCCTAAGTCAATTCCCCCTTCTTTCTCAGTTACAAGGTAGTATATCACCAATACTACATATTATTGACACGGAGCCAACGCCCGCCTAGAATCCTGGGCTTATCCGCACTTTATACCAAAGTTTGGTATCACTTACTTTTTATCTTTATTTATTGTGTGTATATATATATATATATATATATATATATATACTGTATATATTCAATACATACAAATTCCTATATTGGGAAATACTCTGGATCTACAAATGTATGTATATACAGTATGTGTGTGTAATATATATATGTGTATACTGTATATATCTGTATGTATATGTAGTTTAACCAGTTATTAAGCCAAAAGTTGTCTGGACTTTGTTTATATAAATTTGCCAAGTGGCTTATCCTTTTTACTTGTGGTTGTGCGTGATGTTTGTTATATAGGCAGTTGAAGGGGGGAGGGGGGGCACCAATGAACTTTCTCGCACAGGGCACCAAAATGTCTAGCTACGGCTCTGGTTCTAATAAACTTAAGACATTAATTTGTATAACACATTCTAACTCAGCCTACTAAGCCCAGATTACTAAACACATACTGTAGTTACAGGTTTGCTGACTTCTAGTAGTTCAAGGGAATTGTAGAGAAAAGTTCTACAGTAAAATTCATTACAATATCATTAAACTGTTTGCAAAAATTCTGACTAAAACATTGACTAAAATTAGACTAAAATGAAAACTGAGCTCCACAGACTAAATCTTGACTAAAACAAAGCAAAAAAGAGAGACTAAAATGTGACTTTAAGCTACAGATGTGCACTGACCCCATGTTTTGGTTTTGTATCTGGATCTCTCCTGGTTTTGTATCTGGATGGGTTTTGCCAAAACCTCACCTCCGTGCTTTTTTTTTTGTTTTGTTTTTGGATCTGGATTTTTTCTTTAAAAATCATAAAAACAGCTAAAATCACATAAATCACATAAAATTGGCCTTTTTTTTTGTTCCTACAGTATTGTTAATCTCAATATCATTTATTTCCACTCGTTTCCAGTCAATTTTGACCACCTCACAGCTCACAATATTGATTTTTTTCATCTAGTTAAGGGCTAAAAGATTGCATCCAGCTAGCTGGCTCAAAACTAATTGATAAATAGAGTTGAGGACTGTGCAAAGATGATGGTTGGGGTACCCCATAGCTGGAGAATTAATAATTGGTGCAGCCCCTGGCTGGCTGAAGAATTGATAATTAGTGGTGCAGCCCATGGCTGAAGAATTGATAAATGGTGCAGCCCCTGGCTGGCTGAAGAAATGATAATTGGTGCAGCCCCTGGCTGAAGAATTGATAATCGGTGCAGCCCCTGGCTGAAAAATTGATAATTGGTTGTGCAGCCCTTGGCTGAATTGATAATTGGTGCAGCCCCTGGCTGAAGAATTAATAATTGGTGCTGGCCCTGACCGAAGAATTAATAATTGGCGCAGCCCCTGGCTGAATTGATAAGTGGTGCAGCCCCTGGCTGAATTAATAATTGGTGCAACCCCTGGCTGAAGAATTGATAATTGGTGCAACCCCTGGCTGAAGAATTGATAATTGGTGCAGCCCCTGGCTGAAGAATTGATAATTGGTGCAGCCCCTGGCTAAATTGATAATTGGTGCAGCCCCTGGCTGAAGAATTGATAATTGGTGGTGCAGCCCCTGGCTAAAGAATTGGTAATTGGTGGTGCAGCCCCTGGTGGAAGAATTGATAGTTAATTGTTGATGCGGCCTCCGGGCTGAGTAATAGTGGAATACAGAGCTATGATTAGTCCTGCAACAGCCTTGAGGCCTGGAACTCTTGGCAAGTTGTGGCCATTACAGCCTTGAGGGCTGGTGAGGAGTGACGACAGGTGGCCTTTGGGCCGTGAAGCAGGATGCGGCCTTTGGGCCATGTAGCAACCTTAAGGGCTGAGAACCCTTGGCTGATTGTCACTGTTGTGCGGCTTGTGCCGTTGGGTTGACACAACAAGCATTAATTGGTTCAGAATTTTCTTTAAAAAAATGAAAGGGGCATAGAGGAGATGCTGTCTGTGGCCGTCACAATTTCTGGACATTCAGAAACCATAACATTAAAATGTCAGACAGCAATGCCCCAACCAACACATAATGGAAAGGAAAAAGGTGCAAGATGGAATTGTCCTTGGGCCCTCCAACCCACCCTTATGTTGTATATATGAAACAGGACATTCACAGTTTAACAAACCAATCAGTTCAGCGATAGGGACTGCCACTTGTGGCTGAAAGTATTGGTTTGTTTGGACCCCCACAAAACAAGCTGCCAATGCGCAGTGGACATTGGTGGCAATGATCCCATACACAAACTGGCTTTACAATACATTAAAGAAAATACGTGGGGCGCTAGTCAAATATAAGGTGTAATTAAATAAAGTGACACATATTCATAACACATAATGCACAGTATAAAAAGAATCATTACTGGAATAATAAGAATAAACAGAAAAAATATATATGAATATAGAAAATAACAAATGTAAAAATAAAAAAATTGGATGATAAATAAAAATAAAAGTGAAAATAAAAATAAAATTTTAATTAATATAAATTAAATGATAAAAATAAAAACAAAAAAGCATAAACATCAGTAATATAAACAATCAATTCAGCTTTCACCACTACAATTAATATGGTACTACACAGACAAAGTGCTTCAACTCCTAAAAAAATATCAAGTAAAGCTGCTTAGCAACACAACATCCAAAAAATGGAATCTGGTTTTAAAATGTTTGTAGCATAAGATCATCGAGTTATAGTTCCATTTAGAAGGGATAATTTGTATCCTTTTTGAGAAGCACAATATTTGTCAGAAAAGGAATATATACATATTCATATAAAAACAGGTTTCGGGAAAAAACCAGTGTGTTCAGTATACTGTTTTTGCTATATGTAGCAATCCCAACCAGGGATATAACTGTGAGTAAATCCAGTTGAGACACTTGTAATCAGTGAGCCTGTGGAATTTTGAACGTGGGTTTGCCGGTAAAGCTTCTATCTTCTGAGTGAGACGATTACTCACTATACGTGCATGTTGTCTAAAAACATGCATGTATAGTGAGTAATCATCTCACTCAGAAGATAGAAGCCCCAGTGGTATCTCTTATATCAGACCCGGTACTGCATGGCAAATTTAGCAAAGCCCGCAGTGGTAATTACCAGTCACCGTGTTGTTTCTAGATGTAGACCAGGAACCATATTCAGAGGGAGCGGCAGCCCATAAAACCATTAGCCTTTCCACAGGTGGGCACTCTTGTTACGCGTTTCTCCGCCTCAAGCCCGTCGGTGGTTTCCTCAGACTGTCTGTGGGCTTTGCTAAATTTCAGGCTGCCGGCTTGCAAGCCCAGGACACTCCCTGGACAGTCCCTGGGCTTGCCACTCCCGAAAAACGGGACGGCCACTCTCCTATTTCCGGGAATGCCTTTTATGTCTCTACCTGTCAATCAGTCGGAATAACAACCATCGGGATGTCACTGTCGGTATTTTTAGGATCTACCCGTCATTCACCCTAATTCCTCCCACCCTCTCTGATTCACCATCCACTGTAACCTTAAATAAACCTTATATAAACCATTTACACCATTCATGTTATTTGTGTCTGGGGTCTGTCGGGAAGCAGTACCGCTCATCCATTACCTGCTACTGGGCCAGGTGGGGAGGGACGTATACCCGCACACCTGCCTGCCAGGGTTGCACCCACAGTAATAATCAGGGGCACTGCAGTAACTGAGTAAGAGGTGACAGCCCTGCATGGTCACACCTGACCCTGACTGACTGCATGACTGACACAAAGCGATTGTTCCCAGATGCTCCCGGCCCAGCGCTGAGTGACTGCTGGAGTTGCTGTGTCTCTTCTGTGCTTTCTCACATTTGTTAATCAAAACAGCCGGTCAGAGCCGTGTTGGGGGCCAGGAGCCAGGGTGGGGCTCATTCACATTACTCTGTTTCCAAAGTACTAATGTCACAGTATGGAGAATCCACAGGGAGGAAGAAGTTTCATCTCTACGTAGAGGAAACCACATGAGGAATTTGTACTGTAAAAATAATTGGTTGGCTGTCTCTCATCATACTGGCTGTCTCTCATCATGCCTGGCTGTCTCTCATCATGCCTGGCTGTCTCTGATTATTACCTGGCTGTCTCTGATCATACTGGCTGTCTGTGATCATACCTGGCTGTCTGTGATCATGCCTGTCTGTCTGTGATCATATCTGGCTGCCTGTGATCATATCTGGCTGTCTGTGATCATACCTGGCTGTCTGTGATCATACCTGGCTGTCTGTGATTATATCTGGCTGCCTGTGATCATACCTGGCTGTATGTGATCATATCTGGCTGCCTGTGATCATACCTGGCTGTCTCTGATCATACCTGGCTGTCTCTGATCATACCTGGCTGTCTGTGATCATGCCTGTCTGTCTGTGATCTTATCTGGCTATCTGTGATCATATCTGGCTGTCTGTGATCATACTTGGCTGTCTCTGATCATACCTGGCTGTCACTGATCATACCTGGCTGTCTGAGATCATGTTATAGCCACTACTCCCAAGTGGGGGTAGAACACTTACCTGGCTATAACATGACACACTTACCTGCCTATAACATAAAGACCACTTACCTGGCTGTAACATGACACACTTGCCTATAACATAAAGGCCACTTACCTGGCTATAACATGACACACTTACCTGCCTATAACATAAAGACCACTTACCTGGCTATAACATGACACACTTACCTGCCTATAACATAAAGGCCACTTACCTGGCTGTAACATGACACACTTACCTGGCTGTAACAATACACACTTACCTGCCTATAACATAAAGACCACTTACCTGGCTATAACATGACACACTTACCTGCTTATAACATAAAGGCCACTTACCTGGCTGTAACATGACACACTTACCTGGCTGTAACAATACACACTTACCTGCCTATAACATAAAGGCCACTTACCTGGCTGTAACATGAGGCACACTTACCTGGCTGTAACATAAAGGCCACTAACCTGGCTGTAACATAAAGGCCACTAACCTGGCTGTAACATAAAGGCCACTAACCTGGCTGTAACCAGAGACACACTTACCTGGCTGTAACCAGACACACACTTACCTGGCTGTAACATAAAGGCTACTTACCTGGCTGTAACATAAAGGCCACTTACCTGGCACACACAGTTTGTAGAGTTCTGCTTTGGTGTGGGAGGAGCCAGCACTGGGCAGTTTCTCATAACATAACAGAACCTGCCCACCAATAGTAATGACAATTATTAGCACAGGAGACAGACTCATTATTCATACCCAGTGCTGGAATCAGTAATGTAGTCCTACTGACAATTCCTTATTGTTTTATTTAAACTGATTTCTAACCCAATAAATAGATATTTATAAAAAACAAAACAAAGAAGAAAAAAAAAAACATTTCCTTTCCATTTACAGGAAGTAATGCCTAAGGAACGATAAAGATATTTAATGATATGTTCATCAGAGTAATTAAATACAATAATTTACCTTAGATATAAGGAATTGTCCAAAGCAATGAAAAAGTTTAATGCGCCCCCTGGTGGAGAGCAAATTGCTCAAAAATGCAGGGAAAAATAGCGTATTTACGCACTTTCGCCGAGCTGTACGCATCTACAGACACACCGGCCTCCGCATAGGCAGCACCTGCGCCTGGTATACTACGAGTCATCACAATCAGTGTGCCTCCTGACAGGCAGCAGGCCTGCGTGGGCCATATTTGCATGAATACGCCCCTGCTGAACATTCCCTATGTGAGGTTGCCACTTCTCATCCTGCTACGCCACTCTGGTCATATCGTTGGATACATACAGAATGCGTGCGGGTCGCCATTCACAGGGCAAAGCAAGGTACGCTACACAAACGGGCAAATGCTCAACTCTGAGGGCCTCATTTATCAACAAGTTTTATCATTCACGAGTCATAAATGGTCTCCAGCCAATCAGCACCCAACTGACATCTGTTTGAAAAATAACAGTTGGGAGCTGATTGGCTGGAGCACCATTTATCATACGCAGCAAGGTTTATCAGTCATTGTGAATAATAAAACTTATTGATAAATGAGGCCCTAAATCAGCTCCTCTCCAATAGGCATGAGAACTATATCTATACACAGGATATGTACAGTATATATTTATCTTTTTACTTTTCTTTCATTATCTGTAGGCGCCACAAAGCTCTGCAGTTCTACATACAAAGCATCCAAAGTACAAACAAAAGAGAACAGGTACATATGAGGTAGATGGAGGAGGTGCAGACATGAAATACAGACTAAAGAGGGCTCTGATCCTGAGAGCTTACAGTCTAGAGGAAGAGGGTAATGCTGAGACAATAGGAGCTGGTTGAACATCTGAGGGGAATGTCATCAAGTGGGGGTAGAACATACAGAGGGTGTAGAATCAGGTGGAGGTAGAATATGTAGGGGGAGTAGTATCTGGTGGGGGTAGAACATGCAGAGGGTGTAGTATAAGGTGGTGGGTAGAATATGTTGGGCGAGTAGTAACAGGTGGGGGTAGAACATGCAGAGGGTGTAGAATCAGGTGGGAGTAGAATATGTAGGAGGAGTAGTGTAAGGTGGAGTAGAATATGTAGGAGGAGTAGTATCAGGTGGGGATAGAACATGCAGAGTGAGTAGTATAAGGTGGGGTAGAATATATAGGTGAAGTAGTATCAGGTGGGGGTAGAACATGTAGGTGGAGTAGTATCCGGTGGGGGTAAAGCATGCAGGGGGTGTAGAATCAGGTGGGGGTAGAACATGTAGGTGGAGTAGTATCCGGTGGGGGTAAAGCATGCAGGGGGTGTAGAATCAGGTGGGGGTAGAACCAGCAGGGGGTGTAGAATCAGGTGGGGGTAGAATATGTAGGAGGAGGAGTATCAGGTGGTGGTAGAATATGTAGGAGGAGTAGTATCAGGTGGGGATAGAACATGCAGAGGGTGTAGTATCTGGTGGGGGTAGAACATGTAGGTGGAGTAGTATCCGGTGGGGGTAAAGCATGCAGGGGGTGTAGAATTAGGTGGGAGTAGAACCAGCAGGGGGTGTAGAATAAGGTGGGGGTAGAATATGTAGGAGGGAGTATTATCAGGTGGGGGTAGAATATGCAGAGGGTGTAGAATCAGGTGGGGGTAGCATATGTAGGGGGAGTAGTACCTGGTGGGGGTAGATCATGCAGAGGGTGTAGAACCATATGGGGGTAGAACATGCAGAGAGAGTAGCATCAGGTGGGGGTGGAATATGTAGGGGGAGTAGTATCTGGTGGGGGTAGAACATGCAGGGGGTGTAGAACCATATGGGGGTAGAACATGCAGAAGGAGTAGTATCAGGTGGGGGTAGAACATGTAGGAGGAGTAGTATCTGGTGGGGGTAAAGCATGCAGGGGGTGTAGAACCATATGGGGGTAGAACATGAGGAGGGAGTAGTATCAGGTGGGGGTAGAACATGCAGTAGGAGTAGAATCAAGAAGGGGGGAATATGTAGCGGGAGTAGTATCCGATGGGGGTAGAACATGCTGAGAGTGTAGAATCAGGTGGGGGTAGAACATGCAGAGGGTGTAGTATAAGGTGGGGGTAGAATATGTAGGAGGGAGTATTATCAGGTGGGGGTAGAATATGCAGAGGGTGTAGAATCAGGTGGGGGTAGCATATGTAGGGGGAGTAGTACCTGGTGGGGGTAGATCATGCAGAGGGTGTAGAACCATATGGGGGTAGAACATGCAGAGAGAGTAGCATCAGGTGGGGGTAGAACATGTGGAGTGAGTAGTATCAGGTGGGGGTGGAATATGTAGGGGGAGTAGTATCTGGTGGGGGTAGAACATGCAGGGGGTGTAGAACCATATGGGGTAGAACATGCAGAAGGAGTAGTATCAGGTGGGGGTAGAACATGTAGGAGGAGTAGTATCTGGTAGGGGTAAAGCATGCAGGGGGTGTAGAACCATATGGGGGTAGAACATGAGGAGGGAGTAGTATCAGGTGGGGGTAGAACATGCAGTAGGAGTAGAATCAAGAAGGGGGGAATATGTAGCGGGAGTAGTATCCGATGGGGGTAGAACATGCTGAGAGTGTAGAATCAGGTGGGGGTAGAACATGCAGAGGGAGTAGTATAACGTGGGAGTAGAATATGTTGGGAGAGTAGTATTAGGTGGGGGTAGAACATGCAGAGGGTGTAGAATCAGGTGGGGGTAGAATATGTTGGAGGAGTAGTGTAAGGTGGAGTAGAATATGTAGGAGGGGTAGTATCAGGTGGGGATAGAACATGCAGAGTGAGTAGTATAAGATGGAGTAGAATATGTAGGGGGAGTAGTATCAGGTGGGGGTAGAACATGCAGAGTGAGTAGTATAAGGTGGGGTAGAATATATAGGTGAAGTAGTATCAGGTGGGGGTAGAACATGCAGGGGGAGTAGTATCTGGTGGGGGTAGAACATGCAGAGTGAGTAGTATAAGGTGGGGTAGAATATATAGGTGAAGTAGTATCAGGTGGGGGTAGAACATGCAGGGGGAGTAGTATCTGGTGGGGGTAGAACATGCAGATGGTGTAGAATCAAGTGGGGATAGAATATGCAGAGGGTGTAGAATCAAGTGGGGGTAGAATATGTAGGTGGAGTAGTATCCCGTGGGGGTAAAGCATGCAGGGGGTGTAGAATCAGGTGGGGGTAGAACCAGGAGGGGGTGTAGAATCAGGTGGGGGGTATAACATGCAGAGGGTGTAGAATAAGGTGGGGGTAGAATATGTAAGAGGAGTAGTATCAGGTGGTTGTAGAACATGCAGAAAGTGTAGTATCAGGTGGGGGTAGAACATGCAGAGGGTGTAGAATAAGGTGGGGGTAGAATATGTAGGAGGGAGTATTATCAGGTGGGGTTAGAATATGCAGAGGGTGTAGAATCAGGTGGGGGTAGAATATGTAGGGGGAGTAGTATCTGGTGGGGGTAGAACATGCAGAGGGTGTAGAACCATATTGGGGTAGAACATGCAGAGAGAGTAGCATCAGGTGGGGGTAGAATATGCAGAGTGAGTAGTATCAGGTGGGGTAGAATATGTAGGGGGAGTAGTATCTGGTGGGGGTAGAACATGCATGGGGGTAGAACCATATGGGGGTAGAACATGCAGAGGGAGTAGTATCAGGTGGGGGTAGAACATGCAGAAGGAGTAGTATCAGGGGGGGTAGAACATGCAGAAGGCGTAGAATCAGGTGGGGGTAGAATATATAGGAGGAGTAGTATCTGGTGGGGGTAAAGCATGCAGGGGTTGTAGAACCATATGGGGGTAGAACATACAGAGGGAGTAGTTTCTGGTGGGGGAAGAACATGCAGAAGGAGTAGAATCAAGAAGTGGGGAATATGCAGGGGGAGTAGTATCCAATGGGGGTAGAACATGCAGAGAGTGTAGAATCAGGTAGGGGTAGAACATGCAGAGGGTGTAGAATCATGTGTGGGGAGAATATGTAGGGGGATTAGTATCCGGTGGGGGTAGAACATGCAGAGGGAGTAGAATCAGGTGGGGATAGAACATGCAGAGGGAGTAGTATAAGGTGGGAGTAGAATATGTAGGGGGAGTAGTATCAGGTGGGGGTAGAACATGCAGAGTGAGTAGTATAAGGTGGAGTAGAATATGTAGGGGGAGTAGTATCAGGTGGGGGTAGAACATGCAGAGGGTGCAGTATCAGGTGGTTGTAGAACATGCAGAGTTAGTAGTATAAGGTGGGGTAGAATATGTAGGGGTAGTAGTATCATGTGGGGGTAGAACATGCAGAGGGTGCAGTATCAGGTGGGAGGGTGAGGTCTGTAAGTGGGTCTTAGGACAGCAGAAGTCTTGGATGCAGTAGTGAGGGGTGGTGCAGATAGAGGGCTGTTTATCTCTATATGTAGGGGGAGTAGTATCAGGTGGGGGTAGAACATGCAGAGGGTGTAGAATCAGATGGTTGTAGAACATGCAGAGTGAGTAGTATATGGTGGGGGTAGAATATGTTGTTGGAGTAGTATCAGGTGGGGGTAGAACATGCAGAGGGTGTAGAATCAGGTGAGGGTAGAATATGTAGGAGGAGTAGTATAAGGTGGTGGTAGAATATGTAGGAGGAGTAGTATCAGGTGGGAGTAGAACATGCAGAGTGAGTAGTATAAGGTGGGGTAGAATATGTTGGGGGAGTAGTATCAGGTGGGGGTAGAACATGCAGAGGGTGTAGAATCAGGTGGGGGTAGAACATGTAGGAGGAGTAGTATTAGGTGGTGGTAGAATATGTAGGAGGAGTAGTATCATGTGGGGGTAGAACATGCAGAGGGTGCAGTATCAGGTGGGAGGGTGAGGTCTGTAAGTGGGTCGTAGGACAGCAGAAGTCTTGGATGCAGTAGTGAGGGGTGGTGCAGATAGAGGGCTGTCTATCTCTATATGTAGGAGGAGTAGTATCAGGTGGGGGTAGAACATGCAGAGTGAGTAGTATAAGGTGGGGGTAGAATATGTTAGGGGAGTAGTTGCAGGTGGGGGTAGAACATGCAGAGGGTGTATTATCAGGTGGGGGTAGAATATGTAGGAGGAGTAGTATAAGGTGGTGGTAGAATATGTAGGAGGAGTAGTATCAGGTGGGGGTAGAACATGCAGAGTGAGTAGTATAAGGTGGGGTAGAATATGTAGGGGTAGTAGTATCATGTGGGGGGTAGAACATACAGAGGGTGCAGAATCAGGTGGGGGTAGAGCATGCAGAGTGAGTAGTATAAGGTGGGGTAGAATATGTAGGGGTTATAGTATCATGTGGGGGTAGAACATGCAGAGGGTGCAGTATCAGGTGGGAGTAGAATATGTAGGAGGAGTAGTATCAGGTGAGGGTAGAACATGCAGAGTGAGTAGTATAACGTGGGGGGTAGAATATATAGGAGGAGTAGTATCAGGTGGGGGTAGAACATGCAGTGGGTGTAGAATCAGGTGGGAGTAGAATATGTAGGAGGAGTAGTATAAGGTGGTGGTAGAATATGTAGGAGGAGTAGTATCAGGTGGGGGTAGAACATGCAGAGTGAGTAGTATAAGGTGGTGGGTAGAATATGTTGGGAGAGTAGTATTAGGTGGGGGTAGAACATGCAGAGGGTGTAGAATCTGGTGGGGGTAGAATATGTAGGAGGAGTAGTATAAGGTAGGAGTAGAATATGTAGAAGGAGTAGTATCAGGTGGGGGTAGAACATGCAGAGTGAGTAGTATAAGGTGGGGGTATAATATGTTAGGGGAGTAGTTGCAGGTGGGGGTAGAACATGCAGAGGGTGTATTATCAGGTGGGGGTAGAATATGTAGGAGGAGTAGTATAAGGTGGTGGTAGAATATGTAGGAGGAGTAGTATCAGGTGGGGGTAGAACATGCAGAGTGAGTAGTATAAGGTGGGGTAGAATATGTAGGGGTAGTAGTATCATGTGGGGGGTAGAACATACAGAGGGTGCAGAATCAGGTGGGGGTAGAGCATGCAGAGTGAGTAGTATAAGGTGGGGTAGAATATGTAGGGGTAGTAGTATCATGTGGGGGTAGAACATGCAGAGGGTGCAGTATCAGGTGGGAGTAGAATATGTAGGAGGAGTAGTATCAGGTGGGGGTAGAACATGCAGAGTGAGTAGTATAACGTGGGGGTTAGAATATATAGGAGGAGTAGTATCAGGTGGGGGTAGAACATGCAGTGGGTGTAGAATCAGGTGGGAGTAGAATATGTAGGAGGAGTAGTATAAGGTGGTGGTAGAATATGTAGGAGGAGTAGTATCAGGTGGGGGTAGAACATGCAGAGTGAGTAGTATAAGGTGGTGGGTAGAATATGTTGGGAGAGTAGTATTAGGTGGGGGTAGAACATGCAGAGGGTGTAGAATCAGGTGGGGGTAGAATATGTAGGAGGAGTAGTATAAGGTAGGAGTAGAATATGTAGAAGGAGTAGTATCAGGTGGGGATAGAACATGCAGAGTGAGTAGTATAAGGTGGTGGGTAGAATATGTTGGGGGAGTAGTATCAGGTGGGGGTAGAACATGCAGAGGGTGTAGAATCAGGTGTGGGTAGAACATGTAGGAGGAGTAGTATTAGGTGGTGGTAGAATATGTTGGAGGAGTAGTATCTTGTGGGGGTAGAACATGCAGAGGGTGTAGAACAGGTGGGGGTAGAATATGTAGGAGGAGTAGTATCAGGTGGGGGTAGAACATGCAGAGGGTGTAGAACAGGTGGGGGTAGAATATGTAGGAGGAGTAGTATCAGGTGGGGGTAGAACATGCAGAGGGAGTAGTATAAGGTGGTGGTAGAATATGTAAGGAGGAGTAGTATCAGGTGGGGGTAGAACATGCAGAGTGAGTAGTATAAGGTGGGGTAGAAATGTAGGGGTAGTAGTATCATGTGGGGGTAGAACATGCAGAGGGTGCAGTATCAGGTGGGAGGGTGAGGTCTGTAAGTGGGTCGTAGGACAGCAGAAGTCTTGGATGCAGTAGTGAGGGGTGGTGCAGATAGAGGGCTGTCTATCTCTACTTACTAGTGTATTACTTTAATATCTCTTTCTATTTTTCACCTCAGAAAGATAACAAGTACTGCAAAGTGAAATAAAGTTAAAATGTCAGTCACAATGTTGACACCATTTGTTACTATTTATTTCCAGTATTCATGAAAAAAGTATTATGGGGCATTTGAGTGATTTAACTTGCCCTGGCACTTCTGATCTGAGCAGCAAGCGGTAACTTACAGTCTTTGCCAGGGTGAGTCTTTGCAGGGAAGAGTTAAGCTGCATACACACACAACTATATTGTTACCAACGATTTTATGAACGATTTTTATGAACGATTATATGTCAGATTATCTGTCAGATTTTTTGAAAGTATAATGAACGATATTTTTGAACTACCAACGATTTTTGCATATTCCCTTAATGAAACAAACGTGGACGCGCAGGAACGATAATCGTTCATCGTTTGATTCAGAAAGTGAACGATTTTTCCAAACGATTATCGTTAAACGATAATCGTTCAAAGAATCGTTGTGCGTGTATGCAGCTTTAGCTTTTATGATAAAATAAATAAAAGGCATAAAATAAATATAAATAATTTCTTTAATTTATTAAACTGAATTTTGAAATCCTTAGAATAAAGCAATGTTTTGCTGATTTTGCTCTATGATCTCCGGGCCTGATTCAGACCCACTCGCGAGCGGCTGTCCGCTCGCAAGTGGGTCGATGTTATGGACTGAGCATGTGCCCGATGGAGGGAGCTCCGTCGTGCGCATGCGCCAGACGCGACGAGCGAAGGAAAGTCCTTCGCTCGTTGTGTCCGATCAAAGGGGGCGTGTTGTCAATGTTGATTGACAGCACGCCCCCTTTGGTGGGCGTGCCGGGGGAGTTGCCTCCCTGACGGGGGCGTTCCCACGGGAACGCCCCCGTCAGAAGCCGGCCCACTGACATCACTAGTGATGTCAGTGGGAGTGATTTTGGCTCTGATAGAGCCAAAATCACTCCGGAGCTTGCGGTTGAAAACCTCAGCTGCAGGCTCCGGCTCGCAATTTCGATGGTCGCGATGGTCACGACCATCGCGGCCATCACAATGCACGCTCGTATAGCCTGTGGGTGGTGACCCACAGCTATACGAGCGTCCAGGAGGACGCTCCATTTTCATGGAGCCTGGCCCTCATTCAGAGCGTGCGCTCTGCTCAGAGCGTACGGCTCTGAATGAGGGCCTCCGTCTTGAGTAAGAGAACAGGTATAGCAGTGATACAATTCAAACACAAGACTTACGCTGAGCAGCGCTATTGCCGGTAATAACAGCACTATTGTCAGCGGTAACATTTTCGTGTACTGGGCGATACGGTAATGAGTTCTGTTGCCAGAATTAGGGCTGCTTGTCCATTAATACATAAATCCATTTATCACAGTTATCCTGGTTGTATCTGATCGTCATGGCTGAGGGAAAATAACAGGGTTCCCAGGTTCAAGATCTATCTAACTGACTGATTTGAATCAACATATTCTGTGTAATGTGCTGAGCAATATGTTGGCTATATATAAAACTTAATAATAATAATTAATAACAATAATCTACTGTTATTTCATGAAGTGCAGCTGGCACTATATTATTTTTAGCCAGCAGATGGCGATACAGTGTTAACTTTAAAATATTAAAATATAATAAAACTCTCCTTCTTTCTACATGTTAAAATACTTTCATCCATTCTTACCCTCTTGACTTTTTAAGTTATTGTTTGTTCAGATGAGGAGTATTGAAAATGCGTAATGTACATAATAATTAACTGAGACAGGACCATGGACTTTATTCAGAGTCGGTCGCGAGCGCCGATGCTCTCGTAACCGACTCGATGGTAAGGCCTGCGCAATGCACAGCGATGTTGAACAACAGCTCGCCCCGTTTGGTAGGTGGGCCGGGGGGCTGGTTTCCAAAATGGAGGAACGCCTACCGTTTTGTGGGCGGCCGCATTGACATCATCAGTGATGTCAGTGGGGAGCTTCCTGCTCCATCAGAGCAGGAAGCTCCCTGGGGCTTACGAGTGCCAAGACCCAACCTTAGGGTCTGGTTGTAAGCCCTGATGGTCGCGATGGTGATCACCATCACGACCATCAACCTGGTCGGTCGTTAAGCTGTGGGTGGTAACCCACAGCTTAACGATCGACAAGGAGGCAGACGTTCAGGATGCAAGCGGCCGCCCTGATTCTGTGCGACCACTTGCATCTAATGACCACCTCTGAATGAGGTCCCATGTGTGGCTGGGAGTTGAGACCAGTGGCAGATTTTACCTAGGGGATGCAACCCCCCCCTTCCCCCCAGTAAGATCCACCACCTCAGTGGCCCAATTGCAGTCCGTGACTGCACTGGCTACAATGTGACTGGCAGTGACTTCCCATTGGAAATGCTACCTGCTAGTCACACAGAGGACAGGCAGCCCCAGGGGGAGGTCTTTTTTCCCCCTGGGACTACCAGACTGGGCTGCGATTAGTGCTCTACCTTTTGGTCAACCCTACACGGCTTCTAAGGGCTGCAGCCGATGCAGATGGCGATACAGTGTTAACTTTAAAATATCAAAATATAATAAAACTCTCCTTCTTTCTACATGTTAAAATACTTTCATCTATTCTTAAATAAAACATGACTATACTGTGTTTGTGCCTGCATCCCCTTAGCCCAGACCCATCCAGAAGATGCCAGCTACACTGGGAAGATATGGAAACAAAAGACAGACTGTTCAAATGAGGTCAAGGCTAACGACCAAACAGCTCAATAACAGAGACAAATGGGACACTTAATCAATTGGCTGCTAGGAGACCAACGAGGCCTAAATACAGCCAGCTAGGGGCAAATACACTAAATTCCTGAGGCAGAGGACGCAAATGGACACGTTAACTTTGAATGACCTATGCTTTATGGTCTATATATAATCAACATAAATGTCATTCCCATTATGACCTGGAGGTGGCAGCAGTGAGCACTGACAGTGAGATAACATTGATTCTGGAAATAGAGGACATCTATGATCCAAGATAAACTATAAATGGACTCTTAGGCTGCGGATTCCTGATGCACCTAGAAACCTATTTTATCTACCTGACTACGCCTAAGGGCGTTGATAAACGACAAAGTCTGGTGCCTCTAATTACCAACTGATGAGCCCCCTTCCTAGCGAAGAGCAGCTTGATCTGATGGAAGTGAACTGCAGCATAAAGTTATTTATTAAAATAGAAACTCAAACACCCAGATCTATTCCTGCTTCGGGTAACCGACCTAAGCAGGGAATTTCAGCTATATTTGGGGTATGTTTTACTTCCATTATTGCTGATTTGGGGAAGCGAGATGTAACCAGCAAGGGCAGCAGCGGTACAAGTCTCATCAGGTGACGATGGGAGAAGTTGGGGTGATCTCAGTGATCAGTTGCGCAATTACATCTGGTGCACCCTGGGACTGTGGCCCTGATTCAGAGCTGGATGCTCTGACAGAACGCTCGCTCTGAATCAGGGCCGGGCTATTTTTTTATTAGAACGGCCTCCTGGCCGCTCGCATAGCCGTGGGTGGCCGCCCACAGCTATAGCGAGTGGCCAGGAAGATGGTCGCGATGGTCAAGACCATCACGACCAACGGGCTTGCGACGAGACCCTTGTGGTAGGGTCTCGTTGCCGCAAGCCCCAGAGAGATTACAGCTCAAACAGAGCCGAAATCTCTCCCACTGACATCACTCGTCTTCACATGGGAACGCCTCCGTTTGGGCAGCCACTCCCCCGGCCCACCCACCAAAGGGGGCGTGCTGTCACTCAACATCGCCAGCACGCCCCCGTTTGGTACGAGTCCCGGAGCGACGGCTTGCCCGTCGCTATCCGGGTCGTGCGCATGCTCTCTGGGCCACCATCGACCCGGTTGCGAGCGCTCAGCGCTTGTGACCGGGTCTGAATCAGGCCCAGTATGTACTTGTGGGACTGGATTATGTATATTAGATTTCTTCTCTCCTCCATGTTAGTGCATAGCACATAATAATAATAATAAAATGCTATAAATAGTACCCTGTTAAAAATAGAGCATGCAGGTAAATATTGCGTAAAAGGAGAATTCATCCACTACCCCAAGTGACCCAATAACCAAAGAAGAGAAATCTGCCATTAGCCAGCGCTCCCTATTTATACATGTATAATTACTACCTAGTGACTATTGCACACACTTAGGTGAGTGAGCTCAGTGAACAAATAAGAATAAAATGAGTCACCAAAATGAGTTTTCCACAGTCCTATTAGTTCCTGTGTATAGTAGTTTTATTTTATTATCAGGAAGAAACAGAGAGTCCCATAGGGCGATCATCCCATAGATATATACGGTGTCCTTCTGGTATCTTCTCTGTAACAAGAAATGTGTCCCCCATACATGTGACCAGTGACAATGATCGGAGGACACAAGGACAGGAACAAGCCACAGTGCAGAGACATAACAATCACATTTATCACACAATGCACTTACACTATAAAGACGTTTTGTACAGTATAAAATAATCCTTAGTGGTAACACAGGAGCACGTCAGTCACCATCTTACAGTCCCGCAGCTGATAATAGGTAATGGTGGTAACACAGGAGCACGTCAGTCCCCATCATACAGTCCCGCAGCTGATAATAGGGAATGGTGGTAACACAGGAGCACGTCAGTCACCATCTTACAGTCCCGCAGCTGATAATAGGGAATGGTGGTAACACAGGAGCACGTCAGTCACCATCTTACAGTCCCGCAGCTGATAATAGGGAATGGTGGTAACACAGGAGCACGTCAGTCACCATCTTACAGTCCCGCAGCTGATAATAGGGAATGGTGGTAACACAGGAGCACGTCAGTCCCCATCTTACAGTCCCGCAGCTGATAATAGGGAATGGTGGTAACACAGGAGCATGTCAGTCACCATCTTACAGTCCCGCAGCTGATAATAGGGAATGGTGGTAACAGAGGAGCATGTCAGTCCCCATCTTACAGTCCCGCAGCTGATAATAGGGAATGGTGGTAACACAGGAGCACATCAGTCACCATCTTACAGTCCTGCAGCTGATAATAGAGAATGGTGGTAACACAGGAGCACGTCAGTCCCCATCTTACAGTCCCGCAGCTGATAATAGGGAATGGTGGTAACACAGCAGCACGTCAGTCCCCATCTTACAGTCCCGCAGCTGATAATAGGGAATGGTGGTAACACAGTAGCACGTCAGTCCCCATCTTACAGTCCCGCAGCTGATAATAGGGGATGGTGGTAACACAGGAGTACGTCAGTCCCCATCTTAAAGTCCCACAGCTGATAATAGGGAATGGTGGTAACACAGGAGCACGTCAGTCCCCATCTTACAGTCCTGCAGCTGATAATAGGGAATGGTGGTAACACAGGAGCACGTCAGTCACCATCTTACAGTCCCGCAGCTGATAATAAGGAATGGTGGTAACACAGGAGCACGTCAGTCACCGTCTTACAGTCCCGCAGCTGATAATAGGGAATGGTGGTAACACAGGAGCACATCAGTCCCCATCTTACTGTCCCGCAGCTGATAATAGGGAATGGTGGTAACACAGGAGCACGTCAGTCCCCATCTTACAGTCCCGCAGCTGATAATAGGGAATGGTGGTAACACAGGAGCACGTCAGTCCCCATCTTACAGTCCCGCAGCTGATAATAGGGAATGATGGTAACAGAGGAGCACGTCAGTCCCCATCTTACAGTCCCGCAGCTGATAAAAGGGAATGGTGGTAACTCAGCAGCACGTCACTCCCCATCTTACAGTCCTGCAGCTGATAATAGGGAATGGTGGTAACACAGGAGCACATCAGTCCCCATCTTACAGTCCTGCAGATGATAATAGGGAATGGTGGTAACACAGGAGCACGTCAGTCACCATCTTACAGTCCCGCAGCTGATAATAGGGAATAGTGGTAACACAGGAGCACGTCAGTCCCCATCTTACAGTCCCGCAGCTGATAATAGGGAATGGTGGTAACACAGGAGCACGTCAGTCCCCGTCTTACAGTCCCACAGCTGATAATAGGGAATGGTGGTAACACAGGAGCACGTCAGTTACCATCTTACAGTCCCGCAGCTGAAAATAGGGAATGGTGGTAACACAGGAGCACGTCAGTCACCCTCTTACAGTCCCGCAGCTGATAATAGGGAATGGTGGTAACACAGGAGCACGTCAGTCCCCATCTTACAGTCCCGCAGCTGATAATAGGGAGTGGTGGTAACACAGGTGCACGTCAATCCCCATCTTACCGTCCTGCAGCTGATAATAGGGAATGGTGGTAACACAGGAGCATGTCAGTCCCCATCTTACAGTCCCGCAGCTGATAATAGGGAATGGTGGTAACACAGGAGCATGTCAGTCCCCATCTTACAGTCCCGCAGCTGATAATAGGGAATGGTGGTAACACAGGAGCACGTCAGTCCCCATCTTACAGTCCCGCAGCTGATAATAGGGAATGGTGGTGTGGGTGTAGCTCTGAACTCTGTCCCTGCCACCTGTGATGACGAGCGGTACCAGCAATTGTCCCCCGGAGTCAGATAAGATAAATGAAATGACTGTATGGAAGTGGAGTGGGTTAAACCTCCTAGGCTGGTGGCGGACCTGTGTGGGGAATCATGTGATAATAAGGGTCCTATGGGTTTTAGGGTTGTAGGTTATAGCAGGGATATTAGAGTTTGTTGGAGGCGGAGTCAGCCTCTTTTGTTCCTGTCTTCCCACCCTCCCTCCCTAAATTTGACTTTATTTGCTCGCTTTGGTTTGGGTTTGGAGACATTTTTCGTTGGCGACTTTAGGCGGGAAAGAACGGCAGGTTACCTATTAGCGCTGTGAATATTGCTTTACTCTTTGTTTTGCTCACCTTTGTTGACTGTTTATGTCTGCTGGACCACCCCGCCGGGGGCAGAATCATCACCTGATCGGGTTGGTAGTGAAGGTAGAAGGCTTGAGTGTATGTGTTGTGGTTGGAGTGTTTATAGTGTTAGGCTTGGGCTGCTGTTAGCCATTCTTTCTTTGCCACCATATTTAAATTAATTTAATTAATTTTAGTAACTAATTTCATTATCTGATATTTAAATAAAATAGCTAACACATTCTGCCAAATACAAGTCTCTGTGTCTTTATTTCAATTGAGTATGTTTTATTGTCACTGATTCAAACGCTGGTCATTCCTCAGACGATGGGAGGTTTAATAATATGCCAGGCTTAACGTGTTTCAGACCACACCGGATCCTTTGTCAGACGGATTGTTGGAGGAAGTGGGGCCCCAAATCGGTGTCTTGCTTAGGGCCCCATGATGTCTAAATCCGCCTCTGTTCGCCAGTGTGGTCCTTTATGCACAGCGGCAGCCTCCACTCCACCTCCTCTGTGGCACCTCGGCAAGGCGGACGCTGGCAGCTGGGCTTCCCTCTGCTCTCACAGGAGGTGGTCCTGTGACAGTATTCCTGGGGACCTCAGCTGCCATTTGGCGGGCAGGTATGGCGTTACGGAGCAGATAGTGCCTTATGGCCCCTCCTAGGTGGACATTTCTCTCTCGTCTCCACGCCCAGTGATCGTCCCCTCTCATCACCTAGTTAAAAACATAAAAAAATTAAAATATAATTCAACTTTTCAGGGACATAGGGGTTTAGTTATCATTACATAATTATCAATGGTGATAATATCGGGAGAATGAGGCAGAGATTTTTGTTCTTGACGGACAGATTGGATAATGGAAGGAATGCGTTTCTGGATGTTTTCTAACCATTTTATCTGTAAAATGCTAAAATGATCATTCATACACACTATAACATAAATCAGGCTGATCACCCGATTATTGACAAATCACCCCAATAATTGTATAGTGGGTAGGTAACATTACTCCCAGTGTGGTCCATGACTTTCTCATCCATGAACTTAATCTACTACATTACTCACCTCTTCCAGCTGTTCTGGAGCCACGTATGTGCGGCGCTGGATCCTGGCCCAAAATGCATCTTTTTTCTTCCGGAAGAACCATAATGGAAACACCCAAGCAATGTCATCGTACATTCTTATATAGAACAGTTCATCTTCCTCCATTTGATTGGCCAGAAAGCTATAGAAACAGAAGAACACAGTAATAATAAGCATCACATCTGCAAACATGTCTAAATTACCAGTATTACAGAGGACCTACCATGTATTCCACAGCTCCTTGTATGCCAAGTACAAGGCTATGGATAGACTGTGGTGTGGAAGGGTAGAGCCCTTCTCTGGGCATAATGGTGTAAAGGGCCTCTCTTTACTGAACACAATTTAGTAATGAGATTTCCATAGATCATTTCCTCTCCAGCTATTGTATCATTTATCAACTATCTAAAACGATTCCTAATTTGTTAGCGCCATCTCAGGATGGCAGTAACAGAAAGAATCACCTTCATCTTTTAAAAGAATGGGCATATCGTTCCTCCCCCAGAAATAAATAGTATTTTGGGGGATAATGTTGTATTATTATATTATACTGTCAGGTATACTGATGACCTGGCCACGTACATACTCAGAGGAGAACGGAGGTCTCTAGAGTGATAACTAACTTTTACAGCTCTGGATTGTTTTCTCCATGGCAGCTGGGTATTGGTGCTCACCTGCCATGGTGATAAATCACTGTTGAATCACTGTGATACGTACACTTATGTTGCCACGATAATCAGTGATAAAAGATTAGACTGGCCAGTACATTGCTGTGTACTGATGTTACACTGATAGCTACGGTATAATTTGTGATGTTTAGTTTGAAAAAAGGAAACTTTATTGTCTGGAAGTACAGTAAATTATATTTAGATGAGTAAATAACCCCTGACTTGGTTAGTTAGTTCTTCTGGAACATTTTGCATTCTGGTCTCATCTGATGAATCAATGAGGTAAAATACTTACAGTGCGCAGTAAAAGTTGCAGACGGTGTATTCATCCACAGTGAGACCGGCCCTCATGAAATAGATGAGAGCCATCGCCAGTAAGTACTAGAATAGAAACACCAGATACATTATTAGATGGAGAAATGTGTGTATACATACACCAGCAGTACTATTGTCCAATGTTGGGAATAAAATTGGTAACATGGTTATGAGATTTGGAAGCGTAGTTTTGGAGGATCTAAATGTGGTCTAGTAGTGTCCACTGTAGATTTTGTTTGGCAAGGTGCTGACCACCGGGGAGGGCACATTATAATTTTGAAGGGCAACATTTTGGGCACGATGCATTGCTAAATCTGAAACATATAGTTATTGATATGCATTTAAATATGTACATAGAACCACTGCTTATTATATAAACCCTTTTATAATTCTATTCAGTAATTAATAATATGCCACACAATAGTGCCCCAACCAATTCATAATATGTCACACAATAGTGCCCTCACCAATTCATAATATGCCACACAATAGTGCCCTCACCAATTCATATGTCATACAATAGTATCCTCACCAATTCATAATATGCCACACAATAGTGCCCTCACCAATTCATAATATGTCACACAATAGTGCCCTCACCAATTCATAATACAGGGCATTTTTATAAAACTCTGCATGCATTAACGCTCATGACTTTCAAATGAAGTAATGTAGGTAAGTAAGTGTATGAGTATGATGCAGATAAATCGGTGGCGGTTCTATAATGGGCACAGGTCATCGTATCTTTCTGGCAAGGTATTGGGAAAGATGGAGACTCCACAACAGATAGCAAAGACTCGGTCACTGTGCCAGATACATTGCTGGAAAGATGGCCGTACAGCCGGGAGCAAGTATGGGGAGGGGCATTACATGGGCACAACCACAGCCAGCACTGGTATGGGGGGTGTCTTACTATGAGAGCCCCCTCATCTCTTAGCATGCCTCTGTGATAAACTTACACACAATGATCCTTATGTCAGAAGTGAAAGTCATTGGTATATGTTGGGAAGTACATTACTGGGAGCGACATGGGGAACTTCCATAATGAGAGATACAGCAAACACTAAAACATATGAAGTTGGAATCCCCTATAAAGTGCTGTATAGTGAGAGAAGTACTGGCTAATAATAATAAGGAAATACCTTGTCAGACATCCACATTTTCTTATCCCTCTGCAGGAAACGCTGGATTGTAGGTAATTCTGAAATGAAAATGATGAAATGTAATAATGTTACAGGATATAGTGGGGAACATGACAGAATTTCATTGGTTGATAGGTAACTGCCTTTCTACATAACTACCCATATAATAGTATTCATTATGCTATACATGTCATACATAACGTAATGTAGCATATAAATAAAACTTTGCAAGTGAATTTTGTCTTATTACAGTTAAAATCTTCCTGTGCTGGGAGGAGCTTACTCTGCCACCATGCTTTATAGGGGTTTTACCGAATGCTTTGTACCCATTGTGCTGGGATGAGCTTACTCTGCCACCATGCTTTATAGGGGTTTGCTGAATGCTTTGCACCCATTGTGCTGGGAGGAGCTTACTCTGCCACCATGCTTTATAGGGGTTTTCTGAATGCTTTGTACCCATTGTGCTGGGAGGAGCTTACTCTGCCACCATGCTTTATAGGGGTTTGCTGAATGCTTTGTACCCATTGTGATGGGATGAGCTTACTCTGCCACCATGCTTTATAGGGGTTTGCTGAGTGCTTTGTACCCATTGTGCTGGAAGGAGCTTACTCTGCCACCATGCTTTATAGGGGTTTGCTGAATGCTTTGCACCCATTGTGCTGGGATGAGCTTACTCTGCCACCATGCTTTATAGGGGTTTGCTGAATGCTTTCTACCCATTGTGCTGGGATGAGCTTACTCTGCCACCATGCTTTATAGGGGTTTGCTGAATGCTTTGCACCCATTGTGCTGGGAGGAGCTTACTCTGCCACCATGCTTTATAGGGGTTTGCTGAATGCTTTGCACCCATTGTACGGGGATGAGCTTACTCTGCCACCATGCTTTATAAGGGTTTTCTGAATGCTTTGTACCCATTGTGCTGGGATGAGCTTACTCTGCCACCATGCTTTATAGGGGTTTGCTGAATGCTTTGTACCCATTGTGCTGGGATGGGCTTACTCTGCCACCATGCTTTATAGGGGTTTGCTGAATGCTTTGCACCCATTGTGCTGGGAGGAGCTTACTCTGCCACCATGCTTTATAGGGGTTTTCTGAATGCTTTGTACCCATTGTGCTGGGAGGAGCTTACTCTGCCACCATGCTTTATAGGGGTTTGCTGAATGCTTTGTACCCATTGTGATGGGATGAGCTTACTCTGCCACCATGCTTTATAGGGGTTTGCTGAGTGCTTTGTACCCATTGTGCTGGAAGGAGCTTACTCTGCCACCATGCTTTATAGGGGTTTGCTGAATGCTTTGCACCCATTGTGCTGGGATGAGCTTACTCTGCCACCATGCTTTATAGGGGTTTGCTGAATGCTTTGTACCCATTGTGCTGGGAGGAGCTTACTCTGCCACCATGCTTTATAGGGGTTTGCTGAATGCTTTCTACCCATTGTGCTGGGATGAGCTTACTCTGCCACCATGCTTTATAGGGGTTTGCTGAATGCTTTGCACCCATTGTGCTGGGAGGAGCTTACTCTGCCACCATGCTTTATAGGGGTTTGCTGAATGCTTTGCACCCATTGTACGGGGATGAGCTTACTCTGCCACCATGCTTTATAGGGGTTTGCTGAATGCTTTGTACCCATTGTGCTGGGAGGAGCTTACTCTGCCACCATGCTTTATAGGGGTTTGCTGAGTGCTTTGTACCCATTGTGCTGGAAGGAGCTTACTCTGCCACCATGCTTTATAGGGGTTTGCTGAATGCTTTGCACCCATTGTGCTGGGATGAGCTTACTCTGCCACCATGCTTTATAGGGGTTTGCTGAATGCTTTGTACCCATTGTGCTGGGAGGAGCTTACTCTGCCACCATGCTTTATAGGGGTTTGCTGAATGCTTTCTACCCATTGTGCTGGGAGGAGCTTACTCTGCCACCATGCTTTATAGGGGTTTGCTGAATGCTTTGCACCCATTGTGCTGGGAGGAGCTTACTCTGCCAACATGCTTTATAGGGGTTTGCTGAATGCTTTGCACCCATTGTACGGGGATGAGCTTACTCTGCCACCATGCTTTATAGGGGTTTGCTGAATGCTTTGTACCCATTGTGCTGGGAGGAGCTTACTCTGCCACCATGCTTTATAGGGGTTTGCTGAATGCTTTGTACCCATTGTGCTGGGATGAGCTTACTCTGCCACCATGCTTTATAGGGGTTTTCTGAATGCTTTGTACCCATTGTACTGGGAGGAGCTTACTCTGCCACCATGCTTTATAGGGGTTTTCTGAATGCTTTGTACCCATTGTGCTGGAAGGAGCTTACTCTGCCACCATGCTTTATAGGGGTTTGCTGAATGCTTTGTACCCATTGTGCTGGGATGAGCTTACTCTGCCACCATGCTTTATAGGGGATTGCTGAATGCTTTGTACCCATTGTACTGGGAGGAGCTTACTCTGCCACCATGCTTTATAGGGGTTTGCTGAATGCTTTGTACCCATTGTGCTGGGAGGAGCTTACTCTGCCACCATGCTTTATAGGGGTTTGCTGAATGCTTTGTACCCCTTGTGCTGGGAGGAGCTTACTCTGCCACCATGCTTTATAGGGGTTTGCTGAATGCTTTGTACCCATTGTGCTGGGAGGAGCTTACTCTGCCACCATGCTTTATAGGGGTTTGCTGAATGCTTTGCACCCATTGTGCTGGGATGGGCTTACTCTGCCACCATGCTTTATAGGGGTTTGCTGAATGCTTTGTACCCATTGTGCTGGGATGAGCTTACTCTGCCACCATGCTTATAGGGGTTTGCTGAATGCTTTGTACCCATTGTGCTGGGATGAGCTTACTCTGCCACCATGCTTTATAGGGGATTGCTGAATGCTTTGCACCCATTGTGCTGGGAGGAGCTTACTCTGCCACCATGCTTTATAGGGGTTTGCTGAATGCTTTGTACCCATTGTGCTGGGAGGAGCTTACTCTGCCACCATGCTTTATAAGGGTTTGCTGAATGCTTTGTACCCATTGTGCTGGGAGGAACTTACTCTGCCACCATGCTTTATAGGGGTTTGCTGAATGCTTTGTACCCATTGTGCTGGGAGGAGCTTACTCTGCCACCATGCTTTATAGGGGTTTGCTGAATGCTTTGCACCCATTGTGCTGGGATGGTCATTCTCTGCCACCATGCTTTATAGGGGTTTGCTGAATGCTTTGTACCCATTGTGCTGGGATGAGCTTACTCTGCCACCATGCTTTATAGGGGTTTGCTGAATGCTTTGTACCCATTGTGCTGGAAGGAGCTTACTCTGCCACCATGCTTTATACGGGTTTGCTGAATGCTTTGTACCCATTGTGCTGGGATGAGCTTACTCTGCCACCATGCTTTATAGGGGATTGCTGAATGCTTTGTACCCATTGTACTGGGAGGAGCTTACTCTGCCACCATGCTTTATAGGGGTTTGCTGAATGCTTTGCACCCATTGTGCTGGGAGGAGCTTACTCTGCCACCATGCTTTATAGGGGTTTGCTGAATGCTTTGTACCCATTGTGCTGGGAGGAGCTTACTCTGCCACCATGCTTTATAGGGGTTTTACCGAATGCTTTGTACCCATTGTGCTGGTATGGGCTTACTCTGCCACCATGCTTTATAGGGGTTTTACCAAATGCTTTGTACCCATTGTGCTGGGATGGTCTTACTCTGCCACCATGCTTTATAGGGGTTTGCTGAATGCTTTGTACCCATTGTGCTGGGAGGAGCTTACTCTGCCACCATGCTTTATAGGGGTTTGCTGAATGCTTTGCACCATTGTGCTGGGAGGAGCTTACTCTGCCACCATGCTTTATAGGGGTTTGCTGAATGCTTTATACCCATTGTGCTGGGATGAGCTTACTCTGCCACCATGCTTTATAGGGGTTTGCTGAATGACACATGTATCAGAGATGGAGGGATGAGCACAGCCGCTTGTGTCCCGCTCTGCACATCGGTCCTTCCCTGTATCAGGCCCAGTAGTCACTGATAAACTCCACTTGGAAGAACCAATAGTTGGTAACATTCATCCATCACCAGAAAATGGGAAGAGGGGATTCTACAAACTATTTGTTCTTCTAAGTAGATTCTATCAGTAAATACTGATTATTAAGCATCAATAGTGAAGTGCACCCTGAGATATTATGTGTAAGTGATAATAAATAAGAAGAGAATAAGCCTTACCCAGCAATTCACAGAAAGCCTCTCTCTCCTTCTGTCCGAGGAAAGTAGACAGGGAATCTTGGCTGCTGTCTACTCTCCTCCTCTTAGCAGGATGTAACTCGGCTGGCGTCCTGTGATTAGGAAGTTTTCTCTATTATATATGATATTAATGATCAGTTACAGTATTTTCAAATGAAAGATAATGGATACTATGTAGCATCCTTACATGCCCCTCTGCAATTCATTGTTTGCTGTATTATGTGTGCGCCCAGCACAGGAGGGTAACATACCGCTTTTGGGAAATGCCATCATAAAATGGGGGTGCAGCTACTTTTGCAGGATGGTAGTTCTGGCTAATATGCTCATAGTGATAACAGTTATAATGTGAGGTTATAATAATATCATCCTACTGAGAGTATAACAGCAATCCCCAATTAGTGGCCTCTCCTAAGTGCTAATAGTAATCCAAATAGTTTTGCAGGTAGAAACTCTGCAGCCACCCACAAATCAGGTCATTCCTCTGTAAATGTGCTTTAATCTTATTTAAATACTTTGTCCCAGAAAATGATGATTTGCATGTGGAATCATTGTGAGGGTCATATTGGCTCTATGACTGAATACATTTTTTTTATTTATTCTTCAAAGAGAATATTAGATGTAAAACTATAATAAAGTCAGGTGTGTATTTACTAAGCCTTGGATGGAGATAAAATGGACGGAGATAAATTACCAGCAATCAGCTCCTAACTGCCATGCCACAGACTGTGTTTGAAAAATGACAGTTAGGAGCTGGTTGGCTGGTACTTTATCATCATACACTTTATCTCCATCCAAGGCTTAGTAAGCAGACCCTTAGTTACAAATCTGTACCCTCTATACTGGCCTGCAGAAATCAGTGGTATTGTATATCTGCATAATATCTGACTCTACTATGTGCACAGTCACCTATACACTATTTATATCCCATTACCAGTGTGACCTCCATTACTACTCACCCTATAGCTTACTATTGTAGTGACTAGCTTATGGTTCTTACCCACTGTCCATAGCTCTGATGTCACTCACAGCCAGCAAAGACTGAAGAGTATAAGTCCTAAATAAACTAAATAAAACTAATATCTATCTAAAAAGTAAAAAAATATAGAAAATATAATAAAATACTAACTAATACTAACTAATTCTAAGTAGAAAATAATAAAATAAATGAAATATATATAAATAGAAAAATATAAAATATAACTAAATATAAATAAAACTACTGCCTATATCTAATTCTAAGTATAATATAATAAATGAAATATAAATATAACTTATCCTACTACCTATATCTAATGCTAAGTATAATATAATAAAATAAATGAAATATATATATAAAACTTATAAAATATAACTTATCCTAATGCCTATATCTAATGCTAAGTATAATATAATAAAATAAATGAAATAAATATATAACTATCTAGCTAATTAAATCAATAAAGAAGAAATGCAACTAAAGTCTTATGCTCGTCAGTGGTCTGGCTGTTATGTCATAAGACTCCAGAGCTCTCAGCCAGGTTGAACAATCACAAGTGATGTCACAATGACAACCTTTGATGACTAATGTTTTAGTGCTGTTGTCATGGATACAACATGACTTAAAGGGGCCACTGAGGCTAAAATGCTGCATTACATAAAGGAACTAATAGTAACATTTACAATTACATATCACATCTATCTCAGTAACCTGTCAGCAATGAATATATGTGACATGAGGCAGTAATTGTGGTGGAAGACTTTGTCATATGCATATCAGCTTTCCAGTTTTTAGGTCTACTGAGAAAACTTGCAGTTATCCTGTCTTAGGCCTCTGACACATCAGCTAATGGTTTGGCTGCTATGGGGCCCAGAGGTGAGAGGCCCAGGCAATGCTAAAGGAGTACAGCAATGGGTCCAATGCATTCCCAGTGATGTCCCAATTGGCATCTAGGGGGAAGGGGGTATAAGCGAATACTATCTACAAATATTGCTATAGGCACAATGATACAATGTTCCACAGAGGTGTATTAGTGATAGTGACCCGGATCTCTGTGATTACATTGGCCCTCATTCAGAGCCACTCGCAAACAGCAGTACGCTCGTTGCGTTCCGATGTTGACTAACCACGCATGCGTCGGTGTTACACTGCGCATGTGCGTACGGCAGATTGCGAGCTTTTTTTCTGTCGTTCCTAAAATAGCGTACAGGAAGTGACATGTCAAATGTGATTGACAGAACAGGGCGTTTTTGGGTGTTGACGGGGGTGGAGATGGAAAAACGCAGGCGTGGTGAGGCGTTTTTGGGGCGTACATACATTAGCAGATGCGAACGTCAAATGTGTTCGGACCGTCACATACGTCACTGGAACATCCTCTTTCCCTTCAAAATGCTCGCACAGTTTAGGGTCTGGATTACTCGACCACATTGGCGATGGCCTTCTCCTCCGTCCCGGGACTCCACGATGTTGCAGCGATTAATCGCGGGTGGTCACAAAAGCAATTAGTGTTGTATTGAAAACCGGCTTGGTATGTGTTTGGAAAGCAGTTTATTGGGATAGCACAAAACCGTACGCAGGTGGAAATCATACCTGCTAATGTCAGGATTACACAATCAATTGGCGTACATTTTTTGGGTTTTTTTTTGGCCTCAATTTGTTGTTTATGGCCTGTTGTGACAATAATGTCATCATGTTTTAATTAGCTCCCCCTTTTTTTTTTAATGTGCAATTTGCATCGTTATGTGATTTTTTAAACGTTCCTTCAAGAGGCCTTTTTTTTATACAAATGAAATGGTTTTTGGTGTCCTTTTTTGCCTTTAGGGCCAGGATTAAATGTAACCCATTTGTACAATAATGTCACAATACAATGTCAGATTTTTTTCATAAATTTATTGTTTAAACACAAACCAATTGGCATAATATTTTTTTTTTTTTTCTGCCAAAGATACTTTTTATCAAAAATAAATAATCAATAACTGATAACATAAACGTACAAAAATAACTTAAAAACATTTCACAAGAAAGGAGAGGGAAGTTTTGACCAGAAAGGAATATGAGCCAAGCACAGAAGGAGTGTGGGAAAAGTCGCCATTGCTGTCACCGTTTTTTCGCCCGTTTGGATGGGGGAGGGTGGGCGCCAGACCGGGTCCGGGATGCCATCGGGCTGGCCTGTCCAGAGGCAGATGTTGTGGCCTCTGGACTAGGCACAGGGCTAGGCACATTTGGAGGATTGGCTGATGTTGTGCCAGAGGTGGAGGATCCTGATGTTCCGGCAGGAAGGGAGGTCGGCTCCACCATGTGCTGGCGAACGAGCTGCTCCAGGGCATCGGCGATGCGGATGTTGGCCCTGGTATTTTCTGCCAGGGCCTGACCAATGGTCACGTTGGCCGCAGCATTTTGCTCCAGGGCCTCAGCCACCCGTATCAGACTGGCGTCCATCCTCTGCAGAATCTCCGTATGGAAATCCGATTTGAAATTGAGTTCTGTGAGGAGGCCCACTGCCTGCGAGGGGGCACGGCCTGGATTGGCTTCTGCAGGGTCCTCAGCCGGATGTACTGGTTCCTCCCCTGCAGAGCCAGCAGAAATTCTGCGGCCAAGGCTTCCCTCTGGAGCAGACTCATCCGCCTGTGTCTCTGTTGGAAAAATGAGAAAAGACTCACATTAGAATCTACATATTGGCACAATAGCATTTCAGAGTTGGTGACATCACAATACTTACCTGGGCCAACATGAGGAGCCGCAAAGTCTGGCATGTCCGTATCCATGTTGGACACGCCAAACACCTCCACAGGCTGCACACACCCCTGTGCCAGCTCTTCTAAATCTGTCAACTCCAATGACACAGGGGTGGGACCCCCACCTGTCCCCCTTGCATGCCTAGCCCTGTCCGCGAGTTTTTGCTTTAGGCGATATTTGAAGTCGCCCCATCTGTGGGGAAAAATGGAAGCCATTATCCTTTGGTTTAAAATGGGGTTTGTTTTTAGGGGGGGCAAGGGTTTACTTACCGCCGTTTGACATCCCGGGCTAGACGGACATAATCACCCACTCTATTGACAGCAACGGCTACCTCTTCCCACATTCTCCACTTCTGGCTTAGACTCATATTCCTGTCTGCCTGTGGCAGGATGACCACACACTTCTGGATCAAAACCTCCATCTCCTTTCTTGTGAAATGTGGCTGCCTTTTTTTTTTGCCCGCTTTGGCCGGAATACTGGGCCCAGCAGCCTCTTCCATGTCATCCTCCTCACCTATTTGTGTAAATTTACAGAATTCACAAAATCACAACTTGCCTAATCTTATGTTTCAAATTAATCGTTGATAGAAAATGCATGAAAGACTTACCGCCTGACTCTTGTGCATTTTTTCCCTGGTCTGTCGCCATGTCTGAGGTCCAAACAAGAAATACACCAGAATTTGAATGTGTTTTCGTGACGTATTTATACATGCGTCCTTATTTTGCGGCCGCATCATTGATTGTGCGGCCCTATGATCCCTCCTTAATTTGTGCGGGAAACGAAACACTATTTATGGCTTGGTGTGTCTCAAGTCGAGGTGGCGTTTTTGGATTGTTGGAGGTTATCTTGGCTGGAGTTTATTGATTGCGTAGAAAGGAGTTGGAGGTTGGAGATTCGTTTGTTGGTTAGATTTGCGTTTTTTTTTCCGTTATCTTTGTTGGTTTATATTTTTGGGACCTCGTTTGTTGATTTGGTAAGTTTTGTGAAGTCTAACTTTTGTTCAATTGTTGTTTCATTGTGTTTCGTATATTTTGTAATTTTTGGATACCTAATTTATTCTATCTTAGATTTTGTTTATTTTCGACCCCAAAGACCTTTTGATTTTGCATCTTAGATATTTGCTCTTGGTAAGTCCATTTTTTATCTTGTATTAGCGAACTAATTAGCACATTTTTAGTAGTTACTCTTGTGACTTGTATTAGCGAACTAATTAGCGCATTTTTAGTAGTTACTCTTGTGACTTGTATTAGCGAACTAATTAGCACATTTTTAGTAGTTACTCTTGTGACTTGTATTAGCGAACTAATTAGCGCATTTTTAGTAGTTACTCTTGTGACTTGTATTAGCGAACTAATTAGCACATTTTTAGTAGTTACTCTTGTGACTTGTATTAGCGAACTAATTAGCGCATTTTAAACAGCTTAATAATCATTCTAACTTTTTGATGGTTTAGCTTTCGCTTTTTGAGCCAACATTTCGACCCGTTTTGATGTACTGTGTTAAATGTCGCTTTGCGGTTTTGCTAAATGGGTGTTTGGCATATTTGAACTTTGGTCTAGCACAAAATGTATCCACAAAAATGCACAGAGTGAAATGTGTCAAGTAATTTTGTTGTTTATTTTCAGTTTGGACGTATCATGACAATACCCCGGCATGTAAGCAGCAATGGATGGTATCATCAAGCTAAGTTGTTTTAATATAGTTTTGGGGTGGGTCAAAAGCCTTACTTTGAAATTTTTGAATTTTAGGTTGATCTGGGGAGGATTGTTCTGGCCATGCTCCCGGAAGCCGACCAACCTCAATCTCATCCCAGGCATAGGCATCGTAGGCATGCAAGGCCCCAGATATTTCGAACACGTGTCACCCTTTTTGGAATGCCCGATGATGAGGTTTTAAGACGCTACCGTCTACCTCCCAAAATCATCATAGACACTCTCTCATTAATAGAAAGTGATCTTGAGCGGCAAATTGACAGTCCAACAGCAATACCACCACTGACGCAATTTATGGCGGTGTTACATTTCTGTGCCTCAGGATCATTTCAAACAACGGTGGGAATAGTGGCGGGCATCTCCCAATCCTCCTTTTCCCGGATCCTGAGGGCAGTGATGGAGGCACTTTTCAAGCACCTCCATCATTTTATTCAAATGCCTTTGGATATGGGTGCCCTTAGTGTGGCCAAGGCCAATTTTTACCAAATAGCTGGCTTCCCACACATCATAGGGGTTGTGGATGGTACTCACATACCACTTCAGCCTCCAGCACGGCTGGAGGCAATATTTAGAAACAGGAAACACTATCACTCCCTGAATGTAATGGTGGTATGTGATGCCTCCCTCCAGATCCTGTCCCTGAATGCTAAGTTACCAGGAAGTGCACATGACTCCTTCGTCATCCGGCAATCAGGGATATGGCAGAAATTAACCAACCTACAAGCTGGTGATGTGTGGCTTCTGGGTAAGTGGAGACCTTTAGTACATAACAATGTTAAGCTTGATACACAGTGTTCCTGATGTTGTCTCTTATTTTTCACAGGAGACAGTGGATACCCTTGCATGTCCTGGCTGCTCACTCCTTATTTGGCTCCCACACCAGGCCCACAAAGTGAGTATAATTCCGCACTTACAGCCACCAGGCAAGTGGTGGAGCGCTGTATCGGCCTTTTAAAAGGCCAATTCAGATGCCTCCACCGCTCTGGTGGCGAGCTCATGTATTTGCCGGATATGGTGTCGAAAATTGTGGTCCTGTGTGGGATATTTCACAACATCGCCATAAGGAGTGGTGTCCCAATGCAGCCAGAGGATGCCTTACCTGAGGATGGCCCCCCCGAGGTTGGTCGGAGGTCAGTATGTGGGGGGGCCATACGCGATGATGTGGTGGCCAGATTTTTTAGGTAAGTTTGACCCAAACTACAGTGTTTATACCTAATGTGTTTGTGTTTGTTTGCGAACATCTAATTTATTTATTTTTTTTCACCATCTTCTGTTTGTTCACATAATCTTTGGCACTCCAACGCTCACTACTTCCTGCTACCCTTACCAAACCTGGATCTGGTGATTTTGTCCATATATTCTGGAACCCATATCGCAACGCCATGTTTGTGGAATCATGTTGGCATGGTCCTTCGTCAACCAGTTCTTGATTGTTTTTTTTAATTAAATATTTTATTTGTATGTGTTGTATTTGAGATTATCACTGTTTTTTTTTTTTTGGGGACTGACCACTTTGATTTCTCATTTATGTTGTGAATAAATGTTTGGAGAGTGAAATGGTCTTCCTTTTTTTGGACGTTAACAGCAAGTGTAACCAGGTTAACACACCTTACAATTGACTAAGGGGTAATCCAGTACTGACACCAGTTGATGTAAACTGAAATATGTTTGCAGGTTCCCAACCCACACCAAAAGGAAGCCTGTCCAAACCTTTGGATTTTGAAGATTGGCCTAAGCAGCTTGCACACCAACTAGGAACCTGTAAAATGGCGAAATATCTAATTGACACTACACCCAAAAAGGGAAATGACATTGTTACTGTTATGTGTTTCTTGTGGCTGTTTAACATACAAATACAAAATACAATCTAACTTTTAAAAAAGGGAAATCCTTGCAGGAACAGTCTACTTATGTCAGGGAAAACTATTTGTGTTTTTGAAAAAAAGAATGAGCCAGAACGTATATTAGAACTACAAAATTTATTTACAAAACGAAAATAAACAAAAAAAACTACTGGCGAAGGATGCCAGACAGCCGGTCAAGGGCCACAAGAATGCCAATGACATGTTGGCGCATCTGGCCAACACAATCGTCCACCTCTTGTCGACGCCTCTGTTCCTCTGTGGGTGAGAAAAGTGTGTGGATTAATAAAACAATAGGGAATCCACATTAAAAAAACAAAAACACAACGAAATCACTCCTAAACCGAAAAAAGAAAAACCAAAACAAAAAGGGGGTGCTGGCAAAAATACAAGGCCTATGTACAAATTCACACAGGTGTGATATGTGTATGTTGAAATCAGCAGGAAGAGGTAAAGGCAAACTGCTAAATCACCAAAAGTAAACCAAACAAGCACGAATAAAGGCACGACACATGATTACATACAAACAGTTTGTGGTTAAAAAAAATGAGAAAGAAAAACATACCGGGAGCCAAAACGGGAGCTCCGGAAGTCCCTCCATGTTCCTCCTCGGAGGAGCCTTCATTCCCCAAAGAACGGGGAGGGGTAATGATGGACTCCGGGGAGGGGGTAATTGGAAGAGGGGTGGGTGGAGGAGAGGGGGAAGTGGGACGGAGGGGAAGGAGGCCCGACAGTTCCGGGAGAGGGTCTGGGAAGGCTGGGGAGGAGTGGGGTATAGGGGAAATATTTGGGGTGGAGTGTTGGCTGGGGGTTGGGGATAGTGGCCGGGAACGCCGTCTGGCCGGACGGTGACGGCGTAGTCTTGGCTGTCCTCCTAAAATATGTCAAACAAATTGAGGTTAGTTTCTGGCCAAATCAGGGGCCCAAATAAAAAAAAAAAAACTAGCAACAAAAAACATGCAAAAAGGAGTAGAATGAAACAAACAGAAATAGAGGGAAAACAAGCACACGCTGATATGAGGACAAATAATTAATAGGACAGACAGGAAAACATGCACACGCAGATATGAGGACAAATAATTAATAGGACAGACAGGAAAACATGCACACGCAGATATGAGGAAAAATAATTAATAGGACAGACAGGAAAACATGCACACGCAGATATGAGGACAAATAATTAATAGGACAGACAGGAAAACATGCACACGCAGATATGAGGACAAATAATTAATAGGACAGACAGGAAAACATGCACACGCAGATATGAGGACAAATAATTAATAGGACAGACAGGAAAACATGCACACGCAGTTTGCCCCACAAACACAAACATGAAAACCACAATACATAACACTTACTTTCAAGGATCTGCATGCGAAAGCATGCCAGCAAGCGGGGCGTTCGCCGTTGCAGGTCTGACCACCTGCGCTCAAGCTGCCCGATGTTGCGGCGTGAACCCAACGACCGCAGGCGGGACCGTGCCTCCGCATACGCGGAGCGCTTCTGCCGGTTGGTGATGGGTGGAGGCTGGCTGGTGATCCGCCTATCCATCACCTCCGTAAGCACCAGCAGCTCGCGCCTGGTGAATGCGGAGGCTCTCATGATGGCAATGGAGTTTTTCATACAAAACATTTTTGATAAAGTGTGGCAAAAATTTCTGATTGGCTAATGTATTTTGGAAATTAACAGGAGCAATTTTATTGGTTAGTGTATGAGTCATGTGTTCAACAGGGCCAGAAATCTCTGGAGAGTTATGATAGGCTTGATGCAGTGACATGCGTTTGCAAATTTAAATAAAGAAATGAACCCCGGAAAATATGCGGGGATCCACACCAATAGAACAATTGTTTAATTGTGGTTCACATGTTTTTTGAACAATAAAAGCGAATGTTCCATCCGTACGTATTCTGCGGGTAAACACAAACACGGACAAGAGTAAAGTTTCTTGCATTGTGTTGAAAAAAAAAAAACAATTAAGCTAATTGATACATTGATTGGCATGATACGATTGAGGGAGGTAGGCAGAATAAAGGAGCAGGTAATCGACATCTGACAAGGCCACTTCCTGTTTCACTTGTGCGTGCGTTCCCTTCAAGCCATTTCGGGGATGTACGCTCGCTATTTCGCACGCTCGTTAGTTAGAGGAGGGGTCGCCTGAGTTTAGGGAGGAATTTTAGATGCGAACGAAAATACGAGCGAGCCATTGAATTTAAATAATTTTGTACGTACGCCTAACGTACGTGCGCCCGCTTGCGAGTGGCTCTGAATGAGGGCCATTGTCTGCTATATTATGGAAAGATAAAGGGCCTTATTTATCAATGAGTTTTATCATTCACAATGAGTGACAAACCTCGCTGCGTATGATAATGGTGCTCCAGCCAATCAGCTCCCAACTGTCAACTGTTAGAGAAATGACAGTTGGGAGCTGATTGGCTGGAGCACCATTATCATACGCAGTGAGATTTGTGACATTTATAACTCGTTTTGGTGATGGGGGTCAAAGTGTGAGTGACAGGTTACTGGGGTGTGGGATATGCTGGCACTCACAGTTTCATCGCTATACAATCATTATGGGCCGTATTCATCATCCGGGGCCATATGGCAGGGTCATCATTGCTCCGGTGTGGGGACAGCTGCTCTGAAAAGCATCTTTCCCCTCAGTTAGTATCACAGCTATAGAAGTATCTGCGTTACTTACCTCTCCCCCAACTGTGCTCCTACACATGCCTGACCCAAGGTCACATGTGCGCAAGGCCACTGGGGAGCCAATGAGGAGGGGGCAGAGGGACGCTCGGATCTCTCTTTGCATCCCTGGAGTTGGTGCTTTTTCCTGCAAGCAAACTCCGAAACTGTCAGTATTGTTAGATTGCTGAGTATAAGGTGTTCCTATTCTGACCCCTGATGATGAATGGCCGGTAACCTAAATATGCGGAATAATAGTGTTTCCTCATGGTTACCGGCCATTTATTGTGTGATGAATAGGCCCCCTAGTCCTCATGCATTTATGAATAGTCTAATTGCACATACCTGAATTTGTGGTTACTTATATCAGCTACTGACTATTGGGCCTGATCCAGCATGGAGCGCAAACGTAACCGCGTACGCATATCGGTCTATGGTGTGTACTGCGCATGTGTATACACCACAGTGCGCATGATAGTATTACGGTCACACTGCGATCACGCACACAGAAAGAACGCCATCGCAGAGTGAGTGACGGGATGTCAGTATTTCGGGGTGATGACGGGGGAGTGGTCAGAGAAACGCAGGCACGCCAGTCTGTATGAACGCCGTTAAATGGCCGTGCATAAATTAGCCACTGCGACGGCATACGCAGCTTGTGTACTTACTGAGACTTGTAATTTCTTGGTCAGAGCTGCTGTAATTGTGAGTGAGGGGCCGATATTACTCGATGTTACTGATGTGTACGCAGGACTGCGAGGTATTGTAGATGTGAGAAAGCGGTAGTGGGCGTCTCTATGCCGGCTGTGCGATTGCAAACATTAGCGTATTATCGCAGCAGCTCTGCATGTGATTACGGAGCTGCGATCGCAATAGCAATTCATACGGAATCAGGCCCATTATGTTCTGCGCTAATTTACAGCTTATTAGTTGCTACATTCTAGGGATGATTATGATTCTTCAGGGCTCTGGTCCTAATTCAGCGCGGATCACAAGCTTGTACTCGCACGCCCCTGACTGCTGCGCAATTATGTAAATGAATGCGATCACACTGCCGCCGCAGCACAAGATGCAGATGCCCAGCACTACACAAAGCCGCCCCCTTACCTTTACTCACAGCCACAATAGTTAGCAATACAGCGAAAACATCGAGAACCATCGGACACATACGCACAGTTGTGGATGACCTGACCTCACTCACAAACAGCTAAACTTCCTGCACGCAGTGAGCGCTCAGGCTGCGTATGCCGTCACATTGGCTCATTTTCTGCACGCCCCTATAACGGCGTTGAAACGTACTGGCACGCCTGCGTTTCACTGGCCACCCCCCGTCACCACCCCCAAATGGCTACTTCCTGTCATTCACTTTATGCTGAGACTGTGCGCTCACTGCGATCACTTCCCGATCGCAGCGACTGGTTCACACGTGCACTGCGATGCATACGCACATGCAGGACGCAAAAATCAGCGTGCGTATTCTCATCTGCGCTCCTTGCTGAGTCAGGCCCTCTAGTCACTAATATTACATCACCTATATAACTGAGTCACTAATATTACATCACCTATATAACTGAGTCACTAATATTACATCACCTATATAACTGAGTCACTAATATTACATCACCTATATAACTGAGTCACTAATATTACATCACCTATATAACTGAGTCCCTAATATTACATTACCTATATAACTGAGTCACTAATATTACATCACCTATATAACTGAGTCACTAATATTACATTACCTATATAACTGAGTCACTAATATTACATTACCTATATAACTGAGTCACTAATATTACATTACCTATATAACTGAGTCACTAATATTACATCACCTATATAACTGAGTCACTAATATTACATCACCTATATAACTGAGTCACTAATATTACATCACCTATATAACTGAGTCACTAATATTACATTACCTATATAACTGAGTCACTAATATTACATCACCTATATAACTGAGTCACTAATATTACATTACCTATATAACTGAGTCCCTAATATTACATTACCTATATAACTGAGTCACTAATATTACATCACCTATATAACTGAGTCACTAATATTACATTACCTATATAACTGAGTCACTAATATTACATCACCTATATAACTGAGTCACTAATATTACATTACCTATATAACTGAGTCACTAATATTACATTACCTATATAACTGAGTCACTAATATTACATCACCTATATAACTGAGTCACTAATATTACATTACTTATATAACTGAGTCACTAATATTACATTACCTATATAACTGAGTCACTAATATTACATTACCTATATAACTGAGTCACTAATATTACATCACCTATATAACTGAGTCACTCACTAACTGAATCGTGCACAGGTGACTGACTATGAGGATTATTACTATGTTATATTCAGTCCTTACCTAGAATGTGCTATTTACACAATTCATTACATCCACATATCACACAACAGCTAAGGTCAGGATTATAGCGCCTGGGTGTGGTGTGATTTGCCGACAGCTGTCATGTCAACATTCATCATGCCTACACAGATGATATGTCGACATGATAACTGTCCCTGGTGGCCTAGTAGTGTCTTATCTACTCCTAGCCGCAGCGACTTCTTCCGGATCACGTGTGGAGCTGTTTTCTTTCAGTGACTTGTCAACAGCAGAGATCCGGTGAGTATTTTCCCCATTATCCCAAATCCTAATTCTTATCTACTAATCATAACCCTCCCCCTAGTGCCCAACCGGGGAGGGGGCTGCTCCAGCCTGTGTTTTCGGAAATGGAGTCATGTCTCCCCCATTTCCTGGGATTGGCCAGGCCGGTCTCTGTGTGGAAAGACGCAGATTTCCTGGCTTCAGCAATGTAGGTAAGATGCCATAGTGAGAAGCCTTTGGCTTTCTCAGCTGGCCTGAAGCTGCGATCAATTGTCACCATGGTGATTGCAGTTGCGTCTTCGGATACAGCACTCGGATCGCAGATGCTGACAGGAGGCGTCTATTTCCGTCAGACGTTTCCTGCAGCATTAGCCTATTACACATCGCTGGGGTGACCACAGACCTAGTAGCCATGTGTCCTGTGCCTACATCAGCATCCGGTCCCATACTACAAAGTATTGTTCTGTGTCATCCATGGGTGTACTCTATCTATAATGGCTGCAGTGTGGTTGTGTTACCCTCGGGCCCCTGTGTCACTAACTGGTGTCTGTGTACACGGATTGTATTTACCACATATTCCATTACAGCGTTATCATGATGCTGTTATTTATCTATGTTACACACTGGATTATCATCCTAAGGATTGTTATTACTATTACAGGTTGAGTCTCCCATATCCAAATATTCCAAAATACGGAATATTTTTAACATGACTGAGATAAGGAAACCTTTGTTTTTTGATGGTTCATAGTACACAAACTTTATTTAAGGCACAAAAATATAAAAAATATTGTATACAATTACCTTCAGGCTGTGTGTATAAGGTGTATATGAAACATAAATGAATTTCATGTATGTACACAAACTTTGTTTGAGCCACAAATTATTGAAAATATTGTATAAAATGACCTTCAGGCTCAGTGTATAAGGTGTATATAACACATAAATGCATTCTATGTTTAGATTTGGGTCCCTTTCCCAAGATATTTTCAAATGGTACAGTATGCACATATTCCAAACCACGGAATATTTCGATATCCAAAATACCCCTGGTCCCAAGCATTTTGGATATGGGAGACTCAACCTGTAACGGAATTACACATTTACAGTTACAGACACAGAGGGGCCCATTCATCATTACTAACAATTATCTGGAGGTAATTAGGTGTAGAACTCGCATGGAGACCTACCTAATTACCAGAGGAATCCATCATTCCTCCTCCCCATAACTATCTATTCCAAAAAGCTGTCACTTTTGCGATGACAGCTTTTCGGTAAATAGATAGTTATCTCAATCTACACTAATTTACCGCAGCTAGAATCCGTTCTGCGCATGCGCTGTTACCTGTTACATTCGTAAAGCCAGCGCATGTGCAGCACTGCCTACAGCGGCGGTAAGTTTGTGTCCCTCCCAACCCCCTCCCTCTCGCTCACTTCCCCCCATCCCCGCACTTATCTGCCCGCTGCAGCGCCTCCAGATCCGATTACTGTGCTGATACATGGTCTCCCGGCAGCACACAGTACAGTTTAGAGAAAGAAAAAAAAACTTTTTTTTTCTTTCTAAACTTTATTGTGTTCTGCTGGGAGAGTATGGTAATGACTTAATAAATAATAATAGTAATAATAATAATAATAATAATAATAATAATAATATCACATTGTTGGGGAAGTTGTGTTTTATGCTTATAGTGATCAGGATGTAGTATTTTTGCTGCCACTGATGCACAAGCGTTAGCGGGTTGGATACTGGTTGCCAGCTATTGGGATCCCGGGCGGTCAGAATCCCAACATCGGCATCCCGACCAGGTTATAATCCCGACGCCTAGAGGAAAGTAAGCCTAACCTAACTCCTATACCTCCCACTAACCCTTACACACCCACTAACCCCAATACTTACCTTCGGGATCTCTGCGGTCAGGATGCCAGCGCTGGTAGTCTGGTGTTGGCATTCTGAACGCCGGCATCCCAGTGGTCGGGATTATGACCGTATCCTGCTGTAGCCATGTCTGAATAATATAACACAAAGAATCATGACTGTTTGTTAGTTATGGTGCCAGTATTATCATATTTTGGATCAGTGATATCAGTTTATTTTTTTTTGCTGATATCATTCAGAGTGCTGGGGGATACCCTTTGCTGTTTCTTTGGAGTAGTATACTCTAAGGGTTATACTGCACTGTGGGAGCTTGGAGGCATTATACTCTTAGGGTTATACTGCACTGTACAGTCAGGGTTTAAGGGCAGGGCCGTTTCTAGGGGCAGGCGACCCGTGCAATCGCACGGGGCGCGCTGCCTCCTACCCCTGCTGTAGAAACAGCATGTTAACTGCCGGGCGCCCGCTGAGATTCAGTTACCAGCGGGCGCCCGGCAGAGCAGAGCAGCCGGAGACGGAGGCTCCGGCTTCCGGCTCCCACAATGTGCACTATGGGAGGACGTCATGACGTCTTTCCCATAGTGCAGAGAGAGGAGCAGCCGAGCGGAGCGGACGCCAGAGCTGGGGCCAGAGCGGGGCTGAAGGTAAGTGTTACTGTTTTTTTTTTTTTTTGTGTGTGTGTGCAGGCAGCCTGGACAATACTTGGGGGGAGCCACCACTACTGGGGGCACCTGGGCACAGCTACTAGGGACATTACTCTGGGGGCACTTCTACTGGGGTTATTGCTTAGGAGGCACCACTACTGGGTGCATTACTCAGGGGCCAGGGGCACTTCTACTGGGGGCACTAATACAGGGGCATTAATACTGGGGAATTTATAAAGGGGACACTAGTACAGGGGGCATTACTATTGGGGGCAATACAACTGGGGACACTACTACTGGGGCACTACAACAGGAACCATTACTATTGGGGGCATTACTGATGGGGGCATGACTACAGGGGACATGACTACAGGGGGCACTGCATAAGTTACACTACCACTGTGGGCACTGCATACGGGGCATAAATACAGGGGACACTGCATATGGGGACAACTACAGGGGGCACTGCATAATGGGCACTTTTGCCTGAGAGCCAGTGGGGGGGAAGCCTAAGACCTGTCGGGATGGAATGGCAAGGGAGGGGGCTGGAATGGTAAGGGAGGGGGCTGGAATGGTAAGGGAGGGGAGAGAATGGTAAGGGAGGGGGCTGGAATGGTAAGGGAGGGGAGAGAATGGTAAGGGAGGGGGCTGGAATGGTAAGGGAGGGGAGAGAATGGTAAGGGAGGGTAGAGAATGGTAAGGGAGGGGGCTGGAATGGTAAGGGAGGGGAGAGAATGGTAAGGGAGGGGGCTGGAATGGTAAGGGAGGGGGCTGGAATGAAGTGTGTATTATGTGAATCATGTTTTTTCAATGTGTTTTATGTGGTTCTGGATTTAATAATGTATTTGAGGTGGATGTGGTTTTAAAACGTAGTTTATGTGCCTCTGGCTTTTCCAATATATTTTATGTGGAAGTGGTTTGTTGCAGTGTATTTTATGTGGATCTGGCTGGGCTCGCTCCCAACGCGACTAAAACCGGGTGTGATGCAAGGTCATACTTCTGCAAATGTCACACCACAGGCATGCACACAGAAATGCGGCGTGGACTTGTGACAGCTAGGCCACACCCCATTTTTTGAGCGCGCGCCTCCGGTGCGCGCATGCTGTCTGTCTTTTATTTAGCTACATATATTTTTCAGCGCTTTGCCTCTGACAGGTTAGACACCCTTGTACTCAGTAGTCACGGTGGCTGTCATTCTGTGGTCTTTCTAGATCACACTCCCTTACTGTGATACCACACCCCCTCATGATGACGCCATGCCCACTCCACAATATTACTGCTTCGAGGGGGGGGGGCGCATTTTGACTGCTCGCACTGGGAGCCTCAGACCCTAGAAACTGCCCTGCTTAAGGGTATTATTCTCTGATGATCATACTGTACTGTAGGGGTTTAGGTATTATATTCTGATGGTTATACTGTACTTTGGGTGCTTGGGGTATTATAATCTGAGGGGTATAATGTACTGTGGAGACTTTGGGTACTCTACTCTAAGGTTATACTGCACTCTGAGGGTTGAGGTATTATACTCTGAGGGTTATACTGCAGTGTGGGGACTTGGGGATATTATACTCTAAAGTTGGGTACACACTGACAGATATATCGGTCCAATCTGTCTGGTGGGAAGGAAAACCTGGTAATGTATGGGAGCAAATACCATTAGAAATTTGCTCCAAAACCCTGGAAGACAGACCAGATTTTCCTTTCCACCAGACAGATTGGACAGATATATCTGTCAGTGTGTACCACACTTAAGAGTTATACTATACTGTGGGGGCTTGTGGGTATTATACACTGAGGGTTATACTGCTCTGTGGGAACTTGGGGGTATTATACTCTGAGGGTTATACTGCACTGTGAGAGCTTGGGGGTATTATACTCTGAGGGTTATACTGTACTGTGAGAGCTTGGGGGTATTATACTCTGAGGGTTACACTGCACTGTGAGAGCTTGGGGGTATTATACTCTGAGGGTTACACTGCACTGTGAGAGCTTGGGGGTATTATACTCTGAGGGTTATACTGTACTGTGAGAGCTTGGGGGTATTATACTCTGAGGTTACACTGCACTGTGAGAGCTTGGGGGTATTATACTCTGAGGGTTACACTGTACTCTGAGAATTTGGGGGTATTATACTCTAATGGTTACACTGCACTGTGAGAGCTTGGGGGTATTATACTCTGAGGGTTATACTGCACTGTGGGAACTTGGGGGTATTATACTCTGAGGGTTATACTGCACTGTGAGAGCTTGGGGGTATTATACTCTGAGGGTTATACTGTACTGTGAGAGCTTGGGGGTATTATACTCTGAGGGTTATACTGCACTGTGAGAGCTTGGGGGTATTATACTCTGAGGGTTACACTGCACTGTGAGAGCTTGGGGGTATTATACTCTGAGGGTTACACTGCACTGTGAGAGCTTGGGGGTATTATACTCTGATGGTTACACTGCACTGTGAGAGCTTGGGGGTATTATACTCTGAGGTTACACTGCACTGTGAGAGCTTGGGGGTATTATACTCTGATGGTTACACTGCACTGTGAGAGCTTGGGGGTATTATACTCTGATGGTTACACTGCACTGTGGGAGCTTGGGGGTATTATACTCTGAGGGTTATACTGCACTCTGAGAACTTGGGGGTATTATACTCTGAGGTTATACTGTACTTTGGGTGCTTGGGGGTATTATAATCTGAGTGTTATACTGTACAGTCAGGGCTTTGGGATATTACACTCTGAGGGTCATACTGTACTGTAGGGGTTTTAGGTATTATATTCTGAAGGTTACTCTGTACTTTGGGTGCTTGGGGTATTATACTCTGAGGATTATACTGCATTGTGAGAGCTTGGGGGTATTATACACTGAGGGTTATACTGCACTGTGAGAGCTTGGGGGTGTTATACTCTGAGGGTTATACTGCACTCTGAGAATTTGGGTGTATTATACTCTGAGGTTATACTGTACTTTGGGTGCTTGGGTGTATTATACTCTGAGGGTTATTCTGCACTGTGGGAGCTTGGGGGTATTATACTCTGAGGGTTATTCTGCACTGTGGGAGCTTGGGGGTATTATACTCTGAGGGTTATACTGCACTGTGAGAGCTTGGGGGTATTATACTCTGAGGGTTATACTGCACTCTGAGAACTTGGGGGTATTATACTTTGAGGTTATACTGTACTTTGGGTGCTTGGGGTATTATAATCTGAGTGTTATACTGTACAGTCAGGGCTTTGGGATATTACACTCTGAGGGTCATACTGTACTATAGGGGTTTTAGGTATTATATTTTGAAGGTTATTCTGTACTTTGGATGCTTGGGGTATTATAATCTGAGGGTCATACTGTACTGTAGGGGTTTTAGGTATTATATTCTGAAGGTTACTCTGTACTTTGGGTGCTTGGGGTATTATACTCTGAGGGTTATACTGCACTGTGAGAGCTTGGGGGTATTATACTCTGAGGGTTATACTGTACTGTGAGAGCTTGGGGGTATTATACTCTGAGGGTTACACTGCACTGTGAGAGCTTGGGGGTATTATACACTGAGGGTTATACTGCACTCTGAGAACTTGGGGGTATTATACTCTGAGGATTATACTGCATTGTGAGAGCTTGGGGGTATTATACTCTGAGGGTTATACTGCATTGTGGGAGCTTGGGGGTATTATACTCTGAGGGTTATACTGCACTGTGGGAGCTTGGGGGTGTTATACTCTGAGGGTTATACTGCACTCTGAGAATTTGGGTGTATTATACTCTGAGGTTATACTGTACTTTGGGAGCTTGGGGGTATTATACTCTGAGGGTTATACTGTACTTTGGGTGCTTGGGGGTATTATAATCTGAGTGTTATACTGTACAGTCAGGGCTTTGGGATATTACACTCTGAGGGTCATACTGTACTATAGGGGTTTTAGGTATTATATTCTGAAGGTTATTCTGTACTTTAGATGCTTGGGGTATTATAATCTGAGGGTCATACTGTACTGTAGGGGTTTTAGGTATTATATTCTGAAGGTTATTCTGTACTTTAGATGCTTGGGGTATTATAATCTGAGGGTCATACTGTACTGTAGGGGTTTTAGGTATTATATTCTGAAGGTTACTCTGTACTTTGGGTGCTTGGGGTATTATACTCTGAGGGTTATACTGCACTGTGAGAGCTTGGGGGTATTATACTCTGAGGGTTATACTGTACTGTGAGAGCTTGGGGGTATTATACTCTGAGGGTTACACTGCACTGTGAGAGCTTGGGGGTATTATACACTGAGGGTTATACTGCACTCTGAGAACTTGGGGGTATTATACTCTGAGGATTATACTGCATTGTGAGAGCTTGGGGGTATTATACTCTGAGGGTTATACTGCATTGTGGGAGCTTGGGGGTATTATACTCTGAGGGTTATACTGCACTGTGGGAGCTTGGGGGTGTTATACTCTGAGGGTTATACTGCACTCTGAGAATTTGGGTGTATTATACTCTGAGGTTATACTGTACTTTGGGAGCTTGGGGGTATTATACTCTGAGGGTTATACTGTACTTTGGGTGCTTGGGGGTATTATAATCTGAGTGTTATACTGTACAGTCAGGGCTTTGGGATATTACACTCTGAGGGTCATACTGTACTATAGGGGTTTTAGGTATTATATTCTGAAGGTTATTCTGTACTTTAGATGCTTGGGGTATTATAATCTGAGGGTTATACTGTGCTGTGGAGGCTTTGGGTACTCTACTCCAAGGTTATACTGCACTGTGGGCCATGTGGTGTTATACTTTGAGAGTTATACTATACTGAGGGGGCTTGGGGGTATTATACCCTGAGGGTTATACTGTACTATAGGGGTTGAGGTATTAAAATTACAAAAAAGCAAAAGCTCATCTCCTCTGATGATTTTATAGCCTGGGCTGGTTTCTATATAACAGGGGGTATCCCCCACAATTATGGCCAAAGAGTAAAACTAAATAAACATAAAATAAGTGTCAGTTGAATGGAAGTTGCTACAAACTCTCATTTATAACTTTATTAAATACAAGATCAAAATTTTCTTTATCTGTCACAGAACAATTACCCCCATAACACTGATCACCACTAAATGACGACAGCTGGGAGTACCCAAACTGACCTCCACTGGCAGCCAATCACAAGCATTTTCCCACACTGGCTGTTTGTTACTGGCTGGCAGTGATGGGGAACAGCCCTGTGTCTGTCATTCTTCATCTCTAATTAGTAGGACACAAATAAAGGGGGCAATTCAATTGCTTGCAGTGTTGTATAGCCCTAGGAAAGAGAACATGGAGCTTTTCATTTCACTGACTTAAGTGCATCTAGTCAGACTTAGAATGCCGGATAGTGTGACTAAAGCAGGGTTTATAGTTGGCAGAACAGACATTTTCCGCCTTAAGTGCCAGCCAGGATACTATTAGCACCGCACTTATCCTTAAAACAGCACTTTAGTTGGATTTATGCTCTCACCACAGGAGGATGCGTGCTGAAATCCTCCTCAGTCGGTTTAAAATTATGGTCAATTTAATGGCTCTGGGAACACCTTCCCGGGGTCACTCAACATCGCGAGCAATTAAATTGCCCCTATAGTGTCACCTTGCTGACTGGTAAATTGTAACCACTTATGTACCCACAGATCAGGTACCGTTACCTGGGAAACTGCTAACTGTATTGGGAATGAATAAAAGCACATGCAGTCATTTGTAATCTCACATCATGCTGATGTCACCTGGGATTGCAACTGCAAATCCAAACAGCATATGACTGTGGGGCCTGATTCAGCAAGGATCACACGTGCATTACGCACGCAATCGGCCAATTGTTGCGTTCTGTGCAGGGTAGGTTAGGGGAACTATGGGCTTTGGCAGGTGTAGGGTGTTTTGGGTTTAGACAGGGGAGCCCTATGGGGCACAGGACAGGGAACCAGCTGAAGCTGATCTAAATCTGGGGATATTACAATTTCTGGGATGTTTCTAGGATCGTGTGTGTGTGTGTGTGTGTATGTGTGTGTGTATATGTGTGTGTGTGTATATGTGTGTATATGTGAGTGTGCATGTATGTGTGTGTGCATGTATGTGTGTGTATGTGTGTGTACATGTGTGTGTGTGTGTGTATATGTGAGTATATGTGTGTGTGCATGTATGTGTGTGTGATTTGTGACATTTGGGGGTGAGTTTGGTCTCTATGTGGTAATGAGTTATGTGTCCATTTGCTGGAGGTTTTAGGGTCTGTGTTCAGTCTTGGTGGTCATGGGGGAGAGTTATTTGGAATGTCAGGGAATGGGGTTTGTCACAGCAGCTTAAAGGTCTGTGAGTGTTGGGGCCATTAGACTACCAAGCATAATGAAACCAGCAGCTACCACACAGGTGTAGTGATGTACTAATCCCGCCTACTTTGGTGTTGGTTCTGCCCACAGTTAATTTGGTGCCACCCACGTGAGGCCACTTTTAGAAATTTTTCCAGGGCCACGTTTAGTTCCCCATCTGCCCCAGCAACCGCATGTAGACTTCAGGGGCTGTGACAGGTCAATTTCCAACATGGCACATCTAGGAAAGAGAATGGCACTGCAGTGGCAGACAGGATGGCAGTTTAATAAATATAACAATAATGTTCATCATCTACACAAAAAGTCAGCAATGAACCAAACAGCGCAAAATGCAAAGAAAAGAGATGCAAGATGGAATTGTCCTTGGGCCTTCCCACCGATGGGAGTAATGCCGGGGTTGCACCTGCCCATTTCGATTCTTGAACTGGTGGATGAACTATAAGGCATCCATAACTTTATTGCAATTAAAATCAGTGCTCGAAGTGGGAATTTAGAGGTGGGGGTATGGAGAGCTGGAGATTGAATCCCCCCCTCCGGCCCTTGCTTCCATATCACCCCACTGTACTTCTCACCCCCACACTTCTCCCTGCCTGCTCCCCTCTCTCACACCCTGCCCTTCTCACTAAATGATTCCCTCTCTCTTTCACCCCCTACAATACTAACTACCTGCTTCCCTCTGTCTGCCCCCTATTCCCTCTTTCAACCCTCCTCTCACTCTAATTGCTACTGACCTGCGTTGCTGGAATGGAGCCACCGGGAGCAACGGGTCTTCTTGGTTGCTGCAGTTTAATCCAGCAACGCTTCTTAGCCAATGAGAAGCTGCCACTTAACTGCTTCTCATTGGCTGGCCACAAGTGAGCCCCCTGATTGGCTGGCCACCATCGAGCCCCCCGATTGGCTGGCCGCCAGCGAGACCCCCCGATTGGCTGGCCACCAGCGAGCCCCCCCGATTGGCTGGCGGCCAGTGAGCTCTGCTATTGGCTGGCCACCAGCGAGCCGGCCGGTGCGTGCTGCGCCTGTTACTTTACAGTGCAGCTGGTACCTAATGCTCTGTCCCGGCTGCTACATTCCAGCGCCTCCATTGATCGAGATGTGTCCCCTGCGGGACACATCTCTACACATTGCCGCCGCTGTTCCAGCGCTGGGATCCCATTCTGGATCTCAGCGCTGGTACATTCTCTTCTGTGGCTATAATGAAGTGGGGCCGGGAAGTGGCGGTATATCATACCGCCGTATATCGTCCCACTTCGACCACTGATTAAAATACAATATATAACAACTTACCATTAACTTATACTAAAATAAAGACACGGATATGGACTGCTTTGGTTAAATGGTCATAAGTCACTTTTTTTGAAGGTATGACCCTGAGTTTTTACTTTAATTTTTGATTTAATTAAATTTTTGAGAGGCAAAGAAGGATGCTACAAACACTCATCTCCAGCCATATGATCTTAACCAATATTAGGGAGCGACAGACATGCCCCCCCCTGTGGCCATTGAAAGATGAGCTGTGGAGACTCACAACCCCCTATAATATTGCATAGTATGAGCGTGTCCGCGAAGTCAAAGTCCTCCCGCAGAGATAGGCCATACTACGACCCTTCAAATTATATGCGCCCACAATGATTTTCTTACACTTTACGTGGCCGCTGGTTTGTAGCATCTTCTCGCCCAACATGACAATATAACAGGTGTTAGTAAGAACATAACACAACAAAAAGCAAGTAAAAAGATAGGGGAGGGAGGGACAAACACCGTCCAGAAAGGAAGTTGCTGGGCGTAACCCAGCCTTATAAAGCCACTCGGACGAGCTCACACATGGTCGTAAACCAACCAATCTTGATCAACCCCCCAAACTACTCAACCTAGCAAATGTTGACCAAATTCCAGTCAATTACAAATAACAAAGGACTCATATATCCTTAAGCCTATTCGGCTCTCGTCTCACCTTAATGTGGCAGCAAACAAAACGGAAACTCTAAACAGGAAGGGGCAGAGGGATTAAAAGTCTGGTACTATACATATCTTATCATTGTGCTTCTGGGACTACGTATGGGAAGGTTGGGAGGGGAGAAGGGAGAACATCTACAGGTACCATCACAAAATAGCCTCTCACATTGACATAAATACAGTATGAAACAAAAAAAAAGTAAGCATCAGAGCAGCGGCACAAATACACAGTGCTTATGTATATACACTGGGGTACAGTCTGCAGCGTCACAATATTTATATGTATACACTGGGGTATAGTCTGCAGCGTCACAATATTTATATGTATACACTGGGGTATAGTCTGCAGCGTCACAGTGCTTATATGTATACACTGGGGTATGGTCTGCAGGATCACAGTGCTTATATGTATACACTGGGGTATGGCCTGCAGCATCACAGTGCTTATATGTATACACTGGGGTACGGCCTGCAGCCTCACAGTGCTTATATGTATACACTGGGGTATGGCCAGCAGCATCATAGTGCTTATATGTATACACTGGGGTACGGCCTGCAGCGTCACAGTGCTTATATGTATACACTGGGGTATGGCCTGCAGCGTCACAGTGCTTATATGTATACACTGGGGTATAGCTTGCAGCGTCACAGTGCTTATTATGTATACTCTGGGTTATGGCCTGCAGCGTCACAGTGCTTATATGTATACACAGGGTTACGGAGAGCAGCGTAACAGTGCTTATATGTATACACTGGGGTATGGCCTGCAGCGTCACAGTGGTTATATGTATACACTGGGGTATGGCCTGCAGCGTCACAGTGGTTATATGTATACACTGGGGTATGGCCTGCAGCATCACAGTGCTTATATGTATACACTGGGGTATGGCCTGCAGCGTCACAGTGCTTGTATGATACACTGGGGTATGGCCTGCAGCGTCACAGTGCTTATATGTATACACTGGGGTACGGCATGCAGCGTGACAGTGCTTATATGTATACACTGGGGTATGGCCAGCAGCATCATAGTGCTTATATGTATACACTGGGGTATGGCCTGCAGCGTCACAGTGCTTATATGTATACACGGGGTACGGCCTGCAGCATCACAGTGCTTATATGTATACACTGGGGTACGGCCTGCAGCGTCACAGTACTTATATGTATACACTGGGGTACGGCCTGCAGCATCACAGTGCTTATATGTATACACGGGGGTATGGCCTGCAGCGTCACAGTGCTTATATGTATACACTGGGGTACGGCCAGCAGCATCATAGTGCTTATATGTATACACTGGGGTATGGCCTGCAGCGTCACAGTGCTTATATGTATACACGGGGGTACGGCCTGCAGCATCACAGTGCTTATATGTATACACTGGGGTATGGCCTGCAGCATCACAGTACTTATATGTATACACTGGGGTATGGCCTGCAGCATCACGATGCTTATATGTATACACTGGGTTATGGCCTGCAGCATCACAGTGCTTATATGTATACACTGGGGTACGGCCTGCAGCGTCACAGTGCTTATATGTATACACTGGGGTATGGCCTGCAGCATCACAGTGCTAATATGTATACAGTGGGGTATGACCTAGAGCGTCACAGTGCTTATATGTATACACTGGGGTACAGCCTGCAGCGTCACAGTGCTTATATGTATACACTGGGGTATGGCCTGCAGCGTCACAGTGCTTATATGTATACACAGGGGTACGGCCAGCAGTGTCATAGTGCTTATATGTATACACTGGGGTATGGCCTGCAGCGTCACAGTACTTATATGTAGAGATGAGCGGTTCGGATTCTGTGGAATCCGAACCGCTCCGAACATTGGGGATCCGAGTCCACCTGAACCCTGTTCGGGTGTTCACCGCCTGACTCGGATCCCCGTTCGGGGCCGAACGGCGGCCGCCTGATGTCGGATTCTCACTAGAGAATCCGACATCAGGTCTCCTCGCATGTAGGGCAGAGCGCAGTGATAGCGCTCTGCCCTACACAGGCACAGACACACAGCCGCCAGCGGCAGCTGTGTGTTTGTTACAGCAGCCAATGAGAGTCACACAGACTCTCATTGGCTGCTGCACGGAGGGAGCCGGCTGGAGCTCACACATGAGCTCCGTCTTCCGGCTCCCTCCTCAGCGTGTGACAGAGCGGACGGCGCGGGAGCGGGGATACAGGTAAGTTTTATTTTTTTTATTTTTTTACTTGTCAAAGGTCCGGGGGCGCTACTGGGGGGGGGGTCTGCACTACTGGGGGGGTCTGCTACTGGGGGGGGGCTATACTACTGGGGGGGCCATACTACAGAGGGGCCTGCTACTGGGGGGGCTATACTACTGGGGGGGGGTCTGCACTACTGGGGGGGGGTCTGCTACTGGGGGAGGCAATACTACTGGGGGGGCCATACTACAGAGGGGCCTGCTACTGGGGGGGGCTATACTACTGGGGGGGGTCTGCTACTGGGGGGGCCATACTACTGGGGGGATCTGCACTATTGGGGGGCCATACTACAGAGGGGCCTGCTACTGGGGGGGGGCTATACTACTGGGGGGGTCTGCACTACTGGGGGGGGTCTGCTACTGGGCAGGGCTATACTACTGGGGGGGCCATACTACAGAGGGGCCTGCTACTGGGGGGGGCTATACTACTGGGGGGGGTCTGCTACTGGGGGGGCCATACTACTGAGGGGCCTGCTACTGGGGGGGGCCATACTACTGGGGGGGCCTACTACAGGGGGGGCCATACTACAGGGGGGGCCCATACTACAGGGGGGGCTACTACTGGAGCAGCCTACTACTGGGGGGGCCTGCTACTGGGGCAGCCTACTACTGGGGGAGCCATACTACTGGGGGGGCATACTACTGGGTGGCATGCTAATGGGGGGCATACTACTGGGGGGGCCTGCTAATGGGGGACATACTACTGGGGGGGCCTGCTAATGGGGGGCATACTACTGGGGAGCATTCAACTGGGGGCACTGCATAGTGGACCGTACTACTAAGGGGACTGCATAGGGGGCACCACTGCTGGGGGACATTGTGTAAGGGACACCGCTACTGTGGGCATTGTGTAAAAGGGTCACTACTGTGGGCATTGTGTAAAAGGGGCACTACTGTGTGTCGTAACATAAATAAGAGACACTACTTTATGGTGTAATGTGAATCAGGCCCTATGTGCGGTGTAATGCTAATAAGATTGTGCACTGTGACTCCTAGGGCCGTAGCCCACTTTGTAAACAAGTACTGTGACTCTGCTGGCCGTACCCCACTGGGTGGGTGCACTACTTTTCATTTCTGCCACTGCTGTGTGGCAATGTGTCATAGATGTGCTTTATACTGTGGTGTCTGTGTCGTTGTGCCACTGCTTTGTCGCTTAGTAACCAGTCAGCTCACTGCAACCTTTGGCCAATAATGTTGAAAACAATATTATAAGCTGTGATATGGTCTAAATTGACTGGAAATTAATGTTATTGAGGTTAATAATACTCTAGGAAGAAAAAAAAGACCAATTTATGTGATTTTAGCTTTTTTTGTCAATTTTTGTAAAAAAATCCAAATCCAAATCCAAATCCAAATCCAAAGCCAGTCACCGCAGTTTGGCAAATCCAAATCCAAATCCAAAGCCGGACGACGAATTAGAACCAAATCCAAATCCAAATCCGGCAAAAATGGTCCGGCGCACATCCCTACTTATATGTATACACTGGGGTATGGCCTGCAGCGTCACAGTGCTTATATGTATACACGGGGGTATGGCCTGCAGCATCACAGTACTTATATGGGTACACTGGGGTATGGCCTGCAGCATCACGATGCTTATATGTATACACTTGGGTATGGCCTGCAGCGTCACGATGCTTATATGTTTACACTGGGGTACGGCCAGCAACATCACAGTGCTTATATGTATACACTGCGGTATGGCCTGCAGCATCACTGTGCTTATATGTATACACTGGGGAATGACCTAGAGCGTCACAGTGCTTATATGTATACACTGGGGTACGGCCACCAACATCATATTACTTGTATGTATAGCGTAGGGTACGGCCAGCAGCGTCACAGTGCTTATATGTATACACTGGGGTATGGCCTGCAGCGTCACAGTGCTTATATGTATACAATGGGGTATGGCCTGCAGCGTCACAGTGCTTAAATGTATACACTGGGGTATGGCCTGCAGCATCACAGTGCTTATATATATACACTGGGGTACACCCTGCAGCGTCACAGTGCTTATATGTATACACTGGGGTACGGCCACCAACATCATAGTACTTGTATGTATAGCGTAGGGTACGGCCAGCAGCGTCACAGTGCTTATATGTATACACTGGGGTATGGCCTGCAGCATCACAGTGCTTATATGTATACACTGGGGTATGGCCTGCAGCGTCACAGTGCTTATATGTATACACTGTGGTATGGCCTGCAGCGTCACAGTGCTTATATGTATACACTGTGGTATGGCCTGCAGCGTCACAGTGCTTATATGTATACACTGGGGTATGGCCTGCAGCATCACAGTGCTTATATATATACACTGGGGTACAGCCTGCAGCATCACAGTGCTTATATGTATACATGGGGGTACAGCCTGCAGCGTCACAGTGCTTATATGTATACACTGGGGTACGGCCTGCAGCATCACAGTGCTTATATGTATACACTTGGGTACGGCCTGCAGCGTCACAGTGCTTATATGTATACACTGGGATATGGCCTGCAGCGTCACAGTGCTTATATGTATACACTGGGATATGGCCTGCAGCGTCACAGTGATTATATGTATACACTGGGGTACGTCCTGCAGCATCACAGTGCTTATATGTATATACTGGGGTATGGCCTGCAGCATCACAGTACTTATATGTATACACTGGGGTACGTCCTGCAGCATCACAGTGCTTATATGTATACACTGGGGTACGGCCTGCAGCGTCACAGTGCTTATATGTATACACTGGGGTATGGCCAGCAGCATCATAGTGCTTATATGTATACACTGGGGTACGGCCTGCAGCGTCACAGTGCTTATATGTATACACTGGGGTACGGCCTGCAGCGTCACAGTGCTTATATGTATACACTGGAGTATGGCCAGCAGCATCATAGTGCTTATATGTATACACTGGGGTATGGCCTACAGCGTCACAGTGCTTATATGTATACACTGGGGTATAGCTTGCAGCGTCACAGTGCTTATTATGTATACTCTGGGTTATGGCCTGCAGCGTCACAGTGCTTATATGTATACACTGGGGTATGGCCTGCAGCCTCACAGTGCTTATATGTATACACTGGGGTATGGCCAGCAGCATCATAGTGCTTATATGTATACACTGGGGTACGGCCTGCAGCGTCACAGTGCTTATATGTATACACTGGGGTATGGCCTGCAGCGTCACAGTGCTTATATGTATACACTGGGGTATAGCTTGCAGCGTCACAGTGCTTATTATGTATACTCTGGGTTATGGCCTGCAGCGTCACAGTGCTTATATGTATACACAGGGTTACGGAGAGCAGCGTAACAGTGCTTATATGTATACACTGGGGTATGGCCTGCAGCGTCACAGTGGTTATATGTATACACTGGGGTATGGCCTGCAGCGTCACAGTGGTTATATGTATACACTGGGGTATGGCCTGCAGCATCACAGTGCTTATATGTATACACTGGGGTATGGCCTGCAGCGTCACAGTGCTTGTATGATACACTGGGGTATGGCCTGCAGCGTCACAGTGCTTATATGTATACACTGGGGTACGGCCTGCAGCGTGACAGTGCTTATATGTATACACTGGGGTATGGCCTGCAGCATCACGATGCTTATATGTATACACTGGGGTATGGCCTGCAGCATCACAGTGGTTATATGTATACACGGGGTACGGCCTGCAGCATCACAGTGCTTATATGTATACACTGGGGTACGGCCTGCAGCGTCACAGTACTTATATGTATACACTGGGGTACGGCCTGCAGCATCACAGTGCTTATATATATCATACATGCCTACCCTCCCGATTTTCGCGGGAGGCTCCCGATTTTTCTGGTAACCCCCCGCGCCCCCGGAAGGGTAGGCATTTCTCCCGCATTCTGCCCACTGCCTAGTGAAGTGGGCAGAATGAGGAGAATACCCATGGGGATCGCAGGTCTCCGCGTAGGGGGCGGGGCTTAAAACATGATTCTACAAGGATCACATAATTTGGCCCCGCCCCTATGCAAATTTAAGCCAATCAGGGCAATTTTAATGACACGAATCATCAGGCCCCACCCCCATCGTCCCCTTCCTGCTTCTCTTACCCGGGCTTCTCCCGGGAAGAGATTTACAAAGGTAGGCAACTCTGATATGTATACACTGGGGTATGGCCTGCAGCGTCACAGTGCTTATATGTATACACTGGGGTATGGCCTGCAGCATCACAGTGCTAATATGTATACACTGGGGTATGGCCTGCAGCGTCACAGTACTTATATGTATACACTGGGATATGGCCGGCAGCATCACAGTACTTATATGTATACACGGGGGTACAGCCTGCAGCATCACAGTACTTATATGTATACACTGGGGTACAGCCTGCAGCATCACAGTGCTTATATGGATACAATGGGGTACGGCCTGCAGCGTCACAGTGCTTATATGTATACACTGGGGTACGGCCTGCAGCGTCACAGTGCTTATATGTATACACTGGGGTATGGCCTGCAGCGTCACAGTGCTTATATGTATACACTGGGGTATGGCCTGCAGCGTCACAGTGCTTATATGTATACACTGGGGTACGGCCTACAGCATCACAGTACTTATATGTATACACTGGGGTACGGCCTGCAGCATCACAGTACTTATATGTATACACTGGGGTACGGCCTGCAGCATCACAGTGCTTATATGGATACACTGGGGTACAGCCTGCAGCATCACAGTACTTATATGTATACACTGGGGTATGGCCTGCAGCGTCACAGTGCTTATATGTATACACAGGGGTATGGCCTACAGCATCACAGTGCTTATATGTATACACTGGGGTACGGCCTGCAGCGTCACAGTGCTTATATGTATACACTGGGGTACAGCCTGCAGCGTCACAGTGCTTATATGTATACACTGGGGAACGGCCTGCAGCGTCACAGTGCTTATATGTATACACTGGGGTATGGCCTGCAGCGTCACAGTGCTTATATGTATACACTGGGGTACGGCCTGCAGCGTCACAGTGCTTATATGTATACACTGGGGTACGGCCTGCAGCGTCACAGTGCTTATATGTATACACTGGGGTACGGCCTGCAGCGTCACAGTGCTTATATGTATACACTGGGGTACGGCCTGCAGCGTCACAGTGCTTATATGTATACACTGGGGTATGGCCTGCAGCGTCACAGTGCTTATATGTATACACTGGGGTACGGCCTGCAGCATCACAGTACTTATATGTATACACTGGGGTATGGCCTACAGCGTCACAGTGCTTATATGTATACACTGGGGTATGGCCTGCAGCATCACAGTGCTTATATGGATACACTGGGGTACAGCCTGCAGCATCACAGTACTTATATGTATACACTGGGGTATGGCCTGCAGCGTCACAGTGCTTATATGTATACACTGGGGTATGGCCTACAGCATCACAGTGCTTATATGTATACACTGGGGTATGGCCTGCAGCGTCACTGTGCTTATATGTATACACTGGGGTACGGCCAGCAGCATCATAGTGCTTATATGTATACACTGGGGTATGGCCTGCAGCGTCACAGTGCTTATATGTATACACGGGGGTATGGCCTGCAGCATCACAGTGCTTATATGTATACACTGGGGTATGGCCAGCAGCATCATAGTGCTTATATGTATACACTGGGGTATGGCCTGCAGCGTCACAGTGCTTATATGTATACACGGGGGTATGGCCTGCAGCGTCACAGTGCTTATATGTATACACTGGGGTACGGCCAGCAGCATCATAGTGCTTATATGTATACACTGGGGTATGGCCTGCAGCGTCACAGTGCTTATATGTATACACGGGGGTACGGCCTGCAGCATCACAGTGCTTATATGTATACACTGGGGTATGGCCTGCAGCATCACAGTACTTATATGTATACACTGGGGTATGGCCTGCAGCATCACGATGCTTATATGTATACACTGGGTTATGGCCTGCAGCATCACAGTGCTTATATGTATACACTGGGGTACGGCCTGCAGCGTCACAGTGCTTATATGTATACACTGGGGTATGGCCTGCAGCATCACAGTGCTAATATGTATACAGTGGGGTATGACCTAGAGCGTCACAGTGCTTATATGTATACACTGGGGTACAGCCTGCAGCGTCACAGTGCTTATATGTATACACTGGGGTATGGCCTGCAGCGTCACAGTGCTTATATGTATACACAGGGGTACGGCCAGCAGTGTCATAGTGCTTATATGTATACACTGGGGTATGGCCTGCAGCGTCACAGTACTTATATGTAGAGATGAGCGGTTCGGATTCTGTGGAATCCGAACCGCTCCGAACATTGGGGATCCGAGTCCACCTGAACCCTGTTCGGGTGTTCACCGCCTGACTCGGATCCCCGTTCGGGGCCGAACGGCGGCCGCCTGATGTCGGATTCTCACTAGAGAATCCGACATCAGGTCTCCTCGCATGTAGGGCAGAGCGCAGTGATAGCGCTCTGCCCTACACAGACACAGACACACAGCCGCCAGCGGCAGCTGTGTGTTTGTTACAGCAGCCAATGAGAGTCACACAGACTCTCATTGGCTGCTGCACGGAGGGAGCCGGCTGGAGCTCACACATGAGCTCCGTCTTCCGGCTCCCTCCTCAGCGTGTGACAGAGCGGACGGCGCGGGAGCGGGGATACAGGTAAGTTTTATTTTTTTTATTTTTTTACTTGTCAAAGGTCCGGGGGCGCTACTGGGGGGGGGGTCTGCACTACTGGGGGGGTCTGCTACTGGGGGGGGGCTATACTACTGGGGGGGGGTCTGCACTACTGGGGGGGGTCTGCTACTGGGGGAGGCAATACTACTGGGGGGGCCATACTACAGAGGGGCCTGCTACTGGGGGGGGCTATACTACTGGGGGGGGTCTGCTACTGGGGGGGCCATACTACTGGGGGGATCTGCACTATTGGGGGGCCATACTACAGAGGGGCCTGCTACTGGGGGGGGGCTATACTACTGGGGGGGTCTGCACTACTGGGGGGGGTCTGCTACTGGGCAGGGCTATACTACTGGGGGGGCCATACTACAGAGGGGCCTGCTACTGGGGGGGGCTATACTACTGGGGGGGGTCTGCTACTGGGGGGGCCATACTACTGAGGGGCCTGCTACTGGGGGGGGCCATACTACTGGGGGGGCCTACTACAGGGGGGGCCATACTACAGGGGGGGCCCATACTACAGGGGGGGCTACTACTGGAGCAGCCTACTACTGGGGGGGCCTGCTACTGGGGCAGCCTACTACTGGGGGAGCCATACTACTGGGGGGGCATACTACTGGGTGGCATGCTAATGGGGGGCATACTACTGGGGGGGCCTGCTAATGGGGGACATACTACTGGGGGGGCCTGCTAATGGGGGGCATACTACTGGGGAGCATTCAACTGGGGGCACTGCATAGTGGACCGTACTACTAAGGGGACTGCATAGGGGGCACCACTGCTGGGGGACATTGTGTAAGGGACACCGCTACTGTGGGCATTGTGTAAAAGGGTCACTACTGTGGGCATTGTGTAAAAGGGGCACTACTGTGTGTCGTAACATAAATAAGAGACACTACTTTATGGTGTAATGTGAATCAGGCCCTATGTGCGGTGTAATGCTAATAAGATTGTGCACTGTGACTCCTAGGGCCGTAGCCCACTTTGTAAACAAGTACTGTGACTCTGCTGGCCGTACCCCACTGGGTGGGTGCACTACTTTTCATTTCTGCCACTGCTGTGTGGCAATGTGTCATAGATGTGCTTTATACTGTGGTGTCTGTGTCGTTGTGCCACTGCTTTGTCGCTTAGTAACCAGTCAGCTCACTGCAACCTTTGGCCAATAATGTTGAAAACAATATTATAAGCTGTGATATGGTCTAAATTGACTGGAAATTAATGTTATTGAGGTTAATAATACTCTAGGAAGAAAAAAAAGACCAATTTATGTGATTTTAGCTTTTTTTGTCAATTTTTGTAAAAAAATCCAAATCCAAATCCAAATCCAAATCCAAAGCCAGTCACCGCAGTTTGGCAAATCCAAATCCAAATCCAAAGCCGGACGACGAATTAGAACCAAATCCAAATCCAAATCCGGCAAAAATGGTCCGGCGCACATCCCTACTTATATGTATACACTGGGGTATGGCCTGCAGCGTCACAGTGCTTATATGTATACACGGGGGTATGGCCTGCAGCATCACAGTACTTATATGGGTACACTGGGGTATGGCCTGCAGCATCACGATGCTTATATGTATACACTGGGGTATGGCCTGCAGCGTCACGATGCTTATATGTTTACACTGGGGTACGGCCAGCAACATCACAGTGCTTATATGTATACACTGCGGTATGGCCTGCAGCATCACTGTGCTTATATGTATACACTGGGGTATGACCTAGAGCGTCACAGTGCTTATATGTATACACTGGGGTACGGCCACCAACATCATATTACTTGTATGTATAGCGTAGGGTACGGCCAGCAGCGTCACAGTGCTTATATGTATACACTGGGGTATGGCCTGCAGCGTCACAGTGCTTATATGTATACAATGGGGTATGGCCTGCAGCGTCACAGTGCTTAAATGTATACACTGGGGTATGGCCTGCAGCATCACAGTGCTTATATATATACACTGGGGTACACCCTGCAGCGTCACAGTGCTTATATGTATACACTGGGGTACGGCCACCAACATCATAGTACTTGTATGTATAGCGTAGGGTACGGCCAGCAGCGTCACAGTGCTTATATGTATACACTGGGGTATGGCCTGCAGCATCACAGTGCTTATATGTATACACTGGGGTATGGCCTGCAGCGTCACAGTGCTTATATGTATACACTGTGGTATGGCCTGCAGCGTCACAGTGCTTATATGTATACACTGTGGTATGGCCTGCAGCGTCACAGTGCTTATATGTATACACTGGGGTATGGCCTGCAGCATCACAGTGCTTATATATATACACTGGGGTACAGCCTGCAGCATCACAGTGCTTATATGTATACATGGGGGTACAGCCTGCAGCGTCACAGTGCTTATATGTATACACTGGGGTACGGCCTGCAGCATCACAGTGCTTATATGTATACACTTGGGTACGGCCTGCAGCGTCACAGTGCTTATATGTATACACTGGGATATGGCCTGCAGCGTCACAGTGCTTATATGTATACACTGGGATATGGCCTGCAGCGTCACAGTGATTATATGTATACACTGGGGTACGTCCTGCAGCATCACAGTGCTTATATGTATATACTGGGGTATGGCCTGCAGCATCACAGTACTTATATGTATACACTGGGGTACGTCCTGCAGCATCACAGTGCTTATATGTATACACTGGGGTACGGCCTGCAGCGTCACAGTGCTTATATGTATACACTGGGGTATGGCCAGCAGCATCATAGTGCTTATATGTATACACTGGGGTACGGCCTGCAGCGTCACAGTGCTTATATGTATACACTGGGGTACGGCCTGCAGCGTCACAGTGCTTATATGTATACACTGGGGTATGGCCAGCAGCATCATAGTGCTTATATGTATACACTGGGGTATGGCCTACAGCGTCACAGTGCTTATATGTATACACTGGGGTATAGCTTGCAGCGTCACAGTGCTTATTATGTATACTCTGGGTTATGGCCTGCAGCATCACAGTGCTTATATGTATACACTGGGGTATGGCCTGCAGCCTCACAGTGCTTATATGTATACACTGGGGTATGGCCAGCAGCATCATAGTGCTTATATGTATACACTGGGGTACGGCCTGCAGCGTCACAGTGCTTATATGTATACACTGGGGTATGGCCTGCAGCGTCACAGTGCTTATATGTATACACTGGGGTATAGCTTGCAGCGTCACAGTGCTTATTATGTATACTCTGGGTTATGGCCTGCAGCGTCACAGTGCTTATATGTATACACAGGGTTATGGAGAGCAGCGTAACAGTGCTTATATGTATACACTGGGGTATGGCCTGCAGCGTCACAGTGGTTATATGTATACACTGGGGTATGGCCTGCAGCGTCACAGTGGTTATATGTATACACTGGGGTATGGCCTGCAGCATCACAGTGCTTATATGTATACACTGGGGTATGGCCTGCAGCGTCACAGTGCTTGTATGATACACTGGGGTATGGCCTGCAGCGTCACAGTGCTTATATGTATACACTGGGGTACGGCCTGCAGCGTGACAGTGCTTATATGTATACACTGGGGTATGGCCTGCAGCATCACGATGCTTATATGTATACGCTGGGGTATGGCCTGCAGCATCACAGTGGTTATATGTATACACGGGGTACGGCCTGCAGCATCACAGTGCTTATATGTATACACTGGGGTACGGCCTGCAGCGTCACAGTACTTATATGTATACACTGGGGTACGGCCTGCAGCATCACAGTGCTTATATATATCATACATGCCTACCCTCCCGATTTTCGCGGGAGGCTCCCGATTTTTCGGGTAACCCCCCGCGCCCCCGGAAGGGTAGGCATTTCTCCCGCATTCTGCCCACTGCCTAGTGAAGTGGGCAGAATGAGGAGAATACCCATGGGGATCGCAGGTCTCCGCGTAGGGGGCGGGGCTTAAAACATGATTCTACAAGGATCACATAATTTGGCCCCGCCCCTATGCAAATTTAAGCCAATCAGGGCAATTTTAATGACACGAATCATCAGGCCCCACCCCCATCGTCCCCTTCCTGCTTCTCTTACCCGGGCTTCTCCCGGGAAGAGATTTACAAAGGTAGGCAACTCTGATATGTATACACTGGGGTATGGCCTGCAGCGTCACAGTGCTTATATGTATACACTGGGGTATGGCCTGCAGCATCACAGTGCTAATATGTATACACTGGGGTATGGCCTGCAGCGTCACAGTACTTATATGTATACACTGGGATATGGCCGGCAGCATCACAGTACTTATATGTATACACGGGGGTACAGCCTGCAGCATCACAGTACTTATATGTATACACTGGGGTACAGCCTGCAGCATCACAGTGCTTATATGGATACAATGGGGTACGGCCTGCAGCGTCACAGTGCTTATATGTATACACTGGGGTACGGCCTGCAGCGTCACAGTGCTTATATGTATACACTGGGGTATGGCCTGCAGCGTCACAGTGCTTATATGTATACACTGGGGTATGGCCTGCAGCGTCACAGTGCTTATATGTATACACTGGGGTACGGCCTACAGCATCACAGTACTTATATGTATACACTGGGGTACGGCCTGCAGCATCACAGTACTTATATGTATACACTGGGGTACGGCCTGCAGCATCACAGTGCTTATATGGATACACTGGGGTACAGCCTGCAGCATCACAGTACTTATATGTATACACTGGGGTATGGCCTGCAGCGTCACAGTGCTTATATGTATACACAGGGGTATGGCCTACAGCATCACAGTGCTTATATGTATACACTGGGGTACGGCCTGCAGCGTCACAGTGCTTATATGTATACACTGGGGTACAGCCTGCAGCGTCACAGTGCTTATATGTATACACTGGGGTACGGCCTGCAGCGTCACAGTGCTTATATGTATACACTGGGGTATGGCCTGCAGCGTCACAGTGCTTATATGTATACACTGGGGTACGGCCTGCAGCGTCACAGTGCTTATATGTATACACTGGGGTACGGCCTGCAGCATCACAGTGCTTATATGTATACACTGGGGTACGGCCTGCAGCGTCACAGTGCTTATATGTATACACTGGGGTACGGCCTGCAGCGTCACAGTGCTTATATGTATACACTGGGGTATGGCCTGCAGCATCACAGTGCTTATATGTATACACTGGGGTACGGCCTGCAGCATCACAGTACTTATATGTATACACTGGGGTATGGCCTACAGCGTCACAGTGCTTATATGTATACACTGGGGTATGGCCTGCAGCATCACAGTGCTTATATGGATACACTGGGGTACAGCCTGCAGCATCACAGTACTTATATGTATACACTGGGGTATGGCCTGCAGCGTCACAGTACTTATATGTATACACTGGGGTATGGCCTACAGCATCACAGTGCTTATATGTATACACTGGGGTATGGCCTGCAGCGTCACTGTGCTTATATGTATACACTGGGGTACGGCCTGCAGCATCATAGTGCTTATATGTATACACTGGGGTATGGCCTGCAGCGTCACAGTGCTTATATGTATACACGGGGGTATGGCCTGCAGCGTCACAGTGCTTATATGTATACACTGGGGTATGGCCAGCAGCATCATAGTGCTTATATGTATACACTGGGGTATGGCCTGCAGCGTCACAGTGCTTATATGTATACACGGGGGTATGGCCTGCAGCGTCACAGTGCTTATATGTATACACTGGGGTACGGCCAGCAGCATCATAGTGCTTATATGTATACACTGGGGTATGGCCTGCAGCGTCACAGTGCTTATATGTATACACGGGGGTACGGCCTGCAGCATCACAGTGCTTATATGTATACACTGGGGTATGGCCTGCAGCATCACAGTACTTATATGTATACACTGGGGTATGGCCTGCAGCATCACGATGCTTATATGTATACACTGGGTTATGGTCTGCAGCATCACAGTGCTTATATGTATACACTGGGGTACGGCCTGCAGCGTCACAGTGCTTATATGTATACACTGGGGTATGGCCTGCAGCATCACAGTGCTAATATGTATACAGTGGGGTATGACCTAGAGCGTCACAGTGCTTATATGTATACACTGGGGTACAGCCTGCAGCGTCACAGTGCTTATATGTATACACTGGGGTATGGCCTGCAGCGTCACAGTGCTTATATGTATACACAGGGGTACGGCCAGCAGTGTCATAGTGCTTATATGTATACACTGGGGTATGGCCTGCAGCGTCACAGTACTTATATGTAGAGATGAGCGGTTCGGATTCTGTGGAATCCGAACCGCTCCGAACATTGGGGATCCGAGTCCACCTGAACCCTGATCGGGTGTTCACCGCCTGACTCGGATCCCCGTTCGGGGCCGAACGGCGGCCGCCTGATGTCGGATTCTCACTAGAGAATCCGACATCAGGTCTCCTCGCGTGTAGGGCAGAGCGCAGTGATAGCGCTCTGCCCTACACAGACACAGACACACAGCCGCCAGCGGCAGCTGTGTGTTTGTTACAGCAGCCAATGAGAGTCACACAGACTCTCATTGGCTGCTGCACGGAGGGAGCCGGCTGGAGCTCACACATGAGCTCAGTCTTCCGGCTCCCTCCTCAGCGTGTGACAGAGCGGACGGCGCGGGAGCGGGGATACAGGTAAGTTTTATTTTTTTTATTTTTTTACTTGTCAAAGGTCCGGGGGCGCTACTGGGGGGGGGGTCTGCACTACTGGGGGGGTCTGCTACTGGGGGGGGCTATACTACTGGGGGGGCCATACTACAGAGGGGCCTGCTACTGGGGGGGCTATACTACTGGGGGGGGGTCTGCACTACTGGGGGGGGGTCTGCTACTGGGGGAGGCAATACTACTGGGGGGGCCATACTACAGAGGGGCCTGCTACTGGGGGGGGCTATACTACTGGGGGGGGTCTGCTACTGGGGGGGCCATACTACTGGGGGGGATCTGCACTATTGGGGGGCCATACTACAGAGGGGCCTGCTACTGGGGGGGGGGCTATACTACTGGGGGGGTCTGCACTACTGGGGGGGGTCTGCTACTGGGCAGGGCTATACTACTGGGGGGGCCATACTACAGAGGGGCCTGCTACTGGGGGGGGCTATACTACTGGGGGGGGTCTGCTACTGGGGGGGCCATACTACTGAGGGGCCTGCTACTGGGGGGGGCCATACTACTGGGGGGGCCTACTACAGGGGGGGCCATACTACAGGGGGGGCCCATACTACAGGGGGGGCTACTACTGGAGCAGCCTACTACTGGGGGGGCCTGCTACTGGGGCAGCCTACTACTGGGGGAGCCATACTACTGGGGGGGCATACTACTGGGTGGCATGCTAATGGGGGGCATACTACTGGGGGGGCCTGCTAATGGGGGACATACTACTGGGGGGGCCTGCTAATGGGGGGCATACTACTGGGGAGCATTCAACTGGGGGCACTGCATAGTGGACCGTACTACTAAGGGGACTGCATAGGGGGCACCACTGCTGGGGGACATTGTGTAAGGGACACCGCTACTGTGGGCATTGTGTAAAAGGGTCACTACTGTGGGCATTGTGTAAAAGGGGCACTACTGTGTGTCGTAACATAAATAAGAGACACTACTTTATGGTGTAATGTGAATCAGGCCCTATGTGCGGTGTAATGCTAATAAGATTGTGCACTGTGACTCCTAGGGCCGTAGCCCACTTTGTAAACAAGTACTGTGACTCTGCTGGCCGTACCCCACTGGGTTGTTGCACTACTTTTCATTTCTGCCACTGCTGTGTGGCAATGTGTCATAGATGTGCTTTATACTGTGGTGTCTGCGTCGTTGTGCCGCTGCTTTGTCGCTTAGTAACCAGTCAGCTCACTGCAACCTTTGGCCAATAATGTTGAAAACAATATTATAAGCTGTGATATGGTCTAAATTGACTGGAAATTAATGTTATTGAGGTTAATAATACTCTAGGAAGAAAAAAAAGACCAATTTATGTGATTTTAGCTTTTTTTGTCAATTTTTGTAAAAAAATCCAAATCCAAATCCAAATCCAAATCCAAAGCCAGTCACCGCAGTTTGGCAAATCCAAATCCAAATCCAAAGACGGACGACGAATTAGAACCAAATCCAAATCCAAATCCGGCAAAAATGGTCCGGCGCACATCCCTACTTATATGTATACACTGGGGTATGGCCTGCAGCGTCACAGTGCTTATATGTATACACGGGGGTATGGCCTGCAGCATCACAGTACTTATATGGGTACACTGGGGTATGGCCTGCAGCATCACGATGCTTATATGTATACACTGGGGTATGGCCTGCAGCGTCACGATGCTTATATGTTTACACTGGGGTACGGCCAGCAACATCACAGTGCTTATATGTATACACTGCGGTATGGCCTGCAGCATCACTGTGCTTATATGTATACACTGGGGTATGACCTAGAGCGTCACAGTGCTTATATGTATACACTGGGGTACGGCCACCAATATCATATTACTTGTATGTATAGTGTAGGGTACGGCCAGCAGCGTCACAGTGCTTATATGTATACACTGGGGTATGGCCTGCAGCGTCACAGTGCTTATATGTATACAATGGGGTATGGCCTGCAGCGTCACAGTGCTTAAATGTATACACTGGGGTATGGCCTGCAGCATCACAGTGCTTATATATATACACTGGGGTACACCCTGCAGCGTCACAGTGCTTATATGTATACACTGGGGTACGGCCACCAACATCATAGTACTTGTATGTATAGCGTAGGGTACGGCCAGCAGCGTCACAGTGCTTATATGTATACACTGGGGTATGGCCTGCAGCATCACAGTGCTTATATGTATACACTGGGGTATGGCCTGCAGCGTCACAGTGCTTATATGTATACACTGTGGTATGGCCTGCAGCGTCACAGTGCTTATATGTATACACTGTGGTATGGCCTGCAGCGTCACAGTGCTTATATGTATACACTGGGGTATGGCCTGCAGCATCACAGTGCTTATATATATACACTGGGGTACAGCCTGCAGCATCACAGTGCTTATATGTATACATGGGGGTACAGCCTGCAGCGTCACAGTGCTTATATGTATACACTGGGGTACGGCCTGCAGCATCACAGTGCTTATATGTATACACTTGGGTACGGCCTGCAGCATCACAGTGCTTATATGTATACACAGGGGTACGGCCTGCAGCGTCACAGTGCTTATATGTATACACTGGGATATGGCCTGCAGCGTCACAGTGCTTATATGTATACACTGGGGTACGGCCTGCAGCATCACAGTGCTTATATGTATACACTGGGGTACGGCCTGCAGCGTCACAGTGCTTATATGTATACACTGGGGTACGGCCTGCAGCGTCACAGTGCTTATATGTATACACTGGGGTATGGCCTGCAGCGTCACAGTGCTTATATGTATACACTGGGGTACGGCCTGCAGCATCACAGTACTTATATGTATACACTGGGGTATGGCCTACAGCGTCACAGTGCTTATATGTATACACTGGGGTATGGCCTGCAGCATCACAGTGCTTATATGGATACACTGGGGTACAGCCTGCAGCATCACAGTACTTATATGTATACACTGGGGTATGGCCTGCAGCGTCACAGTGCTTATATGTATACACTGGGGTATGGCCTACAGCATCACAGTGCTTATATGTATACACTGGGGTATGGCCTGCAGCGTCACTGTGCTTATATGTATACACTGGGGTACGGCCAGCAGCATCATAGTGCTTATATGTATACACTGGGGTATGGCCTGCAGCGTCACAGTGCTTATATGTATACACGGGGGTATGGCCTGCAGCGTCACAGTGCTTATATGTATACACTGGGGTATGGCCAGCAGCATCATAGTGCTTATATGTATACACTGGGGTATGGCCTGCAGCGTCACAGTGCTTATATGTATACACGGGGGTATGGCCTGCAGCGTCACAGTGCTTATATGTATACACTGGGGTACGGCCAGCAGCATCATAGTGCTTATATGTATACACTGGGGTATGGCCTGCAGCGTCACAGTGCTTATATGTATACACGGGGGTACGGCCTGCAGCATCACAGTGCTTATATGTATACACTGGGGTATGGCCTGCAGCATCACAGTACTTATATGTATACACTGGGGTATGGCCTGCAGCATCACGATGCTTATATGTATACACTGGGTTATGGCCTGCAGCATCACAGTGCTTATATGTATACACTGGGGTACGGCCTGCAGCGTCACAGTGCTTATATGTATACACTGGGGTATGGCCTGCAGCATCACAGTGCTAATATGTATACAGTGGGGTATGACCTAGAGCGTCACAGTGCTTATATGTATACACTGGGGTACAGCCTGCAGCGTCACAGTGCTTATATGTATACACTGGGGTATGGCCTGCAGCGTCACAGTGCTTATATGTATACACAGGGGTACGGCCAGCAGTGTCATAGTGCTTATATGTATACACTGGGGTATGGCCTGCAGCGTCACAGTACTTATATGTAGAGATGAGCGGTTCGGATTCTGTGGAATCCGAACCGCTCCGAACATTGGGGATCCGAGTCCACCTGAACCCTGTTCGGGTGTTCACCGCCTGACTCGGATCCCCGTTCGGGGCCGAACGGCGGCCGCCTGATGTCGGATTCTCACTAGAGAATCCGACATCAGGTCTCCTCGCGTGTAGGGCAGAGCGCAGTGATAGCGCTCTGCCCTACACAGACACAGACACACAGCCGCCAGCGGCAGCTGTGTGTTTGTTACAGCAGCCAATGAGAGTCACACAGACTCTCATTGGCTGCTGCACGGAGGGAGCCGGCTGGAGCTCACACATGAGCTCCGTCTTCCGGCTCCCTCCTCAGCGTGTGACAGAGCGGACGGCGCGGGAGCGGGGATACAGGTAAGTTTTATTTTTTTTATTTTTTTACTTGTCAAAGGTCCGGGGGCGCTACTGGGGGGGGGGTCTGCACTACTGGGGGGGTCTGCTACTGGGGGGGGCTATACTACTGGGGGGGCCATACTACAGAGGGGCCTGCTACTGGGGGGGCTATACTACTGGGGGGGGGTCTGCACTACTGGGGGGGGGTCTGCTACTGGGGGAGGCAATACTACTGGGGGGGCCATACTACAGAGGGGCCTGCTACTGGGGGGGGCTATACTACTGGGGGGGGTCTGCTACTGGGGGGGCCATACTACTGGGGGGGATCTGCACTATTGGGGGGCCATACTACAGAGGGGCCTGCTACTGGGGGGGGGCTATACTACTGGGGGGGTCTGCACTACTGGGGGGGGTCTGCTACTGGGCAGGGCTATACTACTGGGGGGGCCATACTACAGAGGGGCCTGCTACTGGGGGGGGCTATACTACTGGGGGGGGTCTGCTACTGGGGGGGCCATACTACTGAGGGGCCTGCTACTGGGGGGGGCCATACTACTGGGGGGGCCTACTACAGGGGGGGCCATACTACAGGGGGGGCCCATACTACAGGGGGGGCTACTACTGGAGCAGCCTACTACTGGGGGGGCCTGCTACTGGGGCAGCCTACTACTGGGGGAGCCATACTACTGGGGGGGCATACTACTGGGTGGCATGCTAATGGGGGGCATACTACTGGGGGGGCCTGCTAATGGGGGACATACTACTGGGGGGGCCTGCTAATGGGGGGCATACTACTGGGGAGCATTCAACTGGGGGCACTGCATAGTGGACCGTACTACTAAGGGGACTGCATAGGGGGCACCACTGCTGGGGGACATTGTGTAAGGGACACCGCTACTGTGGGCATTGTGTAAAAGGGTCACTACTGTGGGCATTGTGTAAAAGGGGCACTACTGTGTGTCGTAACATAAATAAGAGACACTACTTTATGGTGTAATGTGAATCAGGCCCTATGTGCGGTGTAATGCTAATAAGATTGTGCACTGTGACTCCTAGGGCCGTAGCCCACTTTGTAAACAAGTACTGTGACTCTGCTGGCCGTACCCCACTGGGTTGTTGCACTACTTTTCATTTCTGCCACTGCTGTGTGGCAATGTGTCATAGATGTGCTTTATACTGTGGTGTCTGCGTCGTTGTGCCGCTGCTTTGTCGCTTAGTAACCAGTCAGCTCACTGCAACCTTTGGCCAATAATGTTGAAAACAATATTATAAGCTGTGATATGGTCTAAATTGACTGGAAATTAATGTTATTGAGGTTAATAATACTCTAGGAAGAAAAAAAAGACCAATTTATGTGATTTTAGCTTTTTTTGTCAATTTTTGTAAAAAAATCCAAATCCAAATCCAAATCCAAATCCAAAGCCAGTCACCGCAGTTTGGCAAATCCAAATCCAAATCCAAAGCCGGATGACGAATTAGAACCAAATCCAAATCCAAATCCGGCAAAAATGGTCCGGCGCACATCCCTACTTATATGTATACACTGGGGTATGGCCTGCAGCGTCACAGTGCTTATATGTATACACGGGGGTATGGCCTGCAGCATCACAGTACTTATATGGGTACACTGGGGTATGGCCTGCAGCATCACGATGCTTATATGTATACACTGGGGTATGGCCTGCAGCGTCACGATGCTTATATGTTTACACTGGGGTACGGCCAGCAACATCACAGTGCTTATATGTATACACTGCGGTATGGCCTGCAGCATCACTGTGCTTATATGTATACACTGGGGTATGACCTAGAGCGTCACAGTGCTTATATGTATACACTGGGGTACGGCCACCAACATCATATTACTTGTATGTATAGTGTAGGGTACGGCCAGCAGCGTCACAGTGCTTATATGTATACACTGGGGTATGGCCTGCAGCGTCACAGTGCTTATATGTATACAATGGGGTATGGCCTGCAGCGTCACAGTGCTTAAATGTATACACTGGGGTATGGCCTGCAGCATCACAGTGCTTATATATATACACTGGGGTACACCCTGCAGCGTCACAGTGCTTATATGTATACACTGGGGTACGGCCACCAACATCATAGTACTTGTATGTATAGCGTAGGGTACGGCCAGCAGCGTCACAGTGCTTATATGTATACACTGGGGTATGGCCTGCAGCATCACAGTGCTTATATGTATACACTGGGGTATGGCCTGCAGCGTCACAGTGCTTATATGTATACACTGTGGTATGGCCTGCAGCGTCACAGTGCTTATATGTATACACTGTGGTATGGCCTGCAGCGTCACAGTGCTTATATGTATACACTGGGGTATGGCCTGCAGCATCACAGTGCTTATATATATACACTGGGGTACAGCCTGCAGCATCACAGTGCTTATATGTATACATGGGGGTACAGCCTGCAGCGTCACAGTGCTTATATGTATACACTGGGGTACGGCCTGCAGCATCACAGTGCTTATATGTATACACTTGGGTACGGCCTGCAGCATCACAGTGCTTATATGTATACACTGGGATATGGCCTGCAGCGTCACAGTGCTTATATGTATACACTGGGATATGGCCTGCAGCGTCACAGTGCTTATATGTATACACTGGGGTATGGCCTGCAGCGTCACAGTGATTATATGTATACACTGGGGTACGTCCTGCAGCATCACAGTGCTTATATGTATATACTGGGGTATGGCCTGCAGCATCACAGTACTTATATGTATACACTGGGGTACGTCCTGCAGCATCACAGTGCTTATATGTATATATTGGGGTATGGCCTGCAGCATCACAGTGCTTATATGTATACACTGGGGTATGGCCTACAGCATCACAGTACTTATATGTATACACTGGGGTGTGGCCTGCAGCATCACAGTGCTTATATGTATACAATGGGGTGTGGCCTGCAGCATCACAGTGCTTATATGTATACACTGGGGTATAGCCTGCAGCATCACAGTGCTTATATGTATACACTGGGGTATGGCCTGCAGCGTCACAGTGCTTATATGTATACACTGGGATATGGCCTGCAGCGTCACAGTGCTTATATGTATACACTGGGGTATGGCCTGCAGCATCACAGTGTTTATATGTATACAATGGGGTATGGCCTGCAGCATCACAGTGCTTATATGTATACACTGGGGTACATCCTGCAGCATCACAGTGCTTATATGTATACAATGGGGTATGGCCTGCAGCATCACAGTGCTTATATGTATACACTGGGGTACATCCTGCAGCATCACAGTGCTTATATGTATACACTGTGGTATGGCCTGCAGCGTCACAGTGCTTATATGTATACACTGGGGTACGACCTGCAGCGTCACAGTGCTTATATGTATACACTGGGGTATGGCCAGCAGGGTCATAGTGCTTATATGTATACACTGGGGTATGGCCTGCAGCGTCACAGTACTTATATGTATACACTGGGGTATGGCCTGCAGCATCACAGTGCTTATATGTATACACTGGGGTATGGCCTGCAGCATCACAGTGCTTATATGTTTACACAGGGGTATGGCCTGCAGCCTCACAGTGCTTATATGTATACACTGGGGTATGGCCTGCAGCGTCACAGCACTTATATGTATACACTGGGCTACGGCCTGCAGCGTCACAGTGCTTATATGTATACACTGGGGTACGGGCTGCAGCGTCACAGTACTTATATGTATACAATGGGGTACGTCCTGCAGCATCACAGTGCTTATATGTATACACTGGGGTACGGGCTGCAGCGTCACAGTACTTATATGTATACAATGGGGTATGGCCAGCAGCATCATAGTGCTTATATGTATACACTGGGGTACGGGCTGCAGCATCACAGTACTTATATGTATACAATGGGGTACGTCCTGCAGCATCACAGTGCTTATATGTATACAATGGGGTATGGCCTGCAGCATCACAGTGCTTATATGTATACACGGGGGTACGACCTGCAGCATCACAGTGCTTATATGTAAACACTGGGGTATGGCCTGCAGCGTCACGATGCTTATATGTTTACACTGGGGTACGGCTTGCAACATCACAGTGCTAATATGTATATAGTGGGGTATGACCTAGAGTGTCACAGTGCTTATATGTATACACTGGGGTATGGCCTGCAGCGTCACAGTGCTTATATGTATACACTGTGGTATGGCCTGCAGCGTCACAGTGCTTATATGTATACACTGTGGTATGGCCTGCAGCGTCACAGTGCTTATATGTATACACTGGGGTATGGCCTGCAGCATCACAGTGCTTATATATATACACTGGGGTACAGCCTGCAGCATCACAGTGCTTATATGTATACATGGGGGTACAGCCTGCAGCGTCACAGTGCTTATATGTATACACTGGGGTACGGCCTGCAGCATCACAGTGCTTATATGTATACACTTGGGTACGGCCTGCAGCATCACAGTGCTTATATGTATACACTGGGATATGGCCTGCAGCGTCACAGTGCTTATATGTATACACTGGGATATGGCCTGCAGCGTCACAGTGCTTATATGTATACACTGGGGTATGGCCTGCAGCGTCACAGTGATTATATGTATACACTGGGGTACGTCCTGCAGCATCACAGTGCTTATATGTATATACTGGGGTATGGCCTGCAGCATCACAGTACTTATATGTATACACTGGGGTACGTCCTGCAGCATCACAGTGCTTATATGTATATATTGGGGTATGGCCTGCAGCATCACAGTGCTTATATGTATACACTGGGGTATGGCCTACAGCATCACAGTACTTATATGTATACACTGGGGTGTGGCCTGCAGCATCACAGTGCTTATATGTATACAATGGGGTGTGGCCTGCAGCATCACAGTGCTTATATGTATACACTGGGGTATAGCCTGCAGCATCACAGTGCTTATATGTATACACTGGGGTATGGCCTGCAGCGTCACAGTGCTTATATGTATACACTGGGATATGGCCTGCAGCGTCACAGTGCTTATATGTATACACTGGGGTATGGCCTGCAGCATCACAGTGTTTATATGTATACAATGGGGTATGGCCTGCAGCATCACAGTGCTTATATGTATACACTGGGGTACATCCTGCAGCATCACAGTGCTTATATGTATACAATGGGGTATGGCCTGCAGCATCACAGTGCTTATATGTATACACTGGGGTACATCCTGCAGCATCACAGTGCTTATATGTATACACTGTGGTATGGCCTGCAGCGTCACAGTGCTTATATGTATACACTGGGGTACGACCTGCAGCGTCACAGTGCTTATATGTATACACTGGGGTATGGCCAGCAGGGTCATAGTGCTTATATGTATACACTGGGGTATGGCCTGCAGCGTCACAGTACTTATATGTATACACTGGGGTATGGCCTGCAGCATCACAGTGCTTATATGTATACACTGGGGTATGGCCTGCAGCATCACAGTGCTTATATGTTTACACAGGGGTATGGCCTGCAGCCTCACAGTGCTTATATGTATACACTGGGGTATGGCCTGCAGCGTCACAGCACTTATATGTATACACTGGGCTACGGCCTGCAGCGTCACAGTGCTTATATGTATACACTGGGGTACGGGCTGCAGCGTCACAGTACTTATATGTATACAATGGGGTACGTCCTGCAGCATCACAGTGCTTATATGTATACACTGGGGTACGGGCTGCAGCGTCACAGTACTTATATGTATACAATGGGGTATGGCCAGCAGCATCATAGTGCTTATATGTATACACTGGGGTACGGGCTGCAGCATCACAGTACTTATATGTATACAATGGGGTACGTCCTGCAGCATCACAGTGCTTATATGTATACAATGGGGTATGGCCTGCAGCATCACAGTGCTTATATGTATACACGGGGGTACGACCTGCAGCATCACAGTGCTTATATGTAAACACTGGGGTATGGCCTGCAGCGTCACGATGCTTATATGTTTACACTGGGGTACGGCTTGCAACATCACAGTGCTAATATGTATATAGTGGGGTATGACCTAGAGTGTCACAGTGCTTATATGTATACACTGGGGTACAGCTTGCAGCGTCACAGTGCTTATATGTATACACTGGGGTATGGCCTGCAGCGTCACAGTGCTTATATGTATACACTGGGGTATGGCCTGCAGCGTCACAGTACTTATATGTATACACTGGGGTAGGGCCTGCAGCGTCACAGTGCTTATATGTATACACGGGGGTACGGCCTGCAGTGTCATAGTGCTTATATGTATACACTGGGGTGTGGCCTGCAGCATCACAGTGCTTATATGTATACACTGGGGTATGGCCTGCAGCATCACAGTACTTATATGGGTACACTGGGGTATGGCCTGCAGCGTCACGATGCTTATATGTATACACTGGGGTATGGCCTGCAGCATCACGATGCTTATATGTTTACACTGGGGTACGGCCTGCAGCGTCACAGTGCTTATATGTATACACTGGGGTACGGCCTGCAGTATCACAGTGCTTATATGTATACACTGGGGTACGGCCTGCAGCATCACAGTGCTTATATATATACACTGCGGTATGGCCTGCAGCATCACTGTGCTTATATGTATAAACTGGGGTATGACCTAGAGCGTCACAGTGCTTATATGTATACACTGGGGTACGGCCACCAACATAATAGTACTTGTATGTATAGCGTAGGGTACGGCCAGCAGCGTCACAGTGCTTATATGTATACACTGGGGTACGGCCTGCAGCGTCACAGTGCTTATATGTATACACTGGGGTATGGCCTGCAGCGTCACAGTGCTTATATGTATACACTGGGGTATGGCCTGCAGCGTCACAGTGCTTATATGTATACACTGGGGTATGGCCTGCAGCATCACAGTGCTTATATATATACACTGGGTACAGCCTGCAGCGTCACAGTGCTTATATGTATACACTGGGGTATGGCCTGCAGCGTCACAGTGCTTATATGTATACACTGGGGTATGGCCACCAACATCATAGTACTTGTATGTATAGCGTAGGGTACGGCCAGCAGCGTCACAGTGCTTATATGTATACACTGGGGTACGGCCTGCAGCGTCACAGTGCTTAGATGTATACACTGGGGTATGGCCTGCAGCGTCACAGTGCTTATATGTATTAGGGGTGAGCGGGTTCGGATTTCTGAAATCCGAACCCCCCCGAGCCCCCCCGATCCGAGTCCGATCCGAATCAGGCTCGACTTTTCCCGCCTGACTCGGATCTGAAATCGAGGCAAAACGTCATCATCCCGCCTTCCGAGTCTCGCGGGTTTTGGATCCTATATAAGGTACCCGCGTCGGCGCCATTTTCTCACTCGGCTGTGGACAGTGAAGAGGGAGGGTGGGAGTTAGTGCTGTGTAGTGTAGTGTAGTGTAGTGTAGTGCTGCTGTTGTCCACTACTTCAAAGTCCATAGGGGCTGGCTGTGTTGTGCTGTGCTGCTGTTGTTAATAGGGGCTGTGTCCACTACTTCAAAGTCCATAGGGGCTGGCTGGACTGTGTTGTGCAGTCAGTTCTCCATAGGGGCTGTGTCCACTCCAAAGTCCTGTGCAGTGTCCCAGTCCTAAAGGAGTGCTGTAGTGTTGTCCAGGGGGTGCTCTGTCCATCAGGGGTGCTCCCCCCAAGTGCTAAAAAAATTATATATTTTCTGTGTTTGTGAATTGTGTGCGCAGTAGCCGCACGTGCATCAACAAAGTAGTGCCAAGCGTGCGCCTGTGTCATAAGTAAAGGGCCGGCTGGCTTGACCGTTAAAGGGTGCTGTAACCCAAGAAAGTACACTCCAGTCCAAACCAAAAAAAAATTATTTTCTGTGTTTGTGAATTGTGTGCGCAGTAGCCGCACGTGCATCAACAAAGTAGTGCCAAGCGTGCGCCTGTGTCATAAGTAAAGGGCCAGCTGGCTTGACCGTTAAGGGTGCTGTAACCCCCGAAAGTACACTCCAGTCCAAACCAAACAAAAAATTATTTTCTGTGTTTGTGAATTGTGTGCGCAGTAGCCGCACGTGCATCAACAAAGTAGTGCCAAGCGTGCGCCTGTGTCATAAGTAAAGGGCCGGCTGGCTTGACCGTTAAGGGTGCTGTAACCCCCGAAAGTACACTCCAGTCCAAACCAAAAAAAAAATTATTTTCTGTGTTTGTGAATTGTGTGCGCAGTAGCCGCACGTGCATCAACAAAGTAGTGCCAAGCGTGCGCCTGTGTCATAAGTAAAGGGCCGGCTGGCTTGACCGTTAAGGGTGCTGTAACCCCCGAAAGTACACTCCAGTCCAAACCAAAAAAAAAATTATTTTCTGTGTTTGTGAATTGTGTGCGCAGTAGCCGCACGTGCATCAACAAAGTAGTGCCAAGCGTGCGCCTGTGTCATAAGTAAAGGGCCGGCTGGCTTGACCGTTAAAGGGTGCTGTAACCCCCGAAAGTACACTCCAGTCCAAACCAAAAAAAAATTATTTTCTGTGTTTGTGAATTGTGTGTGCAGTAGCCGCACGTGCATCAACAAAGTAGTGCCAAGCGTGCGCCTGTGTCATAAGTAAAGGGCCGGCTGGCTTGACCGTTAAGGGTGCTGTAACCCCCGAAAGTACACTCCAGTCCAAACCTAAAAAAAAATTATTTTCTGTGTTTGTGAATTGTGTGCGCAGTAGCCGCACGTGCATCAACAAAGTAGTGCCAAGCGTGCGCCTGTGTCATAAGTAAAGGGCCGGCTGGCTTGACCGTTAAAGGGTGCTGTAACCCCCGAAAGTACACTCCAGTCCAAACCAAAAAAAAATAATTTTCTGTGTTTGTGAATTGTGTGTGCAGTAGCCGCACGTGCATCAACAAAGTAGTGCCAAGCGTGCGCCTGTGTCATAAGTAAAGGGCCGGCTGGCTTGACCGTTAAGGGTGCTGTAACCCCCGAAAGTACACTCCAGTCCAAACCTAAAAAAAAATTATTTTCTGTGTTTGTGAATTGTGTGCGCAGTAGCCGCACGTGCATCAACAAAGTAGTGCCAAGCGTGCGCCTGTGTCATAAGTAAAGGGCCGGCTGGCTTGACCGTTAAGGGTGCTGTAACCCCCGAAAGTACACTCCAGTCCAAACCAAAAAAAAAATTATTTTCTGTGTTTGTGAATTGTGTGCACTGTGGCTGCACGTGCATCAACAAAGGAGCAGCGCCAAGCGTGCGCCTGTGTCCCATAAGTAAAGGGCCGGCTGGCTCATTTCTTAAAGGGTGGTGTAACCCACAAAGTGCACTACTCTCCAGCAAAAATAAAATAATATTTTCTGTGTTTGTGTGCGCTTTAGCCGCACGTATATATATCAATATAACATAAATGGAGGACCAAACTTTCTCCGATAAAAATAAAATAGGGAAAGATCAAGAACCTCTTCCTCCTAGTGCTGTTGCTGCTGCTGGGAGTTGTTCATCATCCCAGAGAGGAAGTAGGAACATCACTACTTTTACTAAACAATTGACCCTCCAACAGTCCCTAGCGATGAGGATGAAGTACGACAGCAGTCATCCTGAAGCAAAACGTATAACTGAGGCCTTGACTGCTATGTTGGTGTTAGACGTGCGTCCGGTATCCGACATTAGTGCAGTGGGATTTAGACAATTGATGGAGGTAGTATGTCCTCGGTTCCAAATCCCGTCTAGATTCCACCTGCATCCTCAAAGCAGCAGCGACAAGCGTGCGTCTGTCTGTTAAAGGGGGTGACACCCTCAAAGTGTTCTACACAAACAATTAAAATATTGTTCTTTTTTTTTCGGTCTTTGTGAAATGTGTGGGCTGTAGCCTCACCTGCATCCTTAAAGCAGCAGCGACAAGCGTGCGTCTGTCTGTTAAAGGGTGGTGTAACTCTCAAAGTGTTCCAAAAAATAAAAAACTATTTTTTTAATGTGTTTGTGACTTGTGTGCGATGTAGCCACACTTGCATCCTCAAAGCAGCAGCGACAAGCGTGCGTCTGTCTGTTAAAGGGTGGTGACACCCTCAAAGTGTGCTACAGAAACAATTAAAATATTGTTCGTTTTTTTTTGGTCTTTGTGAAATGTGTGGGCTGTAGCCACACCTGCATCCTTAAAGCAGCAGCGACAAGCGTGCGTCTGTCTGTTAAAGGGTGGTGACACCCTCAAAGTGTGCTACACAAACAATTAAAATATTGTTCTTTTTTCTGTCTTTGTGAATTGTGTGGGCTGTAGCCGCACCTGCATCCTTAAAGCAGCAGCGACAAGCGTGCGTCTGTCTGTTAAAGGGTGGTGACACCCTCAAAGTGTGCTACACAAACAATTAAAATATTGTTCTTTTTTCTGTCTTTGTGAATTGTGTGGGCTGTAGCCGCACCTGCATCCTTAAAGCAGCAGCGACAAGCGTGCGTCTGTCTGTTAAAGGGTGGTGACACCCTCAAAGTGTGCTACACAAACAATTAAAATATTGTTCTTTTTTTTTTGGTCTTTGTGAAATGTGTGGGCTGTAGCCGCACCTGCATCCTTAAAGCAGCAGCGACAAGCGTGCGTCTGTCTGTTAAAGGGTGGTGACACCCTCAAAGTGTTCTACACAAACAATTAAAATATTGTTCTTTTTTTTCGGTCTTTGTGAAATGTGTGGGCTGTAGCCGCACCTGCATCCTTAAAGCAGCAGCGACAAGCGTGCGTCTGTCTGTTAAAGGGTGGTGTAACTCTCAAAGTGTTCCAAAAAATAAAAAACTATTTTTTTAATGTGTTTGTGACTTGTGTGCGATGTAGCCACACTTGCATCCTCAAAGCAGCAGCGACAAGCGTGCGTCTGTCTGTTAAAGGGTGGTGACACCCTCAAAGTGTGCTACAGAAACAATTAAAATATTGTTCTTTTTTTTTCTGTCTATGTGAATTGTGTGGGCTGTAGCCGCACCTGCATCCTTAAAGCAGCAGCGACAAGCGTGCGTCTGTCTGTTAAAGGGTGATGACACCTCAAAGTGTTCTACACAAACAATTAAAATATTGTTCTTTTTTTTTTTCGGTCTTTGTGAAATGTGTGGGCTGTAGCCGCACCTGCATCCTTAAAGCAGCAGCGACAAGCGTGCGTCTGTCTGTTAAAGGGTGGTGACACCTCAAAGTGTTCTACACAAACAATTAAAATATTCTTCTTCTTTTTTCTGTCTTTGTGAATTGTGTGGGCTGTAGCCGCACTTGCATCCTCAAAGCAGCAGCGACAAGCGTGCGTCTGTCTGTTAAAGGGTGGTGTAACCCTCAAAGTGTGCTCCACAAACAATAAAAATATTCTTTTTTTTTTTCTGTCTTTGTGATTTGTGTGGGCTGTAGCCGCACTTGAATCCTCAAAGCAGCAGCGACAAGCGTGCGTCTGTCTGTTAAAGGATTACATCGGTGACAGCATCCAAGTAGGCATGTCAGACAGTCCGTACCTGTACTGGCAGGAAAAAGAAGCAATTTGGAGGTCCCTGTACAAACTGGCTCTATTTTACCTGAGTTGCCCCCCCTCCAGTGTGTACTCCGAAAGAGTGTTTAGTGCAGCCGGGAACCTTGTCAGCGAAAGGCGTAGGAGGTTGCTTCCACAAAATGTGGAGAAGATGATGTTCATAAAATGAATTATCAACTCTTCCAGGGAGACCAGCCTCCAGAACGTACAGAGGGACCTGTGGTTCCAGCAGGGACGAATTAATACTCTGTGAGGATGAGGATGTACACACTGAAGAGGGTGAGGAATCGGTGGATGAAGAGGATGAGGATGACATCTTGCCTCCGTAGAGCCAGTTTGTGCAGGGACACATTAATTGCCAGCTTGTTTTGTGGGGGCCCAAACGAACCAATCATTTCAGCCACAGTTGTGTGGCAGACCCTGGCGCTGAAATGATTGATTTGTTAAAGTGTGCATGTCCTGTTTATACAACATAAGGGTGGGTGGGAGGGCCCAAGGACAATTCCATCTTGCACTTCTTTTTTTTCTTTGCATTATGTACAGTTTGGGGCCTAGTTTTTCTAACTGCCATCCTGTCTGCCACTGCAGTGTCACTCCTAGATGGGTCACGTGTTTGTGCCGCCCACTCGTGTCGCTTAGCATAGTCATCCAGCTACCTCGGTGCAACCTTTTGGACATGAAAACACTATTGTGAGGTGTGAGGTGTTCAGAATAGACTGGAAATGAGTGGAAATTAAGGTTATTGAGGTTAATAATAGCATAGGAGCAGAGAAACCAACAAATTCTGTGATTTTAGCTGTTTTTATGCTTTTTTTAAAAAAAATACAGATCCAAAATACAAAACCCAGAACCCAAAACACGGAAGGGTGGTTTTGGCAAAACCAATCCAGATCCAAAACACGAAGAAAGATCCAGATCCAAAACCAAAACACAAAACACGAAAAGTGGCCGGTGCACACTCCTAATATGTATACACTGGGGTACGGCCTGCAGCATCACAGTGCTTATATGTATACACAGGGGTACGGCCTGCAGCGTCACAGTGCTTATATGTATACACTGGGATATGGCCTGCAGCGTCACAGTGCTTATATGTATACACTGGGGTACGGCCTGCAGCATCACAGTGCTTATATGTATACACTGGGGTACGGCCTGCAGCGTCACAGTGCTTATATGTATACACTGGGGTACGGCCTACAGCATCACAGTGCTTATATGTATACACTGGGGTACGGCCTGCAGCATCACAGTGCTTGTATGTATACACTGGGGTATGGCCTGCAGCATCACAGTGCTTATATGTATACACGGGGGTATGGCCTGCAGCATCACAGTGCTTATATGTATACAATGGGGTATGGCCTGCAGCCTCACAGTGCTTATATGTATACAATGGGGTATGGCCTGCAGCGTCACAGTGCTTATATGTATACAATGGGTTATGGCCTGCAGCGTCACAGTGCTTATATGTATACACGGGGGTACGGCCTGCAGCTTCACAGTGCTTATATGGGTACACTGGGGTATGGCCTGCAGCATCACAGTGCTTATATGTATACACTGGGGTATGGCCTGCAGCATCACAGTGCTTATATGTATACACTGGGGTATGGCCTGCAGCATCACAGTGCTTATATGTATACACTGGGATATGGCCTGCAGCATCACAGTGCTTATATGTATACACTGGGGTACGGCCTGCAGCGTCACAGTGCTTATATGTATACACTGGGGTGTGGCCTGCAGCATCACAGTGCTTATATGTATACACAGGGGTATGGCCTGCAGCTTCACAGTGCTTATATGTATACACAGGGTATGTCCTGCAGCGTCACAATGCTTATATGTATACACAGGGGTATGGCCTGCAGCATCACAGTGCTTATATGTATACACTGGGGTACGACCTGCAGCGTCACAGTGCTTATATGTATACACTGGGGTACGACCTGCAGCGTCACAGTGCTTATATGTATACACAGGGGTATGGCCTGCAGCATCACAGTGCTAATATGTATACAGTGGGGTATGACCTAGAGCGTCACAGTGCTTATATGTATACACTGGGGTACAGCCTGCAGCGTCACAGTGCTTATATGTATACACTGGGGTATGGCCTGCAGCGTCACAGTGCTTATATGTATACACTGGGGTATGGCCTGCAGCGTCACAGTGCTTATATGTATACACTGGGGTATGGCCTGCAGCGTCACAGTGCTTATATGTATACACTGGGGTATGGCCTACAGCGTCACAGTGCTTATATGTATACACTGGGGTATGGCCTGCAGCGTCACAGTGCTTATATGTATACACTGGGGTATGGCCTACAACGTCACAGTGCTTATATGTATACACTGGGGTATGGCCTGCACCGTCACAGTGCTTATATGTATACACGGGGGTATGGCCTGCAGCGTCACAGTGCTTATATGTATACACGGGGGTATGGCCTGCAGCGTCACAGTGCTTATATGTATACACAGGGGTACGGCCTGCAGCGTCACAGTGCTTATATGTATACACTGGGGTACGGCCTGCAGCATCACAGTACTTATATGTATACACAGCGTAACGGCCTGCAGCGTCACAGTACCTATATGTATACACTGGGGTACGGCCTGCAGCGTCACAGTGCTTATATGTATACAATGGGGTATGGCCTGCAGCGTCACAGTGGTTATATGTATACACAGGGGTACGGCCTGCAGCGTCACAGTGCTTATATGTATACACTGGGGTACGGCCTGCAGCGTCACAGTGCTTATATGTATACACAGGGGTACGGCCTGCAGCGTCACAGTGCTTATATGTATACACTGGGATATGGCCTGCAGCGTCACAGTGCTTATATGTATACACTGGGGTATGGCCTACAGCATCACAGTACTTATATGTATACACAGGGGTACGGCCTGCAGCGTCACAGTGCTTATATGTATACACTGGGGTATGGCCTACAGCATCACAGTACTTATATGTATACACTGGGGTGTGGCCTACAGCGTCACAGTGCTTATATGTATACAATGGGGACTATGGCCTGCATCATCTCAGTGGTTATATGTATACACTGGGGTATGGCCTGCAGCATCACAGTGCTTATATGTATACACAGGGGTATGGCCTGCAGCGTCACAGTGCATATATGTATACACAGGGTATGGCCTGTAGCATCACAGTGCTTATATGTATACACTGGGGTACGACCTGCAGCGTCACAGTGCTTATATGTATACACTGGGGTACGACCTGCAGCGTCACAGTGCTTATATGTATACACAGGGGTATGGCCTGCAGCGTCATAGTGCTTATATGTATACACTGGGGTACGACCTACAGCGTCACAGTGCTTATATGTATACACTGGGGTATAGCTTGCAGCATCCCAGTGCTTATATGTATACACTGGGGCATGGCCTACAGCGTCACAGTACTTATATGTATACAATTGGGGCTATGGCCTGCAGCATCACAGTGCTTATATGTATACACTGGGGTATGGCCTGCAGCGTCACAGCGCTTATATGTATACACTGGGGTATAGCCTGCAGCATCCCAGTGCTTATATGTATACACTGGGGCATGGCCTACAGCGTCACAGTACTTATATGTATACAATTGGGGCAATGGCCTGCAGCATCACAGTGCTTATATGTATACACTGGGGTATGGCCTGCAGCGTCACAGCGCTTATATGTATACACTGGGGTATGGCCTGCAGCGTCACAGTGCTTATATGTATACACTGGGGTACGGCCTGCAGCGTCACAGTGCTTATATGTATACACTGGGGTACGGCCTGCAGCGTCACAGTACTTATATGTATACACAGGGGTACGGCCTGCAGCGTCACAGTGCTTATATGTATACACTGGGGTACAGCCTGCAGAATTACAGTGCTTATATGTATCCACTGGGGTACGGCCTGCAGCGTCACAGTGCTTATATGTATACACTGGGGTATGGCCTGCAGCATCACAGTGCTTATATGTATACACTAGGGTACAGCCTGCAGCATTACAGTGCTTATATGTATCCACTGGGGTACGGCCTGCAGCGTCACAGTGCTTATATGTATACACTGGGGTATGGCCTGCAGCATCACAGTGCTTATATGTATACACTGGGGTATGGCCTGCAGCGTCACAGTGCTTATATGTATATACTGGGGTACGGCCTGCAGCGTCACAGTGCTTATATGTATACACTGGGGTATGGCCTGCAGCATCTCAGTGCTTATATGTATACACTGGGGTATGGCCTGCAGTGTCACAGTTCTTATATGTATACACTGGGGTACGGCCTGCAGCGTCACAGTGCTTATATGTATATACTGGGGTACGGCCTGCAGCATCACAGTGCTTATATGGATACACTGGGGTACAGCCTGCAGCATTACAGTGCTTATATGTTTACACAGGAGTATGGCCTGCAGCGTCATAGTGCTTATATGTATACACTGGGGTACGTCCTGCAGCATCACAGTGCTTATATGTATACACTGGGATATGGCCTGCAGCATCACAGTACTTATATGTATACACTGGGGTACAGCCTGCAGCGTCACAGTGCTTATATGTATACACTGGGGTATGGCCTGCAGCATCACAGTGCTTATATGTATACACTGGGGTACGTCCTGCAGCATCACAGTGCTTATATGTATACACTGGGATATGGCCTGCAGCGTCACAGTGCTTATATGTATACACTGGGGTACAGCCTGCAGCGTCACAGTGCTTATATGTATACACTGGGGTATGGCCTGCAGCGTCACAGTGCTTATATGTATACACTGGGGTACGGCCTGCAGCGTCACAGTGCTTATATGTATACACTGGGGTACGGCCTGCAGCGTCACAGTGCTTATATGTATACACTGGGGTATGGCCTGCAGCGTCACAGTGCTTATATGTATACACTGGGGTATGGCCTACAGCGTCACAGTGCTTATATGTATACACTGTGGTATGGCCTGCAGTGTCACAGTGCTTATATGTATACACTGGGGTATGGCCTACAGCGTCACAGTGCTTCTATGTATACACTGGGGTATGGCCTGCAGCGTCACAGTGCTTATGTGTATACACTGGGGTATGGCCTACTGCGTCACAGTGCTTATATGTATACACTGGGGTATGGCCTGCAGCATCACAGTGCTTATATGTATACACTGGGGTATGGCCTGCAGCATCACAGTGCTTATATGTATACACTAGGGTACAGCCTGCAGCATTACAGTGCTTATATGTATCCACTGGGGTACGGCCTGCAGCGTCACAGTGCTTATATGTATACACTGGGGTATGGCCTGCAGCATCACAGTGCTTATATGTATACACTGGGGTATGGCCTGCAGCGTCACAGTGCTTATATGTATATACTGGGGTACGGCCTGCAGCGTCACAGTGCTTATATGTATACACTGGGGTATGGCCTGCAGCATCTCAGTGCTTATATGTATACACTGGGGTATGGCCTGCAGTGTCACAGTTCTTATATGTATACACTGGGGTACGGCCTGCAGCGTCACAGTGCTTATATGTATATACTGGGGTACGGCCTGCAGCATCACAGTGCTTATATGGATACACTGGGGTACAGCCTGCAGCATTACAGTGCTTATATGTATACACAGGAGTATGGCCTGCAGCGTCACAGTGCTTATATGTATACACTGGGGTACGTCCTGCAGCATCACAGTGCTTATATGTATACACTGGGATATGGCCTGCAGCATCACAGTACTAATATGTATACACTGGGGTACAGCCTGCAGCGTCACAGTGCTTATATGTATACACTGGGGTATGGCCTGCAGCATCACAGTGCTTATATGTATACACTGGGGTACGTCCTGCAGCATCACAGTGCTTATATGTATACACTGGGATATGGCCTGCAGCGTCACAGTGCTTATATGTATACACTGGGGTACAGCCTGCAGCGTCACAGTGCTTATATGTATACACTGGGGTACGGCCTGCAGCGTCACAGTGCTTATATGTATACACTGGGGTACGGCCTGCAGCGTCACAGTGCTTATATGTATACACTGGGGTACGGCCTGCAGCGTCACAGTGCTTATATGTATACACTGGGGTATGGCCTGCAGCGTCACAGTGCTTATATGTATACACTGGGGTATGGCCTACAGCGTCACAGTGCTTATATGTATACACTGTGGTATGGCCTGCAGCGTCACAGTGCTTATATGTATACACTGGGGTATGGCCTACAGCGTCACAGTGCTTATATGTATACACTGGGGTATGGCCTGCAGCGTCACAGTGCTTATGTGTATACACTGGGGTATGGCCTACAGCGTCACAGTGCTTATATGTATACACTGGGGTATGGCCTGCAGCATCACAGTGCTTATATGTATACACGGGGGTATGGCCTGCAGCGTCACAGTGCTTATATGTATACACGGGGGTATGGTCTGCAGCGTCACAGTGCTTATATGTATACACAGGGGTACGGCCTGCAGCGTCACAGTACTTATATGTATACACAGGGTTACGGCCTGCAGTGTCACAGTACTTATATGTATACACTGGGGTACGGCCTGCAGCGTCACAGTGCTTATATGTATACAATGGGGTATGGCCTGCAGCGTCACAGTGCTTATATGTATACACTGGGGGCTATGGCCTGCAGCATCACAGTGCTTATATGTATACACTGGGGTACGTCCTGCAGCATCACAGTGCTTATATGTATACACTGGGGTATGGCTTGCAGCGTCACAGTGCTTATATGTATACACTGGGGTATGGCCTACAGCGTCACAGTGCTTATATGTATACACTGGGGTACGGCCTGCAGCGTCACAGTGCTTATATGTATACACGGGGGTATGGCCTGCAGCGTCCCAGTGCTTATATGTATACACGGGGGTATGGCCTGCAGCGTCACAGTGCTTATATGTATACACTGGGGTACGGCCTGCAGCATCAGAGTGCTTATATGTATACACTGGGGTACGGCCTGCAGCATCAGAGTACTTATATGTATACACAGGGTTACGGCCTGCAGCATCACAGTACTTATATGTATACACTGGGGTACGGCCTGCAGCGTCACAGTGCTTATATGTATACAATGGGGTATGGCCTGCAGCGTCACAGTGTTTATATGTATACACTGGGGTGCGGCCTGCAGCGTCACAGTACTTATATGTATACACTGGGGTATGGCCTGCAGCGTCACAGTGCTTATATGTATACACGGGGATATGGCCTGCAGCATCACATTGCTTATATGTATACACTGGGGTGTGGCCTACAGCGTCACAGTGCTTATATATATACACTGGGGTATGGCCTGCGGCATCACAGTGCTTATATGTGTACACTGGGGGTATGTCCTGCAGCATCACAGTGCTTATATGTATACACAGGGGTACGGCCTGCAGCGTCACAGTGCTTATATGTATACACTGGGGTACGGCCTGCAGCATCAGAGTACTTATATGTATACACAGGGTTACGGCCTGCAGCGTCACAGTGCTTATATGTATACAATGGGGTATGGCCTGCAGCGTCACAGTGCTTATATGTATACACTGGGGTACGGCCTGCAGCGTCACAGTACTTATATGTATACACTGGGGTACGGCCTGCAGCGTCACAGTGCTTATATGTATACAATGGGGTATGGCCTGCAGCGTCACAGTGCTTATATGTATACACTGGGGTGCGGCCTGCAGCGTCACAGTACTTATATGTATACACTGGGGTATGGCCTGCAGCATCACAGTACTTATATGTATACCCTGGGGTACGGCCTGCAGCGTCACAGTGCTTATATGTATACACTGGGGTGTGGCCTGCAGCATCACAGTACTTATATGGGTACACTGGGGTATGGCCTGCAGCATTACAGTGCTTATATGTATACACTGGGGTGCGGCCTGCAGCGTCACAGTGCTTATATGTATACACTGGGGTATGGCCTGCAGCATCACAGTGCTTATATGTATACACTGGGGTATGGCCTGCAGCATCACAATACTTATAAGTACACACTGGGGCAGTGGCGGAACTAGAGAGTGGAGGTCCCAGGTGCAAGAACATGCTTTGGTCCCCCTACCCATTCCTAGCACCCTGCACCCTAATGTCTAACACAAACCCACAGAAGAAAAACAAGAGTCATTAGTAGCTTGTTACATTGTTTACTTCCTTTCAAGCATGTGTACAGTACAATATAATATGACCACATACAATTACCAAAAATTTAGAAAAAAAGCTGAAACATATACAATGGCACATATAAATATTAAACATAACATTAAGATCAATAAATAATATATAAAATTTTAGCACAAACTCTGTTTTCTTTGTTGGCTTTTCTCTTACGCATAAACAATTTCAAGAGGGACCCAGGTTTCTGAGGTCTATCACCTACTGCTATAGGAATCAAAGCAGATTCTACACCCATTTTTTCAGGGGTTTTTGTGAGTGAATATTCATATTGTAAAGACAAACTTATTACTGCTCATCCAAAAATCCACAAAAATGAATCTACTTTATACTATGACTTGAAGTTCATTTTTCTTGCTTTTCGGTCAGCAAATTCGTCAATGATCTTATCTAATTGAAGGTTCTTTGCCCTCTCATTTTCGATTGATAATATTGCTGATCCTTGAAGTCTTTCTTGTGCCATTGTGCTACGTAGGTAATTTTTTATTATTTTAAGTTTTGAGAATGAACGTTCAGCAGTTGCTACGGTTACTGGGATGGACAGAAACAAGATAATAGCTGTACATACTTCTGGAAAACTTCATGACAAGACACTATTCTCAGTAATGAGTAACTTTGCCAAATCTTCCACTGTAGATAATTTAGACATTTCTGGTTTTAAGCATGGTCTGAGAAAGACCCAGTAAAGTCTTTACTGAAATATTTAATGAGCTGTTCAGCATCCTCATAGAGCTGGTCATCTGTTGCTGTCACAAGTGTGCTTGGTAGTATTGCTTTAAACTTTTTGACAGTGGCATCCAGACTCTTGAAACGATAAGACAGTTGTGCCACAATAATATCCAAACAACCACAGAAAATATTTACTTTAAAGGATCTTTCTGGATCATTTAGCCTTTCATTCTCACATAACTCATCAAATTGTTTTTTTTACTCTTATTCTCCTTTTGGTTGCAAACTTGGCCTCCACATTCCACTTTTCAGACATGTTTATAGCAATATTTTTAGCTTCTTCAAAATTGTTTCTAAACAGTGTCAGTGACTCTATTGCCTTACAAATTAGCTTTCAGCATTTTCTAAGTGTGTTTGTTTGGACTGTAGGCATTTAGGGCTCTATTTATTAACATTATTTTTACAAAAAAAAAGTGAAAAAGGGTGTTTTCACACCCTTTTCACATTATTTTAGTATCACCTGTAGTTATTACAGGGCAATTGGAGTAGAATTCGTAAAATTCTACTCCAACCCCTAAGTATCACTTATTTTTAGTAAAGCAGATCGCATTTCCCATAACTGTAATGGGAAATGTGATCCGACCATAGTTACTAAAAATAAATGTGAAAAAAATATCGGGGAAAGCCCTGTGATAATAACGCCACCTGGAGGTGGCGTTATCCAGGGTCTCCTCCGGTTACCGGACTCCTGTCCTGCTCTAACAGGGAGAGCAGAGCCGAGAGTCGGTCCCAGTAATCAGCTGTGTGGTCTAAACAGACCTCAAGCTGATTACTGTAAAAAAAAAGAAAAAAAAATAGTAAAAAAAAAAATTACTTACCTGACTCCAGGGACCAGTGATCGGGCCTCCGGTGATGTCTCCCCTCTGGTCAGCCGGTCTCCCACAGTGCACTGCGGCCCAAGTCATCAGGTGATCGGGCCCCAGTGCAGTATGGGAGATCACCTGACCGGAGGAATGGAGGACATCACCAGAGGCCTGGAGCATGCAGGTAAGTGTAATTAAGGGGGGGTCCACGATCATGGGGGCAGGGCTTATCGCCGGGGGTGGGGCTTAGTGCCAGAGGGGGGTTAGCAGCGGCGATCGGTCGGCGCATTTTCGGGCACTTAATCACGGTATTTTTTGCGAAAATACCGTGATAAGGCTCCGAGGGGGATTCTCAGGGACAGAGCTTTATCACAAGCTCTGTCCCTGCAAGGGATTTGCAGTAAATCCCTGTGATATTGCCTGAATTCGCAATGCGAATTCAGTCGGTAATATCACACTACAATCTGCATTACCAATGCGGATTGTAGTAAATAGAGCCCTTAGAAACAGAATTGACTATTTCAACCATCTTTTTTTTAAGTACTATCTGTACTACAAACTCAAAACCTCCATTTTTTTCATAGCAGCAGCTTCATTACATTCATCTTTATTCTTGCTGAGAAGAATTATTTTTGTAAGTGCCTTCATTATGTCCATATACCGGAATCTCAAAGCAGTAAGAGAATCATTCCTTGTTGGACATAGGGGCCTATTCATCAACACTAAAATAACGTTTTTAAGGACATTTTCCTTAAATAACGTTATTTTGGTATTCATGTAGCCACTTAGCACAGGAGACATCACAGATATCTCCTTGCTAAGTTCCCCTGCGTTAATTTCCACACTCCCCATACATTATGGTATTCATCAAATTCCAAAAATTATAAATTTTCGGAATTTGATGCAGTTACTATTCGCCACTGTGAGGTGGCGAATAGCAGGTGAAACTTACCTGTATCCGCGTGTGCAGGTCCCCCGACGAGTCCCTCCGGCGCTCTGCTCCGTCCTCAGACTCCGGAGGCTGGTCTGTCATGTGTGCTCCCCAGCAGAGCACAAGAAAGTTTAGACAAAAAAAAAAAAAGTCTGCTGGGAAACCACATGACAGACCAGCAGGACAGAGCCGGAGGCTGCTGCGCGGACAGGTAAGTCGGGGGGGGGGGAAGGTGAGCGGAGGGTGGGGGGGGGGTACGAAACTTAACGCATCTGTAGGCAGTGCTGCGCATGCGCTGGTTTTACAGATGTAACAGCGCATGCGCAGCACTGTTTCCAGATGCGATAAGGTAGTGTAGGCAGGGAAAAGTATCTATTTCCCGAAAAGCTGTCATCGCAAAAATGACAGGTACCGGAATAGATACTTATGGAGAGGTGGAATGATGAATTTCACCTATAATTAGCTAGAACTCCATGAGAGTTATAAAGCTAATTATCTCCATTGAATTTTTATGTTTAATGAATAGGCCCCATAGCATGAAACCCTAAAAAAGACTCTTTGATTTTCACACTAGTGACATTAGAAAGCTCATTGCTTTCTAATGTCACATAACGAAATACTTGACTTAGTTGGTCAGTTTTTGAAATATCTTGTGTTGTATCCATGATGATTGAGAAAAAAGGTGCTGCTTTGATTTAGTCAACAATTTCATTCTCAATCTTTTTGGCCAGCAATTCAATAAGTTCATCTTGAATCTTGTGACTTATATATCTAACAGAGCCTTTAGGCATACTAATTAGCTGCTTCAAAACTGGGTCATACTTTGCAAGAAGTTCAACAATTGACAGAAAATTTCCACTATTTACATCTCCTAAAACTTCCCTATGCCCTCTGACAGGGAGATTACACATTAACATTGTTAACGTTACATTAATAAGGCGATCCAATACTTGTCTCCAGAAGTTTTTTGCTTTTAAGAGCTCTCGTTCATTTTCTTTGTCAATAGTGCCCTGCATTCGCCAATGCTGAAATACAATGCAAGCATTTAAGTGTTGTTGGGATTTTTCATGACTACCTATTCTGTCAGTTAAATGACGCCAATCTCTCACACCAGTCACCCATGCTGCATTATATGCATTAGTAGTACGATCAGCAAAGAGTCAACATGGCTCACAGTATGCGCTATCTAATGTAGGTGAATAGCAAAGCCATGCACGAGGTATGATTACACCGGCCTTTGTTTTCATAGTGTAATAGATTTCAGAAAAGCACCGTCCCCCTTGCTTTTCATCTCTCGGAAAGATCCCTTTGGGCTTACACGATCCCTGAGAAATTATATATCTTTTTGTTTCATTGGGCTCTATTTATTAACATTATTTTTACTAAAATAAAGTGAAAAAGGGTGTTTTCACACCCTTTTCACATTATTTTAGTGTCACCTGTAGTTATTACAGGGCAATTGGAGTAGAATTAGTAAAATTCTACTCCAACCCCCAGTATCACTTATTTTTAGTAAAGCAGATCGCACTTCCCATAATTGTAATGGGAAATGTGATCCGACCAGAGTTACTAAAAATAAATTGTAAAAAAATATCGGGGGAAGCCCTGTGATAATAAAGCCACCTGGAGGTGGCGTTATCCAGGGTCTCCCCGGGTTACCGGGTTCCCACTCTGCTCTAATGGGGAGAGCAGAGGCGGGAGCCGGTACCAGTAATCAGCTGTGTGGTCTAAGCAGACCGCAAGCTGATTGCTGTAAAAAAAAGAAAAAAAAAAATTAAACATTTTTTTTTTACTTACCTGAATCCAGGGACCGGTGATCGGGCCTCCGGTGATGGCTCCTCTCCGGTCAGCTGGTCTCCCACAGTGCACTGGGGCACGGTCATCAGGTGATCGGGCCCCAGTGCAGTATGGGAGATCACCTGATCGGGAAGCCCGGAGAAGATCACCGGAGGCCAGGAGGATGCAGGTAAGTGTAATGAAGGGAGGGGGGGTCGTGTGGGGGGGGGGGTCGCGGGGGTCCGTGATCGCGGGGGAGGGGCTTAGCACTGGGGGCGGGGCTTAGCGTCGGTGGGGGGGTAGTAGCGGTGGTCGGTCGGCGCATGCGCGGGCTCTTAGTCGCGGTATTTTTTCCGAAAATACCGCGGCTAGAGTGCGGATGGGATCCGCAGGGACAGAGCTTTATCGCAAGCTCTGTCCCTGCAAGGGATTTATAGTAAATCCCTGTGATATTGCCTGAATTCGCAATGCGAATTCACTCGGTAATATCACACTACAATCCGCATTCAATATGCGGATTGTAGTAAATAGAGCCCTAGGTCTGTGATATCTGATTGAAAATCTCCTCGATCTGTAGGATATTTGCTTCCTGTACACTGTACACTTTCTTCAGAATTTTCCTCTACTGTATAGTTGTCAGATTCATCTATATTTAACAATACATCACTCCTATCCACTTCTGCAATATTATCCTGATTTTCACGCTCCTTACTTGTTTCAGAACTTGTACTTGCTGCACTATCTTGCAGTATGTCTGTACATTCAACATTGCTAATGTTTGGGTTGCTGTCAGAATCAGGGATTTCAATACGTTGAAAAAAACTGCTAATCTTTGGTAGCGTGGCACTCTTTTCTAATTCTTCTTTCATTTCTTTGCGCTTTTGCGCCCCACTTTTAGATTTAGCCGGCATTCCTGAAAAAGGTGATCAAAATCAAACTAGAGTTGATGACACCCACTGTAAATCAAACAGTAGCCAAATCCTTACAAACCTCATCTCCATACAAGGGTCAGAGAGAAAGAACAGAGTTGTCTTTATCTGTGGCATGTTGCAATGATTACATGAAAAATAAAGGTTATGTTTTAAATTACATTTACTGCAAAACAGATAAAGACAACTTTGTTCTCTCTCTGGACCTTATTCAGAGTCAGTCGAAGCGGCCGCACGGTCGTACGCAGCCGATGTTCGCTTACCTGCGCATGCGTACAGTTCGCAATGCGCGTGCGCAAACTAGCAGCTACGATAAGAATATTCTCTCTCCTTCAACACCGCCAGGTCGGTAGTTTGAGTGACAGATTGCGGCATTTGTGGGTGGTAACAGGGGAAGGTGCTTGAAAACGGGGGTGTGGAGATTCGAAAGCAGGCGTGCCTCATTATGCGAACAGCGTTTTATGGGAGTGCATAAATTACAAACTAGTGTCATGGCACACGTGACGGGAGGTTTTACACTGAAATGATCGTAGAGCTTAAGAGAGGGTCAGGTCAACCTCTATGACTAGTTCCGATGGTATACGATGCTTGCAATTAATCCTTATGTAGCCGGAGGTGACGTGCTATGCGTATGAGAAGTGGGCGTATTTTTAGCGAACCGACCTCATACACCCCTTGGTCGACCAGCTAACGATCCGACCTTAGGGACGCAACATGCGTGTGCATCATTTGGTTATCCGGCCCCTTTTACTATACGACCGTGCGGCCGCAACGACCGACTCTGAATGAGGTCCTCTGACCCTTGTATGTTAAATAGTTGTCAGTGAGCTGCACCCCCAATACTCTATTTGCATCATTATTATTGTTTAATATACAGGATAATATGGGGCCCTTATGTTATTCTGATTAACATTACAATACTAGTGCAGTCATCGTCGTTCTCCCCCTTTTCTCTTATACACCTCAGTCTCCCCAAAACTTTTGCTTACCTTTATTGTTCTGATATGAAATCGCACTCTTTTGCTGCCATCTATTTTGTGCTAGTTGCAGATGGGTGTCATGTCCTGTTGGCAGGTGGGTCATCTGTGTAAAAATGTATACACTTTCAGCCGATCTACACTTTAGGGACATATTATAATTGCGGAATTTGACAACTTCAGTTTCTAAAATGCCTCATAGTAGTGCTGCCAGGTCCTTCCTAACCCCATAGGTGCTCCATACCATTTAGAGTAGTGATTTTCAACCTTTTCAACTCGAGGCACACTACACAAGATTTTAAAATTGCCATGGCACAGTATCCAGCTATGCGGTGTGTGTGACCAATGAAAAAACATTGTTTTCTCCCACATAAAAATATGCATGCATATTGGCCTCCACAGGAGTAAAACACACTACATTGGCCTCCACAGGAATAAAACACACTACATTGGCCTCCGCAGGATTAAAACACACACATTGGCCTCCACAAGAATAAAACACACCACATTGGCCTCCACAGGAATAAAACACACTACATTGGCCTCCACAGGAATAAAACACACATATTGGTCTCCACAGGAATAAAACACACACATTGGCCTCCTCAAGAATAAAACACACTACATTGGCCTCCACAGGAATAAAACTCACTACATTGGCCTCCTCAGGAATAAAACACACTACATTGGCCTCCACAGGAATAAAACACACTACATTGGCCTCCACAGGAATAAAACACACACATTGGCCTCCACAGGAATAAAACACACACATTGGCCTCCACAGGAATAAAACACACACATTGGCCTCCACAGGAATAAAACACACTACACTGGCCTCCACAGGAATAAAACACACACATTGGCCTCCACAGGAATAAAACACACTACATTGGCCTCCACAGGAATAAAACACACATATTGGCCTCCACAGGAATAAAACACACTACATTGGCCTCCACGGGAATAAAACACACTACATTGGCCTCCACGGGAATAAAACACACTACATTGGCCTCCACAGGAATAAAACACACACATTGGCCTCCACAGGAATAAAACACACTACATTGGCCTCCAAAGGAATAAAACACACTACATTGGCCTCCACAGGAATAAAACACATAAGGATTCAAGAAATCCACCAGGTAGGCCCATTGTTGTGGGTATTGACTCTGTGACCTCGCATGCATCTGAATACATTGAAGTCTTTCTAAAAAAATATGTAATACAGCTACCGTCCTATCTAAAAGACACTACAAGTCTTCTAAACTTTATCCAAACAATAGAATGGGAAAGTGATTTTTTATGGGTAACTATTGATGTCCAATCACTTTACACTTGTATATAACATAACAAAGGCATAGGAGCATGTAGAGATTTTTTAGAACAAGATCCAGAGATGTCCATACAACATATAGATTTTATTTGTGATCTAATTTTATTTGTTTTAATGCATAATTATTTTACATTTTTAGATCAATTTTATTTACAAATTTGTGGGACTGCAATGGGCACAGTGTTTGCGCCGAGTTATGTGAACTTATTTATGGGCAACTGGGAGGCAAATTTTATCTATGCCAATAATCCTTTTAAAGAGAACATCTGTTTTTACAAACGTTAAATCGACGATATTATCATTATTTGGAAGGGAGATGAGAAGGTTTTAAATTATTTTTTTTAATCATATTAATGATAATGATTTTAATCTTACATCCACCTCCAATGTACAGAAAAAGGAGATTGAATTCTTGGACATAGTTTTAGAAGGTAAAGGGAATAAAATTGAGACCAAAACATTCATTAAATCGGTCGACACTAACAGTTACCTTCATTATAGAAGTGGGCATGTCAAAAAATGGAAGGATAACATTCCCTACTCTCAGTTTCACCGTATAAAGAGGAACTGTTCTGATATAGGGGTTTGTTTACAGCAATTGGATATTTATTCTGAGAGGTTCTGGGAACGAGGTTACCCCGAGAATTTAATCTCTGAAGCCAGAAATAAAACTGAGACACTCCAAAGAAATGACCTGATGCAATATAAAGTTAAGGAAGAGAAAGGGGAGTTGGTTCCCTTTGTAACACAATTTAATACTGATGATAAGAGAATTAAACAGGTGGTGAATAAACACTGGCGTATTCTGAAACTAGACCCAGTTTTGAAGGATATCCTGCCCGAGAAACCTATGATTATATTTAAGAAAGCTAAAAATCTGAAAGACATGCTAGCACCCAGTCTTTTAAAAGAAAAGGATCAACGAAGTAATACCTTGAATAGGTGTGTGGGATCTTTTATATGTGGGAAATGCAACATGTGTAAATACCTTCACCCCGATAGAAAGATGTTCTCGAATTTTAATGGCTCTATCACTTTTTCAATCAAACATTTTATGAACTGCAACACGTGTTCTGTGATTTATTTACTAGAATGTACATGTGGTTTAAAATACATTGGTAAGATGAAAATAAATTTAAAACTTCGTATCCAAGAGCATGTGAGGAATATTAAAAATAAGGTTGAAAGTCATTCTATCTCAAGACATTTCAAGTTACATCATGACTCATGGGCAGCACAGATGATGTAATGGTAGCATTACTGCCTCACAGCACTGAGGTCATTGGTTCGATACCCACTACGGCCCTAACTGTGTGGAGTTTGTATATTCTCCCTGTGCTTGCGTGGGTTTCCTCCGGGTGCTCCGGTTTCCTCCCACACTCCAAAAATATACTGGTAGGTTAATTGGCTCCCAACAAAATTACCCCTAGTGTGTATGTGTGTGAGCATGTGATAGGGAATATAGATTATAAGCTCCACTGGGGCAGGGACAGATGTGAATGGACGAATATTCTCTGTAAAGCGCTGCGGAATATGTATGTGCGCTATATAAATAACTGGTAATAATAATAATAAGAATAATAATAATAATGACTCTAATCCAGAATTCCTCACATTTAAAGATATTGAACTAGTCAGCTTGGGACCTAAGGGAGGGGATTTAGCTATCAAATTATCACAGAGAGAAATGTATTGGATATTTGAGCTTAATACTATGCTGCCCAATGGTTTAAATGATTATTATGAAATAGCTCCATTTCTATAATGTGACTATACCATCCTTCAGTATTCTTAATTATATTGTATTTATTCTTTTATTTTTAATCAACCCTTTTTTAACACACCTGTTTTAAGATATTGCATTTTATCTGTCTTATCCTTGCTAAAAACTGGTTTTATTATGGGTTCCTTATTTATAGAAGTCACATACATCACAAGATTTTTAATATATTTATATATTCATGTGTATATTCTGCACTGTATAAATTGGTTTCTCGATGTTATTAATCAGTGTTATTGTTAAGAAAGATGGCGGCCGGATATATTTAGAAATTACACCTGTCATTTGGTCGCTGATATGAGGCTATTACACCATTAAAATGGCTGCCATGAGCACTATGTAATGTAAAATGGCCGCCGTTGTATGATTCATAAAGCGGAGTTATCCCCCGCCCCACGCAAGACGGCCGGGGCTTAGATACACATTAAGCCTCCACAAGTATGGCGCAGACCCGGAAGTGTGCGGCCGCGCTTCCGGTATAAGGAATTAAGAGGATAATACATCATCCACAACCAAGATGGTGCCAGACCCGGAAGTACGTTGCCACACTCCCGGTGTACGGATAGCGGCTTATTATTCTGAATACGGACTTTCAAGCATAAGGTGCGTGCCGATTTGAGGCAGTTTTTGCATTATACCGCGTGTTAACTGTGATGAACAATGCAGATGCAAGTTTAGTGTTGTTAATCTGTTTCCATAATGGATGATGTAACTTGATGATGTCATCAAAATGGCCACCGCGCAAAGAATATGCGCAGATGGCATTTTTAGCATGTTCAATGTGAAATTTGGGCACACCCCTACTAAGGGGTATATAAGGAGGCACTCTACAATCTGGGCATCACCCCTGAGGAAGTCTAAATAGGACGAAACGCGTTGGGACTGGTTCTCCTGCACCTCCAACAAAGTGGACTCTTTTCTGCTTAAACTTACTAAAGATAAGCATCTTTTATTTATTTTATTCCTGTTAACAGTTTGTCTATTCGTTTTACATGTGTTTGGAAAATAAAAAATTATTTACGGAGATCAATCTCCTTTTTATGGTTTGAGGCTGGATACCCCTGATGTTTGAAGTAGAGGGTGATCCCTGGTAACACACAGAACAGGAAGAAGCTTATCTTTATACGCACTACATTTTGCTTTATCTGGTACGCAGAAATATTTATTTGTTATCCACTCTAAATGGCTGTAGGAATTACTACACCATAATACGTGTATGGGCTTGGTTGGAGCCCTTTCATTTAAGGTCCATTTAAGAGGGTACCTGTCCTTGGATTGATATCCGGAATCTATTGGCAGTTTTTGTTTCCTGACCATAGGAGGATGACCTGGACATCAGATAAGCTTTATTGAAAGTTATTGTTTGGTACGCACATTACTTATATTGAGCAGTACTTGCCTTACTTTAAATACTACACTATTAGGCGCACGTTTTCTTATTTTTCAGCATATATATATATATATATATATATGGTATTTTCCACAATAGGCTCCATCTTTTTTACCATCTGGAAGGCTGAGTAGACTGTATTGTTTTAAGTTAATTTCAATAGAGATGTGCCCGGACCCCCGTGTTTTTGTTTTGGATCTGTATCTACCTCGTGTTTTGGATCTGGATTTGGCAAAAAAAAACCTTGCGTGTTTTGGTTTTGGATCTGGATTTTTTTCTAAAATATCATAAAAACTGTTAAAATCACATAATTTGGGCCTTATTTTGTTCCTACAGTAATATTAACCACAATAACATATGTTTCCAGTCATTTCTAGTCAATTTTGACCACCTCACAGCTCACAATATTGCTTTCATCCAGTTTAGGCCAAAAGGTTGCATCCAACTAGCTGGCTGACTAAGCTAAGCGACAGCAGTGGATGGCACTAACATGTGGCAGTTCAGCTTTCAACAATCCACAGAGTGGCACTGCAGTGGTCGACAGGATGTCAGTTTCAGAAACTATGAAATTAAAAATATCATGCAGCAATGCAAAGAAAAGAGGTGCAAGATGGAATTATCCTTGGGCCCTCCCACCCACCCTTAAGTATACAGGACATGCACAATTTAACAAACCAATCAGTTCAGCGACAGGGAAATCAGTATGATTTACCGCCGGACCCCTGGCCGTCAGTTCAAATTCTGACAGCGGCTGCCCAAACAGGATGAAAATCACGATCGTCCCCAGGTAAGTACTAACCAACCTATTCTACCCCCTAACCCTAACCCTCATTTAGGGTGCCTAACCATGACCTTCTCCTCCAGTGGCTAACCATGATCCTCCCCTCTTAAGTGCCTAAACCTAACCCCCTCTTCCCCGCTGCCTAAACCTAAGTCCCACGGGGGGGTGCCTCCCCTTAGCCTAACCCTAACCTCCCAGGGGGGTGCCTAACCCTACATTCCCCCCAGGAGCCATAAACCTAACCCTTCCTCCCGTGGCTGTCCGCAATGGTGCCCGGCATCCCTTCAATCGGGATTCCAGGCGCCAGTCTCCCGGTGTCGGAAAAATGACAGGCGTCTAGATTTAGACACCTGTCATTTAACCCTCATCGGGATTACGCAGTCGGGAAGCTGGTTGTCGGTATTAGGTCTGCCGGCTTCCCGACTGTATAATGTGACAGGGACTGCCACTTGAGGCTGAAATTATTGGTTTGTTTGGGCCCCCACAAAACAAGCTGCCAACAAAGTGCTTTTTTGCGGTGTCCTTTGTGGAGTTTTTTGTGTTTTTTGATGCAGTTAGCGTCAGGGGGGGTGTCCAAAGGGTGCAGGGTGGTTCCGGCAACATTGCACCCCAAAACCGCAATTCTTCACTTTTTCCGCCGGGTATTCATAGGCGAAGCTTTTTCGTTTATTACATTGTATTGCGTTAACGGGCCACAAAAAAACGCTACAATTGAATATGGGGATAAGTTGAAACCGGCAAAAATTATGTCATTGTCGAAAAAGTATCGCTGAAACGTTTTTTCGCTTCTAAATGAATATGGCCCAGTGTGTACATTCTCTTCTTCACACAATATTAATTCGTCCCCACTGGAATCCACCATTACAGGCGCCTCTGTATTTTGTTGAGTGAATTGCTGGTAAAGGTCTTCCTCATGGAACTTATTTATTTTAATGAACATCATCTTTTCCACATTTTGGGGAAGTAACCTCCTACGCCGATCACTGATAAGGTTCCCAGCTGCGCTGAAAACTCTTTTAGAGTACACACTGGAGGGTGGGCAACTTAAATAAAGCAAAGCCAGTTTGTGTAAGGGCCTCCAAATTGCCTCTTTTTCCTGTCAGTAGTGAAACGGACATTCTGACATGCCTATTTGGATGTTATCCCTTAAATAGTCATCCTCATTCTCCTGGTGCAATTCCACAGAAGCATCCTCGATTTCTACGTCAGCAATGCGTTGACTGCCCTTCCCCACATTTACAGAGGGCACACAAATGTTGGAAGGACGATCCTCTTTAAGTATACTATTAGAAGGTCAGGCTCACACATGGCAACCGAAGACACATTGGCACTCTCCTCGAGGATTTGTGATTTTTCAGAGCACACAGTTGGTTCCGGGGTCTTTCTCGTCTTTTTTTTATATGTCTACTACAAGCAGAAAGTCTTAAATCATCACAACTAGAACCACCAGTCATAAATAAAGACCAAGGCCTTATCCTTTCCTTGCCACTGCGTGCACTGACATTTATCACTCGTTTGGTGATAAAGGGCTCCATTTACAAATGAGTTTCGGCTGCTAAAACTCATTGCACATGAAAAACAAGACTTCATCCTATTTAGTAATGCATGTTTAGGGTTTGGGCATAATAGCGCTATTTGTTAGCGTTTTATCATGAAAACAAATGGCAACCGTATTTACTAATGAACGGTAATGATAACTTACCATTCGTTTTCCTTAAATGAACTCTCCAGGTGCTGGCTTCTGTTACACAGCGCTCACAAGCGCTGTGGTCTGTCCTGTCCAATCAGTGTACAGAACCCGGCACCCACCCTCTCTCTCTCTCTCCCCCCCTCCCCGTGGAGTGTACAGCACCCGACCCCTCTCTCCTCCCCCTGGAGAGTGCACATCATCAGCCGGGGCCCCCCTTACCGAGTCCCATAGTAGAACAGCCGGCCCCCTCCCTCCTGAGTCCCATAGCAGAACAGCCGGCCCCCTCCCTCCAGAGTCCCATAGTAGAACAGCCGGCCCCCCTCCCTCCCGAGTCCCATAGCAGAACAGCCGGCCCCCCTCCCTCCTGAGTCCCATAGCAGAACAGGTGGCCCCCCTCCCTCCCGAGTCCCATAGCAGAAGAGGCAGCCCGAGTCCCATAGCAGAACAGCCGGCAACCCTCCCTTCCGAGTCCCATAGCAGAACAGGCGGCCCCCCTCCCTCCCGAGTCCCATAGCAGAATAGCCGGCCCACTCCCTCCAGAGTCCTATAGCAGAACAGGCGACGCCCCTCTCTCCTGAGTCCCATAGTAGAACAGGCGACGCCCCTCCCTCCCAAGTACCATAGCAGAACAGCCGGCCCCCTCCCTCCTGAGTCCCATAGTAGAACAGCTGGCCCCCTCCCTCCCGAGTCCCATAGCAGAACAGGCGGCCCCCTCCCTCCCGAGTCCCATAGCAGAACAGGCGACGCCCCTCCCTCCTGAGTCCCATAGTAGAACAGGCGGCCCCCCTCCCTCCCGAGTCCCATAGCAGAACAGAACAGCAGCCTCTGTGTGTCAGCAATACGGCCCTGGTAGTAACACTGAATACAGTCTGCCTGTAGATGTATAGGAGGGTATTTAGCTCACACACCTATGCTGGCAGTAGCCTTTGTGTGTCAGTAATACAGCCCTGGTAATAACACTGAGTACAGTCTGCCTGTAGATGTATAGGGGGGTATATAGCTCACACCCCTATGCTGGCAGCAGCCTCTGTGTGTCAGTAATATGGCCCTGGTAATAACACAGAGCACAGTCTGCCTGTAGTTGTATAGGGGGGTATTTAGCTCACACCCCTATGCTGGCAGCAGCCTCTGTGTGTTAGTAATATGGCCCTGGTAATAACACTGAATACAGTCTGCCTGTAGATGTATAGGGGGGTATTTAGCTCACACCCCTATGCTGGCAGCAGCCTCTGTGTGTCAGTAATACGGCCCTGGTAATAACACTGAATACAGTCTGCCTGTAGATGTATAGGGGGTATTTAGCTCAAACCCCTATGCTGGCAGCAGCCTCTGTGTGTCAGTAATACGGCCCTGGTAATAACACTGAATACAGTCTGCCTGTAGATGTATAGGGGGTATTTAGCTCACACCCCTATGCTGGCAGCAGCCTCTGTGTGTCAGTAATACGGCCCTGGTAATACCACTGAGCACAGTCTGCCTGTAGATGTATAGGGGGGTATTTAGCTCACACCCCTATGCTGGCAGCAGCCTCTGTGTGTCAGTAATACGGCCCTGGTAATAACAATGAGCACAGTCTGCCTGTAGATGTATAGGGGGTATTTAGCTTACACCCCTATGCTGGCAGCAGCCTCTGTGTGTCAGTAATACGGCCCTGGTAATAACACTGAATACAGTCTGCCTGTAGATGTATAGGGGGGTATTTAGCTCACACCCCTATGCTGGCAGCAGCCTCTGTGTTTCAGTAATACGGCCATGGTAATGACACTGAGTACAGTCTGCCTGTAGATGTATAGGGGGGTATTTAGCTCACACCCCTATGCTGGCAGTAGCCTCTGTGTGTCAGTAATATGGCCCTGGTAATAACACTGAATACAGTCTGCCTGTAGATGTATAGGGGTATTTAGCTCACACCCCTATGCTGGCAGCAGCCTCTGTGTGTCAGTAATACGGCCCTGGTAATAACACCGAGTACAGTCTTCCTGTAGATGTATAGGGGGGTATTTAGCTCATACCCCTATGATGTCAGCAGCCTCTGTGTGTCAGTAATACGGCCCTGGTAATAACAATGAGCACAGTCTGCCTGTAGATGTATAGGGGGGTATTTAGCTCACACCCCTATGCTGGCAGCAGCCTCTGTGTTTCAGTAATACGGCCATGGTAATGACACTGAGTACAGTCTGCCTGTAGATGTATAGGGGGGTATTTAGCTCACACCCCTATGCTGGCAGTAGCCTCTGTGTGTCAGTAATATGGCCCTGGTAATAACACTGAATACAGTCTGCCTGTAGATGTATAGGGGTATTTAGCTCACACCCCTATGCTGGCAGCAGCCTCTGTGTGTCAGTAATACGGCCCTGGTAATAACACCGAGTACAGTCTGCCTGTAGATGTATAGGGGGGTATTTAGCTCATACCCCTATGATGTCAGCAGCCTCTGTGTGTCAGTAATACGGCCCTGGTAATAACAATGAGCACAGTCTGCCTGTAGATGTATAGGGGGGTATTTAGCTCACACCCCTATGCTGGCAGCAGCCTCTGTGTGTCAGTAATACGGCCCTGGTAATAACACTGAATACAGTCTGCCTGTAGATGTATAGGGGGGTATTTAGCTCACACCCCTATGCTGGCAGCAGCCTCTGTGTGTCAGTAATATGGCCCTGGAAATAACACTGAGTACAGTCTGCCTGTAGATGTATAGGGGGGTATTTAGCTCACACCCCTATGCTGGCAGCAGCCTCTGTGTGTCAGTAATATGGCCCTGGTAATAACACTGAATACAGTCTGCCTGTAGATGTATAGGGGGGTATTTAGCTCACACCCCTATGCTGGCAGCAGCCTCTGTGTGTCAGTAATACGGCCCTGGTAATAACATTGAGAACAGTCTATCTGTAGATGTATAGGGGGGTATTTAGCTAACACCCCTATGCTGGCAGCAGCCTCTGTGTGTCAGTAATACGGCCCTGGTAATAACACTGAATACATTCTGCCTGTACATGTATAGGGGGGTATTTAGCTCACACCCCTATGCTGGCAGCAGCCTCTGTGTGTCAGTAATACGGCCCTGGTAATAACACTGAATACATTCTGCCTGTACATGTATAGGGGGTATTTAGCTCACACCCCTATGCTGGCAGCAGCCTCTGTGTGTCAGAAATATGGCCCTGGTAATAACACTGAATACATTCTGCCTGTACATGTATAGGGGGGTATTTAGCTCACACCCCTATGCTGGCAGCAGCCTCTGTGTGTCAGTAATACGGCCCTGGTAATGACACTGAGTACAGTCTGCCTGTAGATGTATAGGGGGGTATTTAGCTCACACCCCTATGCTGGCAGCAGCCTCTGTGTGTCAGTAATACGGCCATGGTAATGACACTGAGTACAGTCTGCCTGTAGATGTATAGGGGGGTATTTAGCTCACACCCCTATGCTGGCAGTAGCCTCTGTGTGTCAGTAATATGGCCCTGGTAATAACACTGAATACAGTCTGCCTGTAGATGTATAGGGGTATTTAGCTCACACCCCTATGCTGGCAGCAGCCTCTGTGTGTCAGTAATACGGCCCTGGTAATAACACCGAGTACAGTCTGCCTGTAGATGTATAGGGGGGTATTTAGCTCATACCCCTATGATATCAGCAGCCTCTGTGTGTCAGTAATACGGCCCTGGTAATAACACTGAGCACAGTCTGCCTGTAGATGTATAGGGGGGTATTTAGCTCACACCCCTATGCTGGCAGCAGCCTCTGTGTGTCAGTAATACGGCCCTGGTAATAACACTGAATACAGTCTGCCTGTAGATGTATAGGGGGGTATTTAGCTCACACCCCTATGCTGGCAGCAGCCTCTGTGTGTCAGTAATACGGCCCTGGTAATAACACTGAATACAGTCTGCCTGTAGATGTATAGGAGGGTATTTAGCTCATACCCCTATGCTGGCAGCAGCCTCTGTGTGTCAGTAACACAGCCCTGGTAATAACACTGAATACAGTCTGCCTGTAGATGTATAGAGGGTATTTAGCTCACACCCCTATGCTGGCAGCAGCCTCTGTGTGTCAGTAATATGGCCCTTGTAATAACACTGAGTACAGTCTGCCTGTAGATGTATAGGGGGGTATTTAGCTCACACCCCTATGCTGGCAGCAGCCTCTGTGTGTTAGTAATATGGCCCTGGTAATAACACTGAATACAGTCTGCCTGTAGATGTATAGGGGGGTATTTAGCTCACACCCCTATGCTGGCAGCAGCCTCTGTGTGTCAGTAATATGGCCCTGGTAATGACACTGAGTACAGTCTGCCTGTAGATGTATAGGGGGGTATTTAGCTCACACCCCTATGCTGGTAGCTGCCTCTGTGTGTCAGTAATACAGCCCTGGTAATAACACTGAATACAGTCTGCCTTTACATGTATAGGGGGGTATTTAGCTCACACCCCTATGCTGGCAGCAGCCTCTGTGTGTCAGTAATACAGCCCTGGTAATAACATTGAGTACAGTCTATCTGTAGATGTATAGGGGGGTATTTAGCTCACACCCCTATGCTGGCAGCAGCCTCTGTGTCTCAGTAATACGGCCCTGGTAATAACACTGAATACATTCTGCCTGTAGATGTATAGGGGGGGTAATTAGCTCACACCCCTATGCTGGCAGCAGCCTCTGTGTGTCAGTAATAAGGCCCTGGTAATAACACTGAATACAGTCTGCCTGTAGATGTATAGGGGGGTATTTAGCTCACACCCCTATGCTGGCAGCAGTCTCTCTGTGTTTCAGTAATACGGCCCAGGTAATGACACTGAGTACAGTCTGCCTGTAGATGTATAGGGGGGTATTTAGCTCACACCCCTATGCTGGCAGCAGCCTCTGTGTGTCAGTAATACGGCCCTGGTAATAACACTGAATACAGTCTGCCTGTAGATGTATAGGGGGGTATTTAGCTCACACCCCTATGCTGGCAGCAGCCTCTGTGTGTCAGTAATACAGCCCTGGTAATAACACTGAATACAGTCTGCCTTTAGATGTATAGGGGGGTATTTAGCTCACACCCCTATGCTGGCAGCAGCCTCTGTGTGTCAGTAATACAGCCCTGGTAATAACATTGAGTACAGTCTATCTGTAGATGTATAGGGGGGTATTTAGCTCACACCCCTGTGCTGGCAGCAGCCTCTGTGTCTCAGTAATACGGCCCTGGTAATAACACTGAATACATTCTGCCTGTAGATGTATAGGGGGGGTAATTAGCTCACACCCCTATGCTGGCAGCAGCCTCTGTGTCAGTAATATAGCCCTGGTAATAACACTGAATACAGTCTGCCTATAGATGTATAGGGGGGGTATTTAGCTCACACCCCTATGCTGGCAGCAGCCTCTGTGTCAGTAATACGGCCCTGGTAATAACACTGAATACAGTCTGCCTATAGATGTATAGGGGGGTAATTAGTTCACACCCCTATGCTGGCAGCAGCCTCTGTGTGTCAGTAATAAGGCCCTGGTAATAACACTGAATACAGTCTGCCTGTAGATGTATAGGGGGGTATTTAGCTCACACCCCTATGCTGGCAGTAGCCTCTGTGTGTCAGTAATACGGCCCTGGTAATAACACTGAATACAGTCTGCCTGTACATGTATAGGGGGGTATTTAGCTCACACCCCTATGCTGGCAGTAGCCTCTGTGTGTCAGTAATACGGCCCTGGTAATAACACTGAATACAGTCTGCCTGTAGATGTATAGGGGGTATTTAGCTCACACCCCTATGCTGGCAGTAGCCTCTGTGTGTCAGTAATATGGCCCTGGTAATAATACTGAGTACAGTCTGCCTGTAGATGTATAGGGGGTATTTAGCTCACACCCCTATGCTGGCAGTAGCCTCTGTGTGTCAGTAATATGGCCCTGGTAATAACACTGAATACAGTCTGCCTGTAGATGTATAGGGGGGTAATTAGCTCACACCCCTATGCTGGCAGCAGCCTCTGTGTGTCAGTAATACGGCCCTGGTAATAACACTGAATACAGTCTGCCTGTAGATGTATAGGGGGGTATTTAGCTCACACCCCTATACTGAATACAGTCTGCCTGTAGATGTATAGGGGGGTATTTAGCTCACACCCCTATGCTGGCAGCAGCCTCTGTGTGTCAGTAATACAGCCCTGGTAATAACACTGAGTACAGTCTGCCTGTAGATGTATAGGGGGGTATTTAGCTCACACCCCTATGCTGGCAGCAGCCTCTGTGTGTCAGTAATACAGCCCTGGTAATAACACTGAATACAGTCTGCCTGTAGATGTATAAGGGGGTATATAGCTCACACCCCTATGCTGGCAGCAGCCTCTGTGTGTCAGTAATATAGCCCTGGTAATAACACTGAGTACAGTCTGCCTGTAGATGTATAGGGGGGTATTTATCTCATACCCCTATGCTGGCAGCAGCCTCTGTGTGTCAGTAATACGGCCCTGGTAATAACACTGAATACAGTCTGCCTGTAGATGTATAGGGGGGTATTTAGCTCACACCCCTATGCTGGCAGTAGCCTCTGTGTGTCAGTAATACGGCCCTGGTAATAACACTGAGTACAGTCTGCCTGTAGATGTATAGGGGGGTATTTAGCTCACACCCCTATGCTGGCAGCAGCCTCTGTGTGTCAGTAATATGGTCCCGTAATGTATAATAATTAATCTTCCACCTCTGACAAGTGCAGTTGTTTTCTAATAAGACTTCACAGATTCATCTCAGAGTAATTAGTGAGCTAATGAAGAGTTATATGCTAATAGTGTCCACTTAAACTCAAATTATCCTATTTGCTTCCGCCTTACCGGAGACGGCAATATAGTGGGTGATTCGGTAATTTAATCATTAAGCGATAATCAAATCACAAGTGGTAGAAATACACCAAAAACTGATTACTACAAATCAGCGTTAATTGGACACAGCTATGAAGAAGAAAAGGCGCTGGGTCTAACACAATTCATGCATTGAGCACTATATAGCATAGTTGCCGACATTCAGCTCCCTCCTTCCGGGAGGGAGCTGAATGCCTGCATTGTGTGGGGGGCGTGGCCGGGCTATGATGCCGTTTTGGGGGCGGGACCGGGGGAGTGACCGCACGATCGCGTCATCGTGGCCCCGCCCCCTCTTCACAATGCCGGAAAAAAGGCATTGTGAAGCAGGGGGTGGAGCCACGATGAAGCGATTCAGCGCGAATCGCGTCATCGGGCCCCCCGGCAGCGGGGGTTTTTGCTAGTAGTCTGGGGGGGTAGGCAGCAGCCGGGAGGCTTGCCTGCCTTTCCGGGGGGTCGGGAGCAGCACCCGATATTCGGGAGGCTCCCGACCAAATCGGGAGGGTAGGCAAGCCTGCTATATAGTCACTGACTACAGAGCTATGTGGTTGTGTGCTCCTCTACCAGGGGGCATCATGCAGTGAGCACTATATAGTCACTGAGTACAGCACTATGTGGTTGTGCGCTCCTCTACCAGGGGGCATCATGCAGTGAGCACTATATAGTCACTGAATACAGCACTATGTGGTTGTGCGCTCCTCTACCAGGGGGCATCATGCAGTGAGCACTATATAGTCACTGAATACAGCACTATGTGGTTGTGCGCTTCTTTACCAGGGGGCATCATGCAGTGAGCACTATATAGTCACTGAATACAGTGCTATGTGGTTGTGTGCTTCTCTACCAGGGGGCATCATGCAGTGAGCACTATATAGTCACTGAATACAGTGCTATGTGGTTGTGTGCTCCTCTACCAGGGGGCATCATGCAGTGAGCACTATATAGTCTCTGAATACAGCACTATGTGGTTGTGCGCTCCTCTACCAGGGGGCACCATGCAGTGAGCACTATATAGTCACTGACTACAGCACTATGTGGTTGTGTGCTCTTCTACCATAGGGCATCATGCAGTGAGCACTATATAGTCACTGAATACAGCACTATGTGGTTGTGTGCTCCTCTACCAGGGGGCATCATGCAGTGGGTTTTGTGCTCCTCTACCAGGGGGCATCATGCAGTGAGCACTATATAGTCACTGACTACAGCACTATGTGGTGGTGTGCTCCTCTACCTGGGGGCATCATGCAGTGAGCACTATATAGTCACTGACTACAGCACTATGTGGTTGTGTGCTCCTCTACCAGGGGGCATCATGCAGTGAGCACTATATAGTCACTGAATACAGCACTATGTGGTTGTGTGCTCCTCTACCTGGAGGCATCATGCATTGCTACCGCTGCATCCCATAACAGTGTAATGTACACGTGTGCCCCCCCCAAAGGATCACTTGCTACCCTTCCCAAATGACATAGGAATGCTGAATGCGGGGTTCCCATTAGAGAAATATATTCAAATCTGTGACATAATAAAACGACAGATGGTAACAGTCATCATCATGCATATTAAATGTCTTGGTATTATGATCCCTAATCGAAACGATGACTTATTCAAGGTGAATTTACCTCCTATACTTTAGACCGTTAGACGCGATCTCTACCAGGGGGCATCATGCAGTGAGCACTATATAATATAGTCACTGACTACAGCACTATGTGGTTGTGTGCTCCTCTACAAAGGCGTATCATGCAGTGAGCACTACATAGTCACTGACTACAGTACTATGTGGTTGTGTGCTCCTCTACCAGGGGGCATCATGCAGTGAGCACTATATAGTCACTGACTACAGCACTATTTTGTGGTTGTGTGCTCCTCTACCAGGGGGCATCATGCAGTGAGCACTATATAGTCACTGACTACAGCACTATGTGGTTGTGTGCTCCTCTACCAGGGGGCATCATGCAGTGAGCACTATATAGTCACTGACTACAGCACTATGTGGTTGTGTGCTCCTCTACCAAGGGGCATCATGCAGTGAGGACTATATAGTAGGGGTGTGCACCGGCCACTTTTCGTGTTTTGTGTTTTGGTTTTAGATCTGGATCTTTCTTCGTGTTTTGGATCTGGATTGGTTTTGCCAAAACCACCCTTCCGTGTTTTGGGTTCTGGGTTTTGTGTTTTGGATCTGTATTTTTTGGAAAAAAAGCATAAAAACAGCTAAAATCACAGAATTTGTGGGTTTTTCTGCTCCTATGCTATTATTAACCTCAATAACCTTAATTTCCACTCATTTCCAGTCTATTCTGAACACCTCACACCTCACAATAGTGTTTTTATGTCCAGAAGGTTGCACCGAGGTAGCTGGATGACTATGCTAAGAGATACGAGTGGGCGGCACAAACACGTGGTCCATCTAGGAGCGGCACTGCAGTGGCAGACAGGATGGCAGTTTGAAAAACTAGGCCCCAAACTATACATAATGCAAAGAAAAAAAAGAGGTGCAAGATGGAATTGTCCTTGGGCCCTCCCACCCACCCTTATGTTGTATAAACAGGACATGCACACTTTAACAAACCAAACATTTCAGCGCCAGGGTCTGCCACACGACTGTGGCTGAAATGATTGGTTCGTTTGGGCCCCCACAAAACAAGCTGGCAATTAATCTGTCCCTGCACAAACTGGCTCTACGGAGGCAAGATGTCGTCCTCATCCTCCTCATCCACCGATTCCTCACCCTCTTCAGTGTTGTGTACATCCTCATCCTCACAGAGTATTAATTCGTCCCCGCTGGAATCCACAACCAAAGGTCCCTCTGTACGTTCTGGAGGCTGGTCTCCCTGGAAGAGTTGAGAATTAATTTAATGAACATCATCTTCTCCACATTTTGTGGAAGCAACCTCCTACGCCTTTCGCTGACAAGGTTCCCGGCTGCACTAAACACTCTTTCGGAGAACACACTGGAGGGGGGGCAACTCAGGTAAAATAGAGCCAGTTTGTACAGGGACCTCCAAATTGGTTCTTTTTCCTGCCAGTACAGGTACGGACTGTCTGACATGCCTACTTGGATGCTGTCACCGATGTAATCATTTAACAGACAGACGCACGCTTGTCGCTGCTGCTTTGAGGATGCAAGTGCGGCTACAGCCCACACAATTCACAAAGACAGAAAAAAAAAAAGAATATTTTTATTGTTTGTGGAGCGCACTTTGAGGGTTACACCACCCTTTAACAGACAGACATAAGCTTGTCGCTGCTGCTTTGAGGATGCAAGTGCGGCTACAGCCCACACAATTCACAAAGACAGAAAAAAGAAGAATATTTTTATTGTTTGTGGAGCACACTTTGAGGGTGTCACCACCCTTTAACAGACAGACGCACGCTTGTCGCTGCTGCTTAGAGGATGCAAGTGCAGCTACAGCCCACACAATTCACAAAGACAGAAAAAAAAAGAATATTTTTATTGTTTGTGTAGCACACTTTGAGGGTGTCACCACCCTTTAACAGACAGATGCACGCTTGTCGCTGCTGCTTTGAGGATGCAAGTGCGGCTACAGCCCACACAATTCACAAAGACAGAAAAAAGAAGAATATTTTTATTGTTTGTGTAGCACACTTTGAGGGTGTCACCACCCTTTAACAGACAGACGCACGCTTGTCGCTGCTGCTTTGAGGATGCAAGTGCGGCTACATCGCACTCAAGTCACAAACACATTAAAAAAATAGTTTTTTATTTTTTGGAGCACTTTGAGAGTTACACCACCCTTTAACAGACAGACGCACGCTTGTCGCTGCTGCTTTGAGGATGCAAGTGCGGCTACAGCCCACACAATTCACAAAGACAGAAAAAAAAGAACAATAATTTTATTGTTTGTGTAGCACACTTTGAGGGTGTCACCACCCTTTAACAGACAGATGCACGCTTGTCGCTGCTGCTTTAAGGATGCAGGTGCGGCTACAGCCCACACATTTCAGAAAGACAGAAAAAAAAGAACAATATTTTTATTGTTTGTGTAGCACACTTTGAGGGTGTCACCACCCTTTAACAGACAGACGCACGCTTGTCGCTGCTGCTTTAAGGATGCAGGTGCGGCTACAGCCCACACATTTCACAAAGACAGAAAAAAAAGAACAATATTTTTATTGTTTGTGGAGCGCACTTTGAGGGTGTCACCACCCTTTAACAGACAGACGCACGCTTGTCGCTGCTGCTTTGAGGATGCAAGTGCGGCTACAGCCCACACAATTCACAAAGACAGAAAAAAGAAGAAGAATATTTTTATTGTTTGTGTAGCACACTTTGAGGGTGTCACCACCCTTTAGCAGACAGACGCATGCTTGTCGCTGCTGCTTTGAGGATGCAAGTGCGGCTACAGCCCACACAATTCACAAAGACAGAAAAAAAAGAACAATATTTGTATTGTTTGTGTAGCACACTTTGAGGGTGTCACCACCCTTTAACAGACAGACGCACGCTTGTCGCTGATGCTTTGAGGATGCAAGTGTGGCTACATCGCAAACAAGTCACAAACACATTAAAAAAATAGTTTTTTATTTTTTGGAGCACTTTGAGAGTTACACCACCCTTTAACAGACAGACGCACGCTTGTCGCTGCTGCTTTGAGGATGCAAGTGCGGCTACAGCCCACACAATTCACAAAGACAGAAAAAAAAGAACAATAATTTTATTGTTTGTGTAGCACACTTTGAGGGTGTCACCACCCTTTAACAGACAGATGCACGCTTGTCGCTGCTGCTTTAAGGATGCAGGTGCGGCTACAGCCCACACATTTCAGAAAGACAGAAAAAAAAGAACAATATTTTTATTGTTTGTGTAGCACACTTTGAGGGTGTCACCACCCTTTAACAGACAGACGCACGCTTGTCGCTGCTGCTTTAAGGATGCAGGTGCGGCTACAGCCCACACATTTCACAAAGACAGAAAAAAAAGAACAATATTTTTATTGTTTGTGGAGCGCACTTTGAGGGTGTCACCACCCTTTAACAGACAGACGCACGCTTGTCGCTGCTGCTTTGAGGATGCAAGTGCGGCTACAGCCCACACAATTCACAAAGACAGAAAAAAGAAGAAGAATATTTTTATTGTTTGTGTAGCACACTTTGAGGGTGTCACCACCCTTTAGCAGACAGACGCATGCTTGTCGCTGCTGCTTTGAGGATGCAAGTGCGGCTACAGCCCACACAATTCACAAAGACAGAAAAAAAAGAACAATATTTGTATTGTTTGTGTAGCACACTTTGAGGGTGTCACCACCCTTTAACAGACAGACGCACGCTTGTCGCTGCTGCTTTGAGGATGCAAGTGTGGCTACATTGCAAACAAGTCACAAACACATTAAAAAAATAGTTTTTTATTTTTTGGAGCACTTTGAGAGTTACACCACCTTTTAACAGACAGACGCACGCTTGTCGCTGCTGCTTTGAGGATGCAAGTGCGGCTACATCGCACACAAGTCACAAACACATTAAAAAAATAGTTTTTTATTTTTTGGAGCACTTTGAGAGTTACACCACCCTTTAACAGACAGACGCACGCTTGTCGCTGCTGCTTTGAGGATGCAAGTGCGGCTACATCGCACACAATTCACAAACACATTAAAAATATAGTTTTTTATTTTTTGGAGCACTTTGAGAGTTACACCACCCTTTAACAGACAGACGCACGCTTGTTGCTGCTGCTTTGAGGATGCAAGTGCGGCTACAGCCCACACAATTCACAAAGACAGAAAAAAAAGAACAATATTTTTATTGTTTGTGTAGCACACTTTGAGGGTGTCACCACCCTTTAACAGACAGACGCACGCTTGTCGCTGCTGCTTTAAGGATGCAGGTGCGGCTACAGCCCACACATTTCACAAAGACAGAAAAAAAAAGAAGAATATTTTTATTGTTTATGGAGCGCACTTTGAGGGTTACACCACCCTTTAACAGATAGACGCACGCTTGTCGCTGCTGCTTTGAGGATGCAAGTGCGGCTACAGCCCACACAATTCACATAGACAGAAAAAAGAAGAAGAATATTTTTATTGTTTGTGGAGCACACTTTGAGGGTGTCATCACCCTTTAACAGACAGACGCACGCTTGTCGCTGCTGCTTTGAGGATGCAAGTGCAGCTACAGCCCACACAATTCACAAAGACAGAAAAAAAGAAGAATATTTTTATTGTTTGTGTAGCACACTTTGAGGGTGTCACCACCCTTTAACAGACAGATGCACGCTTGTCACGGCTGCTTTGAGGATGCAAGTGCGGCTACAGCCCACACAATTCACAAAGACAGAAAAAAGAAGAATATTTTTATTGTTTGTGTAGCACACTTTGAGGGTGTCACCACCCTTTAACAGACAGATGCACGCTTGTCGCTGCTGCTTTGAGGATGCAAGTGCAGCTACAGCCCACACAATTCACAAAGACAGAAAAAAAAAGAACAATATTTTTATTGTTTGTGTAGCACACTTTGAGGGTGTCACCACCCTTTAACAGACAGACGCACGCTTGTCACTGCTGCTTTAAGGATGCAGGTGCGGCTACAGCCCACACATTTCACAAAGACAGAAAAAAGAAGAAGAATATTTTTATTGTTTGTGGAGCGCACTTTGAGGGTTACACCACCCTTTAACAGACAGACGCACGCTTTTCGCTGCTGCTTTGAGGATGCAAGTGCGGCTACAGCCCACACAATTCACAAAGACAGAAAAAAGAAGAAGAATATTTTTATTGTCTGTGGAGCGCACTTTGAGGGTTACACCATCCTTTAACAGACAGACGCATGCTTGTCGCTGCTGCTTTGAGGATGCAGGTGGAATCTAGATGGGATTTGGAACCGGGGACACACTACCTCCATCAATTGTCTAAATCCCACTGCACTAATGGCGGATACCGGACGCACGTCTAACACCAACATAGCAGTCAAGGCCTCAGTTATACGTTTTGCTTCAGGATGACTGCTGTCGTACTTCATCCTCATCGCTAGGGACTGTTGGAGGGTCAATTGTTTAGTAAAAGTAGTGATGTTCCTACTTCCTCTCTGGGATGATGAACAACTCCCAGCAGCAGCAACAGCACTAGGAGGAAGTGGTTCTTGATCTTTCCCTATTTTATTTTTATCGGAGAAAGTTTGGTCCTCCATTTATGTTATATTGATATATACGTGCGGCTAATGCGCACACAAACACAGAAAATATTTTTTTATTTTTGCTGGAGAGTAGTGCACGCTTGTCGCTGCTGCTTTGAGGATGCAAGTGCGGCTACATCGCACACAAGTCACAAACACATTAAAAATATAGTTTTTTATTTTTTGGAGCACTTTGAGAGTTACACCACCCTTTAACAGACAGACGCATGCTTGTCGCTGCTGCTTTGAGGATGCAAGTGCGGCTACAGCCCACACAATTCACAAAGACAGAAAAAAAAGAACAATATTTTTATTGTTTGTGTAGCACACTTTGAGGGTGTCACCACCCTTTAACAGACAGACGCACGCTTGTCGCTGCTGCTTTAAGGATGCAGGTGCGGCTACAGCCCACACATTTCACAAAGACAGAAAAAAAAAGAAGAATATTTTTATTGTTTGTGGAGCGCACTTTGAGGGTTACACCACCCTTTAACAGATAGACGCACGCTTGTCGCTGCTGCTTTGAGGATGCAAGTGCGGCTACAGCCCACACAATTCACAAAGACAGAAAAAAGAAGAAGAATATTTTTATTGTTTGTGGAGCACACTTTGAGGGTGTCATCACCCTTTAACAGACAGACGCACGCTTGTCGCTACTGCTTTGAGGATGCAAGTGCAGCTACAGCCCACACAATTCACAAAGACAGAAAAAAAGAAGAATATTTTTATTGTTTGTGTAGCACACTTTGAGGGTGTCACCACCCTTTAACAGACAGATGCACGCTTGTCACGGCTGCTTTGAGGATGCAAGTGCGGCTACAGCCCACACAATTCACAAAGACAGAAAAAAGAAGAATATTTTTATTGTTTGTGTAGCACACTTTGAGGGTGTCACCACCCTTTAACAGACAGATGCACGCTTGTCGCTGCTGCTTTGAGGATGCAAGTGCGGCTACATCGCACACAAGTCACAAACACATTAAGAAAATAGTTTTTTATTTTTTGGAGCACTTTGAGAGTTACACCACCCTTTAACAGACAGACGCACGCTTGTCGCTGCTGCTTTGAGGATGCAAGTGCAGCTACAGCCCACACAATTCACAAAGACAGAAAAAAAAAGAACAATATTTTTATTGTTTGTGTAGCACACTTTGAGGGTGTCACCACCCTTTAACAGACAGACGCACGCTTGTCGCTGCTGCTTTAAGGATGCAGGTGCGGCTACAGCCCACACATTTCACAAAGACAGAAAAAAGAAGAAGAATATTTTTATTGTTTGTGGAGCGCACTTTGAGGGTTACACCACCCTTTAACAGACAGACGCACGCTTTTCGCTGCTGCTTTGAGGATGCAAGTGCGGCTACAGCCCACACAATTCACAAAGACAGAAAAAAGAAGAAGAATATTTTTATTGTCTGTGGAGCGCACTTTGAGGGTTACACCATCCTTTAACAGACAGACGCATGCTTGTCGCTGCTGCTTTGAGGATGCAGGTGGAATCTAGATGGGATTTGGAACCGGGGACACACTACCTCCATCAATTGTCTAAATCCCACTGCACTAATGGCGGATACCGGACGCACGTCTAACACCAACATAGCAGTCAAGGCCTCAGTTATACGTTTTGCTTCAGGATGACTGCTGTCGTACTTCATCCTCATCGCTAGGGACTGTTGGAGGGTCAATTGTTTAGTAAAAGTAGTGATGTTCCTACTTCCTCTCTGGGATGATGAACAACTCCCAGCAGCAGCAACAGCACTAGGAGGAAGTGGTTCTTGATCTTTCCCTATTTTATTTTTATCGGAGAAAGTTTGGTCCTCCATTTATGTTATATTGATATATACGTGCGGCTAATGCGCACACAAACACAGAAAATATTTTTTTATTTTTGCTGGAGAGTAGTGCACTTTGTGGGTTACACCACCCTTTAAGAAATGAGCCAGCCGGCTCTTTACTTATGGGACACAGGCGCATGCTTGGCGCTGCTCCTTTGTTGATGCACGTGCAGCCACAGTGCACACAAGTCACAAACACAGAATATATTATTTTTTTTGGTTTGGACTGGAGTGTACTTTGGGGGTTACAGCACCCTTTAACGGTAAAGCCAGCCGGCCCTTTACTTATGACACAGGCGCACGCTTGGCACTACTTTGTTGATGCACGGGCGGCTACTGCGCACACAATTCACAAACACAGAAAAAATATTTTGTTATTTGGTTTGGAGTGTACTTTGGGGGTTACAGCACCCTTTAACGGTCAAGCCAGCCGGCCCTTTACTTATGACACAGGCGCACGCTTGGCACTACTTTGTTGATGCACGTGAGGCTACTGCGCACACAATTCACAAACACAGAAAATAATTTTTTCTTTGGTTTGGACTGGAGTGTACTTTGGGGGTTACAGCACCCTTTAACGGTCAAGCCAGCCGGCCCTTTACTTATGACACAGGCGCACGCTTGGCACTACTTTGTTGATGCACGTGCGGCTACTGCGCACACAATTCACAAACACAGAAATTTTTTTTTTTTTTTCGGTTTGGAGTGTACTTTGGGGGTTACAGCACCCTTTAACGGTCAAGCCAGTCAGCCCTTTACTTATGACACAGGTGCACGCTTGGCACTACTTTGTTGATGAACGTGCGGCTACTGCGTACACAATTCGCAAATACAGAAAATATTTTTTTTTGGTTTGCAGTGTACTTTGGGGGTTACAGCACCCTTTAACGGTCAAGCCAGCCGGCCCTTTACTTATGACACAGGCGCACGCTTGGCACTACTTTGTTGATGAACGTGCGGCTACTGCGTACACAATTCGCAAATACAGAAAATATTTTTTTTTGGTTTGCAGTGTACTTTGGGGGTTACAGCACCCTTTAACGGTCAAGCCAGCCGGCCCTTTACTTATGACACAGGCGCACGCTTGGCACTACTTTGTTGATGCACGTGCGGCTACTGCGCACACAATTCACAAACACAGAAAATAATTTTTTTTTTGGTTTGGACTGAAGTGTACTTTGGGGTTTACAGCACCCTTTAACGGTCAAGCCAGCCGGCCCTTTACTTATGACACAGGCGCACGCTTGGCACTACTTTGTTGATGCACGTGCGGCTACTGCGCACACAATTCACAAACACACAAAAAATATTATTTTTTTAGCACTTGGGGGGAGCACCCCTGATGGACAGAGCACCCCCTGGACAACACTACAGCACCCCTTTAGGACTGGGACACTGCACAGGACTTTGGAGTGGACACAGCCCCTATGGAGAACTGACTGCACAACACAGTCCAGCCAGCCCCTATGGACTTTGAAGTAGTGGACACAGCCCCTATTAACAACAGCAGCACAGCACAACACAGCCAGCCCCTATGGACTTTGAAGTAGTGGACAACAGCAGCACAGCACAACACTACTCTGCACTACACTACACTACACTACACAGCCCAGCCAGCCCTAACTCCCACCCTCCCTCTTCACTGTCCACAGCCGAGTGAGAAAATGGCGCCGACGCGGGTACCTTATATAGGATCCAAAACCCGCGAGACTCGGAAGGCGGGATGATGACGTTTTGCCTCGATTTCAGATCCGAGTCAGGCGGGAAAAGTCGAGCCTGACTCGGAACTGCCTCGGATCGGGGGGGCTCGGATTTCAGAAATCCGAACCCGCTCACCCCTACTATATAGTCACTGAATACAGCACTGTGTGGTTGTGTGCTCCTCTACCAGGGGGCATCATGCAGTGAGCAATATATAGTCACTGAATACAGCGCTATGTGGTTGTGTGCTCCTCTACCAGGGGGCATCATGCAGTGAGCACTATATAGTCACTGAATACAGCGCTATTTGGTTGTGCGCTCCTCTACCAGGGGGCATCATGCAGTGAGCACTATATAGTCACTGACTACAGCACTATTTGGTTGTGCGCTCCTCTACCAGGGGGCATCATGCAGTGAGCACTATATAGTCACTGACTATAGCGCTATGTGGTTGTGCGCTCCTCTACCAGGGGGCATCATGCAGTGAGCACTATATAGTCACTGACTACAGCGCTATGTGGTTGTGCGCTCCTCTACCAGGGGGCATCATGCAGTGAGCACTATATAGTCACTGACTACAGCGCTATGTGGTTGTGCGCTCCTCTACCAGGGGGCATCATGCAGTGAGCACTATATAGTCACTGAATACAGCTCTATGTGGTTGTGTGTCTACCTGGGGGCATCATGCATTGCTACCGCTGCATCCCATAACAGTGTAATGTACACGTGTGCCCCCCCAAAGGATCACCTGCTACCCTTCCCAAATGACATAGGAACGCTGAATGCAGGGTTCCCATTAGAGAAATATATTCAAATCTGTGACATAATAAAATGACAGATGGTAACAGTCATCATCATGCATATTAAATGTCTTGGTATTATGATCCCTAATCGAAACGATGACTTATTCAAGTTGAATTTACCTCCTATACTTTAGACCGTTAGACGCGATCTTCAGGAGTAGAAGGCTTTGAAGGTGTCCTGGCTGGGACGGATCAATATTATCAAAAGAAAAACTCTGCCAAAAATGCGTCAAAGTGTCCCAATCCATATTTCCCTAGATGGGATTATTAGGGAATTTGTAATGGGTGGTGGTGGTGGGGGGGTGTGGTCCAAGATTGAAGGTTCTATGCAGACAGTCTTGTGGCAGGCACCAGCTAACCTACTTTTTACACTATTATCCGACTCATTTAGCCCTAATCGCTACATGGTCGAACACGTCCTTTACCAAACAGTGGTTCCAAATTGAGTGTGCTTCACTTATCCCTGCAGACATTTTGCCCAGGACTTCGGTCCTCCTACTGTAAGTTCCTCTCACCCCACAGGAACCTGCCTTCTATTATCTCATTAATCTCCCCTCGTAAGCTGGGTACACGTTAGCTGATGTGTACCCAGCGCAATATCGCCAGTGACGTGACCCAGCGGAGGTGCCGGCACCAGCAAGTGTATACTGTCACAAGCCGCCACCCCGTCTTGTTGGACAACGATGCTCCTGGCGGTTCTCTTAGGCTTGTTGCTGGGAGACAGAGACACCACGCTGTCAACTCATGAAGTCCTCCCATTTGGCTGTACGTCATCTCTGCCGGGACTGGATTGGTTCCTCTTCCTTTTTCTTCCCTGCTGGTGCATTGCTCAGGTGCCGATGATAGCGTCTTACATATGTTTCCGGTTCCATAGAGTTAGTATCTCTCATTGTGATCTTTCAGCATCTCCAGTCCTGAGTCTGTTATGTCTTGTGCCGAATAACATCCTGGGGGCCCAGTCTGCACTGCAGCATCTGTGGTTCCAGCATAACATTGCGGCTATCTCCACTGTAAAGTGCCTCCAACTGCCCAGTGCTGTCATATCCCAGCGGCACAGTCCGCACTGCAGCGTCTGAGGTACCAGCATAACACCGCTGCTATCTCCACTGTAGAGTGCCTCCAGCTTCCCAGTGGTGTATCATATCTCAGCGGCACAGTCCGCATTACAGCGCCTACGGGTCTCCAGCCTTACACCGTGACTACCTCCGCTGTATAGTGGACCCATCATCTCACAGTTGCCGCACCTCTTCCCGGCGGCATTACCACCAGGTTACCATCCCTGCAAAGTCTCTCCAGCCCTCAAGGCTGCTATGTGACCACCAGGTCACCATCCTTGCCAAGTATATCCAGCACTCAAGGATGCTACGTGACTACCAGGTCTCCACCTTGTCAAACTTCTCCAGCCCTCAAGGCTGCTCTGGGACCACCAGGTCACCATCCTTGCCAAGTATCTCCAGCCCTCAAGGATGCTACGTGACCACCAGGTCTCCACCTTGTCAAACTTCTCCAGACATGTGCTACAACGGCACTATCCTTCGGTTGATCCCATCGCTCCAATAATCCTCAGAACTATTGCCTCCTTCTGAAGTGAATCTCCCTGGGATTCATTACATATACTTGCCGATGCATGTAGTGACAGAGCGATGGCGGGGGCCACGCTGCATGTAGGGCTGACGGAGGATGTCGCTGACGACGCGCGGGAGCACGCATCATCAGTGACATAGCAAGTACACACTAGACGTTGTGCCCGATATGCCGGTCCAATCCACCGAATCGGACGACATATCGTCTAGTGTGTTCCCAGCATTACCTCTCTAATGCAAAACCCAGTTTTCCCCATCTGTTTCAGAGGGTTTCTTTGCGCCCTGGAATATATATGGTCGCTGCAGGATGGTCAGCTTATGGTCCAGAGATCTGATCATCTCTTTTGCTATATTGTGGGAATGCCTGGAATTGCCTGATTCAGTATTTTGGTTTTATGCCCAAATTTAGCACAATATTAATTTGGTAACCCGGACCTTGCCCTTGCGCCTAATACTGACCTAATTTGAATTATGGTGCTTTTCTAAAATTCCTGTTTGCCGTTTGGCCTCCAAAGTTTACCAATTGCTGGATATAGCCTTACAGCCCAATCTACCTGATTTTACCACAGCATGGCATAAAGATTGGCAGTTCACGATGTAGGACTCCCAATAGGAAAAACATCTCCATGTTACTCATGTTACTGTAGCTCCCAATTTACATAACTTCTAACACTTTTCCACTGCTACAATAACACAGATAATTGCTGGGTCATCCCGGGTAGCGGCTTAGTGGAAAAGCGTCCCTGAAAAATAACCTGGGTCAAGTGAACTGGGAATCCAACCCAGGTAGCTATCAGGGTTGGACCTGGGATGGACCTTGGTAATGGTGCAGTGTAAATGTCATGACCCAGGTTATCCGACCTTGGTCATGCCTAAATTTAGCTGATTGGTGGCTGTGGAGAAGTCACCTCATACTTTTTTATGACCTCTCAAGTTTAGCAGGGCAGTCCCGGGTTCAGCGTGAACGGGGCTGACCCAGGAATAACCCGGATCGAAGGTGCAGTGTAAATGGGTATTACTGAGAATCGCTACAAATTTTATTTCCATTTGCTTTTAAAAGGGATGGTATTGGAGGGTTCTCAGGAATATCGCTCACTGATGACTAACACATAGAACCTCCCCCTATTTTTTTCTTCTCCTGTTGTGTTCCTTCAATTTGTGAAGTCTTCCTTTGGTTTATTACCCTTTATTTCTTCTCGTTACATTGATGATTGTTTTACTGTAGATTGTGCTTTGCTAGCTGTATTTGTGTCATTGATAAAATTACACCTCTTCTTTATGCTAAAGTCTTCTGCCGACACCTGCATGGTGTTTTTTTTTGTTTGTACTTTTGTACTCAATAAAATTTGGTTGAAAAAACAAAAACAGTCATCATCATGAATCTACAATATTCTGAGAAGCTAATTCTGCTCAGAATACAGCAAAACCTGTTTTGAAATGTAAAAACATTATACCTTGTATTATTCTGCTGCATTGCAGTTTTTTGTCTTTTATGTTAGTAATAGTCACTTTTATTGCAACTGACCTGTAGCGGAGTAGAGCCATGCCCCCTGCCAATGGCACAGCCCGCAAGTGTGCACCACTCAGCAGTAAGCAAGCTAGCACCACTCTTTAGATGGGTGTATATGGTGGAGCATGGCAAAACATAACCGGTACGGTAATTGGCAAAGAGAGTAAACTAGCAGCTATTTCCTCCAGGATGTCTCAGTGCTTTCTTATACTAAACTTGTCTAAGACAAAGAACATCACCCTGCCCCCCTTCAAGATCCCTCACCTCCCCCATTATTGTTACAATATCACCCTCTCATCTGTCCTCTGCCAAGGAGGTATTCTTGACTCCTCCGCCACCTTCACAGCAGGGATGTGCAGTCAGGGTAGGCAGAGCCTCCCCATCATACTCCTGAGATTTGATGTAAAAATGATTAGAATAATACAAAGAAGATATTTATAACTTATAAGAAATCTTCTTTGTTTATTGTAATCATTTTTGTAATTAACACTCAACAGCTTTGTGAAGCTTCCTGGGACTGCAGGGAGACAAGAGATGAGGCAGCAACAGCTCAGCCTCACTTCTGTATAGTCAGACACTGCTTGCAGAGCTGGGGGCGGGGCCAGCCCACGGGTAGTATGCTGCACAGAAAAAGAACCAATAGAGGCATGCCTCTGAATATGTGTTATGTGACCAGGAAGTGCACTGCAGTGTTTAGAGATCAGAGCTCAGTCAGACAGCAGCACCAAGAGAAGGCACAGTGATGCAGGTAGGAGAATCAATGGACACTGAAGCTTAGTGTAGTGAGGGGAGAATTACAGTGAGTAAGGGGTGAGACAGGACTCAGACCCATCTCCATGTGTGCCTCCCCAGCCATTCACCTCACCGAACATCACTGCTTCACAGTCACACTCCACATTCAGCCCCTCATTTATGTCACTTCCACCTTCACAATATCTCCAGGATAAGACCCTCTCTCACTTTGGACAGAAGACCCTCACCCACTCATTTGTCATCTCTCAAGTGGACTAATGTAACCTCCTCATGTCTGGTCTTCCCGACCTCTCTCCACTCCAATCTGTCCTCAATGCTGCTCCCCGGCTCATCCTCATCTCCATTTGTAAGTGCTTCTGACACTCCCCATCAGGCCATGCACAGGCTCCCCTTCACACGCCTCACACTCACCTATGAAGCCCTAATTCATACCTCTCGACCTACATCTCTGACTTAACACCCCCTCCTCACTCCAGCCCGCCCACATTGCTGTCAATGAGTGGCGCCTATCTTCCCAACTGATTACATCCTCCCACTGCTGCCTCCAGGACTAGACTATTGTATGCACTCTGTACTGTCGAAGCTGGATAATTGGGTGAGACAAGATCAGCTTAAAATTAGATCGAAACGACGCCATCGTGCGAATGGCCGCAAGACACCCTCTTGGAAATGAGATCTGCAAAACGCCATTTTGCGAATGGCTGCTCAGCGCCATTTTAGCTAAACTCACACTTAAGTACATATGGCAATGCTATTATTAGCATCAGGCGATCGCATCTTTTACCATACACACATTAATACACACAGTTGCGTTGTTAACATGTCGCACATTAGCGAATGCATAAGATCCTGCATAAAAACGCTGTTTATTAGCTCTGTGCTCACGCATCTGCTCCAAGTTAACTAGTGTCTTTTCCCAAACCCCCTAATACTTACATAATGCACACTCACATAAAAGGTTCCATAGCTTTAAAGTATAAGATCCAAGTTTTATTCATTTATTACAAATGCTGTGAAATAAAGGCTATTTGGTATCTAAGGTTTAATATGTGATAAGTAAGCCGTGTTTGGTGTTATACTGATCTGCACTTTCTCAACAGCTTTCCGGTATCATCGGTGTGAAGATCGCAACATGCATTCTCAACTTATGGACAGTAGAGATTTAAAGCACCAAAATGTACTTTGTAAAATCAACAGCCTAGATTTGCATGAGGCAGGAAAACGGAGATAACCAGCTGTTGGAGGCTGTTCTGTGTCCATTTGAATCAACCTGTTAAATGTCCTGTAACAGACGCACCGTGATGGAGAACCAATGGGATCGCAAAGAACCTGTCTATTGTGTTGTCTATTTCTGTAAGGGTATAAATATGCGTGTTGTGACCCCAGTCTGGAGTCTTCTTGCTGATTGATGATTGCCGGAGGTTTCTTGCTGATGCCGGTATCTGGTCCCAGAGCGCGTGCGTATGTATAACTGTATCTTGGGTCTGTATAATTTCTTTGCTCTAAATTGTACTTAGATCACAGCGTGCAACTATCTGTACTTTACTTGAAATAATACTTTGTGCTTTGGAAACACATTTTCAAGGTCTGAAGGAATTTATTTACTGTATGACTGCGTACGCAAACAGCGTCAACTTTAGAAGGTATAGGCAGGCTTTTTAGAAGGTATAGACAGGTTCTGAGAAGGTATAGGCAGGAGCGTATAGAAGTTTAAATTCAGTATCCTTAGTACGGCGCTAAAGACCTCTTGTGGCGCCCTATTAGTAAAGGATAGTAATAATCACTGACGTTGGCCATCTCTATACTCTTGGGTCAATGCTGAGAGAAGCCACGTGACGTCTGTATAGCATTTATGTTTGTTTAGCTCCTTGGAGAGGATTGTTCAATGTTTCTGGGAATGAGCATCTTGGAAAGTGAAATATCGGCCTTAATTGATAATGTTGTATTGGGATTGAACCGCTGGCTTTAGTGGGGCAGTGGAAGGGAAGATTCTGTGAATATTCATCTCCTTGCTTAGGAGAACCTCAATTTGGTCGCGTTTGACCCTTCGTCCAGCACGTAAACCTGTAGATAAAGCATCATGTGCTTCTGAGTATCTGGTTTCTCACAACTCCTGGATACAGTGCTAGTATGCCCAGGTACACGGAGCCAGTATCGGACGGGAGCATTAGGGGGCAAACAAGTAAATGCCTTAAAAGGGGCTCCTTCTTAAGGGGTCTATTCATTGACCAGAGGGGGTGTGGCCAGCCAAAACAGAGACTTGGCTACACATTAGAATAACGATGGGCAATAAGCTGTTGTAGAACTACACATCCCAGCATGCCCTGTTACAGTTTTGCTATTTGGCCATGCTAAAACTGTTGCAATGCAGGCTGGGATTTGTAGCTCAACAACAGCTGAGGGGGGGCGCATATTGCGCAACCGTGCATGGTGATCTTGGCCCCAAATATACATAGTACTACATAGTGATTGCATGCATGATGATGTACCAGAGTGATAACAGCAATTCATTATAGTAAATACACCACAATCCTGGGAATGCAGCATAATGTAACATATGCACAGGCTGTAACCAGACCCCTAGAGAAGGGGGTGGACTTTTTGTCAGTGGAGCCCAACAGGGATTTCCAATGTACCCCTGTGGGCCAGTGCGACCCTGCTCTGAGCAATTAATCAGGGGGAAGACTGTTAGGATTCTGCCTTGTCATCTATGTCAGTCATACCCCTTTCAAACATCTCGAGATTCCCGGGAATTTGGCCTGCCTCAGCCAAATTCCCGGGTAGCCGTGTCTGTCTGAAAGGTACCTACCCGGGAACCCTGCAATCGACCAGGGTTTTTCCCGGGACTAAAGTCCCGGGAAATTACCCTGCTTCTGTCTGAATGGTGCTAGCCAGGAATTTACTACTCCCGGGCAGCACCAAGCAGCTTTTATATGTAGTTGACAGTGCAGAGCGTCCTGTAGGACGCTCAGCGATGCTGCTTTGAGTTGGCAGCGCAGAGCGTCTTATAGGACGCTCAGCGCTGCTGCTCACCACCCCCAGCGCCGGCCGGCTGTGCCACAGCGGGCCGCCCGCACTCCCGCTGGACCACCAGGGAATTAAAATAAATTTTAAAAAAATTATAATAAAAAAAATATATCTGCATTATGATTGGCCGGCTTCCGGCTGCTGAATGATTACATCATCATCATCAGCCAGAGAGGGGATAGACTAGGAGGAGCAGACGGCAGAGAAGAGGCAGGTAAGCAGAAAAACCCTGCTCTTGTCTGAAAGGGGTCTACCTGGGGTCCACACTGTAGTATGAAAGGGGGGTCTCGACCAAATACCCGGGAATTTGCATAGGAGAAATTCCCGGGTCTGAGCAGGAAATTTCCTGGGTTGTATATCTGAAAGGGGTATCAGTGACTTTCCATGTGTGTGCTTTCAATCACTGAGCTGCAGTGCAGGGTGCTGTCTGCAAGGGTGAGAATGTCACTTTCTGCTAGGGTATTACCCTGCATGTGTGAGCTGCTATGCAGGTGGGGTTACCTAGTCATACTGATTGGCTGTGTCTTCAATTTATTTCTGTCCTGACTCCTCGCCTCTGCCAGTGATGGCGTTTGCTCCCAGCCAGGGTCGGCGCTGGGCTTCCTTGCGCCCAGCGCCGTCCGTGCTGCACTGACGTGCCCTTTCCCTCCCTGAGTGTTTATCCAATAACGCCAGCGGGAGGGTGGGGGCGGCATTTTCCTGTGATGGCACGTTCAGGCAGGGTGACGTCCCTGCTAACCCGTGCCTAGAGCTGCCGCGGCTCCCAGCGCAGCGTCCTGGATCCTGTGCTGTATATTTCTTGTTCTTGTCTCCTGATACAGCTTCCATGTTTCCTGGCTACAACTTACTACCATCCCTTGTTATAATTTCTAGCAGGACCTAGCCGGGTTCTCCAGTCCAGTTCCCGGACAGCCATCTGTGTTCCTGTTTCCAGTCCAGCTTCCAGGTGCTCAGCGTCCATTCCTGGCTGAGTTGGAGGCATCCTATATTGCCACGTCTGCAGAGCTATTTCCCATCATGTTTACTAATGCCCGTTACACACTAGGCGATATGTCGTCCGGCGGATCAGAAAACGTTTCGGGCATTTCCGCCAGTGTGTATTTATGTCGCTGAAGATGCGCAATCCCGCGTATCGTCAGCCACATCGCCTGTCGGATCTGCGTGCGATATCGTCAGCGGGGGCTATGTTGCCAAATGCAGCAGGGCCCCCGTTGTTGATCTCGGCATCAGAAAGTGTGTACGCACCCCGCCAAGTCCCATTGCTAATGAGGTCAGTACACACTGGCCATCATCTAGTGTGTACTGGCCTTTACTCCATTGGCGAACGTGGTATAACCTTTGGTACATCACTCTGGTATTCAGATAATCCCCATCCAGTCTGATCGGTATCCTGATCAACGTCTGCACTCACCTAAGCTACAACATCCACTTAGTGTGGCGAAACCCGTGTAAGACTTACCTTGGGCTCTCCTGCCAGATACACTGCGGGGCTCTGAGCCGTCTCAGTCATTGGATTTACCTGGACTCTGGGTCTGATTCAGAGCCGCTCGCTATTTGCGGTCGTTCGTTCCAAAACAAGGGGTGGCTATTCAAATGAATCGTTCGCTCATTGCGGTCTGTTCACGCCTCTAAGTCTGAACGAGCGAGCAAAACTTGCGGTTGTAATTTTGAGAAATACGCCTCCTGGCCGCTCGCACCATACGTCATGTCCGCTATTTATTAGATTAATCGAGTACATCGAACAGCGTATGAACTGCTCGCTATTCTTGTGGTTGGTTTTTCCTACCACTATATTGCGAGCAGTTCTGACTATAAAACAACCAGGTGACGTGATCAATGACGCTGCTGTTTTAATTATGCACACCCTTAAAACGCCCGTTTTGACCTTTAAGCACGCCTGCGTTCTGAATTCCACTCCCCCGTTTTCAAGCACCTTCCCCTGTTACCACCCACATACGCCTCCTCCTGTCACTCAAAATAGCAGGCATTCGCTATATAGTGAACAAACAATTTTCGGCCGCACTGACTGGTTCGCGCATGCGTATTACAATCCGCACGCATGCGCAGAAGAGCGAACATCGGTCAGAACGAACAAGCGGCCACTTACGAGCGGCTCTGAATCAGGCCCTCTGTGCTGATATAATACAGTAACTCTCTACCTTTACCATGTCTGAGTAATTAAGGAGTGTATTCCTGCACTGTGTTGTGACTTTCATTTATCTACCTTATGCTCTGCAAGAGACGTTCTGCATTTGATTTTCTGTTGATATATTATTTTCATACCCACCTACGTCTGAAGTTCTCTGTATTATCCATTTGGAATACTGACATTCCGGATTCATTTGTTAGTGCTACATATATTATACCAATAAGTACTGTCATTGTTACTGTTACGCACCCCGTGATTTCTGCTGCAAACCTACAGAGACACCACTAAATCTAATCATGCATCAGCTACAAGTACATATCCAGGACTCGCAGGAGGAGCTGTAATTACCTGTCCAGCTTAGTAACAACGCTCTGATGATGGAGGCTTGTACCCGATTTAGGGGGTGATTCTGAGGTGGGAGCAAAGCAAAAAAAAGCAACTGCTACATCTGGACAAACCAAGTTACAATGCGATGGGGGCAGATAAATGTATTATGTGTGCATGCAGGGTAAATACTGGCTGCTTCTGCATGTAGCCCACACATGCTGGACAGCTTTATTCTTAAGCTACCCATCCACTAGCAGACCTCAACACGATTATGACATTGTAATCGTGCAGTCATTTGTCAGTCTGTGATGAGCCTGCACTGAACGTTCAGTGCAGGCTCATCAATCATCTGCAAACATGCTGAACCTGACGTTATCTTCAGGTTGTCCAGCATGTTTGCCCGATGATAGATGTCTAAAATGACCAGCGGGAGCGCGCGCCGCTTGTCGTTTTAGACATTTTTCTAAATGATTTGCAAACGATTAATGAACGATGATATCGTTCAATCGCTCAATTTAATCATCTAGTGGATGGACGCCTTTACACTGCAATCACCCCCCTCCCAAATCTCACTCTCTCTGCACATGTTAAATCTGTGCCCCTGCAGTGCAGCATGGTTTTACCAAGGTGTATAGTTACTTGCTCTTTTTTTCCTTTACTCCCTCCACAGAATCAGCTGCTTAGTGTAATCATGTGAAGAAATTGTATTTACAGTTTTTGAGACCAGTTTTACAGGGATTCAAATGTCAACAAGCTGGTAACGTTGGACTTGGGTGATGCTTTCAAGATGCTCAACTGCCTCCAATCCTTCATGCAGAACCTTCTATCCTGGGCGTACGTCCCTGGGAATGACTACGCTTCTGGATGTAAGTTTGAGTGACATGTCCAGCCTCCTGCTAAATGTCCAGCATCTGGTCCAAGCCCGGGAACCTCATGTGGCCGCAGGCTCTGAGCACTATTCTACATGTCTTCTGCAGGGATTCTAAACCCATCCCTGAGGCTATGTACATGGGATGCACCTGGGTGAGGAATCATTGGAGGATTGTGAAAGCCTGGAGTTAAAGCCACAATCCATTCTCAATGGAGCCGATTTCAATTCAGCACATTTGCCGCCAAACATCACCGTGATGTACAGTTGCGCATACATTTACCATATATGGTACCCACGACAACAGTTTTCCTATCCTGGACACCTCCATGGGGATACGAGGAAAAACATGATGCTGCTGGCCGCAATAAGACGTTCTGTAACGTTACATTGCGGTCTTAGCACTAAAATGAATATTTGTGCTTTGAGCAGGATAAATAGAAATGGTTTGTCCCTGATGCAGTGACGTACATGTTTCCTATGTATAGGTCTCTGTAGTAATGCTTCCACTACGCAGACTATGAACATTATATTCACATACTGTATGCTGCTGTTTCAGTTGTTGCCGTGTTTAACTTAACAAGAAAATTGTTTTTGGTTGATTTTGCTACTTTGTTAATACAGGTTGAGTCTCCCATATCCAAATATTCCGAAATTTGGATTTTTTTAGCATGATTTTTGATGGTTCAATGTACACAAACCTTGTTTAAGGCACAAACTTATTAAAAATAAAGTATAAAATTAACTTCAGGCTTTGTGTATAAGGTGTCTATGAAACATAAATGAATTTAATGTACTGTATGTACACAAACTTTGCTTGAGCCACAAAATTATTGTAACTATTGTATAAAATGACCTGCAGGCTGTGTGTATAAGGTGTATAGAATGACCTGCAGGCTGTGTGTGTATAAGGTGTATATAATGACCTGCAGGCTGTGTGTATAAGGTGTATATAATGACCTGCAGGCTGTGTGTATAAGGTGTATATAATGAGCTGCAGGCTGTGTGTATAAGGTGTATATAATGATCTGCAGGCTGTGTGTATAAGGTGTATATAATGATCTGCAGGCTGTGTATAAGGTGTATATAATGATCTGCAGGCTGTGTATAAGGTGTATATAATGACCTGCAGGCTGTGTGTATAAGGTTTATAGAATGACCTGCAGGCTGTGTGTGTATAAGGTGTATAGAATGAGCTGCAGGCTGTGTGTATAAGGTGTATATAATGAGCTGCAGGCTGTGTGTATAAGGTGTATAGAATGACCTGCAGGCTGTGTGTGTATAAGGTGTATAGAATGACCTGCAGGCTGTGTGTGTATAAGGTGTATATAATGAGCTGCAGGCTGTGTGTATAAGGTGTATATAATGAGCTGCAGGCTGTGTGTATAAGGTATATAGAATGACCTGCAGGCTGTGTGTATAAGGTGTATATAATGACCTGCAGGCTGTGTGTATAAGGTGTATATAATGACCTGCAGGCTGTGTGTATAAGGTGTATATATTGATCTGCAGGCTGTGTGTATAAGGTGTACATAATGAGCTGCAGGCTGTGTGTATAAGGTATATAGAATGACCTGCAGGCTGTGTGTATAAGGTGTATATAATGATCTGCAGGCTGTGTGTATAAGGTGTATATAATGAGCTGCAGGCTGTGTGTATAAGGTGTATATAATGAGCTGCAGGCTGTGTGTATAAGGTGTATATAATGACCTGCAGGCTTTGTGTATAAGGTGTATAGAATGACCTGCAGGCTGTGTGTATAAGGTGTATACAATGAGCTGCAGGCTGTGTGTATAAGGTGTATATAATGAGCTGCAGGCTGTGTGTATAAGGTGTATATAATGAGCTGCAGGCTGTGTGTATAAGGTGTATAGAATGACCTGCAGGCTGTGTGTATAAGGTGTATAGAATGACCTGCAGGCTGTGTGTATAAGGTGTATATAATGAGCTGCAGGCTGTGTGTATAAGGTGTATATAATGACCTGCAGGCTGTGTGTGTATAAGGTGTATATAATGACCTGCAGGCTGTGTGTGTGTATAAGGTGTATATAATGACCTGCAGGCTGTGTGTGTGTATAAGGTGTATATAATGACCTGCAGGCTGTGTGTATAAGGTGTATATAATGACCTGCAGGCTGTGTGTATAAGGTGTATATAATGATCTGCAGGCTGTGTGTATAAGGTGTATATAATGAGCTGCAGGCTGTGTGTATAAGGTGTATATAATGAGCTGCAGGCTGTGTGTATAAGGTGTATAGAATGACCTGCAGGCTGTGTGTGTATAAGGTGTATAGAATGACCTGCAGGCTGTGTGTATAAGGTGTATAGAATGACCTGCAGGCTGTGTGTATAAGGTGTATAGAATGACCTGCAGGCTGTGTGTATAAGGTGTATACAATGAGCTGCAGGCTGTGTGTATAAGGTGTATATAATGAGTTGCAGGCTGTGTGTGTATAAGGTGTATATAATGACCTGCAGGCTGTGTGTATAAGGTGTATATAATGACCTGCAGGCTGTGTGTGTATATAAGGTGTATATAATGACCTGCAGGCTGTGTGTATAAGGTGTATATAATGATCTGCAGGCTGTGTGTATAAGGTGTATATAATGACCTGCAGGCTGTGTGTATAAGGTGTATATAATGAGCTGCAGGCTGTGTGTATAAGGTGTATATAATGAGCTGCAGGCTGTGTGTATAAGGTGTATATAATGACCTGCAGGCTGTGTGTGTATATAAGGTGTATATAATGAGCTGCAGGCTGTGTGTGTGTATAAGGTGTATATAATGACCTGCAGGCTGTGTGTATAAGGTGTATACAATGACCTGCAGGCTGTGTGTATAAGGTGTATATAATGACCTGCAGGCTGTGTGTATAAGGTGTATATAATGACCTGCAGGCTGTGTGTATAAGGTGTATATAATGACCTGCAGGCTGTGTGTATAAGATGTATAGAATGACCTGCAGGCTGTGTGTATAAGGTGTATATAATGACCTGCAGACTATTCCAAAATACAGAATAATCCGATATCCAAAATATCCCTGGTCCCAAGCATTTTGGATATGGGGGACTCAACCTGTATTGTACATTCAGCATTTTATACTGTGAAATGTAGCTTTTATACAATATTGCAAATAAAACGGTTTTATCATTTCAACAGAAGCCTAAGATGACAGCGTAACCCCCTCCCCCACCCACAGAGAGTCGCCCTTCTTTCTGGGAAAGGGTTAAACACGTTCAGGGCTGCTTTGGAAGTTGCAGTAGCTGTGAGAAATCGGATTAATTCTTACTAGAAGTAAATTCCCATCTGTCGCCTCAGGTGAGAACTGGGACTAGTGATCACAGAGATATTCACCCTTATCAGCACCCTGAACTTTATTGTGAGTGATTGTGACCACTGGACCTGTATCTGTGTTTAGTGAATGCCAATATTGATTTGCATTGTTTACAGTCTCTGCCGTAAGACTGATATCATGCGACCGAACGAAGCTTTGGCAACTTTCCACCCTGTGACGTCAATATGATCTACCTGTAGGTGTCACTGTAACTTTACGGAGAGACTAAGGGGGCCCAAACATCTGCAACCGATTGCGGCAATTCCAGGATCGGCTAACTGGGGATATTCAACATGTTGTACAATCTCAATTCACCAAAACACGACCCGAAAATGGTTAGAATGGACAAGTCGAAATTTTTAACATTACCTCGATCTGCTGACGCAGCGCTGATCAATGATGGCCACCAAAAAGCGGATCGGAAGAAAGGCCCGCATTCCAGTGACCAGAAATAAGGGGGGTGGGGAAGCGTGAGGCAGTCATTATATCAAAATTTACAATGTCGTTAATAATGTCGATAATTATGTCAACATTGTTGAAATGTCGACGTGTGAAATGTCGACATTCTACACAGACTGGAGGGTTAGGCTGCGGTAGGAGAGATTAGGGTTAGGCAGTAGGGGGAGGGTAAGGAGTTAGCGATACTCACTGCCGGAACCACCGCAGGAACAGCCCGAAGTCCCCGTCAGCTGACTGACAGATCCAGAAGACACAGCTGGAGCTGCCGGACCTGCCGAACCAGTTAAGCCACTGCTAGACCACCGGGAACATGATGACGATATTCTAATCATGTTGACATTTTATCAGTGTCGACATTATGGCTGTAGATGTGGTCACCATCAACATCCCAAGCATGCTGACATTACGACAATGTTGACATTATGAATGTCGACAATATATACCGAACCCGGGGGAGCATAGGTGGGAAATATTAACAAACTGATACGCTGTTATAAAGAAATGTAAATTATAATGTACAAAACATCTTCTTGTATTGCAATGATTAACCTTTAAGTGTATAGAGACATAGAACCTACTATGATACATGACGCAAATAAATCTATAAAACAATAACCTGTCATTCTATAAACTGTACTGCGCTGTAACAGTGGTAGGTCACTGACGTACTGTATACAGAAACCCTCCCCGTGTAATACCAGACGTGTGCTGCCGCGGTATTGTCAGGACGGTGCTGGGATTATTACCAAGAAACGTAACTGTGAACTTTGGCCCTCATTCAGACCCACTTGCGAGCGGCTGTCCGCTCGCAAGTGGGTCGACGGTCTGCACTGCGCATGCGCACGACGGAGGGAGCTCCGTCGTGCGCATGCGCGAGACGCGACGAGCGAAGGACTTTCCTTCGCTCGTAGTGTCTGATCAAAGGGGGCGTGCTGTCGATGTTGATTGACAGCACGCCCCCTTTGGTGGGCGTGCCGGGGGCGTGCCTGCCAGACGGAGGCGTTCCCAAGGGAACGCCTACTGTCAGAAGCCGGCCCCACTGACATCACTAGTGATGTCAGTGGGAGTGATTTTGGCTCTGATAGAGCCAAAATCACTCCTGGCCTTGCGGTTGAGAAACTCAACCGCAGGCTTCGGCTCGCAGTGGCGATGGTCGCGATGGTCTTGACCATCGCGACCATCATCCTGCACGCTCGTATATGCTGTGGGTGGTGACCCACAGCTATACGAGCGTCCGGTAGGACGCTCCATTTTAATGGAGGTGGGCCCTGATTCAGAGCGTCCGGCTCTGAATCAGGGCCTTTGTCGGTAACAGTAATTAATTCTGTTAGTAATGTTACTGGTGGGCGTCAGGAGCAATATTACTGCTGAAAACATTGAGCGGGTGTCAGATATTAGTACAGGCAGAAAGCGGGATCATTGTACTGGGGAGTCAGTCTGTAGTATTACTGCGATGTACAGTATCCATGTTACTGACACAAACATTATTATATATTACATATATTTTACATCTCAGTTTAATATCAGCTTCTTATTATGTAACAGCAGCTTCATCTGTTCCAAGTGCCCCGAGACCTTATCCGCCAGTGTGTTACCCCCGGCCGGGGCAGGTGACTCCATCTGCTGCTCGTCGGGGGAACTGAAGAGGACACAAAAGAAGAAGATATTTAAGTTCTGTGTTCCCGGGCCCTGTGAGATGGGCCCCGAGCAGTAACGAGGCGTTAGGCCCTGTGAGATGGGCCCCGAGCAGTAACGAGGCGTTAGGCCCTGTGAGATGGGCCCCGAGCAGTAACGAGGCGTTAGGCCCTGTGAGATGGGCCCCGAGCAGTAACGAGGCGTTAGGCCCTGTGAGATGGGCCCCGAGCAGTAACGAGGCGTTAGGCCCTGTGAGATGGGCCCCGAGCAGTAACGAGGCGTTAGGCCCTGTGAGATGGGCCCCGAGCAGTAACGAGGCGTTAGGCACTGTGAGATGGGCCCCGAGCAGTAACGAGGCGTTAACCCTTTATACACAGCTGTCATAACCTTTATCTGGGCATCTTATAGCCTTGTCCATGTGACCCCTTATTGTACTTACTGTCCCCCTCCCACCCGCTGTGACACGATAAACACATCTGAATGTAACATTGATAATAAGTGATCAATAACCTGTCGCCTGCCCAGAGTAATCACCAATTCCCTCTTCTGCTATTTCACCACGCAGTTAATAAGTAACTGAGCGGAGGCGCGGTAGCCTTGTGCTGTCATACAACGCGGGACTAATGGGGATCATTAATATTCGTTACCATCAACAGATCTGCAGTAAGTGAGATTATAGTGTATGAGGAGATACAACCATGGGAATGGACTGTGGGACAGATTTACAGATGGACACAATGACGATGTTTATGCAGATTGAGCGACTGTTAGCCATTGCGTACGTGTGTAAGTCGTACTGCGCCGAGCAGCGATTGATTTGCGATTACGCTTGCACAGAGGCCTCATTCGCAAAGTGACTGACAGGTGGTCAGCGTTTGGGGGAGGTAACGGGTTAGAAAAACGCAGGCGCCTCGGAACGTTTAAACACTGTTTTCTGGGCGTGCATAAATCTGCCACTGCGCCCTTTCTGGCAGCGAGTGAATCATTAGCATATTTTCGCTGCGATGGCATTTGCGTCCACCTCTGAATTAGGCCCTCTATGTCATGTGAGTGATGTTGATGGAGCAATCTACTATATATATATATATATATATATAATGTATATCAAGAACAGATGCCACTATAATGGCTCACTGGCTCCGGTTATTGCTCTCATTCAGCTACGCGGACGGCTGGGGAAAGTCCGTACCTCCCCAATATAAAAGTCAGAGTGATGAGAAGCGATACAGAGAGGAACTTCCAGCTGAGATAACGACGCCTCGGTGATCTGCGCACACACTGTACATACGTGACCTGGGGGAGGCGGCTTCTGTATCTACCCTGTTGCTGCTGGTTGTGAAGATTTATAAACTGTTTCTTCTTCCCGCACATCCTAAGCATTGTAATATCATGCAGCAAATTCTGTTACACGTCTATGCAATTCTCGCATCTTAACAGTCTCCACATCGCTCCACCCGGTATGCAGCCAGGATGCCGACGGTCTAAATGCCGACCGTCGGCATCCCGACTGTCTAATCCCAGCAAGGGTCTAACGACAGGCGTCGAAATCCCGGCGCCTGTCATTTTACCTTCGCCGGGAGCCCGACGCCCGGCATCCCAATCGAAGGTAAGCCGGGCGCGGACAGCCGCGGTGGGGGGAGGGTTAGGTTAGGGGCTCCCAGGGGGGGACGACTTAGGGATAGGCACCCCCCAGGAGGGTTAGGATAGGGGAAGGGGGGGTTAGGGTTAGGCACCCCCGGGGGGAGATTAGGGTTAGGCACCCCACCGGGAGACTTAGGGTTAGGCTGCGGGGAAGGGGGATTTAGGTTTAGGCACTTGCAGGGAGGGTTAGGGTTAGGCACCCCTAAGGGAGTCCGGTGGTATTTCACACCGATCCCCTCCACCCAACCCCCGGCACCAGCAGCCGCTACTGGAATGATGCAATTTGTTTCTATTGGAACGCGAGATCTGTATGTGTTATGTCTGCCCTTTTACTGGCTGCATCTAGAAACAAAGTCACAGATACAATATACAGTATAACGGTGATATCACAGTATAAATAATACAATGTAGAGATGTGAGGCAGAGATGGGAGCAGTACTAGTGAATGTGAGTTATAGGGGTATTGTCACCCTGTGACGGGACGCCAGACGGTAAGTAATATATACAGTACATATACTCACATCTTATCGCCTTCATTGTGGACAAACTCCGCCCTCAGCATGCCCGGTGTCAGCGTCACTCCGGAATCAGCGCCATCACCCTCTCTACGGAAAACCACAAACACAGGAAAATGTATATAGGAGACAGAGCGCATAGAGGGGGATGTTACTACTGCCCAACACATGATGGAATCTATCATACTAAAGGTCCACCAGAGATGGGATTCAGTCAGGTAGCTGACATTCAGAATGTCACCATGGACGTTGGGTCAAAAACAAATATGTCGACATACAATTAGGTCGACATTAAAATGTGGACACATTCAGAATGTTGACATTTTACATGTTGACAACAGAATCTTGATATATGTTTTTTTGATGATTTTTAGGGTTAGTAGTTGGGGTTAGGAGTAGGCTAAAAGAAAAAGCAAAAAAACAATATGCCGGTGTTGACATGTTAAATGTCAACATTATGAATGTGTCCACATTTTAACAATGTTGACCTAATTGTATGTTGGCGAATTGGATGTTGACCTACCGTCCATGTCGACATTCAGAACCAGTAGTCATTCTTAATGTCAGCCTTCTGAATGTCGACTGGTCATACCACACCCAGGGCGGGATGTACTAAGCATCGCATCCGGGTACATACTCTATACACACATACATACATACATACATACATACGTCACACTTTGCACTTAATATTATTGCCGCTTTAAATTTCCAGGTCAAACCCGCCTCTGAGCCCTCACTTTATAGATCTAGCCCACGGCCTGGTGCATGTGTCATAAGTGGAGAAACACCCTGCTATCAGGAGAGGGGACTCTGCGGTCTTGGGAGTGACAGAGGGAGATGGGTTCTTGGTCCTCTGACATTTCTATGTGATTCCTGAATCCAGCGCAGGCGCTCTCCCACGTACCTGTACACTTTCATACACCGGCTGCTCTGCAGAAGTGAGTGAGGGGACACAGAGGGACATGGAGAACTCACCGTAATACGAGGTTTTCCTTCTCCTCCTCCGGTAAGTCACTAAGCGCCGCCGGGGCGATCATTGGGAGCAAATCCACATTAAATGGGTCACACCTGGGGACATTAATGAGAAGTGTATTAGGCAACCAATTAATGCACAAATAGAAGTCAATGAGGTGGCCTCTATCACTGGGGCTCTTTCGGATCTAGTACCTCCTATTGTATGAATTTACCTATGCTCTTACTGGAACTGGATCCAGCAGTCTGGGGGGGAACATTCTGGCGGAGACCAACGCCCCAGGTGTCACATTGATATGGACCCTACAAGTAACCAACGCCCCAGGTGTCACATTGCTATGGACCCTACAAGTAACCAATGCCCCAGGTGTCACATTGCTATGGACCCTACAAGTAACCAATGCCCCAGGTGTCACATTGATATGGACCCTACAAGTAACCAACGCCCCAGGTGTCACATTGCTATGGACCCTACAAGTAACCAATGCCCCAGGTGTCACATTGATATAGACCCTACAAGTAACAGGACTTGTCACTCAGACCCCCAGGAGTAATGTTAGGGCTGCTCGGGATTAATGACGGCCATCAGCGACTTACTGATCAGAAGAAGGTAATGTCTCATTAGACAGCAGAAACAATGTGTCACTTATACCCGTCACAGGGCCTGAATCAGAGACGGACGCTAATGCAATATTCACGCGGATCGAGCGACTGTTTGCCATTGCGCATGCACCACACTGCGCAGAAATCGCATTGCGATTACAGACGCATAGAGGATCCAATCACAAAGTGACTGACAGGTTGTCAGCGTTTGGGGAGTGGTCAGAAAAACGCAGGCGTGCTTGTCTGTTTAAACGCCGTTACACGGGCGTGCATGCGCAGCTCTGCGTGTCAGATCTGCCGCAAGGGTAAGATGGCTGCCGATGTTACCGATATTTATGCAGATATGCGTCGTCGCGCGCAGGTAAGAAGGCAGCAGTGGGCGTCTTTATGCTCGGGTGATCTTTGCTAACATTAGCCTATTTTCGCTGCTGCGTTGTGTATGAAATCGCAGCTGCGATCGCATTAGCATCCGTCTCTGAATCAGGCCCACAGGTAACAAAGAGCGCGGCTAATGGAAGAGAGTAGCGCAATAAGAGCGCCTGTCACTTTGTAGCGTCTCCCAGGACGGGAACTTTAGCGGTGTGTATATAATCATTCCATGTACGCCATATGTTACATCAGCGTTATGCTGGACCTTACCAGCGGGGTCTGCAGGCACTGGGTCCTGGGAGAGGAGCAGACAGGCTGGAACTTGGGAACTTCTTCCAGGTCATCAGTCCTTTAATAATTTCCTACAAAGACAGATTTTGAAATTTATGCTGGAATCTGCAGCCCTGACATGACCCTTTCTAGAACACACGTAAACTAGAACACACATACACTAGAACACGCATGCATCACATGATACTGTCCTTACCATCTGGCCTTCAGTATTTCCTCTGCGTGTTCCTAGACATGACCCTCTCTGGAACACACACACACACACTAGAACACACATGCATTACATGAAACTGTCCTTACCTCCATGCTAAGGTACTTAGGAGCTTATTCAGACCCGGTCGTTAGCTCTACGAGCTCGCAACCGGGTCGATGTTGCTCCAGTGCGCATGCACACGACGGAGCCGGCTCCATCGTGCACATGCGCGAGACCCGGCTAACGACGGGTGATCCGTTGTTAGGGGTCTCGTAGCAGACGGGGCGAGCTGTCGATGTTGAGTGACAGCTCGCTCCGTTTGCTGGGCGGGCCAGGGGCGTGCCCGGCCAAACGGAGGCGTTCCTGTTGGAACGCTTGCCGTTTGGGGGAGGCCCCACTGACATCATCAGTGACGTCAGTGGGGAGCTTCCTGCTCAAACAGAGCAGGAAGCTCCCTGGGGCTTAAGGTTGACGAGACCCTACCTTAGGGTCTCGTCGTAAGCCCCGTTGGTCGCGATGGTCTTGACCATCGCGACCATCACCCTTACCAGTCGTTAGAGCTGTGGGTGTTAACCCACAGCCTAACGACCGACATGGAGGTGGCCGTTCAGGATGCAAGCGGCCGCCCTGTTTCAGAACGACCGCTTGCATCCTACGACCGCCTCTGAATGAGGCCCTTACTGTGTGTATTTCCAGACTAGGCCCTCTCCAGACCACACACACACTAGAACACGCATGCATTACATGATACTGTCCTTACCACCTGGCAGAGAACTTCCTCTGCGTGTTACCAGTTATGACTATCTCAGGAACACATACACACTAGAACACGCATGCATTACATGATACTGTCCTTACCACCTGGACTATCTCAGGAACACATACGCACTAGAACACACATACATTACATGATACTGTCCTTACCTCTCGGCTGAGGAACTTCCCCTGCGTGTTCGCAGCCGTCTCGCACTGTTGCGGGTACTTGGGCAGCGGGCACAGATGATATTCTATGTCTATTTCGGAGTATGAAAGAGGCGTCTTAAAGGCCAGTAGCCCAGGAGCCGGATTCTAGAGACCACACAGGACACAGAAACGTAAATCAGAGAACCGCGGAAAGAGCCTAAAATAAGATTTCTCAGCCTTTCTCTATCACATACCCCTCGGTATCCTCGTATTGTATATAAAACAATCGCAGGTACCACCTAATGTGAGTCACTTCATTCCAAGTACCCCAAATGTGTATACAATTATGCCAAGTAACCCTGTACGTCTTTACCTCCTATTTGGTTCTCAATATGTTTTATGCATTACTTATATATTGAAACTGAAATTTAGAATTTACTTGAACAGGTGGAAGTAAGTACATGTACCAACATCGTGTTCTATACCCACCGTACAATGCAATGTCAGTAAGACGCAATGAGAGGGGAACAGCCTAATACAGATAATAAGTCCCTGTGACAAGTCTGCTGAAGTGCTTGTAACAGAAAATCGCATTTCCCATGATTTGATGTGTAGGATTATCCATGATACATAGTTGAGGAAGAGACCTCTGTGGTTCCAGTAATGACCAGTATAATGAGGAATTGGATAAATCACTGAGCATTAAGTAGGGAGACAGGTCTCAGGGGCAGGAAATAAGTTCTCCAAGTCATTCTGAGAAACACAAAACATTTCCAATTCCATTATTACAGCCGCATCTTCCAGATAACGTCACTTATGGTCTAGTCAGTGTCTCTCAGGGGGACGTTCCTCAGCCAATACATATTCACACACTGTCAACAAGGCAACTAGCACTGAGCTCAAAGAGCTGCACACAGCAACTAATGCAGGGCTCCAAGCACTGCACCCAACACCTCCTGCAGAGCATCAACCAGTGCACACAGTACTTCCTGCAGAGCTCCAACCACTGCACACAACACCTCCTGCAGAGCACCAACCAGTGCACACAGTACTTCCTGCAGAGCACCAACCAGTGCACACAACACCTCCTGCAGAGCACAAACCAGTGCACACACCTCCTGCAGAGCACCAACCAGTGCACACAGTACTTCCCGCAGAGCACCAACCAGTGCACACAGTACTTCCCGCAGAGCACCAACCAGTGCACACAACACCTCCTGCAGAGCACCAACCAGTGCACACAACACCTCCTGCAGAGCACCAACCAGTGCATACAGTACTTCCTGCAGAGCTCCAACCACTGCACACAACACCTCCTGCAGAGCACCAACCACTGCACACAACACCTCCGGCAGAGCACCAACCACTGCACACAGTACTTCCTGCAGAGCTCCAACCACTGCACACAACACCTCCTGCAGAGCACTAACCAGTGCACACAGTACTTCCTGCAGAGCACCAACCACTGCACACAACACCTCTTGCAGAGCACCAACCAGTGCACACAGTACTTCCTGCATAGATCCAACCGCAGCTGCACACAACACTTCTTGCAGAGCTCCAACCACTACACACAACACTTCCTGCAGAGCTCCAACCACTGCACACAACACCAGCAGAGCTCCAACTAGAGCACACAACACCTCCTGCATAGCTCTATCACCTGCACCTAACATCTCCTGCTGAGCTCCAACCAGTTCACCCAACACCTTCTGAAGAGCTCCATCCCCTGTACCCAACACCTGCTGAGCTCAAACTAGTGCACACAATACTTCCTGCAGAGCACCAACCAGTGCACACAATACTTCCTGCAGAGCACCAACCAGTGCACACAATAGTTTCAGCATAGCTCTATCCCCTGTACCCAACACCTCCTGCAGAACTCTATCTCCTGCTGATTTCCAACCAGTACCCCCAACACCTCCTGTAGATTTCCAACAACTGTACACAACACTTAGTGCTGAACTCCAACCACTGTACACAACACTTAGTGCTGAACTCCAACCACTGTACACAACACTTCCTGCTAAACTCCAACCACTGTACACAACACTTCCTGCTGAACTCCAACCACTGTACACAACACTTCCTGCTAAACTCCAACCACTGCACACAACACTTCCTGCTGAACTCCAACCACTGTACACAACACTTAGTGCTGAACTCCAACCACTGTACACAACACTTCCTGCTAAACTCCAACCACTGTACACAACACTTCCTGCTAAACTCCAACCACTGTACACAACACTTAGTGCTGAACTCCAACCACTGTACACAACACTTTCTGCTAAACTCCAACCGCTGCACTAAACACCTCCTGCAGAGCTTCAACAACTGTACACAACACTTAGTGCTGAACTCCAACCACTGCACTAAACACTTCCTGCAGAGCTTCAACAACTGTACACAACACTTTCTGCTAAACTCCAACCACTGTACACAACACTTAGTGCTGAACTCCAACCACTGTACACAACACTTTCTGCTAAACTCCAACCGCTGCACTAAACACCTCCTGCAGAGCTTCAACAACTGTACACAACACTTAGTGCTGAACTCCAACCACTGCACTAAACACCTCCTGCATAGCTCTATCACCTGCACCTAACATCTCCTGCTGAGCTCCAACCAGTTCACCCAACACCTTCTGAAGAGCTCCATCCCCTGTACCCAACACCTGCTGAGCTCAAACTAGTGCACACAATACTTCCTGCAGAGCACCAACCAGTGCACACAATACTTCCTGCAGAGCACCAACCAGTGCACACAATAGTTTCAGCATAGCTCTATCCCCTGTACCAAACACCTCCTGCAGAACTCTATCTCCTGCTGATTTCCAACCAGTACCCCCAACACCTCCTGTAGATTTCCAACAACTGTACACAACACTTAGTGCTGAACTCCAACCACTGTACACAACACTTAGTGCTGAACTCCAACCACTGTACACAACACTTCCTGCTAAACTCCAACCACTGTACACAACACTTCCTGCTGAACTCCAACCACTGTACACAACACTTCCTGCTAAACTCCAACCACTGCACACAACACTTCCTGCTGAACTCCAACCACTGTACACAACACTTAGTGCTGAACTCCAACCACTGTACACAACACTTCCTGCTAAACTCCAACCACTGTACACAACACTTCCTGCTAAACTCCAACCACTGTACACAACACTTAGTGCTGAACTCCAACCACTGTACACAACACTTTCTGCTAAACTCCAACCGCTGCACTAAACACCTCCTGCAGAGCTTCAACAACTGTACACAACACTTAGTGCTGAACTCCAACCACTGCACTAAACACTTCCTGCAGAGCTTCAACAACTGTACACAACACTTTCTGCTAAACTCCAACCACTGTACACAACACTTAGTGCTGAACTCCAACCACTGTACACAACACTTTCTGCTAAACTCCAACCGCTGCACTAAACACCTCCTGCAGAGCTTCAACAACTGTACACAACACTTAGTGCTGAACTCCAACCACTGCACTAAACACCTCCTGCATAGCTCTATCACCTGCACCTAACATCTCCTGCTGAGCTCCAACCAGTTCACCCAACACCTTCTGAAGAGCTCCATCCCCTGTACCCAACACCTGCTGAGCTCAAACTAGTGCACACAATACTTCCTGCAGAGCACCAACCAGTGCACACAATACTTCCTGCAGAGCACCAACCAGTGCACACAATAGTTTCAGCATAGCTCTATCCCCTGTACCAAACACCTCCTGCAGAACTCTATCTCCTGCTGATTTCCAACCAGTACCCCCAACACCTCCTGTAGATTTCCAACAACTGTACACAACACTTAGTGCTGAACTCCAACCACTGTACACAACACTTAGTGCTGAACTCCAACCACTGTACACAACACTTCCTGCTAAACTCCAACCACTGTACACAACACTTCCTGCTGAACTCCAACCACTGTACACAACACTTCCTGCTAAACTCCAACCACTGCACACAACACTTCCTGCTGAACTCCAACCACTGTACACAACACTTAGTGCTGAACTCCAACCACTGTACACAACACTTCCTGCTAAACTCCAACCACTGTACACAACACTTCCTGCTAAACTCCAACCACTGTACACAACACTTCCTGCTAAACTCCAACCACTGTACACAACACTTAGTGCTGAACTCCAACCACTGTACACAACACTTCCTGCTAAACTCCAACCGCTGCACTAAACACCTCCTGCAGAGCTTCAACAACTGTACACAACACTTAGTGCTGAACTCCAACCACTGCACTAAACACTTCCTGCAGAGCTTCAACAACTGTACACAACACTTTCTGCTAAACTCCAACCACTGTACACAACACTTAGTGCTGAACTCCAACCACTGTACACAACACTTTCTGCTAAACTCCAACCGCTGCACTAAACACCTCCAGCAGAGCTTCAACAACTGTACACAACACTTTCTGCTGAATTCCAACCACTGCACTAAACACTTCCTGCAGAGCTTCAACAACTGTATACAACACTTAGTGCTGAACTCCAACCGCTGCACACAACACTTTCTGCTAAACTCCAACCACTGTACACAACACTTTCTACTGAACTCCAACTGCTGCATACAACACCTCCTGCAGAGCTCCAAACTGTACACACAACACCTCCTGCAGAGCTCCAACACTTGCACACAACACCTCCTGCAGAGCTCCAAACTGTACACACAACACCTCCTGCAGAGCTCCAACACTTGCACACAACACCTCCTGCAGAGCTCCAAACTGTACACACAACACCTCCTGCAGAGCTCCAATTGCTGCACACAACACCTCCTGCAGAGCTCCAATTGCTGCACACAACACCTCCTGCAGAGCTCCAACACTTGCACACAACACCTCTTGCAGAGCTCCAACCAGTACACACAACACATCCCGCAGAGCTCCAGCTACTGCACACAACACCTCCTGCAGAGCTCCAATTGCTGCACACAACACCTCCTGCAGAGCTCCAATTGCTGCACACAACATCTCCTGCAGAGCTCCAATTGCTACACACAACACCGCCTGCAGAGCTCCAATTGCTGCACACAACATCTCCTGCAGAGCTCCAATTGCTGCACACAACACCTCCTGAAGAGCTCCAATTGCTGCACACAACACCTCCTGCAGAGCTCCAATTGCTACACACAACACCGCCTGCAGAGCTCCAATTGCTGCACACATCTCCTGCAGAGCTCCAATTGCTGCACACATCTCCTGCAGAGCTCCAATTGCTGCATACACCTCCTGCAGAGCTCCAATTGCTACACACAACACCGCCTGCAGAGCTCCAATTGCTGCACACACCTCCTGCAGAGCTCCAATGGCTGCACACATCTCCTGCAGAGCTCCAATTGCTGCACACAACACCTCCTGCAGAGCTCCAATTACTGCAGACAACACCTCCTGCAGAGCTCCAATTACTGCACACATCTCCTGCACAGCTCCAATTGCTGCACACAACATCTCCTGCAAAGCTCCAATTGCTGCACACAACACCTCCTGCAGAGCTCCAATTGCTGCACACAACACCTCCTGCAGAGCTCCAATTGCTGCACACACCTCCTGCAGAGCTCCAATTGCTGCACACAACACCTCCTGCAGAGGTCCAAATGCTGCACACAACACCTCCTGCAGAGCTCCAATTGCTGCACACACCTCCTGCAGAGCTCCAATTGCTGCACACATCTCCTGCAGAGCTCCAATTGCTGCACACAACACCTCCTGCAGAGCTCCAATTACTGCACACAACATCTCCTGCAGAGCTCCAATTGCTGCACACAACACCTCCTGCAGAGCTCCAATTGCTGCACACAACACCCTCTGCAGAGCTCCAATTGCTGCACACAACCCCTCCTACAGAGCTCAAATTGCTGCACACAACACCTCCTGCAGAGCTCCAATTGCTGCACACAACACCTCCTGCAGAGCTCCAATTGCTGCACACAACACCTCCTGCAGAGTTGCAACCACTACACATGGCAGCCACTCTGATCTTTAACTCTATATTGTATGGTGGTGTTTTTCCGTCCATAGCTGCAACCGTCCCCATTAGTATTGGTACTAGTACAAGCGCCATGCCGGGTGCAATAGATCTCCCTGATACAGGCTTCCCTTTTCCATGCGCATGACTTAGAACTGCGCGGACTTCTAGCTACATGGTTCTGGTATAAAAGACAGACAGGAATTAGATAGACAATGTGTATCTAGACATTGTTGACCTTTTGTACCTATCGACCTTCTTCCATGTCAACCTTTACTGTGTTGACCTATTGTCCCTGTTGACCTATTGCCTGTCTAACATCTGGTGTCTATCTAGACATTGTCGACCTTTTTACTGTCTATCTATACTAGCTACACTCCCATGACACTACCACAGGACAATGTGTGTGATTGCATTGTTACCGCTCACATCCTACCCGAATCATACATCTCACACACGGAGATACACAAACATCTGTGATATTGGGCTCATCGGCACAATGGTTCTGATGCTTGGTGATTTATTTCTTTGCGATGGGATGAGGCTGATAGTTCCATTCTTCTCAGGCTGAGTTTTGTTTTTCATAAATGCTCTTCGGTTGTTTTACAAGAATCAGTAGAGTTCCTTTATCCATACTGAGTATGCGCCAATGCTTTCTTAATATGGAGTCTTAATCTTTGCTGCTACTATTGTATTGTGTGAGTAAGGCAGCTTTGTGGCTGTTTCTTACTTTTGTAAATAATTAGTTTCAGTTTTTACCCCTATTCCTTCGTCATAGCTTCTTTCCAGGAATTTCTGTTTTAGATTCTCTCCTTGGATTTTACAAGTGATTTTTTTTTTTTTTAGCCTTTGGAAAATTACTTCCTGAAATATTTTCAATCCATTTTAGGTGGCGATTACTCGTCGCCAATAAGACATTATTGCATTCATCCTGCTTCCTGTGACTTCTGCTGGATGAAAAAGTCCAAAAATACGACCTTTCCTATGCTGGAATGCAAGAGGAATTATAGAGTGAAATGGTTAGAGCTAACTTAGTACAGATATTCTTCTCAGTCTTCCTCTCTCCCATCTCAGATGAAGAACACGTCTGTGTATCGATGCTAGCGTATCATTTTAATTGTTCTTCCAAATGTTATCATCTTCCCGTTTTGAGATTAAATGTTTGGCCCAGCTGGGTGCACAGCTCGTGCCCATTGCTGTGCCCCTAATTTGGCTGCGGTAGTCTCTCCACTGATGAGGTGCAACTGAGCTATTCCCATACAGGCAAAGTTCGGTATAGAGTGGATCTCTGCCAGCTTCCACATTCCATTTTGCATTTAGCAAAAGCGCCACTATGTGAGGCGAACGCAGGTGGAAGAAAACACACCGGCTTTGAAAAGAAATATATCTAACACGTTACAGAGACAGATGTCAGGGTAAGAATTTGTCTTAACAGAGAAAAAGATACAAATAGGATGTCACAGCGCTTGAAATAACAATATAAGTAAATGATAAACAATAATCCAGAGTTCAATTATTTAATATAAAAATTACACATTAAAAACTGGAAATAATCCTTAAAAAATAACAGCTTGATTCAACATATGATCACACATGTAGTAATAATACAATAGTTAATATTAATCTGAAGAGCGGTAATCATATAATAAAGTCCAGTGTGCAACTGTTCCAATGTTAACCTCTGACAAAGCCGTGGGCGGAGCCACGGGGAAACGCGTCAGTAACTGCCGCTCTCTCGTCTCATCAGCACGGATCCAACTGGTTGATCCCATCATCTACAGTGACACTCTTCCAAGGCTGTCCCTGCTCATTCTGCCAACTTGCCTTCCACCCCTTTCACCTCAGTCGGACGTCCAGCCGGAGTCGGACGTTCGGCAGGAACCCGGAGACTAGCACGCCGAGCTGTCTGACTACTTCCGCCTCTGATGTGAGCCTTGGACGCTCGGCTGGAGCCCAAGGTATTACGGCATACCATCTCATTGCTTCACCGCTACACACCACACAGGTGTGTGAGCATCAACTGCTGTTCGAGCTTGTAGCCGTCTGTAGATCACCTTTCATTGGACACATAAGGAGTATCAAAGTTGTTCCATCCAACATATACCTTTTTCTTGTGGGACTCCTCTTCAAGGGTGAGCTATATATAGGTCATTACCAGACCCTTTACTGAATCTGTCAGCATACGATTTATTGTTGTACAGCTGTTGTTGGAATTTGAGATTTATTACATCAAGTCCAATAGGAGAGCCATTGGAACAGTTGCACACTGGACTTTATTATATGATTACCGCTCTTCAGATTAATATTAACTATTGTATTATTACTACATGTGTGATCATATGTTGAATCAAGCTGTTATTTTTTAAGGATTATTTCCAGTTTTTTAATGTGTAATTTTTATATTAAATAATTGAACTCTGGATTATTGTTTATCATTTACTTATATTGTTATTTCAAGCGCTGTGACATCCTATTTGTATCTTTTTCTCTGTTGAGAATATTAGGAGATTTGACACTTCTCCCCACAGCTGCTATCTAAGTAACCAATTTGATTTTCTTAGCGCCTCCTGAGAGTTCTTTTCTTGTAAGAATTTGCCTTGCTCATTTTTCACAACACCCGGTGGTAGTCTCCACGCTACGCCATTTACATTCCTAAAGGAGCTATAAATATTGTATTATATGATATTTTGTCTGCTGTGACTTTATTTTTATCACACGTGCTACGCCAGTTACAAACACCTTAATTACACACACGTTTATTTCACACTTCATGTACTTTGCAGAGGTAGAATAATATTGGTATGATCAATAGTCCTCAACACAGTTCCACATATATATCCTCGCCGCCAAACAAGATACGTTTCGCATGCAGCTTTTAGGGGTCTAACATATGCACTTTTTGTATAAAAGAATAATATTCTCCGTACGGCACAAGAGACTTTTAATAGGACCATATAAATAAATGATAATAATAATAATATTTTCAAAATACGAGCAGCACATATTATGGACATTAATGGAAGCGCAGATTGTACTGTAATATAAACACATTTATATATTTATCAGTAATTGTGCTCTATGGATCGTTACTGTATAATACTCACAAACACGTGCAATGGATGGAGATCTGGGGGGTTGAATAACTGCTCGGGGGGTGTCAGTGTGAGCGCTCCCCTCTCCTGTTCTCTCTGAAAGCGTATACCTGGCCGGTGACTGGGCGCTGTACCAGGGACATCAAACTGTGACACAGTGTCAGGCGACAGCTCATCCTCCAATGAGAAGAGAGTTGAACTTAAAATACAAGTTATGAAATATTTATCTTCCAGCAAATGTAAGTCTGAGGAATCCGCAGACCTGGGAGGATGATACTATATATATACGTACACCGTCATATTGTATTTAGCTGTGAATATCCAGTTCCACACCTCGGCCGGCATCTTATAGATTACCACACAGTAAATTACAGTAAAAGCATTTTTCAATTAATTCCCTATAGTATATAGTGTATAACCTTGTTATTACTTTACTCTGCATGTGTCACTTACCTATCGCTTATTTTTGATGTGCCTAGATTAGCGCCAATTCACCTAGTTTTATAGGAGTGTGTACAGCAAGGCTAGCCATCATATTTACATGCTTTTATATGGGATTAATTAGGCAGGAAAAATGTGCTGGATAGGGCGCACTTATAGGATTGTTCTCTGATTTGCAGAAAGAGATCATAAAGGTTATGTCCTATGTCCCAATGTCCCGTCACTCTCAGGACACATGTAATACAGACAGTCCCTGGGTCCCCTCTCTCTCACGACACATGTAATACAGACAGTCCCTGTGTCCCCTCACTCTCATGTAATACAGACAGTCCCTGTGTCCCCTCACTCTCAGGACACATGTAATACAGACAGTTCCTGTGTCCCCTCACTCTCAGGACACATGTAATACAGACAGTTCCAATGACCCGTCACTCTCAGGACACATGTGATACAGACAGTCCCTGTGTCCCCTCACTCTCAGGGCACATGTAATACAGACAGTTCCTGTGTCCCCTCACTCTCAGGACACATGTAATACAGACAGTCCCAATGACCCGTCACTCTCAGGACACATGTAATACAGACAGTCCTGGTGTCGCCTCACTCTCAGGACACATGTAATACAGCCAGTCCCAGTGTTCCCTCACTCTCAGGACACATGTAATACAGACAGTCCCTGTGTCCCCTTACTCTCAGGACACATGTAATACAGACAGTCCCGGCGTCCCCTCACTCTCAGGACACATGTAATACAGACAGTCCCGGCGTCCCCTCACTCTCAGAACACATGTAATACAGACAGTCCCTGTGTCCCCTCACTCTCAGGACACATGTAATACAGACAGTCCCTGTGTCCCCTCACTCTCAGGACACATGTAATACAGACAGTCCCTGTGTCCCCTCACTCTCAGGACACATGTATTATAGACAGTCCTGGTGTGCCCTCACCTCAGGACACATGTAATACGGACAGCCCTGGTCTCCCCTCACTCTCAGGACACATGTAATATAGACAGTCCTGCTGTCTCCTCACTCTCAGGACACATGAAATACAGACAGTCCTGGTATCCCCTCACTCTCAGGACACATTTAATACAGACAGTCCCAGTGTCCCCTCACTCTCAGGGGACATGTAATACAGACAGTCCTGGTATCCCCTCACTCTCAGGACACATGTGATATGGAGAGTCCTGGTGTCCCCTCACTCTCAGGACACATGTAATACAGACAGTCCTGATGTCCCCTCACTCTCAGGACACATGTAATACAGACAGTCCCTGTGTCCCCTCACTCTCAGGACACATGTAATACAGATAGTCCTGGTGTCCCCTCACTCTCAGGGGACATGTAATACAGACAGTCCTGGTGTCCCCTCACTCTCAGGGGACATGTAATACAGACAGTCCTGGTATCCACTCACTCTCAGGACACATGTAATACAGACAGTCCTGGTATCCCCTCACTCTCAGGACACATGTAATACGGAGAGTCCTGGTGTCCCCTCACTCTCAGGTCACATGTAATACAGACAGTCCCGGTGTCCCCTCACTCTCAGGACACATGTAATACAGACAGTCCTGGTGTCCCCTCACTCTCAGGACACATGTAATACAGACAGACCTGGTATCCCCTCACTCTCAGGACACATGTAATACAGACAGTCCTGGTGTCCCCTCACTCTCAGGACACATGTAATACAGACAGTCCTGGTGTCCCCTCACTCTCAGGACACATGTAATACAGACAGACCTGGTGTCCCCTCACTCTCAGGGGACATGTAATACAGACAGTCCTGGTATCCCCTCACTCTCAGGACACATGTAATACAGACAGACCTGGTGTCCCCTCACTCTCAGGGGACCTGTAATACAGACAGTCCCTGTGTCCCCTCACTCTCAGGGGACCTGTAATACAGACAGTCCCTGTGTCCCCTCACTCTCAGGACACATGTAATACAGACAGTCCTGGTATCCCCTCACTCTCAGGGGACATGTAATACAGACAGTCCTGGTATCCCCTCACTCTCAGGACACATGTAATACAGACAGTCCCAGTGTCCCCTCACTCTCAGGGGACATGTAATACAGACAGTCCTGGTATCCCCTCACTCTCAGGACACATGTGATATGGAGAGTCCTGGTGTCCCCTCACTCTCAGGACACATGTAATACAGACAGTCCTGATGTCCCCTCACTCTCAGGACACATGTAATACAGACAGTCCCTGTGTCCCCTCACTCTCAGGACACATGTAATACAGATAGTCCTGGTGTCCCCTCACTCTCAGGGGACATGTAATACAGACAGTCCTGGTGTCCCCTCACTCTCAGGGGACATGTAATACAGACAGTCCTGGTATCCACTCACTCTCAGGACACATGTAATACAGACAGTCCTGGTATCCCCTCACTCTCAGGACACATGTAATACGGAGAGTCCTGGTGTCCCCTCACTCTCAGGACACATGTAATACAGACAGTCCCGGTGTCCCCTCACTCTCAGGACACATGTAATACAGACAGTCCTGGTGTCCCCTACTCTCAGGACACATGTAATACAGACAGACCTGGTATCCCCTCACTCTCAGGACACATGTAATACAGACAGTCCTGGTGTCCCCTCACTCTCAGGACACATGTAATACAGACAGTCCTGGTGTCCCCTCACTCTCAGGACACATGTAATACAGATAGTCCTGGTGTCCCCTCACTCTCAGGGGACATGTAATACAGACAGTCCTGGTGTCCCCTCATTCTCAGGGGACATGTAATACAGACAGTCCTGGTATCCACTCACTCTCAGGACACATGTAATACAGACAGTCCTGGTATCCCCTCACTCTCAGGACACATGTAATACGGAGAGTCCTGGTGTCCCCTCACTCTCAGGTCACATGTAATACAGACAGTCCCGGTGTCCCCTCACTCTCAGGACACATGTAATACAGACAGTCCTGGTGTCCCCTCACTCTCAGGACACATGTAATACAGACAGACCTGGTATCCCCTCACTCTCAGGACACATGTAATACAGACAGTCCTGGTGTCCCCTACTCTCAGGACACATGTAATACAGACAGACCTGGTATCCCCTCACTCTCAGGACACATGTAATACAGACAGTTCCAATGACCCGTCACTCTCAGGACACATGTGATACAGACAGTCCCTGTGTCCCCTCACTCTCAGGGCACATGTAATACAGACAGTTCCTGTGTCCCCTCACTCTCAGGACACATGTAATACAGACAGTCCCAATGACCCGTCACTCTCAGGACACATGTAATACAGACAGTCCTGGTGTCGCCTCACTCTCAGGACACATGTAATACAGCCAGTCCCAGTGTTCCCTCACTCTCAGGACACATGTAATACAGACAGTCCCTGTGTCCCCTTACTCTCAGGACACATGTAATACAGACAGTCCCGGCGTCCCCTCACTCTCAGGACACATGTAATACAGACAGTCCCGGCGTCCCCTCACTCTCAGAACACATGTAATACAGACAGTCCCTGTGTCCCCTCACTCTCAGGACACATGTAATACAGACAGTCCCTGTGTCCCCTCACTCTCAGGACACATGTAATACAGACAGTCCCTGTGTCCCCTCACTCTCAGGACACATGTATTATAGACAGTCCTGGTGTGCCCTCACCTCAGGACACATGTAATACGGACAGTCCTGGTCTCCCCTCACTCTCAGGACACATGTAATATAGACAGTCCTGCTGTCTCCTCACTCTCAGGACACATGAAATACAGACAGTCCTGGTATCCCCTCACTCTCAGGACACATTTAATACAGACAGTCCCAGTGTCCCCTCACTCTCAGGGGACATGTAATACAGACAGTCCTGGTATCCCCTCACTCTCAGGACACATGTGATATGGAGAGTCCTGGTGTCCCCTCACTCTCAGGACACATGTAATACAGACAGTCCTGATGTCCCCTCACTCTCAGGACACATGTAATACAGACAGTCCCTGTGTCCCCTCACTCTCAGGACACATGTAATACAGATAGTCCTGGTGTCCCCTCACTCTCAGGGGACATGTAATACAGACAGTCCTGGTGTCCCCTCACTCTCAGGGGACATGTAATACAGACAGTCCTGGTATCCACTCACTCTCAGGACACATGTAATACAGACAGTCCTGGTATCCCCTCACTCTCAGGACACATGTAATACGGAGAGTCCTGGTGTCCCCTCACTCTCAGGTCACATGTAATACAGACAGTCCCGGTGTCCCCTCACTCTCAGGACACATGTAATACAGACAGTCCTGGTGTCCCCTCACTCTCAGGACACATGTAATACAGACAGACCTGGTATCCCCTCACTCTCAGGACACATGTAATACAGACAGTCCTGGTGTCCCCTCACTCTCAGGACACATGTAATACAGACAGTCCTGGTGTCCCCTCACTCTCAGGACACATGTAATACAGACAGACCTGGTGTCCCCTCACTCTCAGGGGACATGTAATACAGACAGTCCTGGTATCCCCTCACTCTCAGGACACATGTAATACAGACAGACCTGGTGTCCCCTCACTCTCAGGGGACCTGTAATACAGACAGTCCCTGTGTCCCCTCACTCTCAGGGGACCTGTAATACAGACAGTCCCTGTGTCCCCTCACTCTCAGGACACATGTAATACAGACAGTCCTGGTATCCCCTCACTCTCAGGGGACATGTAATACAGACAGTCCTGGTATCCCCTCACTCTCAGGACACATGTAATACAGACAGTCCCAGTGTCCCCTCACTCTCAGGGGACATGTAATACAGACAGTCCTGGTATCCCCTCACTCTCAGGACACATGTGATATGGAGAGTCCTGGTGTCCCCTCACTCTCAGGACACATGTAATACAGACAGTCCTGATGTCCCCTCACTCTCAGGACACATGTAATACAGACAGTCCCTGTGTCCCCTCACTCTCAGGACACATGTAATACAGATAGTCCTGGTGTCCCCTCACTCTCAGGGGACATGTAATACAGACAGTCCTGGTGTCCCCTCACTCTCAGGGGACATGTAATACAGACAGTCCTGGTATCCACTCACTCTCAGGACACATGTAATACAGACAGTCCTGGTATCCCCTCACTCTCAGGACACATGTAATACGGAGAGTCCTGGTGTCCCCTCACTCTCAGGACACATGTAATACAGACAGTCCCGGTGTCCCCTCACTCTCAGGACACATGTAATACAGACAGTCCTGGTGTCCCCTACTCTCAGGACACATGTAATACAGACAGACCTGGTATCCCCTCACTCTCAGGACACATGTAATACAGACAGTCCTGGTGTCCCCTCACTCTCAGGACACATGTAATACAGACAGTCCTGGTGTCCCCTCACTCTCAGGACACATGTAATACAGACAGACCTGGTGTCCCCTCACTCTCAGGGGACATGTAATACAGACAGTCCTGGTATCCCCTCACTCTCAGGACACATGTAATACAGACAGACCTGGTGTCCCCTCACTCTCAGGGGACCTGTAATACAGACAGTCCCTGTGTCCCCTCACTCTCAGGGGACCTGTAATACAGACAGTCCCTGTGTCCCCTCACTCTCAGGACACATGTAATACAGACAGTCCTGGTATCCCCTCACTCTCAGGGGACATGTAATACAGACAGTCCCGGTATACCCTCACTCTCAGGGGACATGTAATACGGAGAGTCCCGGTGTCCCCTCACTCTCAGGGGACATGTAATACGGAGAGTCCTGGTGTCCCCTCACTCTCAGGGGACATGTAATACAGACAGTCCCGGTATCCCCTCACTCTCAGGACACATGTAATACGGAGAGTCCTGGTGTCCCCTCACTCTCAGGGGACATGTAATACAGACAGTCCTGGTGTCCCCTCACTCTCAGGGGACATGTTTGTAGGTTGGACTTTGATGTGACGTTTTTACTGTTTTCATTCGCACATTTCCAGTGCATTAACCCTCGGGGGAAAACTCAACTAAAATGTGGTTGGTGCACGTGGAGATATCACAGCACATGGATGATCTCCAGATTTCAACTCTTACAGGTTAACTTGTTAAAACGTATAACGTTTAATTTGGTCATGAAACTTATAAAGTGAGTGCAGACATTATGAGAAGAGTAGGTTACCTCTGCCCCCCTCCTCAATGGCCGTGCCAGCTGGCGGGTTTGGTAGGTGGAAGACGCCCCATGAAAACAAACTGGCTGATATCCCATCAGCTTGTAATGTTGGGGAACCTGAGAACAGAGCAGTTTTTTTAACATACAAGCTACTGAGGGTATCTATATATATAAAATCAAATGTCGTGACTGACTCATTGACTCATCAACACCCAGCCCAAACCCCTGGACCTACAAACATGAAAATCGGGGTGTATATTCCTTCTATGACGTTGGTGCTCACTAAGAAGGATTTTTGACTCCTAAGGGGGTGAAAAGGGCTAAAATGTTTCCTCTCCCCTGTGCAATGTCCTGACTGACTGTCTCATCGTGGCTGTAGCACAGTTCAATATTCAAACACCAACTGTCACTCCAAGTGCTGCCGAACATCACTGGCAGTTGGGGTATCTCCCCTATTTGAATAGTGAGGGAAGGGAATATATTACTACTCAGGTGAGAGAGGAAAATGTGTTACTATAGAGGTGAGGGAGGGGAATGCGTTGCTACAGAGATGAGAGAGGAAAATGTGTAAAGCTGGGTGCACACCTGAAAGATATAACTGTAGATTTTAGTTGTTAATACACACTGAACAACCATCACAGCTGTCTGGCCGGGGGTTGCATCCCACCTCCCCCCCTCCCCGGTGGCCTTTGCAGCAAGTGCACATGTGTTCGGCTGACCACCCGATATATATCTGCCATCTGCTGTGCTGCACAGCCAATGCGATATGTCTGTGAACAACGTAATTCAGACATATCGTCTGTACACACGTGCCGATACACACACGATTTATCGGCCGTACAACTGAACAGTCGATATATGTCGGTCAGTGTGTACCCAGCATTACAACATCAGTGAGAGGGGAATGTGTTACTATAGAGGTTAGGGAATGGAATGTGTTACTACACAGGTGAGGGAGGGGAATGTGTTACTATAGAGGTGAGGGAATGGAATGTGTTACTACACAGGTATTGTGTTATTACTACAGGTTTGAGGGAGGGAATTTATTTCTACAACGCCCAGCCCAAACCCCTGGACCTAGAAGCATGAAAATCAGGGAGTATATGCCTTCTATGACATAGGTATCCACTAAGCAGGGATTTTTCTGAAATTCGACTCCTAAGGGTGTGAAAAGGGCAAAAATGTTTCCTCCCCCTGTGCAATGTCCTGACTGACTGACTCATCGTGGCTGCAGCACAGTTCCATATTCAAACACCAACTGTCACCCCAAGTGCTGCCCAACTTCAGTGGCAAGTGGTGTGGCTCCCCTATTTGAATAGTCAGGGAAGGAAATGTTTTACTACAGAGGTGACAGAGGAAAATGTGTTACAACAGCAGTGAGAGGGGAATGTGTTACTATAAAGGTGAGGGAGGGGAATGTGTTACTACACAGATGAGGGAGGGGAATGTGTTACTACAGAGGTGAGGGGAGGGAATGTGTTACTACAGAGGTGAGGGGAGGGAATGTGTTACTACACAGATGAGGGAGGGGAATGTGTTACTACAGAAGTGAGGGGAATGTGTTACTACACAGATGAGGGAGGGGAATGTGTTACTACAGAAGTGAGGGGAATGTGTTACTACACAAGTGAGGGAGCGGGATCTCAAAAGTATTACTACAGGGTGAGGGAAGGGAATGTGTTACAACACGCGCAAGGGAGGGGAATGTGTTGCTACAGGGGTAAGTGGAGGGAATAAGTTACTGCAGTGGTGAAGGAGATGAATGTGTTACTACATGGGTGAGCGGGAGTAATGTGTTATTACAGGTGTGAGGGAGGAATTGTGCTTCTAAACAGGTGAGGGGGAGAATGTTAAACGTGTTACAACACAAGTGAGGGAGGGAAATGTGTTACTACAGAGGTGAGCTAGGATAATGTGTTACTACATAGGTGAGGGAGGGTAATGTCTTACTACAGCAGTGAGGGAGGGGATGCATTACTATAGAGGAAAATAATGAATGTGTTACTTGAGTGGTGAGATGGAAGTGGAAACAGTAAATATCTAAGGTTTATCTTGGTGAAACCGGTTACATATGTGCCCTATCATGTACACGCTACATATGTGCTCTATGTTATACATGCTACATTTGTTCCCTATGCTGTACATGCTATGTAGCATGTCAGAGAGCCATAGAGAGTGCAAAGTGCTGTGTACAGTGAGTGATAGAGAGTGTACAGTGCTGTGTATACAGGTCAGTGAGTGATAGAGAGTGCACAGTGCTGTGTATACAGGTCAGTGAGTGATAGAGAGTGCACAGTGCTGTGTATACAGGTCAGTGAATAATAGAGAGTGTACAGTGCTGTGTATACAGGTCTGTGAGTGATAGAGAGTGTACAGTGCTGTGTATACAGGTCAGTGAGTGATAGATTATGTACAGTGCTGTGTATACAAGTCTGGGCAGTGAGAGGTAGATAATGTACAGTGCTGTGTATATAGGTCAGTGAGCTGTAGACGGTGTACAGTGCTGAGTGTACAGGTCAGTGAGTGGTAGAGTGTATACAGTGCTGTGTATATAAGTCTGTGCAGTGAGAGGTAGATTACGTATAGTGCCGTGTATATAGGTCAGTATGTTGTAGACGGTGTACAGTGCTGTGTGTACAGGTCAGTGAATGGTAGATTGTGTACAGTGCTGAGTGTACAGGTCAGTGAGTGGTAGATTGTGTACAGTGCTGTGTATACAGGTCAGTGAGTGATAGAGAGTGCAAAGTGCTGTGTACAGTGAGTGATAGAGAGTGTACAGTGCTGTGTATACAGGTCAGTGAGTGATAGAGAGTGCACAGTGCTGTGTATACAGGTCAGTGAGTGATAGAGAGTGCACAGTGCTGTGTATACAGGTCAGTGAGTGATAGAGAGTGTACAGTGCTGTGTATACAGGTCAGTGAGTGATAGAGAATGTACAGTGCTGTGTATACAGGTCTGTGAGTGATAGAGAGTGTACAGTGCTGTGTATACAGGTCAGTGAGTGATAGAGAGTGTACAGTGCTGTGTATTCAGGTCAGTGAGTGATAGAGAGTGTACAGTGCTGTGTATACAGGTCAGTAAGTGATAGAGAGTGTACAGTGCTGTGTATACAGGTCAGTGAGTGATAGAGAGTGTAGAGAGTGTACAGTGCTGTGTATACAGGTCAGTGAGTGATAGAGAGTGTACAGTGCTGTGTATACAGGTCAGTGAGTGATAGAGAGTGTACAGTGCTGTGTATACACGTCAGTGAGTGATAGAGAATGTACAGTGCTGTGTATACAGGTCAGTGAGTGATAGAGAGTGTACAGTGCTGTGTATACAGGTCAGTGAGTGATAGAGAGTGCACAGTGCTGTGTATACAGGTCAGTGAGTGATAAAGAGTGCACAGTGCTGTGTATACAGGTCAGTGAGTGATAGAGAGTGTACAGTGCTGTGTATACAGGTCAGTGAGTGATAGAGAGTGCACAGTGCTGTGTATGAGACCTCTCTGTATGTGAGACAGGTCAGACCTGCCTCAAAGGGAAGATGGCTGCTCGATGTGTGTCAAAGGTTCTGATGTTTACGCTGGTCTGTCACATTGGACGGATATGAGAAGGCAGTAGTGGGCGCCTTTATGCCGGCTGTGCTTTGGCAGGTATGCAAACCGTTACCGATTGCAGTTGCACTTGCATACACTGCTGAATCAGGCCCTGTGTACAGTGCTGAGTGTACAGGTCAGTGAGTGGTAAATTGTGTATAGTGCTGTGTATACAAGGCAGTGAGAGGTAGACTACGTATAGTGCTGTGTATATAGGTCAGTGAGCTGTAGACAGTGTACAGTGCTGAGTGTACAGGTCAGTGACTGGTAGATTGTGTACAGTGCTGTGTATACAAGTCTGGGCAGTGAGAGGTAGATTACGTATAGCGCTGTGTATATAGGTCAGTATGTTATAGATGGTGTACAGTGCTGAGTGTACAGGTCAGTGAGTGGTAGAGTGTGTACAGTGCTGTGTATATAAGTCAGTGCAGTGAGAGGTAGATTACGTATAGTGCCGTGTATATAGGTCAGTGAGCTGTAGAGTGTGTACAGTGCTGAGTGTACAGGTCAGTGACTGGTAGATTATGTACAGTGCTGTGTATACAAGTCTGGGCAGTGAGAGGTAGATAATGTACAGTGCTGTGTATATAGGTCAGTGAGCTGTAGACGGTGTACAGTGCTGAGTGTACAGGTCAGTGAGTGGTAGAGTGTATACAGTGCTGTGTATATAAGTCTGTGCAGTGAGAGGTAGATTACGTATAGTGCCGTGTATATAGGTCAGTATGTTGTAGACGGTGTACAGTGCTGTGTGTACAGGTCAGTGAATGGTAGATTGTGTACAGTGCTGAGTGTACAGGTCAGTGAGTGGTAGATTGTGTACAGTGCTGTGTATATAAGTCAGTGCAGTGAGAGGTAGATAATGTATAGTGCTGTGTATATAGGTCAGTGAGCTGTAGAAGGTGTACAGTGCTGAGTGTACAGGTCAGTGCAGTGAGAGATATATAATGTACAGTGCTGTGCATATAAGTCAGTGCAGTGAGAGGTAGATAATGTATAGTGCGTGTATATAGGTCAGTGAACTGTAGACGGTGTACAGTGCTGAGTGTACAGGCCAGTGAGTGGTAGATTGTGTACAGTGCTGTGTATGTAAGTCAGTGCAGTGAGAGGTAGATTATGTATAGTGCTGTGTATATAGGTCAGTGAACTGTAGACGGTGTACAGTGCTGAGTGTACAGGTCATTGAGTGGTAGATTGTGTACAGTGCTGTGTATATAGGTCAGTGAGTGGTAGATTGTGTACAGTGCTGTGTATGTAAGTCAGTGCAGTGAGAGGTAGATTATGTATAGTGCTGTGTATATAGGTCAGTGAACTGTAGACGGTGTACAGTGCTGAGTGTACAGGTCATTGAGTGGTAGATTGTGTACAGTGCTGTGTATATAGGTCAGTGAGTGGTAGATTGTGTACAGTGCTGTGTATATAGGTCAGTGAGTGGTAGATTGTGTACAGTGCTGTGTATATAGGTCAGTGAGTGGTAGATTGTGTACAGTGCTGTGTATGTAAGTCAGTGCAGTGAGAGGTAGATTATGTATAGAACCAAAAAAGAGAGACCTGGTTCCCGATGCCCAATATGTGTGATTCCCTAATTCACCTTCCGCTGTCAATAAGGGAATACTCAGCCCTTAAAATAAAAAACACAAACTCTCAAATGACAGCGCTGGTGAAATAAGTTTTTAATGCACAATAATAAAATTATATTAACAAGGAAAAATTGAAAGCATAATATATAATGTTGCATAAATATCCCAGGCTGGTACGTTTATTAAAAATGAATAATACAATATTAAAAAACAATAAAAATCGCCATTGAAGAGTTAAATAGTAAAATTAGCAGAAGCAGCTTTTATGGTATTCACTAAAGCAGAAATACACCTGTTAGTAGGAAGATTAAATGTCACAGTCCTGGCAGCAATAGCTTTTGTTAGTATGATAAATCAGCGTGATTAGTCTTAATCCAGTAAGACGTATCTTTTATTATTTCACATAAGTTCCACATTTTATATGGTTTCCAAATAATGAATAGATATTGGAAGCGTCATATTTACCTACTAAGTGTTTTTCCTGGCCTGGAAATAATCTCTCACCTCATTCTAACCTTATCTGCAGGTAAATGTGCCTTTATAGGTGTTTCCTCCAGAAAGTCTGTGGACCTCATTCAGAGTTTCTCGCTAGATGCGATCGCTCGCCCCCAGCGTATGCAAATTTGTCAAAGTGACGCCACGTGAAGCGATCGCTCGCCAAGGCATAAGCACGCCCACAATGTCTTAGCGAGCAGCCAGTGTACGCCCAATCGCACAGGCAGAGCCGCCCACAGCACACGGCATCTCCAGGAAGTGTATTAAAACATTGGTACATCGAGGACAATTGGAAGCGATCGTAGCGCTTGTGGTTGCCTTACCCTACCGCAAGCACTGCGAGGACTTCAGTGTAAAAAACAGGCATGTGACATGTACTATGACGCTGCGTGTTAATTATGCACGCCTTAAAAACGGCGTTGAAACACTCGGGCATGCCTGCGTTCGCACCTCCACTCCCCCGTTATTAGTGTCCTGCCCCTGTTACCACCCACAAATGGCCTCTCCTGTCACTCATTTCACTGGGCTGCCTTTGCTGGGCGAGCGAGCGGCCTGCGATCGCACAGAGTAGTTTGCGCACGCGCAGAACGAAGCATGTTCATGCGCGTATGCAAACCATCGGGCCGCTTGCGAGTGCACAGCGCTAGCGAGCGACTCTGAATGAGGTCCTGTATCCTCCCAGCTGCTGTTCAGGTCCAAATTTGCAGCTCTCACAGGAGCGTAGGGTCTGGGGACCTGGGGACCCACCGGCCGAAGCAATATCTCATATATAGGGTGGTGGTACCGGCTGGACTGATGTAGTGAATAAGCTTAAATCCTTAACGCGTTTCTCCGCCTATACTGATGTAGTGAATAAGCTTAAATCCTTAACGCGTTTCTCCGCCTCTGTCAGCGGCTTCCTCAGAAGGTGTAATATGTATCCCGGCTTTAGGATTTATATACCGGCATGTGCTGTAGATTCTATGAGTCCTGAGCTTAATCCAGCCTCAAACCGGTATAAAAATCCCTACATATTACACCTTCTGTGGAAGCCGCTGACAACGTTCATAGGCGGGGAAACGCGTTAAGGCCTTGAGCTTATTGAGTACATCACTCCAGCCGGTACCAACGCCCTATATATGGGATATTGCTTCAGCCGGTGGCATTACTCTGTGCGTGGGGCAAACAGCACAGAGATCTGTGAGATCTTGGACCTGACCAGCAGCTGGGAGAACACCTATAAAAGCACATCTACCGGCAGATAAGGCTGGAATGAGGCGAGAGAGTATTTCCTGGCCTATTAATTATTTGGAAACCATATAAAATGTGGAACTTATCCGAATAATAAAAGATACATCTTACTGGATTAAGACTAATCACGCTGATTTATCATACTAACAAAAGCTATTGCTGCCAGGACTGTGACATTTAATCTTCCTACTAACAGATGTAATTTCTGCTTTAGTGAATACCATAAACGCTTGGACTGCTTCTGCTATTTCACCTTTTAACTATTCAGTGGCATTATAGCGATTTTTATTGTTTTTTAATAGTATATTAAAAAAATTGTATTATTAATTTTTAATAAACGTAATATAATTTTATTATTGTGCATCAAGAAAACCTATGTAACCAGCGCTGTCATATGAGAGTTTGAGATTATGTACAGTACTGTGTATATAGGTCTGTGAGCTGTAGACAGTGTACAGTGCTGAGTGTACAGGTCAGTGACTGGTAGATTGCCTACATTGCTGTGTGTATACAAGTCTGTGTAGTGAGAGGTAAACTATGTACAGTGCTGTGTATACAGGTCTGTGAGTGGTAGATTATGTACAATGCTGTGTGTTAAGGTCAGAGCATGGTAGACTGAGTACAGCACTGTGTATATAAGTCAATGCATTGGGCCTGATTCAGACCCACTCGCGAGCGCTTAGCGCTCGCAAGCGGGTCGATGGACGGGCAGAGCGCACGCGCGGCGTGCGGGGGCCCCGAAGCGAGCGAGAAATCGCTCGCTCAGGCGATCGCATCCAAAGGGGGCGGCTGTCGATGTTGAGTGACAGCTCACCCCATTTGGTAGGCGGCTCGGGGGGGGGGTGGCTGGCCAAACAGAGGCATTCCCGAAAGAATGCCTTCCGTTTGGGGGCGGCCCCACTGACATCACGAGTGATGTCAGTGGTGAGCTTCCGGCTCTATTAGAGCCGGAAGCCCACTGGGGCTTACGGCAGACGAGACCCTACCACAAGGGTCTCGTCGCAAGCCCGATGGTCGCAACCATCACCAGGCCGCTCGCAAAAGCTGTGGGTGGTCACCCACAGCTTAATGAGTGGCCAGAAGGCCGGACCAAAAAAACAACGCCCTTCAGCCCTGCGAGCTGCCTCCAGCAGCGAGCGGGTCTGAATCAGGGCCACTGTGAGGTAGGTTATGTACAGTGCTGTGTGTACAGGTCAGTGAATGGAAGATTGGGTACAGTGCTGTATATATAAGTCTGTGCAGTGAGAGGTAGATTATGTACAGTGCTGTGTGTACAGGTCAGTGAGTTGTAGACTGTGTACAGTGCAGAGTATCTGTAGTGTGTACACAAATAAGGGATCACAGGGTTTGCACAATCACCTTTAAATCATAGAATAGAAATCTCTGTTTGAGCAGAACGGCTGCAGGTTTGGGAGGAACAGAACCGACATCTCCTGGAACCTGAGTACAGAAGATAAAACACAAAGTAAAGACATTTATTTCTGCTTTAACTCTGGGGTGAGGAGATTAGACTATGGCTGATAATATCAACACCCACTGACCTACAGAAGAGTATGGACAGCACAATCATACTTATAGAGCCTATGGCTGATCACATCTACACCCACTGACCTACCGAAGTGTATGGACAGCACAATCATACTTATAGAGACTATGACTTATCACATCTACACCCACTGATCTACAGAAGTGTATGGACAGCACAATCATACTTATAGAGCCTATGGCTGATCACATCTACACCCACTGACCTACAGAAGTGTATGAACAGCACAATCATACTTATAGAGAATATGGCTGAGCACATCTACACCCACTGACCTACAGAAGTGTATAGACAGCACAATCATACTTATAGAGCCTATGGCTGAGCACATCTACACCCACTGATCTACAGAAGTGTATGGACAGCACAATCATACTTATAGAGCCTATGGCTGAGCACATCTACTCCCACTGATCTACAGAAGTGTATGGACAGCACAATCATACTTATAGAGACTATGGCTGATCACATCTACACACCACTGATCTACAGAAGTGTATGGACAGCACAATCATACTTATAGAGCCTATGGCTGAGCACATCTACTCCCACTGATCTACAGAAGTGTATGGACAGCACAATCATACTTAGAGAGCTTATGGCTGATCACAACTACACCCACTGACCTACAGAAGTGTACGGAGAGCACAATCATACTTATAGAGCCTATGGCTGATCACATCTACTCCCACTGATCTACAGAAGGGTATGGACAGCACAATCATACTTATAGAGCCTATGGCTGATCACATCTACACCCACTGATCTACAGAAGTGTAAGGACAGCACAATCATACTTATAGAGACTATGGCTGATCACATCTACACCCACTTACCTACAGAAGGGTATGGACAGCACAATCATACTTATAGAGCTTACGGCTGATCACATCTACACGCACTGATCTACAGAAGTGTATGGGCAGCACAATCATACTTATAGTGCCTATGGCTGATCACATCTACACCCACTGATCTACAGAAGTGTATGGACAACACAATCATACTTATAGAGACTATGGCTGATCACATCTACACCCACTGACCTACAGAAGTGTATGGACAGCACAATCATACTTATAGAGCCTATGGCTGATCACATCTACACCCACTGACCTACAGAAGTGTATAGACAGCACAATCATACTTATAGAGACTATGGCTGATCACATCTACACCCACTGACCTACAGAAGTGTATGGACAGCACAATCATACTTATAGAGCCTATGGCTGATCACATCTACACCCACTGACCTACAGAAGTGTATGGACAGCACAATTATACTTATAGTGCCTATGGCTGATCACATCTACACCCACTGACCTACAGAAGTGTATGGACAGCACAATCATACTTATAGAGCCTATGGCTGATCACATCTACACCCACTGACCTACAGAAGTGTATAGACAGCACAATCATACTTATAGAGACTATGGCTGATCGCATCTACACCCACTGACCTACAGAAGTGTATGGACAGCACAATCATACTTATAGAGCCTATGGCTGATCACATCTACACCCACTGACCTACAGAAGTGTATGGACAGCACAATCATACTTATAGAGCCTATGGCTGATCACATCTACACCCACTGACGTACAGAAGTGTATGGACAGCACAATCATACTTATAGAGACTATGGCTGATAATATCAACAGCCACTGACCTACAGAAGTGTACGGAGAGCACAATCATACTTATAGAGACTATGGCTGATCACATCTACACCCACTGACCTACAGAAGTGTACAGACAGCACAATCATAGTTATAGAGACTATGGCTGATCACATCTACACCCACTGATCTACAGAAGTGTATAGACAGCACAATCATACTTATAGAGCCTATGGCTGATCACATCTACTCCCACTGATCTACAGAAGGGTATGGACAGCACAATCATACTTATAGAGCCTATGGCTGATCACATCTACACCCACTGATCTACAGAAGTGTATGGACAGCACAATCATACTTATAGAGCCTATGGCTGATCACATCTACACCCACTGACCTACAGAAGAGTATGGACAGCACAATCATACTTATAGAGCCTATGGCTGAGCACATCTACTCCCACTGATCTACAGAAGTGTATGGACAGCACAATCTTACTTAGAGAGCTTATGGCTGATCACAACTACACCCACTGACCTACAGAAGTGTACGGAGAGCACAATCATAATTATAGAGCCTATGGCTGATCACATCTACTCCCACTGATCTACAGAAGGGTATGGACAGCACAATCATACTTATAGAGCCTATGGCTGATCACATCTACACCCACTGATCTACAGAAGGGTATGGACAGCACAATCATACTTATAGAGCTTACGGCTGATCACATCTACACGCACTGATCTACAGAAGGGTATGGACAGCACAATCATACTTATAGAGCTTACGGCTGATCACATCTACACGCACTGATCTACAGAAGTGTATGGGCAGCACAATCATACTTATAGTGCCTATGGCTGATCACATCTACACCCACTGATCAACAGAAGTGTATGGACAACACAATCATACTTATAGAGACTATGGCTGATCACATCTACACACCACTGATCTACAGAAGTGTAAGGACAGCACAATCATACTTATAGAGCCTATGGCTGATCACATCTACACCCACTGATATACAGAAGTGTATGGACAACACAGTCATACTTATAGAGCCTATGGCTGATCACATCTACACCCACTGACCTACAGAAGGGTATGGACAGCACAATCATACTTATAGAGCCTATGGCTGATCACATCTACACCCACTGACCTACAGAAGTGTATGGACAGCACAATCATACTTATAGAGCCTATGACTTATCACATCTACACCCACTGATCTACAGAAGTGTATGGACATCACAATAATACTTATAGAGCCTATGGCTGATCACATCTAAACCCACTGATCTACAGAAGGGTATGGACAGCACAATCATACTTATAGAACCTATGGCTGATCACATCTACACCCGCTGATCTACAGAAGTGTATGGCCAGCACAATCATACTTATAGAGCCTATGGCTGAGCACATCTACACCCACTGACCTACAGAAGTGTATGGACAGCACAATCATACTTATAGAGCCTATGGCTGATCACATCTACACCCACTGACCTACAGAAGTGTATAGACAGCACAATCATACTTATAGAGACTATGGCTGATCACATCTACACCCACTGACCTACAGAAGTGAATGGACAGCACAATCATACTTATAGAGCCTATGGCTGATCACATCTACACCCACTGACCTACAGAAGTGTATAGACAGCACAATCATACTTATAGAGACTATGGCTGATCACATCTACACCCACTGACCTACAGAAGTGTATGGACAGCACAATCATACTTATAGAGCCTATGGCTGATCACATCTACACCCACTGACCTACAGAAGTGTATGGACAGCACAATCATACTTATAGAGCCTATGGCTGATCACATCTACACCCACTGACCTACAGAAGGGTATGGACATCACAATAATACTTATAGAGCCTATGGCTGATCACATCTACACCCACTGACCTACAGAAGTGTATAGACAGCACAATCATACTTATAGAGACTATGGCTGATCGCATCTACACCCACTGACCTACAGAAGTGTATGGACAGCACAATCATACTTATAGAGCCTATGGCTGATCACATCTACACCCACTGACCTACAGAAGTGTATGGACAGCACAATCATACTTATAGAGCCTATGGCTGATCACATCTACACCCACTGATGTACAGAAGTGTATGGACAGCACAATCATACTTATAGAGACTATGGCTGATAATATCAACAGCCACTGACCTACAGAAGTGTACGGAGAGCACAATCATACTTATAGAGACTATGGCTGATCACATCTACACCCACTGACCTACAGAAGTGTATAGACAGCACAATCATAGTTATAGAGACTATGGCTGATCACATCTACACCCACTGATCTACAGAAGTGTATGGACAGCACAATCATACTTATAGAGCCTATGGCTGATCACATCTACACACCACTGATCTACAGAAGTGTAAGGACAGCACAATCATACTTATAGAGCCTATGGCTGATCACATCTACACCCACTGATATACAGAAGTGTATGGACAACACAGTCATACTTATAGAGCCTATGGCTGATCACATCTACACCCACTGACCTACAGAAGGGTATGGACAGCACAATCATACTTATAGAGCCTATGGCTGATCACATCTACACCCACTGACCTACAGAAGTGTATGGACAGCACAATCATACTTATAGAGCCTATGACTTATCACATCTACACCCACTGATCTACAGAAGTGTATGGACATCACAATAATACTTATAGAGCCTATGGCTGATCACATCTACACCCACTGATCTACAGAAGGGTATGGACAGCACAATCATACTTATAGAACCTATGGCTGATCACATCTACACCCGCTGATCGACAGAAGTGTATGGCCAGCACAATCATACTTATAGAGCCTATGGCTGAGCACATCTACACCCACTGACCTACAGAAGTGTATGGACAGCACAATCATACTTATAGAGCCTATGGCTGATTACATCTACACCCACTGACCTACAGAAGTGTATAGACAGCACAATCATACTTATAGAGACTATGGCTGATCACATCTACACCCACTGACCTACAGAAGTGTATGGACAGCACAATCATACTTATAGAGCCTATGGCTGATCACATCTACACCCACTGACCTACAGAAGTGTATAGACAGCACAATCATACTTATAGAGACTATGGCTGATCACATCTACACCCACTGACCTACAGAAGTGTATGGACAGCACAATCATACTTATAGAGCCTATGGCTGATCACATCTACACCCACTGACCTACAGAAGTGTATGGACAGCACAATCATACTTATAGAGCCTATGGCTGATCACATCTACACCCACTGACCTACAGAAGGGTATGGACATCACAATAATACTTATAGAGACTATGGCTGATCACATCTACACCCACTGACCTACAGAAGTGTATGGACATCACAATCATAATTATAGAGCCTATGGCTGATCACATCTACACCCACTGACCTACAGAAGTTTATGGATAGCACAATCATACTATTATAGAGCCTATGGCTGATCACATCTACACCCACTGATCTACAGAAGTGTATGGACATCACAATAATACTTATAGAGACTATGGATGATCACATCTACACCCACTGACCTACAGAAGTGTATGGACATCACAATCATACTTATAGAGCCTATGGCTGATCACATCTACACCCACAGACCTACAGAAGTGTATGGATAGCACAATCATACTATTATAGAGCCTATGGCTGATCACATCTACACCCACTGATCTACAGAAGTGTATGGACAGCACAATCATACTTATAGAGCCTATGGCTGATCACATCTACACCCACTGACCTACAGAAGTGTATGGACAGCACAATCATACTTATAGAGCCTATGACTTATCACATCTACACCCACTGATCTACAGAAGTGTATGGACATCACAATAATACTTATAGAGCCTATGGCTGATCACATCTACACCCACTGATCTACAGAAGGGTATGGACAGCACAATCATACTTATAGAGCCTATGGCTGATCACATCTACACCCACTGATCTACAGAAGTGTAAGGACAGCACAATCATACTTATAGAGACTATGGCTGATCACATCTACACCCACTGACCTACAGAAGGGTATGGACAGCACAATCATACTTATAGAGCTTACGGCTGATCACATCTACACGCACTGATCTACAGAAGTGTATGGGCAGCACAATCATACTTATAGTGCCTATGGCTGATCACATCTACACCCACTGATCAACAGAAGTGTATGGACAACACAATCATACTTATAGAGCCTATGGCTGATCACATCTACACCCACTGACCTACAGAAGTGTATGGACAGCACAATCATACTTATAGAGCCTATGGCTGATCACATCTACACCCACTGACCTACAGAAGTGTATGGACAGCACAATCATACTTATAGTGCCTATGGCTGATCACATCTACACCCACTGACCTACAGAAGTGTATGGACAGCACAATCATACTTATAGAGCCTATGGCTGATCACATCTACACCCCCTGACCTACAGAAGTGTATAGACAGCACAATCATACTTATAGAGACTATGGCTGATCGCATCTACACCCACTGACCTACAGAAGTGTATGGACAGCACAATCATACTTATAGAGCCTATGGCTGATCACATCTACACCCACTGACCTACAGAAGTGTATGGACAGCACAATCATACTTATAGAGCCTATGGCTGATCACATCTACACCCACTGACGTACAGAAGTGTATGGACAGCACAATCATACTTATAGAGACTATGGCTGATAATATCAACAGCCACTGACCTACAGAAGTGTACGGAGAGCACAATCATACTTATAGAGACTATGGCTGATCACATCTACACCCACTGACCTACAGAAGTGTATAGACAGCACAATCATAGTTATAGAGACTATGGCTGATCACATCTACACCCACTGATCTACAGAAGTGTATGGACAGCACAATCATACTTATAGAGCCTATGGCTGAGCACATCTACTCCCACTGATCTACAGAAGTGTATGGACAGCACAATCATACTTAGAGAGCTTATGGCTGATCACAACTACACCCACTGACCTACAGAAGTGTACGGAGAGCACAATCATACTTATAGAGCCTATGGCTGATCACATCTACACCCACTGATATACAGAAGTGTATGGACAACACAGTCATACTTATAGAGCCTATGGCTGATCACATCTACACCCACTGACCTACAGAAGGGTATGGACAGCACAATCATACTTATAGAGCCTATGGCTGATCACATCTACACCCACTGACCTACAGAAGTGTATGGACAGCACAATCATACTTATAGAGCCTATGACTTATCACATCTACACCCACTGATCTACAGAAGTGTATGGACATCACAATAATACTTATAGAGCCTATGGCTGATCACATCTACACCCACTGATCTACAGAAGGGTATGGACAGCACAATCATACTTATAGAACCTATGGCTGATCACATCTACACCCGCTGATCTACAGAAGTGTATGGCCAGCACAATCATACTTATAGAGCCTATGGCTGAGCACATCTACACCCACTGACCTACAGAAGTGTATGGACAGCACAATCATACTTATAGAGCCTATGGCTGATCACATCTACACCCACTGACCTACAGAAGTGTATAGACAGCACAATCATACTTATAGAGACTATGGCTGATCACATCTACACCCACTGACCTACAGAAGTGAATGGACAGCACAATCATACTTATAGAGCCTATGGCTGATCACATCTACACCCACTGACCTACAGAAGTGTATAGACAGCACAATCATACTTATAGAGACTATGGCTGATCACATCTACACCCACTGACCTACAGAAGTGTATGGACAGCACAATCATACTTATAGAGCCTATGGCTGATCACATCTACACCCACTGACCTACAGAAGTGTATGGACAGCACAATCATACTTATAGAGCCTATGGCTGATCACATCTACACCCACTGACCTACAGAAGGGTATGGACATCACAATAATACTTATAGAGCCTATGGCTGATCACATCTACACCCACTGACCTACAGAAGTGTATAGACAGCACAATCATACTTATAGAGACTATGGCTGATCGCATCTACACCCACTGACCTACAGAAGTGTATGGACAGCACAATCATACTTATAGAGCCTATGGCTGATCACATCTACACCCACTGACCTACAGAAGTGTATGGACAGCACAATCATACTTATAGAGCCTATGGCTGATCACATCTACACCCACTGACCTACAGAAGTGTATGGACAGCACAATCATACTTATAGAGCCTATGGCTGATCACATCTACACCCACTGATGTACAGAAGTGTATGGACAGCACAATCATACTTATAGAGACTATGGCTGATAATATCAACAGCCACTGACCTACAGAAGTGTACGGAGAGCACAATCATACTTATAGAGACTATGGCTGATCACATCTACACCCACTGACCTACAGAAGTGTATAGACAGCACAATCATAGTTATAGAGCCTATGGCTGATCACATCTACACCCACTGATATACAGAAGTGTATGGACAACACAGTCATACTTATAGAGCCTATGGCTGATCACATCTACACCCACTGACCTACAGAAGGGTATGGACAGCACAATCATACTTATAGAGCCTATGGCTGATCACATCTACACCCACTGACCTACAGAAGTGTATGGACAGCACAATCATACTTATAGAGCCTATGACTTATCACATCTACACCCACTGATCTACAGAAGTGTATGGACATCACAATAATACTTATAGAGCCTATGGCTGATCACATCTACACCCACTGATCTACAGAAGGGTATGGACAGCACAATCATACTTATAGAACCTATGGCTGATCACATCTACACCCGCTGATCTACAGAAGTGTATGGCCAGCACAATCATACTTATAGAGCCTATGGCTGAGCACATCTACACCCACTGACCTACAGAAGTGTATGGACAGCACAATCATACTTATAGAGCCTATGGCTGATCACATCTACACCCACTGACCTACAGAAGTGTATGGACAGCACAATCATACTTATAGAGCCTATGGCTGATCACATCTACACCCACTGATGTACAGAAGTGTATGGACAGCACAATCATACTTATAGAGACTATGGCTGATAATATCAACAGCCACTGACCTACAGAAGTGTACGGAGAGCACAATCATACTTATAGAGACTATGGCTGATCACATCTACACCCACTGACCTACAGAAGTGTATAGACAGCACAATCATAGTTATAGAGCCTATGGCTGATCACATCTACACCCACTGATATACAGAAGTGTATGGACAACACAGTCATACTTATAGAGCCTATGGCTGATCACATCTACACCCACTGACCTACAGAAGGGTATGGACAGCACAATCATACTTATAGAGCCTATGGCTGATCACATCTACACCCACTGACCTACAGAAGTGTATGGACAGCACAATCATACTTATAGAGCCTATGACTTATCACATCTACACCCACTGATCTACAGAAGTGTATGGACATCACAATAATACTTATAGAGCCTATGGCTGATCACATCTACACCCACTGATCTACAGAAGGGTATGGACAGCACAATCATACTTATAGAACCTATGGCTGATCACATCTACACCCGCTGATCTACAGAAGTGTATGGCCAGCACAATCATACTTATAGAGCCTATGGCTGAGCACATCTACACCCACTGACCTACAGAAGTGTATGGACAGCACAATCATACTTATAGAGCCTATGGCTGATCACATCTACACCCACTGACCTACAGAAGTGTATAGACAGCACAATCATACTTATAGAGACTATGGCTGATCACATCTACACCCACTGACCTACAGAAGTGTATGGACAGCACAATCATACTTATAGAGCCTATGGCTGATCACATCTACACCCACTGACCTACAGAGGTGTATAGACAGCACAATCATACTTATAGAGACTATGGCTGATCACATCTACACCCACTGACCTACAGAAGTGTATGGACAGCACAATCATACTTATAGAGCCTATGGCTGATCACATCTACACCCACTGACCTACAGAAGTGTATGGACAGCACAATCATACTTATAGAGCCTATGGCTGATCACATCTACACCCACTGACCTACAGAAGGGTATGGACATCACAATAATACTTATAGAGACTATGGCTGATTACATCTACACCCACTGACCTACAGAAGTGTATGGACATCACAATCATAATTATAGAGCCTATGGCTGATCACATCTACACCCACTGACCTACAGAAGTTTATGGATAGCACAATCATACTATTATAGAGCCTATGGCTGATCACATCTACACCCACTGATCTACAGAAGTGTATGGACATCACAATAATACTTATAGAGACTATGGCTGATCACATCTACACCCACTGACCTACAGAAGTGTATGGACATCACAATCATACTTATAGAGCCTATGGCTGATCACATCTACACCCACAGACCTACAGAAGTGTATGGATAGCACAATCATACTATTATAGAGCCTATGGCTGATCACATCTACACCCACTGATCTACAGAAGTGTATGGACAGCACAATCATACTTATAGAGCCTATGGCTGATCACATCTACACCCACTGACCTACAGAAGTGTATGGACAGCACAATCATACTTATAGAGCCTATGACTTATCACATCTACACCCACTGATCTACAGAAGTGTATGGACATCACAATAATACTTATAGAGCCTATGGCTGATCACATCTACACCCACTGATCTACAGAAGGGTATGGACAGCACAATCATACTTATAGAGCCTATGGCTGATCACATCTACACCCACTGATCTACAGAAGTGTAAGGACAGCACAATCATACTTATAGAGACTATGGCTGATCACATCTACACCCACTGACCTACAGAAGGGTATGGACAGCACAATCATACTTATAGAGCTTACGGCTGATCACATCTACACGCACTGATCTACAGAAGTGTATGGGCAGCACAATCATACTTATAGTGCCTATGGCTGATCACATCTACACCCACTGATCAACAGAAGTGTATGGACAACACAATCATACTTATAGAGACTATGGCTGATCACATCTACACCCACTGACCTACAGAAGTGTATGGACAGCACAATCATACTTATAGAGCCTATGGCTGATCACATCTACACCCACTGACCTACAGAAGTGTATAGACAGCACAATCATACTTATAGAGACTATGGCTGATCACATCTACACCCACTGACCTACAGAAGTGTATGGACAGCACAATCATACTTATAGAGCCTATGGCTGATCACATCTACACCCACTGACCTACAGAAGTGTATGGACAGCACAATCATACTTATAGTGCCTATGGCTGATCACATCTACACCCACTGACCTACAGAAGTGTATGGACAGCACAATCATACTTATAGAGCCTATGGCTGATCACATCTACACCCACTGACCTACAGAAGTGTATAGACAGCACAATCATACTTATAGAGACTATGGCTGATCGCATCTACACCCACTGACCTACAGAAGTGTATGGACAGCACAATCATACTTATAGAGCCTATGGCTGATCACATCTACACCCACTGACCTACAGAAGTGTATGGACAGCACAATCATACTTATAGAGCCTATGGCTGATCACATCTACACCCACTGACGTACAGAAGTGTATGGACAGCACAATCATACTTATAGAGACTATGGCTGATAATATCAACAGCCACTGACCTACAGAAGTGTACGGAGAGCACAATCATACTTATAGAGACTATGGCTTATCACATCTACACCCACTGACCTACAGAAGTGTATAGACAGCACAATCATAGTTATAGAGACTATGGCTGATCACATCTACACCCACTGATCTACAGAAGTGTATGGACAGCACAATCATACTTATAGAGCCTATGGCTGAGCACATCTACTCCCACTGATCTACAGAAGTGTATGGACAGCACAATCATACTTAGAGAGCTTATGGCTGATCACAACTACACCCACTGACCTACAGAAGTGTACGGAGAGCACAATCATACTTATAGAGCCTATGGCTGATCACATCTACTCCCACTGATCTACAGAAGGGTATGGACAGCACAATCATACTTATAGAGCCTATGGCTGATCACATCTACACCCACTGATCTACAGAAGTGTAAGGACAGCACAATCATACTTATAGAGACTATGGCTGATCACATCTACACCCACTGACCTACAGAAGGGTATGGACAGCACAATCATACTTATAGAGCTTACGGCTGATCACATCTACACGCACTAATCTACAGAAGTGTATGGGCAGCACAATCATACTTATAGTGCCTATGGCTGATCACATCTACACCCACTGACCTACAGAAGTGTATAGACAGCACAATCATACTTATAGAGACTATGGCTGATCACATCTACACCCACTGACCTACAGAAGTGTATGGACAGCACAATCATACTTATAGAGCCTATGGCTGATCACATCTACACTCACTGACCTACAGAAGTGTATGGACAGCACAATCATACTTATAGTGCCTATGGCTGATCACATCTACACCCACTGACCTACAGAAGTGTATGGACAGCACAATCATACTTATAGAGCCTATGGCTGATCACATCTACACCCACAGACCTACAGAAGTGTATAGACAGCACAATCATACTTATAGAGACTATGGCTGATCGCATCTACACCCACTGACCTACAGAAGTGTATGGACAGCACAATCATACTTATAGAGCCTATGGCTGATCACATCTACACCCACTGACCTACAGAAGTGTATGGACAGCACAATCATACTTATAGAGCCTATGGCTGATCACATCTACACCCACTGACGTACAGAAGTGTATGGACAGCACAATCATACTTATAGAGACTATGGCTGATAATATCAACAGCCACTGACCTACAGAAGTGTACGGAGAGCACAATCATACTTATAGAGACTATGGCTGATCACAACTACACCCACTGATCTACAGAAGGGTATGGGCAGCACAATCATACTTATAGAGCTTATGGCTGATCACATCTACACCTACTGATCTACAGAAGTGTACGGACAGCACAATCATACTTATAGAGCCTATGGCTGATCACATCTACACACCACTGATCTACAGAAGTGTAAGGACAGCACAATCATACTTATAGAGCCTATGGCTGATCACATCTACACCCACTGATATACAGAAGTGTATGGACAACACAGTCATACTTATAGAGCCTATGGCTGATCACATCTACACCCACTGACCTACAGAAGGGTATGGACAGCACAATCATACTTATAGAGCCTATGGCTGATCACATCTACACCCACTGACCTACAGAAGTGTATGGACAGCACAATCATACTTATAGAGCCTATGACTTATCACATCTACACCCACTGATCTACAGAAGTGTATGGACATCACAATGATACTTATAGAGCCTATGGCTGATCACATCTACACCCACTGATCTACAGAAGGGTATGGACAGCACAATCATACTTATAGAACCTATGGCTGATCACATCTACACCCGCTGATCTACAGAAGTGTATGGCCAGCACAATCATACTTATAGAGCCTATGGCTGAGCACATCTACACCCACTGACCTACAGAAGTGTATGGACAGCACAATCATACTTATAGAGCCTATGGCTGATCACATCTACACCTACTGACCTACAGAAGTGTATAGACAGCACAATCATACTTATAGAGACTATGGCTGATCACATCTACACCCACTGACCTACAGAAGTGTATGGACAGCACAATCATACTTATAGAGCCTATGGCTGATCACATCTACACCCACTGACCTACAGAAGTGTATAGACAGCACAATCATACTTATAGAGACTATGGCTGATCACATCTACACCCACTGACCTACAGAAGTGTATGGACAGCACAATCATACTTATAGAGCCTATGGCTGATCACATCTACACCCACTGACCTACAGAAGTGTATGGACAGCACAATCATACTTATAGAGCCTATGGCTGATCACATCTACACCCACTGACCTACAGAAGGGTATGGACATCACAATAATACTTATAGAGCCTATGGCTGATCACATCTACACCCACTGACCTACAGAAGTGTATAGACAGCACAATCATACTTATAGAGACTATGGCTGATCGCATCTACACCCACTGACCTACAGAAGTGTATGGACAGCACAATCATACTTATAGAGCCTATGGCTGATCACATCTACACCCACTGACCTACAGAAGTGTATGGACAGCACAATCATACTTATAGAGCCTATGGCTGATCACATCTACACCCACTGATGTACAGAAGTGTATGGACAGCACAATCATACTTATAGAGACTATGGCTGATAATATCAACAGCCACTGACCTACAGAAGAGTACGGAGAGCACAATCATACTTATAGAGACTATGGCTGATCACATCTACACCCACTGACCTACAGAAGTGTATAGACAGCACAATCATAGTTATAGAGACTATGGCTGATCACATCTACACCCACTGATCTACAGAAGTGTATGGACAGCACAATCATACTTATAGAGCCTATGGCTGATCACATCTACACCCACTGACCTACAGAAGTGTATGGACAACACAATCATACTTATAGAGACTATGGCTGATCACAACTACACCCACTGATCTACAGAAGGGTATAGGCAGCACAATCATACTTATAGAGCTTATGGCTGATCACATCTACACCTACTGATCTACAGAAGTGTACGGACAGCACAATCATACTTATAGAGCCTATGGCTGATCACATCTACACACCACTGATCTACAGAAGTGTAAGGACAGCACAATCATACTTATAGAGCCTATGGCTGATCACATCTACACCCACTGATATACAGAAGTGTATGGACAACACAGTCATACTTATAGAGCCTATGGCTGATCACATCTACACCCACTGACCTACAGAAGGGTATGGACAGCACAATCATACTTATAGAGCCTATGGCTGATCACATCTACACCCACTGACCTACAGAAGTGTATGGACAGCACAATCATACTTATAGAGCCTATGACTTATCACATCTACACCCACTGATCTACAGAAGTGTATGGACATCACAATAATACTTATAGAGCCTATGGCTGATCACATCTACACCCACTGACCTACAGAAGTGTATGGACAGCACAATCATACTTATAGAGCCTATGGCTGATCACATCTACACCCACTGACCTACAGAAGTGTATAGACAGCACAATCATACTTATAGAGACTATGGCTGATCACATCTACACCCACTGACCTACAGAAGTGTATAGACAGAACAATCATACTTATAGAGCCTATGGCTGATCACATCTACACCCACTGACCTACAGAAGTGTATAGACAGCACAATCATACTTATAGAGACTATGGCTGATCACATCTACACCCACTGACCTACAGAAGTGTATGGACAGCACAATCATACTTATAGAGCCTATGGCTGATCACATCTACACCCACTGACCTACAGAAGTGTATGGACAGCACAATCATACTTATAGAGCCTATGGCTGATCACATCTACACCCACTGACCTACAGAAGGGTATGGACATCACAATAATACTTATAGAGACTATGGCTGATCACATCTACACCCACTGACCTACAGAAGTGTATGGACATCACAATCATACTTATAGAGCCTATGGCTGATCACATCTACACCCACTGACCTACAGACGTTTATGGATAGCACAATCATACTATTATAGAGCCTATGGCTGATCACATCTACACCCACTGATCTACAGAAGTGTATGGACATCACAATAATACTTATAGAGACTATGGCTGATCACATCTACACCCACTGACCTACAGAAGTGTATGGACATCACAATCATACTTATAGAGCCTATGGCTGATCACATCTACACCCACAGACCTACAGAAGTGTATGGATAGCACAATCATACTATTATAGAGCCTATGGCTGATCACATCTACACCCACTGATCTACAGAAGTGTATGGACAGCACAATCATACTTATAGAGCCTATGGCTGATCACATCTACACCCACTGACCTACAGAAGTGTATGGACAGCACAATCATACTTATAGAGCCTATGACTTATCACATCTACACCCACTGATCTACAGAAGTGTATGGACATCACAATAATACTTATAGAGCCTATGGCTGATCACATCTACACCCACTGATCTACAGAAGGGTATGGACAGCACAATCATACTTATAGAGACTATGGCTGATAATATCAACAGCCACTGACCTACAGAAGTGTACGGACAGCACAATCATACTTATAGAGACTATGGCTGATCACATCTACACCCACTGACCTACAGAAGTGTATAGACAGCACAATCATAGTTATAGAGACTATGGCTGATCACATCTACACCCACTGATCTACAGAAGTGTATGGACAGCACAATCATACTTATAGAGCCTATGGCTGATCACATCTACACCCACTGACCTACAGAAGTGTATGGACAACACAATCATACTTATAGAGACTATGGCTGATCACAACTACACCCACTGATCTACAGAAGGGTATGGGCAGCACAATCATACTTATAGAGCTTATGGCTGATCACATCTACACCTACTGATCTACAGAAGTGTACGGACAGCACAATCATACTTATAGAGACTATGGCTGATCACATCTACACACCACTGATCTACAGAAGTGTAAGGACAGCACAATCATACTTATAGAGCCTATGGCTGATCACATCTACACCCACTGATATACAGAAGTGTATGGACAACACAGTCATACTTATAGAGCCTATGGCTGATCACATCTACACCCACTGACCTACAGAAGGGTATGGACAGCACAATCATACTTATAGAGCCTATGGCTGATCACATCTACACCCACTGACCTACAGAAGTGTATGGACAGCACAATCATACTTATAGAGCCTATGACTTATCACATCTACACCCACTGATCTAGAGAAGTGTATGGACATCACAATAATACTTATAGAGCCTATGGCTGATCACATCTACACCCACTGATCTACAGAAGGGTATGGACAGCACAATCATACTTATAGAACCTATGGCTGATCACATCTACACCCGCTGATCTACAGAAGTGTATGGCCAGCACAATCATACTTATAGAGCCTATGGCTGAGCACATCTACACCCACTGATCTACAGAAGTGTATGGACAGCACAATCATACTTATAGAGACTATGGCTGATCACATCTACACCCACTGACCTACAGAAGTGTATGGACAGCACCATCATACTTATAGAGACTATGGCTGATCACATCTACACCCACTGACCTACAGAAGTGTATGGACAGCACAATCATACTTATAGAGCCTATGGCTGATAACATCTACACCCACTGACCTACAGAAGTGTATGGACAGCACAATCATACTTATAGAGCCTATGGCTGATCACATCTACACCCACTGACCTACAGAAGGGTATGGACATCACAATAATACTTATAGAGACTATGGCTGATCACATCTACACCCACTGACCGACAGAAGTGTATGGACATCACAATCATACTTATAGAGCCTATGGCTGATTACATCTACACCCACTGACCTACCGAAGTTTATGGATAGCACAATCATACTATTATAGAGCCTATGGCTGATTACATTTACACCCACTGACCTACAGAAGAGTATGGACAGCACAATCATACTTATAGAGCCTATGGCTGATCACATCTACACCCACTGACCTACAGAAGGGTATGGACAACACAATCATACTTATAGAGCTTATGTCGGATCACATCAAAACCCACTGACCTACAGAAGAGTATGGACAGCACAATCATACTTATAGAGACTATGGCTGATCACATTTACACCCACTGACCTACAGAATTGTATGGACAGCACAATCATACTTACAGAGCTTATGTCTGATCACATCTACACCCACTGACCTACAGAAGAGTATGGACAGCACAATCATACTTATAGAGCCTATGGCTGATCACATCTACACCCACTGACCTACAGAAGTATACGGACAGCACAATCATGCTTATAGAGCCTATGGCTGATCACATCTACACCCACTGACCTACAGAAGTGTATGGACATCACAATAATACTTATAGAGCCTATGGCTGATCACATCTACACCCACTGACCTACAGAAGTGTATGGACAGCACAATCATACTTATAGAGCCTATGACTTATCACATCTACACCCACTGATCTACAGAAGTGTATGGACATCACAATAATACTTATAGAGCCTATGGCTGATCACATCTACACCCACTGATATACAGAAGGGTATGGACGGCACAATCATACTTATAGAACCTATGGCTGATCACATCTACACCCGCTGATCTACAGAAGTGTATGGCCAGCACAATCATACTTATAGAGCCTATGGCTGAGCACATCTACACCCACTGACCTACAGAAGTGTATGGACAGCACAATCATACTTATAGAGCCTATGGCTGATCACATCTACACCCACTGACCTACAGAAGTGTATAGACAGCACAATCATACTTATAGAGACTATGGCTGATCACATCTACACCCACTGACCTACAGAAGTGTATGGACAGCACAATCATACTTATAGAGCCTATGGCTGATCACATCTACACCCACTGACCTACAGAAGTGTATATACAGCACAATCATACTTATAGAGACTATGGCTGATCACATCTACACCCACTGACCTACAGAAGTGTATGGACAGCACAATCATACTTATAGAGCCTATGGCTGATCACATCTACACCCACTGACCTACAGAAGTGTATGGACAGCACAATCATACTTATAGAGCCTATGGCTGATCACATCTACACCCACTGACCTACAGAAGGGTATGGACATCACAATAATACTTATAGAGACTATGGCTGATCACATCTACACCCACTGACCTACAGAAGTGTATGGACATCACAATCATACTTATAGAGCCTATGGCTGATCACATCTACACCCACTGACCTACAGAAGTTTATGGATAGCACAATCATACTATTATAGAGCCTATGGCTGATCACGTCTGCACCCACTGATCTACAGAAGTGTATGGACATCACAATAATACTTATAGAGACTATGGCTGATCACATCTACACCCACTGACCTACAGAAGTGTATGGACATCACAATCATACTTATAGAGCCTATGGCTGATCACATCTACACCCACAGACCTACAGAAGTGTATGGATAGCACAATCATACTATTATAGAGCCTATGGCTGATCACATCTACACCCACTGATCTACAGAAGTGTATGGACAGCACAATCATACTTATAGAGACTATGGCTGATCACATCTACACACCACTGATCTACAGAAGTGAATGGACAGCACAATAATACTTATAGAGCCTATGGCTGATCACATCTACACCCACTGACCTACAGAAGTGTATAGACAGCACAATCATACTTATAGAGCCTATGGCTGATCACATCTACACCCACTGAACTACAGAAGTGTATGGACAGCACAATAATACTTATAGAGACTATGGCTGATCACATCTGCACCCACTGACCTACAGAAGTGTATGGACATCACAATCATACTTATAGAGCCTATGGCTGATCACATCTACACCCACTGACCTACAGAAGTGTATGGACAGCACAATCATACTTATAGAGCCTATGACTTATCACATCTACACCCACTGATCTACAGAAGTGTATGGACATCACAATAATACTTATAGAGCCTATGGCTGATCACATCTACACCCACTGATCTACAGAAGTGTATGGACATCACAATCATACTTATAGAGACTATGGCTGATCACATCTACACCCACTGATAACCAGAAGTGTATGGACAGCACAATCATACTATTATAGAGCTTATGGCTGATCACATCTACACCCACTGACCTAAAGAAGTGTATGGACAGCACAATCATACTCATAGAGCATATGGCTGATCACATCTACACCCACTGACCTACAGAAGTGTATGGACAACACAATCATACTTATAGAGCCTATGGCTGATCACATCTATACCCACTGATCTACAGAAGTGTATGGACAGCACAATCATACTTATAGAGCCTATGGCTGATCACATCTATACCTACTGATCTACAGAAGTGTATAGACAGCACAATCATACTTATAGAAACTATGGCTGATCACATCTACACCCACTGACCTACAGAAGTGTATACACAGCACAATCATACTTATAGAGACTATGGCTGATCACATCTACACCCACTGACCTACAGAAGTGTATAGACAGCACAATCATACTTATAGAGCCTATGGCTGATCACATCTACACCCACTGATCTACAGAAGTGTATGGACAGCACAATCATACTTATAGAGACTATGGCTGATCACATCTACACCCACTGACCTACAGAAGTGTATAGACAGCACAATCATACTTATAGAGACTATGGCTGATCACATCTACACCCACTGACCTACAGAAGTGTATGGACATCACAATAATACTTATAGAGCCTATGGCTGATCACATCTACACCCACTGATCTACAGAAGTGTATGGACAGCACAATCATACTTATAGAGACTATGGCTGATCACATCTACACCCACTGATCTACAGAAGTGTTTGGACAGCACAATCATACTTATAGAGACTATGGGCCTGATTCAGAGCTGAACGCTCTGACCAGAGCGCTCGCTCTGAATCAGGGCCCTCTTACCTGTTTTAGGAGCGTCCTCATGGACTCTCGCATAGCTGTGGGTTACCACCCACAGCTTATGCGAGCGTCCATGATGATGGTCGCAATGGTCAAGACCATCGCGACCATCGGGCTTGCGACGGAGACCCTGCGGTAGGGTCTCGCTGCCGCAAGCCCTGGAGTGATTTTGGCTCTATCAGAGCCAAAATCACTCCCACTGACATCACTAGTTATGTCAGTGGGGCCGGCTTCAGACGGTAGGCGTTCCCATGGGAACGCCTCCGTCTGGACACCACGCCACCGGCACGCCCACCAAAGGGGGCGTGCTGTCAGTCACCATCGACAGCACGCCCCCTTTGGTGAGAGACCCGGAGCGACAGCGTGGCTGTCGCAGTCCGGGTCTCGTGCATGCGCACGACGAAGCTCCCTCCGTCGTGCGCATGCGCAGTGGTGCACCATCGACCCGTTTGCGAGAGTCCTTTGCTCGCGAACGGGTCTGAATGACCCCCTATGGCTGATCACATCTATACCCACTGATCTACAGAAATGAATGGACAGCGCAATCATACTTATAGAGCCTATGGCTGATCACATCTACACCCACTGACCTACAGAAGTGTATGGACAGCACAATCATACTTATAGAGCCTATGGCGGATCACATCTACACCCACTGACCTACAGAAGTGTATGGACAGCACAATCATACTTATAGAGCCTTTGGCTGATCACATCTACACCTACTGACCTACAGAAGCGTATGGACAGCACAATCATACTAATAAAGAGCACACACTTAGATATAAAACATTATATTACAACAGAGACAGCACAGTAGCAACAGCACATAGAAGAGACAGAGTGCAGCAGAGACAGACCCCAGCAAAGACAGATCACAGTATAGCAAACAGCACAACTGAGACAGAGCACAGCAGGGGAGAAGGTGCAGGGGAGTCAGAGCCCAACACAGCACAGGGGAGGGTGGTGGGGACACAAAGCAAAGCACAGTAGAGGGTGCAGGGGAGACAGAGCACAGCTCAGGAGAGGGTGCATGGAGACAGAGCACAGCACAGGAGAGGGTGCAGGGGAGACAGAGCACAGCACAGGAGAGGGTGCAGGGGAGACAGAGCACAGCACAGGAGAGGGTGCATGGAGACAGAGCACAGCACAGGAGGGTGCAGGGGAGACAGAGCACAGCACAGGAGAGGGTGCAGGAGGACAGAGCACAGCACAGGAGAGGGAGCAGGGAGACAGAGCACAGCACAGGAGATGGTGCAGGGGAGACAGAGCACAGCACAGGAGAGGGTGTAGGGGAGACAGAGCAGAGCACAGGAGAGGGTGCAGGGGAGACAGAGCACAGCACAGGAGCGGGTGCAGGTGAGACAGAGCACAGCACAGGAGAGGGTGCAGGAGGACAGAGCACAGCACAGGAGAAGGTGCAGGGAGACAGAGCACAGCACAAGAGAGGGTGCAGGGGAGACAGAGCACAGCACAGGAGAGGGTGCAGGGGAGACAGAGCACAGCACAGGAGAGGGTGCAGGGGAGACAGAGCACAGCACAGGAGAGGGTGCAGGGGAGACAGAGCACAGAACAGGAGAGGGTGCAGGGGAGACAGAGCACAGAACAGGAGAGGGTGCAGGGGAGACAGAGCACAGAACAGGAGAGGGTGCAGGGGAGACCGAGCACAGCACAGGAGAGGGTGCAGGGGAGACAGAACACAGCACAGGAGAAGGTGCAGAGGAGACAGAGCACAGCACAGGAGAAGCTGTAGGGGAGACAGAGCACAGCACAGGAGAGGGTGCAGGGGAGACAGAGCACAGCACAGGAGAGGGTGCAGGGGGGACAGAGCACAGCACAGGAGAGGGTGCAGATGAGACAGAGCACAGCACAGGAGAATGTGCAGGGGAGACAGAGCACAGCACAGGAGAGGGTGCAGGGGAGACAGCACAGCACAGGAGAGGGTGCAGGAGGACAGAGCACAGCACAGGAGAGGGTGTAGGGGATACAGAGGACAGCACAGGAGAGGGTGCAGGGGAGACAGAGCAGAGCACAGTAGAGGGTGTAGGTGGACAGAGCACAGCACAGGAGAGGGTGCAGGGGAGACAGAGCACAGCACAGGAGAGGGTGCAGGGGAGACAGAGCACAGCACAGGAGAGGGTGCAGGGGAGACAGAGCACAGCACAGGAGAAGGTGCAGGGGAGACAGAGCACAGCACAGGAGAGGGTGCAGGGGAGACACAGCACAGCACAGGAGAGGGTGCAGGGGAGACAGAGCACAGCACAGGAGAGGGTGCAGGGGAGACAGAGCACAGCACAGGAGAGGGTGCAGATGAGACAGAGCATAGCACAGGAGAGGGTGCAGGGGAGACAGAGCACAGCACAGGAGAGGGTGCAGGGGAGACAGAGCACAGCACAGGAGAGGGTGCAGGGGAGACAGAGCACAGCACAGGAGAAGGTGCAGGGGAGACAGAGCACAGCACAGGAGAGGGTGCACGGGGAGACACAAAGCACAGGAGAGGGTGCATGGATACAGAGCACAGCACAGTAGAGGGTGCAGGGGAGACAGAGCACAGCACAGGAAAAGGTGCAGGGGAGACAGAGCACAGCACAGGAGAGGGTGCAGGGGAGACACAACACAGGAGAGGGTGCAGGTGATACAGAGCACAGCACAGGAGAGGGTGCAGGGGAGACACAACACAGGAGAGGGTGCAGGGGAGACAGACGACAGCACAGGAGAGGGTGCAGGGGAGACAGAGCACAGCACAGGAGAGGGTGCAGATGAGACAGAGCATAGCACAGGAGAGGGTGCAGGGAAGACAGAGCACAGCACAGGAGAGGGTGCAGGGGTGACAGAGCACAGCACAGGAGAGGGTACAATGAGACAGAGCACAGCACAGGAGAGGGTGCAGGGGAGACAGAGCACAGCAGAGGAGAGGGTGCAGGGAGACAGAGCACAGCACAAGAGAGGGTGCAGGGGAGACAGACTACAGCACAGGAGAGGGTGCAGGGGAGACAGAGCACAGCACAGGAGAGGGTGCAGGGGAGACAGAGCACAGCACAGGAGAGGGTGCATGGGAGACAGAACACAGCACAGGAGAAGGTGCAGAGGAGACAGAGCACAGCACAGGAGAAGCTGTAGGGGAGACAGAGCACAGCACAGGAGAGGGTGCAGGGGAGACAGAGCACAGCACAGGAGAGGGTGCAGGGGGGACAGAGCACAGCACAGGAGAGGGTGCAGATGAGACAGAGCACAGCACAGGAGAATGTGCAGGGGAGACAGAGCACAGCACAGGAGAGGGTGCAGGGGAGACAGCACAGCACAGGAGAGGGTGCAGGAGGACAGAGCACAGCACAGGAGAGGGTGTAGGGGATACAGAGCACAGAACAGGAGAGGGTGCAGGGGAGACCGAGCACAGCACAGGAGAGGGTGCAGGGGAGACAGAACACAGCACAGGAGAAGGTGCAGAGGAGACAGAGCACAGCACAGGAGAAGCTGTAGGGGAGACAGAGCACAGCACAGGAGAGGGTGCAGGGGAGACAGAGCACAGCACAGGAGAGGGTGCAGGGGGGACAGAGCACAGCACAGGAGAGGGTGCAGATGAGACAGAGCACAGCACAGGAGAATGTGCAGGGGAGACAGAGCACAGCACAGGAGAGGGTGCAGGGGAGACAGCACAGCACAGGAGAGGGTGCAGGAGGACAGAGCACAGCACAGGAGAGGGTGTAGGGGATACAGAGGACAGCACAGGAGAGGGTGCAGGGGAGACAGAGCAGAGCACAGTAGAGGGTGTAGGTGGACAGAGCACAGCACAGGAGAGGGTGCAGGGGAGACAGAGCACAGCACAGGAGAGGGTGCAGGGGAGACAGAGCACAGCACAGGAGAGGGTGCAGGGGAGACAGAGCACAGCACAGGAGAAGGTGCAGGGGAGACAGAGCACAGCACAGGAGAGGGTGCAGGGGAGACACAGCACAGCACAGGAGAGGGTGCAGGGGAGACAGAGCACAGCACAGGAGAGGGTGCAGGGGAGACAGAGCACAGCACAGGAGAGGGTGCAGATGAGACAGAGCATAGCACAGGAGAGGGTGCAGGGGAGACAGAGCACAGCACAGGAGAGGGTGCAGGGGAGACAGAGCACAGCACAGGAGAGGGTGCAGGGGAGACAGAGCACAGCACAGGAGAAGGTGCAGGGGAGACAGAGCACAGCACAGGAGAGGGTGCACGGGGAGACACAAAGCACAGGAGAGGGTGCATGGATACAGAGCACAGCACAGGAGAGGGTGCAGGGGAGACAGAGCACAGCATAGGAAAAGGTGCAGGGGAGACAGAGCACAGCACAGGAGAGGGTGCAGGGGAGACAGAGTACAGGAGAGGGTGCAGGGGAGACACAACACAGGAGAGGGTGCAGGTGATACAGAGCACAGCACAGGAGAGGGTGCAGGGGAGACACAACACAGGAGAGGGTGCAGGGGAGACAGAGCACAGCACAGTAGAGGGTGCAGGGGAGACAGACTACAGCACAGGAGAGGGTGCAGGGGAGACAGAGCACAGCACAGGAGAGGGTGCAGATGAGACAGAGCATAGCACAGGAGAGGGTGCAGGGAAGACAGAGCACAGCACAGGAGAGGGTGCAGGGGAGACAGAGCACAGCACAGGAGAGGGTACAATGAGACAGAGCACAGCACAGGAGAGGGTGCAGGGGAGACAGAGCACAGCACAGGAGAGGGTGCAGGGAGACAGAGCACAGCACAAGAGAGGGTGCAGGGAAGACAGACTACAGCACAGGAGAGGGTGCAGGGGAGACAGAGCACAGCACAGGAGAGGGTGCAGGGGAGACAGAGCACAGCACAGGAGAGGGTGCATGGGAGACAGAACACAGCACAGGAGAAGGTGCAGAGGAGACAGAGCACAGCACAGGAGAAGCTGTAGGGGAGACAGAGCACAGCACAGGAGAGGGTGCAGGGGAGACAGAGCACAGCACAGGAGAGGGTGCAGGGGAGACAGAGCACAGCACAGGAGAGGGTGCAGGGGGGACAGAGCACAGCACAGGAGAGGGTGCAGATGAGACAGAGCACAGCACAGGAGAATGTGCAGGGGAGACAGAGCACAGCACAGGAGAGGGTGCAGGGGAGACAGCACAGCACAGGAGAGGGTGCAGGAGGACAGAGCACAGCACAGGAGAGGGTGTAGGGGATACAGAGGACAGCACAGGAGAGGGAGCAGGGGAGACAGAGCAGAGCACAGTAGAGGGTGTAGGTGGACAGAGCACAGCACAGGAGATGGTGCAGGGGAGACAGAGCACAGCACAGGAGAGGGTGCAGGGGAGACAGAGCACAGCACAGGAGAGGGTGCAGGGGAGACAGAGCACAGCACAGGAGAAGGTGCAGGGGAGACAGAGCACAGCACAGGAGAGGGTGCAGGGGAGACACAGCACAGCACAGGAGAGGGTGCAGGGGAGACAGAGCACAGCACAGGAGAGGGTGCAGGGGAGACAGAGCACAGCACAGGAGAGGGTGCAGATGAGACAGAGCATAGCACAGGAGAGGGTGCAGGGGAGACAGAGCACAGCACAGGAGAGGGTGCAGGGGAGACAGAGCACAGCACAGGAGAGGGTGCAGGGGAGACAGAGCACAGCACAGGAGAAGGTGCAGGGGAGACAGAGCACAGCACAGGAGAGGGTGCACGGGGAGACACAAAGCACAGGAGAGGGTGCATGGATACAGAGCACAGCACAGGAGAGGGTGCAGGGGAGACAGAGCACAGCACAGGAAAAGGTGCAGGGGAGACAGAGCACAGCACAGGAGAGGGTGCCGGGGAGACAGAGTACAGGAGAGGGTGCAGGGGAGACACAACACAGGAGAGAGTGCAGGTGATACAGAGCACAGCACAGGAGAGGGTGCAGGGGATACACAACACAGGAGAGGGTGCAGGGGAGACAGAGCACAGCACAGTAGAGGGTGCAGGGGAGACAGACTACAGCACAGGAGAGGGTGCAGGGGAGACAGAGCACAGCACAGGAGAGGGTGCAGATGAGACAGAGCACAGCACAGGAGAGGGTGCAGATGAGACAGAGCACAGCACAGGAGAATGTGCAGGGGAGACAGAGCACAGCACAGGAGAGGGTGCAGGGGAGACAGAGCACAGCACAGGAGAGGGTGCAGGGAGACAGAGCACAGCACAAGAGAGGGTGCAGGGGAGACAGACTACAGCACAGGAGAGGGTGCAGGGGAGACAGAGCATAGCACAGGAGAGGGTGCAGGGGAGACAGACTACAGCACAGGAGAGGATGCAGAGGAGACAGAGCACAGCACAGTAGAGGGTACAATGAGACAGAGCACAGCTCAGGAGAGGGTGCAGGGGAGACAGAGCACAGCACAGGAGAGGGTACAATGAGACAGAGCACAGCACAGGAGAGGGTGCAGGGGAGACAGAGCACAGCACAGGAGAGGGTGCAGATGAGACAGAGCACAGCACAGGAGAATGTGCAGGGGAGACAGAGCACAGCACAGGAGAGGGTGCAGATGAGACAGAGCACAGCACAGGAGAATGTGCAGGGGAGACAGAGCACAGCACAGGAGAGGGTGCAGGGGAGACAGAGCACAGCACAGGAAAGGGTACAATGAGACAGAGCACAGCACAGGAGAGGGTGCAGGGGAGACAGAGCACAGCACAGGAGAGGGTGCAGATGAGACAGAGCATAGCACAGGAGAGGGTGCAGGGGAGACAGAGCACAGCACAGGAGAGGGTGCAGGGGAGACAGAGCACAGCACAGCACAGGAGAGGGTGCAGGGGAGACACAGCACAGGAGAGGGTGCATGGAGACAGAGCACAGCACAGGAGAGGGTGCAGGGGAGACAGAGCACAGCACAGGAAAAGGTGCAGGGGAGACAGAGCACAGCACAGGAGAGGGTGCAGGGGAGACAGAGCACAGGAGAGGGTGCAGGGGAGACACAACACAGGAGAGGGTGCAGGTGAGACAGAGCACAGCACAGTAGAGGGTGCAAGGGAGACAGACTACAGCACAGGAGAGGGTGCAGGGGAGACAGAGCACAGCACAGGAGAGGGTGCAGGGGAGACAGACTACAGCACAGGAGAGGGTGCAGGGGAGACAGAGCACAGCACAGGAGAGGGTGTAGGGGAGACAGAGCACAGCACAGGAGAGGGTGCAGGGGAGACAGACTACAGCACAGGAGAGGGTGCAGAGGAGACAGAGCACAGCAGAGGAGAGGGTGCAGGGGAGACAGACTACAGCACAGGAGAGGGTGCAGGGGAGACAGAGAACAGCACAGGAGAGGGTGTAGGGGAGACAGAGCACAGCACAGGAGAGGGTGCAGGGGAGACAGAGCACAGCACAGGAGAGGGTGCAGAGGAGACAGAGCACAGCAGAGGAGAGGGTGCAGGGGAGACAGACTACAGCACAGGAGAGGGTGCAGGGGAGACAGAGCACAGCACAGTAGAGGGTACAATGAGACAGAGCACAGCTCAGGAGAGGGTGCTGGGGAGACAGAGCACAGCACAGGAGAGGGTACAATGAGACAGAGCACAGCACAGGAGAGGGTGCAGATGAGACAGAGCACAGCACAGGAGAGGGTGCAGGGGAGACAGACTACAGCACAGGAGAGGGTGCAGGGGAGACAGAGCACAGCACAGGAGAAGGTGCAGGGGAGACAGAGCACAGCACAGGAGAGGGTGCAGGGAGACAGAGCACAGCACAAGAGAGGGTGCAGGGGAGACAGAGCACAGAACAGGAGAGGGTGCAGGGGAGACAGAGCATAGCACAGGAGAGGGTGCAGGGGAGACAGAGCACAGCACAGGAGAGGGTGCAGGGGAGACAGAGCACAGAACAGGAGAGGGTGCAGGGGAGACAGAGCACAGAACAGGAGAGGGTGCAGGGGAGACAGAGCAAAGCACAGGAGAGGGTGCAGGGGAGACAGAGCACAGCACAGGAGAAGGTGCAGAGGAGACAGAGCACAGCACAGGAGAAGGTGTAGGGTATACAGAGCACAGCACAGGAGAGGGTGCAGGGGAGACAGAGCACAGCACAGGAAAGGGTGCAGGGGAGACAGAGCACAGCACAGGAGATGGTGCAGGGAGACAGAGCACAGCACAAGAGAGGGTGCAGGGGAGACAGAGCACAGCACAGGAGAGGGTGCAGAGGAGACAGAGCACAGCACAGGAGAGGGTGCAGGAGGACAGAGCACAGCACAGGAGAGGGTGTAGGGGATACAGAGGACAGCACAGGAGAGGGTGCAGGAGGACAGATCACAGCACAGGAGAGGGTGCAGAGGAGACAGAGCACAGCACAGAAGAGGGTGCAGGAGGACAGAGCACAGCACAGGAGAAGGTGCAGGGGAGACAGAGCACAGCACAGAAGAGGGTGCAGGAGGACAGAGCACAGCACAGGAGAGAGTGTAGGTGAGACAGAGCACAGCACAGGAGAGGGTGCAGAGGAGACAGAGCACAGCACAGGAGATGGTGCAGAGGAGACAGAGCACAGCAGAGGAGAGGGAGCAGAGGAGACAGAGCACAGCACAGGAGAGGGTGCAGGGGAGACAGAGCACAGCACAGGAGAGGGTGCAGGGGAGACAGAGCACAGCACAGGAGAGGGTGCAGGGGAGACAGAGCACAGCACAGGAGAGGGTACAGAGGAGACAGAGCACAACACAAGAGAGGGTGCAAAGGAGACAGAGGCCCTGATTTAGAGCCGGACGCTCTGACAGAGCGCTCGCTCTAAATCAGGGCCGTCCCTCTGAATTTAAGAGCGGCCTCCTGGCCCCTCGCATAGCTGTGGGTGACCACCCACAGCTATAGCGAGCGGCCAAAATGATGGTCGCGATGGTCAAGACCATCGCGACCATCGGGTTTGCGATCAGACCCTTGCGGTAGGGTCTCGCTGCCACAAGCCCTTGAGTGATTTTGGCTCTATCAGAGCCAAAATCACTCCCACTGACATCACTATTGATGTCAGTGGGGCCGGCCCCAGACGGTAGGCGTTCCCATGGGAACGCCTACGTCTGGGCAGCCACGCCCCCGGCACACCCACCAAAGGGGGCGTCCTGTCAATCACCATCGACAGCGCGCCCCCTTTGGTGCGAGACCGATAACGACGTCTTGGCCGTCGTTATTCGGGTCTCACACATGCGCATGACGGAGCCGCCTCCATCGTGCACATGCGCACTTGGGCAACATTGACCCGCTTGCGAGCACTCAGCGCTCGCGAGCGGGTCTGAATCAGGCCCTGAGCACAGCACAAGAGAGGGTGCAGGGGAGACAGAGCACAGCACAGGAGAGGGTGCAGGGGAGACAGAGCACAACACAAGAGAGGGTGCAGGGGAGACAGAGCACAGCACAGGAGAGGGTGCAGATGAGACAGAGCACAGCACAGGAGAATGTGCAGGGGAGACAGAGCACAGCACAGGAGAGGGTGCAGGGGAGACAGAGCACAGCACAGGAGAGGGTGCAGGGGAGACAGAGCACAACACAAGAGAGGGTGCAGGGGAGACAGAGCACAGCACAGGAGAGGGTGCAGATGAGACAGATCACAGCACAGGAGAATGTGCAGGGGAGACAGAGCACAGCACAGGAGAGGGTGCAGGGGAGACAGAGCACAGCACAGGAGAGGGTGCAGAGGAGACAGAGCACAGCACAGGAGAGGGTGCAGGGGAGACAGAGCACAGCACAGGAGAGGGTGCAGGGGAGACAGAGCACAGCACAGGAGAGGGTGCAGGGAGACAGAGCACAGCACAAGAGAGGGTGCAGGGGAGACAGAGCACAGCACAGGAGAGGGTGCAGGGGAGACAGAGCACAGAACAGGAGAGGGTGCAGGGGAGACAGAGCAGAGCACAGGAGAGGGTGCAGGGGAGACAGAGCACAGCACAGGAGAGGGTGCAGGGGAGACAGAGCACAGAACAGGAGAGGGTGCAGCGGAGACAGAGCACAGAACAGGAGAGGGTGCAGGGGAGACCGAGCACAGCACAGGAGAGGGTGCAGGGGAGACAGAGCACAGCACAGGAGAAGGTGCAGAGGAGACAGAGCACAGCACAGGAGAAGGTGCAGAGGAGACAGAGCACAGCATAGGAGAAGGTGTAGGGTATACAGAGCACAGCACAGGAGAGGGTGCAGGGGAGACAGAGCACAGCACAGGAAAGGGTGCAGGGGAGACAGAGCACAGCACAGGAGATGGTGCAGGGAGACAGAGCACAGCACAAGAGAGGGTGCAGGGGAGACAGAGCACAGCACAGGAGAGGGTGCAGAGGAGACAGAGCACAGCACAGGAGAGGGTGCAGGAGGACAGAGCACAGCACAGGAGAGGGTGTAGGGGATACAGAGGACAGCACAGGAGAGGGTGCAGGAGGACAGATCACAGCACAGGAGAGGGTGCAGAGGAGACAGAGCACAGCACAGAAGATGGTGCAGGAGGACAGAGCACAGCACAGGAGAAGGTGTAGGGGAGACAGAGCACAGCACAGAAGAGGGTGCAGGAGGACAGAGCACAGCACAGGAGAGAGTGTAGGTGAGACAGAGCACAGCACAGGAGAGGGTGCAGAGGAGACAGAGCACAGCAGAGGAGATGGTGCAGAGGAGACAGAGCACAGCAGAGGAGAGGGAGCAGAGGAGAGAGCACAGCACAGGAGAGGGTGCAGGGGAGACAGAGCACAGCACAGGAGAGGGTGCAGGGGAGACAGAGCACAGCACAGGAGAGGGTGCAGGGGAGACAGAGCACAGCACAGGAGAGGGTGCAGGGGAGACAGAGCACAGCACAGGAGAGGGTGCAGGGGAGACAGAGCACAGCACAGGAGAGGGTACAGAGGAGACAGAGCACAACACAAGAGAGGGTGCAAAGGAGACAGAGGCCCTGATTTAGAGCCGGACGCTCTGACAGAGCGCTCGCTCTAAATCAGGGCCGTCCCTCTGAATTTAAGAGCGGCCTCCTGGCCCCTCGCATAGCTGTGGGTGACCACCCACAGCTATAGCGAGCGGCCAAAATGATGGTCGCGATGGTCAAGACCATCGCGACCATCGGGTTTGCGATCAGACCCTTGCGGTAGGGTCTCGCTGCCACAAGCCCTTGAGTGATTTTGGCTCTTTCAGAGCCAAAATCACTCCCACTGACATCACTATTGATGTCAGTGGGGCCGGCCCCAGACGGTAGGCGTTCCCATGGGAACGCCTACGTCTGGGCAGCCACGCCCCCGGCACACCCACCAAAGGGGGCGTCCTGTCAATCACCATCGACAGCGCGCCCCCTTTGGTGAGAGACCCATAACGACGTCTTGGCCGTCGTTATTCGGGTCTCACACATGCGCACGACGGAGCCGCCTCCGTCGTGCACATGCGTACTTGGACGACATTGACCCGCTTGCGAGCGCTCAGCGCTCGCGAGCGGGTCTGAATCAGGCCCTGAGCACAGCACAAGACAGGGTGCAGGGGAGACAGAGCACAGCACAGGAGAGGGTGCAGGGGAGACAGAGCACAACACAAGAGAGGGTGCAGGGGAGACAGAGCACAGCACAGGAGAGGGTACAGAGGAGACAGAGCACAGCACAGGAGAGGGTGCAGGGGAGACAGAGCACAGCACAGGAGAGGGTGCAGGGGAGACAGAGCTCAGCACAGGAGAGGGTACAGAGGAGACAGAGCACAGCACAGGAGAGGGTGCAGGGGAGACAGAGCACAGCACAGGAGAGGGTGCAGGGGAGACAGAGCACAGCACAGTAGAGGGTGCAGGGGAGACAGAGCACACCACAGGAGAGGGTGCATGGAGACAGAGCACAGCACAGGAGAGGGTGCATGGAGACAGAGCACAGCACAGGAGAGGGTGCAGGGGAGACAGAGCACAGCACAGGAGAGGGTGCAGGGGAGACAGAGCACAACACAAGAGAGGGTGCAAAGGAGACAGAGGCCCTGATTTAGAGCCGGACGCTCTGACAGAGCGCTCGCTCTAAATCTGGGCCGTCCCTCTGAATTTAAGAGCGGCCTCCTGGCCCCTGGCATAGCTGTGGGTGACCACCCACAGCTACAGCGAGCGGCCAAAATGATGGTCGCGATGGTCAAGACCATCGCGACCATCGGGTTTGCGATCAGACCCTTGCGGTAGGGTCTCGCTGCCGCAAGCCCTGGAGTGATTTTGGCTCTATCAGAGCCAAAATCACTCCCACTGACATCACTATTGATGTCAGTGGGGCCGGCCCCAGACGGTAGGCGTTCCCATGGGAACGCCTCCGTCTGGGCAGCCACGCCCCCGGCACACCCACCAAAGGGGGCGTCCTGTCAATCACCATCGACAGCACGCCCCCTTTGGTGCGAGACCCATAACGACGTCTTGGCCGTCGTTATTCGGGTCTCACACATGCGCATGACGGAGCCGCCTCCATCGTGCACATGCGCACTTGGGCAACATTGACCCGCTTGCGAGCGCTCAGCGCTCGCGAGCGGGTCTGAATCAGGCCCTGAGCACAGCACAAGACAGGGTGCAGGGGAGACAGAGCACAGCACAGGAGAGGGTGCAGGGGAGACAGAGCACAACACAAGAGAGGGTGCAGGGGACAGAGCACAGCACAGGAGAGGGTGCAGGGGAGGCAGAGCACAGCACAGGAGAATGTGCAGGGGAGACAGAGCACAGCACAGGAGAGGGTGCAGGAGAGACCGAGCACAGCACAGGAGAGGGTGTAGGGGAGACAGAGCACAGCACATGAGAGGGTGCAGGGGAGACAGAGCACAGCACAGGAGAGGGTGCAGAGGAGACAGAGCACAGCACAGGAGAGGGTGCAGGGGAGACAGAGCACAGCACAGGAGAGGGTGCAGGGGAGACAGAGCTCAGCACAGGAGAGGGTACAGAGGAGACAGAGCACAGCACAGGAGAGGGTGCAGGGGAGACAGAGCACAGCACAGGAGAGGGTGCAGGGGAGACAGAGCACAGCACAGTAGAGGGTGCAGGGGAGACAGAGCACACCACAGGAGAGGGTGCATGGAGACAGAGCACAGCACAGGAGAGGGTGCAGGGAGACAGAGCACAGCACAAGAGAGGGTGCAGGGGAGACAGAGCACAGCACAGGAGAGGGTGCAGGGGAGACAGAGCACAGAACAGGAGAGGGTGCAGGGGAGACAGAGCAGAGCACAGGAGAGGGTGCAGGGGAGACAGAGCACAGCACAGGAGAGGGTGCAGGGGAGACAGAGCACAGAACAGGAGAGGGTGCAGCGGAGACAGAGCACAGAACAGGAGAGGGTGCAGGGGAGACCGAGCACAGCACAGGAGAGGGTGCAGGGGAGACAGAGCACAGCACAGGAGAAGGTGCAGAGGAGACAGAGCACAGCACAGGAGAAGGTGCAGAGGAGACAGAGCACAGCATAGGAGAAGGTGTAGGGTATACAGAGCACAGCACAGGAGAGGGTGCAGGGGAGACAGAGCACAGCACAGGAAAGGGTGCAGGGGAGACAGAGCACAGCACAGGAGATGGTGCAGGGAGACAGAGCACAGCACAAGAGAGGGTGCAGGGGAGACAGAGCACAGCACAGGAGAGGGTGCAGAGGAGACAGAGCACAGCACAGGAGAGGGTGCAGGAGGACAGAGCACAGCACAGGAGAGGGTGTAGGGGATACAGAGGACAGCACAGGAGAGGGTGCAGGAGGACAGATCACAGCACAGGAGAGGGTGCAGAGGAGACAGAGCACAGCACAGAAGATGGTGCAGGAGGACAGAGCACAGCACAGGAGAAGGTGTAGGGGAGACAGAGCACAGCACAGAAGAGGGTGCAGGAGGACAGAGCACAGCACAGGAGAGAGTGTAGGTGAGACAGAGCACAGCACAGGAGAGGGTGCAGAGGAGACAGAGCACAGCAGAGGAGATGGTGCAGAGGAGACAGAGCACAGCAGAGGAGAGGGAGCAGAGGAGAGAGCACAGCACAGGAGAGGGTGCAGGGGAGACAGAGCACAGCACAGGAGAGGGTGCAGGGGAGACAGAGCACAGCACAGGAGAGGGTGCAGGGGAGACAGAGCACAGCACAGGAGAGGGTGCAGGGGAGACAGAGCACAGCACAGGAGAGGGTGCAGGGGAGACAGAGCACAGCACAGGAGAGGGTACAGAGGAGACAGAGCACAACACAAGAGAGGGTGCAAAGGAGACAGAGGCCCTGATTTAGAGCCGGACGCTCTGACAGAGCGCTCGCTCTAAATCAGGGCCGTCCCTCTGAATTTAAGAGCGGCCTCCTGGCCCCTCGCATAGCTGTGGGTGACCACCCACAGCTATAGCGAGCGGCCAAAATGATGGTCGCGATGGTCAAGACCATCGCGACCATCGGGTTTGCGATCAGACCCTTGCGGTAGGGTCTCGCTGCCACAAGCCCTTGAGTGATTTTGGCTCTTTCAGAGCCAAAATCACTCCCACTGACATCACTATTGATGTCAGTGGGGCCGGCCCCAGACGGTAGGCGTTCCCATGGGAACGCCTACGTCTGGGCAGCCACGCCCCCGGCACACCCACCAAAGGGGGCGTCCTGTCAATCACCATCGACAGCGCGCCCCCTTTGGTGAGAGACCCATAACGACGTCTTGGCCGTCGTTATTCGGGTCTCACACATGCGCACGACGGAGCCGCCTCCGTCGTGCACATGCGTACTTGGACGACATTGACCCGCTTGCGAGCGCTCAGCGCTCGCGAGCGGGTCTGAATCAGGCCCTGAGCACAGCACAAGACAGGGTGCAGGGGAGACAGAGCACAGCACAGGAGAGGGTGCAGGGGAGACAGAGCACAACACAAGAGAGGGTGCAGGGGAGACAGAGCACAGCACAGGAGAGGGTACAGAGGAGACAGAGCACAGCACAGGAGAGGGTGCAGGGGAGACAGAGCACAGCACAGGAGAGGGTGCAGGGGAGACAGAGCTCAGCACAGGAGAGGGTACAGAGGAGACAGAGCACAGCACAGGAGAGGGTGCAGGGGAGACAGAGCACAGCACAGGAGAGGGTGCAGGGGAGACAGAGCACAGCACAGTAGAGGGTGCAGGGGAGACAGAGCACACCACAGGAGAGGGTGCATGGAGACAGAGCACAGCACAGGAGAGGGTGCATGGAGACAGAGCACAGCACAGGAGAGGGTGCAGGGGAGACAGAGCACAGCACAGGAGAGGGTGCAGGGGAGACAGAGCACAACACAAGAGAGGGTGCAAAGGAGACAGAGGCCCTGATTTAGAGCCGGACGCTCTGACAGAGCGCTCGCTCTAAATCTGGGCCGTCCCTCTGAATTTAAGAGCGGCCTCCTGGCCCCTGGCATAGCTGTGGGTGACCACCCACAGCTACAGCGAGCGGCCAAAATGATGGTCGCGATGGTCAAGACCATCGCGACCATCGGGTTTGCGATCAGACCCTTGCGGTAGGGTCTCGCTGCCGCAAGCCCTGGAGTGATTTTGGCTCTATCAGAGCCAAAATCACTCCCACTGACATCACTATTGATGTCAGTGGGGCCGGCCCCAGACGGTAGGCGTTCCCATGGGAACGCCTCCGTCTGGGCAGCCACGCCCCCGGCACACCCACCAAAGGGGGCGTCCTGTCAATCACCATCGACAGCACGCCCCCTTTGGTGCGAGACCCATAACGACGTCTTGGTCGTCGTTATTCGGGTCTCACACATGCGCATGACGGAGCCGCCTCCATCGTGCACATGCGCACTTGGGCAACATTGACCCGCTTGCGAGCGCTCAGCGCTCGCGAGCGGGTCTGAATCAGGCCCTGAGCACAGCACAAGACAGGGTGCAGGGGAGACAGAGCACAGCACAGGAGAGGGTGCAGGGGAGACAGAGCACAACACAAGAGAGGGTGCAGGGGACAGAGCACAGCACAGGAGAGGGTGCAGGGGAGGCAGAGCACAGCACAGGAGAATGTGCAGGGGAGACAGAGCACAGCACAGGAGAGGGTGCAGGAGAGACCGAGCACAGCACAGGAGAGGGTGTAGGGGAGACAGAGCACAGCACATGAGAGGGTGCAGGGGAGACAGAGCACAGCACAGGAGAGGGTGCAGAGGAGACAGAGCACAGCACAGGAGAGGGTGCAGGGGAGACAGAGCACAGCACAGGAGAGGGTGCAGGGGAGACAGAGCTCAGCACAGGAGAGGGTACAGAGGAGACAGAGCACAGCACAGGAGAGGGTGCAGGGGAGACAGAGCACAGCACAGGAGAGGGTGCAGGGGAGACAGAGCACAGCACAGTAGAGGGTGCAGGGGAGACAGAGCACACCACAGGAGAGGGTGCATGGAGACAGAGCACAGCACAGGAGAGGGTGCAGGGAGACAGAGCACAGCACAAGAGAGGGTGCAGGGGAGACAGAGCACAGCACAGGAGAGGGTGCAGGGGAGACAGAGCACAGAACAGGAGAGGGTGCAGGGGAGACAGAGCAGAGCACAGGAGAGGGTGCAGGGGAGACAGAGCACAGCACAGGAGAGGGTGCAGGGGAGACAGAGCACAGAACAGGAGAGGGTGCAGCGGAGACAGAGCACAGAACAGGAGAGGGTGCAGGGGAGACCGAGCACAGCACAGGAGAGGGTGCAGGGGAGACAGAGCACAGCACAGGAGAAGGTGCAGAGGAGACAGAGCACAGCACAGGAGAAGGTGCAGAGGAGACAGAGCACAGCATAGGAGAAGGTGTAGGGTATACAGAGCACAGCACAGGAGAGGGTGCAGGGGAGACAGAGCACAGCACAGGAAAGGGTGCAGGGGAGACAGAGCACAGCACAGGAGATGGTGCAGGGAGACAGAGCACAGCACAAGAGAGGGTGCAGGGGAGACAGAGCACAGCACAGGAGAGGGTGCAGAGGAGACAGAGCACAGCACAGGAGAGGGTGCAGGAGGACAGAGCACAGCACAGGAGAGGGTGTAGGGGATACAGAGGACAGCACAGGAGAGGGTGCAGGAGGACAGATCACAGCACAGGAGAGGGTGCAGAGGAGACAGAGCACAGCACAGAAGATGGTGCAGGAGGACAGAGCACAGCACAGGAGAAGGTGTAGGGGAGACAGAGCACAGCACAGAAGAGGGTGCAGGAGGACAGAGCACAGCACAGGAGAGAGTGTAGGTGAGACAGAGCACAGCACAGGAGAGGGTGCAGAGGAGACAGAGCACAGCAGAGGAGATGGTGCAGAGGAGACAGAGCACAGCAGAGGAGAGGGAGCAGAGGAGAGAGCACAGCACAGGAGAGGGTGCAGGGGAGACAGAGCACAGCACAGGAGAGGGTGCAGGGGAGACAGAGCACAGCACAGGAGAGGGTGCAGGGGAGACAGAGCACAGCACAGGAGAGGGTGCAGGGGAGACAGAGCACAGCACAGGAGAGGGTGCAGGGGAGACAGAGCACAGCACAGGAGAGGGTACAGAGGAGACAGAGCACAACACAAGAGAGGGTGCAAAGGAGACAGAGGCCCTGATTTAGAGCCGGACGCTCTGACAGAGCGCTCGCTCTAAATCAGGGCCGTCCCTCTGAATTTAAGAGCGGCCTCCTGGCCCCTCGCATAGCTGTGGGTGACCACCCACAGCTATAGCGAGCGGCCAAAATGATGGTCGCGATGGTCAAGACCATCGCGACCATCGGGTTTGCGATCAGACCCTTGCGGTAGGGTCTCGCTGCCACAAGCCCTTGAGTGATTTTGGCTCTTTCAGAGCCAAAATCACTCCCACTGACATCACTATTGATGTCAGTGGGGCCGGCCCCAGACGGTAGGCGTTCCCATGGGAACGCCTACGTCTGGGCAGCCACGCCCCCGGCACACCCACCAAAGGGGGCGTCCTGTCAATCACCATCGACAGCGCGCCCCCTTTGGTGAGAGACCCATAACGACGTCTTGGCCGTCGTTATTCGGGTCTCACACATGCGCACGACGGAGCCGCCTCCGTCGTGCACATGCGTACTTGGACGACATTGACCCGCTTGCGAGCGCTCAGCGCTCGCGAGCGGGTCTGAATCAGGCCCTGAGCACAGCACAAGACAGGGTGCAGGGGAGACAGAGCACAGCACAGGAGAGGGTGCAGGGGAGACAGAGCACAACACAAGAGAGGGTGCAGGGGAGACAGAGCACAGCACAGGAGAGGGTACAGAGGAGACAGAGCACAGCACAGGAGAGGGTGCAGGGGAGACAGAGCACAGCACAGGAGAGGGTGCAGGGGAGACAGAGCTCAGCACAGGAGAGGGTACAGAGGAGACAGAGCACAGCACAGGAGAGGGTGCAGGGGAGACAGAGCACAGCACAGGAGAGGGTGCAGGGGAGACAGAGCACAGCACAGTAGAGGGTGCAGGGGAGACAGAGCACACCACAGGAGAGGGTGCATGGAGACAGAGCACAGCACAGGAGAGGGTGCATGGAGACAGAGCACAGCACAGGAGAGGGTGCAGGGGAGACAGAGCACAGCACAGGAGAGGGTGCAGGGGAGACAGAGCACAACACAAGAGAGGGTGCAAAGGAGACAGAGGCCCTGATTTAGAGCCGGACGCTCTGACAGAGCGCTCGCTCTAAATCTGGGCCGTCCCTCTGAATTTAAGAGCGGCCTCCTGGCCCCTGGCATAGCTGTGGGTGACCACCCACAGCTACAGCGAGCGGCCAAAATGATGGTCGCGATGGTCAAGACCATCGCGACCATCGGGTTTGCGATCAGACCCTTGCGGTAGGGTCTCGCTGCCGCAAGCCCTGGAGTGATTTTGGCTCTATCAGAGCCAAAATCACTCCCACTGACATCACTATTGATGTCAGTGGGGCCGGCCCCAGACGGTAGGCGTTCCCATGGGAACGCCTCCGTCTGGGCAGCCACGCCCCCGGCACACCCACCAAAGGGGGCGTCCTGTCAATCACCATCGACAGCACGCCCCCTTTGGTGCGAGACCCATAACGACGTCTTGGCCGTCGTTATTCGGGTCTCACACATGCGCATGACGGAGCCGCCTCCATCGTGCACATGCGCACTTGGGCAACATTGACCCGCTTGCGAGCGCTCAGCGCTCGCGAGCGGGTCTGAATCAGGCCCTGAGCACAGCACAAGACAGGGTGCAGGGGAGACAGAGCACAGCACAGGAGAGGGTGCAGGGGAGACAGAGCACAACACAAGAGAGGGTGCAGGGGACAGAGCACAGCACAGGAGAGGGTGCAGGGGAGGCAGAGCACAGCACAGGAGAATGTGCAGGGGAGACAGAGCACAGCACAGGAGAGGGTGCAGGAGAGACCGAGCACAGCACAGGAGAGGGTGTAGGGGAGACAGAGCACAGCACATGAGAGGGTGCAGGGGAGACAGAGCACAGCACAGGAGAGGGTGCAGAGGAGACAGAGCACAGCACAGGAGAGGGTGCAGGGGAGACAGAGCACAGCACAGGAGAGGGTGCAGGGGAGACAGAGCACAGCACAGGAGAGGGTGCAGAAGAGACAGAGCACAGCACATGAGAGGGTGCAGGGGAGACAGAGCACAGCACAGGAGAGGGTGCAGGGGAGACAGAGCACAGCACAGGAGAGGGTGCAGGGGAGACAGAGCACAGAACAGGAGAGGGTGCAGGGGAGACAGAGCACAGAACAGGAGAGGGTGCAGGGGAGACAGAGCATAGCACAGGAGAGGGTGCAGGGGAGACAGAGCACAGCACAGGAGAGGGTGCAGGGGAGACAGAGCACAGAACAGGAGAGGGTGCAGGGGATACAGAGCACAGAACAGGAGAGGGTGCAGGGGAGACCGAGCAAAGCACAGGAGAGGGTGCAGGGGAGACAGAGCACAGCACAGGAGAAGGTGCAGAGGAGACAGAGCACAGCACAGGAGAAGGTGTAGGGTATACAGAGCACAGCACAGGAGAGGGTGCAGGGGAGACAGAGCACAGCACAGGAAAGGGTGCAGGGGAGACAGAGCACAGCACAGGAGATGGTGCAGGGAGACAGAGCACAGCACAAGAGAGGGTGCAGGGGAGACAGAGCACAGCACAGGAGAGGGTGCAGAGGAGACAGAGCACAGCACAGGAGAGGGTGCAGGAGGACAGAGCACAGCACAGGAGAGGGTGTAGGGGATACAGAGGACAGCACAGGAGAGGGTGCAGGAGGACAGATCACAGCACAGGAGAGGGTGCAGAGGAGACAGAGCACAGCACAGAAGAGGGTGCAGGAGGACAGAGCACAGCACAGGAGAAGGTGCAGGGGAGACAGAGCACAGCACAGAAGAGGGTGCAGGAGGACAGAGCACAGCACAGGAGAGAGTGTAGGTGAGACAGAGCACAGCACAGGAGAGGGTGCAGAGGAGACAGAGCACAGCACAGGAGATGGTGCAGAGGAGACAGAGCACAGCAGAGGAGAGGGAGCAGAGGAGACAGAGCACAGCACAGGAGAGGGTGCAGGGGAGACAGAGCACAGCACAGGAGAGGGTGCAGGGGAGACAGAGCACAGCACAGGAGAGGGTGCAGGGGAGACAGAGCACAGCACAGGAGAGGGTACAGAGGAGACAGAGCACAACACAAGAGAGGGTGCAAAGGAGACAGAGGCCCTGATTTAGAGCCGGACGCTCTGACAGAGCGCTCGCTCTAAATCAGGGCCGTCCCTCTGAATTTAAGAGCGGCCGCCTGGCCCCTGGCATAGCTGTGGGTGACCACCCACAGCTATATCGAGCGGCCAAAATGATGGTCGCGATGGACAAGACCATCGCGACCATCGGGTTTGCGATCAGACCCTTGCAGTAGGGTCTCGCTGCCACAAGCCCTTGAGTGATTTTGTCTCTATCAGAGCCAAAATCACTCCCACTGACATCACTATTGATGTCAGTGGGGCCGGCCCCAGACGGTAGGCGTTCCCATGGGAACGCCTACGTCTGGGCAGCCACGCCCCCGGCACACCCACCAAAGGGGGCGTCCTGTCAATCACCATCGACAGCGCGCCCCCTTTGGTGCGAGACCCATAACGACGTCTTGGCCGTCGTTATTCGGGTCTCACACATGCGCATGACGGAGCCGCCTCCATCGTGCACATGCGCACTTGGGCAACATTGACCCGCTTGCGAGCACTCAGCGCTCGCGAGCGGGTCTGAATCAGGCCCTGAGCACAGCACAAGAGAGGGTGCAGGGGAGACAGAGCACAGCACAGGAGAGGGTGCAGGGGAGACAGAGCACAACACAAGAGAGGGTGCAGGGGAGACAGAGCACAGCACAGGAGAGGGTGCAGATGAGACAGAGCACAGCACAGGAGAATGTGCAGGGGAGACAGAGCACAGCACAGGAGAGGGTGCAGGGGAGACAGAGCACAGCACAGGAGAGGGTGCAGAGGAGACAGAGCACAGCACAGGAGAGGGTGCAGGGGAGACAGAGCACAGCACAGGAGAGGGTGCAGGGGAGACAGAGCACAGCACAGGAGAGGGTGCAGGGAGACAGAGCACAGCACAAGAGAGGGTGCAGGGGAGACAGAGCACAGCACAGGAGAGGGTGCAGGGGAGACAGAGCACAGAACAGGAGAGGGTGCAGGGGAGACAGAGCACAGCACAGGAGAGGGTACAGAGGAGACAGAGCACAGCACAGGAGAGGGTGCAGGGGAGACAGAGCACAGCACAGGAGAGGGTGCAGGGGAGACAGAGCACAGCACAGGAGAGGGTGCAGAGGAGACAGAGCACAGCACAGGAGAGGGTGCAGGGGAGACAGAGCACAGCACAGGAGAGGGTGCAGGGGAGACAGAGCACAGCACAGTAGAGGGTGCAGGGGAGACAGAGCACACCACAGGAGAGGGTGCATGGAGACAGAGCACAGCACAGGAGAGGGTGCATGGAGACAGAGCACAGCACAGGAGAGGGTGCAGGGGAGACAGAGCACAGCACAGGAGAGGGTGCAGGGGAGACAGAGCACAACACAAGAGAGGGTGCAAAGGAGACAGAGGCCCTGATTTAGAGCCGGACGCTCTGACAGAGCGCTCGCTCTAAATCTGGGCCGTCCCTCTGAATTTAAGAGCGGCCTCCTGGCCCCTGGCATAGCTGTGGGTGACCACCCACAGCTACAGCGAGCGGCCAAAATGATGGTCGCGATGGTCAAGACCATCGCGACCATCGGGTTTGCGATCAGACCCTTGCGGTAGGGTCTCGCTTCCGCAAGCCCTGGAGTGATTTTGGCTCTATCAGAGCCAAAATCACTCCCACTGACATCACTATTGATGTCAGTGGGGCCGGCCCCAGACGGTAGGCGTTCCCATGGGAACGCCTCCGTCTGGGCAGCCACGCCCCCGGCACACCCACCAAAGGGGGCGTCCTGTCAATCACCATCGACAGCACGCCCCCTTTGGTGCGAGACCCATAACGACGTCTTGGCCGTCGTTATTCGGGTCTCACACATGCGCATGACGGAGCCGCCTCCATCGTGCACATGCGCACTTGGGCAACATTGACCCGCTTGCGAGCGCTCAGCGCTCGCGAGCGGGTCTGAATCAGGCCCTGAGCACAGCACAAGACAGGGTGCAGGGGAGACAGAGCACAGCACAGGAGAGGGTGCAGGGGAGACAGAGCACAACACAAGAGAGGGTGCAGGGGACAGAGCACAGCACAGGAGAGGGTGCAGGGGAGACAGAGCACAGCACAGGAGAATGTGCAGGGGAGACAGAGCACAGCACAGGAGAGGGTGCAGGAGAGACCGAGCACAGCACAGGAGAGGGTGTAGGGGAGACAGAGCACAGCACATGAGAGGGTGCAGGGGAGACAGAGCACAGCACAGGAGAGGGTGCAGAGGAGACAGAGCACAGCACAGGAGAGGGTGCAGGGGAGACAGAGCACAGCACAGGAGAGGGTGCAGGGGAGACAGAGCACAGCACAGGAGAGGGTGCAGGAGAGACAGAGCACAGCACATGAGAGGGTGCAGGGGAGACAGAGCACAGCACAGGAGAGGGTGCAGGAGAGACAGAGCACAGCACAGGAGAGGGTGTAGGGGAGACAGAGCACAGCACATGAGAGGGTGCAGGGGAGACAGAGCACAGCACAGGAGAGGGTGCAGAGGAGACAGAGCACAGCACAGGAGAGGGTGCAGGGGAGACAGAGCACAGCACAGGAGAGGGTGCAGGGGAGACAGAGCACAGCACAGGAGAGGGTGCAGGAGAGACTGAGCACAGCACAGGAGAGGGTGCAGGGGAGACAGAGCACAGCACAGGAGAGGGTGCAGGGGAGACAGAGCACAGCACAGTAGAGGGTGCAGGGGAGACAGAGCACAAGACACAGCACAGTAGATACTTTGCACAGCAGACAGCTGAAAGAGCATAATAAACACTACAACAGTAGTGATATATCCCAGGAGACATAATAACAGAGACAGCAACCAGAACAACAAAAACTGTGCACAGCTGAGATGACTTTGAAGTCTCTACACATTATATAAAGTTATCTGTGCAGTAATTGTATTGTACTCACCGATCCATCTGGCTCAGCAGGGTAAGGAGGAAACTCATAAAACAGAATCTGATCAGTGGATAATGGGAACATGCGGATCATTTCCTCATCGCTGCTGTCTGTACAAGACAATGTTGGGATGTAAATGATGTATGAATGTATAGTTAATATTACACTAATAATTTGCCCATTTCTTACCAAACGCGGTGTTTCTCTCCAGCACAGATCTCTGGTCTTGCAGCAGTTTCCTCAAAGAAATCAATCTGAGATTTCCTCGGCATCGTATGAGAACCTGCAACAGAACCAGTATTGTAGGGTGTACCCCTCATAGGCCACGTTTATGCCCCAGTATTATGCCCGCAGTGATAGGACATTATGCTATGTAGGTATAGTGGCAATATCTTCTGGGTGGCTGTATGTGTAAGTTACAAAGAACCTTAACCTACTGTTGTCACTGTGTATTATCCATTGGTGCGTGGAGCCCTCACCTTGCGTGCGGCTTGCTGGAAGCGTCTCAACGCCCGGTTCCTGTTGGCCCACAGGTCATTCAGATAGAGGTCAAACTGTGGCTGCAATGTGGGACCCTGAACATGACAGCAAACATGTTAGTGACATGTTACAGACATTACAATGTACTATGTACAATATTATCTCTACTTACCCGAGCTACAGTCAGTAACACCCGCTGAGAGACAGCGCGGAGAGCCTCCCTCTTATATTCTCGCCCAAGGTCAGCGCGACCTCTCTTCACCTGCATTGCACAGAATTGTGGGTGTTGGGTGAATGAAGACCAATGGTGGTTAGTAACATAAACAATCTATGTCTATGGGACCTGGGTGATCCCCATCTAGACCCAGAGATCCCATCAGAAGGACACTGCCTGGCAAGGAGGCGTAAGGGCCTGAAGCACTGAGGATAGTTACTGGTTATAAGAGAGAGATGGGGAAGTCAGCTTCATAAAGGTGATAGAAGGTGGTGACCTCTCCGTCTTTTAAGTCAGGGGAACCTTTTTCTGCCGAGGGCCATTTTTATATATATAACATTATTCGCGGGTCTGGGGCAGACCACGCCCTCTCTCCGCATGATGTCACAAGGGGCGGGGCCAAAATCACCAGTGATTACAGCAATGCCCCGAGCATCCTGAGGATGCTCCGGGGAGCTGTAAGGGCAGCGATGTGACCATCTGAAGCGTCCTAAGGATGCTCCAGGCGGCACTGCTGCACAGTTTCTGGCTGCAGGGTGCCATTCTAGACACCCTGCTAGCCAGATGAGGCTAGGAAAAAAAAGCTCAGAGGGCCAGACCAAATGAATCCGAGGGCATGCGCGAGACCCGGATAGCGACGGGCAATCCGTCACTCCGGGTCTCGCACCAAAGAGGGCGTGCTGCCGATGTTGAGTGACAGCATGCCCCCTTTGGTGGGCGGGCCGGGGGGGGTGGCTGCCCAGACGGAGGCGTTCCCATGAGAAAGCCTACCGTCTGGGGGCGGCACAAGTGATGTCAGTGGGAGAGCTTTCGGCTCTGTTAGAGCCGAAAGCTCTCTGGGGCTTGCGGCCACGAGACCCTACCACAAGGGTCTCATCGCAAGCCCGATGGTCGCGATGGTTTTGACCATCGCGACCATCATCCTGCCCGCTCGCATTAGCTGTGGGTGGCAACCCACAGCAATGCGAGCGGCCAGGATGCCGCTCCATAAAAAAAGAAAAAAAAGGCGCCCTGATTCAGAGTGAGCGCTCTGTCAGAGCGCCCGGCTCTGAATCAGGGCCTCAGCTCCCAAAGGAATGTGAGAAGGATACAAGCAGGTAGAGTCCAGGCCCAGATCCCTCTCTCTGTACATACTGACACAAGGATGAATAAAGACTGAGGAACTATGGTGGTAAACAAGCAGAGCGTTTAATATTTATACCACCTAGACCAGTGGTTCTCAAACTCGGTCCTCAGGACCCCACACAGGTCATATTTTGCAGGTCACCCAGCAGGTGCACAGGTGTAGCCATTACTCACTGACACATTTTAAAAGATTCACAGGTGGAGCTAATTATTTCACATGCGATTCTGTGAGGAGAACTGGAAAACATGCACTGTTTGGGGGTCCTGAGGACTGAGTTTGAGAGCCTGTGCCCTAGACTATAAAGGGTATATTTACTAAAGTGCGGGTTTATAGAAGTGAAGACCAATCAGTTTCTACTTAACATTTATCTAGTACTTTCTAGAAGATAATAGCTAGAATCTGATTGGATGCTATGGGCAACATCTCCACTTTAGTAAACATCCCGCACTTTAGTAAATATACCCTTAAAAGTCTGCTATTTCTTGTATGTTTTCGGTGATACTCTGTATATATTTGAATAACCTGTTTCCAGCCACAACCACTATCTCCCAACTCCTTTCCAAACAGAAAACAGATGCACCCCAAGGTCTTACATAGGCAAATAGGTGCTGGCCCAACAAAGACAGCAAGGCACAGAGGGGCAGATTTATAGCGTTATTTTTATCACTGCGCATGCATGAAAATCCCTAAATACGTTACACAGTGTGTACGCACAAAGGCGATTAAGTGCTGGACGGTCGTGGGAGGTGACGGAGATGTGGCTTAAAAATGGTCCTTCTTATGGTCGTATTATGGGCTGAAGTGGTTGTGTGGGGGAGATATAAATTGTGCAGAGATTAGACGGGGTGTGTCCGAGCTGAATTATAAGCTGCCCAGTATTTGTGCTCTCTATGTAAAACAGACAATATTGTCTTTGAAGACAAAACAATAATAAATGCATTTGCTCCTATTTTATTTGATCCTCACTCTGAATCAGGCCCCCTGTGTTAGTTCACCAACCAGTGTTAGCAAGGAGACTGCAAGCCTGGCACTCAAACTCTGAGCAGTTGTTGTCAAGATGTCAACTGTCCAGAAACAAGGGGGTTACTGACATGGACTTGTTGGGCCTGTATGAGCCAATTGCAGCTGAAAAATATACCCTGTGAAATATTCTGATACATTTCTTAGTGTCCTGAAGCATTAGTAGATGTGACAAGCGATTTCTTTGCACACGGCGCTGAAAATGTTATGTCCAAGTTTCCATGCGGGTTACCGGTGTGTGAGCGCTACTGACCTGATAGTCTGCCTCAGCTCTCTGCCGATCGTCAGCTATTCTATTACGTTGCTTGGGAGAAATGGGGTCACTGCCGAGGTGAACCTGCCTGGTGAGTCGGGAAACAGAAATAATATATGTTTGAGCTGTCTGAGTAGTAAAGAGCTGGGCCGGTTCTGGGCTGGTACGGATTCTCATATATGTGAAGGGTCAATCAAAATGAATCTTGTAAAACTCCTAAGATATGACATAAACACTATAATAATAGAGAGGATTTTCCTGTGCTCTATCAATTTAAAGTGAGCCTGAAGTCCTGACTGCTGATGGTTATATATGCCACCTGTACAAAGCATCCTGATAACACAGGAATGTGTGGACGTACATATTCCTTCAGCAATTCACAAATATATGCATGCTTATGTAACTTTATTTTCCTGCACGGCAATTAGAGTTTATAGAAATGATTGAGAATATATATATTTGTTGTGCGAGTTGCAGAAGGCCGCATTTGTCGAATGGCCCCAGGCCTAGAGAGGATAAGGCCTTCCCTTTCCTCTCTAAAGTAAGCAAGTGTGTCTCTGATGCAACAGCCATTTTGTCTTATATTTTAGCTAAAAGTATGTTAAATGATGTATTAAAAATTATGTAGAGAGTATTGTTTTATTTCTCTGCAGGCGTGATTAATTGTCGAGATATGTATAGGTTAAACTGCTATATACATTGTTTTAGCAGTAAGAATTAAAGGTTTAAAATGTATCAGTTTTAACATGTGCAGAATAGCTGACAGCAAGTTTCAGTTATATAAACAAATGACCTAATTCAAGATAGCATTTGTCTGCAATAATTAGAAATTAAGGTTAAATGAGCAATTATGTTAGAATTCTACATGGGAACAAAAAGATAACACAGAATAGTGTCAATATTATGGCTAAAGCACAGATTAACTGGAGGTATAGACAAAACGATAGTATAAAACTCACCAGAGAAAGAGGGAGGGGGGAGCAGTCGGAGAGCAGAGGAGAGAGCACAGGACGAGGTTCGGGGGTGCCGTTATGTACTGTATGTATGAAATATTGGCTGATTGCTATCCTGCTATTCTCTACTGGGTGTCACAAATTTATTTTACAAGTATTCCCTACTGCTGTTGGTATAACTTGTTTTTTTGTTGTAAGTCTGCATTGGCAAAATATATGTATAATTAAGCTGTCTTTAAGTAAAAGCATTGTCATTTATTTTACAATCTGTATTTGTGTAAATTATTTCATTACTCTTTATAACAAGTAAGGTTTGTAAGTAATCCAGAATTATCGCGTTATCAATCCACACCAGTAATACCGAGCCCCATAGGTCCATCCGTGTAGGCACCCATACCGAGACTCATCCACCCCAACAGTTCTTAGCCCAATTGGTCCATCTGTATAAACACCAATACCCGTCCACCCCAACAGTACTGAGCCCTATCGGTCCATCTGTATAAACACCAATACCTGTCCACCCCAACAGTACTGAGTCCACCCATATAAACACCAATACCCGTCCACCCCAACAGTACTGAGCCCTATCAGTCCATCTGTATAAACACCAATACCCGTCCACCCCAGCAGTACTGTCCATCCAGATAGACACCAGTACTGAGCCCCACTCACCTCAGCAGTACTGAGCCCCATCTGTCTATCCATATAGACACTAGCACTGAGACCCATCCATCCCAGCAGTGCTGGTATGGATGTCACATAATCCATATAGACACCAGTCCTGAGACAATACCTCCCCATATGGTCCCCTTGTAAGGAGACCACAGTGCCCCAACTTATGGAGATCTACTGTTTCCAGAAGTAATCCCATTGCACTGTGTGTAACGTGTAATGCCCACATGTATATTAGATACCAGAAACCTTCTTCTCTGCAGGAACGTGAGCTGAGAAGGTGGAGATGTGAGGATTGGGGAAAGTTAGTCCTCCCTAGTTTTATGGAACATAAGCAGTGAGCACATTAGTCACAGACAGAGCAACAATAGACCAAAGCCCGGAAATAATATTAGAAGATAAATGTCGGATCCAAATGACCTAGTATCTAATACAATGTAGATAAAGACTAATTATAAGGAAACAGACTATAAAACGCAAACACTTCACATAAAAGCTCCAATCTGCGATATCTTACTTATTTCAAGTGTTATTTGTTCATGTCTGTTTGCTGGGCTCAGATATTATTATTCTATAATAACCTGCCAGGAGATTGGAAATCTGCCCATCGGGAATTAATACTGATACAGATAGTTACAGATTGGCTATTCTTTCAGGCATTTGCCAGTACAAAGGTCTGTGGGCAGCAGTCACATGTGGATCAGCGTAGACCCGTCGGCTATCTCATACATTAAGCACACAGACCAACCTTTTCATTCCTGAGATAACAGTTCAATTGCTGCACAATCCGATCCATGAACAAGTAAACAAACAGGGAACAATCACGTCTTTATCTGTCCCATCATTTGTCAAGTGAACGATCTCAAACTAGTATTTGATTGGGGCAATTCGCCGATCCCCAGACGTCGGGATCGGAACATCGGTGATTTCACCGATTTGCCTCCGATCATGATCAAAACATGATTAGCAAATTGTGGATTTTTAACATGTGGATTTTCACCGATCCCCCCGATACGTCGACGATCATCGATGGCCGTCGGTCGGCATTTCCGACCAGCGGATCGCCGGGTCCAGTGCGATCGGGGGATTTCCCTGTAGATGTATGGGGCCCTTTAGAGTGTACCCGAACGAAGATAGTTACCTTTCCATAACAAATATTTAATCCCAATTTTCATAGTCAAAAATGTTACATAGCAGACGCTCAGATTTGTGATGAATTCATATCTGATTATTTTCCAGTAGAAAAACTTGTATTACACGAACAAACAGACATCTGTCAAGTGTCAGACCATAGAGAGAGAACCTGCAGGGATCCCACAAACAACCTATTGTTCACCTAGGGGGTATCTGTCTAACAGATGAGGGTACCCGGCCCTACAGCAACGCTGCTTGGTAACAATTGGGAAATCCCAAAGAAACCTTAGTAAACTGCGTTATATTTTTAGCAGTATTTGTGGTTTCCTGTATCTTTGCGATACTTACAGGAGTTTACTTAGCAAAGTAATGATGTGCTTAGAGAAAATCGTGCCTGTATTTATAATCCTGAAGCATTGTGTATGCTTAAAGTAATTACAGTAAATCTGCCAAAAATACCCTGAGCTCCTATCGAGCGGGAAATATACACAGTATCCACAGAGGGTACTAGCAATGCAACCAAAAGAGAAGGTGCGCTATATAGCCGATTAGAAATACCTTAATCCAAAGCAGCTGACTCCAGGGATAACTGCCCAAATCCCTCAATAACAAACAGATAAATATACAACACTGAGTCTGAGCTAAGGATTAATGGCACAAATTCCCAATGTATAGAATTTATTAATTACAATACAGAAACATTAATGACTGCAGTAAAATAAATATTTTACATACTAGTTAATACAATATAACCATTTCACAACCCATAAAAAATGTGCTTGTGTTAGATATTTAAATTCCAATTGGAACAGATGTGTAAGAGCTAGAGGACCGTCTGAGCCTCATATGGGACGCCCTAATGATAGATAGAATTTCCCTACCGAGGACATGCGGATCCTCCATCAGAGGTACTTTTGTCAAATTTCTGTCTATCATTAGGGCGTCCCATATGAGGCTCAGACGGTCCTCTAGCTCTTACACATCTGTTCCAATTGGAATTTAAATATCTAACACAAGCACTTTTTTTTATGGGTTGTGAAATGGTTATATTGTATTAACTAGTATGTAAAATATTTATTTTACTGCAGTCATTAAATGTTTGTGTATTGTAATTAATAAATGATATAGGCCCTCATTCAGAGCCACTCGCTATTTGCGGTCGTTCGTTCTAAAACTAGGGGTGGCTATTCAAATAAACCGTTCGCTGTTTGCGGTCTGTTCACGCCTCTATGTCTGAACGAGCGAACAAAACTTGCGTTCGTTTTTGGGAAAAATACGCCCCCTGGCCGCTCGCATCCTACGTCATGTCCGCTATTTATTAGATTAATCGAGTACATCGACAAGGGTATGAACTGCTCGCTATTCTTGGGGTTGGTGTTTGCTACCACAATTTTGCGAGCAGTTCTGACTATAAAATAACCCAGTGACGTGGTCAATGACGCTGCTGTTTTAAATATGCACACCCATAAAACGCCCGTTTTGACCTTTAAGCACGCCTGCGTTCTGATTTCCACTCCCCATTTTCAAGCACCTTCCCCTGTTACCACCCACATACGCCTCTTTCTGTCACTCAAAATAGCAGGCATTCGCTATTTTGCAAGCACATGAATTTTGGCCGCACTGACTGGTTAGCGCATGCGTATGACGATCCGTACGCATGCGCAGTTGGGCTAACATCGCTCGGAACGAACGAGCGGCCGCTTACGAGCGGCTCTGAATCAGGCCCATAATTTTTTACATCTTATGGGAATTAATCCTTAACGCAGACTCAGTGTTGTATATTTATCTGTACTAGCAGTGCCTCTGTACTATTTATATTAGGACTTGTGCAAGGGTTATAAACAGTCTATGACTGGGCTTTAATGACCTCCAATAATACAGCCACACAGAAAATGGCGTTTATTCACCATCGGAGCTGATTGCTCTCCTCCTCGGTGACATTCTGCTGCACCAGCTGCTGGAATAGAGTCTCCTTCTCCTGACGGCTTTTTACTAGGCTGGGAAAGGTAGAACCTGCGGAGCAGAAATACAGGGGGGAGATTATCCAGACTCCTTACATTATAATCTCCCCTACCCCATTCTGTAAGGAGAATTAGGGGCCCCTCACCATCCCGCATGTCCTTCACTCTCAGCTTTCCAGGCTGCTGGTTCAATACGGTGGCCACAGAATGGGGGTTGGACAGATTCGCTGGGAATCTCAGATTGTGGAACTCGATGACCTGTAATAGACACAGATATGAGATGATAAATGATTACTTGATTAGAGACAATAGAAGACCAGTAATAGAGTAATAGACACAAGGGAACGTGTCTGCTCAAGACAAGCATCGTTATCTAACCTGTGATGCATTCTGTTGGAGTGTCTTTAAGTGTCTCTTCTTCCGGGACACTCGAAAGGTCACTTTATCAGAGCCCTTTGGTCTCTCCTTGGACAAAGCCAAAGCTTTTTCTGAGCCTTCTTTCCTTCAGAAAAGACACAAACGGCCCATTAGGGGGCATAGGACTTCATTCAGAGTCTCTCGCTAGCGCTGTGCGCTCAAAAGCAGCTCGATGGTTTGCGTACGCGCATGCTTCGTTCTGCTCGTGAACTACTCTGTGCGATCGCAGGCCCAGTGAAATGAGTGACAGGGGAGGCCGTTTGTGGGTGGTAACAGGGGCAGGACACTAATAAAGGGGGAGTGGAGGTGCGAACGCAGGCGTGCCTGAGTGTTTCAACGCCGTTTTAGAGGCGTGCATAATTAACAGGCAGCGTCATAGTACATGTCACATGCCTGTTTTTTACACTGAAGTCCTCGCAGTGCTTGCGGTAGGGTAAGACAACCAAAAGTGCTGCGATCGCTTCCGACTGTCCTCGATGTACCAATGTTTTAATACACTTCCTGGAGATGTGTGCTGGTGGGCGGCTCTGCCTGTGCGATTGGGCGTACTCTGGACGCTCGCTAAGACATGGTGGGCGTGTTTATGCCTTGGCGAGCGACCGCTTCCCGTGGCGTCACTTTGACAAATTTGCATACCCTGGGGCGAGCGATCGCATCTAGCGAGAGACTCTGAATGAGGTCCATAATCCTTTGTCTGATAGAGCAAAGTAATGGAAAGTTAAGGTTGCTAGTACATCTAACACACTGGCCAAAGCAAATAGGAATTGTAGGGATCATTCGGGCAAGGGGAACAGGATTTGGCTTGTTTTAGATTTGCACCTTTATTCCACTTTAGTAAACAAGCCTCATTATGACGCAACTCTAGTCCAACGGCAGAACAGGAGAGGGGCACCTACTGTGTGTACGTGACAGCCAGATTTGGGGAGCAGGAGCCGGTAATCACACAGCACCGAGGCTTAGTGTTGAACTCAGAAATCAGTAACTCCAGGCTGATCTGAGCCGTTCCGTAGCTGGTAGGAGTATATGTCACAATCACGTCGACCATGCCATTCGCGGGAATAATTCCTGAAACAGATGGAAGACAAAGTAAAAAGCTAGATGCGTGTGCCAGAACCATATAGCCCTAAATATTACGCCTCCCCCTTTGGCATAGGGCTGAGATGATATGGACTGTTAAGGGTTAAATCCTATAGATCATTTTAGATTGATTAACAAATAAATAACACTGCTAATTTTCTTAATTCTTTCTGCTGTTGTTATACATAAACGGTTTTAATATTGTGCCTTATTTTACAATGAACTTCCAAGTTTCTGAAAGTCAGGGCGCTTATTGCGCTAATTATGAATAAGCGTGGCAGATCATCGGTCACGATGCAGATGGGGCGCGTTTCACCAAATGATTACAGTAATCTGGTTATAGTGAAGATGACTTTACTCAATCTGATGTAAATGCTAAAACTGAGCAAACACATTAGAAATGATTATTATCAGGTTATTGCACAGAATTGAATTTGGATAAAGAATGATAACAGATCCTGAGCCCCCAGCCTGCATTAGGGCGAATACAGCACAACGTGCCGTGATGTGTTCTCACATAGAGATCAGTGTGTTTCCCGCCTCCCAGCTTTATTCTGATCTGACTATGGGCCTGATTCAGAGCCGGTCGCTATTTGCGGTCGTTCGTTCAAAAAAAAAGGGGTGGCTATTCAAATGAACCGTTCACTCTTTGCGGTCTGTTCACGCCTCTAGGTCTGCATGAGCGAACAAAACTTGCGGTCGTTTTTTGGGAATCTACGCCCCCTGGCCGCTCGCATCCTACGTCATGTCCGCTATTTATTAGATTAATCGAGTACATCGACCAGGGTATGAACTGCTCGCTATTCTTGTGGTCGGTTTTTGCTACCACAATTTTGCGAGCAGTTCCGGCTATAAAATAACCCAGTGATGTGCACAATGACGCTGCTGTTTTAATTATGCACACCCATAAAACGCCCGTTTTGACCTTTAAGCACGCCTGCGTTCTGATCTCTACTCCCCGTTTTCAAGCACCTTCCCTCGTTACCACCCACATACGCCTCTTTCTGGCACTCAAATTATCAGGCATTCGCTATTTTGCGAGCACATGAATTTCGGCCGCACTGACTGGTTCGCGCATGCGTATAACGATCCGTACGCATGCGCATTTGGGCAAACATCGCTTGGAGCGAACGAGCGGCCGCTTACGAGCGGCTCTGAATCAGGCCCTATGTCACAACAAACGGCCCGATTCTGAGACTTACGCAATTCCGATATTTACGCAGATCAGGTGACTTTTGGCCATTGAGCATGCGTGAAAGTCGCACAGTGATTGGTGTGCGATTACACACAGGGCATTCATTCACAAAGTAGTGATGGGTAGTGTCAGCGTTGGGGGAGGTAACGGGGGGAGGGGGAGTGGCTAACGTAGGCGTTGCGGGACCGTTTAAACTCTGTTTCATGGATGTACGTAAAATTGGCCATTGCGATCTCCTTTGCAGCATGAGAGCTCTCAGCGTGTCAGGAGAGGCGCAGTGTTTGAGACAGGTCAGACCTCACTCAGAAGCTGCGTGGCTGCACGTCCTGCGTCGATGTTACGCTGTTGCGCGATGTTGGCCGGATATGAGAAGGCAGCAGTGGGCGTCCCTATGCTCGGGGAAGCTTTGGAAGGCATTAGTATATTTTAGCAACTGCGATACGTGAGACATCGCAGTTGCAATTGCATTAGCGTAAATCTAGGAGTCAGGCCCCAAGGGCGTCATTCACAGTTAGTACTCCAACTACAGGGTGTAAATATGCACCAGGACGCACCACGTTGCGAAGTGTGTGTGTGGGGGGGGGGAGGTCAATGTTTGCACAGAAGGAAAATGACTTGCTATGCGCTATGTGGGTAATCAGATCGCAAAAATAAGGACACGATGATGCAAAGCATTAGTCATTTATTTTGGATGGATGAGTGTAATGTACCAATAATCAGGAAATCCCGTTATAACTGAATATTACTCTCCTCTCATTGGCAGTAACTAAACAACTCTGAGGAAGCAAATCGGATTATCTGGGACCAGACTAAGGATGATTTAGAGTTGAAAGTAAAACATGCCCATTAGGATATACGCAAATACAGAGGAAAGAAAATGTGGCGATGTAGTCGGCATCTCGGGGTGCGGGATGCCGACGGTCTGAATACCAGCGCCAAATCCCAACAGGTCATGATCCCGGCACCAGTATCCCAACCGCTAGTATCCCGAAGGTAAGTATCGGGGTGTTAGGCAGTGGATAGCGGTAGGTAGCGGGGTTAGGCACTAGGGGGAGGGTCAGGGTTAGGCTCTAGGGGGGTAGGTTAGGGTTAGGCACCGGGGAGGGAGTGTTAGGATTAGGGTGCAGGGAGGGGGAGGTTAGTTTAGGCACTAGGGGGGGGGGTTAGGGTGCAGGGAGGGGGAGGTTAGGGTGCGGGGATAGGCACTGGGGAGGGTGGGTTAGGATTAGGGTGTGGGGAGGGGGAGGTTAGGTTTAGGCACTGGGGGTAGGTTAGGGTTAGGTACTGGGGAGGGAGGGTTAGGGGGGCACTTACTGTGATTTGCTATGAGTGTCGGGATTCTGGCTGTCAGGATGCCGCTATCGGTATTCTGACCTGAGGCATCCCGACAGACAGGATCTCATTCCCAACCCGAAAATGTGATCTGCTTTCAGAACCGGGACATTTCCATTGGGTGTGAGAAGTTCTTGCTCCTGACTCTGCTGTGCTCCCGTTAAGCATATAAAACAGGGCAGGTCTCATGACCCTATGGAAAAGGTCATGGCGATAAATACCTGATACCGGAGCAGTGTGGAAATCCCTGTGAGACTGCGCAGAAATGATGCAAAACTCAAAATCAATCGGGCAGCTGCAGCGTAAGGTGATAACGTGCTGGGCGCTGTGATGAGAGACACAGAGATAAGAAATGCGCACATACATTGGCTCATTATGGCACCGTGAAAACATTGATGTCATCAACATAATGTATCGTTCATATATAAACTATATTATTGTTATAGTTTACATTTTACATTTATTGTTGGAACACCATTAACTGGTGGGGCTGCAGCTGTCATTCTTATAGACCTTCTCCTCAATTCCCTGTCTACCTGAGAAACGTGTCATTGTAATACTAACAAGACTACTCCAGTGCTCTGTAGCCTTAACATGGACGATCATACCTAAATATCATGGTTCACCTCAGGTCATATCCGTTTAATATGTGGGTGTTGCTTTTAATTAATCGTTAGATGTTGGCCTGCACATAATACCATCTGTAATATTGTATATGCCAAGTTAGGTAGTGCCTACAGAAGAACCTGCGCCCCAATCCCTTTGGGAAGAACAACTGTGGCACAGGGTGTCCTGCTCCCAGTCCTGGGTTATGGCTCTTTCACTGCATCCTCTATAAATGGAATACCACTTATAATAGTAGCTCTGACACCACCTTTCCCGATAATCCACTCCTCTGACCCCACCTTTCCCAGTAATCCACTCCTCTGACACCACCTTTCCCAGTAATCCATTTCTATGACAGCACTTTCGCCGGTAATCCATTCCTATGACAGCACTTTCACCGGTAATCCACTCCTCTGACACCACCTTCCACGGTTATACACTCCTCTGACACCACCTTTCCCGATACTCTACTCCTCTGACACCACTTTCCCCGGTAATCCACTCCTCTGACACCACCTTCCCTGGTAATTCACTCCTCTGACACCACCTTCCCTGGTAATCCACTCCTCTGACACCACCTTCCCTGGTAATTCACTCCTCTGACACCACCTTCCCTGGTAATCCACTCCTCCTACACCACCTTCCTTGGTAATTCACTCTTCTGACACCACTTTTCCCGGTAATTCACTCCCCTGACACCACCTTCCGGGTAATCCACTCCTCTGACAGCACTTTCCTCATTAATCCATTCCTCTGACACCACTTTCCTCGGTAATCCACTGCTCTGACACCACTTTCCTCTGTAATCCACTCCTCTGACACTACTTTCCTCTGTAATCCACTCCTCTGACACCACCTTCCCCGGTAATCCACTCCTCTCCACACCACCAAGGTTCCCCGGTAATCCACTCCTCTGACACCACCTTTCCTGGTAATCCACTCCTCTGATACCACTTTCCTCGGTAATCCACTCCTCTGACACCACTTTCCTCGTTAATCCACTCCATTGACACCACTTTCCTAGTTAATACATTTTTTTGACACCACCTTCCTCGGTAATCCACTCCACTGACACCAGTTTCCTCATTAACCACTCCTCTGACACCACTTTCCTTGTTAATCCACTCTTTTGACACCACTTTCCTCGGTAATCCACTCCTCTGACAGCACTTTCCTTGGTAATCCACTCCACCACCAAGGTTCCCCGGTAATCCACTCCTCTGACACCACCTTCCCTGGTAATCCACTCCTCTGATACCACTTTCCTCGGTAATCCACTCCTCTGACACCACTTTCCTCGGTAATCCACTCCTCTGACACCACTTTCCTTGTTAATCCACTCTTTTGACACCACTTTCCTCGGTAATCCACTCCTCTGACAGCACTTTCCTTGGTAATCCTCTCCTCTGACACTACTTTCCTCGGTAATCCACTCCTCTGAAACCACCTTCCCCGGTAATCCACTCCTCTGACACCACCTTCCCCGGTAATCCACTCCTCTGACATCACCTTCCCCGGTAATCCATTCAAATAACAGCACTTTCGCGGGTAAGCCACTCCTCTGACACCACCTTCCACGGTTACCCACTCCTCTGACACCACCTTCCCCTGTAATCCACTCCTCTGACATCACCTTCCCCGGTAATCCATTCCAATGACAGCACTTTCGCGGGTAATCCACTCCTCTGACACCACCTTCCACGGTTACCCACTCCTCTGACACCACCTTCCCCGGTAATTCACTCCTCTGACACCACCTTCCCGGTAATCCACTCCTCTGACACTACTTTCCTCGGTAATCCACTCCTCTGACACTACTTTCCTCGGGAATCCACTCCTCTGACACCACCTTCCCCGGTAATCCACTCCTCTGACACCAGCTTCCCCGGTAATCCACTCCTCTGACACCACTTTCCTCGTCAATCCACTCTTTTGACACCACCTTCCTCGGTAATCCACTCCTTTTACACCACTTTCCTCGTTAATCCACTCCTCTGACACCACTTTCCTCTGTAATCCACTCTTTTGACACCACTTTCCTCGGTAATCCACTCCTCTGACACCACTTTCCTCACTAAAACACTCCTCTGACACCACTTCCTCGGTAATCCACTCCTCTGACACCACTTTCCCTGGTAATCCACTCCTCTGACACTACTTTCCTCGGTAATCCACTCCTCTGACACTACTTTCCTCGGTAATCCACTCCTCTGACACCACCTACCTTGGTAATCCACTCCTCTGACACCACTTTCCCTGGTAATCCACTCCTCTGACACTACTTTCCTCGGTAATCCACTCCTCTGACACTGCCTTCCTTGGTAATCCACTGCTCTGACACCGCCTTCCTCGGTAATCCACTCCTCTGACACCACCTTCCCGCCTCCCCTCAACTCACTCTTAAATGTTCTGTTCTACGCCAATTTTGTTAACCCTTTTCCTCTGTCCTAATCACTTGTTCTCCCCCCTCCGCACCACCATTCGGCATATACTGTACGTTGTTTTTTTTCTTATTTCTTGAACAGCTGCTTACACACATTGTACACACTGGGCGAGATTCAGAGGTGCACGCAATGCCGATCTTTGCGCGGTTGAACAATTATCTGCTACTGTGCATACACAGACAGTCCTGAAACCCCTACGGCATATGCATTCCCCTGAATATATATATGAACTGTGGTGTACAGATCCGCTGGCATCAGTAGTGGCGAGGCGAAACTATGGGCGTTCCTGGGGGGTGACCTGAAGTGCACGCGAGAAAAAGTCATCTCATGGGCGTGTTACGGGAAAGCATCTGCGTTCTCAGACGTACGGCCGCAGCGGCCATGTTTAGAGAAATTTCAGAAGGAGACACTGCGTCTGCCATAGGCTGGCGCAAGTGTTGATGGTGCAGCGTTCACAACCATTGGTGGAGTTGCACCGTCCGCCGGCATTGAAAGCGGTGCCAGGGCTTGCATAGCTGGGTGCACGCTAGTACACAAGGGGAAGGCACAACCTCAGATTCAGACTCATTGCATTTTAGCCACATCACTATAAACATTGGATTACTTTATCAAGGCTGAAGTGCTGTATCACATATACACTCACATCTGTTTTAATTTGTTTCTGTTGTGAGTCATGCCTAATAATAGATTGTTATGGCAAGTACACACACATGGTTACCAAAAGCTAAATAAAATGTTGCGGTTTCCTGTGCTGAGTAAATAAACAAATTGGGTTGTGGCTACAGGGAATGGAGCAGCTGATATTGCCGGAGATGTCACTATGTGGCGGCTACTGGTAATTAGACTGTTTGTTGCCTTGGTACTCAGGGCCTGATTCAGAGCCGGACGCTCTGATAGAGCGCTCGCTCTGAATCAGGGCTGGCCTTCTGTTTTTTTAGAGCGGCCTCCTGGTGACCACCCACAGCTATAGCAAGCGGCCAGGAAGACGGTCGCGATGGTCAAGACCATCGGACTTGCGACGAGACCCTTGTGGTAGGGTCTCGTGGCCGCAAGCCCTAGAGTACTATCGGCTCTAACACTTGTGATGTCAGTGGGGCGGCCCCAGATGGTAGGCGTTCCCATGGGAATGCCTCCGTCTGGGCAGCCCCGGCCCGCCCACCAAAGGGAGCGTGCTGTCACTCAACATCGACAGTACGCCACCTTTGGTACGAGACCCGGAGCGACGGTTTGCCCGTCGCTATCCGGGTCTCGCGCATGCGCATGACAGAGCCGGCTCTGTCGTGCACATGCGCACTGGGCCACCATGCAGAGTGGGGGGAGGGCGGGTTATGGATTATGTTTAGGGATAGGCAGAACATATTCACTGAAACCACCACTCTTTAAGAGGTCTGCACTGGAAGTGACAGTCCGCCAACACTTGGTAGCTGTGCTGGAGTGACGGTCTGCTGAAACTCGGTAGCTGCGCTGGAAGTGACGGTCTGCGGAAACTCGGTAGCTGCGCTGGAAGTGACGGTCTGCTGACACTCAGTAGCTGGGCTGGAAGTGACGGTCCGCCGAACACTTGGCAGACCGTCACTTCTAGAGCAACTACCAAGTGTCGGCGGACCGTCACTTCCAGCACAGCTACGGAGTTTCAGCAGACCGCCACTTCCAGCGCAGCTACCAAGTGTTGGCGGACCGTCACTTCTAAAGCAACTACCAACACTAGGAAGCCAGGTAAGTTACAGCTGGGCTAACAGGGATGTTAGGTAGACATTCTATCGTGTCAAAGCAGACAGGATGAACGTTGACATGGTCACTATCGACATGCTGACATTCTCAAGTCAACATGATGCAAGTCAACCTAACACACCACACCTGGAGGAAACAACGTCACATCATAGATAAGGGCTCTCTATACCAAGGCACATGTGGAAATCAGTGCAGAGCAATCCCAGTCTTTCCCTATATATCAGGGGGTGCTGCCGAAGGAGCCCAGATAGAGAACGGGTATACCGCCTGGCAATGACGTAGACATAAAGTCTCTTACACCACTATCTCCTATCTTCCCTTCTACGAGACCCTTCCTTATAAGTGACACTTCTTATAGGTGAATATGGATTTTTTTATTACAGGTGTAGTGGATTCTACTGGACAAGGGGACATGATTGGCTACAGAGATTATAGGTGAGTATGTGTGAATGTGACTGTGCGTGTGCATGTATGCTTTAATAATATTTTACTTTCACAGTGTGTGTGTCTTGTGCTTCTTCGAATATTCTTTTGCAGGTGAACTACAGGTACCAGCACGCCCTTAATGCCCCACATGCTGGTACTTGTTGTTCTCTAAGCACCAGCATGCGGTGGGGTGGGCGGTTATGGAAAATAGAGGGGGACCCCTACTCATTTTGTCCCCTGTATTTCCACAAACAGGACTGGCTCAGTAGAACCTTGTACTGGTTCATACAATACAGGAGACCCATAAGCATTTTTCCCCTGTATTTTAAGAACCAGGACAGGCTGAACAGAGCCCGTGGCTGGTTATGCTTGTGGACGTTATTTTTCAAAAAAAATATTTTTACAGTTTGCTCTTTGTTAACACACAGAACCATGCACTGATCTCAGGGGTCTGTGCATCTGTCTGTGTTACTCGGACCCCCTTAGGCTAGACTCACTATCCTGAAGCAGGAGTATTCAGAAGCAATAGTGTGCGAATCAAACACTCACACTCTGGGGGTCATTCAGACCCGGTCGTTAGCGCCGATGCGCTCGGACCGGGTCGATGGCCCCCACAGAGCATGCCCACGACGGCGACAGCGCCGTCGTGCGCATGCGTGAGACCCGCTACGACAGACAGCGCCGGTCGTAGCGGGTCTCGATCCAAAGGGGGCGAGCTGTCGATGTTGATTGACAGCTCGCCCCGTTTGGAAGGCGGGCCGGGGGGGTGGCAGCCCAAACGGGGGCGTTCCCATGGGAAAGCCTACCGCTTGGGGGCGGCCCCACTGACATCAGTAGTGATATCAGTGGAGAGCTTCCAGCTCAGACAGAGCCGAAAGCTCTCCGGGACTTATGACAAGGGAGACCCTACCCTAGGGTCTCGTCGTAAGCCCCGATGGTCGCGATGGTCTTGACCATCGCGACCATCACCTTAGGCGGTCGTAAGGCTGTGGGTGTTAACCCACAGCCTTACCACCGCAAAGGAGAACGTCTTGAAAATTCAGGACGTCCTCCCCTCATTCAGACCGACCACACGCTCTGTGCGACCGGCTCTGAATGAGGTCCTCTATTACATTGCCCAAGTTCTATGCTCACAATGGCAATACATCTGGATGCGTGTTTTGCCATTGTGAGTTGCTGTTGTGCGAGAAACATGCGAGTTTGCATGTTCTCACACCCTATTGCATAGGGTGAATTCTGAAAATGTGCGCGTATAGCACTTTTTCAAAACTCACACCCTATTACATCTCACCCCTGAAGTAAACTTTTTTTGGCTGACCAAAGGATTTTCTTTTTAACTTACACTGAGGTGCCCGGTAGCTTCTTCTTATTTTTGTTTTACTAAATATTTACCCTTGTATGATGAAAAGTGTCTACTCGCTATTCCTTAAAGTATCTTCCATTAAATGAAGAGAGGCGGAATTTAGAGACTACTCATTAATAAACATAAAACTTATGTCCCAGTCGATAAAAGATTATGACACTTGGACTTATGTTACTTTGTTGTGTTGGCCAACGTGCGACAATCCTGTTGATTGCTACTTTGAGGTACAGGTATATATGTTAAAATACTGTAAATACAGTATGTTGCAGCACTTTACTAGAAACAACTTCTGGTGACTGAGACGAGCCAGATCCCACCGCTGCCACCAGTCTGAACATCCCCAATTACACTGTCGCTCTACGCTCCTCTCTTACTTCCTCCTACGGTCTCTCTCCCAGTGGATGCCATCTCCCAGCTACAGTATTACGATAAACACTCTGAAGCAGTCGCTCGCTGACCTCTGATCCATTTCCAGCTGCCGCCTGACAATATATTTTCATTAGAACTAAACTAAAAATTTCTTAAAGTCTCCAACTTTCCACTTTTTGAGCTTCCCCATTACTTAAAAATCGGCGTCACAGAAACTGGCAGCAATCTGAAAGAATTTCTCTGGATTCTGCATTGATATAAGATGTATGAATTGTCTACTTTATAGCAACTGTAATCTAAGTCAGAGAAAAGCAGAACCAGGAATGGGTCTCTCTCTCTCGTCACCTACAGGATGCATACAATCACTGAATTGCTCTTTTGGCAGAGGACGGACAGTAGCATGACAGAGAATGTACTTTAGGTCAAATATCCAAGTGCGATTTCTCGGTATTTAACCTGGAAGGACGGTCTTCGTCCAGTGTCACGTCGTATAAACACATCAAGCTCCTCATCGCATTAAATTCATCACTTGTCAGAACGTGAGCTCTCGCCAAATCTCTTAAGGCAACATGTTTAGGGCTCTATAAACAACTCTTCCAGAGATAAAACAAATGTCATGATCCCTCCTGTGAGACAGTACTGGTCCCATAAGTTTCATAACTTGTATTCTTAAGACACCTAAAAGCATTGATGTAATCACAAGACAATAACTGCTACTCACTTCCCGGCTTTAAGAGTCTATTAAACAGACAGCAGATTCATCAGGCTGGTATTTTATATGATACCATGTTCATTTCAGTCAGTATTTCATATTAATATCAGGGTTGGGAATTCAACTGAAATCTAATTTCTGTTCTAGAAAAATAAAGTTTATGCAGGATGATTTGCAATCACAAGTAACCCAATCTGCTTCTGAGAGGATCTGTACACTGACCCCACAGAACAGTCCTTTGTCTGAGGCTTTTAGACTCGAATTTCCTCAGAAACGCACATCCTGCAATTACCCCGCTGTGCACATTTACATACCGGCTCCTTGCAGCAGATACTTTAAGTGCAACCTTCCATTTCCATACTATGTAAACAGGAAAACACTAAACATAAAATCAATATTTGTCATTCAATTTGATCCTGTGAGAGACGGTGGAACTCACCTCTGTCCAAGTGAAACATCAGATAAGTTGACATGAGATGGAAAGTCCGTCAGGTTTATGGCTGGATAGGCGTGCAGGGGAACCAGCAGAGTCTCGTCACCCTGGGAACAGGACCATTCGGGTCAGACAATAGATAAGCTCTTGCTTTGCATTGTTAGAATGGTGGATACCGGAGGTTGGGCAGCTCATAAACATATTCCAGAAAAGTGTGACTGGTGCAGCTAATGAGGCTGGTACAGGTACACCTTCCACATAATAACTATGGGAATATTTACCTAGCTGGATGGCTCTATCACTCATTGCATTCCAAGTCACAGCTCGTTCACTAACATGATTAGGTGCTAATTGCACTCAGCCATTTAAACTCTGGCCTGTCGCATGCATGGACAATATTACATATTACACATACATACATATATTACACACCATCTGCACTGTAATCTGGAGAAACAGACCGGAGGGCTCCCCCAACCCCCTTATAACTACCGCACACTCCTAATCCTCACCCAAACGGAACTTTCAGGTTTCCACATAAGACTATGGGGTCTATGGACCTGATTCAGACCCGCTCGCTAAGTTGCGCTCGCTCGCTGTGAGCGATTTTCTCCCATCTGCGCATGCGTAAAATTCGCAGCGCGCGTGCGCAAGCCAGTATTTTCTATCTGATTTTGGTTTCTCGTAAGCCACTATCAGGTCGCTACTTTGAGTGACAGATTGCGCCGTTTGTGGGTGGTAACACGGGAAGGTGCTTGTGAACGGGGGAGTGGTGCTGCAGGCGTGTCAGGCGCCAAAACGCAGTTTAAAGGGCGTGCATAATTAGCAAAGTAGCGTCATTGTACACGTCACCTGCATGTATTTCAGTCCACACAGATCGCAGTGCTTGCGGGGGGGAAAGGCAACCTCAAGGGCTGCGAGCATCTCTGATGGCTCTCGATGTTACCGACTAATCCTACAAATCCCAGAGATGACGTGTGTTGCGAGTGGCTAGGGGGCGTCATTATACACTAGCGAGCGCTCATTGCCGTAGCTCGCTAAGACATACAGGGTGTCTTTTAGCGACGCAGTGCGAGCGCTTAGTTTAAATATCCGGCCCCTTTTTGCCAGCGAGCGATCGCATCTTGCGAGCGGGTCTGAATGAGCTCATATGTACTAAGCCTTGGAGTGAGATAAAGTGGATGGAGATAAAGTACCAACCAAACAGCTCCTAACGGCCATATTTTAAACACAGCCTGTAACATTGCAGTTAGGTATATTATCACCATCCAGTTTATCTCTCTCCAAGGATTAGCAAATAGACCCCTATAGAATGGATCCTTCTCTGAAAATTCCACTAAAGAGTGTTAGTGTTCATCACTACATAAGTCACTTGGTAAAGTATGTGACTATGCGCCTGATTCAGAGCCGGACGCTCAGACAGAGCGCTCGTTCTGAATCAGGGCGTCTTTTTTTTTTTTATGGAGCGGCCTCCTGGCCGCTCGCATTACTGTGGGTTTCCACCCACAGCTAATGCGAGCGGCCAGGAAGATGGTCGCGATGGTCAAGACCATCGCGACCATCGGGCTTGTGGTAGGGTCTCGTGGCCTCAAGCCCCAGAGAGCTTTCGGCTCAAACAGAGCCGAAAGCTCTCCCACTGACATCACTTGTGATGTCAGTGGGGCTGCCCCCAAACGGTAGGCGTTCTCATGGGAATGCCTCCGTTTGGGCAGCCACCCTCCTGGGCCGCCCACCAAAGGGGGCGTGCTGTCATTCAACATCGACAGCACGCCCCCTTTGATGCGAGACCCGGAGCGACGGATTGCCCGTCGTTATCCCGGTCTCGCGCATGCGCACGACAGAGCCGGCTCCGTCGTGCACGTGCGCTCTGGGCCACCATCGACCCGGTTGCGAGCGCTCAGCGCTTGCGACCGGGTCTGAATCAGGCCCTATGTTCTATACTGTAAGAAGCCAATATTTACAAGCATGGTGCAGTCACACAGAAAGGCAAATCCTCTACACATCCCCCATACATACCCCATGCATCTGCCAATTATCCCCAAACACCAGCACACCCCCAATAGGCTCTCCACACATACCCCATATGTACCCCATATGCATCTGCCACATACTGTATCCCCACACACCAGCACAATCCCAATTGGATCTCCATACATTCCCCATATGTACCCCATTCATCTGCTACATATCCCCATACACCTGCACACCCCTAATTGGATTTCCAAACATCCCCCATACTTACCCCCAATGTACCCCATGCATCTGCCCCATATCCACATACACCAGCACACCCCCAATTGGATCTCCACACAACTCCCAAACATCACCCATATGTACCCCATGCATCTGCCACATATCCCCATACACCAGTACACCCACTATACGTCTTACACACATCCCCCAATACATCCCCATGTATACCCCATGCATCTGCCACATATTCCCATACACCTCTAATAGGATCTCCATACATACCCCATGCATCTGCCACATATCTCCATACACCTGTACACCCCTAACAGGATCTCCACACATTCCCCATACATACCCCATGCATCTGCCACATATCCCCATACACCTGTACACCCCAAATATGCCCTACACACATCCCCCAATACATCCCCATGTATACCCCATGCATCTGCCACATATCCTCAAACACCTGTACACTACTAACAAGATCTCCATACATTCCCCATACATACCCCATGCATCTGCCACATATCCCCATACACCTGTACACCCCCAATATGCCCTACACACATACCCCAATACATCCCCAATATATGCCTCATGCATCTGCCACATATCCCCATATATTAGCACACCCCCAATAGGATCTCCACACAAACCCCATACAGTCCCCATACACCTGTCACATATCCCCATACATCTGCATACCCCTAACAGGATCTCTGCACATGCACCATACATCCCCCATATATACCCATTGCATCTGCCAAATATCCCCATACACCTGTACACCCCTAATAGGATCTCCACACATCTCCCATGCATCTGTCACATGTCCCCATTACCTGTACACCCACTATACGTCTTACACACATCCCCCAATACATCCCCATGTATACCCCATGCATCTGCCACATATTCCCATACACCTCTAATAGGATCTCCACACATCCCCCATACATACCCCATGCATCTGCCACATATCTCCATACACCTGTACACCCCTAACAGGATCTCCACACATTCCCCATACATACCCCATGCATCTGACACATATCCCCATACACCTGTACACCCCAAATATACCCTACACATCCCCCAATACATCCCCATGTATACCCCATGCATCTGCCACATATTCCCATACACATCTAATAGGATATCCACACATCCCCCATACATACCCATGCACCTGCTGCGTATCCCCATACACCTGTACACCCCTAACAGGATCTCCACACATTCCCCATACATACCCCATGCATCTGCCACATATCCCCATACACTTGTACACCCCTAATGGGAACTCCACACATCCCCCATGCATCTGCCACATCTCCCCATACACCTGTACACCCCCAATACGTCTTACACACATCCCCCATGTATACCCCACGCATCTGCCACATATCCCCATACACCTGTACACCCCTAATAGGATCTCCACACATCCCCCATACTTACCCCCAATGTACCCCATGCATCTGCCACATATCCCCATACACCAGCACACCCCCAATTGGATCTCGACCCATCCCCTATACTTACCCCATATGTACCCCATGCATCTGCCACATATCCTCATACACCTGCACACCCCCAATAGGATCTCCACACATCCCCCATACATCTGCCACATATCCCCATACACCTGTACATCCCCAATACGTGTTACACACATCCCCCAATACCTTCCCCATGTATACCCCATGCATCTGCCAAATATCCCCATACACCAGCACACCCCCAACAGGATCTCCACACATCCCCCATACACCTCCCATACAGTCATACACCCTCTATACACCCTTACCTTGCAGTGAACACGAATACAATCATAGTAGTATCTCCATTCATCAGGGATGAATTGCACATGAACGGTAAAAGCCAGGCCTGGAACAAGTCTGTTCTGCAGGATATAACATGGAAGAGTCAGTCTGGTCTTGTGTTAATGATGCAACTACAATTAACCAAAACTAAATTATACAAATACAAGTATTATTTAAGACCTATTTAGTATTCATTGTTGCTTTGATTTTAAATTAGGGGCAGATATAAAAGTAATTCTCTGATGTGCGTCCATCTGACGGACGTCCCGATATCTACCAAGGCCCTGCCCTATAATATCAGATTGAGAGCTCACTGGCACAGAGCTCTCTCCCCTATGTCTCATGTCCTTACCCCCTTTATCCACCTGGTATGTCCCTGCCATGGTTCGTGCTGAATGTAATGTTAGTGCGCCATGTCTCCATACACTACCCCATCATATACCCCTCCTTCCTATACTCCCCTGTCCCCCGAATATATTCCAAACTGCCCCGGCACCACATCCACCCACCCTCCTACAACTTCCACCTCCTCTACTACCAGATTAATGTCCCCTTTGCTCCTATTGGTGCTGAATCTGAGTTGGACGCAGACGAAGTTGCGCCTTCTGCCTCGGGCGCATCTGCTTATTTATGCTAATGGCGCTACAATGTCTTTCCCTGGTGTAGATCCGTGCGTCTGAATATGTAAGGAGCGAGACACCCACTGTCAGCGTCCGGAGACGTAGAAATACCGCTTGGTAAGTTTTTAGACGCTACCAACGGTCGCACCATGGAAACTTGCAGCAGCCATACGGAAGGAGCAGTTTCTCTGCCCGACTATGGCCTCCTATGTGAGCGTTTCGGCATCCGTGTACGCAACAGCTTTCCGACACTCCCATAAGATGCGTCTTTTTATCCACCCCTTTACTAACTCCCAGCCACCAGGAACGCCAATCACATATCTGCTACCATGTGTGCAAATCTGAACTGCGACTCTGTACGTACAAAATAAGAACACTTGCGCAGTGCGACACAAGGACAGGTGAAAATCATGGCTCCTCTGCGTCCGTTATCGCTGCTGAGTCTGATTCAGAATCAGACCTATTCTCTCAGTACCACCTCCAGAAAATAAGCCCTCTGCGCCGTGTCAGTCCACTCCATGTTGTCCTCATCTGTCCATGTCATGTCTTACGCTAAATACTTTCTTTATGTTCTGGGATTTGTTCTATTCATTGCATCCATACTTTGCTTATTCTGCCCCACAGTGCAACGTCCTCACTATTACGTGGCCTGAGTGATATTTCTGTATGTTCTGTGACTTGTTCTATTCATTGCATCCATACTTTGCTTATTATGCCCCACTGTACAACGTCCTCATTATTACGTGGCCTGAGTGATATTTCTGTATGTTCTGTGACTTGTTCTATTCATTGCATCCATACTTTGCTTATTATGCCCCACTGTACAACGTCCTCATTATTACGTGGCCTGAGCGATATTTCTGTATGTTCTGTGACTGGTTCTATTCATTGCATCCATACTTTGCTTATTTTGCCCCACTGTACAACGTCCTCATTATTACGTGGCCTGAGTGATATTTCTGTATGTTGGTGATTTGTTCTATTCATTGCATCCATACTTTGCTTATTCCGCCCCACTGTACAACGTCCTCACTATTACGTGGCCTGAGTGATATTTCTGTATGTTCTGTGACTTGTTCTATTCATTGCATCCATACTTTGCTTATTCTGCCACACTGTGCAACGTCCTCACTAGTACGTGGCCTGAGTGATATTTCTGTATGTTCTGTGATTTGTTCTATTCATTGCATCCATACTTTGCTTATTCCGCCCCACTGTACAACGTCCTCACTATTACGTGACCTGAGTGACATTTCTGTATGTTCTGTGACTTGTTCTATTCATTGCATCCATACTTTGCTTATTCCGCCCCACTGTACAACGTCCTCACTATAAGGTGGCCAGAGTGATATTACTGTATGTTCTGTGATTTGTTCTATTCATTGCATCCATACTTTGCTTATTATGCCCCACTGTACAACGTCCTCACTATTACGTGGCCTGAGTGATAATTCTGTATGTTATGCGATTTATTCTATTCATTGCATCCATACTTTGCTTATTCTGCCCCACTGTGCAACATTCTCACTATTACGTGGCCTGAGTGATATTTCTGTATGTTCTGTGACTTGTTCTATTCATTTGATCCATACTTTGCTTATTCTGCCCCACTGTACAACGTCCTCACTATTACGTGGCCTGAGTGATATTTCTGTATGTTGGTGATTTTTTCTATTCATTGCATCCATACTTTGCTTATTCTGCCCAACTGTGCAACGTCCTCACTATTACGTGGCCTGAGAGATAATTCTGTATGTTATGCGATTTGTTCTATTCAGTGCATCCATACTTTGCTTATTCTGCCCCACAGTGCAACATTATCACTATTACGTGGCCTGAGTGATATTTCTGTATGTTCTGTGATTTGTTCTATTCATTGCATCCATACTTTGCTTATTCTGCCCCACTGTACAACGTCCTCACTATTACGTGGCCTGAGTGATATTTCTGTATGCTCTGTGATTTGTTCTATTCATTGCATCCATACTTTGCTTATTCTGCCCCACTGTACAACGTTCTCACTATTACGTGGCCTGAGTGATATTTCTGTATGCTCTGTGATTTGTTCTATTCATTGCATCCATACTTTGCTTATTCTGCCCCACTGTACAACGTCCTCACTATTACGTGACCTGAGTGATATTTCTGTATATTATGTTATTTGTTCTCTTCATTGCATCCATACTTTGCTTATTCTGCCCCACTGTGCAACAAATTCACTATTACGTGGCCTGAGAGATATTTCTGTATGTTCTGTGACTTGTTCTCTTCATTGCATCCATACATTGCTTATTCTGCCCCACTCTGCAACATCCTCACTATTACGTGGCCTGAGAGATATTTCTGTATGTTCTGTGACTTGGTCTATTCATTGCATCCATACTTTGCTTATTATGCCACACTGTGCAACATCCTCACTATTACGTGGCCTGAGTGATATTTCTGTATGTTCTGTGACTTGTTCTATTCATTGCATCCATACTTTGCTTATTCTGCCCCACTGTGCAACATTCTCACTATTACGTGGCCTGAGTAATATTTCTGTATGTTCTATGATTTGTTCTATTCATTGCATCCATACTTTGCTTATTCTGCCCCACTGTACAACGTCCTCACTATTACGTGGCCTGAGTGATATTTCTGTATGTTCTGAGATTTGTTCTATTCATTGCATCCATACTTTGCTTATTCTGCCCCACTGTACAACGTCCTCACTATTACGTGGCCTGAGTGATAATTCAGTATGTCATGTGATTTGTTCTATTCATTGCATCCATACTTTGCTTATTCCGCCCCACTGTACAACGTCCTCACTATAAGGTGGCCTAAGTGATATTACTGTATGTTCTGTGATTTGTTCTATTCATTGCATCCATACTTTGCTTATTCTGCCCCACTGTACAATGTCCTCACTATTACGTGGCCTGAGTGATATTTCTGTATGTTGGTGATTTTTTCTATTCATTGCATCCATACTTTGCTTATTCTGCCCCACTGTGCAACGTCCTCACTATTACGTGGCCTGAGTGATAATTCTGTATGTTATGCGATTTGTTCTATTCATTGCATCCATACTTTGCTTATTCTGCCCCACAGTGCAACATTATCACTATTACGTGGCCTGAGTGATATTTCTGTATGTTTTGTGATTTGGTCTATTCATTGCATCCATACTTTGCTTACTATGCCACACTGTGCAACATCCTCACTATTACGTGGCCTGAGTGATATTTCTGTATGTTCTGTGACTTGTTCTATTCATTGCATCCATACTTTGCTTATTGCGCCCCACTGTACAACGTCCTCACTATAAGGTGGCCTGAGTGATATTACTGTATGTTCTGTGATTTGTTCTATTCATTTGATCCATACTTTGCTTATTCTGCCCCACTGTACAACGTCCTCACTATTATGTGGCCTGAGTGATATTTCTGTATGTTGGTGATTTTTTCTATTCATTGCATCCATACTTTGCTTATTCTGCCCAACTGTGCAACGTCCTCACTATTACGTGGCCTGAGTGATAATTCTGTATGTTATGCGATTTGTTCTATTCAGTGCATCCATACTTTGCTTATTCTGCCCCACAGTGCAACATTATCACTATTACGTGGCCTGAGTAATATTTCTGTATGTTCTATGATTTGTTCGATTCATTGCATCCATACTTTGCTTATTCTGCCCCACTGTACAACGTTCTCACTATTACGTAGCCTGAGTGATATTTCTGTATGTTCTGTGATTTGTTCTATTCATTGCATCCATACTTTGCTTATTCTGCCCCACTGTACAACGTCCTCACTATTACGTGGCCTGAGTGATATTTCTGTATGTTCTGAGATTTGTTCTATTCATTGCATCCATACTTTGCTTATTCTGCCCCACTGTACAACGTCCTCACTATTACGTGGCCTGAGTGATAATTCGGTATGTCATGTGATTTGTTCTATTCATTGCATCCATACTTTGCTTATTCTGCCCCACTCTGCAACATCCTCACTATTACGTGGCCTGAGAGATATTTCTGTATGTTCTGTGACTTGGTCTATTCATTGCATCCATACTTTGCTTATTCTGCCCCACTGTACAACGTCCTCACTATTACGTGGCCTGAGTGATATTTCTGTATGTTCTGTGATTTGTTCTATTCATTGCATCCATACTTTGCTTATTATGCCCCACTGTAGAACATCCTCACTATTACGTGGCCTGAGTGATAATTCTGTATGTTATGCGATTTGTTCTATTCATTGCATCCATACTTTGCTTATTCTGCCCCACTGTGCAACATTCTCACTATTACGTGGCCTGAGTGATATTTCTGTATGTTCTGTGACTTGTTCTATTCATTTGATCCATACTTTGCTTATTCTGCCCCACTGTACAACGTCCTCACTATTACGTGGCCTGAGTGATATTTCTGTATGTTGGTGATTTTTTCTATTCATTGCATCCATACTTTGCTTATTCTGCCCCACTGTACAACGTCCTCACTATTACGTGGCCTGAGTGATATTTCTGTATGTTCTGTGATTTGTTCTATTCATTGCATCCATACTTTGCTTATTCTGCCCCACTGTACAACGTCCTCACTATTACGTGGCCTGAGTGATATTTCTGTATGTTCTGAGATTTGTTCTATTCATTGCATCCATACTTTGCTTATTCTGCCCCACTGTACAACATCCTCACTATTACGTGGCCTGAGTGATAATTCAGTATGTCATGTGATTTGTTCTATTCATTGCATCCATACTTTGCTTATTCTGCCCCACTCTGCAACATCCTCACTATTACGTGGCCTGAGTGACATTTCTGTATGTTCTGTGACATGTTCTATTCATTGCATCCATACTTTGCTTATTCTGCCCCATTGTACAACGTCCTCACTATTACGTGGCCTGAGTGATATTTCTGTATGTTCTGTGACTTGTTCTATTCATTGCATCCATACTTTGCTTATTCTGCCCCACTCTGCAACATCCTCACTATTACGTGGCCTGAGAGATATTTCTGTATGTTCTGTGACTTGGTCTATTCATTGCATCCATACTTTGCTTATTCTGCCCCACTGTACAACGTCCTCACTATTACGTGGCCTGAGTGATATTTCTGTATGTTCTGTGATTTGTTCTATTCATTACATCCATACTTTGCTTATTCCGCCCCACTGTACAACGTCCTCACTATTACGTGACCTGAGTGACATTTCTGTATGTTCTGTGACTTGTTCTATTCATTGCATCCATACTTTGCTTATTCCGCCCCACTGTACAACGTCCTCACTATAAGGTGGCCTAAGTGATATTACTGTATGTTCTGTGATTTGTTCTATTCATTGCATCCATACTTTGCTTATTATGCCCCACTGTACAACGTCCTCACTATTACGTGGCCTGAGTGATAATTCTGTATGTTATGCGATTTGTTCTATTCATTGCATCCATACTTTGCTTATTCTGCCCCACTGTGCAACATTCTCACTAATACGTGGCCTGAGTGATATTTTTGTATGTTCTGTGACTTGTTCTATTCATTTGATCCATACTTTGCTTATTCTGCCCCACTGTACAATGTCCTCACTATTACGTGGCCTGAGTGATATTTCTGTATGTTGGTGATTTTTTCTATTCATTGCATCCATACTTTGCTTATTCTGCCCCACTGTGCAACGTCCTCACTATTACGTGGCCTGAGTGATAATTCTGTATGTTATGCGATTTGTTCTATTCATTGCATCCATACTTTGCTTATTCTGCCCCACAGTGCAACATTATCACTATTACGTGGCCTGAGTGATATTTCTGTATGTTCTGTGATTTGGTCTATTCATTGCATCCATACTTTGCTTACTATGCCACACTGTGCAACATCCTCACTATTACGTGGCCTGAGTGATATTTCTGTATGTTCTGTGACTTGTTCTATTCATTGCATCCATACTTTGCTTATTGCGCCCCACTGTACAACGTCCTCACTATAAGGTGGCCTGAGTGATATTACTGTATGTTCTGTGATTTGTTCTATTCATTGCATCCATACTTTGCTTATTCTGCCCCACTGTGCAACATTCTCACTATTACGTGGCCTGAGTGATATTTCTGTATATTCTGTGACTTGTTCTATTCATTTGATCCATACTTTGCTTATTCTGCCCCACTGTACAACGTCCTCACTATTATGTGGCCTGAGTGATATTTCTGTATGTTGGTGATTTTTTCTATTCATTGCATCCATACTTTGCTTATTCTGCCCAACTGTGCAACGTCCTCACTATTACGTGGCCTGAGTGATAATTCTGTATGTTATGCGATTTGTTCTATTCAGTGCATCCATACTTTGCTTATTCTGCCCCACAGTGCAACATTATCACTATTACGTGGCCTGAGTAATATTTCTGTATGTTCTATGATTTGTTCTATTCATTGCATCCATACTTTGCTTATTCTGCCCCACTGTACAACGTCCTCACTATTACGTGGCCTGAGTGATATTTCTGTATGTTCTGAGATTTGTTCTATTCATTGCATCCATACTTTGCTTATTCTGCCCCACTGTACAACGTCCTCACTATTACGTGGCCTGAGTGATAATTCGGTATGTCATGTGATTTGTTCTATTCATTGCATCCATACTTTGCTTATTCTGCCCCACTCTGCAACATCCTCACTATTACGTGGCCTGAGAGATATTTCTGTATGTTCTGTGACTTGGTCTATTCATTGCATCCATACTTTGCTTATTCTGCCCCACTGTACAACGTCCTCACTATTACGTGGCCTGAGTGATATTTCTGTATGTTCTGTGATTTGTTCTATTCATTGCATCCATACTTTGCTTATTCCACCCCACTGTACAACGTCCTCACTATTACGTGACCTGAGTGACATTTCTGTATGTTCTGTGACTTGTTCTATTCATTGCATCCATACTTTGCTTATTCCGCCCCACTGTACAACGTCCTCACTATAAGGTGGCCTGAGTGATATTACTGTATGTTCTGTGATTTGTTCTATTCATTGCATCCATACTTTGCTTATTATGCCCCACTGTAGAACATCCTCACTATTACGTGGCCTGAGTGATAATTCTGTATGTTATGCGATTTGTTCTATTCATTGCATCCATACTTTGCTTATTCTGCCCCACTGTGCAACATTCTCACTATTACGTGGCCTGAGTGATATTTCTGTATGTTCTGTGACTTGTTCTATTCATTTGATCCATACTTTGCTTATTCTGCCCCACTGTACAACGTCCTCACTATTACGTGGCCTGAGTGATATTTCTGTATGTTGGTGATTTTTTCTATTCATTGCATCCATACTTTGCTTATTCTGCCCCACTGTACAACGTCCACACTATAAGGTGGCCTGAGTGATATTACTGTATGTTCTGTGATTTGTTCTATTCATTGCATCCATACTTTGCTTATTCTGCCCCACTGTGCAACATTCTCACTATTACGTGGCCTGAGAGATATTTCTGTATGTTCTGTGACTTGGTCTATTCATTGCATCCATACTTTGCTTATTATGCCCCACTGTACATCCTCACTATTACGTGGCCTGAGTGATATTTCTGTATGTTCTGTGACTTGGTCTATTCATTGCATCCATACTTTGCTTATTCTGCCCCACTGTACAACGTCCTCACTATTACGTGGCCTGAGTGATATTTCTGTATATTCTGTGACTTGTTCTATTCATTGCATCCATACTTTGCTTATTCTGCCCCACTCTGCAACATCCTCACTATTACGTGGCCTGAGTGATATTTCTGTATGTTCTGTGACTTGTTCTTTTCATTTGATCCATACTTTGCTTATTCTGCCCCACTGTACAACGTTCTCACTATTACGTGGCCTGAGTGATATTTCTGTATGTTCTGTGATTTGTTCTATTCATTGCATCCATACTTTGCTTATTCTGCCCCACAGTGCAACGTCCTCACTATTACGTGGCCTGAGTGATATTTCTGTATGTTCTGTGATTTGTTCTATTCATTGCATCCATACTTTGCTTATTCTTCCCCACAGTGCAACGTCCTCACTATTACGTGGCCTGAGTGATATTTCTGTATGCTCTGTGATTTGTTCTATTCATTGCATCCATACTTTGCTTATTCTGCCCCACTGTACAACGTCCTCACTATTACGTGACCTGAGTGATATTTCTGTATATTATTTTATTTGTTCTCTTCATTGCCTCCATACTTTGCTTATTCTGCCTCACTGTGCAACAAATTCACTATTACGTGGCCTGAGAGATATTTCTGTATGTTCTGTGACTTGGTCTATTCATTGCATCCATACTTTGCTTATTATGCCCCACTGTACATCCTCACTATTACGTGGCCTGAGTGATATTTCTGTATGTTCTGTGACTTGTTCTATTCATTGCATCCATACTTTGCTTATTCTGCCCCACTGTGCAACATTCTCACTATTACGTGGCCTGAGTGACATTTCTGTATGTTATGCGATTTGTTCTATTCATTGCATCCATACTTTGCTTATTCTGCCCCACTGTGCAACAAATTCACTATTACGTGGCCTGAGAGATATTTCTGTATGTTCTGTGACTTGTTCTCTTCATTGCATCCATACATTGCTTATTCTGCCCCACTCTGCAACATCCTCACTATTACGTGGCCTGAGAGATAATTCTGTATGTTCTGTGACTTGGTCTATTCATTGCATCCATACTTTGCTTATTATGCCACACTGTTCAACATCCTCACTATTACGTGGCCTGAGTGATATTTCTGTATGTTCTGTGACTTGTTCTATTCATTGCATCCATACTTTGCTTATTCTGCCCCACTGTACAACGTCCTCACTATTACGTGGCCTGAGTGATAATTCGGTATGTCATGTGATTTGTTCTATTCATTGCATCCATACTTTGCTTATTCTGCCCCACTGTGCAACATTCTCACTATTACGTGGCCTGAGTAATATTTCTGTATGTTCTATGATTTGTTCTATTCATTGCACCCATACTTTGCTTATTCTGCCCCACTGTACAACATTCTCACTATTATGTAGCCTGAGTGATATTTCTGTATGTTCTGTGATTTGTTCTATTCATTGCATCCATACTTTGCTTATTCTGCCCCACTGTACAACGTCCTCACTATTACGTGGCCTGAGTGATATTTCTGTATGTTCTGAGATTTGTTCTATTCATTGCATCCATACTTTGCTTATTCTGCCCCACTGTACAACGTCCTCACTATTACGTGGCCTGAGTGATAATTCGGTATGTCATGTGATTTGTTCTATTCATTGCATCCATACTTTGCTTATTCTGCCCCACTCTGCAACATCCTCACTATTACGTGGCCTGAGTGACATTTCTGTATGTTCTGTGACTTGTTCTCTTCATTGCATCCATACTTTGCTTATTCTGCCCCACTGTACAACGTCCTCACTATTACGTGGCCTGAGAGATATTTCTGTATGTTCTGTGACTTGTTCTATTCATTGCATCCATACTTTGCTTATTATGCCCCACTGTAGAACGTCCTCACTATTACGTGGCCTGAGTGATAATTCTGTATGTTATGCGATTTGTTCTATTCATTGCATCCATACTTTGCTTATTCTGCCCCACTGTGCAACATTCTCACTATTACGTGGCCTGAGTGATATTTCTGTATGTTCTGTGACTTGTTCTATTCATTTGATCCATACTTTGCTTATTCTGCCCCATTGTACAACGTCCTCACTATTACGTGGCCTGAGTGATATTTCTGTATGTTGGTGATTTTTTCTATTCATTGCATCCATACTTTGCTTATTCTGCCCCACTGTGCAACGTCCTCACTATTACGTGGCCTGAGTGATAATTCTGTATGTTATGCGATTTGTTCTATTCATTGCATCCATACTTTGCTTATTCTGCCCCACAGTGCAACATTCTCACTATTACGTGGCCTGAGTAATATTTCTGTATGTTCTATGATTTGTTCTATTCTTTGCATCCATACTTTGCTTATTCTGCCCCACTGTACAATGTCCTCACTATTACGTGGCCTGAGTGATATTTCTGTATGTTCTGTGATTTGTTCTATTCTTTGCATCCGTACTTTGCTTATTCTGCCCCACTGTACAACGTCCTCACTATTACGTGGCCTGAGTGATATTTCTGTATGTTGGTGATTTTTTCGATTCATTGCATCCATACTTTGTTTATTCTGCCCCACTGTGCAACGTCCTCACTATTACGTGGCCTGAGTGATAATTCTGTATGTTATGCGATTTGTTCTATTCATTGCATCCATACTTTGCTTATTCTGCCCCACTGTGCAACATTCTCACTGTTACGTGGCCTGAGTGATATTTCTGTATGTTCTGTGACTTGTCCTATTCATTTGATCCATACTTGGCTTATTCTGCCCCACTGTACAACGTCCTCACTATTACGTGGCCTGAGTGATATTTCTGTATGTTGGTGATTTTTTCTATTCATTGCATCCATTCTTTGCTTATTCTGCCCCACTGTGCAACGTCCTCACTATTACGAGGCCTGAGTGATAATTCTGTATGTTCTGTGATTTGTTCTATTCATTGCATCCATACTTTGCTTATTCTGCCCCACAGTGCAACATTATCACTATTACGTGGCCTGAGTGATATTTCTGTATGTTCTGTGATTTGATCTATTCATTGCATCCATACTTTGCTTATTCTGCCCCACTGAACAACGTCCTCACTATTACGTGGCCTGAGTGATATTTCAGTATGCTCTGTGATTTGTTCTATTCATTGCATCCATACTTTGCTTATTCTGCCCCACTGTACAACGTTCTCACTATTACGTGGCCTGAGTGATATTTCTGTATGCTCTGTGATTTGTTCTATTCATTGCATCCATACTTTGCTTATTCCGCCCCACTGTACAACGTTCTCACTATTACGTGGCCTGAGTGATATTTCTGTATATTCTGTGACTTGTTCTCTTCATTGCATCCATACTTTGCTTATTCTGCCCCACTCTGCAACATCCTCACTATTACGTGGCCTGAGTGATATTTCTGTATGTTCTGTGACTTTGTCTATTCATTGCATCCATACTTTGCTTATTCTGCCCCACTGTACAACGTCCTCACTATTACGTGGCCTGAGTGATATTTCTGTATGTTCTGTGACTTGTTCTCTTCATTGCATCCATACTTTGCTTATTCTGCCCCACTGTGCAACAAATTCACTATTACGTGGCCTGAGAGATATTTCTGTATGTTCTGTGACTTGGTCTATTCATTGCATCCATACTTTGCTTATTATGCCCCACTGTACATCCTCACTATTACGTGGCCTGAGTGATATTTCTGTATGTTCTTGGACTTGGTCTATTCATTGCATCCATACTTTGCTTATTCTGCCCCACTGTACAACGTCCTCACTATTACGTGGCCTGAGTGATATTTCTGTATATTCTGTGACTTGTTCTATTCATTGCATCCATACTTTGCTTATTCTGCCCCACTGTGCAACATTCTCACTATTACGTGGCCTGAGAGATATTTCTGTATGTTCTGTGACTTGTTCTCTTCATTGCATCCATACATTGCTTATTCTGCCCCACTGTACAACGTCCTCACTATTACGTGGCCTAAGTGACATTTCTGTATGTTCTGTGACTTGTTCTATTCATTGCATCCATACTTTGCTTATTCTGCCCCACTCTGCAACATCCTCACTATTACGTGGCCTGAGTGATATTTCTGTATGTTCTGTGACTTGTTCTTTTCATTTGATCCATACTTTGCTTATTCTGCCCCACTGTACAACGTTCTCACTATTACGTGGCCTGAGTGATATTTCTGTATGTTCTGTGATTTCTTCTATTCATTGCATCCATACTTTGCTTATTCTGCCCCACTGTGCAACGTCCTCACTATTACGTGGCCTGAGTGATATTTCTGTATGTTCTGTGATTTGTTCTATTCATTGCATCCATACTTTGCTTATTCTGCCCCACAGTGCAACGTCCTCACTATTACGTGGCCTGAGTGATATTTCTGTATGCTCTGTGATTTGTTCTATTCATTGCATCCATACTTTGCTTATTCTGCCCCACTGTACAACGTCCTCACTATTACGTGACCTGAGTGATATTTCTGTATATTATTTTATTTGTTCTCTTCATTGCCTCCATACTTTGCTTATTCTGCCTCACTGTGCAACAAATTCACTATTACGTGGCCTGAGAGATATTTCTGTATGTTCTGTGACTTGGTCTATTCATTGCATCCATACTTTGCTTATTATGCCCCACTGTACATCCTCACTATTACGTGGCCTGAGTGATATTTCTGTATGTTCTGTGACTTGTTCTATTCATTGCATCCATACTTTGCTTATTCTGCCCCACTGTGCAACATTCTCACTATTACGTGGCCTGAGTGACATTTCTGTATGTTATGCGATTTGTTCTATTCATTGCATCCATACTTTGCTTATTCTGCCCCACTGTGCAACAAATTCACTATTACGTGGCCTGAGAGATATTTCTGTATGTTCTGTGACTTGTTCTCTTCATTGCATCCATACATTGCTTATTCTGCCCCACTCTGCAACATCCTCACTATTACGTGGCCTGAGAGATATTTCTGTATGTTCTGTGACTTGGTCTATTCATTGCATCCATACTTTGCTTATTATGCCACACTGTGCAACATCCTCACTATTACGTGGCCTGAGTGATATTTCTGTATGTTCTGTGACTTGTTCTATTCATTGCATCCATACTTTGCTTATTCTGCCCCACTGTGCAACATTCTCACTATTACGTGGCCTGAGTAATATTTCTGTATGTTCTATGATTTGTTCTATTCATTGCACCCATACTTTGCTTATTCTGCCCCACTGTACAACATTCTCACTATTACGTAGCCTGAGTGATATTTCTGTATGTTCTGTGATTTGTTCTATTCATTGCATCCATACTTTGCTTATTCTGCCCCACTGTACAACGTCCTCACTATTACGTGGCCTGAGTGATATTTCTGTATGTTCTGAGATTTGTTCTATTCATTGCATCCATACTTTGCTTATTCTGCCCCACTGTACAACGTCCTCACTATTACGTGGCCTGAGTGATAATTCGGTATGTCATGTGATTTGTTCTATTCATTGCATCCATACTTTGCTTATTCTGCCCCACTCTGCAACATCCTCACTATTACGTGGCCTGAGTGATATTTCTGTATGCTCTGTGATTTGTTCTATTCATTGCATCCATACTTTGCTTATTCTGCCCCACTGTACAACGTCCTCACTATTACGTGACCTGAGTGATATTTCTGTATATTATTTTATTTGTTCTCTTCATTGCCTCCATACTTTGCTTATTCTGCCTCACTGTGCAACAAATTCACTATTACGTGGCCTGAGAGATATTTCTGTATGTTCTGTGACTTGGTCTATTCATTGCATCCATACTTTGCTTATTATGCCACACTGTACATTCTCACTATTACGTGGCCTGAGTTATATTTCTGTATGTTCTGTGACTTGTTCTATTCATTGCATCCATACTTTGCTTATTCTGCCCCACTGTGCAACATTCTCACTATTACGTGGCCTGAGTGACATTTCTGTATGTTATGCGATTTGTTCTATTCATTGCATCCATACTTTGCTTATTCTGCCCCACTGTGCAACAAATTCACTATTACGTGGCCTGAGAGATATTTCTGTATGTTCTGTGACTTGTTCTCTTCATTGCATCCATACATTGCTTATTCTGCCCCACTCTGCAACATCCTCACTATTACGTGGCCTGAGAGATATTTCTGTATGTTCTGTGACTTGGTCTATTCATTGCATCCATACTTTGCTTATTATGCCACACTGTGCAACATCCTCACTATTACGTGGCCTGAGTGATATTTCTGTATGTTCTGTGACTTGTTCTATTCATTGCATCCATACTTTGCTTATTCTGCCCCACTGTGCAACATTCTCACTATTACGTGGCCTGAGTAATATTTCTGTATGTTCTATGATTTGTTCTATTCATTGCACCCATACTTTGCTTATTCTGCCCCACTGTACAACATTCTCACTATTACGTAGCCTGAGTGATATTTCTGTATGTTCTGTGATTTGTTCTATTCATTGCATCCATACTTTGCTTATTCTGCCCCACTGTACAACGTCCTCACTATTACGTGGCCTGAGTGATATTTCTGTATGTTCTGAGATTTGTTCTATTCATTGCATCCATACTTTGCTTATTCTGCCCCACTGTACAACGTCCTCACTATTACGTGGCCTGAGTGATAATTCGGTATGTCATGTGATTTGTTCTATTCATTGCATCCATACTTTGCTTATTCTGCCCCACTCTGCAACATCCTCACTATTACGTGGCCTGAGTGACATTTCTGTATGTTCTGTGACTTGTTCTCTTCATTGCATCCATACTTTGCTTATTCTGCCCCACTGTACAACGTCCTCACTATTACGTGGCCTGAGAGATATTTCTGTATGTTCTGTGACTTGTTCTATTCATTGCATCCATACTTTGCTTATTCCGCCCCACTGTACAACGTCCTCACTATAAGGTGGCCTGAGTGATATTACTGTATGTTCTGTGATTTGTTCTATTCATTGCATCCATACTTTGCTTATTATGCCCCACTGTAGAACGTCCTCTCTATTACGTGGCCTGAGTGATAATTCTGTATGTTATGCGATTTGTTCTATTCATTGCATCCATACTTTGCTTATTCTGCCCCACTGTACAACGTTCTCATTATTACATGACCTGAGTGATATTTCTGTATATTATGTTATTTGTTCTCTTCATTGCATCCATACTTTGCTTATTCTGCCCCACTGTGCAACAAATTCACTATTACGTGGCCTGAGAGATATTTCTGTATGTTCTGTGACTTGGTCTATTCATTGCATCCATACTTTGCTTATTATGCCCTACTGTACATCCTCACTATTACGTGGCCTGAGTGATATTTCTGTATGTTCTGTGACTTGGTCTATTCATTGCATCCATACTTTGTTTATTCTGCCCCACTGTACAACGTCCTCACTATTACGTGGCCTGAGTGATATTTCTGTATATTCTGTGACTTGTTCTATTCATTGCATCAATACTTTGCTTATTCTGCCCCACTGTGCAACATTCTCACTATTACGTGGCCTGAGTGACATTTCTGTATGTTATGCGATTTGTTCTATTCATTGCATCCATACTTTGCTTATTCTGTCCCACTGTGCAACAAATTCACTATTACGTGGCCTGAGAGATATTTCTGTATGTTCTGTGACTTGTTCTCTTCATTGCATCCATACATTGCTTATTATGCCCCACTGTACAACGTCCTCGCTATTACGTGGCCTAAGTGACATTTCTGTATGTTCTGTGACTTGTTCTATTCATTGCATCCATACTTTGCTTATTCTGCCCCACTGTGCAACATTCTCACTATTACGTGGCCTGAGTAATATTTCTGTATGTTCTATGATTTGTTCTATTCATTGCATCCATACTTTGCTTATTCTGCCCCACTGTGCAACGTCCTCACTATTACGTGGCCTGAGTGACATTTCTGTATGTTATGTGACTTGTTCTATTCATTGCATCCATACTTTGCTTATTCTGCCCCACTGTGCAACATCCTCACTATTACGTGGCCTGAGTGACATTTCTGTATGTTCTGTGACTTGTTCTATTCATTGCATCCATACTTTGCTTATTCTGCCCCACTGTACAACATCCTCACTATTACGTGGCCTGAGTGACATTTCTGTATGTTCTGTGACTTGTTCTATTCATTGCATCCATACTTTGCTTATTCTGCAGCACTGTACAACGTCCTCACTATTACGTGGCCTGAGTGATATTTCTGTATGTTCTGTGACTTGTTCTTTTCATTTGATCCATACTTTGCTTATTCTGCCCCACTGTACAACGTCCTCACTATGACGTGGCCTGAGTGATATATTACTGTATGTTCTGTGATTTGTTCTATTCATTTGATCCATACTTTGCTTATTCTGCCCCACTGTACAACGTCCTCACTATTACGTAGCCTGAGTGATATTTCTGTATGTTCTGTGATTTGTTCTATTCATTAAATCCATACTTTGCTTATTCTGCCCCACTGTACAACGTCCTCACTATTACGTCGCCTGAGTGATATTTCTGTATGTTGGTGATTTTTTCTATTCATTGCATCCATACTTTGTTTATTCTGCCCCACTGTGCAACGTCCTCACTATTACGTGGCCTGAGTGATATTTCTGTATGTTCTGTGATTTGTTCTATTCATTGCATCCATACTTTGCTTATTCTGCCCCACTGTGCAACGTTCTTACTATTACGTGGCCTGAGTGACATTTCTGTATGTTGGTGATTTGTTCTATTCATTGCATCCATGCTTTGCTTATTCTGTCCCACTGTACAACGTCCTCACTATTACGTGGCCTGAGTGATATTTCTGTATGTTGATTTTTTATATTCATTGCATCCATACTTTGCTTATTCTGCCCCACTGTGCAACGTCCTCACTATTACGTGGCCTGAGTGATAATTCTGTATGTTATGCGATTTGTTCTATTCATTGCATCCATACTTTGCTTATTCTGCCCCACAGTACAACATTATCACTATTACGTGGCCTGAGTGATAATTCTGTAAGTTATGTGACTTGTTCTCTTCATTGCATCCATACTTTGCTTATTCTGCCCCACTGTACAACGTCCTCACTATTACGTGACCTGAGTAACATTTCTGTATGTTCTGTGACTTGTTCTATTCATTGCATCCATACTTTGCTTATTCCGCCCCACTGTACAACGTCCTCACTATAAGGTGGCCTGAGTGATAATTCTGTATGTTATGCGATTTGTTCTATTCATTGCATCCATACTTAGCTTATTCTGCCCCACTGTGCAACATTCTCACTATTACGTGGCCTGAGTGATATTTCTGTATGTTCTGTGACTTGTTCTATTCATTTGATCCATACTTTGCTTATTCTGCCCCATTGTACAACGTCCTCACTATTACGTGGCCTGAGTGATATTTCTGTATGTTGGTGATTTTTTCTATTCATTGCATCCATACTTTGCTTATTCTGCCCCACTGTGCAACGTCCTCACTATTACGTGGCCTGAGTGATAATTCTGTATGTTATGCGATTTGTTCTATTCATTGCATCCATACTTTGCTTATTCTGCCCCACAGTGCAACATTATCACTATTACGTGGCCTGAGTGATATTTCTGTATGTTCTGTGATTTGGTCTATTCATTGCATCCATACTTTGCTTACTATGCCACACTGTACAACATCCTCACTATTACGTGGCCTGAGTGATATTTCAGTATGTTCTGTGACTTGTTCTATTCATTGCATCCATACTTTGCTTATTCTCCCACTGTGCAACATTCTCACTATTACGTGGCCTGAGTGATATTTCTGTATGTTCTGTGATTTTTTCTATTTATTGCATCCATACTTTGCTTATTCTGCCCCACTGTACAATGTCCTCACTATTACGTGGCCTGAGTGATAATTCTGTATGTTATGCGATTTGTTCTATTCATTGCATCCATACTTTGCTTATTCTGCCCCATTGTGCAACGTCCTCACTATTACGTGGCCTGAGTGATAATTCTGTATGTTATGCGATTTGTTCTATTCATTGCATCCATACTTTGCTTATTCTGCCCCACTGTGCAACATTCTCACTGTTACGTGGCCTGAGTGATATTTCTGTATGTTCTGTGACTTGTTCTATTCATTTGATCCATACTTGGCTTATTCTGCCCCACTGTACAACGTCCTCTCTATTACGTGGCCTGAGTGATATTTCTGTATGTTGGTGATTTTTTCTATTCATTGCATCCATACTTTGCTTATTCTGCCCCACTGTGCAACGTCCTCACTATTACGTGGCCTGAGTGATAATTCTGTATGTTCTGTGATTTGTTCTATTCATTGCATCCATACTTTGCTTATTCTGCCCCACAGTGCAACATTATCACTATTACATGGCCTGAGTGATATTTCTGTATGTTCTGTGATTTGATCTATTCATTGCATCCATACTTTGCTTATTCTGCCCCACTGTACAACGTCCTCACTATTACGTGGCCTGAGTGATATTTCAGTATGCTCTGTGATTTGTTCTATTCATTGCATCCATACTTTGCTTATTCTGCCCCACTGTACAACGTTCTCATTATTACGTGACCTGAGTGATATTTCTGTATATTATGTTATTTGTTCTCTTCATTGCATCCATACTTTGCTTATTCTGCCCCACTGTGCAACAAATTCACTATTACGTGGCCTGAGAGATATTTCTGTATGTTCTGTGACTTGGTCTATTCATTGCATCCATACTTTGCTTATTATGCCCTACTGTACATCCTCACTATTACGTGGCCTGAGTGATATTTCTGTATGTTCTGTGACTTGGTCTATTCATTGCATCCATACTTTGTTTATTCTGCCCCACTGTACAACGTCCTCACTATTACGCGGCCTGAGTGATATTTCTGTATATTCTGTGACTTGTTCTATTCATTGCATCCATACTTTGCTTATTCTGCCCCACTGTGCAACATTCTCACTATTACGTGGCCTGAGTGACATTTCTGTATGTTATGCGATTTGTTCTATTCATTGCATCCATACTTTGCTTATTCTGTCCCACTGTGCAACAAATTCACTATTACGTGGCCTGAGAGATATTTCTGTATGTTCTGTGACTTGTTCTCTTCATTGCATCCATACATTGCTTATTCTGCCCCACTGTACAACGTCCTCACTATTACGTGGCCTAAGTGACATTTCTGTATGTTCTGTGACTTGTTCTATTCATTGCATCCATACTTTGCTTATTCTGCCCCACTCTGCAACATCCTCACTATTACGTGGCCTGAGAGATATTTCTGTATGTTCTGTGACTTGGTCTATTCATTGCATCCATACTTTGCATATTATGCCACACTGTGCAACATCCTCACTATTACGTGGCCTGAGTGATATTTCTCTATGTTCTGTGACTTGTTCTATTCATTGCATCCATACTTTGCTTATTCTGCCCCACTGTGCAACATTCTCACTATTACGTGGCCTGAGTAATATTTCTGTATGTTCTATGATTTGTTCCATTCATTGCATCCATACTTTGCTTATTCTGCCCCACTATGCAACGTCCTCACTATTACGTGGCCTGAGTGACATTTCTGTATGTTCTGTGACTTGTTCTATTCATTGCATCCATACTTTGCTTATTCTGCCCCACTGTACAACATCCTCACTATTACGTGGCCTGAGTGACATTTCTGTATGTTCTGTGACTTGTTCTATTCATTGCATCCATACTTTGCTTATTCTGCAGCACTGTACAACGTCCTCACTATTACGTGGCCTGAGTGATATTTCTGTATGTTCTGTGACTTGTTCTTTTCATTTGATCCATACTTTGCTTATTCTGCCCCACTGTACAACGTCCTCACTATGACGTGGCCTGAGTGATATATTACTGTATGTTCTGTGATTTGTTCTATTCATTTGATCCATACTTTGCTTATTCTGCCCCACTGTACAACGTCCTCACTATTACGTAGCCTGAGTGATATTTCTGTATGTTCTGTGATTTGTTCTATTCATTAAATCCATACTTTGCTTATTCTGCCCCACTGTACAACGTCCTCACTATTACGTCGCCTGAGTGATATTTCTGTATGTTGGTGATTTTTTCTATTCATTGCATCCATACTTTGTTTATTCTGCCCCACTGTGCAACGTCCTCACTATTACGTGGCCTGAGTGATATTTCTGTATGTTCTGTGATTTGTTCTATTCATTGCATCCATACTTTGCTTATTCTGCCCCACTGTGCAACGTTCTTACTATTACGTGGCCTGAGTGACATTTCTGTATGTTGGTGATTTGTTCTATTCATTGCATCCATGCTTTGCTTATTCTGTCCCACTGTACAACGTCCTCACTATTACGTGGCCTGAGTGATATTTCTGTATGTTGATTTTTTATATTCATTGCATCCATACTTTGCTTATTCTGCCCCACTGTGCAACGTCCTCACTATTACGTGGCCTGAGTGATAATTCTGTATGTTATGCGATTTGTTCTATTCATTGCATCCATACTTTGCTTATTCTGCCCCACAGTACAACATTATCACTATTACGTGGCCTGAGTGATAATTCTGTAAGTTATGTGACTTGTTCTCTTCATTGCATCCATACTTTGCTTATTCTGCCCCACTGTACAACGTCCTCACTATTACGTGACCTGAGTAACATTTCTGTATGTTCTGTGACTTGTTCTATTCATTGCATCCATACTTTGCTTATTCCGCCCCACTGTACAACGTCCTCACTATAAGGTGGCCTGAGTGATAATTCTGTATGTTATGCGATTTGTTCTATTCATTGCATCCATACTTAGCTTATTCTGCCCCACTGTGCAACATTCTCACTATTACGTGGCCTGAGTGATATTTCTGTATGTTCTGTGACTTGTTCTATTCATTTGATCCATACTTTGCTTATTCTGCCCCATTGTACAACGTCCTCACTATTACGTGGCCTGAGTGATATTTCTGTATGTTGGTGATTTTTTCTATTCATTGCATCCATACTTTGCTTATTCTGCCCCACTGTGCAACGTCCTCACTATTACGTGGCCTGAGTGATAATTCTGTATGTTATGCGATTTGTTCTATTCATTGCATCCATACTTTGCTTATTCTGCCCCACAGTGCAACATTATCACTATTACGTGGCCTGAGTGATATTTCTGTATGTTCTGTGATTTGGTCTATTCATTGCATCCATACTTTGCTTACTATGCCACACTGTACAACATCCTCACTATTACGTGGCCTGAGTGATATTTCAGTATGTTCTGTGACTTGTTCTATTCATTGCATCCATACTTTGCTTATTCTCCCACTGTGCAACATTCTCACTATTACGTGGCCTGAGTGATATTTCTGTATGTTCTGTGATTTTTTCTATTTATTGCATCCATACTTTGCTTATTCTGCCCCACTGTACAATGTCCTCACTATTACGTGGCCTGAGTGATAATTCTGTATGTTATGCGATTTGTTCTATTCATTGCATCCATACTTTGCTTATTCTGCCCCATTGTGCAACGTCCTCACTATTACGTGGCCTGAGTGATAATTCTGTATGTTATGCGATTTGTTCTATTCATTGCATCCATACTTTGCTTATTCTGCCCCACTGTGCAACATTCTCACTGTTACGTGGCCTGAGTGATATTTCTGTATGTTCTGTGACTTGTTCTATTCATTTGATCCATACTTGGCTTATTCTGCCCCACTGTACAACGTCCTCTCTATTACGTGGCCTGAGTGATATTTCTGTATGTTGGTGATTTTTTCTATTCATTGCATCCATACTTTGCTTATTCTGCCCCACTGTGCAACGTCCTCACTATTACGTGGCCTGAGTGATAATTCTGTATGTTCTGTGATTTGTTCTATTCATTGCATCCATACTTTGCTTATTCTGCCCCACAGTGCAACATTATCACTATTACATGGCCTGAGTGATATTTCTGTATGTTCTGTGATTTGATCTATTCATTGCATCCATACTTTGCTTATTCTGCCCCACTGTACAACGTCCTCACTATTACGTGGCCTGAGTGATATTTCAGTATGCTCTGTGATTTGTTCTATTCATTGCATCCATACTTTGCTTATTCTGCCCCACTGTACAACGTTCTCATTATTACGTGACCTGAGTGATATTTCTGTATATTATGTTATTTGTTCTCTTCATTGCATCCATACTTTGCTTATTCTGCCCCACTGTGCAACAAATTCACTATTACGTGGCCTGAGAGATATTTCTGTATGTTCTGTGACTTGGTCTATTCATTGCATCCATACTTTGCTTATTATGCCCTACTGTACATCCTCACTATTACGTGGCCTGAGTGATATTTCTGTATGTTCTGTGACTTGGTCTATTCATTGCATCCATACTTTGTTTATTCTGCCCCACTGTACAACGTCCTCACTATTACGCGGCCTGAGTGATATTTCTGTATATTCTGTGACTTGTTCTATTCATTGCATCCATACTTTGCTTATTCTGCCCCACTGTGCAACATTCTCACTATTACGTGGCCTGAGTGACATTTCTGTATGTTATGCGATTTGTTCTATTCATTGCATCCATACTTTGCTTATTCTGTCCCACTGTGCAACAAATTCACTATTACGTGGCCTGAGAGATATTTCTGTATGTTCTGTGACTTGTTCTCTTCATTGCATCCATACATTGCTTATTCTGCCCCACTGTACAACGTCCTCACTATTACGTGGCCTAAGTGACATTTCTGTATGTTCTGTGACTTGTTCTATTCATTGCATCCATACTTTGCTTATTCTGCCCCACTCTGCAACATCCTCACTATTACGTGGCCTGAGAGATATTTCTGTATGTTCTGTGACTTGGTCTATTCATTGCATCCATACTTTGCATATTATGCCACACTGTGCAACATCCTCACTATTACGTGGCCTGAGTGATATTTCTCTATGTTCTGTGACTTGTTCTATTCATTGCATCCATACTTTGCTTATTCTGCCCCACTGTGCAACATTCTCACTATTACGTGGCCTGAGTAATATTTCTGTATGTTCTATGATTTGTTCCATTCATTGCATCCATACTTTGCTTATTCTGCCCCACTATGCAACGTCCTCACTATTACGTGGCCTGAGTGACATTTCTGTATGTTATGTGACTTGTTCTATTCATTGCATCCATACTTTGCTTATTCTGCCCCACTGTGCAACATCCTCACTATTACGTGGCCTGAGTGACATTTCTGTATGTTCTGTGACTTGTTCTATTCATTGCATCCATACTTTGCTTATTCTGCCCCACTGTACAACATCCTCACTATTACGTGGCCTGAGTGACATTTCTGTATGTTCTGTGACTTGTTCTATTCATTGCATCCATACTTTGCTTATTCTGCAGCACTGTACAACGTCCTCACTATTACGTGGCCTGAGTGATATTTCTGTATGTTCTGTGATTTGTTCTATTCATTTGATCCATACTTTGCTTATTCTGCCCCACTGTACAACGTCCTCACTATTACGTGGCCTGAGTGATATTTCTGTATGTTCTGTGATTTGTTCTATTCATTAAATAGATACTTTGCTTATTCTGCCCCACTGTACAACGTCCTCACTATTACGTGGCCTGAGTAATATTTCTGTATGTTGGTGATTTTTTCTATTCATTGCATCCATACTTTGTTTATTCTGCCCCACTGTGCAACGTCCTCACTATTACGTGGCCTGAGTGATATTTCTGTATGTTCTGTGATTTGTTCTATTCATTGCATCCATACTTTGCTTATTCTGCCCCACTGTGCAACGTTCTTACTATTACGTGGCCTGAGTGACATTTCTGTATGTTGGTGATTTGTTCTATTCATTGCATCCATACTTTGCTTATTCTGTCCCACTGTACAACGTCCTCACTATTACGTGGCCTGAGTGATATTTCTGTATGTTGGTGATTTTTTATATTCATTGCATCCATACTTTGCTTATTCTGACCCACTGTGCAACGTCCTCACTATTACGTGGCCTGAGTGATATTTCTGTATGTTCTGTGACTTGTTCTTTTCATTTGATCCATACTTTGCTTATTCTGCCCCACTGTACAACGTCCTCACTATTACGTGGCCTGAGTGATATTTCTGTATGTTCTGTGATTTGTTCTATTCATTTGATCCATACTTTGCTTATTCTGCCCCACAGTGCAACATTATCACTATTACGTGGCCTGAGTGATAATTCTGTAAGTTATGTGACTTCTTCTCTTCATTGCATCCATACTTTGCTTATTCTGCCCCACTGTGCAACGTCCTCACTATTACGTGGCCTGAATGACATTTCTGTATGCTCTGTGACTTGTTCTCTTCATTGCATCCATACTTTGCTTATTCTGCCCCACTGTACAACGTCGTCACTATTACGTGGCCTAAGTGATATTTCTGCATGTTATGTGACTTGTTCTATTCATTGCATCATACTTTGCTTATTCCGCCCCACTGTACATCCTCACTATTACGTGGCCTGAGTCATATTTCTGTAAGTTATGTGATTTGTTCTATTCATTGCATCCATACTTTGCTTATTCTGCCCCACTCTGCAACGTCCTCACTATTACGTGGCCTGAGAGATATTTCTGTATGTTATGTGACTTGTTCTATTCATTGCATCCATACTTTGCTTATTCTGCCCCACTGTACAACGTCCTCACTATAACGTACCCTCAGTGACATTTCGGTATATTATTTGACTTGTTCTATTCATTGCATCCATACTTTGCTTATTCTGCCCCACTGTACAACGTCCTCACTATTACGTGGCCTGAGTGACATTTCTGTATGCTCTGTGACTTTTTCTATTCATTGCATCCATACTTTGCTTATTCTGCCCCACTGTGCAACGTCCTCACTATTACGTGGCCTGAGTGACATTTCTGTATGTTCTGTGACTTGTTCTATTCATTGCATCCATACTTTGCTTATTCCGTCCCACTGTGCAACGTCCTCACTATTACGTGGCCTGAGTGATATTTCTGTATGCTCTGTGACTTGTTCTCTTCATTGCATCCATACTTTGCTTATTCTGCCCCACTGTGCAACGTTCTCACTATTACGTGGCCTGAGTAATATTTCTGTATGTTCTATGATTTGTTCTATTTATTGCATCCATACTTTGCTTATTCTGCCCCACTCTGCAACATCCTCACTATTACGTGGCCTGGGTGATATTTCTGTATGTTCTGTGACTTGTTCTATTCATTTGATCCATACTTTGCTTATTCTGCCCCACTCTGCAACATCCTCACTATTACGTGGCCTGAGAGATATTTCTGTATGTTCTGTGACTTGGTCTATTCATTGCATCCATACTTTGCTTATTCTGCCCCACTGTACAACATTATCACTATTACGTGGCCTGAGTGATATTTCTGTATGTTCTGTGATTTGATCTATTCATTGCATCCATACTTTGCTTATTCTGCCCCACTGTACAACGTCCTCACTATTACGTGGCCTGAGTGATATTTCAGTATGCTCTGTGATTTGTTCTATTCATTGCATCCATACTTTGCTTATTCTGCCCCACTGTACAACGTTCTCATTATTACGTGACCTGAGTGATATTTCTGTATATTATGTTATTTGTTCTCTTCATTGCATCCATACTTTGCTTATTCTGCCCCACTGTGCAACAAATTCACTATTACGTGGCCTGAGAGATATTTCTGTATGTTCTGTGACTTGGTCTATTCATTGCATCCATACTTTGCTTATTATGCCCTACTGTACATCCTCACTATTACGTGGCCTGAGTGATATTTCTGTATGTTCTGTGACTTGGTCTATTCATTGCATCCATACTTTGTTTATTCTGCCCCACTGTACAACGTCCTCACTATTACGCGGCCTGAGTGATATTTCTGTATATTCTGTGACTTGTTCTATTCATTGCATCCATACTTTGCTTATTCTGCCCCACTGTGCAACATTCTCACTATTACGTGGCCTGAGTGACATTTCTGTATGTTATGTGATTTGTTCTATTCATTGCATCCATACTTTGCTTATTCTGTCCCACTGTGCAACAAATTCACTATTACGTGGCCTGAGAGATATTTCTGTATGTTCTGTGACTTGTTCTCTTCATTGCATCCATACATTGCTTATTCTGCCCCACTGTACAACGTCCTCACTATTACGTGGCCTAAGTGACATTTCTGTATGTTCTGTGACTTGTTCTATTCATTGCATCCATACTTTGCTTATTCTGCCCCACTCTGCAACATCCTCACTATTACGTGGCCTGAGAGATATTTCTGTATGTTCTGTGACTTGGTCTATTCATTGCATCCATACTTTGCATATTATGCCACACTGTGCAACATCCTCACTATTACGTGGCCTGAGTGATATTTCTGTATGTTCTGTGATTTGTTCTATTCATTTGATCCATACTTTGCTTATTCTGCCCCACAGTGCAACATTATCACTATTACGTGGCCTGAGTGATAATTCTGTAAGTTATGTGACTTCTTCTCTTCATTGCATCCATACTTTGCTTATTCTGCCCCACTGTGCAACGTCCTCACTATTACGTGGCCTGAATGACATTTCTGTATGCTCTGTGACTTGTTCTCTTCATTGCATCCATACTTTGCTTATTCTGCCCCACTGTACAACGTCGTCACTATTACGTGGCCTAAGTGATATTTCTGTATGTTATGTGACTTGTTCTATTCATTGCATCATACTTTGCTTATTCCGCCCCACTGTACATCCTCACTATTACGTGGCCTGAGTCATATTTCTGTAAGTTATGTGATTTGTTCTATTCATTGCATCCATACTTTGCTTATTCTGCCCCACTGTACAACGTCCTCACTATAACGTACCCTCAGTGACATTTCGGTATATTATTTGACTTGTTCTATTCATTGCATCCATACTTTGCTTATTCTGCCCCACTGTACAACGTCCTCACTATAACGTACCCTCAGTGACATTTCGGTATATTATTTGACTTGTTCTATTCATTGCATCCATACTTTGCTTATTCTGCCCCACTGTACAACGTCCTCACTATAACGTACCCTCAGTGACATTTCGGTATATTATTTGACTTGTTCTATTCATTGCATCCATACTTTGCTTATTCTGCCCCACTGTACAACGTCCTCACTATTACGTGGCCTGAGTGACATTTCTGTATGCTCTGTGACTTTTTCTATTCATTGCATCCATACTTTGCTTATTCTGCCCCACTGTGCAACGTCCTCACTATTACGTGGCCTGAGTGACATTTCTGTATGTTCTGTGACTTGTTCTATTCATTGCATCCATACTTTGCTTATTCCGTCCCACTGTGCAACGTCCTCACTATTACGTGGCCTGAGTGATATTTCTGTATGCTCTGTGACTTGTTCTCTTCATTGCATCCATACTTTGCTTATTCTGCCCCACTGTGCAACGTTCTCACTATTACGTGGCCTGAGTAATATTTCTGTATGTTCTATGATTTGTTCTATTCATTGCATCCATACTTTGCTTATTCTGCACCACTCTGCAACATCCTCACTATTACGTGGCCTGGGTGATATTTCTGTATGTTCTGTGACTTGTTCTATTCATTTGATCCATACTTTGCTTATTCTGCCCCACTCTGCAACATCCTCACTATTACGTGGCCTGAGAGATATTTCTGTATGTTCTGTGACTTGGTCTATTCATTGCATCCATACTTTGCTTATTCTGCCCCACTGTACAACATTATCACTATTACGTGGCCTGAGTGATATTTCTGTATGTTCTGTGATTTGATCTATTCATTGCATCCATACTTTGCTTATTCTGCCCCACTGTACAACGTCCTCACTATTACGTGGCCTGAGTGATATTTCAGTATGCTCTGTGATTTGTTCTATTCATTGCATCCATACTTTGCTTATTCTGCCCCACTGTACAACGTTCTCATTATTACGTGACCTGAGTGATATTTCTGTATATTATGTTATTTGTTCTCTTCATTGCATCCATACTTTGCTTATTCTGCCCCACTGTGCAACAAATTCACTATTACGTGGCCTGAGAGATATTTCTGTATGTTCTGTGACTTGGTCTATTCATTGCATCCATACTTTGCTTATTATGCCCTACTGTACATCCTCACTATTACGTGGCCTGAGTGATATTTCTGTATGTTCTGTGACTTGGTCTATTCATTGCATCCATACTTTGTTTATTCTGCCCCACTGTACAACGTCCTCACTATTACGCGGCCTGAGTGATATTTCTGTATATTCTGTGACTTGTTCTATTCATTGCATCCATACTTTGCTTATTCTGCCCCACTGTGCAACATTCTCACTATTACGTGGCCTGAGTGACATTTCTGTATGTTATGTGATTTGTTCTATTCATTGCATCCATACTTTGCTTATTCTGTCCCACTGTGCAACAAATTCACTATTACGTGGCCTGAGAGATATTTCTGTATGTTCTGTGACTTGTTCTCTTCATTGCATCCATACATTGCTTATTCTGCCCCACTGTACAACGTCCTCACTATTACGTGGCCTAAGTGACATTTCTGTATGTTCTGTGACTTGTTCTATTCATTGCATCCATACTTTGCTTATTCTGCCCCACTCTGCAACATCCTCACTATTACGTGGCCTGAGAGATATTTCTGTATGTTCTGTGACTTGGTCTATTCATTGCATCCATACTTTGCATATTATGCCACACTGTGCAACATCCTCACTATTACGTGGCCTGAGTGATATTTCTCTATGTTCTGTGACTTGTTCTATTCATTGCATCCATACTTTGCTTATTCTGCCCCACTGTGCAACATTCTCACTATTACGTGGCCTGAGTAATATTTCTGTATGTTCTATGATTTGTTCTATTCATTGCATCCATACTTTGCTTATTCTGCCCCACTGTGCAACGTCCTCACTATTACGTGGCCTGAGTGACATTTCTGTATGTTCTGTGACTTGTTCTATTCATTGCATCCATACTTTGCTTATTTTGCCCCACTGTACAACATCCTCACTATTACGTGGCCTGAGTGACATTTCTGTATGTTCTGTGACTTGTTCTATTCATTGCATCCATACTTTGCTTATTCTGCAGCACTGTACAACGTCCTCACTATTACGTGGCCTGAGTGATATTTCTGTATGTTCTGTGACTTGTTCTTTTCATTTGATCCATACTTTGCTTATTCTGCCCCACTGTAACAACGTCCTCACTATTACGTGGCCTGAGTGATATTTCTGTATGTTCTGTGATTTGTTCTGTTCATTTGATCCATACTTTGCTTATTCTGCCCCACTGTACAACGTCCTCACTATTACGTGGCCTGAGTGATATTTCTGTATGTTCTGTGACTTGTTCTATTCATTACATCCATACTTTGCTTATTCTGCCCCACTGTACAACGTCCTCACTATTACGTGGCCTGAGTGATATTTCTGTATGTTGATGATTTTTTCTATTCATTGCATCCATACTTTGTTTATTCTGCCCCACTTTGCAACGTCCTCACTATTACGTGGCCTGAGTGATATTTCTGTATGTTCTGTGATTTGTTCTATTCATTGCATCCATACTTTGCTTATTCTGCCCCACTGTGCAACGTTCTTACTATTACGTGGCCTGAGTGACATTTCTGTATGTTGGTGATTTGTTCTATTCATTGCATCCATACTTTGCTTATTCTGTCCCACTGTACAACGTCCTCACTATTACGTGGCCTGAGTGATATTTCTGTATGTTGGTGATTTTTTATATTCATTGCATCCATACTTTGCTTATTCTGCCCCACTGTGCAACGTCCTCACTATTACGTGGCCTGAGTGATAAATATGTATGTTATGCGATTTGTTCTATTCATTGCATCCATACTTTGCTTATTCTGCCCCACAGTGCAACATTATCACTATTACGTGGCCTGAGTGATAATTCTGTAAGTTATGTGACTTGTTCTCTTCATTGCATCCATACCTTGCTTATTCTGCCCCACTGTGTAACGTCCTCACTATTACGTGGCCTGAATGACATTTCTGTATGCTCTGTGACTTGTTCTCTTCATTGCATCCATACTTTGCTTATTCTGCCCCACTGTACAACGTCCTCACTATTACGTGGCCTAAGTGATATTTCTGTATGTTATGTGACTTGTTCTATTCATTGCATCATACTTTGCTTATTCCGCCCCACTGTACATCCTCACTATTACGTGGCCTGAGTGATATTTCTGTATGTTATGTGACTTGTTCTATTCATTGCATCCATACTTTGCTTATTCTGCCCCACTGTACAACGTCCTCACTATAACGTACCCTCAGTGACATTTCGGTATATTATTTGACTTGTTCTATTCATTGCATCCATACTTTGCTTATTCTGCCCCACTGTACAACGTCCTCACTATTACGTGGCCTGAGTGATATTTCTGTATGTTATGTGATTTGTTCTATTCATTGCATCCATACTTTGCATATTCTGCCACACTGTGCAACGTCCTCACTATTACGTGGCCTGAGTGATATTTCTGTATGTTATGTGACTTGTTCTATTAATTGCATCCATACTTTGCCTATTCTGCCCCACTGTACAACGTCCTCACTATTACGTGGCCTGAGTGACATTTCTGTATGCTCTGTGACTTGTTCTATTCATTGCATCCATACTTTGCTTATTCTGCCGCACTGTGCAACGTCCTCACTATTACGTGGCCTGAGTGACATTTCTGTATGTTCTGTGACTTGTTCTATTCATTGCATCCATACTTTGCTTATTCCGTCCCACTGTGCAACGTCCTCACTATTACGTGGCCTGAGTGATATTTCTGTATGCTCTGTGACTTGTTCTCTTCATTGCATCCATACTTTGCTTATTCTGCCCCACTGTGCAACGTTCTCACTATTACGTGGCCTGAGTAATATTTCTGTATGTTCTATGATTTGTTCTATTCATTGCATCCATACTTTGCTTATTCTGCCCCACTGTACTACGTCCTCACTATTACGTGGCCTGAGTGATATTTCTGTATGTTCTGAGATTTGTTCTATTCATTGCATCCATACTTTGCTTATTCTGCCCCACTGTACAACGTCCTCACTATTACGTGGCCTGAGTGATTATTCGGTATGTCATGTGATTTGTTCTATTCATTGCATCCATACTTTGCTTATTCTGCCCCACTCTGCAACATCCTCACTATTACGTGGCCTGGGTGATATTTCTGTATGTTCTGTGACTTGTTCTATTCATTTGATCCATACTTTGCTTATTCTGCCCCACTCTGCAACATCCTCACTATTACGTGGCCTGAGAGGTATTTCTGTATGTTCTGTGACTTGGTCTATTCATTGCATCCATACTTTACTTATTCTGCCCCACTCTGCAACATCCTCACTATTACGTGGCCTGGGTGATATTTCTGTATGTTCTGTGACTTGTTCTATTCATTTGATCCATACTTTGCTTATTCTGCCCCACTCTGCAACATCCTCACTATTACGTGGCCTGAGAGGTATTTCTGTATGTTCTGTGACTTGGTCTATTCATTGCATCCATACTTTACTTATTCTGCCCCACTCTGCAACATCCTCACTATTACGTGGCCTGGGTGATATTTCTGTATGTTCTGTGACTTGTTCTATTCATTTGATCCATACTTTGCTTATTCTGCCCCACTCTGCAACATCCTCACTATTACGTGGCCTGAGTGATATTTATGTATGTTATGTGACTTGTTCTATTAATTGCATCCATACTTTGACTATTCTGCCCCACTGTACAACGTCCTCACTATTACGTGGCCTGAGTGACATTTCTGTATGTTCTGTGACTTGGTCTATTCATTGCATCCATACTTTGCATATTATGCCACACTGTGCAACATCCTCACTATTACGTGGCCTGAGTGATATTTCTCTATGTTCTGTGACTTGTTCTATTCATTGCATCCATACTTTGCTTATTCTGCCCCACTGTGCAACATTCTCACTATTACGTGGCCTGAGTAATATTTCTGTATGTTCTATGATTTGTTCTATTCATTGCATCCATACTTTGCTTATTCTGCCCCACTGTGCAACGTCCTCACTATTACGTGGCCTGAGTGACATTTCTGTATGTTCTGTGACTTGTTCTATTCATTGCATCCATACTTTGCTTATTCTGCCCCACTGTACTACGTCCTCACTATTACGTGGCCTGAGTGATATTTCTGTATGTTCTGAGATTTGTTCTATTCATTGCATCCATACTTTGCTTATTCTCCCCCCCTGTACAACGTCCTCACTATTACGTGGCCTGAGTGATTATTCGGTATGTCATGTGATTTGTTCTATTCATTGCATCCATACTTTGCTTATTCTGCCCCACTCTGCAACATCCTCACTATTACGTGGCCTGGGTGATATTTCTGTATGTTCTGTGACTTGTTCTATTCATTTGATCCATACTTTGCTTATTCTGCCCCACTTTGCAACATCCTCACTATTACGTGGCCTGAGAGATATTTCTGTATGTTCTGTGACTTGGTCTATTCATTGCATCCATACTTTGCTTATTCTGCCCCACTGTACAACGTCCTCACTATTACGTGGCCTGAGTGATATTTCTGTATGTTCTGTGATTTGTTCTATTCATTGCATCCATACTTTGCTTATTCTGCCCCACTGTGCAACGTCCTCACTATTACGTGGCCTGAGTGATAATTCTGTATGTTATGCGATTTGTTCTATTCATTGCATCCATACTTTGCTTATTCTGCCCCACAGTGCAACATTATCACTATTACGTGGTCTGAGTGATAATTCTGTAAGTTATGTGACTTGTTCTCTTCATTGCATCCATACTTTGCTTATTCTGCCCCACTGTGCAACGTCCTCACTATTACGTGGCCTGAATGACATTTCTGTATGCTCTGTGACTTGTTCTCTTCATTGCATCCATACTTTGCTTATTCTGCCCCACTGTACAACGTCCTCACTATTACGTGGCCTAAGTGATATTTCTGTATGTTATGTGACTTGTTCTATTCATTGCATCATACTTTGCTTATTCCGCCCCACTGTACATCCTCACTATTACGTGGCCTGAGTGATATTTCTGTATGTTATGTGACTTGTTCTATTCATTGCATCCATACTTTGCTTATTCTGCCCCACTGTACAACGTCCTCACTATAACGTACCCTCAGTGACATTTCGGTATATTATTTGACTTGTTCTATTCATTGCATCCATACTTTGCTTATTATGCCCCACTGTACAACGTCCTCACTATTACGTGGCCTGAGTGATATTTCTGTATGTTCTGTGATTTGTTCTATTCATTGCATCCATACTTTGCATATTCTGCCACACTGTGCAACGTCCTCACTATTACGTGGCCTGAGTGATATTTATGTATGTTATGTGACTTGTTCTATTAATTGCATCCATACTTTGCCTATTCTGCCCCACTGTACAACGTCCTCACTATTACGTGGCCTGAGTGACATTTCTGTATGCTCTGACTTGTTCTATTCATTGCATCCATACTTTGCTTATTCTGCCGCACTGTGCAACGTCCTCACTATTACGTGGCCTGAGTGACATTTCTGTATGTTCTGTGACTTGTTCTATTCATTGCATCCATACTTTGCTTATTCCGTCCCACTGTGCAACGTCCTCACTATTACGTGGCCTGAGTGATATTTCTGTATGCTCTGTGACTTGTTCTCTTCATTGCATCCATACTTTGCTTATTCTGCCCCACTGTGCAACGTTCTCACTATTACGTGGCCTGAGTAATATTTCTGTATGTTCTATGATTTGTTCTATTCATTGCATCCATACTTTGCTTATTCTGCCCCACTGTACTACGTCCTCACTATTACGTGGCCTGAGTGATATTTCTGTATGTTCTGAGATTTGTTCTATTCATTGCATCCATACTTTGCTTATTCTGCCCCACTGTACAACGTCCTCACTATTACGTGGCCTGAGTGATTATTCGGTATGTCATGTGATTTGTTCTATTCATTGCATCCATACTTTGCTTATTCTGCCCCACTCTGCAACATCCTCACTATTACGTGGCCTGGGTGATATTTCTGTATGTTCTGTGACTTGTTCTATTCATTTGATCCATACTTTGCTTATTCTGCCCCACTTTGCAACATCCTCACTATTACGTGGCCTGAGAGATATTTCTGTATGTTCTGTGACTTGGTCTATTCATTGCATCCATACTTTGCTTATTCTGCCCCACTGTACAACGTCCTCACTATTACGTGGCCTGAGTGATATTTCTGTATGTTCTGTGATTTGTTCTATTCATTGCATCCATACTTTGCTTATTCTGCCCCACTGTGCAACATCCTCACTATTACGTGGCCTGAGTGATAATTCTGTATGTTATGCGATTTGTTCTATTCATTGCATCCATACTTTGCTTATTCTGCCCCACAGTGCAACATTATCACTATTACGTGGTCTGAGTGATAATTCTGTAAGTTATGTGACTTGTTCTCTTCATTGCATCCATACTTTGCTTATTCTGCCCCACTGTGCAACGTCCTCACTATTACGTGGCCTGAATGACATTTCTGTATGCTCTGTGACTTGTTCTCTTCATTGCATCCATACTTTGCTTATTCTGCCCCACTGTACAACGTCCTCACTATTACGTGGCCTAAGTGATATTTCTGTATGTTATGTGACTTGTTCTATTCATTGCATCATACTTTGCTTATTCCGCCCCACTGTACATCCTCACTATTACGTGGCCTGAGTGATATTTCTGTATGTTATGTGACTTGTTCTATTCATTGCATCCATACTTTGCTTATTCTGCCCCACTGTACAACGTCCTCACTATAACGTACCCTCAGTGACATTTCGGTATATTATTTGACTTGTTCTATTCATTGCATCCATACTTTGCTTATTATGCCCCACTGTACAACGTCCTCACTATTACGTGGCCTGAGTGATATTTCTGTATGTTCTGTGATTTGTTCTATTCATTGCATCCATACTTTGCATATTCTGCCACACTGTGCAACGTCCTCCCTATTACGTGGCCTGAGTGATATTTATGTATGTTATGTGACTTGTTCTATTAATTGCATCCATACTTTGCCTATTCTGCCCCACTGTACAACGTCCTCACTATTACGTGGCCTGAGTGACATTTCTGTATGCTCTGTGACTTGTTCTATTCATTGCATCCATACTTTGCTTATTCTGCCGCACTGTGCAACGTCCTCACTATTACGTGGCCTGAGTGACATTTCTGTATGTTCTGTGACTTGTTCTATTCATTGCATCCATACTTTGCTTATTCCGTCCCACTGTGCAACGTCCTCACTATTACGTGGCCTGAGTGATATTTCTGTATGCTCTGTGACTTGTTCTCTTCATTGCATCCATACTTTGCTTATTCTGCCCCACTGTGCAACGTTCTCACTATTACGTGGCCTGAGTAATATTTCTGTATGTTCTATGATTTGTTCTATTCATTGCATCCATACTTTGCTTATTCTGCCCCACTGTACTACGTCCTCACTATTACGTGGCCTGAGTGATATTTCTGTATGTTCTGAGATTTGTTCTATTCATTGCATCCATACTTTGCTTATTCTGCCCCACTGTACAACGTCCTCACTATTACGTGGCCTGAGTGATTATTCGGTATGTCATGTGATTTGTTCTATTCATTGCATCCATACTTTGCTTATTCTGCCCCACTCTGCAACATCCTCACTATTACGTGGCCTGGGTGATATTTCTGTATGTTCTGTGACTTGTTCTATTCATTTGATCCATACTTTGCTTATTCTGCCCCACTCTGCAACATCCTCACTATTACGTGGCCTGAGAGGTATTTCTGTATGTTCTGTGACTTGGTCTATTCATTGCATCCATACTTTACTTATTCTGCCCCACTCTGCAACATCCTCACTATTACGTGGCCTGGGTGATATTTCTGTATGTTCTGTGACTTGTTCTATTCATTTGATCCATACTTTGCTTATTCTGCCCCACTCTGCAACATCCTCACTATTACGTGGCCTGAGTGATATTTATGTATGTTATGTGACTTGTTCTATTAATTGCATCCATACTTTGCCTATTCTGCCCCACTGTACAACGTCCTCACTATTACGTGGCCTGAGTGACATTTCTGTATGCTCTGTGACTTGTTCTATTCATTGCATCCATACTTTGCTTATTCTGCCCCACTGTACAACGTCCTCACTATTACGTGGCCTGAGTGACATTTCTGTATGTTCTGTGACTTGTTCTATTCATTGCATCCATACTTTGCTTATTCTGCCCCACTGTGCAACGTCCTCACTATTACGTGGCCTGAGTGATATTTCTGAATGCTCTGTGACTTGTTCTCTTCATTGCATCCATACTTTGCTTATTCTGCCCCACTGTGCAACGTTCTCACTATTACGTGGCCTGAGTAATATTTCTGTATGTTCTATGATTTGTGCTATTCATTGCATCCATACTTTGCTTATTCTGCCCCACTGTACTACGTCCTCCTATTACGTGGCCTGAGTGATATTTCTGTATGTTCTGAGATTTGTTCTATTCATTGCATCCATACTTTGCTTATTCTGCCCCACTGTACAACGTCCTCACTATTACGTGGCCTGAGTGATTATTCGGTATGTCATGTGATTTGTTCTATTCATTGCATCCATACTTTGCTTATTCTGCCCCACTCTGCAACATCCTCACTATTACATGGCCTCGGTGATATTTCTGTATGTTCTGTGACTTGTTCTATTCATTTGATCCATACTTTGCTTATTCTGCCCCACTTTGCAACATCCTCACTATTACGTGGCCTGAGAGATATTTCTGTATGTTCTGTGACTTGGTCTATTCATTGCATCCATACTTTGCTTATTCTGCCCCACTGTACAACGTCCTCACTATTACGTGGCCTGAGAGATATTTCTGTATGTTCTGTGATTTGTTCTATTCATTGCATCCATACTTTGCTTATTCTGCCCCACTGTGCAACGTCCTCACTATTACGTGGCCTGAGTGATAATTCTGTATGTTATGCGATTTGTTCTATTCATTGCATCCATACTTTGCTTATTCTGCCCCACAGTGCAACATTATCACTATTACGTGGCCTGAGTGATAATTCTGTAAGTTATGTGACTTGTTCTCTTCATTGCATCCATACTTTGCTTATTCTGCCCCACTGTGCAACGTCCTCACTATTACGTGGCCTGAATGACATTTCTGTATGCTCTGTGACTTGTTCTCTTCATTGCATCCATACTTTGCTTATTCTGCCCCACTGTACAACGTCCTCACTATTACGTGGCCTAAGTGATATTTCTGTATGTTATGTGACTTGTTCTATTCATTGCATCATACTTTGCTTATTCCGCCCCACTGTACATCCTCACTATTACGTGGCCTGAGTGATATTTCTGTATGTTATGTGACTTGTTCTATTCATTGCATCCATACTTTGCTTATTCTGCCCCACTGTACAACGTCCTCACTATAACGTACCTTCAGTGACATTTCGGTATATTATTTGACTTGTTCTATTCATTGCATCCATACTTTGCTTATTATGCCCCACTGTACAACGTCCTCACTATTACGTGGCCTGAGTGATATTTCTGTATGTTCTGTGATTTGTTCTATTCATTGCATCCATACTTTGCATATTCTGCCACACTGTGCAACGTCCTCACTATTACGTGGCCTGAGTGATATTTATGTATGTTATGTGACTTGTTCTATTAATTGCATCCATACTTTGCCTATTCTGCCCCACTGTACAACGTCCTCACTATTACGTGGCCTGAGTGACATTTCTGTATGCTCTGTGACTTGTTCTATTCATTGCATCCATACTTTGCTTATTCTGCCGCACTGTGCAACGTCCTCACTATTACGTGGCCTGAGTGACATTTCTGTATGTTCTGTGACTTGTTCTATTCATTGCATCCATACTTTGCTTATTCCGTCCCACTGTGCAACGTCCTCACTATTACGTGGCCTGAGTGATATTTCTGTATGCTCTGTGACTTGTTCTCTTCATTGCATCCATACTTTGCTTATTCTGCCCCACTGTGCAACGTTCTCACTATTACGTGGCCTGAGTAATATTTCTGTATGTTCTATGATTTGTTCTATTCATTGCATCCATACATTGCTTATTCTGCCCCACTGTACTACGTCCTCACTATTACGTGGCCTGAGTGATATTTCTGTATGTTCTGAGATTTGTTCTATTCATTGCATCTATACTTTGCTTATTCTGCCCCACTGTACAACGTCCTCACTATTACGTGGCCTGAGTGATTATTCGGTATGTCATGTGATTTGTTCTATTCATTGCATCCATACTTTGCTTATTCTGCCCCACTCTGCAACATCCTCACTATTACGTGGCCTGGGTGATATGTCTGTATGTTCTGTGACTTGTTCTATTCATTTGATCCATACTTTGCTTATTCTGCCCCACTCTGCAACATCCTCACTATTACGTGGCCTGAGAGGTATTTCTGTATGTTCTGTGACTTGGTCTATTCATTGCATCCATACTTTGCTTATTCTGCCCCACTGTACAACGTCCTCACTATTACGTGGCCTGAGTGATATTTCTGTATGTTCTGTGATTTGTTCTATTCATTGCATCCATACTTTGCTTATTCTGCCCCACTGTGCAACGTCCTCACTATTACGTGGCCTGTGTGATAATTTTGTATGTTATGCGATTTGTTCTATTCATTGCATCCATACTTTGCTTATTCTGCCCCACTGTGCAACGTCCTCACTATTACGTGGCCTGAGTGATAATTCTGTATGTTATGCGATTTGTTCTATTCATTGCATCCATACTTTGCTTATTCTGCCCCACTGTACAACGTCCTCACTATTACGTGGCCTGAGTGATATTTCTGTATGTTCTGTGATTTGTTCTATTCATTGCATCCATACTTTGCTTATTCTGCCCCACTGTGCAACGTCCTCACTATTACGTGGCCTGAGTGATATTTCTGTATGTTATGTGACTTGTTCTATTCATTGCATCCATACTTTGCTTATTCTGCCCCACTGTACAACGTCCTCACTATTACGTACCCTCAGTGACATTTCGGTATATTATTTGACTTGTTCTATTCATTGCATCCATACTTTGCTTATTCTGCCCCACTGTACAACGTCCTCACAATTACGTGGCATGAGTAATATTTCTGTATGTTCTGTGATTTGTTCTATTCATTGCATCCATACTTTGCATATTCTGCCACACTGTGCAACGTCCTCACTATTACGTGGCCTGAGTGATATTTATGTATGTTATGTGACTTGTTCTATTCATTGCATCCATACTTTGCTTATTCTGCCCCACTGTACAACGTCCTCACTATTACGTGGCCTGAGCGACATTTCTGTATGTTCTGTGACTTGTTCTATTTATTGCATCCATACTTTGCTTATTCTGCCCCACTGTGCAACGTCCTCACTATTACGTGGCCTGAGTGATATTTCTGAATGCTCTGTGACTTGTTCTCTTCATTGCATCCATACTTTGCTTATTCTGCCCCACTGTGCAACGTTCTCACTATTACGTGGCCTGAGTAATATTTCTGTATGTTCTATGATTTGTTCTATTCATTGCATCCATACTTTGCTTCTTTGCTTATTCTGCCCCACTCTGCAACATCCTCACTATTACGTGGCCTGGGTGATATTTCTGTATGTTCTGTGACTTGGTCTATTCATTGCATCCATACTTTGCTTATTCTGCCCCACTGTACAACGTCCTCACTATTACGTGGCCTGAGTGATATTTCTGTATGTTCTGTGATTTGTTCTATTCATTGCTTCCATACTTTGCTTATTCTGCCCCACTGTGCAACGTCCTCACTATTACGTGGCCTGTGTGATAATTTTGTATGTTATGCGATTTGTTCTATTCATTGCATCCATACTTTGCTTATTCTGCCCCACTGAGCAACATCCTCACTATTACGTGGCCTGAGTGATATTTCTGTATGTTCTGTGATTTGTTCTATTCATTGCATCCATACTTTGCTTATTCTGCCCACTGTGCAACGTCCACACTATTACGTGGCCTGAGTGATATTTCTGTATGTTCTGTGATTTGTTCTATTCATTGCATCCGTAGTTTGCTTATTCTGCCCCACTGTACAACGTCCTCACTATTACGTGGCCTGAGTGATATTTCTGTATGTTGGTGATTTTTTCTATTCATTGCATCCATACTATGCTTATTCTGCCCCACTCTGCAACGTCCTCACTATTACGTGGCCTGAGTGATAATTCTGTATGTTCTGTGATTTGTTCTATTCATTGCATCCATACTTTGCTTATTCTGCCCCACTGTGCAACATTATCACTATTACGTGGCCTGAGTGATATTTCTGTATGTTCTGTGATTTGTTCTATTCATTGCATCCATACTTTGCTTATTCTGCCCCACTGTACAACGTCCTCACTATTACGTGGCCTGAGTGATTATTCGGTATGTCATGTGACTTGTTCTATTCATTTGATCCATACTTTGCTTATTCTGCCCCACTTTGCAACATCCTCACTATTACGTGGCCTGAGAGATATTTCTGTATGTTCTGTGACTTGGTCTATTCATTGCATCCATACTTTGCTTATTCTGCCCCACTGTACAACGTCCTCACTATTACGTGGCCTGAGTGATATTTCTGTATGTTCTGTGATTTGTTCTATTCATTGCATCCATACATTGCTTATTCTGCCCCACTGTGCAACGTCCTCACTATTACGTGGCCTGTGTGATAATTTTGTATGTTATGCGATTTGTTCTATTCATTGCATCCATACTTTGCTTATTCTGCCCCACTGAGCAACATCCTCACTATTACGTGGCCTGAGTGATATTTCTGTATGTTCTGTGATTTGTTCTATTCATTGCATCCATACTTTGCTTATTCTGCCCCACTGTGCAACGTCCTCACTATTACGTGGCCTGAGTGATATTTCTGTATGTTCTGTGATTTGTTCTATTCATTGCATCCGTAGTTTGCTTATTCTGCCCCACTGTACAACGTCCTCACTATTACGTGGCCTGAGTGATATTTCTGTATGTTATGTGACTTGTTCTATTCATTGCATCCATACTTTGCTTATTCTGCCCCACTGTACAACGTCCTCACTATTACGTACCCTCAGTGACATTTCGGTATATTATTTGACTTGTTCTATTCATTGCATCCATACTTTGCTTATTCTGCCCCACTGTACAACGTACTCACTATTACGTGGCATGAGTAATATTTCTGTATGTTCTGTGATTTGTTCTATTCATTGCATCCATACTTTGCATATTCTGCCACACTGTGCAACGTCCTCACTATTACGTGGCCTGAGTGATATTTATGTATGTTATGTGACTTGTTCTATTAATTGCATCCATACTTTGCCTATTCTGCCCCACTGTACAACGTCCTCACTATTACGTGGCCTCAGTGACATTTCTGTATGCTCTGTGACTTGTTCTATTCATTGCATCCATACTTTGCTTATTCTGCCCCACTGTACAACGTCCTCACTATTACGTGGCCTGAGTGACATTTCTGTATGTTCTGTGACTTGTTCTATTCATTGCATCCATACTTTGCTTATTCTGCCCCACTGTGCAACGTCCTCACTATTACGTGGCCTGAGTGATATTTCTGAATGCTCTGTGACTTGTTCTCTTCATTGCATCCATACTTTGCTTATTCTGCCCCACTGTGCAACGTTCTCACTATTACGTGGCCTGAGTAATATTTCTGTATGTTCTATGATTTGTTCTATTCATTGCATCCATACTTTGCTTATTCTGCCCCACTGTACTACGTCCTCACTATTACGTGGCCTGAGTGATATTTCTGTATGTTCTGAGATTTGTTCTATTCATTGCATCCATACTTTGCTTATTCTGCCCCACTGTACAACGTCCTCACTATTACGTGGCCTGAGTGATTATTCGGTATGTCATGTGATTTGTTCTATTCATTGCATCCATACTTTGCTTATTCTGCCCCACTCTGCAACATCCTCACTATTACGTGGCCTGGGTGATATTTCTGTATGTTCTGTGACTTGTTCTATTCATTTGATCCATACTTTGCTTATTCTGCCCCACTTTGCAACATCCTCACTATTACGTGGCCTGAGAGATATTTCTGTATGTTCTGTGACTTGGTCTATTCATTGCATCCATACTTTGCTTATTCTGCCCCACTGTACAACGTCCTCACTATTACGTGGCCTGAGTGATATTTCTGTATGTTCTGTGATTTGTTCTATTCATTGCATCCATACATTGCTTATTCTGCCCCACTGTGCAACGTCCTCACTATTACGTGGCCTGTGTGATAATTTTGTATGTTATGCGATTTGTTCTATTCATTGCATCCATACTTTGCTTATTCTGCCCCACTGAGCAACATCCTCACTATTACGTGGCCTGAGTGATATTTCTGTATGTTCTGTGATTTGTTCTATTCATTGCATCCATACTTTGCTTATTCTGCCCCACTGTGCAACGTCCTCACTATTACGTGGCCTGAGTGATATTTCTGTATGTTCTGTGATTTGTTCTATTCATTGCATCCGTAGTTTGCTTATTCTGCCCCACTGTACAACGTCCTCACTATTACGTGGCCTGAGTGATATTTCTGTATGTTGGTGATTTTTTCTATTCATTGCATCTATACTTTGCTTATTCTGCCCCACTCTGCAACGTCCTCACTATTACGTGGCCTGAGTGATAATTCTGTATGTTCTGTGATTTGTTCTATTCATTGCATCCATACTTTGCTTATTCTGCCCCACTGTACAACGTCCTCACTATTACGTGGCCTGAGTGATATTTCAGTATGCTGTGTGATTTGTTCTATTCATTGCATCCATACTTTGCTTATTCTGCCCCACTGTACAACGTTCTCACGATTACGTGGCCTGAGTGATATTTCTGTATGCTCTGTGATTTGTTCTATTCATTGCATCCATACTTTGCTTATTCTGCCCCACTGTACAACGTTCTCACTATTACGTGACCTGAGTGATATATCTGTATATTATGTTATTTGTTCTCTTCATTGCATCCATACTTTGCTTATTCTGCCCCACTGTGCAACAAATTCACTATTACGTGGCCTGAGAGATATTTCTGTATGTTCTGTGACTTGGTCTATTCATTGCATCCATACTTTGCTTATTATGCCCCACTATACATCCTCACTATTACGTGGCTTGAGTGATATTTCTGTATGTTCTGTGACTTGTTCTATTCATTGCATCCATACTTTGCTTATTCTGCCCCACTGTGCAACATTCTCACTATTACGTGGCCTGAGTGACATTTCTGTATGTTATGCAATTTGTTCTATTCATTGCATCCATACTTTGCTTATTCTGCCCCACTGTGCAACAAATTCACTATTACGTGGCCTGAGAGATATTTCTTTATGTTCTGTGACTTGTTCTCTTCATTGCATCCATACATTGCTTATTCTGCCCCACTGTACAACGTCCTCACTATTACGTGGCCTAAGTGACATTTCTGTATGTTCTGTGACTTGTTCTATTCATTGCATCCATACTTTGCTTATTCTGCCCACTCTGCAACATCCTCACTATTACGTGGCCTGAGAGATATTTCTGTATGTTCTGTGACTTGGTCTATTCATTGCATCCATACTTTGCTTATTATGCCACACTGTGCAACATCCTCACTATTACGTGGCCTGAGTGATATTTCTGTATGTTCTGTGACTTGTTCTATTCATTGCATCCATACTTTGCTTATTCTGCCCCACTGTGCAACATTCTCACTATTACGTGGCCTGAGTAATATTTCTGTATGTTCTATGATTTGTTCTATTCATTGCATCCATACTTTGCTTATTCTGCCCCACTGTACAAAGTTCTCACTATTACGTGGCCTGAGTGACATTTCTGTATATTATGCGATTTGTTCTATTCTTTGCATCCATACTTTGCTTATTCTGCCCCACTGTGCAACGTCCTCACTATTACGTGGCCTGAGTGACATTTCTGTATGTTCTGTGACTTGTTCTATTCATTGCATCCATACTTTGCTTATTCTGCCCCACTGTACAACATCCTCACTATTACGTGGCCTGAGTGACATTTCTGTATGTTCTGTGACTTGTTCTATTCATTGCATCCATACTTTGCTTATTCTGCCCCACTGTACAACGTTCTCACTATTACGTGACCTGAGTGACATTTCTGTATGTTCTGTGACTTGTTCTATTCATTGCATCCATACTTTGCTTATTCCGTCCCACTGTGCAACGTCCTCACTATTACGTGGCCTGAGTGATATTTCTGTATGCTCTGTGACTTGTTCTCTTCATTGCATCCATACTTTGCTTATTCTGCCCCACTGTGCAACGTTCTCACTATTACGTGGCCTGAGTAATATTTCTGTATGTTCTATGATTTGTTCTATTCATTGCATCCATACATTGCTTATTCTGCCCCACTGTACTACGTCCTCACTATTACGTGGCCTGAGTGATATTTCTGTATGTTCTGAGATTTGTTCTATTCATTGCATCCATACTTTGCTTATTCTGCCCCACTGTACAACGTCCTCACTATTACGTGGCCTGAGTGATTATTCGGTATGTCATGTGATTTGTTCTATTCATTGCATCCATACTTTGCTTATTCTGCCCCACTCTGCAACATCCTCACTATTACGTGGCCTGGGTGATATGTCTGTATGTTCTGTGACTTGTTCTATTCATTTGATCCATACTTTGCTTATTCTGCCCCACTCTGCAACATCCTCACTATTACGTGGCCTGAGAGGTATTTCTGTATGTTCTGTGACTTGGTCTATTCATTGCATCCATACTTTGCTTATTCTGCCCCACTGTACAACGTCCTCACTATTACGTGGCCTGAGTGATATTTCTGTATGTTCTGTGATTTGTTCTATTCATTGCATCCATACTTTGCTTATTCTGCCCCACTGTGCAACGTCCTCACTATTACGTGGCCTGTGTGATAATTTTGTATGTTATGCGATTTGTTCTATTCATTGCATCCATACTTTGCTTATTCTGCCCCACTGTGCAACGTCCTCACTATTACGTGGCCTGAGTGATAATTCTGTATGTTATGCGATTTGTTCTATTCATTGCATCCATACTTTGCTTATTCTGCCCCACTGTACAACGTCCTCACTATTACGTGGCCTGAGTGATATTTCTGTATGTTCTGTGATTTGTTCTATTCATTGCATCCATACTTTGCTTATTCTGCCCCACTGTGCAACGTCCTCACTATTACGTGGCCTGAGTGATATTTCTGTATGTTATGTGACTTGTTCTATTCATTGCATCCATACTTTGCTTATTCTGCCCCACTGTACAACGTCCTCACTATTACGTACCCTCAGTGACATTTCGGTATATTATTTGACTTGTTCTATTCATTGCATCCATACTTTGCTTATTCTGCCCCACTGTACAACGTCCTCACAATTACGTGGCATGAGTAATATTTCTGTATGTTCTGTGATTTGTTCTATTCATTGCATCCATACTTTGCATATTCTGCCACACTGTGCAACGTCCTCACTATTACGTGGCCTGAGTGATATTTATGTATGTTATGTGACTTGTTCTATTAATTGCATCCATACTTTGCCTATTCTGCCCCACTGTACAACGTCCTCACTATTACGTGGCCTGAGTGACATTTCTGTATGCTCTGTGACTTGTTCTATTCATTGCATCCATACTTTGCTTATTCTGCCCCACTGTACAACGTCCTCACTATTACGTGGCCTGAGCGACATTTCTGTATGTTCTGTGACTTGTTCTATTTATTGCATCCATACTTTGCTTATTCTGCCCCACTGTGCAACGTCCTCACTATTACGTGGCCTGAGTGATATTTCTGAATGCTCTGTGACTTGTTCTCTTCATTGCATCCATACTTTGCTTATTCTGCCCCACTGTGCAACGTTCTCACTATTACGTGGCCTGAGTAATATTTCTGTATGTTCTATGATTTGTTCTATTCATTGCATCCATACTTTGCTTATTCTGCCCCACTCTGCAACATCCTCACTATTACGTGGCCTGGGTGATATTTCTGTATGTTCTGTGATTTGTTCTATTCATTGCATCCGTAGTTTGCTTATTCTGCCCCACTGTACAACGTCCTCACTATTACGTGGCCTGAGTGATATTTCTGTATGTTGGTGATTTTTTCTATTCATTGCATCCATACTATGCTTATTCTGCCCCACTCTGCAACGTCCTCACTATTACGTGGCCTGAGTGATAATTCTGTATGTTCTGTGATTTGTTCTATTCATTGCATCCATACTTTGCTTATTCTGCCCCACTGTGCAACATTATCACTATTACGTGGCCTGAGTGATATTTCTGTATGTTCTGTGATTTGTTCTATTCATTGCATCCATACTTTGCTTATTCTGCCCCACTGTACAACGTCCTCACTATTACGTGGCCTGAGTGATTATTCGGTATGTCATGTGACTTGTTCTATTCATTAGATCCATACTTTGCTTATTCTGCCCCACTTTGCAACATCCTCACTATTACGTGGCCTGAGAGATATTTCTGTATGTTCTGTGACTTGGTCTATTCATTGCATCCATACTTTGCTTATTCTGCCCCACTGTACAACGTCCTCACTATTACGTGGCCTGAGTGATATTTCTGTATGTTCTGTGATTTGTTCTATTCATTGCATCCATACATTGCTTATTCTGCCCCACTGTGCAACGTCCTCACTATTACGTGGCCTGTGTGATAATTTTGTATGTTATGCGATTTGTTCTATTCATTGCATCCATACTTTGCTTATTCTGCCCCACTGAGCAACATCCTCACTATTACGTGGCCTGAGTGATATTTCTGTATGTTCTGTGATTTGTTCTATTCATTGCATCCATACTTTGCTTATTCTGCCACACTGTGCAACGTCCTCACTATTACGTGGCCTGAGTGATATTTCTGTATGTTCTGTGATTTGTTCTATTCATTGCATCCGTAGTTTGCTTATTCTGCCCCACTGTACAACGTCCTCACTATTACGTGGCCTGAGTGATATTTCTGTATGTTATGTGACTTGTTCTATTCATTGCATCCATACTTTGCTTATTCTGCCCCACTGTACAACGTCCTCACTATTACGTACCCTCAGTGACATTTTGGTATATTATTTGACTTGTTCTATTCATTGCATCCATACTTTGCTTATTCTGCCCCACTGTACAACGTACTCACTATTACGTGGCATGAGTAATATTTCTGTATGTTCTGTGATTTGTTCTATTCATTGCATCCATACTTTGCATATTCTGCCACACTGTGCAACGTCCTCACTATTACGTGGCCTGAGTGATATTTATGTATGTTATGTGACTTGTTCTATTAATTGCATCCATACTTTGCCTATTCTGCCCCACTGTACAACGTCCTCACTATTACGTGGCCTCAGTGACATTTCTGTATGCTCTGTGACTTGTTCTATTCATTGCATCCATACTTTGCTTATTCTGCCCCACTGTACAACGTCCTCACTATTACGTGGCCTGAGTGACATTTCTGTATGTTCTGTGACTTGTTCTATTCATTGCATCCATACTTTGCTTATTCTGCCCCACTGTGCAACGTCCTCACTATTACGTGGCCTGAGTGATATTTCTGAATGCTCTGTGACTTGTTCTCTTCATTGCATCCATACTTTGCTTATTCTGCCCCACTGTGCAACGTTCTCACTATTACGTGGCCTGAGTAATATTTCTGTATGTTCTATGATTTGTTCTATTCATTGCATCCATACTTTGCTTATTCTGCCCCACTGTACTACGTCCTCACTATTACGTGGCCTGAGTGATATTTCTGTATGTTCTGAGATTTGTTCTATTCATTGCATCCATACTTTGCTTATTCTGCCCCACTGTACAACGTCCTCACTATTACGTGGCCTGAGTGATTATTCGGTATGTCATGTGATTTGTTCTATTCATTGCATCCATACTTTGCTTATTCTGCCCCACTCTGCAACATCCTCACTATTACGTGGCCTGGGTGATATTTCTGTATGTTCTGTGACTTGTTCTATTCATTTGATCCATACTTTGCTTATTCTGCCCCACTTTGCAACATCCTCACTATTACGTGGCCTGAGAGATATTTCTGTATGTTCTGTGACTTGGTCTATTCATTGCATCCATACTTTGCTTATTCTGCCCCACTGTACAACGTCCTCACTATTACGTGGCCTGAGTGATATTTCTGTATGTTCTGTGATTTGTTCTATTCATTGCATCCATACATTGCTTATTCTGCCCCACTGTGCAACGTCCTCACTATTACGTGGCCTGTGTGATAATTTTGTATGTTATGCGATTTGTTCTATTCATTGCATCCATACTTTGCTTATTCTGCCCCACTGAGCAACATCCTCACTATTACGTGGCCTGAGTGATATTTCTGTATGTTCTGTGATTTGTTCTATTCATTGCATCCATACTTTGCTTATTCTGCCCCACTGTGCAACGTCCTCACTATTACGTGGCCTGAGTGATATTTCTGTATGTTCTGTGATTTGTTCTATTCATTGCATCCGTAGTTTGCTTATTCTGCCCCACTGTACAACGTCCTCACTATTACGTGGCCTGAGTGATATTTCTGTATGTTGGTGATTTTTTCTATTCATTGCATCTATACTTTGCTTATTCTGCCCCACTCTGCAACGTCCTCACTATTACGTGGCCTGAGTGATAATTCTGTATGTTCTGTGATTTGTTCTATTCATTGCATCCATACTTTGCTTATTCTGCCCCACAGTGCAACATTATCACTATTACGTGGCCTGATTGATATTTCTGTATGTTCTGTGATTTGTTCTATTCATTGCATCCATACTTTGCTTATTCTGCCCCACTGTACAACGTCCTCACTATTACGTGGCCTGAGTGATATTTCAGTATGCTGTGTGATTTGTTCTATTCATTGCATCCATACTTTGCTTATTCTACCCCACTGTACAACGTTCTCACGATTACGTGGCCTGAGTGATATTTCTGTATGCTCTGTGATTTGTTCTATTCATTGCATCCATACTTTGCTTATTCTGCCCCACTGTACAACGTTCTCACTATTACGTGACCTGAGTGATATTTCTGTATATTATGTTATTTGTTCTCTTCATTGCATCCATACTTTGCTTATTCTGCCCCACTGTGCAACAAATTCACTATTACGTGGCCTGAGAGATATTTCTGTATGTTCTGTGACTTGGTCTATTCATTGCATCCATACTTTGCTTATTATGCCCCACTATACATCCTCACTATTACGTGGCTTGAGTGATATTTCTGTATGTTCTGTGACTTGTTCTATTCATTGCATCCATACTTTGCTTATTCTGCCCCACTGTGCAACATTCTCACTATTACGTGGCCTGAGTGACATTTCTGTATGTTATGCAATTTGTTCTATTCATTGCATCCATACTTTGCTTATTCTGCCCCACTGTGCAACAAATTCACTATTACGTGGCCTGAGAGATATTTCTTTATGTTCTGTGACTTGTTCTCTTCATTGCATCCATACATTGCTTATTCTGCCCCACTGTACAACGTCCTCACTATTACGTGGCCTAAGTGACATTTCTGTATGTTCTGTGACTTGTTCTATTCATTGCATCCATACTTTGCTTATTCTGCCCACTCTGCAACATCCTCACTATTACGTGGCCTGAGAGATATTTCTGTATGTTCTGTGACTTGGTCTATTCATTGCATCCATACTTTGCTTATTATGCCACACTGTGCAACATCCTCACTATTACGTGGCCTGAGTGATATTTCTGTATGTTCTGTGACTTGTTCTATTCATTGCATCCATACTTTGCTTATTCTGCCCCACTGTGCAACATTCTCACTATTACGTGGCCTGAGTAATATTTCTGTATGTTCTATGATTTGTTCTATTCATTGCATCCATACTTTGCTTATTCTGCCCCACTGTACAAAGTTCTCACTATTACGTGGCCTGAGTGACATTTCTGTATATTATGCGATTTGTTCTATTCTTTGCATCCATACTTTGCTTATTCTGCCCCACTGTGCAACGTCCTCACTATTACGTGGCCTGAGTGACATTTCTGTATGTTCTGTGACTTGTTCTATTCATTGCATCCATACTTTGCTTATTCTGCCCCACTGTACAACATCCTCACTATTACGTGGCCTGAGTGACATTTCTGTATGTTCTGTGACTTGTTCTATTCATTGCATCCATACTTTGCTTATTCTGCCCCACTGTACAACGTTCTCACTATTACGTGACCTGAGTGATATTTCTGTATATTATGTTATTTGTTCTCTTCATTGCATCCATACTTTGCTTATTCTGCCCCACTGTGCAACAAATTCACTATTACGTGGCCTGAGAGATATTTCTGTATGTTCTGTGACTTGGTCTATTCATTGCATCCATACTTTCCTTATTATGCCCCACTATACATCCTCACTATTACGTGGCCTGAGTGATATTTCTGTATGTTCTGTGACTTGTTCTATTCATTGCATCCATACTTTGCTTATTCTGCCCCACTGTGCAACATTCTCACTATTACGTGGCCTGAGTGACATTTCTGTATGTTATGCAATTTGTTCTATTCATTGCATCCATACTTTGCTTATTCTGCCCCACTGTGCAACAAATTCACTATTACGTGGCCTGAGAGATATTTCTTTATGTTCTGTGACTTGTTCTCTTCATTGCATCCATACATTGCTTATTCTGCCCCACTGTACAACGTCCTCACTATTACGTGGCCTAAGTGACATTTCTGTATGTTCTGTGACTTGTTCTATTCATTGCATCCATACTTTGCTTATTCTGCCCCACTCTGCAACATCCTCACTATTACGTGGCCTGAGAGATATTTCTGTATGTTCTGTGACTTGGTCTATTCATTGCATCCATACTTTGCTTATTATGCCACACTGTGCAACATCCTCACTATTACGTGGCCTGAGTGATATTTCTGTATGTTCTGTGACTTGTTCTATTCATTGCATCCATACTTTGCTTATTCTGCCCCACTGTGCAACATTCTCACTATTACGTGGCCTGAGTAATATTTCTGTATGTTCTATGATTTGTTCTATTCATTGCATCCATACTTTGCGTATTCTGCCCCACTGTACAAAGTTCTCACTATTACGTGGCCTGAGTGACATTTCTGTATATTATGCGATTTGTTCTATTCTTTGCATCCATACTTTGCTTATTCTGCCCCACTGTGCAACGTCCTCACTATTACGTGGCCTGAGTGACATTTCTGTATGTTCTGTGACTTGTTCTATTCATTGCATCCATACTTTGCTTATTCTGCCCCACTGTACAACATCCTCACTATTACGTGGCCTGAGTGACATTTCTGTATGTTCTGTGACTTGTTCTATTCATTGCATCCATACTTTGCTTATTCTGCCCCACTGTACAACGTCCTCACTATTACGTGGAGTTAGTGATATTTCTGTATGTTCTGTGATTTGTTCTATTCATTTGATCCATACTTTGCTTATTCTGCCCCACTGTACAACGTCCTCACTATTACGTGGCCTGAGTGATATTTCTGTATGTTCTGTGATTTGTTCTATTCATTACATCCATACTTTGCTTATTCTGCCCCACTGTACAACGTCCTCACTATTACGTGGCCTGAGTGATATTTCTGTATGTTGGTGATTTTTTCTATTCATTGCATCCATACTTTGTTTATTCTGCCCCACTGTGCAACGTCCTCACTATTACGTGGCCTGAGTGATATTTCTGTATGTTCTGTGATTTGTTCTATTCATTGCATCCATACTTTGCTTATTCTGCCCCACTGTGCAACGTTCTTACTATTACGTGGCCTGAGTGACATTTCTGTATGTTGGTGATTTGTTCTATTCATTGCATCCATACTTTGCTTATTCTGTCCCACTGTACAACGTCCTCACTATTACGTGGCCTGAGTGATATTTCTGTATGTTGGTGATTTTTTATATTCATTGCATCCATACTTTGCTTATTCTGCCCCACTGTGCAACGTCCTCACTATTACGTGGCCTGAGTGATAATTCTGTATGTTATGCGATTTGTTCTATTCATTGCATCCATACTTTGCTTATTCTGCCCCACAGTGCAACATTATCACTATTACGTGGCCTGAGTGATAATTCTGTAAGTTATGTGACTTGTTCTCTTCATTGCATCCATACTTTGCTTATTCTGCCCCACTGTGCAACGTCCTCACTATTATGTGGCCTGAATGACATTTCTGTATGCTCTGTGACTTGTTCTCTTCATTGCATCCATACTTTGCTTATTCTGCCCCACTGTACAACGTCCTCACTATTACGTGGCCTAAGTGATATTTCTGTATGTTATGTGACTTGTTCTATTCATTGCATCATACTTTGCTTATTCCGCCCCACTGTATATCCTCACTATTACGTGGCCTGAGTCATATTTCTGTAAGTTATGTGATTTGTTTTATTCATTGCATCCATACTTTACTTATTCTGCCCCACTCTGCAACGTCCTCACTATTACGTGGCCTGAGTGATATTTCTGTATGTTATGTGACTTGTTCTATTCATTGCATCCATACTTTGCTTATTCTGCCCCACTGTACAACGTCCTCACTATAACGTACCCTCAGTGACATTTCGGTATGTTATTTGACTTGTTCTATTCATTGCATCCATACTTTGCTTATTCTGCCCCACTGTACAACGTCCTCACTATTACGTGGCCTGAGTGATATTTCTGTATGTTCTGTGATTTGTTCTATTCATTGCATCCATACTTTGCTTATTCTGCCACACTGTGCAACGTCCTCACTATTACGTGGCCTGAGTGATATTTATGTATGTTATGTGACTTGTTCTATTAATTGCATCCATACTTTGCCTATTCTGCCCCACTGTACAACGTCCTCACTATTACGTGGCCTGAGTGACATTTCTGTATGCTCTGTGACTTGTTCTATTTATTGCATCCATACTTTGCTTATTATGCCACACTGTGCAACATCCTCACTATTACGTGGCCTGAGTGATATTTCTGTATGTTCTGTGACTTGTTCTATTCATTGCATCCATACTTTGCTTATTCTGCCCCACTGTGCAACATTCTCACTATTACGTGGCCTGAGTAATATTTCTGTATGTTCTATGATTTGTTCTATTCATTGCATCCATACTTTGCTTATTCTGCCCCACTGTACAAAGTTCTCACTATTACGTGGCCTGAGTGACATTTCTGTATATTATGCGATTTGTTCTATTCTTTGCATCCATACTTTGCTTATTCTGCCCCACTGTGCAACGTCCTCACTATTACGTGGCCTGAGTGACATTTCTGTATGTTCTGTGACTTGTTCTATTCATTGCATCCATACTTTGCTTATTCTGCCCCACTGTACAACATCCTCACTATTACGTGGCCTGAGTGACATTTCTGTATGTTCTGTGACTTGTTCTATTCATTGCATCCATACTTTGCTTATTCTGCCCCACTGTACAACGTTCTCACTATTACGTGACCTGAGTGATATTTCTGTATATTATGTTATTTGTTCTCTTCATTGCATCCATACTTTGCTTATTCTGCCCCACTGTGCAACAAATTCACTATTACGTGGCCTGAGAGATATTTCTGTATGTTCTGTGACTTGGTCTATTCATTGCATCCATACTTTCCTTATTATGCCCCACTATACATCCTCACTATTACGTGGCCTGAGTGATATTTCTGTATGTTCTGTGACTTGTTCTATTCATTGCATCCATACTTTGCTTATTCTGCCCCACTGTGCAACATTCTCACTATTACGTGGCCTGAGTGACATTTCTGTATGTTATGCAATTTGTTCTATTCATTGCATCCATACTTTGCTTATTCTGCCCCACTGTGCAACAAATTCACTATTACGTGGCCTGAGAGATATTTCTTTATGTTCTGTGACTTGTTCTCTTCATTGCATCCATACATTGCTTATTCTGCCCCACTGTACAACATCCTCACTATTACGTGGCCTAAGTGACATTTCTGTATGTTCTGTGACTTGTTCTATTCATTGCATCCATACTTTGCTTATTCTGCCCCACTCTGCAACATCCTCACTATTACGTGGCCTGAGAGATATTTCTGTATGTTCTGTGACTTGGTCTATTCATTGCATCCATACTTTGCTTATTATGCCACACTGTGCAACATCCTCACTATTACGTGGCCTGAGTGATATTTCTGTATGTTCTGTGACTTGTTCTATTCATTGCATCCATACTTTGCTTATTCTGCCCCACTGTGCAACATTCTCACTATTACGTGGCCTGAGTAATATTTCTGTATGTTCTATGATTTGTTCTATTCATTGCATCCATACTTTGCGTATTCTGCCCCACTGTACAAAGTTCTCACTATTACGTGGCCTGAGTGACATTTCTGTATATTATGCGATTTGTTCTATTCTTTGCATCCATACTTTGCTTATTCTGCCCCACTGTGCAACGTCCTCACTATTACGTGGCCTGAGTGACATTTCTGTATGTTCTGTGACTTGTTCTATTCATTGCATCCATACTTTGCTTATTCTGCCCCACTGTACAACATCCTCACTATTACGTGGCCTGAGTGACATTTCTGTATGTTCTGTGACTTGTTCTATTCATTGCATCCATACTTTGCTTATTCTGCCCCACTGTACAACGTCCTCACTATTACGTGGCCTTAGTGATATTTCTGTATGTTCTGTGATTTGTTCTATTCATTTGATCCATACTTTGCTTATTCTGCCCCACTGTACAACGTCCTCACTATTACGTGGCCTGAGTGATATTTCTGTATGTTCTGTGATTTGTTCTATTCATTACATCCATACTTTGCTTATTCTGCCCCACTGTACAACGTCCTCACTATTACGTGGCCTGAGTGATATTTCTGTATGTTGGTGATTTTTTCTATTCATTGCATCCATACTTTGTTTATTCTGCCCCACTGTGCAACGTCCTCACTATTACGTGGCCTGAGTGATATTTCTGTATGTTCTGTGATTTGTTCTATTCATTGCATCCATACTTTGCTTATTCTGCCCCACTGTGCAACGTTCTTACTATTACGTGGCCTGAGTGACATTTCTGTATGTTGGTGATTTGTTCTATTCATTGCATCCATACTTTGCTTATTCTGTCCCACTGTACAACGTCCTCACTATTACGTGGCCTGAGTGATATTTCTGTATGTTGGTGATTTTTTATATTCATTGCATCCATACTTTGCTTATTCTGCCCCACTGTGCAACGTCCTCACTATTACGTGGCCTGAGTGATAATTCTGTATGTTATGCGATTTGTTCTATTCATTGCATCCATACTTTGCTTATTCTGCCCCACAGTGCAACATTATCACTATTACGTGGCCTGAGTGATAATTCTGTAAGTTATGTGACTTGTTCTCTTCATTGCATCCATACTTTGCTTATTCTGCCCCACTGTGCAACGTCCTCACTATTATGTGGCCTGAATGACATTTCTGTATGCTCTGTGACTTGTTCTCTTCATTGCATCCATACTTTGCTTATTCTGCCCCACTGTACAACGTCCTCACTATTACGTGGCCTAAGTGATATTTCTGTATGTTATGTGACTTGTTCTATTCATTGCATCATACTTTGCTTATTCCGCCCCACTGTATATCCTCACTATTACGTGGCCTGAGTCATATTTCTGTAAGTTATGTGATTTGTTTTATTCATTGCATCCATACTTTACTTATTCTGCCCCACTCTGCAACGTCCTCACTATTACGTGGCCTGAGTGATATTTCTGTATGTTATGTGACTTGTTCTATTCATTGCATCCATACTTTGCTTATTCTGCCCCACTGTACAACGTCCTCACTATAACGTACCCTCAGTGACATTTCGGTATGTTATTTGACTTGTTCTATTCATTGCATCCATACTTTGCTTATTCTGCCCCACTGTACAACGTCCTCACTATTACGTGGCCTGAGTGATATTTCTGTATGTTCTGTGATTTGTTCTATTCATTGCATCCATACTTTGCTTATTCTGCCACACTGTGCAACGTCCTCACTATTACGTGGCCTGAGTGATATTTATGTATGTTATGTGACTTGTTCTATTAATTGCATCCATACTTTGCCTATTCTGCCCCACTGTACAACGTCCTCACTATTACGTGGCCTGAGTGACATTTCTGTATGCTCTGTGACTTGTTCTATTCATTGCATCCATACTTTGCTTATTCTGCCCCACTGTGCAACGTCCTCACTATTACGTGGCCTGAGTGACATTTCTGTATGTTCTGTGACTTGTTCTATTCATTGCATCCATACTTTGCTTATTCCGTCCCACTGTGCAACGTCCTCACTATTACGTGGCCTGAGTGATATTTCTGTATGCTCTGTGACTTGTTCTCTTCATTGCATCCATACTTTGCTTATTCTGCCCCACTGTGCAACGTTCTCACTATTACGTGGCCTGAGTAATATTTCTGTATGTTCTATGATTTGTTCTATTCATTGCATCCATACTTTGCTTATTCTGCCCCACTGAGCAACATCCTCACTATTACGTGGCCTGAGTGATATTTCTGTATGTTCTGTGATTTGTTCTATTCATTGCATCCATACTTTGCTTATTCTGCCCACTGTGCAACGTCCTCACTATTACGTGGCCTGAGTGATATTTCTGTATGTTCTGTGATTTTTTCTATTCATTGCATCCGTAGTTTGCTTATTCTGCCCCACTGTACAACGTCCTCACTATTACGTGGCCTGAGTGATATTTCTGTATGTTGGTGATTTTTTCTATTCATTGCATCCATACTTTGCTTATTCTGCCCCACTCTACAACGTCCTCACTATTACGTGGCCTGAGTGATAATTCTGTATGTTCTGTGATTTGTTCTATTCATTGCATCCATACTTTGCTTATTCTGCCCCACAGTGCAACATTATCACTATTACGTGGCCTGAGTGATATTTCTGTATGTTCTGTGATTTGTTCTATTCATTGCATCCATACTTTGCTTATTCTGCCCCACTGTACAACGTCCTCACTATTACGTGGCCTGAGTGATTATTCGGTATGTCATGTGATTTGTTCTATTCATTGCATCCATACTTTGCTTATTCTGCCCCACTCTGCAACATCCTCACTATTACGTGGCCTGGGTGATATTTCTGTATGTTCTGTGACTTGTTCTATTCATTTGATCCATACTTTGCTTATTCTGCCCCACTTTGCAACATCCTCACTATTACGTGGCCTGAGAGATATTTCTGTATGTTCTGTGACTTGGTCTATTCATTGCATCCATACTTTGCTTATTCTGCCCCACTGTACAACGTCCTCACTATTACGTGGCCTGAGTGATATTTCTGTATGTTGGTGATTTTTTCTATTCATTGCATCCATACTTTGTTTATTCTGCCCCACTGTGCAACGTCCTCACTATTACGTGGCCTGAGTGATATTTCTGTATGTTCTGTGATTTGTTCTATTCATTGCATCCATACTTTGCTTATTCTGCCCCACTGTGCAACGTTCTTACTATTACGTGGCCTGAGTGACATTTCTGTATGTTGGTGATTTGTTCTATTCATTGCATCCATACTTTGGTAATTCTGTCCCACTGTACAACGTCCTCACTATTACGTGGCCTGAGTGATATTTCTGTATGTTGGTGATTTTTTATATTCATTGCATCCATACTTTGCTTATTCTGCCCCACTGTGCAACGTCCTCACTATTACGTGGCCTGAGTGATAATTCTGTATGTTATGCGATTTGTTCTATTCATTGCATCCATACTTTGCTTATTCTGCCCCACAGTGCAACATTATCACTATTACGTGGCCTGAGTGATAATTCTGTGTTATGTGACTTGTTCTCTTCATTGCATCCATACTTTGCTTATTCTGCCCCACTGTGCAACGTCCTCACTATTATGTGGCCTGAATGACATTTCTGTATGCTCTGTGACTTGTTCTCTTCATTGCATCCATACTTTGCTTATTCTGCCCCACTGTACAACGTCCTCACTATTACGTGGCCTAAGTGATATTTCTGTATGTTATGTGACTTGTTCTATTCATTGCATCATACTTTGCTTATTCCGCCCCACTGTATATCCTCACTATTACGTGGCCTGAGTCATATTTCTGTAAGTTATGTGATTTGTTCTATTCATTGCATCCATACTTTGCTTATTCTGCCCCACTCTGCAACGTCCTCACTATTACGTGGCCTGAGTGATATTTCTGTATGTTATGTGACTTGTTCTATTCATTGCATCCATACTTTGCTTATTCTGCCCCACTGTACAACGTCCTCACTATAACGTACCCTCAGTGACATTTCGGTATGTTATTTGACTTGTTCTATTCATTGCATCCATACTTTGCTTATTCTGCCCCACTGTACAACGTCCTCACTATTACGTGGCCTGAGTGATATTTCTGTATGTTCTGTGATTTGTTCTATTCATTGCATCCATACTTTGCTTATTCTGCCACACTGTGCAACGTCCTCACTATTACGTGGCCTGAGTGATATTTATGTATGTTATGTGACTTGTTCTATTAATTGCATCCATACTTTGCCTATTCTGCCCCACTGTACAACGTCCTCACTATTACGTGGCCTGAGTGACAATTCTGTATGCTCTGTGACTTGTTCTATTCATTGCATCCATACTTTGCTTATTCTGCCCCACTGTGCAACGTCCTCACTATTACGTGGCCTGAGTGACATTTCTGTATGTTCTGTGACTTGTTCTATTCATTGCATCCATACTTTGCTTATTCCGTCCCACTGTGCAACGTCCTCACTATTACGTGGCCTGAGTGATATTTCTGTATGCTCTGTGACTTGTTCTCTTCATTGCATCCATACTTTGCTTATTCTGCCCCACTGTGCAACGTTCTCACTATTACGTGGCCTGAGTAATATTTCTGTATGTTCTATGATTTGTTCTATTCATTGCATCCATACTTTGCTTATTCTGCCCCACTGAGCAACATCCTCACTATTACGTGGCCTGAGTGATATTTCTGTATGTTCTGTGATTTGTTCTATTCATTGCATCCATACTTTGCTTATTCTGCCCACTGTGCAACGTCCTCACTATTACGTGGCCTGAGTGATATTTCTGTATGTTCTGTGATTTGTTCTATTCATTGCATCCGTAGTTTGCTTATTCTGCCCCACTGTACAACGTCCTCACTATTACGTGGCCTGAGTGATATTTCTGTATGTTGGTGATTTTTTCTATTCATTGCATCCATACTTTGCTTATTCTGCCCCACTCTACAACGTCCTCACTATTACGTGGCCTGAGTGATAATTCTGTATGTTCTGTGATTTGTTCTATTCATTGCATCCATACTTTGCTTATTCTGCCCCACAGTGCAACATTATCACTATTACGTGGCCTGAGTGATATTTCTGTATGTTCTGTGATTTGTTCTATTCATTGCATCCATACTTTGCTTATTCTGCCCCACTGTACAACGTCCTCACTATTACGTGGCCTGAGTGATTATTCGGTATGTCATGTGATTTGTTCTATTCATTGCATCCATACTTTGCTTATTCTGTCCCACTCTGCAACATCCTCACTATTACGTGGCCTGGGTGATATTTCTGTATGTTCTGTGACTTGTTCTATTCATTTGATCCATACTTTGCTTATTCTGCCCCACTTTGCAACATCCTCACTATTACGTGGACTGAGAGATATTTCTGTATGTTCTGTGACTTGGTCTATTCATTGCATCCATACTTTGCTTATTCTGCCCCACTGTACAACGTCCTCACTATTACGTGGCCTGATATTACGTGGCCTGAGTGATATTTCTGTATGTTCTGTGATTTGTTCTATTCATTGCATCCATACTTTGCTTATTCTGCCCCACTGTGCAACGTTCTTACTATTACGTGGCCTGAGTGACATTTCTGTATGTTGGTGATTTGTTCTATTCATTGCATCCATACTTTGCTTATTTTGTCCCACTGTACAACGTCCTCACTATTACGTGGCCTGAGTGATATTTCTGTATGTTGGTGATTTTTTATATTCATTGCATCCATACTTTGCTTATTCTGCCCCACTGTGCAACGTCCTCACTATTACGTGGCCTGAGTGATAATTCTGTACGTTATGCGATTTGTTCTATTCATTGCATCCATACTTTGCTTATTCTGCCCCACAGTGCAACATTATCACTATTACGTGGCCTGAGTGATAATTCTGTAAGTTATGTGACTTGTTCTCTTCATTGCATCCATACTTTGCTTATTCTGCCCCACTGTGCAACGTCCTCACTATTACGTGGCCTGAATGACATTTCTGTATGCTCTGTGACTTGTTCTCTTCATTGCATCCATACTTTGCTTATTCTGCCCCACTGTACAACGTCCTCACTATTACGTGGCCTAAGTGATATTTCTGTATGTTATGTGACTTGTTCTATTCATTGCATCATACTTTGCTTATTCCGCCCCACTGTATATCCTCACTATTACGTGGCCTGAGTCATATTTCTGAAAGTTATGTGATTTATTCTATTCATTGCATCCATACTTTGCTTATTCTGCCCCACTCTGCAACGTCCTCACTATTACGTGGCCTGAGTGATATTTCTGTATGTTATGTGACTTGTTCTATTCATTGCATCCATACTTTGCTTATTCTGCCCCACTGTACAACGTCCTCACTATAACGTACCCTCAGTGACATTTCGGTATGTTATTTGACTTGTTCTATTCATTGCATCCATACTTTGCTTATTCTGCCCCACTGTACAACGTCCTCACTATTACGTGGCCTGAGTGATATTTCTGTATGTTCTGTGATTTGTTCTATTCATTGCATCCATACTTTGCTTATTCTGCCACACTGTGCAACGTCCTCACTATTACGTGGCCTGAGTGATATTTATGTATGTTATGTGACTTGTTCTATTAATTGCATCCATACTTTGCCTATTCTGCCCCACTGTACAACGTCCTCACTATTACGTGGCCTGAGTGACATTTCTGTATGCTCTGTGACTTGTTCTATTCATTGCATCCATACTTTGCTTATTCTGCCCCACTGTGCAACGTTCTCACTATTACGTGGCCTGAGTGACATTTCTGTATGTTCTGTGACTTGTTCTATTCATTGCATCCATACTTTGCTTATTCCGTCCCACTGTGCAACGTCCTCACTATTACGTGGCCTGAGTGATATTTCTGTATGCTCTGTGACTTGTTCTCTTCATTGCATCCATACTTTGCTTATTCTGCCCCACTGTGCAACGTTCTCACTATTACGTGGCCTGAGTAATATTTCTGTATGTTCTATGATTTGTTCTATTCATTGCATCCATACTTTGCTTATTCTGCCCCACTGTACTACGTCCTCACTATTACGTGGCCTGAGTGATATTTCTGTATGTTCTGAGATTTGTTCTATTCATTGCATCCATACTTTGCTTATTCTGCCCCACTGTACAACGTCCTCACTATTACGTGGCATGAGTGATTATTCGGTATGTCATGTGATTTGTTCTATTCATTGCATCCATACTTTGCTTATTCTGCCCCACTCTGCAACATCCTCACTATTACGTGGCCTGGGTGATATTTCTGTATGTTCTGTGACTTGTTCTATTCATTTGATCCATACTTTGCTTATTCTGCCCCACTCTGCAACATCCTCACTATTACGTGGCCTGAGAGATATTTCTGTATGTTCTGTGACTTGGTCTATTCATTGCATCCATACTTTGCATATTCTGCCCCACTGTACAACGTCCTCACTATTACGTGGCCTGAGTGATATTTCTGTATGTTCTGTGATTTGTTCTATTCATTGCATCCATACTTTGCTAATTCTGCCCCACTGTGCAACATCCTCACTATTACGTGGCCTGTGTGATAATTTTGTATTTTATGCGATTTGTTCTATTCATTGCATCCATACTTTGCTTATTCTGCCCCACTGAGCAACATCCTCACTATTACGTGGCCTGAGTGATATTTCTGTATGTTCTGTGATTTGTTCTATTCATTGCATCCATACTTTGCTTATTCTGCCCCACTGTGCAACGTCCTCACTATTACGTGGCCTGAGTGATAATTCTGTATGTTATGCGATTTGTTCTATTCATTGCATCCATACTTTGCTTATTCTGCCCCACTGTACAACGTCCTCACTATTACGTGGCCTGAGTGATATTTCTGTATGCTCTGTGATTTGTTCTATTCATTGCATCCATACTTTGCTTATTCTGCCCCACTGTGCAACGTCCTCACTATTACGTGGCCTGAGTGATATTTCTGTATGTTATGTGACTTGTTCTATTCATTGCATCCATACTTTGCTTATTCTGCCCCACTGTACAACGTCCACACTATTACGTACCCTCAGTGACATTTCGGTATATTATTTGACTTGTTCTATTAATTGCATCCATACTTTGCTTATTCTGCCCCACTGTACAACGTCCTCACTATTACGTGGCATGAGTGATATTTCTGTATGTTCTGTGATTTGTTCTATTCATTGCATCCATACTTTGCATATTCTGCCACACTGTGCAACGTCCTCACTATTACGTGGCCTGAGTGATATTTATGTATGTTATGTGACTTGTTCTATTAATTGCATCCATACTTTGCCTATTCTGCCCCACTGTACAACGTCCTCACTATTACGTGGCCTGAGTGATATTTCTGTATGTTCTGTGATTTGTTCTATTCATTGCATCCATACTTTGCTTATTCTGCCCCACTGTACAACGTCCTCACTATTACGTGGCCTGAGTGACATTTCTGTATGTTCTGTGACTTGTTCTATTCATTGCATCCATACTTTGCTTATTCCGTCCCACTGTGCAACGTCCTCACTATTACGTGGCCAGAGTGATATTTCTGAATGCTCTGTGACTTGTTCTCTTCATTGCATCCATACTTTGCTTATTCTGCCCCACTGTGCAACGTTCTCACTATTACGTGGCCTGAGTGATAATTCTGTATGTTCTGTGATTTGTTCTATTCATTGCATCCATACTTTGCTTATTCTGCCCCACAGTGCAACATTATCACTATTACGTGGCCTGAGTGATATTTCTGTATGTTCTGTGATTTGTTCTATTCATTGCATCCATACTTTGCTTATTCTGCCCCACTGTACAACGTCCTCACTATTACGTGGCCTGAGTGATATTTCAGTATGCTCTGTGATTTGTTCTATTCATTGCATCCATACTTTGCTTATTCTGCCCCACTGTACAACGTTCTCACGATTACGTGGCCTGAGTGATATTTCTGTATGCTCTGTGATTTGTTCTATTCATTGCATCCATACTTTGCTTATTCAGCCCCACTGTACAACGTTCTCCCTATTACGTGACCTGAGTGATATTTCTGTATATTATGTTATTTGTTCTCTTCATTGCATCCATACTTTGCTTATTCTGCCCCACTGTGCAACAAATTCACTATTACGTGGCCTGAGAGATATTTCTGTATGTTCTGTGACTTGGTCTATTCATTGCATCCATACTTTGCTTATTATGCCCCACTATACATGCTCACTATTACGTGGCCTGAGTGATATTTCTGTATGTTCTGTGACTTGTTCTATTCATTGCATCCATACTTTGCTTATTCTGCCCCACTGTGCAACATTCTCACTATTACGTGGCCTGAGTGACATTTCTGTATGTTATGCAATTTGTTCTATTCATTGCATCCATACTTTGCTTATTCTTCCCCACTGTGCAACAAATTCACTATTACGTGGCCTGAGAGATATTTCTTTATGTTCTGTGACTTGTTCTCTTCATTGCATCCATACATTGCTTATTCTGCCCCACTGTACAACGTCCTCACTATTACGTGGCCTAAGTGACATTTCTGTATGTTCTGTGACTTGTTCTATTCATTGCATCCATACTTTGCTTATTCTGCCCCACTCTGCAACATCCTCACTATTACGTGGCCTGAGAGATATTTCTGTATGTTCTGTGACTTGGTCTATTCATTGCATCCATACTTTGCTTATTATGCCACACTGTGCAACATCCTCACTATTACGTGGCCTGAGTAATATTTCTGTATGTTCTATGATTTGTTCTATTCATTGCATCCATACTTTGCTTATTCTGCCCCACTGTACAAAGTTCTCACTATTACGTGGCCTGAGTGACATTTCTGTATATTATGCGATTTGTTCTATTCTTTGCATCCATACTTTGCTTATTCTGCCCCACTGTGCAACGTCCTCACTATTACGTGGCCTGAGTGACATTTCTGTATGTTCTGTGATTTGTTCTATTCATTGCATCCATACTTTGCTTATTCTGCCCCACTGTACAACGTCCTCACTATTACGTGGCCTGAGTGACATTTCTGTATGTTCTGTGACTTGTTCTATTCATTGCATCCATACTTTGCTTATTCCGTCCCACTGTGCAACGTCCTCACTATTACGTGGCCAGAGTGATATTTCTGAATGCTCTGTGACTTGTTCTCTTCATTGCATCCATACTTTGCTTATTCTGCCCCACTGTGCAACGTTCTCACTATTACGTGGCCTGAGTAATATTTCTGTATGTTCTATGATTTGTTCTATTCATTGCATCCATACTTTGCTTATTCTGCCCCACTGTACTACGTCCTCACTATTACGTGGCCTGAGTGATATTTCTGTATGTTCTGAGATTTGTTCTATTCATTGCATCCATACTTTGCTTATTCTGCCCCACTGTACAACGTCCTCACTATTACGTGGCCTGAGTGATAATTCTGTATGTTCTGTGATTTGTTCTATTCATTGCATCCATACTTTGCTTATTCTGCCCCACAGTGCAACATTATCACTATTACGTGGCCTGAGTGATATTTCTGTATGTTCTGTGATTTGTTCTATTCATTGCATCCATACTTTGCTTATTCTGCCCCACTGTACAACGTCCTCACTATTACGTGGCCTGAGTGATATTTCAGTATGCTCTGTGATTTGTTCTATTCATTGCATCCATACTTTGCTTATTCTGCCCCACTGTACAACGTTCTCACGATTACGTGGCCTGAGCGATATTTCTGTATGCTCTGTGATTTGTTCTATTCATTGCATCCATACTTTGCTTATTCAGACCCACTGTACAACGTTCTCCCTATTACGTGACCTGAGTGATATTTCTGTATATTATGTTATTTGTTCTCTTCATTGCATCCATACTTTGCTTATTCTGCCCCACTGTGCAACAAATTCACTATTACGTGGCCTGAGAGATATTTCTGTATGTTCTGTGACTTGGTCTATTCATTGCATCCATACTTTGCTTATTATGCCCCACTATACATCCTCACTATTACGTGGCCTGAGTGATATTTCTGTATGTTCTGTGACTTGTTCTATTCATTGCATCCATACTTTGCTTATTCTGCCCCACTGTGCAACATTCTCACTATTACGTGGCCTGAGTGACATTTCTGTATGTTATGCAATTTGTTCTATTCATTGCATCCATACTTTGCTTATTCTTCCCCACTGTGCAACAAATTCACTATTACGTGGCCTGAGAGATATTTCTTTATGTTCTGTGACTTGTTCTCTTCATTGCATCCATACATTGCTTATTCTGCCCCACTGTACAACGTCCTCACTATTACGTGGCCTAAGTGACATTTCTGTATGTTCTGTGACTTGTTCTATTCATTGCATCCATACTTTGCTTATTCTGCCCCACTCTGCAACATCCTCACTATTACGTGGCCTGAGAGATATTTCTGTATGTTCTGTGACTTGGTCTATTCATTGCATCCATACTTTGCTAATTATGCCACACTGTGCAACATCCTCACTATTACGTGGCCTGAGTAATATTTCTGTATGTTCTATGATTTGTTCTATTCATTGCATCCATACTTTGCTTATTCTGCCCCACTGTACAAAGTTCTCACTATTACGTGGCCTGAGTGACATTTCTGTATATTATGCGATTTGTTCTATTGTTTGCATCCATACTTTGCTTATTCTGCCCCACTGTGCAACGTCCTCACTATTACGTGGCCTGAGTGACATTTCTGTATGTTCTGTGACTTGTTCTATTCATTGCATCCATACTTTGCTTATTCTGCCCCACTGTACAACGTCCTCACTATTACGTGGCCTGAGTGATATTTCTGTATGTTCTGTGATTTGTTCTATTTATTGCATCCATACTTTGCTTATTCTGCCACACTGTACAACGTCCTCACTATTACGTGGCCTGAGTGATATTTCTGTATGTTCTGTGATTTGTTCTATTCATTGCATCCATACTTTGCTTATTCTGCCCCACTGTACAACGTCCTCACTATTACGTGGCCTGAGTGATATTTCAGTATGCTCTGTGATTTGTTCTATTCATTGCATCCATACTTTGCTTATTCTGCCCCACTGTACAACGTTCTCACGATTACGTGGCCTGAGTGATATTTATGTATGTTATGTGACTTGTTCTATTAATTGCATCCATACTTTGCCTATTCTGCCCCACTGTACAACGTCCTCACTATTACGTGGCCTGTGTGATAATTTTGTATGTTATGCGATTTGTTCTATTCATTGCATCCATACTTTGCTTATTCTGCCCCACTGTACAACGTCCTCACTATTACGTACCCTCAGTGACATTTCGGTATATTATTTGACTTGTTCTATTCATTGCATCCATACTTTGCTTATTCTGCCCCACCTTACAACGTCCTCACAATTACGTGGCATGAGTAATATTTCTGTATGTTCTGTGATTTGTTCTATTCATTGCATCCATACTTTGCATATTCTGCCACACTGTGCAACGTCCTCACTATTACGTGGCCTGAGTGATATTTATGTATGTTATGTGACTTGTTCTATTAATTGCATCCATACTTTGCCTATTCTGCCCCACTGTACAACGTCCTCACTATTACGTGGCCTGAGTGACATTTCTGTATGCTCTGTGACTTGTTCTATTCATTGCATCCATACTTTGCTTATTCTGCCCCACTGTACAACGTCCTCACTATTACGTGGCCTGAGCGACATTTCTGTATGTTCTGTGACTTGTTCTATTTATTGCATCCATACTTTGCTTATTCTGCCCCACTGTGCAACGTCCTCACTATTACGTGGCCTGAGTGATATTTCTGAATGCTCTGTGACTTGTTCTCTTCATTGCATCCATACTTTGCTTATTCTGCCCCACTGTGCAACGTTCTCACTATTACGTGGCCTGAGTAATATTTCTGTATGTTCTATGATTTGTTCTATTCATTGCATCCATACTTTGCTTATTCTGCCCCACTCTGCAACATCCTCACTATTACGTGGCCTGGGTGATATTTCTGTATGTTCTGTGATTTGTTCTATTCATTGCATCCGTAGTTTGCTTATTCTGCCCCACTGTACAACGTCCTCACTATTACGTGGCCTGAGTGATATTTCTGTATGTTGGTGATTTTTTCTATTCATTGCATCCATACTATGCTTATTCTGCCCCACTCTGCAACGTCCTCACTATTACGTGGCCTGAGTGATAATTCTGTATGTTCTGTGATTTGTTCTATTCATTGCATCCATACTTTGCTTATTCTGCCCCACTGTGCAACATTATCACTATTACGTGGCCTGAGTGATATTTCTGTATGTTCTGTGATTTGTTCTATTCATTGCATCCATACTTTGCTTATTCTGCCCCACTGTACAACGTCCTCACTATTACGTGGCCTGAGTGATTATTCGGTATGTCATGTGACTTGTTCTATTCATTAGATCCATACTTTGCTTATTCTGCCCCACTTTGCAACATCCTCACTATTACGTGGCCTGAGAGATATTTCTGTATGTTCTGTGACTTGGTCTATTCATTGCATCCATACTTTGCTTATTCTGCCCCACTGTACAACGTCCTCACTATTACGTGGCCTGAGTGATATTTCTGTATGTTCTGTGATTTGTTCTATTCATTGCATCCATACATTGCTTATTCTGCCCCACTGTGCAACGTCCTCACTATTACGTGGCCTGTGTGATAATTTTGTATGTTATGCGATTTGTTCTATTCATTGCATCCATACTTTGCTTATTCTGCCCCACTGAGCAACATCCTCACTATTACGTGGCCTGAGTGATATTTCTGTATGTTCTGTGATTTGTTCTATTCATTGCATCCATACTTTGCTTATTCTGCCACACTGTGCAACGTCCTCACTATTACGTGGCCTGAGTGATATTTCTGTATGTTCTGTGATTTGTTCTATTCATTGCATCCGTAGTTTGCTTATTCTGCCCCACTGTACAACGTCCTCACTATTACGTGGCCTGAGTGATATTTCTGTATGTTATGTGACTTGTTCTATTCATTGCATCCATACTTTGCTTATTCTGCCCCACTGTACAACGTCCTCACTATTACGTACCCTCAGTGACATTTTGGTATATTATTTGACTTGTTCTATTCATTGCATCCATACTTTGCTTATTCTGCCCCACTGTACAACGTACTCACTATTACGTGGCATGAGTAATATTTCTGTATGTTCTGTGATTTGTTCTATTCATTGCATCCATACTTTGCATATTCTGCCACACTGTGCAACGTCCTCACTATTACGTGGCCTGAGTGATATTTATGTATGTTATGTGACTTGTTCTATTCATTGCATCCATACTTTGCCTATTCTGCCCCACTGTACAACGTCCTCACTATTACGTGGCCTCAGTGACATTTCTGTATGCTCTGTGACTTGTTCTATTCATTGCATCCATACTTTGCTTATTCTGCCCCACTGTACAACGTCCTCACTATTACGTGGCCTGAGTGACATTTCTGTATGTTCTGTGACTTGTTCTATTCATTGCATCCATACTTTGCTTATTCTGCCCCACTGTGCAACGTCCTCACTATTACGTGGCCTGAGTGATATTTCTGAATGCTCTGTGACTTGTTCTCTTCATTGCATCCATACTTTGCTTATTCTGCCCCACTGTGCAACGTTCTCACTATTACGTGGCCTGAGTAATATTTCTGTATGTTCTATGATTTGTTCTCTTCATTGCATCCATACTTTGCTTATTCTGCCCCACTGTGCAACGTTCTCACTATTACGTGGCCTGAGTAATATTTCTGTATGTTCTATGATTTGTTCTATTCATTGCATCCATACTTTGCTTATTCTGCCCCACTGTACTACGTCCTCACTATTACGTGGCCTGAGTGATATTTCTGTATGTTCTGAGATTTGTTCTATTCATTGCATCCATACTTTGCTTATTCTGCCCCACTGTACAACGTCCTCACTATTACGTGGCCTGAGTGATTATTCGGTATGTCATGTGATTTGTTCTATTCATTGCATCCATACTTTGCTTATTCTGCCCCACTCTGCAACATCCTCACTATTACGTGGCCTGGGTGATATTTCTGTATGTTCTGTGACTTGTTCTATTCATTTGATCCATACTTTGCTTATTCTGCCCCACTTTGCAACATCCTCACTATTACGTGGCCTGAGAGATATTTCTGTATGTTCTGTGACTTGGTCTATTCATTGCATCCATACTTTGCTTATTCTGCCCCACTGTACAACGTCCTCACTATTACGTGGCCTGAGTGATATTTCTGTATGTTCTGTGATTTGTTCTATTCATTGCATCCATACATTGCTTATTCTGCCCCACTGTGCAACGTCCTCACTATTACGTGGCCTGTGTGATAATTTTGTATGTTATGCGATTTGTTCTATTCATTGCATCCATACTTTGCTTATTCTGCCCCACTGAGCAACATCCTCACTATTACGTGGCCTGAGTGATATTTCTGTATGTTCTGTGATTTGTTCTATTCATTGCATCCATACTTTGCTTATTCTGCCCCACTGTGCAACGTCCTCACTATTACGTGGCCTGAGTGATATTTCTGTATGTTCTGTGATTTGTTCTATTCATTGCATCCGTAGTTTGCTTATTCTGCCCCACTGTACAACGTCCTCACTATTACGTGGCCTGAGTGATATTTCTGTATGTTGGTGATTTTTTCTATTCATTGCATCTATACTTTGCTTATTCTGCCCCACTCTGCAACGTCCTCACTATTACGTGGCCTGAGTGATAATTCTGTATGTTCTGTGATTTGTTCTATTCATTGCATCCATACTTTGCTTATTCTGCCCCACAGTGCAACATTATCACTATTACGTGGCCTGATTGATATTTCTGTATGTTCTGTGATTTGTTCTATTCATTGCATCCATACTTTGCTTATTCTGCCCCACTGTACAACGTCCTCACTATTACGTGGCCTGAGTGATATTTCAGTATGCTGTGTGATTTGTTCTATTCATTGCATCCATACTTTGCTTATTCTACCCCACTGTACAACGTTCTCACGATTACGTGGCCTGAGTGATATTTCTGTATGCTCTGTGATTTGTTCTATTCATTGCATCCATACTTTGCTTATTCTGCCCCACTGTACAACGTTCTCACTATTACGTGACCTGAGTGATATTTCTGTATATTATGTTATTTGTTCTCTTCATTGCATCCATACTTTGCTTATTCTGCCCCACTGTGCAACAAATTCACTATTACGTGGCCTGAGAGATATTTCTGTATGTTCTGTGACTTGGTCTATTCATTGCATCCATACTTTGCTTATTATGCCCCACTATACATCCTCACTATTACGTGGCTTGAGTGATATTTCTGTATGTTCTGTGACTTGTTCTATTCATTGCATCCATACTTTGCTTATTCTGCCCCACTGTGCAACATTCTCACTATTACGTGGCCTGAGTGACATTTCTGTATGTTATGCAATTTGTTCTATTCATTGCATCCATACTTTGCTTATTCTGCCCCACTGTGCAACAAATTCACTATTACGTGGCCTGAGAGATATTTCTTTATGTTCTGTGACTTGTTCTCTTCATTGCATCCATACATTGCTTATTCTGCCCCACTGTACAACGTCCTCACTATTACGTGGCCTAAGTGACATTTCTGTATGTTCTGTGACTTGTTCTATTCATTGCATCCATACTTTGCTTATTCTGCCCACTCTGCAACATCCTCACTATTACGTGGCCTGAGAGATATTTCTGTATGTTCTGTGACTTGGTCTATTCATTGCATCCATACTTTGCTTATTATGCCACACTGTGCAACATCCTCACTATTACGTGGCCTGAGTGATATTTCTGTATGTTCTGTGACTTGTTCTATTCATTGCATCCATACTTTGCTTATTCTGCCCCACTGTGCAACATTCTCACTATTACGTGGCCTGAGTAATATTTCTGTATGTTCTATGATTTGTTCTATTCATTGCATCCATACTTTGCTTATTCTGCCCCACTGTACAAAGTTCTCACTATTACGTGGCCTGAGTGACATTTCTGTATATTATGCGATTTGTTCTATTCTTTGCATCCATACTTTGCTTATTCTGCCCCACTGTGCAACGTCCTCACTATTACGTGGCCTGAGTGACATTTCTGTATGTTCTGTGACTTGTTCTATTCATTGCATCCATACTTTGCTTATTCTGCCCCACTGTACAACATCCTCACTATTACGTGGCCTGAGTGACATTTCTGTATGTTCTGTGACTTGTTCTATTCATTGCATCCATACTTTGCTTATTCTGCCCCACTGTACAACGTTCTCACTATTACGTGACCTGAGTGATATTTCTGTATATTATGTTATTTGTTCTCTTCATTGCATCCATACTTTGCTTATTCTGCCCCACTGTGCAACAAATTCACTATTACGTGGCCTGAGAGATATTTCTGTATGTTCTGTGACTTGGTCTATTCATTGCATCCATACTTTCCTTATTATGCCCCACTATACATCCTCACTATTACGTGGCCTGAGTGATATTTCTGTATGTTCTGTGACTTGTTCTATTCATTGCATCCATACTTTGCTTATTCTGCCCCACTGTGCAACATTCTCACTATTACGTGGCCTGAGTGACATTTCTGTATGTTATGCAATTTGTTCTATTCATTGCATCCATACTTTGCTTATTCTGCCCCACTGTGCAACAAATTCACTATTACGTGGCCTGAGAGATATTTCTTTATGTTCTGTGACTTGTTCTCTTCATTGCATCCATACATTGCTTATTCTGCCCCACTGTACAACGTCCTCACTATTACGTGGCCTAAGTGACATTTCTGTATGTTCTGTGACTTGTTCTATTCATTGCATCCATACTTTGCTTATTCTGCCCCACTCTGCAACATCCTCACTATTACGTGGCCTGAGAGATATTTCTGTATGTTCTGTGACTTGGTCTATTCATTGCATCCATACTTTGCTTATTATGCCACACTGTGCAACATCCTCACTATTACGTGGCCTGAGTGATATTTCTGTATGTTCTGTGACTTGTTCTATTCATTGCATCCATACTTTGCTTATTCTGCCCCACTGTGCAACATTCTCACTATTACGTGGCCTGAGTAATATTTCTGTATGTTCTATGATTTGTTCTATTCATTGCATCCATACTTTGCGTATTCTGCCCCACTGTACAAAGTTCTCACTATTACGTGGCCTGAGTGACATTTCTGTATATTATGCGATTTGTTCTATTCTTTGCATCCATACTTTGCTTATTCTGCCCCACTGTGCAACGTCCTCACTATTACGTGGCCTGAGTGACATTTCTGTATGTTCTGTGACTTGTTCTATTCATTGCATCCATACTTTGCTTATTCTGCCCCACTGTACAACATCCTCACTATTACGTGGCCTGAGTGACATTTCTGTATGTTCTGTGACTTGTTCTATTCATTGCATCCATACTTTGCTTATTCTGCCCCACTGTACAACGTCCTCACTATTACGTGGAGTTAGTGATATTTCTGTATGTTCTGTGATTTGTTCTATTCATTTGATCCATACTTTGCTTATTCTGCCCCACTGTACAACGTCCTCACTATTACGTGGCCTGAGTGATATTTCTGTATGTTCTGTGATTTGTTCTATTCATTACATCCATACTTTGCTTATTCTGCCCCACTGTACAACGTCCTCACTATTACGTGGCCTGAGTGATATTTCTGTATGTTGGTGATTTTTTCTATTCATTGCATCCATACTTTGTTTATTCTGCCCCACTGTGCAACGTCCTCACTATTACGTGGCCTGAGTGATATTTCTGTATGTTCTGTGATTTGTTCTATTCATTGCATCCATACTTTGCTTATTCTGCCCCACTGTGCAACGTTCTTACTATTACGTGGCCTGAGTGACATTTCTGTATGTTGGTGATTTGTTCTATTCATTGCATCCATACTTTGCTTATTCTGTCCCACTGTACAACGTCCTCACTATTACGTGGCCTGAGTGATATTTCTGTATGTTGGTGATTTTTTATATTCATTGCATCCATACTTTGCTTATTCTGCCCCACTGTGCAACGTCCTCACTATTACGTGGCCTGAGTGATAATTCTGTATGTTATGCGATTTGTTCTATTCATTGCATCCATACTTTGCTTATTCTGCCCCACAGTGCAACATTATCACTATTACGTGGCCTGAGTGATAATTCTGTAAGTTATGTGACTTGTTCTCTTCATTGCATCCATACTTTGCTTATTCTGCCCCACTGTGCAACGTCCTCACTATTATGTGGCCTGAATGACATTTCTGTATGCTCTGTGACTTGTTCTCTTCATTGCATCCATACTTTGCTTATTCTGCCCCACTGTACAACGTCCTCACTATTACGTGGCCTAAGTGATATTTCTGTATGTTATGTGACTTGTTCTATTCATTGCATCATACTTTGCTTATTCCGCCCCACTGTATATCCTCACTATTACGTGGCCTGAGTCATATTTCTGTAAGTTATGTGATTTGTTTTATTCATTGCATCCATACTTTACTTATTCTGCCCCACTCTGCAACGTCCTCACTATTACGTGGCCTGAGTGATATTTCTGTATGTTATGTGACTTGTTCTATTCATTGCATCCATACTTTGCTTATTCTGCCCCACTGTACAACGTCCTCACTATAACGTACCCTCAGTGACATTTCGGTATGTTATTTGACTTGTTCTATTCATTGCATCCATACTTTGCTTATTCTGCCCCACTGTACAACGTCCTCACTATTACGTGGCCTGAGTGATATTTCTGTATGTTCTGTGATTTGTTCTATTCATTGCATCCATACTTTGCTTATTCTGCCACACTGTGCAACGTCCTCACTATTACGTGGCCTGAGTGATATTTATGTATGTTATGTGACTTGTTCTATTAATTGCATCCATACTTTGCCTATTCTGCCCCACTGTACAACGTCCTCACTATTACGTGGCCTGAGTGACATTTCTGTATGCTCTGTGACTTGTTCTATTCATTGCATCCATACTTTGCTTATTATGCCACACTGTGCAACATCCTCACTATTACGTGGCCTGAGTGATATTTCTGTATGTTCTGTGACTTGTTCTATTCATTGCATCCATACTTTGCTTATTCTGCCCCACTGTGCAACATTCTCACTATTACGTGGCCTGAGTAATATTTCTGTATGTTCTATGATTTGTTCTATTCATTGCATCCATACTTTGCTTATTCTGCCCCACTGTACAAAGTTCTCACTATTACGTGGCCTGAGTGACATTTCTGTATATTATGCGATTTGTTCTATTCTTTGCATCCATACTTTGCTTATTCTGCCCCACTGTGCAACGTCCTCACTATTACGTGGCCTGAGTGACATTTCTGTATGTTCTGTGACTTGTTCTATTCATTGCATCCATACTTTGCTTATTCTGCCCCACTGTACAACATCCTCACTATTACGTGGCCTGAGTGACATTTCTGTATGTTCTGTGACTTGTTCTATTCATTGCATCCATACTTTGCTTATTCTGCCCCACTGTACAACGTTCTCACTATTACGTGACCTGAGTGATATTTCTGTATATTATGTTATTTGTTCTCTTCATTGCATCCATACTTTGCTTATTCTGCCCCACTGTGCAACAAATTCACTATTACGTGGCCTGAGAGATATTTCTGTATGTTCTGTGACTTGGTCTATTCATTGCATCCATACTTTCCTTATTATGCCCCACTATACATCCTCACTATTACGTGGCCTGAGTGATATTTCTGTATGTTCTGTGACTTGTTCTATTCATTGCATCCATACTTTGCTTATTCTGCCCCACTGTGCAACATTCTCACTATTACGTGGCCTGAGTGACATTTCTGTATGTTATGCAATTTGTTCTATTCATTGCATCCATACTTTGCTTATTCTGCCCCACTGTGCAACAAATTCACTATTACGTGGCCTGAGAGATATTTCTTTATGTTCTGTGACTTGTTCTCTTCATTGCATCCATACATTGCTTATTCTGCCCCACTGTACAACATCCTCACTATTACGTGGCCTAAGTGACATTTCTGTATGTTCTGTGACTTGTTCTATTCATTGCATCCATACTTTGCTTATTCTGCCCCACTCTGCAACATCCTCACTATTACGTGGCCTGAGAGATATTTCTGTATGTTCTGTGACTTGGTCTATTCATTGCATCCATACTTTGCTTATTATGCCACACTGTGCAACATCCTCACTATTACGTGGCCTGAGTGATATTTCTGTATGTTCTGTGACTTGTTCTATTCATTGCATCCATACTTTGCTTATTCTGCCCCACTGTGCAACATTCTCACTATTACGTGGCCTGAGTAATATTTCTGTATGTTCTATGATTTGTTCTATTCATTGCATCCATACTTTGCGTATTCTGCCCCACTGTACAAAGTTCTCACTATTACGTGGCCTGAGTGACATTTCTGTATATTATGCGATTTGTTCTATTCTTTGCATCCATACTTTGCTTATTCTGCCCCACTGTGCAACGTCCTCACTATTACGTGGCCTGAGTGACATTTCTGTATGTTCTGTGACTTGTTCTATTCATTGCATCCATACTTTGCTTATTCTGCCCCACTGTACAACATCCTCACTATTACGTGGCCTGAGTGACATTTCTGTATGTTCTGTGACTTGTTCTATTCATTGCATCCATACTTTGCTTATTCTGCCCCACTGTACAACGTCCTCACTATTACGTGGCCTTAGTGATATTTCTGTATGTTCTGTGATTTGTTCTATTCATTTGATCCATACTTTGCTTATTCTGCCCCACTGTACAACGTCCTCACTATTACGTGGCCTGAGTGATATTTCTGTATGTTCTGTGATTTGTTCTATTCATTACATCCATACTTTGCTTATTCTGCCCCACTGTACAACGTCCTCACTATTACGTGGCCTGAGTGATATTTCTGTATGTTGGTGATTTTTTCTATTCATTGCATCCATACTTTGTTTATTCTGCCCCACTGTGCAACGTCCTCACTATTACGTGGCCTGAGTGATATTTCTGTATGTTCTGTGATTTGTTCTATTCATTGCATCCATACTTTGCTTATTCTGCCCCACTGTGCAACGTTCTTACTATTACGTGGCCTGAGTGACATTTCTGTATGTTGGTGATTTGTTCTATTCATTGCATCCATACTTTGCTTATTCTGTCCCACTGTACAACGTCCTCACTATTACGTGGCCTGAGTGATATTTCTGTATGTTGGTGATTTTTTATATTCATTGCATCCATACTTTGCTTATTCTGCCCCACTGTGCAACGTCCTCACTATTACGTGGCCTGAGTGATAATTCTGTATGTTATGCGATTTGTTCTATTCATTGCATCCATACTTTGCTTATTCTGCCCCACAGTGCAACATTATCACTATTACGTGGCCTGAGTGATAATTCTGTAAGTTATGTGACTTGTTCTCTTCATTGCATCCATACTTTGCTTATTCTGCCCCACTGTGCAACGTCCTCACTATTATGTGGCCTGAATGACATTTCTGTATGCTCTGTGACTTGTTCTCTTCATTGCATCCATACTTTGCTTATTCTGCCCCACTGTACAACGTCCTCACTATTACGTGGCCTAAGTGATATTTCTGTATGTTATGTGACTTGTTCTATTCATTGCATCATACTTTGCTTATTCCGCCCCACTGTATATCCTCACTATTACGTGGCCTGAGTCATATTTCTGTAAGTTATGTGATTTGTTTTATTCATTGCATCCATACTTTACTTATTCTGCCCCACTCTGCAACGTCCTCACTATTACGTGGCCTGAGTGATATTTCTGTATGTTATGTGACTTGTTCTATTCATTGCATCCATACTTTGCTTATTCTGCCCCACTGTACAACGTCCTCACTATAACGTACCCTCAGTGACATTTCGGTATGTTATTTGACTTGTTCTATTCATTGCATCCATACTTTGCTTATTCTGCCCCACTGTACAACGTCCTCACTATTACGTGGCCTGAGTGATATTTCTGTATGTTCTGTGATTTGTTCTATTCATTGCATCCATACTTTGCTTATTCTGCCACACTGTGCAACGTCCTCACTATTACGTGGCCTGAGTGATATTTATGTATGTTATGTGACTTGTTCTATTAATTGCATCCATACTTTGCCTATTCTGCCCCACTGTACAACGTCCTCACTATTACGTGGCCTGAGTGACATTTCTGTATGCTCTGTGACTTGTTCTATTCATTGCATCCATACTTTGCTTATTCTGCCCCACTGTGCAACGTCCTCACTATTACGTGGCCTGAGTGACATTTCTGTATGTTCTGTGACTTGTTCTATTCATTGCATCCATACTTTGCTTATTCCGTCCCACTGTGCAACGTCCTCACTATTACGTGGCCTGAGTGATATTTCTGTATGCTCTGTGACTTGTTCTCTTCATTGCATCCATACTTTGCTTATTCTGCCCCACTGTGCAACGTTCTCACTATTACGTGGCCTGAGTAATATTTCTGTATGTTCTATGATTTGTTCTATTCATTGCATCCATACTTTGCTTATTCTGCCCCACTGAGCAACATCCTCACTATTACGTGGCCTGAGTGATATTTCTGTATGTTCTGTGATTTGTTCTATTCATTGCATCCATACTTTGCTTATTCTGCCCACTGTGCAACGTCCTCACTATTACGTGGCCTGAGTGATATTTCTGTATGTTCTGTGATTTTTTCTATTCATTGCATCCGTAGTTTGCTTATTCTGCCCCACTGTACAACGTCCTCACTATTACGTGGCCTGAGTGATATTTCTGTATGTTGGTGATTTTTTCTATTCATTGCATCCATACTTTGCTTATTCTGCCCCACTCTACAACGTCCTCACTATTACGTGGCCTGAGTGATAATTCTGTATGTTCTGTGATTTGTTCTATTCATTGCATCCATACTTTGCTTATTCTGCCCCACAGTGCAACATTATCACTATTACGTGGCCTGAGTGATATTTCTGTATGTTCTGTGATTTGTTCTATTCATTGCATCCATACTTTGCTTATTCTGCCCCACTGTACAACGTCCTCACTATTACGTGGCCTGAGTGATTATTCGGTATGTCATGTGATTTGTTCTATTCATTGCATCCATACTTTGCTTATTCTGCCCCACTCTGCAACATCCTCACTATTACGTGGCCTGAGAGATATTTCTTTATGTTCTGTGACTTGTTCTCTTCATTGCATCCATACATTGCTTATTCTGCCCCACTGTACAACGTCCTCACTATTACGTGGCCTAAGTGACATTTCTGTATGTTCTGTGACTTGTTCTATTCATTGCATCCATACTTTGCTTATTCTGCCCCACTGTACAACGTCCTCACTATTACGTGGCCTGAGTGATATTTCTGTATGTTGGTGATTTTTTCTATTCATTGCATCCATACTTTGTTTATTCTGCCCCACTGTGCAACGTCCTCACTATTACGTGGCCTGAGTGATATTTCTGTATGTTCTGTGATTTGTTCTATTCATTGCATCCATACTTTGCTTATTCTGCCCCACTGTGCAACGTTCTTACTATTACGTGGCCTGAGTGACATTTCTGTATGTTGGTGATTTGTTCTATTCATTGCATCCATACTTTGGTAATTCTGTCCCACTGTACAACGTCCTCACTATTACGTGGCCTGAGTGATATTTCTGTATGTTGGTGATTTTTTATATTCATTGCATCCATACTTTGCTTATTCTGCCCCACTGTGCAACGTCCTCACTATTACGTGGCCTGAGTGATAATTCTGTATGTTATGCGATTTGTTCTATTCATTGCATCCATACTTTGCTTATTCTGCCCCACAGTGCAACATTATCACTATTACGTGGCCTGAGTGATAATTCTGTGTTATGTGACTTGTTCTCTTCATTGCATCCACACTTTGCTTATTCTGCCCCACTGTGCAACGTCCTCACTATTATGTGGCCTGAATGACATTTCTGTATGCTCTGTGACTTGTTCTCTTCATTGCATCCATACTTTGCTTATTCTGCCCCACTGTACAACGTCCTCACTATTACGTGGCCTAAGTGATATTTCTGTATGTTATGTGACTTGTTCTATTCATTGCATCATACTTTGCTTATTCCGCCCCACTGTATATCCTCACTATTACGTGGCCTGAGTCATATTTCTGTAAGTTATGTGATTTGTTCTATTCATTGCATCCATACTTTGCTTATTCTGCCCCACTCTGCAACGTCCTCACTATTACGTGGCCTGAGTGATATTTCTGTATGTTATGTGACTTGTTCTATTCATTGCATCCATACTTTGCTTATTCTGCCCCACTGTACAACGTCCTCACTATAACGTACCCTCAGTGACATTTCGGTATGTTATTTGACTTGTTCTATTCATTGCATCCATACTTTGCTTATTCTGCCCCACTGTACAACGTCCTCACTATTACGTGGCCTGAGTGATATTTCTGTATGTTCTGTGATTTGTTCTATTCATTGCATCCATACTTTGCTTATTCTGCCACACTGTGCAACGTCCTCACTATTACGTGGCCTGAGTGATATTTATGTATGTTATGTGACTTGTTCTATTAATTGCATCCATACTTTGCCTATTCTGCCCCACTGTACAACGTCCTCACTATTACGTGGCCTGAGTGACAATTCTGTATGCTCTGTGACTTGTTCTATTCATTGCATCCATACTTTGCTTATTCTGCCCCACTGTGCAACGTCCTCACTATTACGTGGCCTGAGTGACATTTCTGTATGTTCTGTGACTTGTTCTATTCATTGCATCCATACTTTGCTTATTCCGTCCCACTGTGCAACGTCCTCACTATTACGTGGCCTGAGTGATATTTCTGTATGCTCTGTGACTTGTTCTCTTCATTGCATCCATACTTTGCTTATTCTGCCCCACTGTGCAACGTTCTCACTATTACGTGGCCTGAGTAATATTTCTGTATGTTCTATGATTTGTTCTATTCATTGCATCCATACTTTGCTTATTCTGCCCCACTGAGCAACATCCTCACTATTACGTGGCCTGAGTGATATTTCTGTATGTTCTGTGATTTGTTCTATTCATTGCATCCATACTTTGCTTATTCTGCCCACTGTGCAACGTCCTCACTATTACGTGGCCTGAGTGATATTTCTGTATGTTCTGTGATTTGTTCTATTCATTGCATCCGTAGTTTGCTTATTCTGCCCCACTGTACAACGTCCTCACTATTACGTGGCCTGAGTGATATTTCTGTATGTTGGTGATTTTTTCTATTCATTGCATCCATACTTTGCTTATTCTGCCCCACTCTACAACGTCCTCACTATTACGTGGCCTGAGTGATAATTCTGTATGTTCTGTGATTTGTTCTATTCATTGCATCCATACTTTGCTTATTCTGCCCCACAGTGCAACATTATCACTATTACGTGGCCTGAGTGATATTTCTGTATGTTCTGTGATTTGTTCTATTCATTGCATCCATACTTTGCTTATTCTGCCCCACTGTACAACGTCCTCACTATTACGTGGCCTGAGTGATTATTCGGTATGTCATGTGATTTGTTCTATTCATTGCATCCATACTTTGCTTATTCTGCCCCACTCTGCAACATCCTCACTATTACGTGGCCTGGGTGATATTTCTGTATGTTCTGTGACTTGTTCTATTCATTTGATCCATACTTTGCTTATTCTGCCCCACTTTGCAACATCCTCACTATTACGTGGACTGAGAGATATTTCTGTATGTTCTGTGACTTGGTCTATTCATTGCATCCATACTTTGCTTATTCTGCCCCACTGTACAACGTCCTCACTATTACGTGGCCTGATATTACGTGGCCTGAGTGATATTTCTGTATGTTCTGTGATTTGTTCTATTCATTGCATCCATACTTTGCTTATTCTGCCCCACTGTGCAACGTTCTTACTATTACGTGGCCTGAGTGACATTTCTGTATGTTGGTGATTTGTTCTATTCATTGCATCCATACTTTGCTTATTTTGTCCCACTGTACAACGTCCTCACTATTACGTGGCCTGAGTGATATTTCTGTATGTTGGTGATTTTTTATATTCATTGCATCCATACTTTGCTTATTCTGCCCCACTGTGCAACGTCCTCACTATTACGTGGCCTGAGTGATAATTCTGTACGTTATGCGATTTGTTCTATTCATTGCATCCATACTTTGCTTATTCTGCCCCACAGTGCAACATTATCACTATTACGTGGCCTGAGTGATAATTCTGTAAGTTATGTGACTTGTTCTCTTCATTGCATCCATACTTTGCTTATTCTGCCCCACTGTGCAACGTCCTCACTATTACGTGGCCTGAATGACATTTCTGTATGCTCTGTGACTTGTTCTCTTCATTGCATCCATACTTTGCTTATTCTGCCCCACTGTACAACGTCCTCACTATTACGTGGCCTAAGTGATATTTCTGTATGTTATGTGACTTGTTCTATTCATTGCATCATACTTTGCTTATTCCGCCCCACTGTATATCCTCACTATTACGTGGCCTGAGTCATATTTCTGAAAGTTATGTGATTTATTCTATTCATTGCATCCATACTTTGCTTATTCTGCCCCACTCTGCAACGTCCTCACTATTACGTGGCCTGAGTGATATTTCTGTATGTTATGTGACTTGTTCTATTCATTGCATCCATACTTTGCTTATTCTGCCCCACTGTACAACGTCCTCACTATAACGTACCCTCAGTGACATTTCGGTATGTTATTTGACTTGTTCTATTCATTGCATCCATACTTTGCTTATTCTGCCCCACTGTACAACGTCCTCACTATTACGTGGCCTGAGTGATATTTCTGTATGTTCTGTGATTTGTTCTATTCATTGCATCCATACTTTGCTTATTCTGCCACACTGTGCAACGTCCTCACTATTACGTGGCCTGAGTGATATTTATGTATGTTATGTGACTTGTTCTATTAATTGCATCCATACTTTGCCTATTCTGCCCCACTGTACAACGTCCTCACTATTACGTGGCCTGAGTGACATTTCTGTATGCTCTGTGACTTGTTCTATTCATTGCATCCATACTTTGCTTATTCTGCCCCACTGTGCAACGTTCTCACTATTACGTGGCCTGAGTGACATTTCTGTATGTTCTGTGACTTGTTCTATTCATTGCATCCATACTTTGCTTATTCCGTCCCACTGTGCAACGTCCTCACTATTACGTGGCCTGAGTGATATTTCTGTATGCTCTGTGACTTGTTCTCTTCATTGCATCCATACTTTGCTTATTCTGCCCCACTGTGCAACGTTCTCACTATTACGTGGCCTGAGTAATATTTCTGTATGTTCTATGATTTGTTCTATTCATTGCATCCATACTTTGCTTATTCTGCCCCACTGTACTACGTCCTCACTATTACGTGGCCTGAGTGATATTTCTGTATGTTCTGAGATTTGTTCTATTCATTGCATCCATACTTTGCTTATTCTGCCCCACTGTACAACGTCCTCACTATTACGTGGCATGAGTGATTATTCGGTATGTCATGTGATTTGTTCTATTCATTGCATCCATACTTTGCTTATTCTGCCCCACTCTGCAACATCCTCACTATTACGTGGCCTGGGTGATATTTCTGTATGTTCTGTGACTTGTTCTATTCATTTGATCCATACTTTGCTTATTCTGCCCCACTCTGCAACATCCTCACTATTACGTGGCCTGAGAGATATTTCTGTATGTTCTGTGACTTGGTCTATTCATTGCATCCATACTTTGCATATTCTGCCCCACTGTACAACGTCCTCACTATTACGTGGCCTGAGTGATATTTCTGTATGTTCTGTGATTTGTTCTATTCATTGCATCCATACTTTGCTAATTCTGCCCCACTGTGCAACATCCTCACTATTACGTGGCCTGTGTGATAATTTTGTATTTTATGCGATTTGTTCTATTCATTGCATCCATACTTTGCTTATTCTGCCCCACTGAGCAACATCCTCACTATTACGTGGCCTGAGTGATATTTCTGTATGTTCTGTGATTTGTTCTATTCATTGCATCCATACTTTGCTTATTCTGCCCCACTGTGCAACGTCCTCACTATTACGTGGCCTGAGTGATAATTCTGTATGTTATGCGATTTGTTCTATTCATTGCATCCATACTTTGCTTATTCTGCCCCACTGTACAACGTCCTCACTATTACGTGGCCTGAGTGATATTTCTGTATGCTCTGTGATTTGTTCTATTCATTGCATCCATACTTTGCTTATTCTGCCCCACTGTGCAACGTCCTCACTATTACGTGGCCTGAGTGATATTTCTGTATGTTATGTGACTTGTTCTATTCATTGCATCCATACTTTGCTTATTCTGCCCCACTGTACAACGTCCACACTATTACGTACCCTCAGTGACATTTCGGTATATTATTTGACTTGTTCTATTAATTGCATCCATACTTTGCTTATTCTGCCCCACTGTACAACGTCCTCACTATTACGTGGCATGAGTGATATTTCTGTATGTTCTGTGATTTGTTCTATTCATTGCATCCATACTTTGCATATTCTGCCACACTGTGCAACGTCCTCACTATTACGTGGCCTGAGTGATATTTATGTATGTTATGTGACTTGTTCTATTAATTGCATCCATACTTTGCCTATTCTGCCCCACTGTACAACGTCCTCACTATTACGTGGCCTGAGTGATATTTCTGTATGTTCTGTGATTTGTTCTATTCATTGCATCCATACTTTGCTTATTCTGCCCCACTGTACAACGTCCTCACTATTACGTGGCCTGAGTGACATTTCTGTATGTTCTGTGACTTGTTCTATTCATTGCATCCATACTTTGCTTATTCCGTCCCACTGTGCAACGTCCTCACTATTACGTGGCCAGAGTGATATTTCTGAATGCTCTGTGACTTGTTCTCTTCATTGCATCCATACTTTGCTTATTCTGCCCCACTGTGCAACATTCTCACTATTACGTGGCCTGAGTGATAATTCTGTATGTTCTGTGATTTGTTCTATTCATTGCATCCATACTTTGCTTATTCTGCCCCACAGTGCAACATTATCACTATTACGTGGCCTGAGTGATATTTCTGTATGTTCTGTGATTTGTTCTATTCATTGCATCCATACTTTGCTTATTCTGCCCCACTGTACAACGTCCTCACTATTACGTGGCCTGAGTGATATTTCAGTATGCTCTGTGATTTGTTCTATTCATTGCATCCATACTTTGCTTATTCTGCCCCACTGTACAACGTTCTCACGATTACGTGGCCTGAGTGATATTTCTGTATGCTCTGTGATTTGTTCTATTCATTGCATCCATACTTTGCTTATTCAGCCCCACTGTACAACGTTCTCCCTATTACGTGACCTGAGTGATATTTCTGTATATTATGTTATTTGTTCTCTTCATTGCATCCATACTTTGCTTATTCTGCCCCACTGTGCAACAAATTCACTATTACGTGGCCTGAGAGATATTTCTGTATGTTCTGTGACTTGGTCTATTCATTGCATCCATACTTTGCTTATTATGCCCCACTATACATCCTCACTATTACGTGGCCTGAGTGATATTTCTGTATGTTCTGTGACTTGTTCTATTCATTGCATCCATACTTTGCTTATTCTGCCCCACTGTGCAACATTCTCACTATTACGTGGCCTGAGTGACATTTCTGTATGTTATGCAATTTGTTCTATTCATTGCATCCATACTTTGCTTATTCTTCCCCACTGTGCAACAAATTCACTATTACGTGGCCTGAGAGATATTTCTTTATGTTCTGTGACTTGTTCTCTTCATTGCATCCATACATTGCTTATTCTGCCCCACTGTACAACGTCCTCACTATTACGTGGCCTAAGTGACATTTCTGTATGTTCTGTGACTTGTTCTATTCATTGCATCCATACTTTGCTTATTCTGCCCCACTCTGCAACATCCTCACTATTACGTGGCCTGAGAGATATTTCTGTATGTTCTGTGACTTGGTCTATTCATTGCATCCATACTTTGCTTATTATGCCACACTGTGCAACATCCTCACTATTACGTGGCCTGAGTAATATTTCTGTATGTTCTATGATTTGTTCTATTCATTGCATCCATACTTTGCTTATTCTGCCCCACTGTACAAAGTTCTCACTATTACGTGGCCTGAGTGACATTTCTGTATATTATGCGATTTGTTCTATTCTTTGCATCCATACTTTGCTTATTCTGCCCCACTGTGCAACGTCCTCACTATTACGTGGCCTGAGTGACATTTCTGTATGTTCTGTGATTTGTTCTATTCATTGCATCCATACTTTGCTTATTCTGCCCCACTGTACAACGTCCTCACTATTACGTGGCCTGAGTGACATTTCTGTATGTTCTGTGACTTGTTCTATTCATTGCATCCATACTTTGCTTATTCCGTCCCACTGTGCAACGTCCTCACTATTACGTGGCCAGTGATATTTCTGAATGCTCTGTGACTTGTTCTCTTCATTGCATCCATACTTTGCTTATTCTGCCCCACTGTGCAACGTTCTCACTATTACGTGGCCTGAGTAATATTTCTGTATGTTCTATGATTTGTTCTATTCATTGCATCCATACTTTGCTTATTCTGCCCCACTGTACTACGTCCTCACTATTACGTGGCCTGAGTGATATTTCTGTATGTTCTGAGATTTGTTCTATTCATTGCATCCATACTTTGCTTATTCTGCCCCACTGTACAACGTCCTCACTATTACGTGGCCTGAGTGATAATTCTGTATGTTCTGTGATTTGTTCTATTCATTGCATCCATACTTTGCTTATTCTGCCCCACAGTGCAACATTATCACTATTACGTGGCCTGAGTGATATTTCTGTATGTTCTGTGATTTGTTCTATTCATTGCATCCATACTTTGCTTATTCTGCCCCACTGTACAACGTCCTCACTATTACGTGGCCTGAGTGATATTTCAGTATGCTCTGTGATTTGTTCTATTCATTGCATCCATACTTTGCTTATTCTGCCCCACTGTACAACGTTCTCACGATTACGTGGCCTGAGTGATATTTCTGTATGCTCTGTGATTTGTTCTATTCATTGCATCCATACTTTGCTTATTCAGCCCCACTGTACAACGTTCTCCCTATTACGTGACCTGAGTGATATTTCTGTATATTATGTTATTTGTTCTCTTCATTGCATCCATACTTTGCTTATTCTGCCCCACTGTGCAACAAATTCACTATTACGTGGCCTGAGAGATATTTCTGTATGTTCTGTGACTTGGTCTATTCATTGCATCCATACTTTGCTTATTATGCCCCACTATACATCCTCACTATTACGTGGCCTGAGTGATATTTCTGTATGTTCTGTGACTTGTTCTATTCATTGCATCCATACTTTGCTTATTCTGCCCCACTGTGCAACATTCTCACTATTACGTGGCCTGAGTGACATTTCTGTATGTTATGCAATTTGTTCTATTCATTGCATCCATACTTTGCTTATTCTTCCCCACTGTGCAACAAATTCACTATTACGTGGCCTGAGAGATATTTCTTTATGTTCTGTGACTTGTTCTCTTCATTGCATCCATACATTGCTTATTCTGCCCCACTGTACAACGTCCTCACTATTACGTGGCCTAAGTGACATTTCTGTATGTTCTGTGACTTGTTCTATTCATTGCATCCATACTTTGCTTATTCTGCCCCACTCTGCAACATCCTCACTATTACGTGGCCTGAGAGATATTTCTGTATGTTCTGTGACTTGGTCTATTCATTGCATCCATACTTTGCTTATTATGCCACACTGTGCAACATCCTCACTATTACGTGGCCTGAGTAATATTTCTGTATGTTCTATGATTTGTTCTATTCATTGCATCCATACTTTGCTTATTCTGCCCCACTGTACAAAGTTCTCACTATTACGTGGCCTGAGTGACATTTCTGTATATTATGCGATTTGTTCTATTCTTTGCATCCATACTTTGCTTATTCTGCCCCACTGTGCAACGTCCTCACTATTACGTGGCCTGAGTGACATTTCTGTATGTTCTGTGATTTGTTCTATTCATTGCATCCATACTTTGCTTATTCTGCCCCACTGTACAACGTCCTCACTATTACGTGGCCTGAGTGACATTTCTGTATGTTCTGTGACTTGTTCTATTCATTGCATCCATACTTTGCTTATTCCGTCCCACTGTGCAACGTCCTCACTATTACGTGGCCAGTGATATTTCTGAATGCTCTGTGACTTGTTCTCTTCATTGCATCCATACTTTGCTTATTCTGCCCCACTGTGCAACGTTCTCACTATTACGTGGCCTGAGTAATATTTCTGTATGTTCTATGATTTGTTCTATTCATTGCATCCATACTTTGCTTATTCTGCCCCACTGTACTACGTCCTCACTATTACGTGGCCTGAGTGATATTTCTGTATGTTCTGAGATTTGTTCTATTCATTGCATCCATACTTTGCTTATTCTGCCCCACTGTACAACGTCCTCACTATTACGTGGCCTGAGTGATAATTCTGTATGTTCTGTGATTTGTTCTATTCATTGCATCCATACTTTGCTTATTCTGCCCCACAGTGCAACATTATCACTATTACGTGGCCTGAGTGATATTTCTGTATGTTCTGTGATTTGTTCTATTCATTGCATCCATACTTTGCTTATTCTGCCCCACTGTACAACGTCCTCACTATTACGTGGCCTGAGTGATATTTCAGTATGCTCTGTGATTTGTTCTATTCATTGCATCCATACTTTGCTTATTCTGCCCCACTGTACAACGTTCTCCCGATTACGTGGCCTGAGTGATATTTCTGTATGCTCTGTGATTTGTTCTATTCATTGCATCCATACTTTGCTTATTCAGCCCCACTGTACAACGTTCTCCCTATTACGTGACCTGAGTGATATTTCTGTATATTATGTTATTTGTTCTCTTCATTGCATCCATACTTTGCTTATTCTGCCCCACTGTGCAACAAATTCACTATTACGTGGCCTGAGAGATATTTCTGTATGTTCTGTGACTTGGTCTATTCATTGCATCCATACTTTGCTTATTATGCCCCACTATACATCCTCACTATTACGTGGCCTGAGTGATATTTCTGTATGTTCTGTGACTTGTTCTATTCATTGCATCCATACTTTGCTTATTCTGCCCCACTGTGCAACATTCTCACTATTACGTGGCCTGAGTGACATTTCTGTATGTTATGCAATTTGTTCTATTCATTGCATCCATACTTTGCTTATTCTTCCCCACTGTGCAACAAATTCACTATTACGTGGCCTGAGAGATATTTCTTTATGTTCTGTGACTTGTTCTCTTCATTGCATCCATACATTGCTTATTCTGCCCCACTGTACAACGTCCTCACTATTACGTGGCCTAAGTGACATTTCTGTATGTTCTGTGACTTGTTCTATTCATTGCATCCATACTTTGCTTATTCTGCCCCACTCTGCAACATCCTCACTATTACGTGGCCTGAGAGATATTTCTGTATGTTCTGTGACTTGGTCTATTCATTGCATCCATACTTTGCTAATTATGCCACACTGTGCAACATCCTCACTATTACGTGGCCTGAGTAATATTTCTGTATGTTCTATGATTTGTTCTATTCATTGCATCCATACTTTGCTTATTCTGCCCCACTGTACAAAGTTCTCACTATTACGTGGCCTGAGTGACATTTCTGTATATTATGCGATTTGTTCTATTGTTTGCATCCATACTTTGCTTATTCTGCCCCACTGTGCAACGTCCTCACTATTACGTGGCCTGAGTGACATTTCTGTATGTTCTGTGACTTGTTCTATTCATTGCATCCATACTTTGCTTATTCTGCCCCACTGTACAACGTCCTCACTATTACGTGGCCTGAGTGATATTTCTGTATGTTCTGTGATTTGTTCTATTTATTGCATCCATACTTTGCTTATTCTGCCACACTGTACAACGTCCTCACTATTACGTGGCCTGAGTGATATTTCTGTATGTTCTGTGATTTGTTCTATTCATTGCATCCATACTTTGCTTATTCTGCCCCACTGTACAACGTCCTCACTATTACGTGGCCTGAGTGATATTTCAGTATGCTCTGTGATTTGTTCTATTCATTGCATCCATACTTTGCTTATTCTGCCCCACTGTACAACGTTCTCACGATTACGTGGCCTGAGTGATATTTCTGTATGCTCTGTGATTTGTTCTATTCATTGCATCCATACTTTGCTTATTCTGCCCCACTGTACAACGTTCTCACTATTACGTGACCTGAGTGATATTTCTGTATATTATGTTATTTGTTCTATTCATTGCATCCATACTTTGCTTATTCTGCCCCACTGTACAACGTCCTCACTATTACGTGGCCTGAGTGACATTTCTGTATGTTCTGTGACTAGTTCTATTCATTGCATCCATACTTTGCTTATTCTGCCCCACTATACATCCTCACTATTACGTGGCCTGAGTGATATTTCTGTATGTTCTGTGACTTGTTCTATTCATTGCATCCATACTTTGCTTATTCTGCCCCACTGTGCAACATCCTCACTATTACGTGGCCTGAGTGACATTTCTGTATGTTATGCAATTTGTTCTATTCATTGCATCCATACTTTGCTTATTCTGCCCCACTGTGCAACAAATTCACTATTACGTGGCCTGAGAGATATTTCTTTATGTTCTGTGACTTGTTCTCTTCATTGCATCCATACATTGCTTATTCTGCCCCACTGTACAACGTCCTCACTATTACGTGGCCTGAGTGACATTTCTGTATGTTCTGTGACTAGTTCTATTCATTGCATCCATACTTTGCTTATTCTGCCCCACTATACATCCTCACTATTACGTGGCATGAGTGATATTTCTGTATGTTCTGTGATTTGTTCTATTCATTGCATCCATACTTTGCTTATTCTGCCCCACTCTGCAACATCCTCACTATTACGTGGCCTGAGAGATATTTCTGTATGTTCTGTGACTTGGTCTATTCATTGCATCCATACTTTGCTTATTATGCCACACTGTGCAACATCCTCACTATTACGTGGCCTGAGTAATATTTCTGTATGTTCTATGATTTGTTCTATTCATTGCATCCATACTTTGCTTATTCTGCCCCACTGTACAAAGTTCTCACTATTACGTGGCCTGAGTGACATTTCTGTATATTATGCGATTTGTTCTATTCTTTGCATCCATACTTTGCTTATTCTGCCCCACTGTGCAACGTCCTCACTATTACGTGGCCTGAGTGATAATTCTGTATGTTATGCGATTTGTTCTATTCATTGCATCCATACTTTGCTTATTCTGCCCCACAGTGCAACATTATCACTATTACGTGGCCTGAGTGATAATTCTGTAAGTTATGTGACTTGTTCTCTTCATTGCATCCATACTTTGCTTATTCTGCCCCACTGTGCAACGTCCTCACTATTATGTGGCCTGAATGACATTTCTGTATGCTCTGTGACTTGTTCTCTTCATTGCATCCATACTTTGCTTATTCTGCCCCACTGTACAACGTCCTCACTATTACGTGGCCTAAGTGATATTTCTGTATGTTATGTGACTTGTTCTATTCATTGCATCATACTTTGCTTATTCCGCCCCACTGTATATCCTCACTATTACGTGGCCTGAGTCATATTTCTGTAAGTTATGTGATTTGTTCTATTCATTGCATCCATACTTTGCTTATTCTGCCCCACTCTGCAACGTCCTCACTATTACGTGGCCTGAGTGATATTTCTGTATGTTATGTGACTTGTTCTATTCATTGCATCCATACTTTGCTTATTCTGCCCCACTGTACAACGTCCTCACTATAACGTACCCTCAGTGACATTTCGGTATGTTATTTGACTTGTTCTATTCATTGCATCCATACTTTGCTTATTCTGCCCCACTCTACAACGTCCTCACTATTACGTGGCCTGAGTGATATTTCTGTATGTTCTGTGATTTGTTCTATTCATTGCATCCATACTTTGCTTATTCTGCCACACTGTGCAACGTCCTCACTATTACGTGGCCTGAGTGATATTTATGTATGTTATGTGACTTGTTCTATTAATTGCATCCATACTTTGCCTATTCTGCCCCACTGTACAACGTCCTCACTATTACGTGGCCTGAGTGACATTTCTGTATGCTCTGTGACTTGTTCTATTCATTGCATCCATACTTTGCTTATTCTGCCCCACTGTGCAACGTCCTCACTATTACGTGGCCTGAGTGACATTTCTGTATGTTCTGTGACTTGTTCTATTCATTGCATCCATACTTTGCTTATTCCGTCCCACTGTGCAACGTCCTCACTATTACGTGGCCTGAGTGATATTTCTGTATGCTCTGTGACTTGTTCTCTTCTTTGCATCCATACTTTGCTTATTCTGCCCCACTGTGCAACGTTCTCACTATTACGTGGCCTGAGTAATATTTCTGTATGTTCTATGATTTGTTCTATTCATTGCATCCATACTTTGCTTATTCTGCCCCACTGTACTACGTCCTCACTATTACGTGGCCTGAGTGATATTTCTGTATGTTCTGAGATTTGTTCTATTCATTGCATCCATACTTTGCTTATTCTGCCCCACTGTACAACGTCCTCACTATTACGTGGCATGAGTGATTATTCGGTATGTCATGTGATTTGTTCTATTCATTGCATCCATACTTTGCTTATTCTGCCCCACTCTGCAACATCCTCACTATTACGTGGCCTGGGTGATATTTCTGTATGTTCTGTGACTTGTTCTATTCATTTGATCCATACTTTGCTTATTCTGCCCCACTCTGCAACATCCTCACTATTACGTGGCCTGAGAGATATTTCTGTATGTTCTGTGATTTGTTCTATTTATTGCATCCATACTTTGCTTATTCTGCCACACTGTACAACGTCCTCACTATTACGTGGCCTGAGTGATATTTCTGTATGTTCTGTGATTTGTTCTATTCATTGCATCCATACTTTGCTTATTCTGCCCCACTGTACAACGTCCTCACTATTACGTGGCCTGAGTGATATTTCAGTATGCTCTGTGATTTGTTCTATTCATTGCATCCATACTTTGCTTATTCTGCCCCACTGTACAACGTTCTCACGATTACGTGGCCTGAGTGATATTTCTGTATGCTCTGTGATTTGTTCTATTCATTGCATCCATACTTTGCTTATTCTGCCCCACTGTACAACGTTCTCACTATTACGTGACCTGAGTGATATTTCTGTATATTATGTTATTTGTTCTATTCATTGCATCCATACTTTGCTTATTCTGCCCCACTGTACAACGTCCTCACTATTACGTGGCCTGAGTGACATTTCTGTATGTTCTGTGACTAGTTCTATTCATTGCATCCATACTTTGCTTATTCTGCCCCACTATACATCCTCACTATTACGTGGCCTGAGTGATATTTCTGTATGTTCTGTGACTTGTTCTATTCATTGCATCCATACTTTGCTTATTCTGCCCCACTGTGCAACATCCTCACTATTACGTGGCCTGAGTGACATTTCTGTATGTTATGCAATTTGTTCTATTCATTGCATCCATACTTTGCTTATTCTGCCCCACTGTGCAACAAATTCACTATTACGTGGCCTGAGAGATATTTCTTTATGTTCTGTGACTTGTTCTCTTCATTGCATCCATACATTGCTTATTCTGCCCCACTGTACAACGTCCTCACTATTACGTGGCCTGAGTGACATTTCTGTATGTTCTGTGACTAGTTCTATTCATTGCATCCATACTTTGCTTATTCTGCCCCACTATACATCCTCACTATTACGTGGCATGAGTGATATTTCTGTATGTTCTGTGATTTGTTCTATTCATTGCATCCATACTTTGCTTATTCTGCCCCACTCTGCAACATCCTCACTATTACGTGGCCTGAGAGATATTTCTGTATGTTCTGTGACTTGGTCTATTCATTGCATCCATACTTTGCTTATTATGCCACACTGTGCAACATCCTCACTATTACGTGGCCTGAGTAATATTTCTGTATGTTCTATGATTTGTTCTATTCATTGCATCCATACTTTGCTTATTCTGCCCCACTGTACAAAGTTCTCACTATTACGTGGCCTGAGTGACATTTCTGTATATTATGCGATTTGTTCTATTCTTTGCATCCATACTTTGCTTATTCTGCCCCACTGTGCAACGTTCTCACTATTACGTGGCCTGAGTGATAATTCTGTATGTTCTGTGATTTGTTCTATTCATTGCATCCATACTTTGCTTATTCTGCCCCACAGTGCAACATTATCACTATTACGTGGCCTGAGTGATATTTCTGTATGTTCTGTGATTTGTTCTATTCATTGCATCCATACTTTGCTTATTTTGCCCCACTGTACAACGTCCTCACTATTACGTGGCCTGAGTGATATTTCAGTATGCTCTGTGATTTGTTCTATTCATTGCATCCATACTTTGCTTATTCTGCCCCACTGTACAACGTTCTCACGATTACGTGGCCTGAGTGATATTTCTGTATGCTCTGTGATTTGTTCTATTCATTGCATCCATACTTTGCTTATTCAGCCCCACTGTACAACGTTCTCCCTATTACGTGACCTGAGTGATATTTCTGTATATTATGTTATTTGTTCTCTTCATTGCATCCATACTTTGCTTATTCTGCCCCACTGTGCAACAAATTCACTATTACGTGGCCTGAGAGATATTTCTGTATGTTCTGTGACTTGGTCTATTCATTGCATCCATACTTTGCTTATTATGCCCCACTATACATCCTCACTATTACGTGGCCTGAGTGATATTTCTGTATGTTCTGTGACTTGTTCTATTCATTGCATCCATACTTTGCTTATTCTGCCCCACTGTGCAACATTCTCACTATTACGTGGCCTGAGTGACATTTCTGTATGTTATGCAATTTGTTCTATTCATTGCATCCATACTTTGCTTATTCTTCCCCACTGTGCAACAAATTCACTATTACGTGGCCTGAGAGATATTTCTTTATGTTCTGTGACTTGTTCTCTTCATTGCATCCATACATTGCTTATTCTGCCCCACTGTACAACGTCCTCACTATTACGTGGCCTAAGTGACATTTCTGTATGTTCTGTGACTTGTTCTATTCATTGCATCCATACTTTGCTTATTCTGCCCCACTCTGCAACATCCTCACTATTACGTGGCCTGAGAGATATTTCTGTATGTTCTGTGACTTGGTCTATTCATTGCATCCATACTTTGCTTATTATGCCACACTGTGCAACATCCTCACTATTACGTGGCCTGAGTAATATTTCTGTATGTTCTATGATTTGTTCTATTCATTGCATCCATACTTTGCTTATTCTGCCCCACTGTACAAAGTTCTCACTATTACGTGGCCTGAGTGACATTTCTGTATATTATGCGATTTGTTCTATTCTTTGCATCCATACTTTGCTTATTCTGCCCCACTGTGCAACGTCCTCACTATTACGTGGCCTGAGTGACATTTCTGTATGTTCTGTGATTTGTTCTATTCATTGCATCCATACTTTGCTTATTCTGCCCCACTGTACAACGTCCTCACTATTACGTGGCCTGAGTGACATTTCTGTATGTTCTGTGACTTGTTCTATTCATTGCATCCATACTTTGCTTATTCCGTCCCACTGTGCAACGTCCTCACTATTACGTGGCCAGAGTGATATTTCTGAATGCTCTGTGACTTGTTCTCTTCATTGCATCCATACTTTGCTTATTCTGCCCCACTGTGCAACGTTCTCACTATTACGTGGCCTGAGTAATATTTCTGTATGTTCTATGATTTGTTCTATTCATTGCATCCATACTTTGCTTATTCTGCCCCACTGTACTACGTCCTCACTATTACGTGGCCTGAGTGATATTTCTGTATGTTCTGAGATTTGTTTTATTCATTGCATCCATACTTTGCTTATTCTGCCCCACTGTACAACGTCCTCACTATTACGTGGCCTGAGTGATAATTCTGTATGTTCTGTGATTTGTTCTATTCATTGCATCCATACTTTGCTTATTCTGCCCCACAGTGCAACATTATCACTATTACGTGGCCTGAGTGATATTTCTGTATGTTCTGTGATTTGTTCTATTCATTGCATCCATACTTTGCTTATTCTGCCCCACTGTACAACGTCCTCACTATTACGTGGCCTGAGTGATATTTCAGTATGCTCTGTGATTTGTTCTATTCATTGCATCCATACTTTGCTTATTCTGCCCCACTGTACAACGTTCTCACGATTACGTGGCCTGAGTGATATTTCTGTATGCTCTGTGATTTGTTCTATTCATTGCATCCATACTTTGCTTATTCAGCCCCACTGTACAACGTTCTCCCTATTACGTGACCTGAGTGATATTTCTGTATATTATGTTATTTGTTCTCTTCATTGCATCCATACTTTGCTTATTCTGCCCCACTGTGCAACAAATTCACTATTACGTGGCCTGAGAGATATTTCTGTATGTTCTGTGACTTGGTCTATTCATTGCATCCATACTTTGCTTATTATGCCCCACTATACATCCTCACTATTACGTGGCCTGAGTGATATTTCTGTATGTTCTGTGACTTGTTCTATTCATTGCATCCATACTTTGCTTATTCTGCCCCACTGTGCAACATTCTCACTATTACGTGGCCTGAGTGACATTTCTGTATGTTATGCAATTTGTTCTATTCATTGCATCCATACTTTGCTTATTCTTCCCCACTGTGCAACAAATTCACTATTACGTGGCCTGAGAGATATTTCTTTATGTTCTGTGACTTGTTCTCTTCATTGCATCCATACATTGCTTATTCTGCCCCACTGTACAACGTCCTCACTATTACGTGGCCTAAGTGACATTTCTGTATGTTCTGTGACTTGTTCTATTCATTGCATCCATACTTTGCTTATTCTGCCCCACTCTGCAACATCCTCACTATTACGTGGCCTGAGAGATATTTCTGTATGTTCTGTGACTTGGTCTATTCATTGCATCCATACTTTGCTAATTATGCCACACTGTGCAACATCCTCACTATTACGTGGCCTGAGTAATATTTCTGTATGTTCTATGATTTGTTCTATTCATTGCATCCATACTTTGCTTATTCTGCCCCACTGTACAAAGTTCTCACTATTACGTGGCCTGAGTGACATTTCTGTATATTATGCGATTTGTTCTATTGTTTGCATCCATACTTTGCTTATTCTGCCCCACTGTGCAACGTCCTCACTATTACGTGGCCTGAGTGACATTTCTGTATGTTCTGTGACTTGTTCTATTCATTGCATCCATACTTTGCTTATTCTGCCCCACTGTACAACGTCCTCACTATTACGTGGCCTGAGTGATATTTCTGTATGTTCTGTGATTTGTTCTATTTATTGCATCCATACTTTGCTTATTCTGCCACACTGTACAACGTCCTCACTATTACGTGGCCTGAGTGATATTTCTGTATGTTCTGTGATTTGTTCTATTCATTGCATCCATACTTTGCTTATTCTGCCCCACTGTACAACGTCCTCACTATTACGTGGCCTGAGTGATATTTCAGTATGCTCTGTGATTTGTTCTATTCATTGCATCCATACTTTGCTTATTCTGCCCCACTGTACAACGTTCTCACGATTACGTGGCCTGAGTGATATTTCTGTATGCTCTGTGATTTGTTCTATTCATTGCATCCATACTTTGCTTATTCTGCCCCACTGTACAACGTTCTCACTATTACGTGACCTGAGTGATATTTCTGTATATTATGTTATTTGTTCTATTCATTGCATCCATACTTTGCTTATTCTGCCCCACTGTACAACGTCCTCACTATTACGTGGCCTGAGTGACATTTCTGTATGTTCTGTGACTAGTTCTATTCATTGCATCCATACTTTGCTTATTCTGCCCCACTATACATCCTCACTATTACGTGGCCTGAGTGATATTTCTGTATGTTCTGTGACTTGTTCTATTCATTGCATCCATACTTTGCTTATTCTGCCCCACTGTGCAACATCCTCACTATTACGTGGCCTGAGTGACATTTCTGTATGTTATGCAATTTGTTCTATTCATTGCATCCATACTTTGCTTATTCTGCCCCACTGTGCAACAAATTCACTATTACGTGGCCTGAGAGATATTTCTTTATGTTCTGTGACTTGTTCTCTTCATTGCATCCATACATTGCTTATTCTGCCCCACTGTACAACGTCCTCACTATTACGTGGCCTGAGTGACATTTCTGTATGTTCTGTGACTAGTTCTATTCATTGCATCCATACTTTGCTTATTCTGCCCCACTATACATCCTCACTATTACGTGGCATGAGTGATATTTCTGTATGTTCTGTGATTTGTTCTATTCATTGCATCCATACTTTGCTTATTCTGCCCCACTCTGCAACATCCTCACTATTACGTGGCCTGAGAGATATTTCTGTATGTTCTGTGACTTGGTCTATTCATTGCATCCATACTTTGCTTATTATGCCACACTGTGCAACATCCTCACTATTACGTGGCCTGAGTAATATTTCTGTATGTTCTATGATTTGTTCTATTCATTGCATCCATACTTTGCTTATTCTGCCCCACTGTACAAAGTTCTCACTATTACGTGGCCTGAGTGACATTTCTGTATATTATGCGATTTGTTCTATTCTTTGCATCCATACTTTGCTTATTCTGCCCCACTGTGCAACGTCCTCACTATTACGTGGCCTGAGTGATAATTCTGTATGTTATGCGATTTGTTCTATTCATTGCATCCATACTTTGCTTATTCTGCCCCACAGTGCAACATTATCACTATTACGTGGCCTGAGTGATAATTCTGTAAGTTATGTGACTTGTTCTCTTCATTGCATCCATACTTTGCTTATTCTGCCCCACTGTGCAACGTCCTCACTATTATGTGGCCTGAATGACATTTCTGTATGCTCTGTGACTTGTTCTCTTCATTGCATCCATACTTTGCTTATTCTGCCCCACTGTACAACGTCCTCACTATTACGTGGCCTAAGTGATATTTCTGTATGTTATGTGACTTGTTCTATTCATTGCATCATACTTTGCTTATTCCGCCCCACTGTATATCCTCACTATTACGTGGCCTGAGTCATATTTCTGTAAGTTATGTGATTTGTTCTATTCATTGCATCCATACTTTGCTTATTCTGCCCCACTCTGCAACGTCCTCACTATTACGTGGCCTGAGTGATATTTCTGTATGTTATGTGACTTGTTCTATTCATTGCATCCATACTTTGCTTATTCTGCCCCACTGTACAACGTCCTCACTATAACGTACCCTCAGTGACATTTCGGTATGTTATTTGACTTGTTCTATTCATTGCATCCATACTTTGCTTATTCTGCCCCACTCTACAACGTCCTCACTATTACGTGGCCTGAGTGATATTTCTGTATGTTCTGTGATTTGTTCTATTCATTGCATCCATACTTTGCTTATTCTGCCACACTGTGCAACGTCCTCACTATTACGTGGCCTGAGTGATATTTATGTATGTTATGTGACTTGTTCTATTAATTGCATCCATACTTTGCCTATTCTGCCCCACTGTACAACGTCCTCACTATTACGTGGCCTGAGTGACATTTCTGTATGCTCTGTGACTTGTTCTATTCATTGCATCCATACTTTGCTTATTCTGCCCCACTGTGCAACGTCCTCACTATTACGTGGCCTGAGTGACATTTCTGTATGTTCTGTGACTTGTTCTATTCATTGCATCCATACTTTGCTTATTCCGTCCCACTGTGCAACGTCCTCACTATTACGTGGCCTGAGTGATATTTCTGTATGCTCTGTGACTTGTTCTCTTCATTGCATCCATACTTTGCTTATTCTGCCCCACTGTGCAACGTTCTCACTATTACGTGGCCTGAGTAATATTTCTGTATGTTCTATGATTTGTTCTATTCATTGCATCCATACTTTGCTTATTCTGCCCCACTGTACTACGTCCTCACTATTACGTGGCCTGAGTGATATTTCTGTATGTTCTGAGATTTGATCTATTCATTGCATCCATACTTTGCTTATTCTGCCCCACTGTACAACGTCCTCACTATTACGTGGCATGAGTGATTATTCGGTATGTCATGTGATTTGTTCTATTCATTAGATCCATACTTTGCTTATTCTGCCCCACTCTGCAACATCCTCACTATTACGTGGCCTGGGTGATATTTCTGTATGTTCTGTGACTTGTTCTATTCATTTGATCCATACTTTGCTTATTCTGCCCCACTCTGCAACATCCTCACTATTACGTGGCCTGAGAGATATTTCTGTATGTTCTGTGATTTGTTCTATTTATTGCATCCATACTTTGCTTATTCTGCCACACTGTACAACGTCCTCACTATTACGTGGCCTGAGTGATATTTCTGTATGTTCTGTGATTTGTTCTATTCATTGCATCCATACTTTGCTTATTCTGCCCCACTGTACAACGTCCTCACTATTACGTGGCCTGAGTGATATTTCAGTATGCTCTGTGATTTGTTCTATTCATTGCATCCATACTTTGCTTATTCTGCCCCACTGTACAACGTTCTCACGATTACGTGGCCTGAGTGATATTTCTGTATGCTCTGTGATTTGTTCTATTCATTGCATCCATACTTTGCTTATTCTGCCCCACTGTACAACGTTCTCACTATTACGTGACCTGAGTGATATTTCTGTATATTATGTTATTTGTTCTATTCATTGCATCCATACTTTGCTTATTCTGCCCCACTGTACAACGTCCTCACTATTACGTGGCCTGAGTGACATTTCTGTATGTTCTGTGACTAGTTCTATTCATTGCATCCATACTTTGCTTATTCTGCCCCACTATACATCCTCACTATTACGTGGCCTGAGTGATATTTCTGTATGTTCTGTGACTTGTTCTATTCATTGCATCCATACTTTGCTTATTCTGCCCCACTGTGCAACATCCTCACTATTACGTGGCCTGAGTGACATTTCTGTATGTTATGCAATTTGTTCTATTCATTGCATCCATACTTTGCTTATTCTGCCCCACTGTGCAACAAATTCACTATTACGTGGCCTGAGAGATATTTCTTTATGTTCTGTGACTTGTTCTCTTCATTGCATCCATACATTGCTTATTCTGCCCCACTGTACAACGTCCTCACTATTACGTGGCCTGAGTGACATTTCTGTATGTTCTGTGACTAGTTCTATTCATTGCATCCATACTTTGCTTATTCTGCCCCACTATACATCCTCACTATTACGTGGCATGAGTGATATTTCTGTATGTTCTGTGATTTGTTCTATTCATTGCATCCATACTTTGCTTATTCTGCCCCACTCTGCAACATCCTCACTATTACGTGGCCTGAGAGATATTTCTGTATGTTCTGTGACTTGGTCTATTCATTGCATCCATACTTTGCTTATTATGCCACACTGTGCAACATCCTCACTATTACGTGGCCTGAGTAATATTTCTGTATGTTCTATGATTTGTTCTATTCATTGCATCCATACTTTGCTTATTCTGCCCCACTGTACAAAGTTCTCACTATTACGTGGCCTGAGTGACATTTCTGTATATTATGCGATTTGTTCTATTCTTTGCATCCATACTTTGCTTATTCTGCCCCACTGTGCAACGTCCTCACTATTACGTGGCCTGAGTGATAATTCTGTATGTTATGCGATTTGTTCTATTCATTGCATCCATACTTTGCTTATTCTGCCCCACAGTGCAACATTATCACTATTACGTGGCCTGAGTGATAATTCTGTAAGTTATGTGACTTGTTCTCTTCATTGCATCCATACTTTGCTTATTCTGCCCCACTGTGCAACGTCCTCACTATTATGTGGCCTGAATGACATTTCTGTATGCTCTGTGACTTGTTCTCTTCATTGCATCCATACTTTGCTTATTCTGCCCCACTGTACAACGTCCTCACTATTACGTGGCCTAAGTGATATTTCTGTATGTTATGTGACTTGTTCTATTCATTGCATCATACTTTGCTTATTCCGCCCCACTGTATATCCTCACTATTACGTGGCCTGAGTCATATTTCTGTAAGTTATGTGATTTGTTCTATTCATTGCATCCATACTTTGCTTATTCTGCCCCACTCTGCAACGTCCTCACTATTACATGGCCTGAGTGATATTTCTGTATGTTATGTGACTTGTTCTATTCATTGCATCCATACTTTGCTTATTCTGCCCCACTGTACAACGTCCTCACTATAACGTACCCTCAGTGACATTTCGGTATGTTATTTGACTTGTTCTATTCATTGCATCCATACTTTGCTTATTCTGCCCCACTGTACAACGTCCTCACTATTACGTGGCCTGAGTGATATTTCTGTATGTTCTGTGATTTGTTCTATTCATTGCATCCATACTTTGCTTATTCTGCCACACTGTGCAACGTCCTCACTATTACGTGGCCTGAGTGATATTTATGTATGTTATGTGACTTGTTCTATTAATTGCATCCATACTTTGCCTATTCTGCCCCACTGTACAACGTCCTCACTATTACGTGGCCTGAGTGACATTTCTGTATGCTCTGTGACTTGTTCTATTCATTGCATCCATACTTTGCTTATTCTGCCCCACTGTGCAACGTCCTCACTATTACGTGGCCTGAGTGACATTTCTGTATGTTCTGTGACTTGTTCTATTCATTGCATCCATACTTTGCTTATTCCGTCCCACTGTGCAACGTCCTCACTATTACGTGGCCTGAGTGATATTTCTGTATGCTCTGTGACTTGTTCTCTTCATTGCATCCATACTTTGCTTATTCTGCCCCACTGTGCAACGTTCTCACTATTACGTGGCCTGAGTAATATTTCTGTATGTTCTATGATTTGTTCTATTCATTGCATCCATACTTTGCTTATTCTGCCCCACTGTACTACGTCCTCACTATTACGTGGCCTGAGTGATATTTCTGTATGTTCTGAGATTTGTTCTATTCATTGCATCCATACTTTGCTTATTCTGCCCCACTGTACAACGTCCTCACTATTACGTGGCATGAGTGATTATTCGGTATGTCATGTGATTTGTTCTATTCATTGCATCCATACTTTGCTTATTCTGCCCCACTCTGCAACATCCTCACTATTACGTGGCCTGGGTGATATTTCTGTATGTTCTGTGACTTGTTCTATTCATTTGATCCATACTTTGCTTATTCTGCCCCACTCTGCAACATCCTCACTATTACGTGGCCTGAGAGATATTTCTGTATGTTCTGTGACTTGGTCTATTCATTGCATCCATACTTTGCATATTCTGCCCCACTGTACAACGTCCTCACTATTACGTGGCCTGAGTGATATTTCTGTATGTTCTGTGATTTGTTCTATTCATTGCATCCATACCTTGCTTATTCTGCCCCACTGTGCAACATCCTCACTATTACGTGGCCTGTGTGATAATTTTGTATTTTATGCGATTTGATCTATTCATTGCATCCATACTTTGCTTATTCTGCCCCACTGAGCAACATCCTCACTATTACGTGGCCTGAGTGATATTTCTGTATGTTCTGTGATTTGTTCTATTCATTGCATCCATACTTTGCTTATTCTGCCCCACTGTGCAACGTCCTCACTATTACGTGGCCTGAGTGATAATTCTGTATGTTATGCGATTTGTTCTATTCATTGCATCCATACTTTGCTTATTCTGCCCCACTGTACAACGTCCTCACTATTACGTGGCCTGAGTGATATTTCTGTATGCTCTGTGATTTGTTCTATTCATTGCATCCATACTTTGCTTATTCTGCCCCACTGTGCAACGTCCTCACTATTACGTGGCCTGAGTGATATTTCTGTATGTTATGTGACTTGTTCTATTCATTGCATCCATACTTTGCTTATTCTGCCCCACTGTACAACGTCCACACTATTACGTACCCTCAGTGACATTTCGGTATATTATTTGACTTGTTCTATTAATTGCATCCATACTTTGCTTATTCTGCCCCACTGTACAACGTCCTCACTATTACGTGGCATGAGTGATATTTCTGTATGTTCTGTGATTTGTTCTATTCATTGCATCCATACTTTGCATATTCTGCCACACTGTGCAACGTCCTCACTATTACGTGGCCTGAGTGATATTTATGTATGTTATGTGACTTGTTCTATTAATTGCATCCATACTTTGCCTATTCTGCCCCACTGTACAACGTCCTCACTATTACGTGGCCTGAGTGATATTTCTGTATGTTCTGTGATTTGTTCTATTCATTGCATCCATACTTTGCTTATTCTGCCCCACTGTACAACGTCCTCACTATTACGTGGCCTGAGTGACATTTCTGTATGTTCTGTGACTTGTTCTATTCATTGCATCCATACTTTGCTTATTCCGTCCCACTGTGCAACGTCCTCACTATTACGTGGCCAGAGTGATATTTCTGAATGCTCTCTGACTTGTTCTCTTCATTGCATCCAAACTTTGCTTATTCTGCCCCACTGTGCAACGTTCTCACTATTACGTGGCCTGAGTAATATTTCTGTATGTTCTATGATTTGTTCTATTCATTGCATCCATACTTTGCTTATTCTGCCCCACTGTACTACGTCCTCACTATTACGTGGCCTGAGTGATATTTCTGTATGTTCTGAGATTTGTTCTATTCATTGCATCCATACTTTGCTTATTCTGCCCCACTGTACAACGTCCTCACTATTACGTGGCCTGAGTGATAATTCTGTATGTTCTGTGATTTGTTCTATTCATTGCATCCATACTTTGCTTATTCTGCCCCACAGTGCAACATTATCACTATTACGTGGCCTGAGTGATATTTCTGTATGTTCTGTGATTTGTTCTATTCATTGCATCCATACTTTGCTTATTCTGCCCCACTGTACAACGTCCTCACTATTACGTGGCCTGAGTGATATTTCAGTATGCTCTGTGATTTGTTCTATTCATTGCATCCATACTTTGCTTATTCTGCCCCACTGTACAACGTTCTCACGATTACGTGGCCTGAGTGATATTTCTGTATGCTCTGTGATTTGTTCTATTCATTGCATCCATACTTTGCTTATTCAGCCCCACTGTACAACGTTCTCACTATTACGTGACCTGAGTGATATTTCTGTATATTATGTTATTTGTTCTCTTCATTGCATCCATACTTTGCTTATTCTGCCCCACTGTGCAACAAATTCACTATTACGTGGCCTGAGAGATATTTCTGTATGTTCTGTGACTTGGTCTATTCATTGCATCCATACTTTGCTTATTATGCCCCACTATACATCCTCACTATTACGTGGCCTGAGTGATATTTCTGTATGTTCTGTGACTTGTTCTATTCATTGCATCCATACTTTGCTTATTCTGCCCCACTGTGCAACATTCTCACTATTACGTGGCCTGAGTGACATTTCTGTATGTTATGCAATTTGTTCTATTCATTGCATCCATACTTTGCTTATTCTTCCCCACTGTGCAACAAATTCACTATTACGTGGCCTGAGAGATATTTCTTTATGTTCTGTGACTTGTTCTCTTCATTGCATCCATACATTGCTTATTCTGCCCCACTGTACAACGTCCTCTCTATTACGTGGCCTAAGTGACATTTCTGTATGTTCTGTGACTTGTTCTATTCATTGCATCCATACTTTGCTTATTCTGCCCCACTCTGCAACATCCTCACTATTACGTGGCCTGAGATATTTCTGTATGTTCTGTGACTTGGTCTATTCATTGCATCCATACTTTGCTTATTATGCCACACTGTGCAACATCCTCACTATTACGTGGCCTGAGTAATATTTCTGTATGTTCTATGATTTGTTCTATTCATTGCATCCATACTTTGCTTATTCTGCCCCACTGTACAAAGTTCTCACTATTACGTGGCCTGAGTGACATTTCTGTATATTATGCGATTTGTTCTATTCTTTGCATCCATACTTTGCTTATTCTGCCCCACTGTGCAACGTCCTCACTATTACGTGGCCTGAGTGACATTTCTGTATGTTCTGTTACTTGTTCTATTCATTGCATCCATACTTTGCTTATTCTGCCCCACTGTACAACGTCCTCACTATTACGTGGCCTGAGTGATATTTCTGTATGTTCTGTGATTTGTTCTATTTATTGCATCCATACTTTGCTTATTCTGCCACACTGTACAACGTCCTCACTATTACGTGGCCTGAGTGATATTTCTGTATGTTCTGTGATTTGTTCTATTCATTGCATCCATACTTTGCTTATTCTGCCCCACTGTACAACGTCCTCACTATTACGTGGCCTGAGTGATATTTCAGTATGCTCTGTGATTTGTTCTATTCATTGCATCCATACTTTGCTTATTCTGCACCACTGTACAACGTTCTCACGATTACGTGGCCTGAGTGATATTTCTGTATGCTCTGTGATTTGTTCTATTCATTGCATCCATACTTTGCTTATTCTGCCCCACTGTACAACGTTCTCACTATTACGTGACCTGAGTGATATTTCTGTATATTATGTTATTTGTTCTATTCATTGCATCCATACTTTGCTTATTCTGCCCCACTGTACAACGTCCTCACTATTACGTGACCTGAGTGACATTTCTGTATGTTCTGTGACTAGTTCTATTCATTGCATCCATACTTTGCTTATTCTGCCCCACTATACATCCTCACTATTACGTGGCCTGAGTGATATTTCTGTATGTTCTGTGACTTGTTCTATTCATTGCATCCATACTTTGCTTATTCTGCCCCACTGTGCAACATCCTCACTATTACGTGGCCTGAGTGACATTTCTGTATGTTATGCAATTTGTTCTATTCATTGCATCCATACTTTGCTTATTCTGCCCCACTGTGCAACAAATTCACTATTACGTGGCCTGAGAGATATTTCTGTATGTTCTGTGACTTGTTCTATTCATTGCATCCATACTTTGCTTATTCTGCCCCACTGTACAACGTCCTCACTATTACGTGGCCTGAGTGATATTTCTGTATGTTCTGTGATTTGTTCTATTTATTGCATCCATACTTTGCTTATTCTGCCACACTGTACAACGTCCTCACTATTACGTGGCCTGAGTGATATTTCTGTATGTTCTGTGATTTGTTCTATTCATTGCATCCATACTTTGCTTATTCTGCCCCACTGTACAACGTCCTCACTATTACGTGGCCTGAGTGATATTTCAGTATGCTCTGTGATTTGTTCTATTCATTGCATCCATACTTTGCTTATTCTGCCCCACTGTACAACGTTCTCACGATTACGTGGCCTGAGTGATATTTCTGTATGCTCTGTGATTTGTTCTATTCATTGCATCCATACTTTGCTTATTCTGCCCCACTGTACAACGTTCTCACTATTACGTGACCTGAGTGATATTTCTGTATATTATGTTATTTGTTCTATTCATTGCATCCATACTTTGCTTATTCTGCCCCACTGTACAACGTCCTCACTATTACGTGGCCTGAGTGACATTTCTGTATGTTCTGTGACTAGTTCTATTCATTGCATCCATACTTTGCTTATTCTGCCCCACTATACATCCTCACTATTACGTGGCCTGAGTGATATTTCTGTATGTTCTGTGACTTGTTCTATTCATTGCATCCATACTTTGCTTATTCTGCCCCACTGTGCAACATCCTCACTATTACGTGGCCTGAGTGACATTTCTGTATGTTATGCAATTTGTTCTATTCATTGCATCCATACTTTGCTTATTCTGCCCCACTGTGCAACAAATTCACTATTACGTGGCCTGAGAGATATTTCTTTATGTTCTGTGACTTGTTCTCTTCATTGCATCCATACATTGCTTATTCTGCCCCACTGTACAACGTCCTCACTATTACGTGGCCTAAGTGACATTTCTGTATGTTCTGTGACTTGTTCTATTCATTGCATCCATACTTTGCTTATTCTGCCCCACTCTGCAACATCCTCACTATTACGTGGCCTGAGAGATATTTCTGTATGTTCTGTGACTTGGTCTATTCATTGCATCCATACTTTGCTTATTATGCCACACTGTGCAATATCCTCACTATTACGTGGCCTGAGTAATATTTCTGTATGTTCTATGATTTGTTCTATTCATTGCATCCATGCTTTGCTTATTCTGCCCCACTGTACAAAGTTCTCACTATTACGTGGCCTGAGTGACATTTCTGTATATTATGCGATTTGTTCTATTCTTTGCATCCATACTTTGCTTATTCTGCCCCACTGTGCAACGTGCTCACTATTACGTAGCCTGAGTGACATTTCTGTATGTTCTGTGACTTGTTCTATTCATTGCATCCATACTTTGCTTATTCTGCCCCACTGTACAACGTCCTCACTATTACGTGGCCTGAGTGATATTTCTGTATGTTCTGTGATTTGTTCTATTTATTGCATCCATACTTTGCTTATTCTGCCACACTGTACAACGTCCTCACTATTACGTGGCCTGAGTGATATTTCTGTATGTTCTGTGATTTGTTCTATTCATTTGATCCATACTTTGCTTATTCTGCCCCACTGTACAACGTCCTCACTATTACGTGACCTGAGTGATATTTCTGTATATTATGTTATTTGTTCTATTCATTGCATCCACTTTGCTTATTCTGCCCCACTGTGCAACAAATTCACTATTACGTGGCCTGAGTAATATTTCTGTATGTTCTATGATTTGTTCTATTCATTGCATCCATACTTTGCTTATTCTGCCCCACTGTACAACGTTCTCACTATTACGTGGCCTGAGTGACATTTCTGTATATTATGCGATTTGTTCTATTCATTGCATCCATCCTTTGCTTATTCTGCCCCACTGTGCAACGTCCTCACTATTACGTGGCCTGAGTGACATTTCTGTATGTTCTGTGACTTGTTCTATTCATTGCATCCATACTTTGCTTATTCTGCCCCACTGTACAACGTCCTCACTATTACGTGGCCTGAGTGATATTTCTGTATGTTCTGTGATTTGTTCTATTTATTGCATCCATACTTTGCTTATTCTGCCACACTGTACAACGTCCTCACTATTACGTGGCCTGAGTGATATTTCTGTATGTTCTGTGATTTGTTCTATTCATTTGATCCATACTTTGCTTATTCTGCCCCACTGTACAACGTCCTCACTATTACGTGGCCTGAGTGATAGTTCTATATGTTCTGTGATTTGTTCTATTCATTGCATCCATACTTTGCTTATTCTGCCCCACTGTACAACGTCCTCACTATTACGTGGCCTGAGTGATATTTCTGTATGTTCTGTGATTTGTTCTATTCATTGCATCCATACTTTGCTTATTATGCCCCACTGTACAACGTCCTCACTATTACGTGGCCTGAGTGATATTTCTGTATGTTCTGTGATTTGTTCTATTCATTGCATCCATACTTTGCTTATTCTGCCACACTGTACTACGTCCTCACTATTACGTGGCCTGAGTGATATTTCTGTATGTTCTGTGATTTGTTCTATTCATTTGATCCATACTTTGCTTATTATGCCCCACTGTACAACGTCCTCACTATTACGTGGCCTGAGTGATATTTCTGTATGTTCTGTGATTTGTTCTATTCATTGCATCCATACTTTGCTTATTCTGCCCCACTGTACAACGTCCTCACTATTACGTGGCCTGAGTGACATTTCTGTATGTTCTGTGACTTGTTCTATTCATTGCATCCATACTTTGCTTATTCTGCCACACTGTACAACGTCCTCACTATTACGTGGCCTGAGTGATATTTCTGTATGTTCTGTGATTTGTTCTATTCATTTGATCCATACTTTGCTTATTCTGCCCCACTGTACAACGTCCTCACTATTACGTGGCCTGAGTGATATTTCTGTATGTTCTGTGATTTGTTCTATTCATTGCATCCATACTTTGCTTATTCTGCCCCACTGTGCAACATTCTCACTATTACGTGGCCTGAGTAATATTTCTGTATGTTCTATGATTTGTTCTATTCATTGCATCCATACTTTGCTTATTCTGCCCCACTGTACAACGTTCTCACTATTACGTGGCCTGAGTGACATTTCTGTATATTATGCGATTTGTTCTATTCATTGCATCCATCCTTTGCTTATTCTGCCCCACTGTGCAACGTCCTCACTATTACGTGGCCTGAGTGACATTTCTGTATGTTCTGTGACTTGTTCTATTCATTGCATCCATACTTTGCTTATTCTGCCCCACTGTACAACGTCCTCACTATTACGTGGCCTGAGTGATATTTCTGTATGTTCTGTGATTTGTTCTATTTATTGCATCCATACTTTGCTTATTCTGCCACACTGTACAACGTCCTCACTATTACGTGGCCTGAGTGATATTTCTGTATGTTCTGTGATTTGTTCTATTCATTTGATCCATACTTTGCTTATTCTGCCCCACTGTACAACGTCCTCACTATTACGTGGCCTGAGTGATAGTTCTGTATGTTCTGTGATTTGTTCTATTCATTGCATCCATACTTTGCTTATTCTGCCCCACTGTACAACGTCCTCACTATTACGTGGCCTGAGTGATATTTCTGTATGTTCTGTGATTTGTTCTATTCATTGCATCCATACTTTGCTTATTATGCCCCACTGTACAACGTCCTCACTATTACGTGGCCTGAGTGATATTTCTGTATGTTCTATGATTTGTTCTATTCATTGCATCCATACTTTGCTTATTCTGCCCCACTGTGCAACGTTCTCACTATTACGTGGCCTGAGTGACATTTCTGTATGTTCTGTGATTTGTTCTATTCATTGCATCCATACTTTGCTTATTCTGCCCCACTGTGCAACGTCCTCACTATTACGTGGCCTGAGTGATAATTCTGTATGTTATGCGATTTGTTCTATTCATTGCATCCATACTTTGCTTATTCTGCCCCACAGTGTAACATTATCACTATTACGTGGCCTGAGTGACATTTCTGTATGTTCTGTGATTTGTTCTATTCATTGCATCCATACATTGCTTATTCTGCCCCACTGTGCAACGTCCTCACTATTACGTGGCCTGAGTGACATTTCTGTATGTTCTGTGATTTGTTCTATTCATTGCATCCATACTTTGCTTATTCTGCCCCACTGTGCAACGTCCTCACTATTACGTGGCCTGAGTGATATTTCTGTATGTTCTGTGATTTGTTCTATTCATTGCATCCATACTTTGCTTATTCTGCCCCACTGTGCAACATTCTCACTATTACGTGGCCTGAGTAATATTTCTGTATGTTCTATGATTTGTTCTATTCATTGCATCCATACTTTGCTTATTCTGCCCCACTGTACAACATTCTCACTATTACGTGGCCTGAGTGACATTTCTGTATATTATGCGATTTGTTCTATTCATTGCATCCATCCTTTGCTTATTCTGCCCCACTGTGCAACGTCCTCACTATTACGTGGCCTGAGTGACATTTCTGTATGTTCTGTGACTTGTTCTATTCATTGCATCCATACTTTGCTTATTCTGCCCCACTGTACAACGTCCTCACTATTACGTGGCCTGAGTGATATTTCTGTATGTTCTGTGATTTGTTCTATTTATTGCATCCATACTTTGCTTATTCTGCCACACTGTGCAACGTCCTCACTATTACGTGGCCTGAGTGATATTTCTGTATGTTCTGTGATTTGTTCTATTCATTTGATCCATACTTTGCTTATTCTGCCCCACTGTACAACGTCCTCACTATTACGTGGCCTGAGTGATAGTTCTGTATGTTCTGTGATTTGTTCTATTCATTGCATCCATACTTTGCTTATTCTGCCCCACTGTACAACGTCCTCACTATTACGTGGCCTGAGTGATATTTCTGTATGTTCTGTGATTTGTTCTATTCATTGCATCCATACTTTGCTTATTATGCCCCACTGTACAACGTCCTCACTATTACGTGGCCTGAGTGACATTTCTGTATGTTCTGTGATTTGTTCTATTCATTGCATCCATACTTTGCTTATTCTGCCCCACTGTGCAACGTCCTCACTATTACGTGGCCTGAGTGATAATTCTGTATGTTATGCGATTTGTTCTATTCATTGCATCCATACTTTGCTTATTCTGCCCCACAGTGTAACATTATCACTATTACGTGGCCTGAGTGACATTTCTGTATGTTCTGTGATTTGTTCTATTCATTGCATCCATACATTGCTTATTCTGCCCCACTGTGCAACGTCCTCACTATTACGTGGCCTGTGACATTTCTGTATGTTCTGTGATTTGTTCTATTCATTGCATCCATACTTTGCTTATTCTGCCCCACTGTGCAACGTCCTCACTATTACGTGGCCTGAGTGATATTTCTGTATGTTCTGTGATTTGTTCTATTCATTGCATCCATACTTTGCTTATTCTGCCCCACTGTGCAACATTCTCACTATTACGTGGCCTGAGTGATATTTCTGTATGTTCTGTGATTTGTTCTATTCATTGCATCCATACTTTGCTTATTCTGCCCCACTGTGCAACGTCCTCACTATTACGTGGCCTGAGTGATATTTCTGTATGTTCTGTGACTTGTTCTATTCATTGCATCCATACTTTGCTTATTCTGCCCCACTGTGCAACGTTCTCACTATTACGTGGCCTGAGTGACATTTCTGTATGTTCTGTGACTTGTTCTATTCATTACATCCATACTTTGCTTATTCTGCCCCACTGTACAACGTCCTCACTAATACGTGGCCTGAGTGATAATTCTGTATGTTCTGTGACTTGTTCTCTTCATTGCATCCATACTTTGCTTATTCTGCCCCACTGTACAACGTCCTCACTATTACGTGGTCTAAGTGATATTTCTGTATGTTATGTGACTTGTTCTATTCATTGCATCATACTTTGCTTATTCCGCCCCACTGTACATCCTCACTATTACGTGGCCTGAGTCATATTTCTGTAAGTTATGTGATTTGTTCTATTCATTGCATCCATACTTTGCTTATTCTGCCCCACTCTGCAACGTCCTCACTATTACGTGGCCTGAGTGATATTTCTGTATGTTATGTGACTTGTTCTATTCATTGCATCCATACTTTGCTTATTCTGCCCCACTGTACAACGTCCTCACTATTACGTACCCTCAGTGACATTTCTGTATATTATTTGACTTGTTCTATTCATTGCATCCATACTTTGCTTATTCTGCCCCACAGTACAACGTCCTCACTATTACGTGGCCTGAGTGATATTTCTGTATGTTCTGTGATTTGTTCTATTCATTGCATCCATACTTTGCATATTCTGCCACACTGTGCAACGTCCTCACTATTACGTGGCCTGAGTAATATTTATGTATGTTATGTGACTTGTTCTATTAATTGCATCCATACTTTGCCTATTCTGCCCCACTGTACAATGTCCTCACTATTACGTGGCCTGAGTGACATTTCTGTATGCTCTGTGACTTGTTCAATTCATTGCATCCATACTTTGCTTATTCTGCCCCACTGTGCAACGTCCTCGCTATTACGTGCCCTGAGTGACATTTCTGTATGTTCTGTGACTTGTTCTATTCATTGCATCCATACTTTGCTTATTCCGCCCCACTGTGCAACGTCCTCACTATTACGTGGCCTGAGTGATATTTCTGTATGCTCTGTGACTTGTTCTCTTCATTGCATCCATACTTTGCTTATTCCGCCCCACTGTGCAACAAATTCACTATTACGTGGCCTGAGTGATATTTATGTATGTTATGTGACTTGTTCTATTAATTGCATCCATACTTTGCTTATTCTGCCCCACTGTACAACGTCCTCACTATTACGTGGCCTGAGTGACATTTCTGTATGTTCTGTCACTTGATCAGTTCATTGCATCCATTCTTTGCTTATTCTGCCCCACTGTGCAACGTCCTCACTATTACGTGGCCTGAGTGATATTTATGTATGTTATGTGACTTGTTCTATTAATTGCATCCATACTTTGCCTATTCTGCCCCACTGTACAACGTCCTCACTATTACGTGGCCTGAGTGACATTTCTGTATGTTCTGTCACTTGATCAGTTCATTGCATCCATACTTTGCTTATTCTGCCCCACTGTGCAACGTCCTCACTATTACGTACCCTCAGTGACATTTCTGTATATTATTTGACTTGTTCTATTCATTGCATCCATACTTTGCTTATTCTGCCCCACTGTGCAACGTTCTCACTATTACGTGGCCTGAGTGATATTTCTGTATGTTATGCGATTTGTTCTATTCATTGCATCCATACTTTGCTTATTCCGCCCCACTGTGCAACAAATTCACTATTACGTGGCCTGAGTGATATTTATGTATGTTATGCGATTTGTTCTATTCATTGCATCCATACTTTGCTTATTCTGCCCCACTGTGCAACGTTCTCACTATTACGTGGCCTGAGTGATATTTCTGTATGTTATGCGATTTGTTCTATTCATTGCATCCATACTTTGCTTATTCTGCCCCACTGTGCAACGTCCTCACTATTACGTGGCCTGAGTGATAGTTCTGTATGTTATGTGACTTGTTCTCTTCATTGCATCCATACATTGCTTATTCTGCCCCACTGTGCAACGTCCTCACTATTACGTGGCCTGAGTGATATTACTGTATGTTATGCGATTTGTTCTATTCATTGCATCCATACTTTGCTTATTCTGCCCCACTCTGCAACATCCTCACTATTACGTGGCCTGATTGACATTTCTGTATGTTCTGCGACTTGTTCTATTCATTGCATCCATACTTTGCTTATTCTGCCCCACTGTGCAACGTCCTCACTATTACGTGGCCTGAGTGTTATTTCTGTATGTTCTGTGACTTGTTCTCTTCATTGCATCCATACTTTGCTTATTCTGCCCCACTGTGCAACGTCCTCACTATTACGTGGCCTGAGTGATATTACTGTATGTTCTGTGACTTGTTCTATTCATTGCATCCATACTTTGCTTATTCTGCCCCACTGTACAACGTCCTCACTATTACGTGGCCTGAGTGATATTTCTGTATGTTCTGTGACTTGTTCTATTCATTGCATCCATACATTGCTTATTCTGCCCCACTGTGCAACGTCCTCACTATTACGTGGCCTGAGTGATATTACTGTATGTTCTGTGACTTGTTCTATTCATTACATCCATACTTTGCTTATTCTGCCCCACTGTGCAACGTCCTCACTATTACGTGGCCTGAGTGATATTTCTGTATTATGCTGTCAGACGCCACTATCAGTGATAAATGACGATGATGAAGATGATTGCTATGCTGTTTGTGTAACTGATACGCATGGAATGTGCACGGGTATTAGTGCTTCCTGTAATTGTTCTGACACGACTCACATTCGATTGTTGTTGTGCTTAATTGTATTCATGTAGTATATTTTTATACGTGTATTTGAATGATGACTGTCCCGCGCCTAACAAATATACTTTGCTAATGAGTTATGAGAAAAGGGTCTTGTCTGATTTTATTCTATTTTAATATTATTTATGTGTTTTCAATCTATTAAAATAACCCCATAAAGTATAATTCTTGTTATTGCTTGTGTGAAAAATTATATTTTAAATTTGCGTTATATATATATATATACTGTATATATACAGTCAGGTGCATAAATATTGGGACATTGTCAGAATTTTCATATTTTGGCCTCTATTCACCACCACAATGGCTTTGAAATGAAACAAACAAGATGTGCTTTACCTGCAGACTTTCAGATTTAATTTGAGGGTAATTACATCCAAATCAGGTGAACGGTGTAGGAATTACAATGGTTTCTATATGTGCCTCCCACTTTTTAAGGGACCAAAAGTAATGGGACAAACTAAACAATCCTAAATCTTATGCTGGCCATACACGCTGCAATTATCGGGACGATCCGCCCGATATCGGCGGATCGCCGCGATAATTGTAGCTTAGGGGGGGGGGCGACCGAGGGTTAAATATTGCTCGGTCAGGCATGCTGGATTGTCCAGCATGCCCGTCCGATGCAATATTTACCCGGTAACTGTCGGCCGCATCGGGTAGTGTATGCCCATCACAGCCGACAGATAGACATTTCCTGTGTTCCTTCCTACGGAAGGAACAGGGAAATGTCTCCTCCCCCGGGGGGCGGAGCGCAGATGTCGGGCTATACACTGTGAGATTTCTCTCACAGTGTATGCTGCGGACATCTGCGGCTGGCAGCCGGCCAGATAAAATATCTGTCGGTCTGACAGACATTTTATCTTGCCGTGTATGCCCAGCATAACTTTCACTTTTTAATACTTTGTTGCAAATCCTTTGCAGGCAATTACAGCCTGAAGTCTGGAATGCATAGACATCACCAGACGCTGGGTTTCATCCCTGGTGATGCTCTGCCAGGCCTCTACTGCAAATGTCTTCAGTTCCTGCTTGTTCTTGGGGTATTTTCCCTTCATTTCAATCGGATTTAGGGCAGGGGATTGACTTGGCCGTTGCATAACATTCCACTTTTTAGCCTTAAAAAACTCTTTGGTTGCTTTTGCAGTATGCTTCGGGTCATTGTCCATCTGCACTGTGAAGCGCCGTCCAATGAGTTCTGAAGCAGTTGACTGAATATGAGCATATAATATTGCCCAAAACACTTCAGAATTAATTCTGCTGGTTTTGTGAGCAGTCACATCATCAATAAATACAAGGGAACCAGTTCCATTGGCAGCCATACATTCCCACGCCATGACACTACCACCACCATGCTTCACCGATGAGGTGGTATGTTTTGGATCATGAGCAGTTCCTTTCCTTCTCCATACTCTTCTCTTCCCATCACTCTGGTACAAGTTCATCTTTGTCTCATCTGTCCATAGGATGTTGTTCCAGAACTGTAATGGCTTTTTTAGATGTTGTTTGGCAAACTCTAATCTGGTCTTCCTGTTTTTGAGGCTCACCAATGGTTTACATCTTGTGGTGAACCCTCTATATTCACTCTTGTGAAGTCTTCTCTTGATTGTTGACTTTGACACATATACACCTACCTCCTGGAGAGTGTTCTTGATTTGGCCAACTGTTGGGAAGGGGTTTTTCTTCACCAGGGAAATAATTCTTTTGTCATCCACCACAGTTGTTTTCCGTGGACTTCCAGGTCTTTTGGTGTTGCTGAGCTCTCCGGTGCGTTCCTTCTTTTTAAGAATATTCCAAACAGTTGATTTGGCCACACCTAATGTTTTTGCTATCTCTCTGATGGGTTTGTTTTGATTTTTCAGCCTAATGATGGCTTGCTTCACTGATAGTGACAGCTCTTTGGATCTCATATTGAGAGTCGACAGCAACTGATTCCAAATGCAAATGTCACACCTAGAATCAACTCCAGACCTTTTACCTGCTTAATTGATAATGAAATAAAGAGGGAATAGCCCACACCTGTCCATGAAATAGCTTTTGAGTTGATAGTCCCATTACTTTTGGCCCCTTAAAAAGTGGGAGGCACATATAGAAACCGTTGTAATTCCTACACCGTTCACCTGATTTGGATGTAATTACCCTCAAATTAAATCTGAAAGTCTGCAGTTAAAGCACATCTTGTTTGTTTCATTTCAAAGCCATTGTGGTGGTGAATAGAGGCCAAAATATGAAAATTCTGTCAATGTCCCAATATTTATGCACCTGACTGTATATATCTTATATTCTAAACGTGCTTTTTTTCCTGCGACGCTGCAGGCATTGGCTAAGATGGTTATTGAGTTGGATGCATGCCCGTTTGCATAGTATAAAAATGAGCACCCTGTGGGGTCTATTCTGGTGCAGGGTGTGCGGAGCAGGTTCCCCTTGACCCAGGGGTACCCATTATAGACATGCCACTGAGGAAAGGGGAACAATCACTACAGACACAAATGGGTAATAGTTAACGTCCCAGTGACACTTACGGCTTTCTTGTAGCTTATGGCAAAGTGCTTACTCTGCGGAGGGATGATGTGCAGGTTGCTGACATCAGGAGAAATATTCACCAGTTTCTGGAAAACACATACAGATATAATGACATTAATTACGTTGCTAACGCGTTTCACGTAAAAATACACACAAATTAGAATCTACAGTAGCTGCTGCAACTTTGTAGGTAGAACTACAAGTAACAGCAAGCCTGTTTACTGTATACTGATAAATACCAAACTAAGCCTTTGTAATAAAAAAAATAGCTATGAGCAAATGCTCTGAAAGAAAAAGTGTTAATGAGCCTCTTGTGTGATTCACTTCCACATTTTAATAATGCATCAGTAAAATATATTGCTAGAGATGAATCTTTAGAAATTGAGAGTGGTAGCTGGCTTTCAGCTCAGAACTAATAGCTTTCCTGAATTAGCATCACACACGTCTTCAATCTTCTAATCAGTCATTCAGGATATTTAAATGGAGAGAAGTCGTCGCTCTACTGTTTGATATTAGCGTGTGCACCACACTGAGCATGGACCAGAGAAAGCAGAGGAGAGATAAGTCGTCACTCTGCTGTTTGATATCATGGTGCGCACCACACTGAGCATGGACCAGAGAAAGCAGAGGAGAGATAAGTCGTCACTCTGCTGTTTCATATCATGGTGCGCACCACACTGAGTATGGACCAGAGAAAGCAGAGGAGAGATAAGTCGTCACTCTGCTGTTTCATATCATGGTGCGCACCACACTGAGCATGGACCAGAGAAAGCAGAGGAGAGAGAAGTCATCACTCTGCTGTTTGGTATCATGGTGTGCACCACACTGAGCATGGACCAGAGAAAGCAGAGGAGAGATAAGTCGTCACTCTGCTGTTTGATATCATGGTGCGCACCATACTGAGCATGGACCAGAGAAAGCAGAGGAGAGAGAAGTCATCACTCTGCTGTTTGGTATCATGGTGTGCACCACACTGAGCATGGACCAGAGAAAGCAGGGGAGAGAGAAGTCGTCACTCTGCTGTTTGATATCATGGTGTGCACCACACTGAGCATGGACCAGAGAAAGCAGAGGAGAGAGAAGTCATCACTCCGCTGTTTGGTATCATGGTGTGCACCACACTGAGCATGGACCAGAGAAAGCAGAGGAAAAATCGTCACTCTGCTGTTTGGTATCATGGTGTGCACCAGACTGAGCATGGACCAGAGAAAGCAGAGGAGAGAGAAGTCGTCACTCTGCTGTTTGGTATTAGCATGTGCACCACACTGAGCATGGACCAGAGAAAGCAGAGGAGAGAGAAGTCGTCGCTCTGCTGTTTGGTATCATGGTGTGCACCACACTGAGCATGGACCAGAGAAAGCAGAGGAGAGAGAAGTCGTCACTCTGCTGTTTGGTATTAGCGTGTGCACCACACTGAGCATGGACCAGAGAAAGCAGAGGAGATAGAAGTCGTCACTCTGCTGTTTGGTATCATGGTGTGCACCACACTGAGCATGGACCAGAGAAAGCAGAGGAGAGAGAAGTAGTCACTCTGCTGTTTGGTATCATGGTGTGCACCACACTGAGCATGGACCAGAGAAAGCAGAGGAGAGATAAGTCATCACTCTGCTGTTTGGTATCATGGTGTGCACCACACTGAGCATGGACCAGAGAAAGCAGAGGAGAGATAAGTCGTCACTCTGCTGTTTGGTATCATGGTGTGCACCACACTGAGCATGGACCAGAGAAAGCAGAGGAGAGAGAAGTCGTCACTCTGCTGTTTGGTATCATGGTGTGCACCACACTGAGCATGGACCAGAGAAAGCAGAGGAGAGAGTTGTCTGAGGGGATCAGAAAGAACATTATAGACCAGCATGATAAAGAGAAAGGCTGTATGACCATCTCCAAGCAGTCTGATGTTCCTGTGACTACAGTTACACACAGGGCCGCCATCAGGGGTGGACTGCTGGGACTGGAGTGCCGTGCCCAGACAGAAAGGGGGCCCACCCCTAGCTCCTACCATCAAGAGCCACCTGGAGCCCAGGACAATTCACAGAGCTCCCCTCAGTGTCTTGGGCTGATTCCAGAGGCCCCGTGACAGGGACATGCACAGGGCAATAACGTTTTTTTTCAATGCAGCGCAGATGAAGAGGAGCAGCTACCAGCCGGAAGGCAGAATAAGGTAAGTGATTCTTGGTGAAGGCTGGCTGGGGACACACACACTGAGGCTGGCTGGAGAAACACATACTGGAGCTGGCTGGAGACACAGAAGGGTGCAGGCTGGTGACATAAAAGGGAGACTAGCTGGAGACAAAGAAGGGTGCTGGCTGGAGAGACAGAAGGGGGCTGGCTGGAAACACTGCAGGGCTGGAGTTGCAGAAACATGAGGGATGGGGGGGATCTGCCCGGTTTTGTTGGCAACCCTGGCAACACATATTATTAAGAAGTGTGAAGTCCATGGGTCTGCAGCCAACCTCCCTCGACGTGGCGCAACAGTAGGAATTGAATTATACCCTTTCACACCAAGCTTCTGACCTGGGATTTTGCCTTTCTCTTTATGAAAGGGTCAACCCAGGTCTAAATTGCCGGAGCCTCGACCCTGGTCGCTACCAGGGTTGTTCTCAGGTCCAACCCAGGTTGCCTGTGAAAAGGTGCGAACCGGGTTATGGTAAAAGAATCTCACTGACGGTTCTGGAGAACTGAGACCCACTTTTCATGGCTCATATCTGTGAGTCTGTAACAAAACGTCCACGTCTTACAGGTCACACGTCGGGCAGGGCTGACACGGGTTCTGTATGAAAGGGGTCTACCCAGGAATAACCCGGGACCAAGGTGCAGAGTAAAAGGGGTACAGGAGCTGTGACCGGGGTCCAACCTGCGTTCAATAATCCAGGAAAAAGCAGGGTCGAAATCCCAGTTTTGGTCTGAAAGCGCAATTACAGATGACAGATCTTACAAGTAAACAAGCTGGTTTGTGGTTACTTAATATTTATACACTATTTAACATAACAAGACACAGAACTAATTCTAACAGGCTGCTTTGTGGTTACAGAGTATTTACATATTGCACAACTTAGTAACAGTGCTGCAGATGTGAAATATCATCACGCAAGTCTGAATGTAGCTAGCTACAACTGGGGTAGCAATAGGTATCATTTGCCGACATTAACAATCACACGTCGGTAGCGTAATATAGAGCACAGTATAATGACAAGGTGCTAATGTAAGTTAAAGCATTCTAAGTGTGTCGGCATCAGAACTTTAAACATGACGGTAAATCAGTCACAACGTCGAAAATGTGATTGTCAGATAAATATACAAATGAAAAAAGGCACACATACATTAGTGGGGCAGCAAGGTGGTGCAGTGGTTAGCATTACTTCCCCCAGCACTGAAGTCCTCAGTTTAACTCCCAGCCAAGGTTCTATCAATGTGAAGTGTGTATATTCTCCACGTGTTTCCGTTAGTTGCCTCCAGGTAATCTGGATTCCTTCCACACTCCAAATAAAGTAGTTAGGTACTTAAATAGCTTCTGACAAAAAATACCCCTAGGGTGTATATGTGTACATGTGCTAGGCAGGGCCGGCGAGAATATATATACATATATATTTTCTGTAAAGCGCTGTGGAATATGTTTGCTATAGTGGCGTAACTCCCAGAGGTCATGGAAGCGTTGGCCACCGGGCGCAAGCTGCCAGGAGGCGCTGACGGGGGCCGTGTAAATGCAGCCTGTGTACTAAAGGCAGTGCGCCACCATTTACACATGATGCATTTACACGGTCTGTACTGTGCATATGTCTATGTTCCTCCTCAGCTGTGGGTAGGAGGTGGGAGGGGGTTGCTGGTGGGCGTAACGGGGTTGTTAGGGGGCGCCGTCTGGAGACCATGCGTTCAGACGCCCTGTTGGGAGTTCCGCCACTGGTGTGTTATATACTGTGAATATCTGTAAATAAATAAATATTACCAAAACTAGGCATATCCCCCTCCATATCAACACAAGCTCAATTTTCTCATTCTTATCACAATATTTTATCATTACTCTATGTTCAACCATATTCCACGGCAAAATGAGCCCAGAACATTTGGCGATTGTTTGGAAGCTGCCACAAGTCACTCTTCCTGCACCAACTTCTCCGCTCCCTAAGTTGCCGCTGTCTGTACGGTGTCGTTCATGTCACAGGTAGAATTTTTAAAAATATTACATTTAAGGTTCTAAGTCCCCAGACCCTTCACACACACACTATGGGCCATCTATCAGCCCCAATTCCCAATATGCAGAGTAAAAGATCTGCACATTGTACCAGCAAAGCCAATGTATCATCATGTCAACCGCCTTATATCAGCTAAGCCAACCAAACACTAGCAGAGCCCACCTCACTATACCAGCAGAGGCTGCAGTCCCCACGTTATAATGCCAATAGTGCCAACCTTATCCTTACCTGCCCATATCACCTTCCTCCATTGGTCATTAGTCCATCGTCTGTGCAGTGTGAGGATCAGCGCAATATGGAGGATAAATGGCAGTGCGTCATCAACACAGGCAAGTGTAATACTCACATAACACCACAGACTCAGCACAATATCAGAACTAATACCCCTTTCAGATATACAACCTGGGAAACTTCCTGCTCAGACCTGGGAATTTCTCCTGTGCAAATTCCAGGGTATTTGGTCGAGACCCCCCTTTCACACTACAGTGTCTACCCGGGAAATTCCCAGGTAGACCCTTTTCAGACAAGAGCAGGGTTTTTCTGCTTACCTGCCTCTTCTCTGCCGTCTGCTCCTCCTAGCCTATCCCCTCCCTGGCTCATGCTGATGATGTCATCATTCAGCTGCCGGAAGCCAGCCAATCATAATGCAGATTTATTTATTTTTTTTATTATAATTTTTTAAAAATTTCTTTTAATTCCCTGGTGGTCCAGCGGGAGTGCGGGCAGCCCGCTGTGGCACAGCTGGCCGGCGCTGGGGGTGGTGAGCAGCAGCGCTGAGCGTCCTATAGGATGCTCTGCCCTGTCAACTACATGTAAAAGCTGCTTGGTGCTGACAGAAGTAGGGTAATTTCCCGGGACTTAAGTCCCGGGAAAAACCCTGGTCGATTTCAGGGGCGGCTACCCGGGAACGTGTTCCCGGGTAGGTACCTTTCAGACAGACTTGGCTGAGGCAGGCCAAATTCCCGGGAATCTCAAGATGTTTGAAAGGGGTATAAGTGGCCTCACCTACATGCAGCTTCTATAAGACCCTCACTGCTATCAAGCTTTCTACAGGCAGAGTCTTGTTTTGTTTGTCTGTTCATCAACTTCAGCTTCATCCATCACAATCCTACTTTCTCCAACCCACGGACTTCCGCTTTTTCTAGGGGGTCATTACTGACACTGGGGGGGTTCTATTGGTACTGGAGGTGAGGTTATGCCACTGGGGGAGACGTGGGAGGTGATGTTACAATAGAGACATATGGGCACAGAGGATAGAACCTCTCCTAGACATATTTGATTTTTTGTCACTAAAATATTTAAAGACAGTTTTAAAAATACATTTTTAACTTAAATTTAAACAACAAATCGACAATTTATATGACATTTTTGTAAACAAAAAAGGCAGTTAAGTGGTTAATATATGAGACACACGTGGAAACCCTCACTTTCAGTAAGCTTGGTGCCCCTCATTTATCCGGGTGTGTCAAGGTTTTGTCTACTACTCCAGAGGAACAGGTATAGATTTATCAGAGAAGCACCTGTAACAAGGTATACTGATCATTTGTTAGCACTATTTGCAATTCCCAATTTTACACTGGGGCATAACACCCTTTCCTAGATCTTGCTTTACCACCTTCGAGACTGATAAAGGGAAACAAGGGTGTACCAATGTACTGCCACTCTGTGCCCACAATCTTCCTTATCAGTTTTATCTTGCATAAGGGCAGTAATGCTAGGCTATACCGCTGGGAACGCTCTATGGGCCTGATTCAGACCCGCTCACTAGATGCGTTCGCATGCAGCCAAAGTATGCAAATCCCACGATCGCACGGCAAGGCATTTGCACGTCCACTATGTCTTGGCGTGTGATCGGGCTGTGTATCTAGACGCCCACCAGCCTATCTTAAGACGCCCACTTTCCCACGTCATCTCCAGGAAGTGTATTCAACACTCGGTAACATCGATTTAAATTGGATCCATACGCAGCACCACTTGTGGCTGAACATACCCTACCGCAAGCACTGCGAGTGCTGCCGTGTGTAATTCAGCCATGTGACGTGTATTCTGACGCTGCGTCTTAATTATGCACACCTCTGAAAACGGCATTAAGACGCTCAGACACGCCTGCGTTCGCACCACCTCACCCCCGTTTCCATCGACCAACCCCTGTCACCACCCACAAACGGCTCGTCCTGTCACTCATTCTAGCGAGGTGGCTATGCGCTGCGAGCGAGCACTTCCCTATCGCATGGACCAGTTTGCGCACGCGCACTGCGTCTTAAACGCATGCGCACATTGCAAACATCGTCTGGTTACGTGCGAACGCAACCTAGCGAGCGGGTCGGAATCAGGTCTTAAGCGCTATCTCCTTCTAGATGCTCCTGAAGTTTTCCAGCACAGAATATTTATCATTACCCTGCAGTATTGTACGCAGACTATTCCTCCCCCACTGCCAACCCTCATGTTATTTAGTGCCATAATCAATGGACTTATAAACTATAATCCCTGTCTAATGGCTGGGCAGCGCAGGAAGCCAAGCTACTATTCCTAGCCAAATGTTTATATTGTGCCTATTTATGGTCCCTTAGCCAATAAAACTTACGTACAAGCTTTCTTCTCCTTTTATAGTGCAAACAAAGTGTCAGAAGAAATATAAATGAGACTTACAAGAATCTGCTGGTGACATTTGCCAATTTCATATCCGCCAAAATGAAGAACTCCAGGCTCCGCCTCCACAGACGCGTTCCGGACGAGCTTTGCGTAAATCTCTGCAAACATATAAAATAATTCTTAAGAATTACTTCCAATAACGAGGCCGGAGATGAGCCACATAAAATCGGCACGCAATACCGATGCTTAGATAGTGGAGCACCTATTTGCAACTGCGCACACATTACTGAAACCCCCCCACGGATCATGCGTTACTCAGAGTGTAAGCACAAAGGTGCTATTACCATCGATTCAGTCTGTATCAGAAAGATGGGGGAAAATTGATCAGCGTTCCTTGGAGGTGGCTAGTAGTGCACGCAAAAAAAAAATGGTCCGTTCAGCGCGCATATTATGGGAGTACCACATTATGGGCGACCTCCAACAGATGCTGTTCAGTGCGCTTTTGCGTTTGACTCAGAATTAGGCCCAAATAGATGAGCTGTGAGGGCCAGGCCTAGGCAGAACGCCATTGATGGGTCTATCATACATATGTGAAGTGCTACATACTTGATTCCAGCAGGTGGTTGGGGACAGGTCTTCTCTGGGGCTCTCGCACCAAACTATCAAGGAAAAGTGTTGAACGTTTCCCCAGCCTCTGATCATCTCCGGCAAAATCCATTGTAGGCGGCTGAGCCACCTCCATGATACCAGGGCAATCGGGGAGGTGGATGAGGAAGTAGAACCTGGTGAAGTGAAACGCAACATAATTTCAAACAATGTGAAGGATTTCCATCACGAGGGGGGGGGGCGGTCTATGATGCGCAAAACATTACACATAGCAAATTATGAAAACGTTCATTATATGATATATATTTAAAATGATAGGAAAGGTGATAATCTAATTGGCTAAAATATACATGCATTCTAATATATCATATAATATTGTATTGGTAGAGTAAACCAGTCACTGGTTAGAATATACAGGATATACACATGTACTGTAAGATATTATATATAATGTAGCGCTAAGGGACATCTATATGTAGTGGTCAAAAATAGAAACAGATAAGTGAGGGTCACCAAGCATATTGAGAACAAGAATTTCCAGACAGGTGTGACTTTTGCTATAGCAAAGCATATCCCGGCCTGGTCAGAGTCATGTATAATAAAGCTGGACTGGCCAGGTTGCCTACAATACCCCTTTTCCACTGCCTAAAAAACCCGGGTAATTGCTGTGTCTACCCGGGACTTGGCTCAGTGGAAACGGCTCCAAGGAAAAAATCCCAGGTCTACTGACCCAGGATTTCTTCCAGGATATCGAGCAGGGTTTTTAGCGGGTAAAACACAGTAACACTGCAGTGGACACAGCTCTTACCCGGGTTTTTTGTCCCAGGTAATTGCAAAAGCCTTTGAATGGTCTTTCCAGGGTGCTGGCTGTTGATGTAATCACCCAGAGATCAGGGGAGACGCAAGAATAAAGGATGTCATTAAAAATTTCATTAAATTAAATAAATAAAAATTAATTAAATAATAAATAAAATATATAATAAAACTAATAATTAAATTAAATAATTAAAAAAAATACTAACAATAATACATAACAAAGGATGACATAAAAACTGTCAATAAATGTGAATGTCATTAAAAATGGCCTGAATATAGATATAGAATATAGACGTTCAGTGACGTCACCCTCCCTCATCCCTGTACTTGCAGAACCTGACAATATCGTCAGGTTACCCTGCAAGTATGGACTATGAGCGTCGTCGTCAACGACCAGCAGGAGCGCTCATCGCTGGTCGTTGACGGCATATCCACTGAACAATACAATGAACTCTTACGACATCATTATCGTTCATTATATCATATAGTGGATACGCGGCATCAGACTGAGGCCTGGAAATTTCCAGGGCTGACAGACCTGGGAAGTACCCCTGTATTTCCCGGGCCTTATGTCTGACAGGGGTATTATTTATTAGCTTATGCTGCAACAGGAGACCACAGTGACTATAGAAGAGGGGAAATGTTGCTGCACCAAAGCAGAGAATAAAATGCACCCCTTTACCCTCGGCCTAATAAGCAGCGCTGCTAGGAGGTTCTGCCGTCTCCAATCTCGCTACGCTGGAAAATAAACAGAATAATTAGCTCTAGGTGCTTTTTTTTTCCAAACCCAATAAAAATGAAAGTATAAAAAAAAGTATCTAATAAGTCTGCAAGACTGTACATGTACAGCCGTGGCCAAAAGTTCTGAGAATGACACAAGTATTGGTATCACAAAGTTTGCTGCTTCAGTGTGTTTAGAACTTTTTGTCAGATGTTACTATGGTATACTGAGGTAACATTACATAAGTGTCAGATGTTACTATGGTATACTGAGGTAACATTACAGCATTACATAAGTGTCAGATGTTACTATGGTATACTGAGGTAACATTACAGCATTACATAAGTGTCAGATGTTACTATGGTATACTGAGGTAACATTACAGCAGTACATAAGTGTCAGATGTTACTATGGTATACTGAGGTAACATTACAGCAGTACATAAGTGTCAGATGTTACTATGGTATACTGAGGTAACATTACAGCATTACATAAGTGTCAGATGTTACTATGGTATACTGAGGTAACATTACAGCATTACATAAGTGTCAGATGTTACTATGGTATACTGAGGTAACATTACAGCATTACATAAGTGTCAGATGTTACTATGGTATACTGAGGTAACATTACAGCATTACATAAGTGTCAGATGTTACTATGGTATACTGAGGTAACATTACAGCATTACATAAGTGTCAGATGTTACTATGGTATACTGAGGTAACATTACAGCATTACATAAGTGTCAGATGTTACTATGGTATACTGAGGTAACATTACAGCATTACATAAGTGTCAGATGTTACTATGGTATACTGAGGTAACATTACAGCAGTACATAAGTGTCAGATATTACTATGGTATACTGAGGTAACATTACAGCAGTACATAAGTGTCAGATGTTACTATGGTATACTGAGGTAACATTACAGCAGTACATAAGTGTCAGATGTTACTATGGTATACTGAGGTAACATTACAGCAGTACATAAGTGTCAGATGTTACTATGGTATACTGAGGTAACATTACAGCAGTACATAAGTGTCAGATGTTACTATGGTATACTGAGGTAACATTACAGCAGTACATAAGTGTCAGATGTTACTATGGTATACTGAGGTAACATTACAGCATTACATAAGTGTCAGATGTTACTATGGTATACTGAGGTAACATTACAGCATTACATAAGTGTCAGATGTTACTATGGTATACTGAGGTAACATTACAGCATTACATAAGTGTCAGATGTTACTATGGTATACTGAGGTAACATTACAGCATTACATAAGTGTCAGATGTTACTATGGTATACTGAGGTAACATTACAGCATTACATAAGTGTCAGATGTTACTATGGTATACTGAGGTAACATTACAGCATTACATAAGTGTCAGATGTTACTATGGTATACTGAGGTAACATTACAGCATTACATAAGTGTCAGATGTTACTATGGTATACTGAGGTAACATTACAGCAGTACATAAGTGTCAGATGTTACTATGGTATACTGAGGTAACATTACAGCATTACATAAGTGTCACAGGCTTTTATTGACAATTACATTAAGTTCATGCAAAGAGTCAATATTTGCAGTGTTAACCCTCTCTTTCAAGACCCCTGCAATTCCCCCTGGCAGCTGTCACTCACCTTCTGGGCCACATACTGACTGATGGCCGCCCATTCTTGCCTAATCAATGCTTGGAGTTGGTCAGAATTTGTGGGTGTTTGTTTGTGCACCCGCCTCTTGAGGATTGGCCACAAATTCTCAATGGGATTAAGGTCTGGGGAGTTTCCTGGCCATGGACCCAAAATTTCGATGTTTTATTCCCCGAGTCACTTAGTTATTATTATTACTATTATTTTCAGTTTCTTATATAGCGCAGCATATTCCGTTGCACTTTACAATTGTAAACATTAGTAGAACAAAACTGGATAATAACAGACAGATATATAGGTAGGAAGGCTTATCACTTTTCCCTTATGGCAAGGTGCTCCATCATGCTGGAAAAGGCATTGTTCCTCACCAAACTATTCTTGGATGGTTGGGAGAAGTTGCTCTCGGAGGATGTTTTGGTACCATTCTTTATTCATGGCTGTGTTCTTAGGCAAAATTGTGAGTGAGCCCAGTGGCGTAACTATAAATTTTGCTCCCCCCTGCCAAAAAGTTTCTGACACTCCCCCCCCCCCCCCCCAAAGCAATTTTATTTAAAATGAATACAGGGCCGTTGATATGCAATTTGGCTCCCAGTGCAAAAGTTAAAAATGTGCCCCCACCCCATAGACCGTTTACAGTATTTGTCATTTTTCCTCGTTATAGTAATGCCCCTTACACATTATGCCACACACCGTAATGCCCCTTACACATTATGCCATACACTGTAATGCCTATTACCCAATTGGTTGCTGCTAGATCCTATGTGGAGAAAGGACCTCTGTGACAATGCAGTCATGTGACCACTGCAGGAGGGCAGGATCGCTCCTGTGTTACCATCCACGAGGCCATAGAGGGGGAATACATTTTTGTGGCGAGCGCAGCGAGCCACCGTGCCCGAAGTGCGACGATCGTAGCGAGCCCGCGAGGGGACAGTTTTGGAAACCTGTTATCATCCTTGCCCCTCCCTTTTTGATGACAGGTCGCGTGGGTGTGACGTCACTGGTCCCTTGGAGCTGTGTAGTCTAGACTTAACCATTACCAAAGTGCCACTTACATATTTGCCGCACAGTAACGCTTCTAAATACTTTTAAATTACCTACCCGTTGTCAGGGGTCTCATGCTTGTTGCCAGGGGATTCATGCTCATTGCCAGGGGTTTCATGCTCATTGCCAGGGGTTTCATGCTCGTTGCCAGGGGTTTCAGGCTCGTTGCCAGGGGTTTCACGCTCATTGCCAGGGGTTTTACGGGAGAAGATGCAGCTTTCTGCATCTTCTCCCGGCAGCGCCAGCGTTCCCGGCGCTATGCGCATGCCCAACAGATGCTAGAGTTCCAGTAGGACCTCTAGCATCTGTCTCCTCCTAGGCGGCGGCCATTTTTGGAGGGCCATTTTCAGCTGATTCCAATACGGACAGCTAGTCCGCATGGAGTCTGCAGCGGGGTAGCCCCCAAGCCACCTCGCCCCACAAGTCTCCGTGCCCCCAAGCCACTGTGGGGACTGCGGGGGCTGTAGTTACGCCAGTGAGTGAGCCCACTCCCTTGGCTGAGAAGCAACCCCACACATGAATGGTCTCAGGATGTTTTAGAATGATGGAGCACCATGCTATAAGGCAAAAGTGATACCTAAGTGGCTCGGTGAACAAAATATCGAAATTTTGGGTCCATGGCCAGGAAACTCCCCAGACCTTAATCCCATTGTGGCCAATCCTCAAGAGGCGGGTGGACAAACAAAAACCCACAAATTCTGACAAACTCCAATCATTGATTAGGCAAGAATGGGCGGCCATCAGTCAGTATGTGGCCCAGAATTTGATTGAGAGCATGCCGCGGTGAATTGCAGAGGTCTTGAAAAAGAAGGGTCAACTGCAAATATTGACTATTTGCATTAAGTTAATGTAATTGTCAATAAAAGCCTTTGACACTTATGAAACGCTTGTAATGTTACTTCAGTATACCATAGTAACATCTGACAAACAGGTCTAAAAACACTGAAACAGCAAACTTTGTGAAAACCAATACTTGTGTCATTCTCAAAACTTATGGCCACGGCTGGACTATACAGGTTGAGTCTCCGATATCCAAAATGCTTGGGACCAGGGGTATTTTGGATAATGGAATATTCCGTATTTTGGAATATTTGCATATCATAATGAAATATCTTGGGAATGGAACCCAAATATACACACAGAAAGCATTTATGTATTATATACACACAGCCTGAAGGTAATTTATACAATATTTTTAATAATTTGTGCCTAAAGGCCCCCATACAAGGGACGATTTGAAAACGCACAATACCTCGTTATGTTTTCAAGCTTCGTCCGATGCATCGCAGCATGCTGTAAATGGTATACGATGCATCTTACAAGATGCTTCATTTTCCTGTTTACAGCATGACGGATCGTAGATCAAATGGTTTTTCCATCTGATCTACGATGCCGATCCACGACGCCGGGGACGCGCATCGCATTGGAATCGTCTATGAAAACCCTATTTTTCACACGATTGGTCGTTACGATCAGTCGCAAACGGCCAGATCGTGTGAAAAATCGCCCTGTGTATGGGGGCCTTTAGACAAAGCTTGTGTACACTGAACCATCAAAAATCAACGGTTTCATTATCTCAGTCAAGCCAAAATAATTCCATATTTCTGAATATTTGGATATGGGAGACTCAACCTGTAGTAATATGTATTAAGTAAATATAAAAATGTTAAATAACATGATATCTTCCAGCACCACCGATCTGTGTACAATGTAAATATATAATCATTTAAATAGGAGATAAAAGTAATATACAGAATTTATCTATCTATATATGTGTGTTCATACTATGTATATAGCATACAGGAGATAATTATAAACATAGGTGTGTGTGTAAAGTAAGTGTGTGTGTGTACAGTAAGTGTGTGTGTGTACAGTGAGTGTGTGTACAGTGTGTGTGTGTGTAAAATAAGTGTGTGTGTGTGTGTGTGTGTGTGTACAGTGAGTGTGTGTGTACAGTGTGTGTGTGTGTAAAATAAGTGTGTGTGTGTGTGTGTGTGTGTACAGTGAGTGTGTGTGTACAGTGAGTGTGTGTGTGTGTATAAAGTAAGTGTGTGTGTATAAAGTGTGTGTACAGTGTGTGTGTAAAATAAGTGTGTGTGTGTACAGTGTGTGTACAGTGTGTGTACAGTAAGTGTGTACAGTAAGAGTGTGTGTACAGTGTGTGTACAGTAAGTGTGTGTGTGTGTACAGTAAGTGTGTGTGTACAGTAAGTGTGTGTGTGTGTATAAAGTAAGTGTGTGTGTATAAAGTGTGTGTGTGTGTACAGTGAGTATGTGCAGTATATAGCAGGTATAACATACTGGAGCTGCGGGTCACTCTTCGGGTGACATGGTCTCCGGGTGTCTCCTCTCTCCCCCTCCTAGAAGGACGCGTTGCTATGGTGGCACCGGAAGTCGGGCTGTGCCTGGTGTGCGCTGGAGGGGAGGGAGCAGCGGCCGGGAGCACAATTACATGTATCCCTGTATACACAGAGCCACTCCTGCCGGTGACACAATCAGGCCCGGTGTCCGGAGCTCTGTGAGTGATGAGCCGCATAACTCAAGGGTGCCCGGTGCTGTACGAACACATTACTGTAATATACATGTCATTCACTATCTGCACTTCCCCGTGCTCTCATCCCTCCTACCTGTGCCCTCATCCCTCCTACCTGTGCTCTCATCCATCCTACCTGTGCCCTCATCCCTCCTACCTGTGCCCTTATCCCTCCTCTCTGTGCCCTCATCCCTCCTGTCTGTGCCCTCATCCCTCCTACCTGTGCTCTCATCCCTCCTACCTGTGCCCTCATCCCTCCTACCTGTGCTCTCATCCCTCCTACCTGTGCTCTCATCCCTCCTACCTGTGCCCTCATCCCTCCTACCTGTGCTCTCATCCCTCCTACCTGTGCCCTCATCCCTCCTACCTGTGCCCTCATCCCTCCTACCTGTGCTCTCATCCCTCCTACCTGTGCTCTCATCCCTCCTACCTGTGCTCTCATCCCTCCTACCTGTGCCCTCATCCCTCCTACCTGTGCCCTCATCCCTCCTACCTGTGCCCTCATCCCTCCTACCTGTGCCCTCATCCCTCCTACCTGTGCCCTCATCCATCCTACCTGTGCCCTCATCCTTCCTCTCTGTGCCCTTATTCCTCCTCTCTGTGCCCTCATCCATCCTACCTGTGCCCTCATCCCTCCTACCTGTGCCCTCATCCATCCTACCTGTGCCCTCATCCCTCCTACCTGTGCCCTCATCCCTCCTACCTGTGCTCTCATCCCTCCTACCTGTGCCCTCATCCCTCCTACCTGTGCTCTCATCCCTCCTACCTGTGCTCTCATCCCTCCTACCTGTGCCCTCATCCCTCCTACCTGTGCTCTCATCCCTCCTACCTGTGCCCTCATCCCTCCTACCTGTGCCCTCATCCCTCCTACCTGTGCTCTCATCCCTCCTACCTGTGCTCTCATCCCTCCTACCTGTGCTCTCATCCCTCCTACCTGTGCCCTCATCCCTCCTACCTGTGCCCTCATCCCTCCTACCTGTGCCCTCATCCCTCCTACCTGTGCCCTCATCCCTCCTACCTGTGCCCTCATCCATCCTACCTGTGCCCTCATCCTTCCTCTCTGTGCCCTTATTCCTCCTCTCTGTGCCCTCATCCATCCTACCTGTGCCCTCATCCCTCCTACCTGTGCCCTCATCCATCCTACCTGTGCCCTCATCCCTCCTACCTGTGCCCTTATCCCTCCTCTCTGTGCCCTCATCCCTCCTACCTGTGCCCTCATACCTCCTACCTGTACCCTCATCCTTCCTATCTGTGCACTCATCCCTCCTACCTGTGCCCTAATCCCTCCTACCTGTGCCCTCATCCCTCCTACCTGTACCCTCATCCTTCCTATCTGTGCACTCATCCCACCTACCTGTGCACTAATCCATACTACCTGTGCCCTCATCCCTCCTACTTCTGCCCTAATCCATCCTACCTGTGCCGTCATCCCTCCGACCTGTACCTTCATCCCTCCTACCTGTGCCGTCATCCCTCCTACCTGTGCCCTCATCCCTCCTACCTGTGTCCTTATCCCTCCTCTCTGTGCCCTCATCCCTCCTACCTGTACCTTCATCCCTCCTACCTGTGCCCTCATCCCTCCTACCTGTGCCCTCATCCCTCCTACTTGTGCCCTCATCCCTCCTACCTGTGCCCTCATCCCTCCTACCTATGCCCTCTTCCCTCCTCTCTGTGCCCTCATCCATCTTCTCTGTGCCCTCCTACCTGTGCCCTCCTACCTGTGCCCTCCTCCCTCCTCTCTGTGCCCTCATCTCTCCTACCTATGCCCTCTTCCCTCCTACCTGTGCCCTCATCCCTCCTACGTGTGCCCTCCTCCCTCCTACCTGTGCCCTCCTCCCTCCTACCTGTGCCCTAATGCCTCCTCTCTGTGCCCTCATCCCTCCTACCTGTGCCCTCATCCCTCCTGTCTGTGCTGTCATCCCTCCTACCTGTACCTTCATCCCTCCTACCTGTGCCCTCATCCCTCCTACCTGTGCCCTCATCCCTCCTACCTGTGCCCTTATCCCTCCTCTCTGTGCCTTCATCCCTCCTACCTATGCCCTCTTCCCTCCTCTCTGTGCCCTCATCCATCCTCTCTGTGCCCTCCTCCCTCCTACCTGTGCCCTCCTACCTGTGCCCTCCTCCCTCCTCTCTGTGCCCTCATCCCTCCTACCTGTGCCCTTATCCCTCCTCTCTGTGCCCTCATCCCTCCTGTCTGTGCCCTCATCCCTCCTACCTGTGCCCTCATCCATCCTACCTGTGCCCTCATCCCTCCTACCTGTGCCCTTATCCCTCCTCTCTGTGCCCTCATCCCTCCTACCTGTGCCCTCATACCTCCTACCTGTACCCTCATCCTTCCTATCTGTGCACTCATCCCTCCTACCTGTGCCCTAATCCCTCCTACCTGTGCCCTCATCCCTCCTATCTGTGCCCTCATCCCTCCTACCTGTGCCCTCATCCCTCCTACCTGTGCCCTCATCCCTCCTACCTGTACCCTCATCCTTCCTATCTGTGCACTCATCCCACCTACCTGTGCACTAATCCATACTACCTGTGCCCTCATCCCTCCTACTTTTGCCCTAATCCATCCTACCTGTGCCGTCATCCCTCCGACCTGTACCTTCATCCCTCCTACCTGTGCCGTCATCCCTCCTACCTGTGCCCTCATCCCTCCTACCTGTGTCCTTATCCCTCCTCTCTGTGCCCTCATCCCTCCTACCTGTACCTTCATCCCTCCTACCTGTGCCCTCATCCCTCCTACCTGTGCCCTCATCCCTCCTACTTGTGCCCTCATCCCTCCTACCTGTGCCCTCATCCCTCCTACCTATGCCCTCTTCCCTCCTCTCTGTGCCCTCATCCATCTTCTCTGTGCCCTCCTACCTGTGCCCTCCTACCTGTGCCCTCCTCCCTCCTCTCTGTGCCCTCATCTCTCCTACCTATGCCCTCTTCCCTCCTACCTGTGCCCTCATCCCTCCTACGTGTGCCCTCCTCCCTCCTACCTGTGCCCTCCTACCTGTGCCCTAATGCCTCCTCTCTGTGCCCTCATCCCTCCTACCTGTGCCCTCATCCCTCCTGTCTGTGCTGTCATCCCTCCTACCTGTACCTTCATCCCTCCTACCTGTGCCCTCATCCCTCCTACCTGTGCCCTCATCCCTCCTACCTGTGCCCTTATCCCTCCTCTCTGTGCCTTCATCCCTCCTACCTATGCCCTCTTCCCTCCTCTCTGTGCCCTCATCCATCCTCTCTGTGCCCTCCTCCCTCCTACCTGTGCCCTCCTACCTGTGCCCTCATCCCTCCTACCTGTGCCCTTATCCCTCCTCTCTGTGCCCTCATCCCTCCTGTCTGTGCCCTCATCCCTCCTACCTGTGCCCTCATCCCTCCTACCTGTGCCCTCATCCCTCCTACCTGTGCCCTTATCCCTCCTCTCTGTGCCCTCATCCCTCCTACCTGTGCCCTTATCCCTCCTATCTGTGCCCTTATCACTCCTATCTGTGCCCTTATCACTCCTATCTGTGCTCTTAGCCCTCCTATCTGTGCCCTCATCCCTCCTACCTGTGCCCCTATCCCTGGTATCTGTGCCCTCATCCCTCCTACCTGTGCCCTTATCCCTAGTATCTGTGCCCTCATCCCTCCTATCTGTGCCCTTATCCCTATTATCTGTGCCCTCATCCCTCCTATCAGTGTCCTTATTCCTATTATCTGTACCCTCATCCCTCTTATCCCTAATATCTGTGCCCTCATCCCTCCTACCTGTGCCCTTATCCCTCCTACCTGTGCCCTCATCCCTCCTATTATTTTTCCTACCTGTGCCCTTATCCCTCCTACCTGTGTCCTCATCCCTCCCATTATTTTTCCTACCTGTGCCCTTATCAATCCTACCTGTGTCCTTATTTTTTCTACCTGTGCCCTCATCTCTCCTACCTGTGCCCTCATCCCTCCTATCTGTGCCATTATCCCTGTTGCCTCATCACTTCTACATGTGCCCTTATCCCTCAATCATGTGCCCTCCTTCATGTTCCCTCCAGTCCTTCCATCTACATATGCCCTCATGCCTTCTACCTGTGCACATATCGCTCCTACCTGTGCCCTCATCCGTCTTACCTATGCCCTAATCCCTGTGTACTCCTCCTTTATCCCTGTTCCCTCATCCCTGTGCCCTTATCACTCCTCTGTGCCCTTATCCCTCTTATCTGTGCCCTTATCCCTGTTCCCTCATCACTTCTACCTGTAACTTTATCCCTAAATTCCTGTGCCCTCCTTCCTCCTACATATGCCCTCAACCCTCCTATCTGTGCCCTCATCCCTGTTCCCTCCTTCCTCCTACATATGCCCTCATCCCTGTGCCCTCATTCCACTTACCTGTGGCCTAATCCCTCATTCCTGTGCCCTCATTCCCTATTTGTGCCCTTATCCCTGTGCCCTCATCCTTCCTACCTGTGCTCTTATCCCTCCTACATGTGCCCGTTTTCCTCCTTCATATGCCCTCATCCCACCTACCTGTGCTGGCATTCCTTATCTCTGTGCCCTCATCCCACCTACCTGTGCCATCATCCCTCCTACATACGCCCTCATCCCTCCTACTTGTGCCCTCATTTCCTTACTTGTGCCCTTATGCCTGTGCCCTCATCACTCCTACATGTGCTCTCATCACTCTTACTCTGTGTCCTTATCCCTGTGCCCTCATCCCTGTGTCTCTCTTGAGCCCTCCTAGCTGTGCCCTCAGCACTCGTGCCTGCTTTGTGAGGGGTTACATTCCATTATGAGAATATTGTTCTTAGGATAACATGTAGGTTATCATCACGTAAGTTAGATCCACCTAAATATTAGATCCAACTCAATTTAGCATTCATTATATTTATGGAATCAGTATGTATGACCGGCGGTTCAAATCCCGACGCCGGAAGACCGGCAGCAGTGAGAATCCCGTTAGGTTATTTAGCTAAGTAAAACTAACCCTGTCCCCCCCTAACCCTCCCTTAGGGGTGCCTAACCCTAACCCCCCCTGAGTGCCTAAACCTACCTAACCTCCCGTCCCCGCAGCCTAAACCTAAGTCTCCTGGGGGGGGTGCCTAGCCCTAACCTCGCCCTGGGGTGCCTAACCCGCCCTTCCCCTAGCCTAACTAACCTTCCCGAGGGGGTGCCTAAACCTAAGTCCCCTCCGTTCGGTCCCCGGGCTCGAGGCGTATGGATAATGATAGGCATCGGGATTTTGACGCCTATTATTAGACCCCTGCCGGGATTAGACAGTCGGGAAGCCTGCGGTTGGCATTTTGACCATCGGCTTCCTGACTGCATCACATTTATATTTAACCATAAATACTTTTTTTTTTATTATTTATCTTAAAGTTTTAATACAACATTAGCGTTGTGTTTTACATATGGCGCAGGCACATCCCCGATGAAATGTATCCACGCCCATGTGACGTGCCTATTGATACCCTTACCCGTCTTCTCATCTTAAAAGCCTTGCCATGCCACTGACCATGCCCCTTCCTATTCCCCCACTAAACAAAAACAAAACATGGGTATTAGTGTATGTGACAGATGCTTGGCGTAAACCGGACGCATATGATGCTGACACCGTGCGTACGGCTCAAGAATAATTCACCATTTTTATGTGCGTTCGTTTTTTCTTGTAGTCATAATGATGCTCTTTTTGCAGCCAAATCTGCTTCAGCCCCACTGTGCAGTGGTGTGTAGGAGTTAGGGGGCAGGATGTTTTTGCCAGGGCACCTTGCATGTACTTCATGTTTAAGGTCAATGAGATTCAGGTTTGGGGACTGTTCCTGTAATCACGTCATGGTGCCTGGAATGTCATACTTACCTCATACTCACCTACTCTCCTGGAAGGTGCGGGAGATTCACAATTTTTCAGGAAGTCCCCCAGAAGAGTGGGTGGATCTCTCACATCCTATCCACTTCCTAGTGAAGTGCGCAGGATGGGAGATAATACCTGGAAACGCGGGTCCAAACGGAGGGGGCGTGGCTGAAATAACACGAATTGCATAATTTTAGCCCCTCCCCATGGACCCGCGATTCACGCCGTTTTGCCACGACATAAAGAACACGACCCCAAATCAAAGTGGTCAGCTGCACCTCCTTTCCGAGCTAGAGGCGTCACCGTATCTGGTGACACCCGGTGCGCACTTCATATCCCCCCCTCCCCCGCGCGCGCACCAGAAAAGGGGGCATGGCCTAGCACAGGCCTGGCCAACCTACAAGTCCCAGCATGCCCTGCCACAGTTTTGCCATTAGAGAATGCTAAAACAGTGGCAGGGCATACTGGTATGTGTAGTTTCACAACAGCTGGAGAACCACAGGTAGGCCAGTGGTGGCCTAACACAAGGGGTCGTGACCTTGCAGGAAATCCCGATCGCATCACTATTGGGGCGTGGTCAGCATCCCAGGACGTGCTGGGCCGCCCCCGGAGACTGTGCCTGCACTGTCGGCTCCTCCTCAGACAGGAGCTGGGGACTGCAGGGGAATGTCACACTGCAGCACCCGGCTCCTGAACTGAGGAGGACCCGGCATTTTGATGTCACCCCTTCCGAGGGTGACACCCGGGTGCGGCCAACACCCCCATAGTGACGCCACTGCTCCGAGTTACTTCCAGAGTGCAGAATTGAAAGGTAGGCAAATTGGAGGAATGTTTTGGCTCATTGCAGAAATATCCGACCTCTCATCAGCTTCATTCACTTCACTGTCTCTGGGTCACTGACTTCAGAGATTTCCTGATATTCCCCTGACAATGTGTCCCGTGTACTGTAGCTCCTGCCGCCTGATCTTGAGTCTGACGCAGCTGGTCATAGTGGAGCGATGTTTTTCGGAGTCACATTGATTTTTTTCTAATAGAGTCCCAGTACGGTACACGGTAGCAGAAATATATGGAGCGTTCCTGGGCGGTGACTGGAAGGGGCGGATAAACAAATGCACGGAGATGTTGCGTCTTATGGGAGTGTCGCTGATCGCTGAGCCCGGTGCTGGCCACTCCCCCTTTGACATCACACTGGGCGGGGCCACAACTGCGGGTGATTACAGCAATGCTATCTGCGGGCCTTATACGGCCCCCGGGCCTGAGGTTCCTTCTCAAACCCCTCTATTCAGAAATAATGTAATCATTGCTACTTCCAGGGTCTAAACATTATTCTGCAGCGCTTTTCAAAGTTGCTGCGTTTTTGGCGGTTTGGGCTGCTGGATTCAAAGCAGCAATTATGTACAATGCAAAACACATCTGGATTTGTATTGAATATAATTGTCCCTTTAAATCCAGCGGCCAAAATCTCTGAAGTTGCAGCGGCTTTGAAAATTGCTGCACAGTAAATTTATCTATAGGTCTTAATGGATTTTGCTTCTGCCTATCTGACCTTTTTAATTTTTGCCAGACCTACCTTGACTTCCATAATTCTCCTTCATCTTCCATTTGTTAATGATGTCTCTGACAAAGGACACTCGTGCTAAAATTCTTTTTATAACCTTCCCTGACTTGTAACAGGTATCAGGAGCTGACAGTTGTTGAGAGTAAACATAAAATCCTGAGACACTGTTTATTCAACGCTGGGACTGCCTTCGTCTGCTTTCATTTAAGGTCTGATGAGTCAATCAAGTTTGTGGAGCCTTAAAAAATATTAACAAATTATGCGGATGGGTGGCCAAAACTTTGCACACCATTCCTTATATAGGGCTTGGTACAGAGGTGCAGGCACCACTGCTTTTCCGATGGATCTCGCCATTTTTAGCAGCTGCGCATGCACCGGAGCCTGCAGGCGCAACATAGAGCAACTACGAATGATTTATAGTCGCAAGCATGTTGGCTTCACTTCACACTTGGCGGCAATCTGGGATTTGCATTTAGGATAAATGTTCTGTAGGCATAATTGTGAGCTTTTCAGAGGTGAAGCTTTCGCAGAGATCCATAAAGAATGTCATTAGCATATTCGCAAAGTGGTAATCTCATAAGGAGGTGGGTAGGAGTGGAAACCAGTTTAAACATGCAGCAATTAATGTTAGACATTCTTAATTTCCTGGGGATTAATTTACTATAAAAGATATTTTCCATTTTGCGTAATTATGTGTTTCTATTTCTATATTTTTCTTGTTGTGTGACTGTTTTTCGTCATATTAAGCTACATTTAATAATGTTCTGTCTTTGGGCCTGATTCAGAGCCGTTCGCTATTTGCGGTCGTTCGTTCAAAAACAAGGGGTGGCTATTCAAATGATCCGTTCGCAAATTGCAGTCTGTTCCCACCTCTAAGTCTGAACGAGCGAGCAAAACATACGCTCGTTTATTTGATAAAAACGCCCCCTGGCCGCACGCACCATACGTCATGTCCGCTATTTATTAGATTAATCGAGTACATCGTACAGCGTATGAACTGCTCGCTATTCTTGTGGTTGGTGTTTTCAACCGCTATTTTGCGAGCAGTTCTGAGTTAAAAAAAACCAAGTGACGTGGTCAATGACGCTGCTTTGTTAATTATGCACTCCCTTAAAATGCCCGTTTTGACCTTTAAGCACGCCTGCGTTCGGATCTCCACTCCCCGTTTTCAAGCACCTTCCCCTGTTACCACCCACATACGCCTCATTCTGTCACTCAAAATAGCAGGCCCTCGCTATATTGCGTACCAACGATTTTCGGCCGCACTGACTGGTTCGCGCATGCGTACTAAAAACCGTACGCATGCGCAGATGTGTGAACATCGCTCGGAACGAGCGTACTGCCGCTAGCGAGTGGCTCTGAATGAGGGCCTTTGTGGTTTAAAAAAAATTAATGTGCTAATTAACTGGTTGTTATTGGCACTGTATAACTTGAAATCCATTGTATAGTTTACAATAACTCTAGATAATTTTAGTTTTGAATGTAGTGACATATAAGTACAGGAGACTCTAATAAAACTTTAGGAAATCCAAGATAGGAAGTGAAGAAAAGTAGGCAAGTATGCTTTAAGTTTGTAGCCTGAATTTATTCTGTTACTTTCTTTTTATGGGAAGTATGTAATCAGAGTGTCCACATTGTTGCATAAAACAATGTATTTTTTATTCTATTTGCAAAACAGTTTTGATCCTGTTTTTTTTTTTTCTCTCTAACCAGCGCAAAAACTGCATGGGCCGTCTGTATTGTGCGGTAAAAGAGGACAATGCCTGTGTGGTTCTCACAGCTGAAGGCAATTTAGAAAAAAAAACAAATTTTATAACATAGGGCCTGAATCAGCGTTGGATCCGAACTGGATGGTTTATGTACAACTCTGATGTTTGGCGATCTGTGCATGCGCAGGATCCGTACTTCACATGTTCAGGATCCGTTCTGCTCATGTTCGGGATCCGTGCTGCTCATGTTCGGGATCCGTGCTGCTCATGTTCAGGACATGCTGCAGCCGTTTGGGGCCGGTGACAAGGAGAGTCCCAGAAATAAGGGGCATGTCATCCTCATTTTCTGGGCATGCTAAATCCAGTGGCTGCGTCCTTGGACATCGCTTCATAGACCCTAGGACCGTGATTTACCCTGACATCCTGTGTAACGACTTTAATATCTTTTACCATAGTCTGTGACTATATGCTAATGCTGGTAGCCCTTCCCCTGGTGTACAGCTGTGTCTCTGTGACTATATGCTAATGCTGGTATCAGCCCTTCCCCCGGTGTACAGCCGTGTGTCTGTGACTATATGCTAATGCTGGTGTCAGTCCTTCCCCCGGTGTACAGTCGTGTGTCTGTGACTATATGCTAATGCTGGTGTCAGCCCTTCCTCTGGTGTACAGCCGTGTGTTGTGACTATATGCTAATGCTGGTATCGGCCCTTCCTCTGGTGTACAGCCGTGTGTTGTGACTATATGATAATGCTGGTATCAGCCCTTCCCCTGGTGTACAGCCGTATGTCTGTGACTATATGATAATGCTGGTATCAGCCCTTCCCCTGGTGTACAGCCGTGTGTCTGTGACTATATGATAATGCTGGTGTCAGCCCTTCCCTTGGTGTACAGCCGTGTGTCTGTGACTATATGCTAATGCTGGTATCAGCCTTTCCCCTGGTGTACAGCCGTGTGTCTGTGACTATATGATAATGCTGGTATCAGCCCTTCCCCTGGTGTACAGCCGTGTGTCTGTGACTATATGATAATGCTGGTGTCAGCCCTTCCCCTGGTGTACAGCCGTGTGTCTGTGACTATATGCTAATGCTGGTATCAGCCCTTCCCCTGGTGTACAGCCGTGTGTTTGTGACTATATGATAATGCTGGTATCAGCCCTTCCCCTGGTGTACAGCCGTGTGTATGTGACTATATGCTAATGCTGGTATCAGTCCTTCCCCTTGTTTACAGCCGTGTGTCTGTGACTATATGCTAATGCTGGTATCAGCCCTTCCCCTGGTGTACAGCCGTGTGTCTGTGACTATATACTAATGCTGGTATCAGCCCTTCCCCTGGTGTACAGCCGTGTGTCTGTGACTATATACTAATGCTGGTATCAGCCCTTCCCCTGGTGTACAGCCGTGTGTCTGTGACTATATGATAATGCTGGTATCAGCCCTTCCCCTGGTGTACAGCCGTGTGTCTATGACTATATGCTAATGCTGGTATCAGCCCTTCCCCCAGTGTACAGCTGTGTGTCTGTGACTATATGCTAATGCTGGTATCAGCCCTTCCCCTGGTGTACAGCTGTGTGTCTGTGACTATATGCTAATGCTGGTATCAGCCCTTCCCCTGGTGTACAGTCATGTGTCTGTGACTATATACTAATGCTGGTATCAGCCCTTCCCCCGGTGTACAGCCGTGTGTCTGTGACTATATGCTAATGCTGGTATCAACCCTTCCCCAGGCTTGCCTACCCTCCCGATTTGGTCGGGAGCCTCCCGGATATCAGGTGCCGCTCCCGACCCCCCGGAAAGGCAGGCAAGCCTCCCGGCTGCCGCCTACCCCCCCAGACTACTAGTAAAAACCTCCACTGCTGGGGGGCCCGATGACGCGATTCGCGCTGAATCGCGTCATCGTGGCTCTGCCCCCTGCTTCATAATGCCTTTTTTCCGGCATTGTGAAGAGGGGGCGGGACCACGATGACGCGATCGTGCGGCCACGCCCCGCCCCCAAAACGGCATCATAGCCCGGCCACGCCCCCTACAGAATGCAGGCATTCAGCTCCCTCCCGGAAGGAGCTGAATGTCGGCAAGTATGCCCTTCCCCCGGTGTACAGGCGTGTGTCTGTGACTATATTCTAATGGTAGTATCAGCCCTTCCCCCGGGGTACTGCTGTGTGTCTGTGACTTTATGCTAATGCTGGTATCAGCCCTTCCCCCAGTGTACAGCCGTGTGTCTGTGACTTTATGCTAATGCTGGTATCAGCCCTTCCCCTGGTGTACAGCTGTGTGTCTGTGACTATATGCTAATGCTGGTATCAGCCCTTCCCCTAGTGTACAGCCATGTGTCTGTGACTATATGCTAATGCTGGTATTATTATTATTATTATCATCATAATCCTTTATTTATATGGCGTCACAAGTGTTCCGCAGTGCCTTACATAGAACTTGCATAGAACTAATAGGTGAACAAGAAACAAGTAACTTACAGTACAATACAGTACAGGACAAGGACCCGATTTATATACATTGCTGCAATAGCGATTAAAGCACTCACAATAAGCAGCCGGGAGTTGGCAGTCCCGTATTAGGTGCCCTAATGGGGAGTAAAGAGTAGAAGAAAATGTAAAGAGAAGCACATGAGGGAAGAGGTCCCTGCTTGTGAGAGCTTACATTCTAAAGGGGTGGGGCAGACAGACAGGCGTGACACAGAAGGGGAGGGGCAGACAGACAGGTGTGACACAGAAGGGGAAGATAGGGAGGAAAGAGCATAAGGTGGGTTAGGATGAGTGCTGGAAGGCCTTGATGAAGTAGTGGGTCTTGAGAGCCTGTTTGAAGATTTGTAGAGAGGTGGAGAGTCTGATGAGGAGAGCTAGAGCATTCCAAAGGTAGGGAGCAGCACAGGAAAAATCTTGGATGCGGGAGTGGGAGGAAGTAATCAGTTGGCAAGAGAGGCGGCATGCATTTGTTGAGCGAAGTGGACGGGTGGGAGTGTGAAGGGAGAGAAGGTCAGAAATATATGCGGGAGAGGATTTGGTGAGGGCTTTGTAGGCAAGTGTAAGAACCTTGAATTGGCATCTGAAGGGGAAGGGGAGCCAGTGTAGGGCTTGAAGGAGAGAGGAAGCAGATGTAGAAGGTCTGGAGAGGAAGAATAGCTGAGCAGCAGCATTGAGAACAGATTCTAGTGGAGAGAGGTGTGAGAGTGGGAGGCCAGCTAGGAGAAGGTTACAGTAGTCCAATCTGGAGATGACCAGTGAGTGGATGAGGGTTTTAGTGGCATCCTGGGTGAGGAAGCAGATGTAGAAGGTCTGGAGAGGAAGAATAGCTGAGCAGCAGCATTGAGAACAGATTGTAGTGGAGAGAGGTGTGAGAGTGGGAGGCCAGCTAGGAGAAGGTTACAGTAGTCCAATCTGGAGATGACCAGTGAGTGGATGAGGGTTTTAGTGGCATCCTGGGTGAGGAAAGGTCTAATCATGGAGATATTTTTTAGGTCTAAACGGCAGGAATGCGAGAGGTGCTGAATGTGTGGTTTAAAGGAGAGGGAGGAGTCTAGGATAACTCCAAGACAGCGCACTTTGGGGTTAGAGGAGATAGTTGTGCCATCAATATATAATGAAATTGTGGGAAGTGATGTAGTGGAAGAGGGTGGGAAGATGATCAACTCAGTCTTAGACATGTTAAGTTTAAGAAAGCGCTGGGACATCCATGAAGAGACAGCAGAGAGACAGTTGGAGATAGGGGTAAGGAGCGAGGGGGAGAGCTCAGGGGTGGAAAGGTAAATTTGAGTGTCATCAGCATAGAGATGATATTGGAGGTCAAAGGAGTTAATGAGTTCACCTAAAGAGGATGTATATAGGGAGAAAAGAAGAGGTCCAAGAACAGAGCCTTGGGGAACTCCTACTGTTAGTGGAAGTGGGGGGGAGGAGGAGTCATGAGAGGACACAGAGAAGGAACGATCACAGAGGTAGGAGGAAAGCCAGGAGATGGCAGTGCCACGTAAACCGAGAGAGTAAAGGATTTGCAGGAGGAGAGGATGGTCTACAGTGTCAAATGCAGCAGAAAGGTCAAAGAGAATGAGCAGAGAGTAGTGGCCCTTGGATTTGGCAGTAGGGAGGTCATTGCTGACTTTCGTGAGGGCAGTTTCAGTGGAGTGGAGAGAACAGAAGCCTGATTGAAATGAGTCAAGGAGGGAGTGGGAGGAAAGAAAGGTGGTAAGGCGATTGTAGACAATACGCTCAAGGAGTTTGGAAGCAAATGGGAGAAGAGAGATGGGTCGATAGTTGGAAAGTATGTTAGGATCAAGGGTAGGTTTTTTAAGAATGGGAGAGACAAGGGCATGTTTGAATGCAGAAGGGACAGTGCCAGATGATAGGGAGAGATTAAGGAGGTGAGCCGGATGGGAGCAGACAGAAGGAGACAGGTAGGAGAGGAGACGGGAAGGGATAGGGTCAAGAGGGGAGGTGGAAGGAGGGGAGGACCGGATGAGGGCCATGACTTCCTCTCCAGAAGCAGGGGAGAAGGATGTCAGAGTTGGTGAGACAAGGGGAGGGGTGGTCAGGGCAAGGAGGGGGAGGAGTGCCAAGGGTCTGATGGGATATGATGTCCTCACGTATGGAGTCAATTTTAGATGTAAAGTAGGTGGCAAAGTCAAGGGCAGAGAGTGAGATGGGGAGGCGAGGAGGGAGTTGAAAGTGGCAAAGAGACGCCGGGGGTTTGAGGACTGGGAGGAGATGAGGTTCTTGAAATATGTTCATTTGGAGAGAGACAGGGCAGCACTGTAGGAAGAGAGAATAAATTTGAAATGGAGGAAGTCAGCCTTAGAGCGTGATTTTCTCCACTGACGCTCAGCAATTGAACATTTTTGAAGGTATCTGGTGCATTTGGAATGCCAGGGTTGTGGTGTGGATCTGCGAGTAGTTATTGCCAGAGCAACAGAGTCAAGAGCAGAAGTAAGGGAGGAATTGTACAGGGAAGTAGCTTGTTCAGGACAGGAGAGAGAAAGGATAGGGGAGAGAAGAGAGTCCAGCAGGGTGGAAAAGGCAACAGTGTCAATAGCCTCAAAAGAGGGATAGCTTAAAAGAGAGAAGGTGATGGTCAGAGAGGGGGAAGGGGGAATTGGAGTAATCAGAGATATCACAACGGTGAGTAAAGACCAGGTCAAGTGAGTGCCCACTCACATGGGAGGGTGATGAAGTCCATTGGGCAAGACCAAATGAAGAGGTGAGGGTAAGGAGTTTAGCTGCAGAGGATTCTGTGGGAATGTCAATGGGAATATTAAAATCACCTAGGATAATGGAGGGAAGATCTGAGGAGAGAAAGTGACGGAGCCAGGAAGCGAAGTTGTCAAGGAATTTGGAGGGAGAGCCAGGGGGACGGTAAATGATAGCTACCCTGAGGTTTACTGGTTGGAAGAGGCGTATAGCATGAGCCTCAAATGTGGGGAATGTAAGGGATGGTTCAGAGGATATAAGCTGGTAGGAATAACTGGTGGATAGAGGGACCCCAACACCACCCCCATGGCGACCCCCAGGCCGGGGGGGGTGGGAGAAGGCAAGGCTAGAGCAGCAGGAGAGGTGGTGTCAGAGGGTGAGATCCAGGTTTCAGTAATGGCTAGGTGATGTAGGGAGTTGGAGATGAAAAGGTCATGGGTGGGGACCAGTTTATTACAGACTGACCTGGCATTCCAGAGGGCACAGGAGAGAGGGATAGCATTCGTGGAGGAGATGTGAATAAGATTATCCGGGTTGCTGTAATGTGGAGGTAAGATTAATTTGGGGGACCGATATGAATAGAGTTTAGTGATGGTGCGGGCACCTGAGCTAGAAACGGAACCTGTAGGAGGTGGGCAGGGAGGGAGATGTGGATGGCAGTGGAGTGAAGTGACAGGGAGAGGAGTGTAGGAGGAGGGTTTGGTGTTTGGGTAGTAGGACAGAGGGGGGTAGAACAGGAAGAAAGTGGAGTAATGGGAAAGGAGGGAAGAGTAGGCAGACAGAAGAGGGGGGAGAAAGGTAAGGAGGAGGTGGAAGAGATAAGGGGGAAAGGATAAAGGTGGAAGCAGGGGGCAGAACAGAGGATTAGGTAGAGACTGCTTGAAGGAGGGATTTGAAGAAAACCTTGTCATGGTGTTTATAAGTAAACGAGGAAAGAAATTTGGAAATGTGAATGAGATATGAATGCAAGAGATTTGTAGAAATGCAAGAGAAAGAACAGAGATGGTAAATATGTATGCAGATTATCAAGTTGTTATAGCGAGGATAAAAGTGGGGATCTAGTGTGTGCAGAATTGGATAAATAACACAGATTGTAAGCAGATAGAGGATGTGAGGCTAGGCAGGAGAGCTAAGATAAAGGACAGTGTTTCAAAGTGGAAAGATGTACACTGATATGGGAACAAGAAGGATAAGCATTGAGATATATGCGAGAATCAGAGGGCCAGCATTATAAATAGCATTTGAAGTGTTCTTGCCATGACTGTACAAGAGGTCCAGTTGTAGCTTGAATATTTAGATCGGTGAGGTTTGTTGCTGGATGGATCTTTTCTCCTTCTGTTTATCCTCGGTGTAACTCAGGTCTAACGCTAGTTTCTACTTCAGGGTCCATAGGGGTCCACAGGGTGACCTTGGGGTATAGCTGGATCCCGGATCCTCGGGCACCACGGAGTTAAAGCTTTTAGCTGCTCCCAGGATGCACTTGGGTCCATCCTCCTCTATACCCCGCCCCCGAGCCACAGGCAGCAGAAGCCCCCTAAAGCTTTTTATTTTATTTTTTAACTTTAAGTTTTTTTCTCCAGAGCGGCAGCAATGGGCTGTCTGTACAGACGCCCACGCTGCCGCTCCTCCCTGCTGGCACCGTGACGCCAGCACTGAACTGGGGATCGCGGCGGGGGAAGCCAGAGTCTGTACTAGCCGGACTCTGGTTTCCCCCGGGACTGCTGTCGGAGACGCCGGGGAGATCAAGGTAAGCCGCGCACCGCTGATTAGCGGTGGTGCGCGGGTTCCTTTTAAATGCAGTCCCATACCCCGGTCTAGGGGACAGACCGGGGGCGCTAGCGGTGGCGGCGGGCTCCCCCTCCATTGGAGGCTTACCCCGCCAGACCACTAGACCACCAGGGAGAGTAACGCGGCAAGCGGGATGCCGGCAACCCGGGGGTTAATGGCTAGCCAGGAGAGGAAGCCTTCCCTGTCTAGCGGCTCCTCCCCTCAGCTCAGCGCGCCTTTCAGCTCGTAGTCTGGTGTCGCTGAGCTGCAGATACTCGGCCACTAATCCTCTGAGGTCTCCAGCAGCCATTTTCTCCAAGTGGCAGCGCAGATACTCTCAGGGAGCACGCGGACCGGTCCCCCTGTGTACCTCTCCCCTGCAAAAGGACAGTGTACACAGCACAATAGCCCTCCCAGACACTGAATCTGGGCAGGTTGATTGTAGTGGAAAGGTGCAGTGAGTATATCTTCCTGCATGGTATGTGACTTTTGCTAGTGCTGCCTGTCTGTGCTAATTTCTACTTACTGTCAGCCTATACCTATCCCTTTCCTTCTCCTACAAGCCCTACAGGTGTGCGGGGGAAGGGTGTTTCTACTGACCTCACTTATATAGATCACGTATTTGTGAGGTCCGTCACATACAGTTGTGTGCTACACAGGGCCATATTGTGGGCTGTTGTCCAGCACACTGGTGAGTGCGCACGTTTTCTTCATATGTCATAACTGTATATTTAACTATATAGTCTGTCATGTCTGAGGAGGAGATTGAGCACTCTGTGGCTCCGGTATTGTTCTCCTGCAGGCGCTGTTCTGCAGGAGTGGATACGGAGGATTTGTCACAGGACGGCCTGTGCGGACGGTGCCAGGCGGTCCCTGGTACGTCTAAACCTCCTATGTCGCAGGAGCCACCATGGGCGATGTTTTCCCAGGTGCTGGTGTCCATCGCGGACCGTCTGTCGGTCCCGACTGCCGTCCCTACTAGGGCGTTGCCCCAGCCTACCATCCCCCATTCCCCGGGTGTCCCACGATTATTGCAGACTCCCCCGGGGTCTCAGCCTGTTGGTCCCTATGCGGGGTTGCCAATGTATATACAGTCCACCCCTGTGACGCAGCAGGCTGTGGTGCCGTCTCAGGCTCCTGTGGCAGCTTCTCCACCCTTGGTGGATGCACTTTCCCACACTGTCCAAGATTTGGCGGCAGCATCTTTGGCTTTTCAGTCGATGTTGCGCAGTGACGTTCCCTCCAGGGCATCTAAACGCACAGTTATGGCGCAGGCTGCGCATTTTTCGGACTCTGAGGGGTCCTCGGATGATGGTGAGGTGCAGGATGACTCAGCCTCAGATGCCTCAGTCCAGGAGGCAGACACTAAGTCTTCCATCAGTGTGCGGGCTCTGGTTAGGGCAGTGCGGGCCATTTTTCTGATTGAGGATGAGGCACCCGCTCCCAAGTCGAGGTATCCTAGTTTTAAAAAAGCTAAGGTTACTTCTGCAGCGTTCCCCTTGTCTGATCAGTTGACAGATCACATGGCGGTGGCCTGGCAGACGCCCAGTAAGCGATTCCTGCCACAGAAGCGGTTGTCGTCCAATTATCCATTTCCGGAGGCGCATTGTAAGAAATGGGAAACTCCGCCTGCGTTCGATTCCCATGTAACACGCCTCATCAGGAGTGCTACTTTGCCATTGCCGTCTATATCCTCGCTGAAGGATCCTACGGACAGGAAGGTGGAGACTTGTCTAAAGTCTATTTACTCTCTATCAGGGGCTGTAGCCCGGCCGTCCATGGCCATCTCCTGGGTGGCCAAGGCCATTGAGGGTTGGGCCAACGCCTTGGAGGATACGTTTACGGATGAAGCTCCAGATGTCCAGAGGGCGTTGTTAGGACAGGTGAGAGATGCTGCTTTCTACATTGGAGAAGCATCTTTGGATGCTAGCCTGCTGACCTCTAGGGTTTTGGCGGCAGCAGTGTCTGCTCGCAGATCCTTGTGGTTGAGGTCTTGGAGAGCAGATGCTGATTCAAAGAAAGGCTTGGAGGCCTTACCTTTTAATGGAGAGTTACTATTTGGTCCGGACCTGGACAAAATAGTAGATACCCTGGCAAAATCCAAGTTAGCCTTCCTCCCTTCAGCTACGACACCTGCTAAGGTCCGGAGCTCGGCCTTTCGCTCCTTTCGGGTTCAGGGCAAGGCAAAGGGTCAGTCCTTCCCGAGGCAGTCCGCAACCAAGACTGCCTCAAAGCCTAAGAAGCAAGCCTGGAGTGTGTCACGGCCAGGGTATTTCAGCATGGCGCTAGGCGAGTGTTACCTGTGAGGTCATTGTGGCGCGGGCTGTCTGGTGGCGGAGCTGGTGTCTGGCGGGGGGCTTTGGCTGCACGCGTTGTTGTGTGGGCCTGTTGTCACTCTGCGCTGGTAAGGCCTGGCGGCGTCTCCATTCCGTTTGGCATGGGCGCTGCCATCTTGCCTTCTGGCCATGTGATGCAGCTGGCCAATCCTGGTGAGTCACATGTTCCCTCCAGCCAGTAACAGCACGGCATGGGGTATTTAGGAAGGGTCAGTGCCTTCCTTCTTTGCCAGTGCAACGTGTATCTCAGCCTAGCTGAGAGGGAGTTCTCTGTGCTTTCCTGTTCCTGTGAATCCGCTGTCTGCCAGTCTGCCTGTCAGCTCCTAGTTCCCACTGAACTACCCCGCTACCACCATCACCCTTGCCCATACCTGAGTGCCTGAGCCTGCTGACATCCTGCACTTCAGTTCACTATCTGCAAACCTGGCTTGTTTATTTTCAGTTTCACTATCTGCAAACCTGGCTTGTTTATTTTCAGTTTCACTACCTGCACACCTGGACTGCTCTAATTGTTTCTACCTGGACATTAACCCTTTTGCTCCCACCACAGAACTCTTGTGCACATTTATATTTTCCTGGACTTTTATTTACTGCCACATTATATGTCCACTCGAGCACTTATTAAAAATCCTAGTTTTATTTACAAATCTGCTTCTGTGATCGCTCCTGCTACCACCCCGGGTCCACAAATAACCCAGAATGTAACAGAGTGCTAGGCGCCCTTCTTCCAAGCAAGACGATAAGCCTTCTGCATGATGGGACGGGCCTCCCTCTGGGGGACCCCAGAGTGGGAGGCCGACTTCTTCAATTCGCCCAGTGCTAGCACAATACCACCACGGATGCCTGGGTGCGAGAAGTGGTCTCCCAGGGGTACGCCCTGTCTTTTCGGCACAGGCCGCCTCACCAGTTTTTTTGCATGAGTCCTTCTCAGGACAAAACCAAGGCCTTTCAGGTTCAGGAAGCCATAGAGGCCTTGCTGACGACGTGGGATGGGGTATTACTCTACGCTGTTTCTGGTGCAGAAACCCAATGGCTCTCATCGCCCCATCCTCAATTTGAAGTCCCTGAACAGGTTTCTCAGGGTTCCCAAATTCAGGATGGAAACTTTGCGTTCCATCATTCTGGCGATGGAACCGGGGGATTATATGGTCTCCCTGGATATCCAGGACGCCTACCTCCATGTGCCTATAGCAACATCGCACCAATGGTTTCTGCGGTTTGCTATTCCCTACAACCACTACCAATTCAGGGCTCTACCCTTTGTCCTCTCCACGGCACCAAGGGTATTTACCAAGGTGATGGCGGTCATGGCGGCTCACCTTCGGAGCCAGGGGATACGGTTGCTACCGTATCTAGATGACCTCCTCTTGCTGGCAAGCTCCCCAGTGGTACTGATCCAGCATCTCCACCTGACAGTCGCTTGTCTACAGGCGCATGTGTGGTTGATCAACTGGAAGAAGTCCTCCCTCATCCCATCACAGCGGATGGTTCATTTGGGGGCCCTGCTGGACTCTCGTCAGCAACGGATTTTTCTGACTCCAGAGAAGGTCTCCTCCTTACAGCTGCGGATTCACAGTTGTCTGAGCAGGGGCAGAGTGTCGGTGCACTCAGCGATGAGAGTTTTGGGGTCCATGGTGTCGGCATTCGACATGGTGGAGTTTGCCCAGTTCCATTCCAGGCCCCTGCAGAGGCTGATTCTTTCGGAATGGAACGAATTGCCACACAGGATCCGCTCTCAGATGCTGGTGTTGTCCTCGGAGGTGCGTCTGTCCCTGGCCTGGTGGCTACAGATGGCTCATCTCCTCGAGGGGCACCCCTTTTGGATCCCGGAATGGGTTCTGTTCACGACAGATGCCAGTCTCTGGGGTTGGGGGGCGGTGACAGGCTCCTTGTCACTTCAGGGTTGTTGGTCGGCGGAGGAAGCGATTCTTCCCATCAACATCCCGGAACTGCGGGCAGTGTACAGAGCCCTGCAGTCGTCCGGCACCGCTCTTCATGGAAGGGCCGTTCAGGTGCAGTCAGACGCCACCGCGGTGGCGTACATCAATCACCAGGGTGGGACTCGCAGTCGAGCTGTCCTGGCTTGGGCAGAGCGCTATCTTCCAGCTCTCTCGGCAGTCTTCATCCCAGGAGTCCTCAATTGGGAGGCAGACTTCCTAAGCCGTTACGACGTGCATCCCGGGGAATGGTCGCTTCATCCAGAGGTATTCCGACTACTCGTGGACAAGTGGGGGCTGCCAGAGCTGGACCTGATGGCGTCCCGTCACAATCACAAGCTGCCCGTGTACGGGTCAAGGACAAGGGACGCAGGCGCAAGTCTGATGGACGCGCTGTCGGTGAAATGGCTGTTTCACCTGGCTCACTTGTTCCCTCCGATATCTCTGCTGCCTCGGGTCCTGCGCAAGTTCAAACAGGACGGAGGCACACTGATCCTGGTGGCCCAGAAGGCCGTGGTACTCCGATCTGCGGAGCCTGTCCATCGACGCTCCGTACCTCCTATCTCAATGGCGGGACCTGTTGTCTCAGGGGCCCTGTCTTCACCCAGATCTGGGTCGACTATCTTTGACGGCGTGGCTCTTGAGACAGCCGTCCTGAGGTCTCGGGGCTTTTCTAGCTCCGTTATTACCACCATGCTGAGGGCGCGCAAGCCTGCTTCCACGAGGATCTACCACAGAGTGTGGCACACTTACTTTCAGTGGTGCAAGGCCAGAAAATATGATCCCCAGGTGTTCCGGGTTTCGCGTATTCTGGCTTTCCTTCAGTCGGGTTTGGACTCCTCACTGAAGGTGTATGTGTCTGCTCTATCGGTGTGGTTCCAGCGCAGGATTGCTGCTATGCCAGACGTACACACTTCCAGGGTGTTTTAAGAATCCAGCCTCCCTTTGTGCCACCTGTGGCCCCGTGGGATTTGGCGGTGGTTCTTCGGGCCTTACAGGGTCCTCCTTTTGAGCCCTTGGAGTCAGTGGAGCTCAAGTGGCTAACTTTTAAGACGGTTTTCCTCTTGGCAATTGCTTCTGCCAGGAGGGTTTCGGAATTTGGGGGCGCTTTCCTGTCGTCCCCCTTTTCTGGTTTTTCATCAGGACAGAGCGGTGCTTCGCACTCGTCCTGATTTCCTGCCTAAGGTGGTTTCCAGGTTCCACATTAATCAGGAAATTGTTGTACCAGCCTTTCAAGCGCCTGATCTTTTGGCTGGGGAGGCTTCCTTAGACGTTGTCCGTGCTCTCCAGGTTTATGTGGACCGGACTAGTTCTGTGAGGAAGTCGGATTCTTTGTTTATCCTCTTTGGTTTTCACAAGAGGGGTTGGCCTGCCAACAAACAGACTCTAGCTCATTGGCTTCGTTCTGTTATTGTTGAGGCTTATATGCAGGAGGGTTTACCTGTTCCAGCCTCTGTTAAGGCTCATTCCACTCAGTCTGTGGGCCCTTCTTGGGCTGCTAGCCGTGGCGCCTCTGCTGTTCAGCTGTGTAAGGCGGCCACCTGGTCTTCCATTCAGAGCTTTTTGAGGTTCTATGCGTTTGACACCTTTGCCTCTCAGGATGCATCCTTTGGGCGCCGAGTTCTCCTATCAGCACAGGAGCGTCCCCGCCATTAGTTGGACTGCTTTGGGACATCCCCAAGGTCACCCTGTGGACCCCTATGGACCCTGAAGTAGAAAACAAGAGATATGGTAAGAACTTACCTTTGTTATCTCTGTTTCTACGAAGTCCATAGGGTCCACAGGGCACCCGCCCTGACGCACCTGGCTTCATATGGGCTCTGTGACTGGTCACCAGTTTTCCATCTCCCATTTCTGTGAGTATGGTTCTTGTGTGTTCCAGTCTTCCTTCTCTCTGTTTCGTCTCCTCCTCCGGCCTTGGCTGCTTACCAACTGAGGTGCCTGTGGCTCGGGGGCGGGGTATAGAGGAGGATGGACCCAAGTGCATCCTAGGAGCAGCTAAAAGCTTTAACTCCGTGGTGCCCGAGGATCCAGGATCCAGCTATACCCCAAGGTCACCCTGTGGACCCTATGGACTTCGTAGAAACAGAGATAACAAAGGTAAGTTCTTACCATATCTCTTGTTTTTGCACTTAAAAACACTGCACTTTGAAAAACTGCACCAGACAAGGCTTCCCCAGCCAAACTACTGACACTTATACAGGGATGCAGGCAAGTGTGGACACTAATTAAAGAAAACCCCCCATTGGCCAGCCAGAGAAAGCTAGCAATAAAGATGGCTTAAGTCAATTTTGTACAGCCCTGTGGTGTCTGTGACTATATGATAATGCTGGTATCAGCCCTTCCCCCGGGGTACAGCCATGTGTCTGTGACTATATGCTAATGCTGGTATCAGCCCTTCCCCTGGTGGACAGCAGTGTGTCTGGTACTATATGCTAATGCTGGTATCAGCCCTTCCCCTGGTGTACAGCCGTGTGTCTGTGACTATATGCTAATGCTGGTATCAGCCCTTCCCCTGGTGTACAGCCGTGTGTCTGTGACTATATGCTAATGCTGGTATCAGCCCTTCCCCTGGTGTACAGCCGTGTGTCTGTGACTATATGCTAATGCTGGTATCAGCCCTTCCCCCGGTGTACAGCCGTGTGTCTGTGACTATATGCTAATGCTGGTGTCAGCCCTTCCCCGGGTGTACAGCCATGTGTCTATGACTATATGCTAATGCTGGTATCAGCCCTTCCCCTGGTGTACAGCTCTGTGTCTGTGACTATATACTAATGCTGGTATCAGCCCTAACCCTGGAGTACAGCAGTGTGTCTGTGACTATATGCTAATGCTGGTATCAGCCCTTCCCCTGGTGTACAGCCGTGTGTCTGTGACTATATGCTAATGCTGGTATCAGCCCTTCCCCTGGTGTACGGCCGTGTGTCTGTGACTGTATGTGTGTCTGTGACTATATGCTAATGCTGGTATCAGCCCTTCCCCTGGTGTACAGCTGTGTATGTGACTATATGCTACTGCTGGTATCAGCCCTTCCCCTGGTGTACAGCCCTGTGTATGTGACTATATGCTAATGCTGGTATCAGTCCTTCCCCTGGTGTACAGCCGTATGTCTGTGACTTTATGCTAATGCTGGTATCAGCCCTTCCCCTGGTGTACAGCTGTGTGTCTGTGACTATATGCTAATGCTGGTATCAGCCCTTCCCCTGGTGTACAGCTGTGTGTCTGTGACTATATGCTAATGCTGGTATCAGCCCTTCCCCTGGTGTACAGCCGTGTGTCTGTGACTATATGCTAATGCTGGTATCAGCCCTTTCCCCTGGTGTACAGCCCTGTGGTGTCTGTGACTATATGCTAATACTGGTATCAGCCCTTCCCCTGGTGTACAGCCGTGTGTCTATGACTATATGCTAATGCTGGTATCAGCCCTTCCCCTGGTGTACAGCCGTGTGTCTGTGACTATATGCTAATGCTGGTATCAGCCCTTTCCCTGGTGTACAGCTGTGTGTCTGTGACTATATGCTAATGCTGGTATCAGCCCTTCCCCTGGTGTACAGCCGTGTGTCTGTGACTATATGCTAATGCTGGTATCAGCCCTTTCCCTGGTGTACAGCCGTGTGTCTGTGACTATATGCTAATACTGGTATCTGCCCTTCCCCCTGGTGTACAGCTGTGTGTCTGTGACTATATGCTAATGCTGGTATCAGCCCTTCCCCTGGTGTACAGCTGTGTGTCTGTGACTATATGCTAATGCTGGTATCAGCCCTTCCCCTGGTGTACAGCCGTGTGTCTGTGACTATATGCTAATGCTGGTATCAGCCCTTTCCCTGGTGTACAGCCGTGTGTCTGTGACTATATGCTAATACTGGTATCAGCCCTTCCCCTGGTGTACAGCTGTGTCTGTGACTATATGCTAATGCTGGTATCAGCCCTTCCCCTGGTGTACAGCCGTGTGTCTGTGACTATATGCTAATGCTGGTATCAGCCCTTCCCCTGGTGTACAGGGTCTGGCGGTGCAAGGACTGAGAAGCCGCTGTCAGCATCCGTAGGTGTTGTAATTCCGCCTGGTTTATCTTTAGACGCCACCATTGGTCGCACCACAGAAACTTGCACAAGCCCTATGGCAGGTGCAGATTTTCCATCTGAGGGGCCTGATTAATTACAGATCGCAATATTGCGTGCGCACGCAGTTCAACTGTGATAGTATGTTAATCCATTGCGATCTCATTGCAAACTCAGCACTACATAAGGATGCTCACTTTACATTGTGCACATCCGTACTACTTAGGAGAATAGCGAAGACATCGGTACAACCGAGTACCGTCGCAGCCTCACGCACACTTGCACAAGCTCTGACCTGACTCAGAAATTGCTAACAACCACGCACGCTATGAGACCTCACACTGCGTAGGGCATCGCAGTGGATAATTTATGCATGCCCCTGCAACGGTGTGCGAACGCACTGGCACGCCTGCGTTTCCCTGACCAACCCCCTGTCACCACCCTCAAATGGTGCTTCCTGTCAATCAGTCTGCGAGGGGTCTGCGTAGCCTCTGCGATCGCAGTCCCGATCGCAACAGCTAGTTTGCACACGCGCGATGCATGCGCAGTACGCAACAATCTTCCGATCGCGTTACGGAAGGTAGTGAATCAGTGGGTGACACTCCCATGATACGGCCAAAAGACAGACCATCTCCATGCGCCTGCATAGTCACCTTCCAGTCACCGCCCAGCAGATTCCACTACATTTCTGATACAGCGTGTCTCTCAATTGCAACTGCGCCACTGTGCTTACACAGCCCGTGCCTGCACGCTCGCTATGAGTTTTTCAGGATTCTCACGCACAGGTAGTAGCTCAAAATCGCTCAACTGCATCAAAATCAGCATTGTGGCTTGATCAGTCTGATGGGTATGGCCACTGGGCTTATATGGGGGTCACATTGCACCATTTGATGCAGTATCCCATTCCAGTCAGATTGAATCAGGAATCGGTGACATTTAGGGATCATAGCAATGGAGACCAGCGGCCAACCTGATTCTCCATAAACCACAGTCAGGTCAAGCTTATTAGATGAAAGCTGATCAGGTTTACAATATTTTAAATGCTATTATTGGTCAGTTTATAAAAAAATTAAATAATAACCATATAGATGGCTTTGTCCACTCCTGGAATTTTGGGGGTGTTCTCCTGGCTCCTACATGCCACTTACATCTCCTGTGAAGTGGGTGCTATGAATCACGGCCCGTCCCCCTTAAGCCATAATGCTGCAAATGGTTATGGTGAGCATTGCTGCGAGAACACGGATTGTAGCATCACATCCCCGCCCCTCTCACCTGGTCCTCACCCTTGAGGGATCTTCCAGAGGGATGGTAATGGCTGGATTGAATTATTCCTGCCTTGCCGCTGTCATTATATGCTTAACAGTGGCATGTAACCATCATTTGTAAACTGTTCAATGCTTTGAGACTTCAATAGTTTATTCGTGTGCATGCGCAAAGGAGCCCTGCCACGGACTTAGATGTTTCTCCTTGTGGTGTCTACGCAGCAGCGAACAGTGGTTGGCGACCTTCGACATGAAGCAAGCACTGGTGGTCTGATCGAACTGAACACCCATTGCAATCATTCCAAAAACATCAAAGGTTGTGAAACGTTGCCCATCAGTGGCCATCCCTAACTGGAGACCTCCCATGAAAATGTGGCAAGTGGGTATCGGCCGACCATATCTGCATGTCGACACAATAAACAGATACAAAACTAAGGCCTTGATTCAGAGCCGGACACTCTCACAGAGCGCTCGCTCTGAATCAGGGCCGTCCTTCCTGATTTTTAGAGCGGCCTCCTGGCCGCTCGTATAGCTGTGGGTGACCACCCACAGCTATAGCGAGCGACCAGGAAGATGGTGACGATGGTCAAGACCATCGCGACCATCGGGCTTGCGACGAGATCCTTGTGGTAGGGTCTCATTGCCGCAAGCCCTAGAGTGCTTTCGGCTCTAACAGAGCCGAAAGCACTCCCACTGACATCACTTGTGATGTCAGTGGGGCCGGCCCCAGACGGTAGGCGTTCCCATGGGAAAGCCTCCGTCTGGGCAGCCACGCCCCCGGCACGCCCACCAAAGGGCGGGTCACTCAACATCGACAGCACGCCCCCTTTGGTGTGAGACCCAGAGCGACGGTTTGCCCGTCGCTATCCGGGTCTCGCGCATGCGCACGACGGAGTTGGCTCCATCGTGCGTATGTGCACTGGGTCAACATCGACCCGCTTGCGAGCGCTCGCGAGCTGGTCTGAATCAGGCCCTAAGAACCTTCTTTCTGATTAATCACATTACAGCATTCAGTTATTTGTTTTATATTCACAATATATTGACATGATTTAAATTTGCCCTGCAGTTCTGAGTCCCAATGAAGTGATGTGTGATGCCCGAGAAGCCCATTGCCATACTGTAGCCTTTACCATTGCCAGATTGTAGCCTTTACCATTGCCAGATTGTAGCCTTGGTTTACTTGCTGGCGAGTGTGTAAGTAGTTGGACTTGAGAACCCCCAACAGCCTCATATTTTAGGAATTCTGTGCAGTACTCCAATAATCTTCACTCACTAATCCTGCAGAGGGAGGTTTGCGTATTAACCCCAGTAGATGCCAGCACAGAACAGACTTGTCCGCTTCCCACGTTTACATAATGGGTGAGTCTACCTATCTCTAGTAAACACAGTAAATTATTGATAAAGTGCCATAAGCAGAGATTACACAGGGTAAAGAGGCTGGATAAAAGGGAATTAACCACTTGGCTGGCTAAAAAAAAAAATCCCCAAAATTGTTGATTTTTTCAGAATTACATTTGGTAAATGATATCCTTTTAAATGTAATTTAATCAAAATATATACACACAATATGTAGGTGCAGCACTCTGGTGAATGAATCAGTCACAAGCAGTGTATACATATTGTTTTCACTGCTTGTGACTGATTAATTTACCTGAGTGCTCCGTGCAGGCACCAGGTCTAGCTAATATTTTGGATGGAGTGCAGGATCTTGCTGTTCATATTCATATATATATATATATATATATACTTATATAGATACAGCCATGGCCAAAAGTTCTGAGAATGACACAAGTATTGCTTTTCACAAAGTTTGCTGCTTCAGTGTTTTTAGACCTTTTTGTCAGATGTTACTATGGTATACTGAGGTAACATTACAGCATTTCATAAGTGTCAAAGGCTTTTATTGACAATTACATTACGTTTATGCAAAGAGTCAATATTTGCAGTGCTGACCCTTCTTTTTCAAGACCTCTGCAATCCGCCCTGGCATGCTGTCACTCACCTTCTGGGCCACATACTGACTGATGGCCGCCCATTCTTGCCTAATCAATGATTGGAGTTTGTCAGAATTTGTGGGTTTTTGTTTGTCCACCTGCCTCTTGAGGATTGACCACAAGTTCCCAATGGCAAGGTGCTCCATCATGCTGAAAAAGGCATTGTTTGCCACCAAACTGTTCTTGGATGGTTGGGAGAAGTTGCTCTTGGAGGATGTTTTGGTACCATTCTTTATTCATGGCTGTGTTCTTAGGCAAAATTGTGAGTGAGCCCAGACCCTTGGCTGAGAAGCAACCCCACACAGGATGCTTTACTGTTGGCATGACACAGGACTGATGGCAGCACTCACCTTTCCTTCTCTGGACAAACATTTTTCCAGATGTCTCAAACAATCTGAAAGGGGATTAATCAGAGAAAATAACTTTACCCCAGTTCTCAGCAGTCCAATCCCTGTACGTTTTACAGAATATCAGTCTCTCCTTGATGTTTTCCTGGAGAGAAGTTGCTTCTTTGCTGCCCTTCTTGACACCAGGCCATCACCTGTCTTCGTCTCACTGTGCGTGAAGATGCACTCACACCTGCCTGGTGCCATTCCTGAACAAGCTCTGCACTGGTGGTGCCCCGATCCCGCAGCTGAATCAACTTTAGGAGATGGTCCTGGCACTTGCTGGATGTTCTTGGGCGCCCTGAAGTGTTCACAACTATTGAACCTCTCTCCTTGAAGTTCTTGATGATCCGATAAATGGTTGATTTAGGTGCAATCTTACTAGCAGCAATACCTTGCCTGTGAAGCCCTTTTTGTGCAAAGCAATGATGACTGCATGTGTTTCCTTGCAGGTAACCATGGTTAACAGTAGAAGAACAATGATTTCAAGCTCCACCCTCTTAAAGCTCCCAGTCTGTTATTCTAACTCAATCAGCATGACAGGGTGATCTCCAGCCTTATCCTCGTCAACACTCTCACCTGTGTTAACAAGAGAATCACTGACATGATGTCAGCTGGTCCTTTTGTGACAGGGCTGAAATGTAGTGGAAATGTTGTTTTTTGGGATTAAGGTGTTCATTCAGACCCTCTTGATAGATGCGTTCGCTTGCACCCTTTGTATGCAAATCCAGCGCACGCCCAGCAAGGCAGGCGATCGCAAGGCATTAGCACGCCCACTATGTCTTGGCATGCGATCACTATGTATATGCAGACGCCCAACAGCCATTCATAAGACGCCCACTTGCGCACGTCATCTCCTGGAAGTGCATGAAAACATTGGTACATCGAGCACCATTGGATGCAATTGCAGCGCTTGAGGTTGACTATACCCTGCCGCAAGCACTGCGATCACTGCAGTGTGAAATCCCATCAAGTTATGTGTACTATGATGCTGCCTTTTAATTATGCACCCCTCCGAAATGGCGTTGGAACCCTCAGGCATGCCTGCGTTCGCACCTCCACTCCCCCATTTTCAGTGGCCAGCCCGTCACCACCAACAAACGGCTTCTCCTGTCATTCACTCTGCTGGGCAGTCTATGCGCAGCGAGCGAATACATCCTGATCTCTCGCACTGGTTCGCGCACGCGCATTGCGATGGCTTACGCATGCGCAGATAGCGACTATCGGCCAACTACGAGCGTAAGCATCATAGCGAGTGGGTCTGAATCAGCTCCTAAGTTCATTGTCATGGCAAAGAGGGACTTTGCAATTAATTGCAGTTCATCTGATCACTCTTCATGACATTCTGGAGTATATGCAAATTGCCATCATAAACACTGAAGCAGCAGACTATGTGAAAAGAAAATACTTGCGTCATTCTCAAAACTTTTGGCCATGGCTGTATGTATATATATTTATTTGAATGAATAAAGATAAAATGAAGAGCACCATTGCAGTTCTTATGAAATTCTGCATCTGCTCGATATGTCACATGACTACCTTCCCAATTAAACAAAATTATGTTGGGTACACACTAGACGATATGTGGTCCGATCCGACTGGATGGGACGACAAATCAGGCACATCGTCGTGTGTGCACCCGTTATGTCACTGACGATACGCGCTTCCGCGCATCTTCAGCGCCATTGCCTGTTGGACCTGCATGCAGGTCCAACGGGTGACATCGTTAGTGAGGGCCATGCTGCATGACTGCCTCACTGACAGTAATACACATCACTGCCTCACTGACAGACATACACATCACTGCCTCACTGACAGTAATACACATCACTGCCTCACTGACAGTAATACACATCACTGCCTCACTGACAGTAATACACATCACTGCCTCACTGACAGACATACACATCACTGCCTCACTGACAGTAATACACATCACTGCCCCACTGACAAACATACACATCACTGCCTCACTGACAGTCATACAAATCACTGCCTCACTGACTGACATACACATCACTGCCTCACTGACAGACATACACATCACTGCCCCACTGACAGACATACACATCACTGACAGTAATACACTTCACTGCCCCACTGACAAACATACACATCACTGCCTCGCTGACAGACATACACATCACTGCCTCACTGACTGACATACACATCACTGCCTCACTGACAGTAGTACACATCACTGCCTCACTGACAGACATACACATCACTGCCTCACTGACAGTAATACACATCACTGCCTCACTGACAGTAATACACATCACTGCCCCACTGACAAACATACACATCACTGCCCCACTGACAGTAATACACATCACTGCCCCACTGACAAACATACACATCACTGCCTCACTGACAGTAATACACGTCACTGCCTCACTGACAGTAATACACGTCACTGCCCCACTGACAGTAATACACGTCACTGCCTCACTGACAGTAATACACATCACTGCCTCACTGACAGTAATACACATCACTGACATATACACATCACTGCCTCACTGACATATACACATCACTGCTTCACTGACAGCCATACACATCACTGCCTCACTGACAGACATACACGTCACTGTCTCACTGACAGACATATACATCACTGCCTCACTGACAGTAATACACATCACTGCCTCACTGACATATACACATCACTGCCTCACTGACATATACACATCACTGCCTCACTGACAGACATACACATCACTGCCTCACTGACAGACATACAAATCATTGCCCCACTGACAGTAATACACATCACTGCCTCAATGACAGTAATATACATCACTGCCTCACTGACATACACATCACTGCCTCACTGACAGTAATACACATAACTGCCCCACTGACAGACATCCACATCACTGCGGACACACCTCCTGTTTGGTGTCGGCTGTTCCCACCTGATCCCTCACAATGGACCAGGTCTGCACGGTAGCTTGGCAGAGGGCTTGAACTTGGAGACGCTGAGCTCTTACCCAGAACAGCAGGAGAATGGAATGGTGTTTTGCGCAATTCTGTTGGTCGCAGGGTACAGATGTAGTAGAATTTAAAGGCAAAAGGTGTTTATTGCTCTCGGTCTTAAAAAAGACCCTCCCTTCGAATTGAAGGGGAATATCAGCATACGATACAAGATGTTACAGGAATCAAACAGCAGGTTTCCTCCACAAAGGATTGTCAAAGATGTACAATTTTACCAGGCACGAAGCCTCCTTTTATGCCACTCTAATACACATTTCCGCAGGGGGTAAGCCCACCTTGTGGTTTCCAACCAATCATCACAAGTGCATGACCTGTGCATGTGCTAGCCATATGCACATTTAACATTGTCCCCTTTGGACAGGGGGGAGTGGTCTCTCCCCTGAGCCTGAGACTACCTGGGGTTTTGGTCGCCACCCAGGAGTCCACTTGTCTAGGCCGGGGGAAGGTTTCCCTCCAAAACCCTACTTCCAGGAATCTGCTAATGGACCAAGCTTCCTACCTCTGCCTGAATCTGAGCTCCAGAGGTGGGCAAGCAGGGTCCCCGGGCACGGTTTCCTGACCATGGAAGGGAAGGGATTTGAATCTCCCTAAACCCACTTAGCTGGCTGCATTAACCAGCTTCCTATGCACCCCTCCATACCACTACCAGGCATGAGGCTGCATAGGAGAACATTTTATTCCCCTAGGGAAGAGGCTGGGGGACCCAGCAGCCCACAGAGAGCTCCGGATCCCCCTGGACCTTCACAGACCACAGGTAAGTGCAATTTACTTTAAATTATACACTTTGCATACAATTTAAATATATACATTTAAAATACATTGGGTTTTTTCATACAGTATACATCGAACCTGTGCCCTGCATCAGGCCGGTACACACTGCAGCACTGTAGCCCAGGACCTCCCTGGTCCTGGCTCAGTGCTGCACAAGCCATTTTAAATACATTTATATTTATTTTAAATGTGTGCTGATGTGCTTTTATGCTGTGTCCAGCGCTCAACGCTGGGCTCCACTAGCCCTGCAGTCTGGGACTGCTGGGGCTCTCCCCTGTTGATGGCTCACAGCGCTGGGGGTCCGGGGAGCTGGCTTTCCCTGTCCCCCAGCGTGCAGCCACTTGGCCATGGAGCTTGTGCGCCAGGAGCGATGCTCCCGGTCCCCAGCGGTCAGCGTACAGCACCACCTGTGCGTCACTTAGCCCTGCAGTCCGGGACGAGCCCGTCCCGCTGCAGCGGTGTTCTGTCCCCATCTGCCACGCTACACTGGGAGCAGGCTGTCCTGGTCTCCCAGCAGGTGGCCACTGAGCCCTGCAGTCCGGGACACAAGTCCCAGCTGCAGTAGCTCCCTGCTGTCCGCTGCCCTGGGGTGCCGGGAGCTCTGCTCCCGGTCCCCAGTAGTCGGCACATAGCCCGGTAGCTTCCGGAGGTGGCCCGGGGGCTGTAGCACAACAAACAGCCCCCGGGCGCCTACCCCTTTGCCGGGTAGCTGGGGTAGTGGGAGCTGCGCTCCCAGCCCCCAGCCCTGCCCTCCGCTGCCTGGCCGCAGTAAGCAGCCGGCACGGAGGGACCAGTGGCGTCCCTGTGGAGCTGGGACACCGGGAGTCACACTCCCGGGTCCCAGCGTGGAGCGCAGATCGGCTCCCTGCTCTCCATTCTCCCCCCGGTGTGGCACACCGGGGGTTACCTCATCCCTGCCGCGGCCGCCAGAGCGGGGCTGGACCGCGGCAGGGAAATACAAAATTAAAACATTTAATTTAACACACTCGGCGATTTGCGTCGCTAATACATTTTAAATATGGCGCCCAGCGCCCGTTGTCCCTTTAAAAATGGCGCCGCAGCACAGAGATTAACCCCTTCATTGCCGCGGCCGCCATTAGCCTCATGTGGGCAGCCTCCGGCCACACACAGTATACTCTGGCACAATGCAAGAGTCTACTGCACTTCAGAGAGAATGGGACCTGGTAGTGTCTGCACACAGGCCCTCCCCACACTGCCCCTGATGTAAGGGTTACATTGCATTCTTTTAGTAAAGGTGTAATGGGGTGGGTGGAAGATACGCCTTTCGCCATGGGGACATGGCCTGGCACGCACAAGGCATGCATCCTTTGGTGCTCACAAGAAGTGAGGGTGTTAAAATGTTGGGAGGTATAAGTTATGTAGCCAATCATTAGCCATTTTCTAACGATCACCATACAATAATACCCTCCGATATGGAAAATAAACATTTTCTGTAAATTGGCAGGAGGGTACAAGGGCCCTGATTCAGACCCGGACGCAAGTGGCCGTTCGCACGTTCAGCGTACGTGCAGAAAAATGTAAATTCAAGCACTCGCTCATAATTTCGTACGCAGCTAATCTTCTGCCCCATAGTCTCCCAACCCCTCCTCTAGCTAACGAGCGAGCCAAATTGCGACCGTACATTTCCAATTTTGCTTGCAGGGAACGCTCGCACAAGTACAAACCGGAAGTGGGCCTGTCAGATTTCGATTACCTGCTCGTTCATTCTGCATACCTACTTCAATCGTATCATGCGAATCAATATATCAATTAGCTTAATTGCTCCTCACATGTTTGCAAATCATTTTTTTTTCATTTTCAATAAACTTTACTCTTGTCCGTGTTTTTTTTCTTCACGCAGAATACGTACGGTTTAAACAATGGTTTACTTTATCCAAAATACATGTTTTATCCAATTATCCTATTGTTTTCCGTGTTTTGTCTTACGCATATTTTACTTGTTTCATTTCTTTATTTAAATTAGCTAACGCATGTCACTGCATTAAGCCTATCATAACTCACATTAGATTTTTTAGCCTGTAGAACACATGACTCATACACTAACCAATAGAATGGTTCCTGTTAATTTACCAACTACATTAGCCAATCAAAATTATTATCTGGTCTTTATTAAAACTGATTTTTTAAAAATACACCATTGCCATCATGAGAGCCTCTGCGTTCACCAGGCGGGAGCTTCTGGTACTTACGGAGGTTATGGACCGGCGGATAACCAGCCAGCCTCCCCCCATCAGCAATAGAGAGAAGCGTTCCGCCTATGCGGAGGTTCGCCGCCGCCTGCGCTCCTTCGGCTCACGCCGACAGATCGGCCAGCTCGAACGCAGGTGGTCCGATCTGCAACGCCGCACGCCATGCTTGCTGGCATGTTTTAGACAGCGTATAGCTGAAAGTAAGTCTATTTTTTTTTGGTTTCCTGAATTTTTTTTCGCCCTATCTGTGTGTGCATGTTTTCATTCTTGCCCTGTTTCTTTATTTAGTACAAATCTGCGTGTGCATGTTTTCATTCTTGCCCTGTTTCTTTATTTAGTACATATCTGCGTGTGCATGTTTTCATTCTTGCCCTGTTTCTTTATTTAGTAAATATCTGCGTGTGCATGTTTTCATTCTTGCCCTGTTTCTTTATTTAGTACATATCTGCGTGTGCATGTTTTTAATCTTGCCCTGTTTCTTTATTTAGTACACATCTGCGTGTGCATGTTTTCATTCTTGCCCTGTTTATTTAGTACATATCTGCGTGTGCATGTTTTCATTCTTGCCCTGTTTCTTTATTTAGTACATATCTGCGTGTGCATGTTTTCATCTTGCCCTGTTTCTTTATTTAGTAAATATCTGCGTGTGCATGTTTTCATTCTTGCCCTGTTTCTTTATTTAGTACATATCTGCGTGTGCATGTTTTCATTCTTGCCCTGTTTCTTTAGTACATATCTGCGTGTGCATGTTTTCATTCTTGCCCTGTTTCTTTATTTAGTACATATCTGCGTGTGCATGTTTTCATTCTTGCCCTGTTTCTTTATTTAGTACATATCTGCGTGTGCATGTTTTCCGTTTCGCTTTTTTTTTTTTTAGGATTTTCTAAAGGAAAAAAATTAAACAAAAGTTAAATTGTTATCCATCATTTAGGGGCAGAGCGCAGACTACGCCGTCATCGCCAGCAACGACGTCGGCCTCGTCCCCTATCCCCAACTCCCAGCCAAACCTCTCCCCAACCTTCCCCTAATTCACCCTCCACCCCAGCCTGGCCAGACCCGGACGCCCCTCCCTCTCCGATAATTCCCATCCCTCAAAATTCCCCCTCTCTCTTTTCATCACCCTCCACCCACCCCTCTCTTTTCCACCCCCTCGCCACCTTCCGAAATAACCCCTCCTACATCCGACCTGCATTGGCCTACCTCCGAGGAGGACGATGGTGGGGCTACAGGTCCAGGCGTCATTGTGAACGGTATGTTTCCCTTTTAAACTATGGTTTTGGGTTTTTTTTGGGGTTTTTGGGGGATGTTATCCTTTGCCAGGTTTTAAATTTTTAGGTATTTCTAATGTTTGTTATATATATCTTTGTTTAAAAATGTCTATGATGTTTTCCCCTTACACATATCACACATGTCCAAACACTCATACTTGTATCTCTTGTTTACGGTACCAACAAATGTAGTTTTTGGGCGTACTTCTCCATTTTTTTTTAATTGTATTTTTATGAGTCATTTTTTAAAATTTACATTGGCAAAGATTATTGGTTTTGATTTGTAATTTTTAATAAAATTGTCACTTTTTGTAAAGTCAAATTTGCTTTTGAAGTTGTTTGGAAACAAAAAATAAGGTTTCATTTTATTAAGCACCACAATTTTTTAACCCACAGAGGACCAGAGGCGGCTGACCGAGTTAGCAGCTTGTGTGCAGAGGCTGAGGGGCCATGTTATAGGCATGCTGGTGGTCCTCGATCAGATATCGGGTATCCTGCGCCACTAATTTTTTTTTTTTACAAAGAATTTTTCATGTTTAAAAAAAATAAAAATAAAATTTGGTTTAAAGTCTCATTCCTTCTCTGTAAATATTAGATTGTTTAACCTTACATAAGTCGACTATTGCAGCAAGTTTTTTAAAGTAATGTAACTTAGATTGTAGAAAGCTGAATTATGTAAGCTGGCACATTAAACACCTAACAATACCAATAGGTTTGTAGAATTACCAGCATTTGTTGTTAAAATTATTTGGTGGGTAAGGTAAATATTAAATGAAACCTGCTTAGGCCTAGATTAGAAAACATACTGATTCACCATAATACCTTTTGGTGTTTGTTTTTAGCCACAAAGCATGGTAAAATACAGAACAATTTTATTCATTACAGGATTAGCCATTAAGCAAGTTTTCCTTTTTTGAACCAGGTTACACTTGCTTGTAATTTAGAAATGAAATGTTTGTTTAAACTTAACAAAAAATGTATTATTCACAAATAAGAAACACAAAGTGATTTTTCACAATCAATACACACAGTGAAAACACTATCAAAAATACAGCCTACACCCAAAAAATAAAATTAAAACAACAATCAAGAACTGTTTTACGAAGTAGCATGCCAACATGATTCCACAAATGAGGCGACGAAAAATTTATTCCAGAAGTTATATCCAATGTGTCCACATGAAGTAAATTTTTAGGATCAGGTAGTAGTCATCGTTTTTCCAAAAAATATTATGGAATAAAACACAAAAAGATAAAAAAAAATGTTAAAATTTATAATTAAATTATTACATGTCTACATTGAGTCAAATAACTTCATTTGGGACAATAATTACCTAAAAAATCAGGCCACCACATCATCGCGTATGGCCCCCCCACATACTGACCTCCGACCAACCTCGGGGGGCCATCCTCAGGCAAGGCATCCTCTGGCTGCATTGGGACACCACTCCTTATGGTGATGTTGTGAAATATCCCACACAGTACCACAATTTTCGAAACCATATCCGGCAAATACATGAGCTCGCCACCAGAGTGGTGGAGGCATCTGAATCGGCCTTTTAAAAGGCCGATACAGCACTCCACCACTTGCCTGGCGGCTGTAAGTGCGGAATTAAAATCACTTTGTGGGCCAGGTGTGGGAGCCAAATAAGGAGTGAGCAGCCAGGGCGTGCAAGGGTAGCCACTGTCTCCTGTGAAAAAGAAGTTACAAAATCAGGATCACTGTGTATCAAGCTTTGCATTGATATATAATAAAGGTCTCCACTTACGCAGAAGCCACGCATCACCAGCTTGTAGGTTGTTTAATTTCTGCCAAATCCCTGATTGCCGGATGACGAATGAGTCATGTGCACTCCCGGGTAATTTTGCATTCAGGGACAGGATCTGGAGGGAGGCATCACATGCCACCATTATATTCAGTGAGTGATAGTGTTTTCGGTTCCTAAAAATTGCCTCCAGCCGTGTTGGAGGCTGAAGTGGTATGTGAGTACCATCCACAACCCCTATGATGTGTGGGTAGCCAGCTATTTGGTAAAAATTGGCCTTCGCCACACTAAGGGAAGCCATATCCAAAGGCATTTTAATAAAATGATGGAGGTGCTTGAAAAGGGCCTCCATCACTGCCCTCAGGATCCTTGAAAAGGAGGATTGGGAGATTCCCGCAACTATTCCCACCGTGGTTTGAAAGGATCCTGAGGCACAGAAATGTAACACCGACATTAATTGCGTAAGTGGTGGTATTGCTGTAGGACTGTCAATTTGCTGCTCAAGATCACTCTCTATTAATGAGAGAGTGTCTATGATGATTTGTGGAGGAAGACGGTATCGTCTTAAAACCTCATAATCGGGCATTCCAAAAAGGGTGACACATGTTCTATATATCTGGGGCCTTGCACGCCTACGATGCCTACGCCTGGGACGAGATTGAGGTTGGTCGGCTTCCGGCAGCATGGCCAAAATAATACGACCAACATCAACCTGAAATGGTAAGTAATGTAGTTAATGTATGTTGAAATTAAAATAAAAAAAAAAATACTTATCTTTCCGTTAAAATCCAAAGATGCTTACATGCCAGGGTATTGTCATGATTGCAACAACCTACACTTCAACATAAAAAAATTAGTTTTGAATTTTGGGTGGTCATTTCGTAATCTTCAGAATTTAGAAAATGGGCAAAAATATAGGGGGGGAGCACACATTTCGCAAAATTGTAAACCTACATTGAGAGGACTAACAAAATTTGCAAATAATACCCCCAAAAAATTTGAACGCTAAATAGTTTGCATTTTTACAAGGGGGAAGAAGGAAACAATAGTGCACTAAATAGTTCGCATTTTTACAAGGGGGAAGAAGGAAACAATAGTGCGCTAAATAGTTCGCATTTTTACAAGAGGGAAGAAGGAAACAATAGTGCGCTAAATAGTTCGCATTTTTAAGATCTCAAAAAACCAAAAAAAAACCTTACTGAGTCCAAAATATGCGAAGAACAATACATGAACATTTTAAAATCCAGTTATAATCAAAACTTACCAATACACGATAAATAAGTCACAGTCCAAAAACTTTGTTGGGGCCCAGCCAAAAAAAAACTACAAAAAAACATACATAATATTTTAAGAAAAAAAACATCTATTTTGTAGATCCATAATTTAAACAAGGATGACGGGAAAAAACTTACTCCAAAAATAAACCACCAATAAAATAACCACACAAAAAATGCGAACGGAAAATTTGAAAAATAAAGCGCCTCGAATCAACTCCAAAAAACCGCCTCCAAACACTACTCCCTCCAACAATACACTCCTACACACGAAAACCTCCAACAAACAACACCCGCCACCTCGAGTCGCAAAAAGCCATAAATAGTGTTTAGTTTCCCGCTCAAATTAAGGACGGATCATAGGAACGCACAATCAATGATGCGGTCGAATAATAAGGACGCATGTATAAATACGTCACGGAAAAACACAAACGGTCTGGTGTAGTTCAAGTTTTTACAAGCAAAATGGCTACAGACCAGCCAAACAATGGCCAAGAGGCGGCCGGTAAGTATTTCTCTCTTTTCTATTCAAGGATTATTTAGAACCAGAATATAGTGAAAGTTAGATATCTAAATTTTAAATAATTTAATGTAAATAGGTGTTGAGGATGACATGGAAGAGGCTGCTGGGCTCAGTATTCCGGCCAAAGCTGCCAAAAAGAAAAGGCAGCCACAATTCACAAGAAAGGAGATGGAGGTTTTGGTTCAGAAGTGTGTGGACATCCTGCCACAGGCAGACAGGAATATGCGTGTAAGCCAGAAGTGGAGCATGTGGGAGGAGATGGCCAGTGCTGTCAATAGGGTGGATGAGGTGGTCCGTCTAGCCCAGAATGTCAAACGCCGGTAAGTTAAAAAAAGATTTAAAGAAAAAGTGGATACCGGGCCAAATAATGCAGGAATAATGCCAACTTTTTCACCCACAGATGGCAAGACTTCAAATATCGGCTGAAGCAAAAACTGGCTGACAGGGCTAGGCATGCAAGGGGGACAGGTGGGGGTCCCACCCCTGTGTCTTTGGAGCTAACTGATTTGGAAGAGCTGGCACAGGGGTGTGTGCAGGATGTGGAGGTGTTTGGCGTTTCCAACATGGATACGGACATGCCAGACTTTGCGGCTCCTCATGTTGTCCCAGGTAAATGTTGTGATGTAACCAACTCTGAAATGTTTTTGTGACAATATGTAGATTCTAATGTTCCTTTTTTCTCACAGAGACACAGGCGGATGAGTCTGCTCCAGAGGGGAGCCTTGGCCGCAGAATTTCTGCTGGCTCTGCAGGGGAGGAACCAGTACATCCGGCTGAGGACCCTGCAGAAGCCACTCCAGGGCAATCCCCCTCGCAGGCAGTGGCACTCCTCACAGAACTTAATTTTAAATCGGATTACCATACGGAGATTCTGCAGAGGATGGACGCCAGTCTGCTACGGGTGGCTGAGGCCCTGGAGCAAAATGCTGCGGCCAACGTGACCATTGGTCAGGCCCTGGCTGAAAATACCAGGGCCAACATCAGAATAGCCAATGCCCTGGAGCAGCTCGTTCTCCAGCACATGGTGGAGCCGACCTCCCTTCCTGCCGGAACATCAGGATCCTCCCCCTCTGGCACAACAACAGCCATTCCTCCAAATGTGCCTAGCCCTGTGCCTAGTCCAGAGGCCACAACATCTGCCTCTGGACAGGCCAGCCAGAGGACATCCCGGACCCGGTCTGGCGCCCACCCTACCCCAGCCAAACGGGGAAAAAAGCGATGACAGCACTGGCTACTTTTCCCACACTCCTTCTGTGCTTGCCCCATATTCCTTTAGGGCCAAAACTTCCCTCTCCTTTCTTGTGAATTGTTTTTAATGTGTTTTTTTAATTTTGCCAAAACTGGCAATATTTTTTGGGATAATTCTTTCAATTATTATTGGCTAACAATGACCAAAAACTTTAATTGCCAAATGCACATGAAATATTAAAAAATGTGTTGATGAAATAAAAAAAATTACAAATGTTCTCAATTGTATTGTGACATTATTTGAAAAATGGTTTAGAGTTAATCCTGGCCCACAAGCCAAAAACAAAAAACAAAGGGTTAAAAAAAAAAATGGTTTCTGTAAGGAACACTTTGAAATTAAAAAAAGGATGCAAATTCTCCAGGCCAAAGCAAAATGTTAAAATACACACAAACATGATGACAATATTGTTACAATATCACAAAATAAAAAAAAATTTGTAAAGAACATTCCTAAAAATGTACGCTAATTGATTGTGTAATCCTGAAATTAGCAGCTGAGATTTTCACCTGCGTACGGTTTTGTGCTAACCAAAAAAACTCTTTTCAAAACACATTACAAGCTGGTTTTCAATTCAAAGTTGATTGTTTTTCTGACAAGCCATGATAAATCGATGAAACATCGAGGAGGCCCGGACCGGAGGACAAGACCATCGCCATTGTGGTCGAGTAATCCACACCCCAAGCTGTGCGAGCAGTTTGAACGGAAAGAGGATCAGCCAGTGACATATGACTTGGTACGAACACATTTGACGTTCGCATGAGCTAATTTATGTACGCCCCAAAAATGCCTTGCCACGCCTGCGTTTTCCCATCTCCACCCCGTCAACGCCCAAAAACGGCCTGTTCTGTCCGAGGTCACAGCCTGGGATCACCATCGCAACCATCACGACTGATGGTCACGATGGTTGCTTCTTTGGCCATAGCTGTAGTAGCTACATCCACTGACACAGACCGTGGCCTTGTCCCTCCCGGAAAATGGGCTGCGTCTGTGTCCACCACTGAATCGGCCTCATAGGGTGCTTCTAAATGCCGATGTCTCTTTGTAAGAGACTCAGGTAGTGATTAAGATCCTGAATACCTCCTCTGCCCTGGTCCAGATGGTTTAACTCCACTTTATTCTAAAAAATATTCAGACATCTTGGCCACTTCCCTGTTCGTTTTTATAACAAAATTATGGAGAGTGCCCTTGATGTCCAGACAACCACATTGGAAAACATTACTGTCATTCCCAAATCGAGCAGAGACCCCACTTTTAGCACTAATTACAGACCAAATTATTAAATCAAGACCTAAAAACCTTTGCAAAAATACTGGCTTGCAGACTTCCCAATCTTTACTTTCCCACCTGATTCTCCCCGTGGGCTTTATCCCTGGCCATCAGTCTTTGGATAACCATCAACCTGATTCTCTCTACCCATCAGCATAAATGCTCTTCTGTAATTAGGGCACTTGACGCTGAAAAGTCTTTCAATTTCTTGGGATATTTAGGTCGATGGGCTTCAACGGGAAATTCCTTACAGGGATCGTAGGCTTGTATTACTCCCCTTCTGCAACAGTGTCAGGCAATTTGGTCGTCTCATCTCTTATTAAAATATCAAACGGGACGCATCAGGTTGCATCCTTTCTACACTCATATTTGTGCTGCTCATAGAACACTGTTAAGCTAGGATTTAATGCCATCTACACATTTTAAGTATTTACAGACCTAATTATCAATCTTTTTTACTAAAGTAATGTAAAAAAGGGTGTTTTCACACTGTTATGCAGCCCCCCCCCCCCATTTCAGGGAGAGCAGAGCCCAAAGTACAGTAGGTTTCTGTGATCAGCCTGTGTGTCTGATAGACCACAGGCTGATCATAGTGAAAAAAAATATTACACTGACCTGTACCAAGGGACCGATGATCTGGTAAGCTCCTCTGTGACTGAGATGACAGTTCAGATGACCGGGATCACAGAGCAGGAGCCTAGCGATCAGATGACCGAAATACACTGAGAAACGTGGGGAGAGAATTCGCCAGGACAGCAGGTGGGGTATCCCCAATTCTAAACATTATTACTTGGCAGCACATCTTGCCGGATGTATGATGTGGAATGGTCCCCCTCATGCTAGGGTTAGGCCGTTGATCGAGGTGGAGAGTTTGGGGGTATGGGTCGGTCTCTTCCCTAAATCTAAATGTCCCGTGTCCGCTCTCAGGGCCTGATTCAGAGGTGGACGCTAATGCCGCCGCTGCTGCTGCATCTGTGTACGCAGTGGATGTGCGAAAATATGAAAATGACGCCTAGATTTATATTGAGACATCCACTGGCCTCGCAAATCCAAGCATCTTCTTATAAAGACTCAGCATTGGTCGCAGATCTTTCAATAAACCAACCTCAGTAACCCTGTGGTCACGCAGAATGACCGCAGGAACGGAGGCACTGCAACCAAGTTTTCTGCGTACAGGATCGCAGTCACAACCCCTGACATGGGCCTGAAAATGGTGGCGACACGCCTGCATTTATGCTGACTCCCCAGTTCCCTCCGCCAAATGCTCCCTAACTGCCAATCACACTAACGGAAACCCCGCCCCTCACGGCAAAATGCCGCAAATCGTTCATATTTAAATAGAGGATGACGCCCAATGACGCAATTATCATAGAATCCCGCCATTAGGCCCCGTTGCCACCTCACAGACCACTGCATTAATGCATTAATAAAACCGTCATGGCTCCGTTTGTTTACAATCTGCACCTCTTAAGCTGGGAACACACTAGTCCAATCTTCGGGGGTTCCGACTCCCGACTGACGGGTCTGCCCGACGTTGGACAAGTGTGTACCTGCCGCCAACCGTTCCCCTGCCGCCAACCGTTCCACAGACCAAATACTGGTCCCATGTCGGGTATGCTGGTTTTTAAACCTGCCTAAAAATTAGGAGACCCGACCAGGCGACCAATGTTGTAATGTGTAGGCTGTGGCCGATCTCCAGTCCCGGCAGCCCAACACACTATCAGCGTGGCGGCGATGCGGTATCTGATGGTGGCGGTGGCGCCATGGGAAGAAAGCAGCAGGAGTTGGCTTACTTTGCGGGCGGCAGCGCCACTTCATATTTCAAAAATGGCACGCCATTTTTGAAATCCAGGATGGCCGCAGCGAGCCAATCACATCTCCCCAGGTGAAGGTGCAGCAAAATAAATTATTAAAACAGTAGGTGTTGTGTTTTTATTTTACTTTCTTTTACAGGGGTACTATAGGTACCATTGGGCCTTTAACGCCTCGCCTACTTGGAGAACCACAAGTACCAGCATGAGGGGGAAGCTTGCTGGGATCTGTAGTTCCACCTGTAAAATACAAAATTATAATAATGGACTATCAACTCGGCACACACAGCCCAGGGATGTCAGGGATAGCTCCGGGCTTCAGACTTGGCCTTGGGTGCACTGAAATCCCCGGCCTGGGCTGACAAGTTAGGGGGATTAATGCTTTGGCCAGGGGACCCCAGCAAGTGTGTCCCCTGGCTGTGGCATTATCCTCCTGCTTGTGGAGCTCGGGGCTGGTTCTGAAAATACGGGGGACCCCTACTTGTTTTGTTCCTCGTGTTTTTAGAACCAGTGCCAGCTCCAAGAGCCCGGTGCTGGTTCATCAAATATGGCGGACCCTACACGTTTTGTTCCCTGTATTTTTTGAACCAGGGCCAGCTCAAAGAGTCCTAGGCAGGTTATGCCTCTGTGGGGGGAACTCCATGCCATTGTATTTTGTTCTTTTTGGAAACCTGAAATCCTATCCAGTTCCAATTATCAAGTTATTAATTCTCAAACTCCCTCTTCTCCTTTATAATTAATTAAATTCCTCATTAATAAATCCCCTTTCCTGCACAGCCGAATGTATTTTTTCAGCAAACTGTTCCAGCAGACACAGATAGGGGGTCTGCTGAAAAACTGGAAAAATGAGTAGTGAGGATTGGATGTAGAATCTGTGAGTAGGTCTGCAGTAGGATTGTATAAACAGTCTGATCTGCCGTGGATTGGATACGTGTGTACCCAGTATTACTGATAAAACAATGAGAGGAGGACAGATAACTATAACATCCCAAGACTTACATTAGAGCACCGATTGTGCTGCATATACCTGTTTCCCCTTCCACAACAACGTCCGCATCTCACGCCTCGTCACAAAACGTATAGTGGACGCTAAGGGTTAGTGAAAGTCACATTTGTTCATCTAACTTATTAAAAACAGGAATGCCGTATGCCAAGCCTTGCTCAGACACGGCGGCTCATAAAATCACAGCTGGCATGCATTATTATTGCCACAGTGCCTATAATAAATAAGAGAAAAAGAACACAGTAACATATTCCAAATGAACGTATAAATATTTAGCTGGGTAAGTTATAAGGTTGAGATGAGGTAGTATACACTTCTCGCCATAATTTAGTACTTCCAAATCCAAGCACTATAATACAGCAGGTTTAAAATGGGAGGTATATGCCCCCTATAGGGCATAGGTGATATTACACCGATGTAAAGCAATATATTTAAAGTGCTTCCTAAAAACTGAGGGCCTGATTCTGTAAGTATTGTAATTGCAAAGCTGCACTCAGGCTATAGATATATGATGTATGCACTCAGGCTATAGATATATGTATGCACGCAGGCTATAGATATATAATGTATGCACTCAGGCTATAGATATGATGTATGCACTCAGGCTATAGATATATGTATGCACGCAGGCTATAGATATATAATGTATGCACTCAGGCTATAGATATGATGTATGCACTCAGGCTATAGATATATGATGTATGCACTCAGGCTATAGATATATGTATGCACGCAGGCTATAGATATATAATGTATGCACTCAGGCTATAGATATGATGTATGCACTCAGGCTATAGATATATGTATGCACGCAGGCTATAGATATATAATGTATGCACTCAGGCTATAGATATGTATGCACTCAGGCTATAGATATATGATGTATGCACTCAGGCTATAGATATATGATGTATGCACTCAGGCTATAGATATGATGTATGCACTCAGGCTATAGATATATGATGTATGCACTCAGGCTATAGATATGATGTATGCACTCAGGCTATAGATATATGATGTATGCACTCAGGCTATAGATATGATGTATGCACTCAGGCTATAGATATGATGTATGCACTCAGGCTATAGATATATGATGTATGCACACAAGCTATAGGTATATGCTGTATACACGCAGGCTATAGATATGTTGTATGCACACAGGCTATAGGTATATGATGTATGCACACAGGCTATAGACATATGATGTACAGTATGCACACAGGCTACAGGTATATGATGTATGCACACAGGCAGCTTTCCAATTGTGATCCTTTGCAGATAATGTAATGCATCAGTAGGCTTCACGCCCCCTGTGCATTACTTAATTGTAAAGCACAACGGAATATGCTGCGCTATATAAGAAACTGTTAATAAATAATAAATAACTGAGCTGCGTTGTTCAACGCAGCATCAGTTAATCTGCCGGCTGCGGTGGCCCATAGGGTCCCGCAGCCGGCTGCTGCAGTTTACAGTAAGAGGCCAGGAAATCTCCGTCACTCGACCTGGCCTCTTCCCTCCCCCCCAACGGCGGCGACGGGCCTCCGATTCGGGTAACGGAGGCTGTCACTGCCCCCAAACGGCAGCAGACTGTCAATCACTGACAGTCTGCTGCCAGTCTACAAGCGGACTCGCAGACCCGTTCTGCACATGCGCAGAACGGGTCTGGCGCCTGCGCAGATTCCCAAACATCGGGAATCTGCGTTCAGCAGTGCACTAGCGTGTAACGCCAAATCAGGCCCTGAATCAGGTGAATCAGAATGAAAATTAAATGTATTATTACAAAGACAGCACTTTAATATTATTAATTGTTCTAGAGCCATCTGAAGTGCCCGGAACTCTGTATAGAAAAAAAATCAGTATCCATAATGGCTGTCACTAAATGTCAGTCATATTGGAATAAAATTTTGTGCTTCTAGTTTATAGAGCTGTTTATCAGTATGGCCTGATCTCTGTAATACCCAGCTGGCAGGCCTGTTCTATGGCTGGGTACACACCTAAAGATTTTCTGCAGAACTATAAACTACAAGAACAGGAAATGAATGGAGAGTTTATACTAGGGCAGGCTGCCAGCTGAGTATTATAGAGATCAGGCCGTACTGATAAGCTAGAAGCACAAAATATTATTCCAATGAGACCTAAATTTATTTATAGAATAAACCCAGCTTGTGTTAAGCGCGATTCCTGTGAGAGTAGATCCGGAAATGTTATTACTGTCGCAGATGCAGGATGTGTTTAATGTAGTAGATGCGCGGCTTTTGCGCCTTCCATCGCAGCTGTTACATAGCAAATCAGGGGATTTATTAACTTTAGTAGTAAATATGACATCTGATAGTGTGAGTGTGGCCTACAGTATGTGGGTAAAATATTGCCATCGCTCAAAGGGGCATATTTATTATATGGTGCGTTCTGCCCCCGATAATAGGGATTTCTTATCACTGCAGTTTGAAGCAATAAGGGATTCTTAATCGCCAGGATGTAACATTTCTGAGGTGCTGGGACAGGGGCTTTCCTGCGATCAGTCAGAAGTAATGGGATCGCCAGTGCCTTGACAGGAATTGAATGCATACTGGGCCTAATTCAGACCCGCTCGCGAGCGCTGATGTTGGCTCCGTCATGCGCGAGACCCGGATGGGGACGGGCAAGCCGTCGCTATGGGTCTTGCTACAAAGGGGGCGTGCTGTCGATGGTGAGTGACAGAACGCCCCCTTTGGTGGGCGTGCCGGGGGCGTGCCGTCTGGGGCCGGCCCCACTGACATCACAAGTGATGTCAGTGGGAGTGCTTTCGGCTCTGATAGAGCCAAAAGCACTCCAGGGCTTGCGGCAACGAGACCCTACCACAATGGACCATCGCGACCATCTTCCTGGCCGCTCGCTATAGCTGTGGGTGGTCACCCACAGCTATGCGAGCGGCCAGGAGGCCGCTCTAAAAAAAGAGAAGGACGGCCCTGGTTCAGAGTGAGCGCTCTGTCAGACTGTCCGGCTCTGAATCAGGGCCTCTGTTTAAGCCACGCCCCCTTTGCGCCCTTTGTGCATAGGGGGCGGGGCCAGATAGAAGAGCAACACTGCACGGCAAGGTGCCCCCTGTAATGTCCAAAGAGCAATACGTGTGGCACTGCCGCAGCAGGGTACCATTACAGGCAGAATCAAGGGCCACGGGGCAGAGACAGTGCCGTTCACAGAGCCCTGTGCAGTGGCACCAGTCACACACCCCTTGTTACGGCCATGGTGATCACATTGCTATCACATTACTTCCTGCATTTGCCCCCTCAGCTGCTCTCCTGAGCATGTGTAGATGGCAGAGTCGTAACTAGCTATGGGTGACCAGTGCCGCCACACAGCGCAGCGCTCTGCATGCGGCACCGTCGCAGCCCCACACACCATGCTCCTGGCTATCAGTGTGTCTGGAACGGCACCATGCAGCCAGGATTGCTGCTTTAGCACTCGTGGAGCATCCTATGGACGCTCCAGATGAGCACCCTGCACAGTATATGCAGCTGATCTGGCATCCTGAGGACAGCCGGTCAGCTCTGCACTTGCCGGAGCTGCTGGTCACGCCCCCTTCTGTGCAACAAAATGGCATCATGCGTGCAACATCATGATGTGGCGTGCTCAGGGGGCGGGGCTATCACAGCGCAGTTGCGCCCTGTTACGGCTGTGACAGACGGACATTGGCACATGTGCCAGCGTGAGCCATGGGAGAGGGATCCTTCGGATCCCTCTTCCAAAAAAAGCTACTAAGGGTAGTCCATAGGCTACTATAGGCTAATGCCATCTGGAAATTATCTACTGAACATGCCCGTGAACCTGACGACGCTTGTCAGGTTCGGCATGTTCAGAGATAGGAGGACGGGCTCCTGCACTGAATGACGTTCAGACTTTCAAGTCGCCTAATGGATAGGCGCCTAAACTCTTTTTATTATATGAAGGAGCTATTTGTTATTTATGTTTGTCTTACTACTAAGTGTTGTGCACATTGTTATCTCTGTACATACTTGTGGACTATAACAATTTTATTAAATAATACGTGTTTTCAAATAATAACATTTTATTAGTATTTCTGAGTGTCACAGCATACTGCACGTTTTTTTGTATCATTTACCGATGTGAAGTTGTCTCCTGTATTAGTGACTGCCGGATTTTTGTAATCATATACCACTGTGTGTCTATGTGTATGTGTAGGTGTACATAGATATATATATCACCTTTATTCTGAAATTAGGATTGATGATATACCTTTTTAAAATGAGTGGGTCCCAGGGGATGGGCTCTACAGCCAATTATTACCTGGCTGCGACCACATCCAGTCACTATGGGCCTGATTCAGAGCCGGACGCTCTGACCAGAGCGCTTGCTCTGAATCAGGGCCATCCTCCATTAAAATGGAGCGTCCTCCTGGACGCTCGTATAGCTGTGGGTCACCACCCACAGCATATACGAGCGTGCAAAAAGATGGTCGCAATGGTCTTGACCATCGCGACCATCGGACTTGCGAGGGAAACCCTGCGGTCGGGTTTCCCAACCACAAGCCCTGGAGTGATTTTGGCTCTATCAGAGCCAAAATCACTCCCACTGACATCACTAGTGATGTCAGTGGGGCCGGCTTCAGACGGTAGGCGTTGCCATGGGAACGCCTCCGTCTGGCAGGCACGCCCCCGGCACGCCCACCAAAGGGGGCGTGCTGTCAATCAACATCGACAGCACGCCCCCTTTGGTGCGAGACCCCGAGCGATGGAAAGCCCGTCGCTCGCCGGGTCTCGCGCATGCGCACGACGGAGCTCCCTCCGTCATGCGCATGCGCAGTGGGGAACATCAGCAGTACGCTCGCAAGTGGGTCTGAATGACCCCCTATATCCCCATGACGCGCTGCAGCTTATACTAGCATGCTGCTATCTGCTGCAGCCAATAGGTTTCTGCTGCGTCTCACCCAATAAAAGCTGGCAGTAAATCAGCAGCTGCGGAGGCTATAAGAAGAGGTGCAGGAGTTGGGCATTTGTGCTTCTCACTCTCTTCCTGTGCAGAGATTGGCTCAGCCATGGCATCACCAGTAGAAGGAGCAGAAGACACCTCTAGTCACTGGTAGCGTATAGCTGCCTGTTCCTCAGTATCCCGCAATGATCATGTAACGGAATGTAATATAAAACTGATATGTACAGTAAATAGTGCTTGTTTTTTTGTTGTTGGAAGGGGTGGCAAACAGAGGCCCTGATTCAGAGCCGGACGCTCTGACCAGAGCGCTCGCTCTGAATCAGGGCCCACCTCCATAATTATGGAGCGTCCTCCTGGACGCTCGTATAGCTGTGGGTCACCACCCACAGCATATACGAGCGTGCAGGTTGATGGTCGCGATGGTCTTGACCATCGCGACCATCGCCACTGCGAGCCGAAGCCTGTGGTTGAGTTTCTCAACCGCAAGGCCCGGAGTGATTTTGGCTCTATCAGAGCCAAAATCACTCCCACTGACATCACTAGTGATGTCAGTGGGGCCGGCTTCTGACGGTAGGCGTTCCCTTGGGAACGCCTCCGTCTGGGAGGCACGCCCACCAAAGGGGGCGTGCTGTCAATCAACATCGACAGCACGCCCCCTTTGATCAGACACAACGAGCGAAGGAAAGTCCTTTGCTCGTCGCGTCTCGCGCATGCGCACGACGGAGCTCCCTCAGTCGTGCGCATGCGCAGTGCACACCATCGACCCACTTGCGAGCGGACAGCCGCTCGCGAGTGGGTCTGAATCAGGCCCAGAGTGTGCTGCCTGTCATGATTTTATACTTTTAATGGGGCATTTTTTTTCTTATTTGTTAACAGACCTCCCTTACATCTCCTCAATGCAAGACAAAGCCCCCCCCCCCAAGAGGTTTTGTGTGTATAGCACCAGGATATAATATAATATACAGACAGTCCTCTCAATTTGCTATATACATTTTAGCATAATTAAAAATATAATAGACAAATTTGGCCTGATTCTGAGTCGGACTCGGCCACATCCAATGTGTGCTGTAGCGCAAATTCCCTTCCTTGCCATACAACCAGGCATCTAAGGGCCTGATTCAGAGCCGGACGCTATCTGCGAACGGTCGTTCAGAAAAAGGGGCCAGCTATTTAAATTGAGCGCTCGCTCTTTGCGGTCTGTTGACGCCTCTATGTCTGAGCAAGTGAACGAAATATGCGCTCGCTATTTTGTAAAGACGCCCCCTGGCCGCTCGCATCTTACGTCATCTCCGCTATTTATTTGATTAATCGAGTACATTGAAAGGCGTCTGAACTGCTCGCAGTGCTTGTGGTTGGATTTTCCTACCGCAATCATGCGAACAGTTCAGGCTAAGAAACAACCAAGTGACGTGGCCGATGACGCTGCTTTGTTAATTATGCACACCCATTAAACGCCCGTTTTGACCGTTTGGCACGCCTGCATTCGGATCTCCACTCCCCGTTTTCAAGCACCTTCCCCTGTTACCACCCACATACGCCTCATTCTGTCACTCAAATTATCAGGCATTCGCTATTTTGCGAGCACACAATTTCCGACCGCAATGACTGGTTCGCGCATGCGTATTACAACTAGGGGAGAGCGGGTTCGGATTTCTGAAATCCGAGCCCCCCCGATCCGAGTCCGATCCGAGTCAGGCTCGACTTTTCCCGCCTGACTCGGATCTGAAATCGAGGCAAAACGTCATCATCCCGCCTTCCGAGTCTCGCGGGTTTTGGATCCTATATAAGGTACCCGCGTCGGCACCATTTTCTCACTCGGCTGTGGACAGTGAAGAGGGAGGGTGGGAGTTAGGGCTGTGTAGTGTAGTGTAGTGTAGTGCTGCTGTTGTCCACTACTTCAAAGTCCATAGGGGCTGGCTGTGTTGTGCTGTGCTGCTGTTGTTAATAGGGGCTGTGTCCACTACTTCAAAGTCCATAGGGGCTGGCTGGACTGTGTTGTGCAGTCAGTTCTCCATAGGGGCTGTGTCCACTCCAAAGTCCTGTGCAGTGTCCCAGTCCTAAAGGGGTGCTGTAGTGTTGTCCAGGGGGTGCTCTGTCCATCAGGGGTGCTCCCCCCAAGTGCTAAAAAAATAATATATTTTCTGTGTTTGTGAATTGTGTGCGCAGTAGCCGCACGTGCATCAACAAAGTGGTGCCAAGCGTGCGCCTGTGTCATAAGTAAAGGGCCGGCTGGCTTGACCGTTAAAGGGTGCTGTAACCCCCAAAGTACACTCCAGTCCAAACCAAAAAAAAAATTATTTTCTGTGTTTGTGAATTGTGTGCGCAGTAGCCGCACGTGCATCAACAAAGTAGTGCCAAGCGTGCGCCTGTGTCATAAGTAAAGGGCCGGCTGGCTTGACCGTTAAGGGTGCTGTAACCCCCGAAAGTACACTCCAATCCAAACCAAAAAAAAATTATTTTCTGTGTTTGTGAATTGTGTGCGCAGTAGTCGCACGTGCATCAACAAAGTAGTGCCAAGCGTGCGCCTGTGTCATAAGTAAAGGGCCGGCTGGCTTGACCGTTAAGGGTGCTGTAACCCCCGAAAGTACACTCCAGTCCAAACCAAAAAAAAAATAATTTTCTGTGTTTGTGAATTGTGTGCGCAGTAGCCGCACGTGCATCAACAAAGTAGTGCCAAGCGTGCGCCTGTGTCATAAGTAAAGGGCCGGCTGGCTTGACCGTTAAAGGGTGCTGTAACCCCCAAAGTACACTCCAGTCCAAACCAAAAAAAAAAATTATTTTCTGTGTTTGTGAATTGTGTGCGCAGTAGCCGCACGTGCATCAACAAAGTAGTGCCAAGCGTGCGCCTGTGTCATAAGTAAAGGGCCGGCTGGCTTGACCGTTAAGGGTGCTGTAACCCCCGAAAGTACACTCCAGTCCAAACCAAAAAAAAAATTATTTTCTGTGTTTGTGAATTGTGTGCGCAGTAGCCGCACGTGCATCAACAAAGTAGTGCCAAGCGTGCGCCTGTGTCATAAGTAAAGGGCCGGCTGGCTTGACCGTTAAAGGGTGCTGTAACCCCCGAAAGTACACTCCAGTCCAAACCAAAAAAAAATTATTTTCTGTGTTTGTGAATTGTGTGCGCAGTAGCCGCACGTGCATCAACAAAGTAGTGCCAAGCGTGCGCCTGTGTCATAAGTAAAGGGCCGGCTGGCTTGACCGTTAAAGGGTGCTGTAACCCCCAAAGTACACTCCAGTCCAAACCAAAAAAAAAATTATTTTCTGTGTTTGTGAATTGTGTGCGCAGTAGCCGCACGTGCATCAACAAAGTAGTGCCAAGCGTGCGCCTGTGTCATAAGTAAAGGGCCGGCTGGCTTGACCGTTAAGGGTGCTGTAACCCCCGAAAGTACACTCCAGTCCAAACCAAAAAAAAAATTATTTTCTGTGTTTGTGAATTGTGTGCGCAGTAGCCGCACGTGCATCAACAAAGTAGTGCCAAGTGTGCGCCTGTGTCATAAGTAAAGGGCCGGCTGGCTTGACCGTTAAAGGGTGCTGTAACCCCCGAAAGTACACTCCAGTCCAAACCAAAAAAAAATTATTTTCTGTGTTTGTGAATTGTGTGCGCAGTAGCCGCACGTGCATCAACAAAGTAGTGCCAAGCGTGCGCCTGTGTCATAAGTAAAGGGCCGGCTGGCTTGACCGTTAAGGGTGCTGTAACCCCCGAAAGTACACTCCAGTCCAAACCAAAAAAAAAATTATTTTCTGTGTTTGTGAATTGTGTGCGCAGTAGCCGCACGTGCATCAACAAAGTAGTGCCAAGCGTGCGCCTGTGTCATAAGTAAAGGGCCGGCTGGCTTGACCGTTAAAGGGTGCTGTAACCCCCGAAAGTACACTCCAGTCCAAACCAAAAAAAAATTATTTTCTGTGTTTGTGAATTGTGTGCGCAGTAGCCGCACGTGCATCAACAAAGTAGTGCCAAGCGTGCGCCTGTGTCATAAGTAAAGGGCCGGCTGGCTTGACCGTTAAAGGGTGCTGTAACCCCCAAAGTACACTCCAGTCCAAACCAAAAAAAAAAATATTTTCTGTGTTTGTGAATTGTGTGCGCAGTAGCCGCACGTGCATCAACAAAGTAGTGCCAAGCGTGCGCCTGTGTCATAAGTAAAGGGCCGGCTGGCTTGACCGTTAAAGGGTTCTGTAACCCCCAAAGTACACTCCAAAACAAAAAAATATATATTTTCTGTGTTTGTGACTTGTGTGCACTGTGGCTGCACGTGCATCAACAAAGGAGCAGCGCCAAGCGTGCGCCTGTGTCCCATAAGTAAAGAGCCGGCTGGCTCATTTCTTAAAGGGTGGTGTAACCCACAAAGTGCACTACTCTCCAGCAAAAATAAAAAAATATTTTCTGTGTTTGTGTGCGCTTTAGCCGCACGTATATATCAATATAACATAAATGGAGGACCAAACTTTCTCCGATAAAAATAAAATAGGGAAAGATCAAGAACCACTTCCTCCTAGTGCTGTTGCTGCTGCTGGGAGTTGTTCATCATCCCAGAGAGGAAGTAGGAACATCACTACTTTTACTAAACAATTGACCCTCCAACAGTCCCTAGCGATGAGGATGAAGTACGACAGCAGTCATCCTGAAGCAAAACGTATAACTGAGGCCTTGACTGCTATGTTGGTGTTAGACGTGCGTCCGGTATCCGCCATTAGTGCAGTGGGATTTAGACAATTGATGGAGGTAGTGTGTCCTCGGTTCCAAATCCCATCTAGATTCCACCAGCATCCTCAAAGCAGCAGCGACAAGCGTGCGTCTGTCTGTTAAAGGGTGGTGACACCCTCAAAGTGTGCTACACAAACAATTAAAATATTGTTCTTTTTTTTTCTGTCTTTGTGAAATGTGTGGGCTGTAGCCGCACCTGCATCCTTAAAGCAGCAGCGACAAGCGTGCGTCTGTCTGTTAAAGGGTGGTGACACCCTCAAAGTATGCTACACAAACAATTAAAATATTGTTCTTTTTTTTTCTGTCTTTGTGAATTGTGTGGGCTGTAGCCGCACTTGCATCCTCAAAGCAGCAGCGACAAGCGTGCGTCTGTCTGTTAAAGGGTGTTGTAACTCTCAAAGTGCTCCAAAAAATAAAATAAAAATTTTAATGTGTTTGTGACTTGTGTGCGATGTAGCCGTACTTGCATCCTCAAAGCAGCAGCGACAAGCGTGCGTCTGTCTGTTAAAGGGTGGTGACACCCTCAAAGTGTGCTACACAAACAATAAAAATATTCTTCTTTTTTCTGTCTTTGTGAATTGTGTGGGCTGTAGCCGCACCTGCATCCTTAAAGCAGCAGCGACAAGCGTGCGTCTGTCTGTTAAAGGGTGGTGACACCCTCAAAGTGTGCTACACAAACAATTAAAATATTGTTCTTTTTTTTTCAGTCTTTGTGAAATGTGTGGGCTGTAGCCGCACCTGCATCCCTTAAAGCAGCAGCGACAAGCGTGCGTCTGTCTGTTAAAGGGTGGTGTAACTCTCAAAGTGCTCCAAAAAATAAAAAACTATTTTTTTAATGTGTTTGTGACTTGTGTGCGATGTAGCCGCACTTGCATCCTCAAAGCAGCAGCGACAAGCGTGCGTCTGTCTGTTAAAGGGTGGTGACACCCTCAAAGTGTGCTACACAAACAATAAAATTATTCTTCTTCTTTTTCTGTCTTTGTGAATTGTGTGGGCTGTAGCCGCACCTGCATCCTTAAAGCAGCAGCGACAAGCGTGCGTCTGTCTGTTAAAGGGTGGTGACACCCTCAAAGTGTGCTACACAAACAATTAAAATATTGTTCTTTTTTTTTAGGTCTTTGTGAAATGTGTGGGCTGTAGCCGCACCTGCATCCTTAAAGCAGCAGCGACAAGCGTGCTTCTGTCTGTTAAAGGGTGGTGTAACCCTCAAAGTGCGCTCCACAAACAATAAAAATATTCTTTTTTTTTTTCTGTCTTTGTGAATTGTGTGGGCTGTAGCCGCACTTGCATCCTCAAAGCAGCAGCGACAAGCGTGCATCTGTCTGTTAAAGGATTACATCGGTGACAGCATCCAAGTAGGCATGTCAGACTGTCCGTACCTGTACTGGCAGGAAAAAGAAGCAATTTGGAGGTCCCTGTACAAACTGGCTCTATTTTACCTGAGTTGCCCCCCCTCCAGTGTGTACTCCGAAAGAGTGTTTAGTGCAGCCGGGAACCTTGTCAGCGAAAGGCGTAGGAGGTTGCATCCACAAAATGTGGAGAAGATGATGTTCATAAAATTAATTATCAACTCTTCCAGGGAGACCAGCCTCCAGAACGTACAGAGGGACCTGTGGTTCCAGCAGGGACGAATTAATACTCTGTGAGGATGAGGATGTACACACTGAAGAGGGTGAGGAATCGGTGGATGAGGAGGATGAGGATGACATCTTGCCTCCGTAGAGCCAGTTTGTGCAGGGACAGATTAATTGCCAGCTTGTTTTGTGGGGGCCCAAACGAACCAATCATTTCAGCCACAGTTGTGTGGCAGACCCTGGCGCTGAAATGATTGGTTTGTTAAAGTGTGCATGTCCTGTTTGTACAACATAAGGGTGGGTGGGAGGGCCCAAGGACAATTCCATCTTGCACCTCTTTTTTTTCTTTGCATTATGTACAGTTTGGGGCCTAGTTTTTCAAACTGCCATCCTGTCTGCCACTGCAGTTTCACGCCTAGATGGGTCACGTGTTTGTGCCGCCCACTCGTGTCGCTTAGCATAGTCATCCAGCTACCTCGGTGCAACCTTTTGGACATAAAAACACTATTGTGAGGTGTGAGGTGTTCAGAATAGACTGGAAATGAGTGGAAATTAAGGTTATTGAGGTTAATAATAGCATAGGAGCAGAAAAACCTACAAATTCTGTGATTTTAGCTGTTTTTATGCTTTTTTTCAAAAAAATACAGATCCAAAACACGAAGAAAGATCCAGATCCAAAACCAAAACACAAAACACGAAAAGTGGCCGGTGCACACCCCTAATTACAACCCGTACGCATGCGCAGTTGTGCGAACATCGCTCGGAGCGAACGAGCGGCCGCTTACGAGCGGCTCTGAATCAGGCCCTAAGTGTGCAAGAGAGACCCATGTTGAGCTTCTTTAGATGCTGTAATCCCGCTAGTGCATCTCTAGACGCAACCAACAAATCTTGCACCAGACCCAGGCTGGGTGCAGAGACTCTGACAGACTATGGCCTCCAATATTATTGATTAAGCATCCAAGTTTGCAACAAATTTAGTGACAGTCCCATTACACTCCCATAAGAAAGAATGCCACCTCCCAGTCACTGCATAGATATACCCAATACATTTCTGACAGCGTGCGTCTCAGTCGGTTCTGCGACTCTGGACGCACACACTGTGGGACGCATGCAAGTTTTTAGCTTAGGCCAGGGCTTGACAAATCCCAGGGGCCAGGTTGCCATGGCTACCAGATTTTGCTGCCTGGCTACCAGATTTTGCAGTGAGGGAGGAAGCAGATCCTCATCAGCTCCCGCGGAGATTAGTGCCTATAGTATTGCGGTGTTCATATCATGCACAGGAGTGCATGTGCCGAGTGTCCCGGCCTGCGCTGACTCCTCCTGTCCGTCCCATCCTGCGCTGACTCCTCCTGTCCGTCCCATCCTGCGCTGACTCCTCCTGTCCGTCCGATCCTGCGCTGACTCCTCCCGTCCGTCCCATCCTGCGCTGACTCCTCCCGTCCGTCCCATCCTGCGCTGACTCCTCCTGTCCGTCCCATCCTGCGCTGACTCCTCCTGTCCTGCTCTGATACCTGCTGTCTGTATCAGTCTACGCTGATCCTCCTGTACGTCCCGGCTGTCTACTGTCTCTTATCTCTGGCTGCATAGAGCTCTCCAGTAATAGGATCTATGCGTGGCCAGGGATTGCGGAGCAGCTTCAGAGGGATAGTGGTGTGACCACGAGGGGAGGGGGGTTCTGTTGTACTTTCTGGCACCATTGTTTTATATGAAATGTGGTCCGTTATTGCTGGGGGGTGGAGCCGGGGAGCTGTGCAGAGCAGTGAGGGGGCCTCCATGTTACTGTATACATTCAACTGTGAACATTTTGTGGACTAGTATAGTGTGTATAACACACAGAGCTGTGCTCCTCACTCACTCCTGTAATTTCTTTTGGGGGACAGTGATCTGGCTTCCTACACTTTCATCTTGGCTTCTAGATTTTAGAAAAATTTGTCAAGCCCTGGCTTAGGCACACACACAGTTAAAAAACATGGGACATTTGCATGAATATCTGCATAGCTTTCGACTCAGAATCAGGCTCTTCATATCTCCTTTTTTCTGTATGGTAACTATGACATTTCTGTTATTGCTAAGTAGCCATATAGCTATTCCTTACCAGCAGCTTTCTGTACATATTTCACATGGGGACATCTGATGCCATGGATGTTGTGTTCTAAAGCAGGGCCGGCTCCAGGGGTCGGAGCACCCTGTGCCAGCCCCCCTCCAGAGCGCCCTATCTTACTCCACTCACTCCAAAAATATACTGGTAGGCTGATTGGCTCCCAACAAAAAATTAACCCTTGTGTGTATGCGTGTGAGCATGTGGTAAGGAACATTGGGGGTCATTCAGACCCACTCGCGAGCGGCAGTACGCTCGCAAGTGGGTCGATGGTCCCCACTGCGCATGCGCGCGACGGAGGGAGCTCCGTCGTGCGCATGCGCGAGACCCGGCGAGCGAAGGACTTTCCATCGCTCCGGGTCTCGCACCAAAGGGGGTGTGCTGTCGATGTTGATTGACAGCACGCCCACTTTGGTGGGCGTTCCGGGGGCGTGCCTGCCAGACGGAGGCGTTCTCATGGGAATGCCTACCGTCTGAAGCCGGCCCCACTGGGAGTGATTTTGGCTCTGATAGAGCCAAAATCACTCCTGGCCTTTTGGCAGGGAAACCCGGCCGCAGGGTTTCCCTCGCAATTCCGATGGTCGCGATGGTCAAGACCATCGCGACCATCTTTTTGCACGCTCGTATATACTGTGGGTGGTGACCCACAGCTATACGAGCGTCCAGGAGGACGCTCCATATTAATGGAGGAGGGCCCTGATTCAGAGCGAGCGCTCTGGTCAGAGCGTCCGGCTCTGAATCAGGGCCATAGATTGTAAGCTCCACTGGGGCAGGGACTGATGTGAATGGCGAAATATTCTCTGTAAAGCGCTGCGGAATATGTGTGCGCTATATAAATAACTGGTAATAAATAATAAATAAATCTTAATTACCATAGGCCACGCCACCCTACGTGACGTTATTAGGAGGCGTGTCCACCTCCAAATAACGTCAGGCTGGGGGAGCCTCACTAGCTGGGCTTCCCCAGCCCTCTCCAGTCATTGAATGGATGCCGCGCACATGCGCGCAGCATCCATTCAGAGTCTCCAGGGTTTTGGCACCGCCGCACAGCTGCGGCGGTGAGTGTCCCCAACCTCCCGATTTAACCACCCGCGGGCCACTTCGGCCCATGGGTGGAACAGCAGGACAGTAATGTCCCGCTGAAATCGGTATGTTGGGGAGGAGTGCGCCCTCTATGGGTGGCACCACTGTGCGACCGCTCAGGTCGAACACCCCTAGAGCCGGCCTGTTCTGAGGTGCATTGTGGGCTCAAACCTTTTTAGATATTACACTTAACCTGACATTCCGATGGGACTCATATACAGTGCGATAGGACCCCACATTTTAAAGTGATGATCACAGGCACTCACATATTTTTTGGCTCAGCGCAATATTGATTATGCCCACAATCCTCCCCCCTTCCCCTGCTGCCAGGTAGGTTCAATCCTCTCTTTTTGGATGACCACTCTCCTTCCAGCTACTGACCACGCCCCTTAGTGGGCCTCTGTGGTTGCATTTCCCTGGTGGGCCCTTCATGCCCCAGTCCGACACTGTATCTCACACACTGTAAACTTCATAGAGCACCCAAGATGGCTGCCTCACCTGATAAGCCTGTGGGTGGGAGGAAAAATCCTTGGATCTGCTGGCTATGTAAGGTCCCTACTCTTAGATTTGGTACACTGCCACTTCCCCATTTTGTGTTATCTCTCCTAAGCGTTACCTATTCCACCCATGGTAATTTATGAAGAGTGCCCAAAATGGCTGCCTTGCCTGGTACCCTTCGTGAGTGGGATATATAACCCATGGAAGCTATTATCCAAAATGGCTCCACCAACCCTGCACTATGTCAATTGCACCCATTATGTTGACTGTTTCGATTCTTTTTTTTTTTATTTCTGTGTAATACTAAACCTTACTTTTTTTCACTGTCACTTTACTGATAAGATTGAAATCATCTGTAAAGAAGTGGCTTGAATTCTGCACTGATCACAGAATCACGTTTTTATTAACGGCTTAATAATTATACAGAACCAGCAAATACATCTGTTAATTCTAGCAGCTCTTTGTCATAGTCCTTTGTAGAGGAGCAGAATCATATATCGTGTACAGTTACCGATTTTGCAGCTATCACCCCTTCATACATCCTCCCCTCGCCCCTCTGTTCCCGGTATTAGGTCAGTACCTGGAGCTCTCTGCCTGGTCTCAGGACACAGTGCCTGATTCAGCAAGGAACGCAGTTACTAATACGCACGCAATCGGCCGATTGTTGCGTATTGCGCACGCAGATGCATCGCAGTGCGTGAAGTAGCTATTGCGATCGGGACTGCGATCGCAATGACTACGCAGACCCATCACAGAGTGATTGACAGGAAGTGCCATTTGTGGGTGGTGATGGGGGGGTGGTTTACAGCCCAACGCAGGAGTGTCAGTGCGTTTGATCGCCGTTGCATGAGCCTGCATAAATTATCCACTGCGATGGCCTACGTAGTCTGAGGACTCATAGCGTGTGATGACGTTAGCAATTTCAGAGTAAGGCCAGGGCTTGTGCAAGTGTACGTGAGGCTGCGATGGTACCGATGGTTTCGCAGTCTTGCTAAACATTACGGATGTGCGCTGAGTAAAGTGGACGTCCTTGTGTAGTGCTGCGAGGGCATTGCGATCACAATGGACTAGCATACTATCAAAGTTGAACTGCGTGCGTAATCGCTATCGCATTCGCAGTTGTGTTCCGTAGCGAATCAGGCCCACGTTTCAGTGGTTCGTACCTAGTCTATGCCGTGAGTATTGCACTCTCTGCCGCGGTGAGTTTTGTACTCTCTGTTTGGGCTTACTCGGAGTCCATTACAATAGTTGGGGGGAGATGTACCAAGCCTTGGAGAGAGATAAAGTGGAAAAGTTGCCAAAAACAACCAATCGGCTCCTAACGGTCATTTCAAACAAATTACAGAATCTGATTCTCCAATGTATTTCTTGGCAGAGCTTGATACATCTCCCCCTTTGTGCTCAGAACCAAGGGGGCGATTCAGACCCGGACGCTAAGCTGCGCTCTCTCACAGCCGTCAGGGGGGCGGATATGCAAATGCCGCCATCACACAGCCAGGCTAAAGGACACCCTCTATGTCTTAAAGCGCGTCGGCAGAATGATCGACGCCGGTGTAATGACGCCCACTTTTCATTCTTAGCATACATCATCTCCAGGAAGTGTATGATTAATCAGTAACATCGAGAGCCATCGGAGCTGCTCGCAGCCCTTAAGGTAGACCCTACCCCTCCGCAAGCACAGCGATCACTGCAGGCTGAAATACAACCAGGTGACGTGTACAATGACGCTTCCATGTTAATTATGCACGCCCAAAGAACGCCGTTTTGACGCTCAGACACCCCTGCGTTCGCACACCCACTCCCCCATTTTCAAGGACCTTCCCCTGTTACCACCCTCAAATGGCACTGTCAATCAAAGGAGCGGCCCGTCTGCGGGCTTCGAGCAAGTACTTCCCCATCGCACAGACTGGTTTGCGCACACGTGATGCATGCGCAGACGGGCGACAATCGCCCATAGCGAGCGATCACGGCTTAGCGTCCGGGTCTGAATCAGGGCCCAAGTCTCTGGAGTTCAGCGCACATTTCAGTCTTGCATCCCGGAGTCTACGATTTCAGCACATCAGTCCCCATCAATGCTTTTAGGTTCCATCTACTTCTCTCCAATTGGTCTTTGAATTTTGAAATGTCAAAATAGGGCCGTCAGTCTTCACTTGGTTCCGGCCATGAGTATTATATTCTTTATTTGCACCTGAAACTGGCTCCCTGGCAGTGGCTGTGACGCGCTGGAGCAGAGCTCTCGTTGTCACCTGTACCGGACTTAGGGAGACAACCATCTTGCCTTGGGGCAGAAGTCTCTTCTCCCCATCTTATGGTATATTTACTAAATTGCAGGTTTTTAGAAGTGGAGTTGTTGCCCATAGCAACCAATCAGATTGAACTTATCGTTTATCTAGCACCTTCTAGAAGATAATAGCTAGAATTTGATTGGTTGTTATGGGCAACATCACCACTTCTAAAAAACCTGCACTTGATTTGGATCAGAATTATACTTTCAAATTTAGAAGAATGCACATATTGCGTCCTGCCAAGGTCTTAGTGATAACATGTAGTTAATAAATATCCATCCCTCTTCATAGGAACCGGGGACGTGTGAATGTTTAATTAGGATTAGTGAGTGCCACTGGTCAGGGGAGAGGAGGGGTTATGTGTCTCCTGCAGGCTGAACATTGCATAGACCATCATTTGCATCCCAGCGTTAGTCCTCTGAGTGAATTCATTGCCTTGCTGACTCCTGAATGCTGCTCCAGACCTGAGGACAGTTACGCAGAACAAGGCAGGAGAGATGCGGACTCCTGAACACCATAAGATGAACACTAGCAGGGACTAAATCTCTGGGCACCAACATGGGGACTCTCAGCCTGGCAGTGATCTTAGCTGTGACTTTACCTGTAAGTATGTGTATACCTGTACTAGACCTGGCAGTGATCTTAGCTGTGACCACCTGTAAGTATGTGTCTGTCTGTACTATAACTGGCAGTGATCTTAGCTGTCACCACCTGTAAGTATGTGTCTGTCTGTACTAGACCTGGCAGTGATCTTAGCTGTGACTACACCTGTAAGTACGTGTCTGTCTGTACTACACCTGGCAGTGCTCTTAGCTGTGACTTCACCTGTAAGTACGTGTATACCTGTACTAGACCTGGCAGTGATCTTAGCTGTGACCACCTGTAAGTATGTGTCTGCCTGTACTAGCTAGACCTGGCAGTGATCTTAGCTGTGACCACCTGTAAGTATGTGTCTGTCTGTATTAGACCTGGCAGTGATCTTAGCTGTGACTTCACCTGTAAGTACGTGTCTGTCTGTACTAGACCTGGCATTGCTCTTAGCTGTGACTTCACCTGTAAGTATGTGTCTGTCTGTACTAGAACTGGCAGTGATCTTAGCTGTGACTTCACCTGTAAGTATGTGTCTGCCTGTGCTAGACCTGGCAGTGATCTTAGCTGTGACTTCACCTGTAAGTATGTGTCTGCCTGTGCTAGACCTGGCAGTGATCTTAGCTGTGACTTCACCTGTAAGTATGTGTCTGCCTGTACTAGACCTGGCAGTGATCTTAGCTGTGACTTCACCTGTGTCTGCCTGTACTAGACCCGGCAGTGATCTTAGCCGTGACTTCACCTGTAAGTATGTGTCTGCCTGTACTGGACCCGGCAGTGATCTTAGCCGTGACTTCACCTGTAAGTATGTGTCTGTCTGTACTGGACCCGGCAGTGATCTTAGCCGTGACTTCACCTGTAAGTATGTGCCTGACTGTACTGGACCCGGCAGTGATCTTAGCCGTGACTTCAATTGTAAGTACGTGTCTGTCTGTACTAGACCTGGGAGTGATCTTAGCCGTGACTTCACCAGTAAGTACGTGTCTGTCTGTACTAGACCTGGCTTTGCTCTTAGCTGTAACTTCACCTGTAAGTACGTGTCTGCCTGTACTAGACCTGGCATTGCTCTTAGCTGTGACTTCACCTGTAAGTACGTGTCTGTCTGTACTAGACCTGGCATTGCTCTTAGATGTGACTTCACCTGTAAGTACGTGTCTGTCTGTACTAGACCTGGTATTGCTCTTAGCTGTGACTTCACCTGTAAGTACGTCTCTGTCTGTACTAGACCTGGCAGTGATCTTAGCTGTGACTTCACCTGTAAGTATGTGTCTGCCTGTACTAGACCTGGCAGTGATTGTAGCTATGACTTCACCTGTAAGTATGTGTCTCTCTGTACTAGACCTGGCAGCGATGTTAGTTGTGACTTCACTGTAAGTACGTGTCTCTCTGTACAAGACCTGGCAGTGCTCTTACCTGTGACTTCACCTGTAAGTATGTGTCTGTCTGTACTACACCTGGCAGTGATCTTAGCTGTGACTTCACCTGTAAGTACGTGTCTCTCTGTACTAGACCTGACAGTGATCTTATCTGTGACTTCACCTGTAAGTATATGTCTGCCTGTTCTAGACCTGGCAGTAATCTTAGCTGTGACTTCACCTGTAAGTATGTGTCTGTCTGTACTAGACCTGGCAGTGATCTTAGCTGTGACTTCACCTGTAAGTATGTGTCTGCCTGTACTAGACCTGGCAGTGATCTTAGCTGTGACTTCACCTGTAAGTATGTGTCTGCCTGTACTACACCTGGCAATGATCTTACCTGTGACTTCACCTGTAAGTATGTGTCTGCCTGTGCTAGACCTGGCAGTGATCTTAGCTGTGACTTCACCTCTAAGTATGAGTCTGCCTGTGCTAGACCTGGCAGTGATCTTAGCTGTGACTTCACCTGTAAGTATGTGTCTGCCTGTACTAGACCTGGCAGTGATCTTAGCTGTGACTTCACCTGTAAGTATGTGTCTGCCTGTACTAGACCTGGCAGTGATCTTAGCTGTGACTTCACCTGTGTCTGCCTGTACTAGACCCGGCAGTGATCTTAGCCGTGACTTCACCTGTAAGTATGTGTCTGCCTGTACTGGACCCGGCAGTGATCTTAGCCGTGACTTCACCTGTAAGTATGTGTCTGTCTGTACTGGACCCGGCAGTGATCTTAGCCATGACTTCACCTGTAAGTATGTGTCTGTCTGTACTAGACCCGGCAGTGATCTTAGCCGTGACTTCACCTGTAAGTACGTGTCTGTCTGTACTAGACCTGGCAGTGATCTTAGCTGTGACTTCACCTGTAAGTATGTGTCTGTCTGTATAAGACCTGGCAGTGATCTTAGCTGTGACTTCACCTGTAAGTACGTGTCTGCTGTACTAGACCTGGCAGTGATCTTACCTGTGACTACACCTGTAAGTACGTGTCTGTCTGTACTAGACCTGGCATTGCTCTTAGCTGTGACTTCACCTGTAAGTATGTGTCTGTCTGTACTAGACCTGGCAGTGATCTTAGCTGTGACTTCACCTGTAAGTATGTGTCTGTCTGTACTAGACCTGGCAGTGATCTTAGCTGTGACTTCACCTGTAAGTATGTGTCTGCCTGTGCTAGACCTGGCAGTGATCTTAGCTGTGACTTCACCTGTAAGTATGTGTCTGCCTGTGCTAGACCTGGCAGTGATCTTAGCTGTGACTTCACCTGTAAGTATGTGTCTGCCTGTACTAGACCTGGCAGTGATCTTAGCTGTGACTTCACCTGTGTCTGCCTGTACTAGACCCGGCAGTGATCTTAGCCGTGACTTCACCTGTAAGTATGTGTCTGCCTGTACTGGACCGGCAGTGATCTTAGCCGTGACTTCACCTGTAAGTATGTGCCTGTCTGTACTGGACCCGGCAGTGATCTTAGCCGTGACTTCACCTGTAAGTATGTGTCTGTCTGTACTGGACCCGGCAGTGATCTTAGACGTGACTTCACCTGTAAGTACGTGTCTGTCTGTACTAGACCTGGGAGTGATCTTAGCCGTGACTTCACCTGTAAGTACGTGTCTGTCTGTACTAGACCTGGCTTTGCTCTTAGCTGTAAATTCACCTGTAAGTACGTGTCTGCCTGTACTAGACCTGGCATTGCTCTTAGCTGTGACTTCACCTGTAAGTACGTGTCTGTCTGTACTAGACCTGGCATTGCTCTTAGCTGTGACTTCACCTGTAAGTACGTCTCTGTCTGTACTAGACCTGGTAGTGATCTTAGCTGTGACTTCACCTGTAAGTATGTGTCTGCCTGTACTAGACCTGGCAGTGATTGTAGCTGTGACTTCACCTGTAAGTATGTGTCTCTCTGTACTAGACCTGGCAGTGATGTTAGCTGTGACTTCACTGTAAGTACCTGTCTCTCTGTACTAGACCTGGCAGTGCTCTTACCTGTGACTTCACCTGTAAGTATGTGTCTGTCTGTACTACACCTGGCAGTGATCTTAGCTGTGACTTCACCTGTAAGTACGTGTCTCTCTGTACTAGACCTGGCAGTGATCTTAGCTGTGACTTCACCTGTAAGTATGTGTCTGCCTGTGCTAGACCTGGCAGTGATCTTAGCTGTGACTTCACCTGTAAGTATGTGTCTGCCTGTACTAGACCTGGCAGTGATCTTAGCTGTGACTTCACCTGTAAGTATGTGTCTGCCTGTGCTAGACCTGGCAGTGATCTTAGCTGTGACTTCACCTGTAAGTATGTGTCTGCCTGTGCTGGACCTGGCAGTGATCTTATCTGTGACTTCACCTGTAAGTACGTGTCTGCCTGTTCTAGACCTGGCAGTGATCTTAGCTGTGACTTCACCTGTAAGTATGTGTCTGCCTGTGCTAGACCTGGCAGTGATCTTAGCTGTGACTTCACCTGTAATTATGTGTCTGCCTGTGCTAGACCTGGCAGTGATCTTAGCTGTGACTTCACCTGTAAGTATGTGTCTGCCTGTACTAGACCTGGCAGTGATCTTAGCTGTGACTTCACCTGTGTCTGCCTGTACTAGACCCGGCAGTGATCTTAGCCGTGACTTCACCTGTAAGTATGTGTCTGCCTGTACTGGACCCGGCAGTGATCTTAGCCGTGACTTCACCTGTAAGTATGTGTCTGCCTGTACTAGACCCGGCAGTGATCTTAGCTGTGACTTCACCTGTAAGTACGTGTCTGTCTGTACTAGACCTGGGAGTGATCTTAGCTGTGACTTCACCTGTAAGTACGTGTCTGTCTGTACTATACCTGGCTTTGCTCTTAGCTGTAACTTCACCTGTAAGTACGTGTCTGCCTGTACTAGACATGGCAGTGATCTTAGCTGTGACTTCACCTGTAAGTACGTGTCTGTCTGTACTAGACCTGGCATTGCTCTTAGATGTGACTTCACCTGTAAGTACGTGTCTGTCTGTACTAGACCTGGCAGTGCTCTTAGCTGTGACTTCACCTGTAAGTACGTGTCTGTCTGTACTAGACCTGGCATTGCTCTTAGCTGTGACTTCACCTGTAAGTACGTCTCTGTCTGTACTAGACCTGGCAGTGATCTTAGCTGTGACTACACCTGTAAGTATGTGTCTGTCTGTACTAGACCTGGCAGTGATCTTAGCTGTGACTTCACCTGTAAGTACGTGTCTGTCAGTACTAGACCTGGCAGTGATGTTAGCTGTGACTTCACTGTAAGTACGTGTCTCTCTGTACTAGACCTGGCAGTGCTCTTACCTGTGACTTCACCTGTAAGTATGTGTCTGTCTGTACTACACCTGGCAGTGATCTTAGCTGTGACTTCACCTGTAAGTACGTGTCTCTCTGTACTAGACCTGGCAGTGATCTTAGCTGTGACTTCACCTGTAAGTATGTGTCTGCCTGTGCTAGACCTGGCAGTGATCTTAGCTGTGACTTCACCTGTAAGTATGTGTCTGCCTGTACTAGACCTGGCAGTGATCTTAGCTGTGACTTCACCTGTAAGTATGTGTCTGCCTGTGCTGGACCTGGCAGTGATCTTATCTGTGACTTCACCTGTAAGTACGTGTCTGCCTGTTCTAGACCTGGCAGTGATCTTAGCTGTGACTTCACCTGTAAGTATGTGTCTGCCTGTGCTAGACCTGGCAGTGATCTTAGCTGTGACTTCACCTGTAATTATGTGTCTGCCTGTGCTAAACCTGGCAGTGATCTTAGCTGTGACTTCACCTGTAAGTATGTGTCTGCCTGTACTAGACCTGGCAGTGATCTTAGCTGTGACTTCACCTGTGTCTGCCTGTACTAGACCCGGCAGTGATCTTAGCCGTGACTTCACCTGTAAGTATGTGTCTGCCTGTACTGGACCCGGCAGTGATCTTAGCCGTGACTTCACCTGTAAGTATGTGTCTGTCTGTACTGGACCCGGCAGTGATCTTAGCCGTGACTTCACCTGTAAGTATGTGTCTGTCTGTACTGGACCCGGCAGTGATCTTAGCCGTGACTTCACCTGTAAGTATGTGTCTGCCTGTACTAGACCCGGCAGTGATCTTAGCTGTGACTTCACCTGTAAGTACGTGTCTGTCTGTACTAGACCTGGGAGTGATCTTAGCTGTGACTTCACCTGTAAGTACGTGTCTGTCTGTACTATACCTGGCTTTGCTCTTAGCTGTAACTTCACCTGTATGTACGTGTCTGCCTGTACTAGACATGGCAGTGATCTTAGCTGTGACTTCACCTGTAAGTACGTGTCTGTCTGTACTAGACCTGGCATTGCTCTTAGATGTGACTTCACCTGTAAGTACGTGTCTGTCTGTACTAGACCTGGCAGTGCTCTTAGCTGTGACTTCACCTGTAAGTACGTGTCTGTCTGTACTAGACCTGGCATTGCTCTTAGCTGTGACTACACCTGTAAGTACGTCTCGGTCTGTACTAGACCTGGCAGTGATCTTAGCTGTGACTACACCTGTAAGTATGTGTCTGTCTGTACTAGACCTGGCAGTGATCTTAGCTGTGACTTCACCTGTAAGTACGTGTCTGTCAGTACTAGACCTGGCAGTGATGTTAGCTGTGACTTCACTGTAAGTACGTGTCTCTCTGTACTAGACCTGGCCGTGCTCTTACCTGTGACTTCACCTGTAAGTATGTGTCTGTCTGTACTACACCTGGCAGTGATCTTAGCTGTGACTTCACCTGTAAGTACGTGTCTCTCTGTACTAGACCTGGCAGTGATCTTATCTGTGACTTCACCTGTAAGAACGTGTCTGCCTGTTCTAGACCTGGCAGTAATCTTAGCTGTGACTTCACCTGTAAGTATTTGTCTGTCTGTACTAGACCTGGCAGTGATCTTAGCTGTAACTTCACCTGTAAGTACGTGTCTGCCTGTGCTAGACCTGACAGTGATCTTAGCTGTGACTTCACCTGTAAGTATGTGTCTGTCTGTGCTAGACCTGGCAGTGATCTTAGCTGTGACTACACCTGTAAGTATGTGTCTGCCTGTGCTAGACCTGGCAGTGATCTTAGCTGTGACTTCACCTGTAATTATGTGTCTGCCTGTGCTAGACCTGGCAGTGATCTTAGCTGTGACTTCACCTGTGTCTGCCTGTACTAGACCCGGCAGTGATCTTAGCCGTGACTTCACCTGTAAGTATGTGTCTGCCTGTACTGGACCCGGCAGTGATCTTAGCCGTGACTTCACCTGTAAGTATGTGTCTGTCTGTACTGGACCCGGCAGTGATCTTAGCCGTGACTTCACCTGTAAGTATGTGTCTGTCTATACTGGACCCGGCAGTGATCTTAGCCGTGACTTCACCTGTAAGTATGTGTCTGCCTGTACTAGACCTGGCAGTGATCTTAGCTGTGACTTCACCTGTATGTACGTGTCTGTCTGTACTAGACCTTGGAGTGATCTTAGCTGTGACTTCACCTGTAAGTACGTGTCTGTCTGTACTAGACCTGGCTTTGCTCTTAGCTGTAACTTCACCTGTAAGTACGTGTCTGCCTGTACTAGACCTGGCAGTGATTTTAGCTGTGACTTCACCTGTAAGTACGTGTCTGTCTGTACTCTGTACTAGACCTGGCATTGCTCTTAGCTGTGACTTCACCTGTAAGTACGTGTCTGTCTGTACTAGAACTGGCAGTGCTCTTAGCTGTGACTTCACCTGTAAGTACGTGTCTGTCTGTACTAGACCTGGCATTGCTCTTAGCTGTGACTTCACCTGTAAGTACGTCTCTGTCTGTACGAGACCTGGCATTGCTCTTAGCTGTGACTTCACCTGTAAGTACGTGTCTGTCTGTACTAGACCTGGCAGTGATCTTAGCTGTGACTTCACCTGTAAGTATGTGTCTGCCTGTACTAGACCTGGCAGTGATCTTAGCTGTGACTTCACCTGTGTCTGCCTGTACTAGACCCGGCAGTGATCTTAGCCGTGACTTCACCTGTAAGTATGTGTCTGCCTGTACTGGACCCGGCAGTGATCTTAGCCGTGACTTCACCTGTAAGTATGTGTCTGTCTGTACTGGACCCGGCAGTGATCTTAGCCGTGACTTCACCTGTAAGTATGTGTCTGACTGTACTGGACCCGGCAGTGATCTTAGCCGTGACTTCACCTGTAAGTACGTGTCTGTCTGTACTAGACCTGGGAGTGATCTTAGCCGTGACTTCACCAGTAAGTACGTGTCTGTCTGTACTAGACCTGGCTTTGCTCTTAGCTGTAACTTCACCTGTAAGTACGTGTCTGCCTGTACTAGACCTGGCATTGCTCTTAGCTGTGACTTCACCTGTAAGTACGTGTCTGTCTGTACTAGACCTGGTATTGCTCTTAGCTGTGACTTCACCTGTAAGTACGTCTCTGTCTGTACTAGACCTGGCAGTGATCTTAGCTGTGACTTCACCTGTAAGTATGTGTCTGCCTGTACTAGACCTGGCAGTGATTGTAGCTATGACTTCACCTGTAAGTATGTGTCTCTCTGTACTAGACCTGGCAGCGATGTTAGTTGTGACTTCACTGTAAGTACGTGTCTCTCTGTACAAGACCTGGCAGTGCTCTTACCTGTGACTTCACCTGTAAGTATGTGTCTGTCTGTACTACACCTGGCAGTGATCTTAGCTGTGACTTCACCTGTAAATACGTGTCTCTCTGTACTAGACCTGACAGTGATCTTATCTGTGACTTCACCTGTAAGTATATGTCTGCCTGTTCTAGACCTGGCAGTAATCTTAGCTGTGACTTCACCTGTAAGTATGTGTCTGTCTGTACTAGACCTGGCAGTGATCTTAGCTGTGACTTCACCTGTAAGTATGTGTCTGCCTGTACTAGACCTGGCAGTGATCTTAGCTGTGACTTCACCTGTAAGTATGTGTCTGCCTGTACTACACCTGGCAGTGATCTTACCTGTGACTTCACCTGTAAGTATGTGTCTGCCTGTGCTAGACCTGGCAGTGATCTTAGCTGTGACTTCACCTGTAAGTATGAGTCTGCCTGTGCTAGACCTGGCAGTGATCTTAGCTGTGACTTCACCTGTAAGTATGTGTCTGCCTGTACTAGACCTGGCAGTGATCTTAGCTGTGACTTCACCTGTAAGTATGTGTCTGCCTGTACTAGACCTGGCAGTGATCTTAGCTGTGACTTCACCTGTGTCTGCCTGTACTAGACCCGGCAGTGATCTTAGCCGTGACTTCACCTGTAAGTATGTGTCTGCCTGTACTGGACCCGGCAGTGATCTTAGCCGTGACTTCACCTGTAAGTTTGTGTCTGTCTGTACTGGACCCGGCAGTGATCTTAGCCATGACTTCACCTGTAAGTATGTGTCTGTCTGTACTAGACCCGGCAGTGATCTTAGCCGTGACTTCACCTGTAAGTACGTGTCTGTCTGTACTAGACCTGGCAGTGATCTTAGCTGTGACTTCACCTGTAAGTATGTGTCTGTCTGTATAAGACCTGGCAATGATCTTAGCTGTGACTTCACCTGTAAGTACGTGTCTGCTGTACTAGACCTGGCAGTGATCTTACCTGTGACTACACCTGTAAGTACGTGTCTGTCTGTACTAGACCTGGCATTGCTCTTAGCTGTGACTTCACCTGTAAGTATGTGTCTGTCTGTACTAGACCTGGCAGTGATCTTAGCTGTGACTTCACCTGTAAGTATGTGTCTGTCTGTACTAGACCTGGCAGTGATCTTAGCTGTGACTTCACCTGTAAGTATGTGTCTGCCTGTGCTAGACCTGGCAGTGATCTTAGCTGTGACTTCACCTGTAAGTATGTGTCTGCCTGTGCTAGACCTGGCAGTGATCTTAGCTGTGACTTCACCTGTAAGTATGTGTCTGCCTGTACTAGACCTGGCAGTGATCTTAGCTGTGACTTCACCTGTGTCTGCCTGTACTAGACCCGGCAGTGATCTTAGCCGTGACTTCACCTGTAAGTATGTGTCTGCCTGTACTGGACCGGCAGTGATCTTAGCCGTGACTTCACCTGTAAGTATGTGCCTGTCTGTACTGGACCAGGCAGTGATCTTAGCCGTTACTTCACCTGTAAGTATGTGTCTGTCTGTACTGGACCCGGCAGTGATCTTAGACGTGACTTCACCTGTAAGTACGTGTCTGTCTGTACTAGACCTGGGAGTGATCTTAGCCGTGACTTCACCTGTAAGTACGTGTCTGTCTGTACTAGACCTGGCTTTGCTCTTAGCTGTAAATTCACCTGTAAGTACGTGTCTGCCTGTACTAGACCTGGCATTGCTCTTAGCTGTGACTTCACCTGTAAGTACGTGTCTGTCTGTACTAGACCTGGCATTGCTCTTAGCTGTGACTTCACCTGTAAGTACGTCTCTGTCTGTACTAGACCTGGTAGTGATCTTAGCTGTGACTTCACCTGTAAGTATGTGTCTGCCTGTACTAGACCTGGCAGTGATTGTAGCTGTGACTTCACCTGTAAGTATGTGTCTCTCTGTACTAGACCTGGCAGTGATGTTAGCTGTGACTTCACTGTAAGTACGTGTCTCTCTGTACTAGACCTGGCAGTGCTCTTACCTGTGACTTCACCTGTAAGTATGTGTCTGTCTGTACTACACCTGGCAGTAATCTTAGCTGTGACTTCACCTGTAAGTACGTGTCTCTCTGTACTATACCTGGCAGTGATCTTAGCTGTGACTTCACCTGTAAGTATGTGTCTGCCTGTGCTAGACCTGGCAGTGATCTTAGCTGTGACTTCACCTGTAAGTATGTGTCTGCCTGTACTAGACCTGGCAGTGATCTTAGCTGTGACTTCACCTGTAAGTATGTGTCTGCCTGTGCTAGACCTGGCAGTGATCTTAGCTGTGACTTCACCTGTAAGTATGTGTCTGCCTGTGCTGGACCTGGCAGTGATCTTATCTGTGACTTCACCTGTAAGTACGTGTCAGCCTGTTCTAGACCTGGCAGTGATCTTAGCTGTGACTTCACCTGTAAGTATGTGTCTGCCTGTGCTAGACCTGGCAGTGATCTTAGCTGTGACTTCACCTGTAAGTATGTGTCTGCCTGTGCTAGACCTGGCAGTGATCTTAGCTGTGACTTCACCTGTAAGTATGTGTCTGCCTGTACTAGACCTGGCAGTGATCTTAGCTGTGACTTCACCTGTGTCTGCCTGTACTAGACCCGGCAGTGATCTTAGCTGTGACTTCACCTGTAAGTATGTGTCTGCCTGTACTGGACCCGGCAGTGATCTTAGCCGTGACTTCACCTGTAAGTATGTGTCTGTCTGTACTGGACCCGGCAGTGATCTTAGCCGTGACTTCACCTGTAAGTATGTGTCTGTCTGTACTGGACCCGGCAGTGATCTTAGCCGTGACTTCACCTGTAAGTATGTGTCTGCCTGTACTAGACCCGGCAGTGATCTTAGCTGTGACTTCACCTGTAAGTACGTGTCTGTCTGTACTAGACCTGGGAGTGATCTTAGCTGTGACTTCACCTGTAAGTACGTGTCTGTCTGTACTAGACCTGGCTTTGCTCTTAGCTGTAACTTCACCTGTAAGTACGTGTCTGCCTGTACTAGACATGGCAGTGATCTTAGCTGTGACTTCACCTGTAAGTACGTGTCTGTCTGTACTAGACCTGGCATTGCTCTTAGATGTGACTTTACCTGTAAGTACGTGTCTGTCTGTACTAGACCTGGCAGTGCTCTTAGCTGTGACTTCACCTGTAAGTACGTGTCTGTCTGTACTAGACCTGGCATTGCTCTTAGCTGTGACTTCACCTGTAAGTACGTGTCTGTCTGTACTAGACCTGGCATTGCTCTTACCTGTGACTTCACCTGTAAGTACGTCTCTGTCTGTACTAGACCTGGCAGTGATCTTAGCTGTGACTACACCTGTAAGTATGTGTCTGTCTGTACTAGACCTGGCAGTGATCTTAGCTGTGACTTCACCTGTAAGTACGTGTCTGTCAGTACTAGACCTGGCAGTGATGTTAGCTGTGACTTCACTGTAAGTACGTGTCTCTCTGTACTAGACCTGGCAGTGCTCTTACCTGTGACTTCACCTGTAAGTATGTGTCTGTCTGTACTACACCTGGCAGTGATCTTAGCTGTGACTTCACCTGTAAGTACGTGTCTCTCTGTACTAGACCTGGCAGTGATCTTATCTGTGACTTCACCTGTAAGAACGTGTCTGCCTGTTCTAGACCTGGCAGTAATCTTAGCTGTGACTTCACCTGTAAGTATTTGTCTGTCTGTACTAGACCTGGCAGTGATCTTAGCTGTAACTTCACCTGTAAGTACGTGTCTGCCTGTGCTAGACCTGGCAGTGATCTTAGCTGTGACTTCACCTGTAAGTATGTGTCTGTCTGTGCTAGACCTGGCAGTGATCTTAGCTGTAACTTCACCTGTAAGTACGTGTCTGCCTGTGCTAGACCTGGCAGTGATCTTAGCTGTGACTACACCTGTAAGTATGTGTCTGCCTGTGCTAGACCTGGCAGTGATCTTAGCTGTGACTTCACCTGTAATTATGTGTCTGCCTGTGCTAGACCTGGCAGTGATCTTAGCTGTGACTTCACCTGTGTCTGCCTGTACTAGACCCGGCAGTGATCTTAGCCGTGACTTCACCTGTAAGTATGTGTCTGCCTGTACTGGACCCGGCAGTGATCTTAGCCGTGACTTCACCTGTAAGTATGTGTCTGTCTGTACTGGACCCGGCAGTGATCTTAGCCGTGACTTCACCTGTAAGTATGTGTCTGTCTATACTGGACCCGGCAGTGATCTTAGCCGTGACTTCACCTGTAAGTATGTGTCTGCCTGTACTAGACCTGGCAGTGATCTTAGCTGTGACTTCACCTGTATGTACGTGTCTGTCTGTACTAGACCTGGGAGTGATCTTAGCTGTGACTTCACCTGTAAGTACGTGTCTGTCTGTACTAGACCTGGCTTTGCTCTTAGCTGTAACTTCACCTGTAAGTACGTGTCTGTATGTACTAGACCTGGCAGTGATTTTAGCTGTGACTTCACCTGTAAGTACGTGTCTGTCTGTACTCTGTACTAGACCTGGCATTGCTCTTAGCTGTGACTTCACCTGTAAGTACGTGTCTGTCTGTACTAGACCTGGCAGTGATCTTAGCTGTGACTTCACCTGTAAGTACGTGTCTGCCTGTACTAGACCTGGCATTGCTCTTAGCTGTGACTTCACCTGTAAGTACGTGTCTGTCTGTACTAGACCTGGCATTGCTCTTAGCTGTGACTTCACCTGTAAGTACGTCTCTGTCTGTACTAGACCTGGCATTGCTCTTAGCTGTGACTTCACCTGTAAGTACGTGTCTGTCTGTACTAGACCTGGCAGTGATCTTAGCTGTGACTTCACCTGTAAGTGCGTGTCTGCCTGTACTAGACCTGGCAGTGATCTTAGCTGTGACTTCACCTGTAAGTACGTGTCTGTCTGTACTAGACCTGGCAGTGATCTCAGCTGTGACTTCACCTGTAAGTACGTGTCTGTCTGTACTAGACCTGGCAGTGGTCTTAGCTGTGACTTCACCTGTAAGTACGTGTCTGTCTGTACTAGGCCTGGCAGTGATCTTAGCTGTGACTTCACCTGTAAGTATGTGTCTGTCTGTACTAGACCTGGCAGTGATCTTAGCTGTGACTACACCTGTAAGTATGTGTCTGTCTGTACTAGACCTGGCAGTGATCTTAGCTGTGACTTCACCTGTAAGTATGTGTCTGTCTGTACTAGACCTGGCAGTGATCTTAGCTGTGACTTCACCTGTAAGTATGTGTCTGCCTGTACTAGACCTGGCAGTGATCTTAGCTGTGACTTCACCTGTAAGTATGTGTCTGCCTGTGCTAGACCTGGCAGTGATCTTAGCTGTGACTTCACCTGTAAGTACGTGTCTGCCTGTACTGGACCTGGCAGTGATCTTATCTGTGACTTCACCTGTAAGTACGTGTCTGCCTGTTCTAGACCTGGCAGTGATCTTAGCTGTGACTTCACCTGTAAGTATGTGTCTGCCTGTGCTAGACCTGGCAGTGATCTTAGCTGTGACTTCACCTGTAAGTATGTGTCTGCCAGTACTAGACCTGGCAGTGATCTTAGCTGTGACTTCACCTGTAAGTATGTGTCTGCCTGTGCTAGACCTGGCAGTGATCTTAGCTGTGACTTCACCTGTAAGTATGTGTCTGCCTGTGCTAGACCTGGCAGTGATCTTAGCTGTGACTTCACCTGTAAGTATGTGTCTGCCTGTACTAGACCTGGCAGTGATCTTAGCTGTGACTTCACCTGTAAGTATGTGTCTGCCTGTTCTAGACCCGGCAGTGATCTTAGCCGTGACTTCACCTGTAAGTATGTGTCTGCCTGTACTGGACCCGGCAGTGATTTTATCCGTGACTTCACCTGTAAGTATGTGTCTGTCTGTACTGGACCCGGCAGTGATCTTAGCTGTGACTTCACCTGTAAGTATGTGTCTGTCTGTACTGGACCCGGCAGTGATCTTAGCCGTGACTTCACCTGTAAGTATGTGTCTGCCTGTACTAGACCCGGCAGTGATCTTAGCTGTGACTTCACCTGTAAGTACGTGTCTGTCTGTACTAGACCTGGGAGTGATCTTAGCTGTGACTTCACCTGTAAGTACGTGTCTGTCTGTACTAGACCTGGCTTTGCTCTTAGCTGTAACTTCACCTGTAAGTACGTGTCTGCCTGTACTAGACATGGCAGTGATCTTAGCTGTGACTTCACCTGTAAGTACGTGTCTGTCTGTACTAGACCTGGCATTGCTCTTAGATGTGACTTCACCTGTAAGTACGTGTCTGTCTGTACTAGACCTGGCAGTGCTCTTAGCTGTGACTTCACCTGTAAGTACGTGTCTGTCTGTACTAGACCTGGCATTGCTCTTAGCTGTGACTTCACCTGTAAGTACGTGTCTGTCTGTACTAGACCTGGCATTGCTCTTACCTGTGACTTCAACTGTAAGTACGTCTCTGTCTGTACTAGACCTGGCAGTGATCTTAGCTGTGACTACACCTGTAAGTATGTGTCTGTCTGTACTAGACCTGGCAGTGATCTTAGCTGTGACTTCATCTGTAAGTACGTGTCTGTCAGTACTAGACCTGGCAGTGATCTTAGCTGTGACTTCACCTGTAAGTATGTGTCTGTCTGTACTAGACCTGGCAGTGATCTTAGCTGTGACTTCACCTGTAAGTACGTCTCTGTCTGTACTAGACCTGGCATTGCTCTTAGCTGTGACTTCACCTGTAAGTACGTGTCTCTCTGTACTAGACCTGGCAGTGATCTTAGCTGTGACTTCACCTGTAAGTATGTGTCTGCCTGTGCTAGACCTGGCAGTGATCTTAGCTGTGACTTCACCTGTAAGTATGTGTCTGCCTGTACTAGACCTGGCAGTGATCTTAGCTGTGACTTCACCTGTAAGTATGTGTCTGCCTGTGCTAGACCTGGCAGTGATCTTAGCTGTGACTTCACCTGTAAGTATGTGTCTGCCTGTGCTAGACCTGGCAGTGATCTTAGCTGTGACTTCACCTGTAAGTACGTGTCTGCCTGTACTGGACCTGGCAGTGATCTTATCTGTGACTTCACCTGTAAGTACGTGTCTGCCTGTTCTAGACCTGGCAGTGATCTTAGCTGTGACTTCACCTGTAAGTATGTGTCTGCCAGTACTAGACCTGGCAGTGATCTTAGCTGTGACTTCACCTGTAAGTATGTGTCTGCCTGTGCTAGACCTGGCAGTGATCTTAGCTGTGACTTCACCTGTAAGTATGTGTCTGCCTGTGCTAGACCTGGCAGTGATCTTAGCTGTGACTTCACCTGTAAGTATGTGTCTGCCTGTACTAGACCTGGCAGTGATCTTAGCTGTGACTTCACCTGTGTCTGCCTGTACTAGACCCTGCAGTGATTTTAGCCGTGACTTCACCTGTAAGTATGTGTCTGCCTGTACTGGACCCGGCAGTGATCTTAGCCGTGACTTCACCTGTAAGTATGTGTCTGTCTGTACTGGACCCGGCAGTGATCTTAGCCGTGACTTCACCTGTAAGTATGTGTCTGTCTGTACTGGACCCGGCAGTGATCTTAGCCGTGACTTCACCTGTAAGTATGTGTCTGCCTGTACTAGACCCGGCAGTGATCTTAGCTGTGACTTCACCTGTAAGTACGTGTCTGTCTGTACTAGACCTGGGAGTGATCTTAGCTGTGACTTCACCTGTAAGTACGTGTCTGTCTGTACTAGACCTGGCTTTGCTCTTAGCTGTAACTTCACCTGTAAGTACGTGTCTGCCTGTACTAGACATGGCAGTGATCTTAGCTGTGACTTCACCTGTAAGTACGTGTCTGTCTGTACTAGACCTGGCATTGCTCTTAGATGTGACTTCACCTGTAAGTACGTGTCTGTCTGTACTAGACCTGGCAGTGCTCTTAGCTGTGACTTCACCTGTAAGTACGTGTCTGTCTGTACTAGACCTGGCATTGCTCTTAGCTGTGACTTCACCTGTAAGTACGTGTCTGTCTGTACTAGACCTGGCATTGCTCTTACCTGTGACTTCACCTGTAAGTACGTCTCTGTCTGTACTAGACCTGGCAGTGATCTTAGCTGTGACTACACCTGTAAGTATGTGTCTGTCTGTACTAGACCTGGCAGTGATCTTAGCTGTGACTTCACCTGTAAGTACGTGTCTGTCAGTACTAGACCTGGCAGTGATGTTAGCTGTGACTTCACTGTAAGTACGTGTCTCTCTGTACTAGACCTGGCAGTGCTCTTACCTGTGACTTCACCTGTAAGTATGTGTCTGTCTGTACTACACCTGGCAGTGATCTTAGCTGTGACTTCACCTGTAAGTACGTGTCTCTCTGTACTAGACCTGGCAGTGATCTTATCTGTGACTTCACCTGTAAGAACGTGTCTGCCTGTTCTAGACCTGGCAGTAATCTTAGCTGTGACTTCACCTGTAAGTATTTGTCTGTCTGTACTAGACCTGGCAGTGATCTTAGCTGTAACTTCTCCTGTAAGTATGTGTCTGCCTGTGCTAGACCTGGCAGTGATCTTAGCTGTGACTTCACCTGTAAGTATGTGTCTGTCTGTGCTAGACCTGGCAGTGATCTTAGCTGTGACTACACCTGTAAGTATGTGTCTGCCTGTGCTAGACCTGGCAGTGATCTTAGCTGTGGCTTCACCTGTAATTATGTGTCTGCCTGTGCTAGACCTGGCAGTGATCTTAGCTGTGACTTCACCTGTGTCTGCCTGTACTAGACCCGGCAGTGATCTTAGCCGTGACTTCACCTGTAAGTATGTGTCTGCCTGTACTGGACCCGGCAGTGATCTTAGCCGTGACTTCACCTGTAAGTATGTGTCTGTCTGTACTGGACCCGGCAGTGATCTTAGCCGTGACTTCACCTGTAAGTATGTGTCTGTCTATACTGGACCCGGCAGTGATCTTAGCCGTGACTTCACCTGTAAGTATGTGTCTGCCTGTACTAGACCTGGCAGTGATCTTAGCTGTGACTTCACCTGTATGTACGTGTCTGTCTGTACTAGACCTGGGAGTGATCTTAGCTGTGACTTCACCTGTAAGAACGTGTCTGTCTGTACTAGACCTGGCTTTGCTCTTAGCTGTAACTTCACCTGTAAGTACGTGTCTGCCTGTACTAGAGCTGGCAGTGATCTTAGCTGTGACTTCACCTGTAAGTACGTGTCTGTCTGTACTCTGTACTAGACCTGGCATTGCTCTTAGCTGTGACTTCACCTGTAAGTACGTGTCTGTCTGTACTAGAACTGGCAGTGCTCTTAGCTGTGACTTCACCTGTAAGTACGTGTCTGTCTGTACTAGACCTGGCATTGCTCTTAGCTGTGACTTCACCTGTAAGTACGTCTCTGTCTGTACTAGACCTGGCATTGCTCTTAGCTGTGACTTCACCTGTAAGTACGTGTCTGTCTGTACTAGACCTGGCAGTGATCTTAGCTGTGACTTCACCTGTAAGTACGATTCTGTCTGTACAAGACCTGGCAGTGATCTTAGCTGTGACTTCACCTGTAAGTGTGTGTCTGCCTGTACTAGACCTGGCAGTGATCTTAGCTGTGACTTCACCTGTAAGTACGTGTCTGTCTGTACTAGACCTGGCAGTGATCTTAGCTGTGACTTCACCTGTAAGTACGTGTCTGTCTGTACTAGACCTGGCAGTGGTCTTAGCTGTGACTTCACCTGTAAGTACGTGTCTGTCTGTACTAGACCTGGCAGTGATCTTAGCTGTGACTACACCTGTAAGTATGTGTCTGTCTGTACTAGACCTGGCAGTGATCTTAGCTGTGACTTCACCTGTAAGTACGTGTCTGTCTGTACTAGACCTGGCAGTGCTCTTACCTGTGAATTCACCTGTAAGTATGTGTCTGTCTGTACTACACCTGGCAGTAATCTTAGCTGTGACTTCACCTGTTAGTGTTTGTCTGTCTGTACTAGACCTGGCAGTGATCTTAGCTGTGACTTCACCTGTAAGTACGTGTCTGCCTGTAGTAGACCTGGCAGTGTTCTTATCTGTGACTTCACCTGTAAGTACGTGTCTGCCTGTGCTAGACCTGGCAGTGATCTTAGCTGTGACTTCACCTGTAAGTATGTGTCTGCCAGTACTAGACCTGGCAGTGATCTTAGCTGTGACTTCACCTGTGTCTGCCTGTACTAGACCCGGCAGTGATTTTAGCCGTGACTTCACCTGTAAGTATGTGTCTGCCTGTACTGGACCCGGCAGTGATCTTAGCCGTGACTTCACCTGTAAGTATGTGTCTGCCTGTGCTAGACCTGGCAGTGATCTTAGCTGTGACTTCACCTGTAAGTATGTGTCTGCCTGTGCTAGACCTGGCAGTGATCTTAGCTGTGACTTCACCTGTAAGTATGTGTCTGCCTGTACTAGACCTGGCAGTGATCTTAGCTGTGACTTCACCTGTGTCTGCCTGTACTTGACCCGGCAGTGATCTTAGCCGTGACTTCACCTGTAAGTATGTGTCTGTCTGTACTGGACCCGGCAGTGATCTTAGCCGTGACTTCACCTGTAAGTATGTGTCTGCCTGTACTAGACCTGGCAGTGATCTTAGCTGTGACTTCACCTGTAAGTACGTGTCTGTCTGTATTAGACCTGGGAGTGATCTTAGCTGTGACTTCACCTGTAAGTACGTGTCTGTCTGTACTAGACCTGGCTTTGCTCTTAGCTGTAACTTCACCTGTAAGTACGTGTCTGCCTGTACTAGACATGGCAGTGATCTTAGCTGTGACTTCACCTGTAAGTACGTGTCTGTCTGTACTAGACCTGGCATTGCTCTTAGATGTGACTTCACCTGTAAGTACGTGTCTGTCTGTACTAGACCTGGCAGTGCTCTTAGCTGTGACTTCACCTGTAAGTACGTGTTTGTCTGTACTAGACCTGGCATTGCTCTTAGCTGTGACTTCACCTGTAAGTACGTGTCTGTCTGTACTAGACCTGGCATTGCTCTTAGCTGTGACTTCACCTGTAAGTATGTGTCTGCCTGTACTAGACCTGGCAGTGATCTTAGCTGTGACTTCACCTGTAAGTACGTGTCTGTCTGTACTAGACCTGGCAGTGATCTTAGCTGTGACTTCACCTGTAAGTATGTGTCTGTCTGTACTAGACCTGGCAGTGATGTTAGCTGTGACTTCACTGTAAGTACGTGTCTCTCTGTACTAGACCTGGCAGTGCTCTTACCTGTGACTTCACCTGTAAGTATGTGTCTGTCTGTACTACACCTGGCAGTGATCTTAGCTGTGACTTCACCTGTAAGTACGTGTCTCTCTGTACTAGACCTGGCAGTGATCTTATCTGTGACTTCACCTGTAAGTACGTGTCTGCCTGTTCTAGACCTGGCAGTAATCTTAGCTGTGACTTCACCAGTAAGTATTTGTCTATCTGTACTAGACCTGGCAGTGATCTTAGCTGTGACTACACCTGTAAGTATGTGTCTGTCTGTACTAGACCTGGCAGTGATCTTAGCTGTGACTTCACCTGTAAGTACGTGTCTGTCAGTACTAGACCTGGCAGTGATGTTAGCTGTGACTTCACTGTAAGTACGTGTCTCTCTGTACTAGACCTGGCAGTGCTCTTACCTGTGACTTCACCTGTAAGTATGTGTCTGTCTGTACTACACCTGGCAGTGATCTTAGCTGTGACTTCACCTGTAAGTACGTGTCTCTCTGTACTAGACCTGGCAGTGATCTTATCTGTGACTTCACCTGTAAGAACGTGTCTGCCTGTTCTAGACCTGGCAGTAATCTTAGCTGTGACTTCACCTGTAAGTATTTGTCTGTCTGTACTAGACCTGGCAGTGATCTTAGCTGTAACTTCTCCTGTAAGTATGTGTCTGCCTGTGCTAGACCTGGCAGTGATCTTAGCTGTGACTTCACCTGTAAGTATGTGTCTGTCTGTGCTAGACCTGGCAGTGATCTTAGCTGTGACTACACCTGTAAGTATGTGTCTGCCTGTGCTAGACCTGGCAGTGATCTTAGCTGTGGCTTCACCTGTAATTATGTGTCTGCCTGTGCTAGACCTGGCAGTGATCTTAGCTGTGACTTCACCTGTGTCTGCCTGTACTAGACCCGGCAGTGATCTTAGCCGTGACTTCACCTGTAAGTATGTGTCTGCCTGTACTGGACCCGGCAGTGATCTTAGCCGTGACTTCACCTGTAAGTATGTGTCTGTCTGTACTGGACCCGGCAGTGATCTTAGCCGTGACTTCACCTGTAAGTATGTGTCTGTCTATACTGGACCCGGCAGTGATCTTAGCCGTGACTTCACCTGTAAGTATGTGTCTGCCTGTACTAGACCTGGCAGTGATCTTAGCTGTGACTTCACCTGTATGTACGTGTCTGTCTGTACTAGACCTGGGAGTGATCTTAGCTGTGACTTCACCTGTAAGAACGTGTCTGTCTGTACTAGACCTGGCTTTGCTCTTAGCTGTAACTTCACCTGTAAGTACGTGTCTGCCTGTACTAGAGCTGGCAGTGATCTTAGCTGTGACTTCACCTGTAAGTACGTGTCTGTCTGTACTCTGTACTAGACCTGGCATTGCTCTTAGCTGTGACTTCACCTGTAAGTACGTGTCTGTCTGTACTAGAACTGGCAGTGCTCTTAGCTGTGACTTCACCTGTAAGTACGTGTCTGTCTGTACTAGACCTGGCATTGCTCTTAGCTGTGACTTCACCTGTAAGTACGTCTCTGTCTGTACTAGACCTGGCATTGCTCTTAGCTGTGACTTCACCTGTAAGTACGTGTCTGTCTGTACTAGACCTGGCAGTGATCTTAGCTGTGACTTCACCTGTAAGTACGATTCTGTCTGTACAAGACCTGGCAGTGATCTTAGCTGTGACTTCACCTGTAAGTGTGTGTCTGCCTGTACTAGACCTGGCAGTGATCTTAGCTGTGACTTCACCTGTAAGTACGTGTCTGTCTGTACTAGACCTGGCAGTGATCTTAGCTGTGACTTCACCTGTAAGTACGTGTCTGTCTGTACTAGACCTGGCAGTGGTCTTAGCTGTGACTTCACCTGTAAGTACGTGTCTGTCTGTACTAGACCTGGCAGTGATCTTAGCTGTGACTACACCTGTAAGTATGTGTCTGTCTGTACTAGACCTGGCAGTGATCTTAGCTGTGACTTCACCTGTAAGTACGTGTCTGTCTGTACTAGACCTGGCAGTGCTCTTACCTGTGAATTCACCTGTAAGTATGTGTCTGTCTGTACTACACCTGGCAGTAATCTTAGCTGTGACTTCACCTGTTAGTGTTTGTCTGTCTGTACTAGACCTGGCAGTGATCTTAGCTGTGACTTCACCTGTAAGTACGTGTCTGCCTGTAGTAGACCTGGCAGTGTTCTTATCTGTGACTTCACCTGTAAGTACGTGTCTGCCTGTGCTAGACCTGGCAGTGATCTTAGCTGTGACTTCACCTGTAAGTATGTGTCTGCCAGTACTAGACCTGGCAGTGATCTTAGCTGTGACTTCACCTGTGTCTGCCTGTACTAGACCCGGCAGTGATTTTAGCCGTGACTTCACCTGTAAGTATGTGTCTGCCTGTACTGGACCCGGCAGTGATCTTAGCCGTGACTTCACCTGTAAGTATGTGTCTGCCTGTGCTAGACCTGGCAGTGATCTTAGCTGTGACTTCACCTGTAAGTATGTGTCTGCCTGTGCTAGACCTGGCAGTGATCTTAGCTGTGACTTCACCTGTAAGTATGTGTCTGCCTGTACTAGACCTGGCAGTGATCTTAGCTGTGACTTCACCTGTGTCTGCCTGTACTTGACCCGGCAGTGATCTTAGCCGTGACTTCACCTGTAAGTATGTGTCTGTCTGTACTGGACCCGGCAGTGATCTTAGCCGTGACTTCACCTGTAAGTATGTGTCTGCCTGTACTAGACCTGGCAGTGATCTTAGCTGTGACTTCACCTGTAAGTACGTGTCTGTCTGTATTAGACCTGGGAGTGATCTTAGCTGTGACTTCACCTGTAAGTACGTGTCTGTCTGTACTAGACCTGGCTTTGCTCTTAGCTGTAACTTCACCTGTAAGTACGTGTCTGCCTGTACTAGACATGGCAGTGATCTTAGCTGTGACTTCACCTGTAAGTACGTGTCTGTCTGTACTAGACCTGGCATTGCTCTTAGATGTGACTTCACCTGTAAGTACGTGTCTGTCTGTACTAGACCTGGCAGTGCTCTTAGCTGTGACTTCACCTGTAAGTACGTGTTTGTCTGTACTAGACCTGGCATTGCTCTTAGCTGTGACTTCACCTGTAAGTACGTGTCTGTCTGTACTAGACCTGGCATTGCTCTTAGCTGTGACTTCACCTGTAAGTATGTGTCTGCCTGTACTAGACCTGGCAGTGATCTTAGCTGTGACTTCACCTGTAAGTACGTGTCTGTCTGTACTAGACCTGGCAGTGATCTTAGCTGTGACTTCACCTGTAAGTATGTGTCTGTCTGTACTAGACCTGGCAGTGATGTTAGCTGTGACTTCACTGTAAGTACGTGTCTCTCTGTACTAGACCTGGCAGTGCTCTTACCTGTGACTTCACCTGTAAGTATGTGTCTGTCTGTACTACACCTGGCAGTGATCTTAGCTGTGACTTCACCTGTAAGTACGTGTCTCTCTGTACTAGACCTGGCAGTGATCTTATCTGTGACTTCACCTGTAAGTACGTGTCTGCCTGTTCTAGACCTGGCAGTAATCTTAGCTGTGACTTCACCAGTAAGTATTTGTCTATCTGTACTAGACCTGGCAGTAATCTTAGCTGTAACTTCACCTGTAAGTATGTGTCTGCCTGTATTAGACCTGGCAGTGATCTTAGCTGTGACTTCACCTGTAAGTATGTGTCTGCCTGTGCTAGACCTGGCAGTGATCTTAGCTGTGACTTCACCTGTAATTATGTGTCTGCCTGTGCTAGACCTGGCAGTGATCTTAGCTGTGACTTCACCTGTGTCTGCCTGTACTAGACCCGGCAGTGATCTTAGCCGTGACTTCACCTGTAAGTATGTGTCTGCCTGTACTGGACCCGGCAGTGATCTTAGCCGTGACTTCACCTGTAAGTATGTGTCTGTCTGTACTGGACCTGGCAGTGATCTTAGCCGTGACTTCACCTGTAAGTATGTGTCTGCCTGTACTAGACCTAGCAGTGATCTTAGCTGTGACTTCACCTGTATGTACGTTTCTGTCTGTACTAGACCTGGGAGTGATCTTAGCTGTGACTTCACCTGTAAGTACGTGTCTGTCTGTACTAGACCTGGCTTTGCTCTTAGCTGTAACTTCACCTGTAAGTACGTGTCTGCCTGTACTAGACCTGGCAGTGATCTTAGCTGTGACTTCACCTGTAAGTACGTGTCTGTCTGTACTAGACCTGGCATTGCTCTTAGCTGTGACTTCACCTGTAAGTACGTGTCTGTCTGTACTAGACCTGGCATTGCTCTTAGCTGTGACTTCACCTGTAAGTACGTGTCTGTCTGTACTAGACCTGGTATTGCTCTTAGCTGTGACTTCACCTGTAAGTATGTCTCTGTCTGTACTAGACCTGGCATTGCTCTTAGCTGTGACTTCACCTGTAAGTACGTGTCTGTCTGTACTAGACCTGGCAGTGATCTTAGCTGTGACTTCACCTGTAAGTACGTTTCTGTCTGTACTAGACCTGGCAGTGATCTTAGCTGTGACTTCACCTGTAAGTATGTGTCTGCCTGTACTAGACCTGGCAGTGATCTTAGCTGTGACTTCACCTGTAAGTACGTGTCTGCCTGTACTAGACCTGGCAGTGATCTTAGCTGTGACTTCACCTGTAAGTACGTGTCTGTCTGACTCTGTATTAGACCTGGCAGTGATCTTAGCTGTGACTTCACCTGTGTCTGTCTGTACTAGACCTGGCAGTGATCTTAGCTGTGACTACACCTGTAAGTATGTGTCTGTCTGTACTAGACCTGGCAGTGATCTTAGCTGTGACTTCACCTGTAAGTACGTGTCTGTCTGTACTAGACCTGGCAGTGATGTTAGCTGTGACTTCACTGTAAGTACGTGTCTCTCTGTACTAGACCTGGCAGTGCTCTTACCTGTGACTTCACCTGTAAGTATGTGTCTGTCTGTACTACACCTGGCAGTGATCTTAGCTGTGACTTCACCTGTAAGTACGTGTCTCTCTGTACTAGACCTGGCAGTGATCTTATCTGTGACTTCACCTGTAAGTACGTGTCTGCCTGTTCTAGACCTGGCAGTAATGTTAGCTGTGACTTCACCTGTAAGTATTTGTCTGTCTGTACTAGACCTGGCAGTAATCTTAGCTGTAACTTCACCTGTAAGTATGTGTCTGCCTGTGCTAGACCTGGCAGTGATCTTAGCTGTGACTTCACCTGTAAGTATGTGTCTGCCTGTACTAGACCTGGCAGTGATCTTAGCTGTGACTTCACCTGTAAGTATGTGTCTGCCTGTGCTAGACCTGGCAGTGATCTTAGCTGTGACTTCACCTGTAATTATGTGTCTGCCTGTGCTAGACCTGGCAGTGATCTTAGCTGTGACTTCACCTGTGTCTGCCTGTACTAGACCCGGCAGTGATCTTAGCCGTGACTTCACCTGTAAGTATGTGTCTGCCTCTACTGGACCCGGCAGTGATCTTAGCCGTGACTTCACCTGTAAGTATGTGTCTGTCTGTACTGGACCTGGCAGTGATCTTAGCCGTGTCTTCACCTGTAAGTATGTGTCTGCCTGTACTAGACCTAGCAGTGATCTTAGCTGTGACATCACCTGTATGTACGTGTCTGTCTGTACTAGACCTGGGAGTGATCTTAGCTGTGACTTCACCTGTAAGTACGTGTCTGTCTGTACTAGACCTGGCTTTGCTCTTAGCTGTAACTTCACCTGTAAGTACGTGTCTGCCTGTACTAGACCTGGCAGTGATCTTAGCTGTGACTTCACCTGTAAGTACGTGTCTGTCTGTACTAGACCTGGCATTGCTCTTAGCTGTGACTTCACCTGTAAGTACGTGTCTGTCTGTACTAGACCTGGCATTGCTCTTAGCTGTGACTTCACCTGTAAGTACGTGTCTGTCTGTACTAGACCTGGTATTGCTCTTAGCTGTGACTTCACCTGTAAGTATGTCTCTGTCTGTACTAGACCTGGCATTGCTCTTAGCTGTGACTTCACCTGTAAGTACGTGTCTGTCTGTACTAGACCTGGCAGTGATCTTAGCTGTGACTTCACCTGTAAGTACGTTTCTGTCTGTACAAGACCTGGCAGTGATCTTAGCTGTGACTTCACCTGTAAGTGCGTGTCTGCCTGTACTAGACCTGGCAGTGATCTTAGCTGTGACTTCACCTGTTAGTATTTGTCTGTCTGTACTAGACCTGGCAGTGATCTTAGCTGTAACTTCACCTGTAAGTATGTGTCTGCCTGTGCTAGACCTGGCAGTGATCTTAGCTGTGACTTCACCTGTAAGTTTGTGTCTGCCTGTACTAGACCTGGCAGTGATCTTAGCTGTGACTTCACCTGTAAGTATGTGTCTGCCTGTGCTAGACCTGGCAGTGATCTTAGCTGTGACTTCACCTGTAAGTATGTGTCTGCCTGTGCTACACCTGGCAGTGATCTTAGCTGTGACTTCACCTGTGTCTGCCTGTACTAGACCCGGCAGTGATCTTAGCCGTGACTTCACCTGTAAGTATGTGTATGCCTGTACTGGACCCGGCAGTGATCTTAGCCGTGACTTCACCTGTAAGTATGTGTCTGTCTGTTCTGGACCCGGCAGTGATCTTAGCTGTGACTTCACCTGTAAGTATGTGTCTGCCTGTACTAGACCTAGCAGTGATCTTAGCTGTGACTTCACCTGTATGTACGTGTCTGTCTGTACTAGACCTGGGAGTGATCTTAGCTCTGACTTCACCTGTAAGTACGTGTCTGTCTGTACTAGACCTGGCTTTGCTCTTAGCTGTGACTTCACCTGTAAGTACGTGTCTGTCTGTACTAGACCTGGCAGTGATCTTAGCTGTGACTTCACCTGTAAGTACGTGTCTGTCTGTACTAGACCTGGCAGTGGTCTTAGCTGTGACTTCACCTGTAAGTACGTGTCTGTCTGTACTAGACCTGGCAGTGATCTTAGCTGTGACTTCACCTGTAAGTATGTGTCTGTCTGTACTAGACCTGGCAGTGATCTTAGCTGTGACTACACCTATTAGTATGTGTCTGTCTGTACTAGACCTGGCAGTGATCTTAGCTGTGACTTCACCTGTAAGTACGTGTCTGCCTGTAGTAGACCTGGCAGTGATCTTATCTGTGACTTCACCTGTAAGTACGTGTCTGCCTGTTCTAGACCTGGCAGTGATCTTAGCTGTGACTTCACCTGTAAGTATGTGTCTGCCTGTGCTAGACCTGGCAGTGATCTTAGCTGTGACTTCACCTGTAAGTATGTGTCTGCCAGTACTAGACCTGGCAGTGATCTTAGCTGTGACTTCACCTGTAAGTATGTGTCTGCCTGTGCTAGACCTGGCAGTGATCTTAGCTGTGACTTCACCTGTAAGTATGTGTCTGCCTGTGCTAGACCTGGCAGTGATCTTAGCTGTGACTTCACCTGTAAGTATGTGTCTGCCTGTACTAGACCTGGCAGTGATCTTAGCTGTGACTTCACCTGTGTCTGCCTGTACTTGACCCGGCAGTGATCTTAGCCGTGACTTCACCTGTAAGTATGTGTCTGTCTGTACTGGACCCGGCAGTGATCTTAGCCGTGACTTCACCTGTAAGTATGTGTCTGCCTGTACTAGACCTGGCAGTGATCTTAGCTGTGACTTCACCTGTAAGTACGTGTCTGTCTGTATTAGACCTGGGAGTGATCTTAGCTGTGACTTCACCTGTAAGTACGTGTCTGTCTGTACTAGACCTGGCTTTGCTCTTATCTGTAACTTCACCTGTAAGTACGTGTCTGCCTGTACTAGACATGGCAGTGATCTTAGCTGTGACTTCACCTGTAAGTACGTGTCTGTCTGTACTAGACCTGGCATTGCTCTTAGATGTGACTTCACCTGTAAGTACGTGTCTGTCTGTACTAGACCTGGCAGTGCTCTTAGCTGTGACTTCACCTGTAAGTACGTGTTTGTCTGTACTAGACCTGGCATTGCTCTTAGCTGTGACTTCACCTGTAAGTACGTGTCTGTCTGTACTAGACCTGGCATTGCTCTTAGCTGTGACTTCACCTGTAAGTACGTCTCTGTCTGTACTAGACCTGGCAGTGATCTTAGCTGTGACTTCACCTGTAAGTGCGTGTCTGCCTGTACTAGACCTGGCAGTGATCTTAGCTGTGACTTCACCTGTAAGTACGTGTCTGTCTGTACTAGACCTGGCAGTGATCTTAGCTGTGACTTCACCTGTAAGTATGTGTCTGTCTGTACTAGACCTGGCAGTGATGTTAGCTGTGACTTCACTGTAAGTACGTGTCTCTCTGTACTAGACCTGGCAGTGCTCTTACCTGTGACTTCACCTGTAAGTATGTGTCTGTCTGTACTACACCTGGCAGTGATCTTAGCTGTGACTTCACCTGTAAGTACGTGTCTGTCTGTACTAGACCTGGCATTGCTCTTAGCTGTGACTTCACCTGTAAGTACGTGTCTGTCTGTACTAGACCTGGCATTGCTCTTAGCTGTGACTTCACCTGTAAGTACGTGTCTGTCTGTACTAGACCTGGTATTGCTCTTAGCTGTGACTTCACCTGTAAGTATGTCTCTGTCTGTACTAGACCTGGCATTGCTCTTAGCTGTGACTTCACCTGTAAGTACGTGTCTGTCTGTACTAGACCTGGCAGTGATCTTAGCTGTGACTTCACCTGTAAGTACGTTTCTGTCTGTACAAGACCTGGCAGTGATCTTAGCTGTGACTTCACCTGTAAGTGCGTGTCTGCCTGTACTAGACCTGGCAGTGATCTTAGCTGTGACTTCACCTGTAAGTACGTGTCTGCCTGTACTAGACCTGGCAGTGATCTTAGCTGTGACTTCACCTGTAAGTACGTGTCTGTCTGACTCTGTACTAGACCTGGCAGTGATCTTAGCTGTGACTTCACCTGTGTCTGTCTGTACTAGACCTGGCAGTGATCTTAGCTGTGACTACACCTGTAAGTATGTGTCTGTCTGTACTAGACCTGGCAGTGATCTTAGCTGTGACTTCACCTGTAAGTACGTGTCTGTCTGTACTAGACCTGGCAGTGATGTTAGCTGTGACTTCACTGTAAGTACGTGTCTCTCTGTACTAGACCTGGCAGTGCTCTTACCTGTGACTTCACCTGTAAGTATGTGTCTGTCTGTACTACACCTGGCAGTGATCTTAGCTGTGACTTCACCTGTAAGTACGTGTCTCTCTGTACTAGACCTGGCAGTGATCTTATCTGTGACTTCACCTGTAAGTACGTGTCTGCCTGTTCTAGACCTGGCAGTAATGTTAGCTGTGACTTCACCTGTAAGTATTTGTCTGTCTGTACTAGACCTGGCAGTAATCTTAGCTGTAACTTCACCTGTAAGTATGTGTCTGCCTGTGCTAGACCTGGCAGTGATCTTAGCTGTGACTTCACCTGTAAGTATGTGTCTGCCTGTACTAGACCTGGCAGTGATCTTAGCTGTGACTTCACCTGTAAGTATGTGTCTGCCTGTGCTAGACCTGGCACTGATCTTAGCTGTGACTTCACCTGTAATTATGTGTCTGCCTGTGCTAGACCTGGCAGTGATCTTAGCTGTGACTTCACCTGTGTCTGCCTGTACTAGACCCGGCAGTGATCTTAGCCGTGACTTCACCTGTAAGTATGTGTCTGCCTGTACTGGACCCGGCAGTGATCTTAGCCGTGACTTCACCTGTAAGTATGTGTCTGCCTCTACTGGACCCGGCAGTGATCTTAGCCGTGACTTCACCTGTAAGTATGTGTCTGTCTGTACTGGACCTGGCAGTGATCTTAGCCGTGTCTTCACCTGTAAGTATGTGTCTGCCTGTACTAGACCTAGCAGTGATCTTAGCTGTGACATCACCTGTATGTACGTGTCTGTCTGTACTAGACCTGGGAGTGATCTTAGCTGTGACTTCACCTGTAAGTACGTGTCTGTCTGTACTAGACCTGGCTTTGCTCTTAGCTGTAACTTCACCTGTAAGTACGTGTCTGCCTGTACTAGACCTGGCAGTGATCTTAGCTGTGACTTCACCTGTAAGTACGTGTCTGTCTGTACTAGACCTGGCATTGCTCTTAGCTGTGACTTCACCTGTAAGTACGTGTCTGTCTGTACTAGACCTGGCATTGCTCTTAGCTGTGACTTCACCTGTAAGTACGTGTCTGTCTGTACTAGACCTGGTATTGCTCTTAGCTGTGACTTCACCTGTAAGTATGTCTCTGTCTGTACTAGACCTGGCATTGCTCTTAGCTGTGACTTCACCTGTAAGTACGTGTCTGTCTGTACTAGACCTGGCAGTGATCTTAGCTGTGACTTCACCTGTAAGTACGTTTCTGTCTGTACAAGACCTGGCAGTGATCTTAGCTGTGACTTCACCTGTAAGTGCGTGTCTGCCTGTACTAGACCTGGCAGTGATCTTAGCTGTGACTTCACCTGTTAGTATTTGTCTGTCTGTACTAGACCTGGCAGTGATCTTAGCTGTAACTTCACCTGTAAGTATGTGTCTGCCTGTGCTAGACCTGGCAGTGATCTTAGCTGTGACTTCACCTGTAAGTTTGTGTCTGCCTGTACTAGACCTGGCAGTGATCTTAGCTGTGACTTCACCTGTAAGTATGTGTCTGCCTGTGCTAGACCTGGCAGTGATCTTAGCTGTGACTTCACCTGTAAGTATGTGTCTGCCTGTGCTACACCTGGCAGTGATCTTAGCTGTGACTTCACCTGTGTCTGCCTGTACTAGACCCGGCAGTGATCTTAGCCGTGACTTCACCTGTAAGTATGTGTCTGCCTGTACTGGACCCGGCAGTGATCTTAGCCGTGACTTCACCTGTAAGTATGTGTCTGTCTGTTCTGGACCCGGCAGTGATCTTAGCTGTGACTTCACCTGTAAGTATGTGTCTGCCTGTACTAGACCTAGCAGTGATCTTAGCTGTGACTTCACCTGTATGTACGTGTCTGTCTGTACTAGACCTGGGAGTGATCTTAGCTCTGACTTCACCTGTAAGTACGTGTCTGTCTGTACTAGACCTGGCTTTGCTCTTAGCTGTGACTTCACCTGTAAGTACGTGTCTGTCTGTACTAGACCTGGCAGTGATCTTAGCTGTGACTTCACCTGTAAGTACGTGTCTGTCTGTACTAGACCTGGCAGTGGTCTTAGCTGTGACTTCACCTGTAAGTACGTGTCTGTCTGTACTAGACCTGGCAGTGATCTTAGCTGTGACTTCACCTGTAAGTATGTGTCTGTCTGTACTAGACCTGGCAGTGATCTTAGCTGTGACTACACCTGTTAGTATGTGTCTGTCTGTACTAGACCTGGCAGTGATCTTAGCTGTGACTTCACCTGTAAGTACGTGTCTGTCTGTACTAGACCTGGCAGTGATCTTATCTGTGACTTCACCTGTTAGTGTTTGTCTGTATGTACTAGACCTGGCAGTGATCTTAGCTGTGACTTCACCTGTAAGTACGTGTCTGCCTGTAGTAGACCTGGCAGTGATCTTATCTGTGACTTCACCTGTAAGTACGTGTCTGCCTGTTCTAGACCTGGCAGTGATCTTAGCTGTGACTTCACCTGTAAGTATGTGTCTGCCTGTGCTAGACCTGGCAGTGATCTTAGCTGTGACTTCACCTGTAAGTATGTGTCTGCCAGTACTAGACCTGGCAGTGATCTTAGCTGTGACTTCACCTGTAAGTATGTGTCTGCCTGTGCTAGACCTGGCAGTGATCTTAGCTGTGACTTCACCTGTAAGTATGTGTCTGCCTGTGCTAGACCTGGCAGTGATCTTAGCTGTGACTTCACCTGTAAGTATGTGTCTGCCTGTACTAGACCTGGCAGTGATCTTAGCTGTGACTTCACCTGTGTCTGCCTGTACTAGACCCGGCAGTGATTTTAGCCGTGACTTCACCTGTAAGTATGTGTCTGCCTGTACTGGACCCGGCAGTGATCTTAGCCGTGACTTCACCTGTAAGTATGTGTCTGCCTGTGCTAGACCTGGCAGTGATCTTAGCTGTGACTTCACCTGTAAGTATGTGTCTGCCTGTGCTAGACCTGGCAGTGATCTTAGCTGTGACTTCACCTGTAAGTATGTGTCTGCCTGTACTAGACCTGGCAGTGATCTTAGCTGTGACTTCACCTGTGTCTGCCTGTACTTGACCCGGCAGTGATCTTAGCCGTGACTTCACCTGTAAGTATGTGTCTGTCTGTACTGGACCCGGCAGTGATCTTAGCCGTGACTTCACCTGTAAGTATGTGTCTGCCTGTACTAGACCTGGCAGTGATCTTAGCTGTGACTTCACCTGTAAGTACGTGTCTGTCTGTATTAGACCTGGGAGTGATCTTAGCTGTGACTTCACCTGTAAGTACGTGTCTGTCTGTACTAGACCTGGCTTTGCTCTTAGCTGTAAATTCACCTGTAAGTACGTGTCTGCCTGTACTAGACATGGCAGTGATCTTAGCTGTGACTTCACCTGTAAGTACGTGTCTGTCTGTACTAGACCTGGCATTGCTCTTAGATGTGACTTCACCTGTAAGTACTTGTCTGTCTGTACTAGACCTGGCAGTGCTCTTAGCTGTGACTTCACCTGTAAGTACGTGTTTGTCTGTACTAGACCTGGCATTGCTCTTAGCTGTGACTTCACCTGTAAGTACGTGTCTGTCTGTACTAGACCTGGCATTGCTCTTAGCTGTGACTTCACCTGTAAGTATGTCTCTGTCTGTACTAGACCTGGCAGTGATCTTAGCTGTGACTTCACCTGTAAGTGCGTGTCTGCCTGTACTAGACCTGGCAGTGATCTTAGCTGTGACTTCACCTGTAAGTACGTGTCTGTCTGTACTAGACCTGGCAGTGATCTTAGCTGTGACTTCACCTGTAAGTATGTGTCTGTCTGTACTAGACCTGGCAGTGATGTTAGCTGTGACTTCACTGTAAGTACGTGTCTCTCTGTACTAGACCTGGCAGTGCTCTTACCTGTGACTTCACCTGTAAGTATGTGTCTGTCTGTACTACACCTGGCAGTGATCTTAGCTGTGAATTCACCTGTAAGTACGTGTCTCTCTGTACTAGACCTGGCAGTGATCTTATCTGTGACTTCACCTGTAAGTACGTGTCTGCCTGTTCTAGACCTGGCAGTAATCTTAGCTGTGACTTCACCAGTAAGTATTTGTCTGTCTGTACTAGACCTGGCAGTAATCTTAGCTGTAACTTCACCTGTAAGTACGTGTCTGTCTGTACTAGACCTGGCAGTGGTCTTAGCTGTGACTTCACCTGTAAGTACGTGTCTGTCTGTACTAGACCTGGCAGTGATCTTAGCTGTGACTTCACCTGTAAGTATGTGTCTGTCTGTACTAGACCTGGCAGTGATCTTAGCTGTGACTACACCTGTTAGTATGTGTCTGTCTGTACTAGACCTGGCAGTGATCTTAGCTGTGACTTCACCTGTAAGTACGTGTCTGTCTGTACTAGACCTGGCAGTGCTCTTACCTGTGAATTCACCTGTAAGTATGTGTCTGTCTGTACTACACCTGGCAGTAATCTTAGCTGTGACTTCACCTGTTAGTGTTTGTCTGTATGTACTAGACCTGGCAGTGATCTTAGCTGTGACTTCACCTGTAAGTACGTGTCTGCCTGTAGTAGACCTGGCAGTGATCTTATCTGTGACTTCACCTGTAAGTACGTGTCTGCCTGTTCTAGACCTGGCAGTGATCTTAGCTGTGACTTCACCTGTAAGTATGTGTCTGCCTGTGCTAGACCTGGCAGTGATCTTAGCTGTGACTTCACCTGTAAGTATGTGTCTGCCAGTACTAGACCTGGCAGTGATCTTAGCTGTGACTTCACCTGTAAGTATGTGTCTGCCTGTGCTAGACCTGGCAGTGATCTTAGCTGTGACTTCACCTGTAAGTATGTGTCTGCCTGTGCTAGACCTGGCAGTGATCTAGCTGTGACTTCACCTGTAAGTATGTGTCTGCCTGTACTAGACCTGGCAGTGATCTTAGCTGTGACTTCACCTGTGTCTGCCTGTACTAGACCCGGCAGTGATTTTAGCCGTGACTTCACCTGTAAGTATGTGTCTGCCTGTACTGGACCCGGCAGTGATCTTAGCCGTGACTTCACCTGTAAGTATGTGTCTGCCTGTGCTAGACCTGGCAGTGATCTTAGCTGTGACTTCACCTGTAAGTATGTGTCTGCCTGTGCTAGACCTGGCAGTGATCTTAGCTGTGACTTCACCTGTAAGTATGTGTCTGCCTGTACTAGACCTGGCAGTGATCTTAGCTGTGACTTCACCTGTGTCTGCCTGTACTTGACCCGGCAGTGATCTTAGCCGTGACTTCACCTGTAAGTATGTGTCTGTCTGTACTGGACCCGGCAGTGATCTTAGCCGTGACTTCACCTGTAAGTATGTGTCTGCCTGTACTAGACCTGGCAGTGATCTTAGCTGTGACTTCACCTGTAAGTACGTGTCTGTCTGTATTAGACCTGGGAGTGATCTTAGCTGTGACTTCACCTGTAAGTACGTGTCTGTCTGTACTAGACCTGGCTTTGCTCTTAGCTGTAACTTCACCTGTAAGTACGTGTCTGCCTGTACTAGACATGGCAGTGATCTTAGCTGTGACTTCACCTGTAAGTACGTGTCTGTCTGTACTAGACCTGGCATTGCTCTTAGATGTGACTTCACCTGTAAGTACGTGTCTGTCTGTACTAGACCTGGCAGTGCTCTTAGCTGTGACTTCACCTGTAAGTACGTGTTTGTCTGTACTAGACCTGGCATTGCTCTTAGCTGTGACTTCACCTGTAAGTACGTGTCTGTCTGTACTAGACCTGGCATTGCTCTTAGCTGTGACTTCACCTGTAATTACGTCTCTGTCTGTACTAGACCTGGCAGTGATCTTAGCTGTGACTTCACCTGTAAGTGCGAGTCTGCCTGTACTAGACCTGGCAGTGATCTTAGCTGTGACTTCACCTGTAAGTACGTGTCTGTCTGTACTAGACCTGGCAGTGATCTTAGCTGTGACTTCACCTGTAAGTATGTGTCTGTCTGTACTAGACCTGGCAGTGATGTTAGCTGTGACTTCACTGTAAGTACGTGTCTCTCTGTACTAGACCTGGCAGTGCTCTTACCTGTGACTTCACCTGGAAATATGTGTCTGTCTGTACTACACCTGGCAGTGATCTTAGCTGTGACTTCACCTGTAAGTAAGTGTCTGTCTGTACTAGACCTGGCATTGCTCTTAGCTGTGACTTCACCTGTAAGTACGTGTCTGTCTGTACTAGACCTGGTATTGCTCTTAGCTGTGACTTCACCTGTAAGTATGTCTCTGTCTGTACTAGACCTGGCATTGCTCTTAGCTGTGACTTCACCTGTAAGTACGTGTCTGCCTGTGCTAGACCTGGCAGTGATCTTAGCTGTGACTTCACCTGTAAGTATGTGTCTGCCTGTGCTAGACCTGGCAGTGATCTTAGCTGTGACTTCACCTGTAAGTATGTGTCTGCCTGTACTAGACCTGGCAGTGATCTTAGCTGTGACTTCACCTGTGTCTGCCTGTACTAGACCCGGCAGTGATTTTAGCCGTGACTTCACCTGTAAGTATGTGTCTGCCTGTACTGGACCCGGCAGTGATCTTAGCCGTGACTTCACCTGTAAGTATGTGTCTGCCTGTGCTAGACCTGGCAGTGATCTTAGCTGTGACTTCACCTGTAAGTATGTGTCTGCCTGTGCTAGACCTGGCAGTGATCTTAGCTGTGACTTCACCTGTAAGTATGTGTCTGCCTGTACTAGACCTGGCAGTGATCTTAGCCGTGACTTCACCTGTGTCTGCCTGTACTTGACCCGGCAGTGATCTTAGCCGTGACTTCACCTGTAAGTATGTGTCTGTCTGTACTGGACCCGGCAGTGATCTTAGCCGTGACTTCACCTGTAAGTATGTGTCTGCCTGTACTAGACCTGGCAGTGATCTTAGCTGTGACTTCACCTGTAAGTACGTGTCTGTCTGTATTAGACCTGGGAGTGATCTTAGCTGTGACTTCACCTGTAAGTACGTGTCTGTCTGTACTAGACCTGGCTTTGCTCTTAGCTGTAAATTCACCTGTAAGTACGTGTCTGCCTGTACTAGACATGGCAGTGATCTTAGCTGTGACTTCACCTGTAAGTACGTGTCTGTCTGTACTAGACCTGGCATTGCTCTTAGATGTGACTTCACCTGTAAGTACTTGTCTGTCTGTACTAGACCTGGCAGTGCTCTTAGCTGTGACTTCACCTGTAAGTACGTGTTTGTCTGTACTAGACCTGGCATTGCTCTTAGCTGTGACTTCACCTGTAAGTACGTGTCTGTCTGTACTAGACCTGGCATTGCTCTTAGCTGTGACTTCACCTGTAAGTATGTCTCTGTCTGTACTAGACCTGGCAGTGATCTTAGCTGTGACTTCACCTGTAAGTGCGTGTCTGCCTGTACTAGACCTGGCAGTGATCTTAGCTGTGACTTCACCTGTAAGTACGTGTCTGTCTGTACTAGACCTGGCAGTGATCTTAGCTGTGACTTCACCTGTAAGTATGTGTCTGTCTGTACTAGACCTGGCAGTGATGTTAGCTGTGACTTCACTGTAAGTACGTGTCTCTCTGTACTAGACCTGGCAGTGCTCTTACCTGTGACTTCACCTGTAAGTATGTGTCTGTCTGTACTACACCTGGCAGTGATCTTAGCTGTGAATTCACCTGTAAGTACGTGTCTCTCTGTACTAGACCTGGCAGTGATCTTATCTGTGACTTCACCTGTAAGTACGTGTCTGCCTGTTCTAGACCTGGCAGTAATCTTAGCTGTGACTTCACCAGTAAGTATTTGTCTGTCTGTACTAGACCTGGCAGTAATCTTAGCTGTAACTTCACCTGTAAGTACGTGTCTGTCTGTACTAGACCTGGCAGTGGTCTTAGCTGTGACTTCACCTGTAAGTACGTGTCTGTCTGTACTAGACCTGGCAGTGATCTTAGCTGTGACTTCACCTGTAAGTATGTGTCTGTCTGTACTAGACCTGGCAGTGATCTTAGCTGTGACTACACCTGTTAGTATGTGTCTGTCTGTACTAGACCTGGCAGTGATCTTAGCTGTGACTTCACCTGTAAGTACGTGTCTGTCTGTACTAGACCTGGCAGTGCTCTTACCTGTGAATTCACCTGTAAGTATGTGTCTGTCTGTACTACACCTGGCAGTAATCTTAGCTGTGACTTCACCTGTTAGTGTTTGTCTGTATGTACTAGACCTGGCAGTGATCTTAGCTGTGACTTCACCTGTAAGTACGTGTCTGCCTGTAGTAGACCTGGCAGTGATCTTATCTGTGACTTCACCTGTAAGTACGTGTCTGCCTGTTCTAGACCTGGCAGTGATCTTAGCTGTGACTTCACCTGTAAGTATGTGTCTGCCTGTGCTAGACCTGGCAGTGATCTTAGCTGTGACTTCACCTGTAAGTATGTGTCTGCCAGTACTAGACCTGGCAGTGATCTTAGCTGTGACTTCACCTGTAAGTATGTGTCTGCCTGTGCTAGACCTGGCAGTGATCTTAGCTGTGACTTCACCTGTAAGTATGTGTCTGCCTGTGCTAGACCTGGCAGTGATCTAGCTGTGACTTCACCTGTAAGTATGTGTCTGCCTGTACTAGACCTGGCAGTGATCTTAGCTGTGACTTCACCTGTGTCTGCCTGTACTAGACCCGGCAGTGATTTTAGCCGTGACTTCACCTGTAAGTATGTGTCTGCCTGTACTGGACCCGGCAGTGATCTTAGCCGTGACTTCACCTGTAAGTATGTGTCTGCCTGTGCTAGACCTGGCAGTGATCTTAGCTGTGACTTCACCTGTAAGTATGTGTCTGCCTGTGCTAGACCTGGCAGTGATCTTAGCTGTGACTTCACCTGTAAGTATGTGTCTGCCTGTACTAGACCTGGCAGTGATCTTAGCTGTGACTTCACCTGTGTCTGCCTGTACTTGACCCGGCAGTGATCTTAGCCGTGACTTCACCTGTAAGTATGTGTCTGTCTGTACTGGACCCGGCAGTGATCTTAGCCGTGACTTCACCTGTAAGTATGTGTCTGCCTGTACTAGACCTGGCAGTGATCTTAGCTGTGACTTCACCTGTAAGTACGTGTCTGTCTGTATTAGACCTGGGAGTGATCTTAGCTGTGACTTCACCTGTAAGTACGTGTCTGTCTGTACTAGACCTGGCTTTGCTCTTAGCTGTAACTTCACCTGTAAGTACGTGTCTGCCTGTACTAGACATGGCAGTGATCTTAGCTGTGACTTCACCTGTAAGTACGTGTCTGTCTGTACTAGACCTGGCATTGCTCTTAGATGTGACTTCACCTGTAAGTACGTGTCTGTCTGTACTAGACCTGGCAGTGCTCTTAGCTGTGACTTCACCTGTAAGTACGTGTTTGTCTGTACTAGACCTGGCATTGCTCTTAGCTGTGACTTCACCTGTAAGTACGTGTCTGTCTGTACTAGACCTGGCATTGCTCTTAGCTGTGACTTCACCTGTAATTACGTCTCTGTCTGTACTAGACCTGGCAGTGATCTTAGCTGTGACTTCACCTGTAAGTGCGAGTCTGCCTGTACTAGACCTGGCAGTGATCTTAGCTGTGACTTCACCTGTAAGTACGTGTCTGTCTGTACTAGACCTGGCAGTGATCTTAGCTGTGACTTCACCTGTAAGTATGTGTCTGTCTGTACTAGACCTGGCAGTGATGTTAGCTGTGACTTCACTGTAAGTACGTGTCTCTCTGTACTAGACCTGGCAGTGCTCTTACCTGTGACTTCACCTGGAAATATGTGTCTGTCTGTACTACACCTGGCAGTGATCTTAGCTGTGACTTCACCTGTAAGTATGTGTCTGTCTGTACTAGACCTGGCATTGCTCTTAGCTGTGACTTCACCTGTAAGTACGTGTCTGTCTGTACTAGACCTGGTATTGCTCTTAGCTGTGACTTCACCTGTAAGTATGTCTCTGTCTGTACTAGACCTGGCATTGCTCTTAGCTGTGACTTCACCTGTAAGTACGTGTCTGTCTGTACTAGACCTGGCAGTGATCTTAGCTGTGACTTCACCTGTAAGTACGTTTCTGTCTGTACAAGACCTGGCAGTGATCTTAGCTGTGACTTCACCTGTAAGTGCGTGTCTGCCTGTACTAGACCTGGCAGTGATCTTAGCTGTGACTTCACCTGTAAGTACGTGTCTGCCTGTACTAGACCTGGCAGTGATCTTAGCTGTGACTTCACCTGTAAGTACGTGTCTGTCTGACTCTGTACTAGACCTGGCAGTGATCTTAGCTGTGACTTCACCTGTGTCTGTCTGTACTAGACCTGGCAGTGATCTTAGCTGTGACTACACCTGTAAGTATGTGTCTGTCTGTACTAGACCTGGCAGTGATCTTAGCTGTGACTTCACCTGTAAGTACGTGTCTGTCTGTACTAGACCTGGCAGTGATGTTAGCTGTGACTTCACTGTAAGTACGTGTCTCTCTGTACTAGACCTGGCAGTGCTCTTACCTGTGACTTCACCTGTAAGTATGTGTCTGTCTGTACTACACCTGGCAGTGATCTTAGCTGTGACTTCACCTGTAAGTACGTGTCTCTCTGTACTAGACCTGGCAGTGATCTTATCTGTGACTTCACCTGTAAGTACGTGTCTGCCTGTTCTAGACCTGGCAGTAATGTTAGCTGTGACTTCACCTGTAAGTATTTGTCTGTCTGTACTAGACCTGGCAGTAATCTTAGCTGTAACTTCACCTGTAAGTATGTGTCTGCCTGTGCTAGACCTGGCAGTGATCTTAGCTGTGACTTCACCTGTAAGTATGTGTCTGCCTGTACTAGACCTGGCAGTGATCTTAGCTGTGACTTCACCTGTAAGTATGTGTCTGCCTGTGCTAGACCTGGCAGTGATCTTAGCTGTGACTTCACCTGTAATTATGTGTCTGCCTGTGCTAGACCTGGCAGTGATCTTAGCTGTGACTTCACCTGTGTCTGCCTGTACTAGACCTGGCAGTGATCTTAGCTGTGACTTCACCTGTAAGTATGTGTCTGCCTGTGCTAGACCTGGCAGTAATCTTAGCTGTAACTTCACCTGTAAGTATGTGTCTGCCTCTACTGGACCCGGCAGTGATCTTAGCCGTGACTTCACCTGTAAGTATGTGTCTGTCTGTACTGGACCTGGCAGTGATCTTAGCCGTGTCTTCACCTGTAAGTATGTGTCTGCCTGTACTAGACCTAGCAGTGATCTTAGCTGTGACATCACCTGTATGTACGTGTCTGTCTGTACTAGACCTGGGAGTGATCTTAACTGTGACTTCACCTGTAAGTACGTGTCTGTCTGTACTAGACCTGGCTTTGCTCTTAGCTGTAACTTCACCTGTAAGTACGTGTCTGCCTGTACTAGACCTGGCAGTGATCTTAGCTGTGACTTCACCTGTAAGTACGTGTCTGTCTGTACTAGACCTGGCATTGCTCTTAGCTGTGACTTCACCTGTAAGTACGTGTCTGTCTGTACAAGACCTGGCATTGCTCTTAGCTGTGACTTCACCTGTAAGTACGTGTCTGTCTGTACTAGACCTGGTATTGCTCTTAGCTGTGACTTCACCTGTAAGTATGTCTCTGTCTGTACTAGACCTGGCATTGCTCTTAGCTGTGACTTCACCTGTAAGTACGTGTCTGTCTGTACTAGACCTGGCAGTGATCTTAGCTGTGACTTCACCTGTAAGTACGTTTCTGTCTGTACAAGACCTGACAGTGATCTTAGCTGTGACTTCACCTGTAAGTGCGTGTCTGCCTGTACTAGACCTGGCAGTGATCTTAGCTGTGACTTCACCTGTTAGTATTTGTCTGTCTGTACTAGACCTGGCAGTGATCTTAGCTGTAACTTCACCTGTAAGTATGTGTCTGCCTGTGCTAGACCTGGCAGTGATCTTAGCTGTGACTTCACCTGCAAGTTTGTGTCTGCCTGTACTAGACCTGGCAGTGATCTTAGCTGTGACTTCACCTGTAAGTATGTGTCTGCCTGTGCTAGACCTGGCAGTGATCTTAGCTGTGACTTCACCTGTAAGTATGTGTCTGCCTGTGCTACACCTGGCAGTGATCTTAGCTGTGACTTCACCTGTGTCTGCCTGTACTAGACCCGGCAGTGATCTTAGCCGTGACTTCACCTGTAAGTATGTGTCTGCCTGTACTGGACCCGGCAGTGATCTTAGCCGTGACTTCACCTGTAAGTATGTGTCTGTCTGTTCTGGACCCGGCAGTGATCTTAGCTGTGACTTCACCTGTAAGTATGTGTCTGCCTGTACTAGACCTAGCAGTGATCTTAGCTGTGACTTCACCTGTATGTACGTGTCTGTCTGTACTAGACCTGGGAGTGATCTTAGCTCTGACTTCAGCTGTAAGTACGTGTCTGTCTGTACTAGACCTGGCTTTGCTCTTAGCTGTGACTTCACCTGTAAGTACGTGTCTGTCTGTACTAGACCTGGCAGTGATCTTAGCTGTGACTTCACCTGTAAGTACGTGTCTGTCTGTACTAGACCTGGCAGTGGTCTTAGCTGTGACTTCACCTGTAAGTACGTGTCTGTCTGTACTAGACCTGGCAGTGATCTTAGCTGTGACTTCACCTGTAAGTATGTGTCTGTCTGTACTAGACCTGGCAGTGATCTTAGCTGTGACTACACCTGTTAGTATGTGTCTGTCTGTACTAGACCTGGCAGTGATCTTAGCTGTGACTTCACCTGTAAGTACGTGTCTGTCTGTACTAGACCTGGCAGTGCTCTTACCTGTGAATTCACCTGTAAGTATGTGTCTGTCTGTACTACACCTGGCAGTAATCTTAGCTGTGACTTCACCTGTTAGTGTTTGTCTGTATGTACTAGACCTGGCAGTGATCTTAGCTGTGACTTCACCTGTAAGTACGTGTCTGCCTGTAGTAGACCTGGCAGTGATCTTATCTGTGACTTCACCTGTAAGTACGTGTCTGCCTGTTCTAGACCTGGCAGTGATCTTAGCTGTGACTTCACCTGTAAGTATGTGTCTGCCTGTGCTAGACCTGGCAGTGATCTTAGCTGTGACTTCACCTGTAAGTATGTGTCTGCCAGTACTAGACCTGGCAGTGATCTTAGCTGTGACTTCACCTGTAAGTATGTGTCTGCCTGTGCTAGACCTGGCAGTGATCTTAGCTGTGACTTCACCTGTAAGTATGTGTCTGCCTGTGCTAGACCTGGCAGTGATCTTAGCTGTGACTTCACCTGTAAGTATGTGTCTGCCTGTACTAGACCTGGCAGTGATCTTAGCTGTGACTTCACCTGTGTCTGCCTGTACTAGACCCGGCAGTGATTTTAGCCGTGACTTCACCTGTAAGTATGTGTCTGCCTGTACTGGACCCGGCAGTGATCTTAGCCGTGACTTCACCTGTAAGTATGTGTCTGCCTGTGCTAGACCTGGCAGTGATCTTAGCTGTGACTTCACCTGTAAGTATGTGTCTGCCTGTGCTAGACCTGGCAGTGATCTTAGCTGTGACTTCACCTGTAAGTATGTGTCTGCCTGTACTAGACCTGGCAGTGATCTTATCTGTGACTTCACCTGTGTCTGCCTGTACTTGACCCGGCAGTGATCTTAGCCGTGACTTCACCTGTAAGTATGTGTCTGTCTGTACTGGACCCGGCAGTGATCTTAGCCGTGACTTCACCTGTAAGTATGTGTCTGCCTGTACTAGACCTGGCAGTGATCTTAGCTGTGACTTCACCTGTAAGTACGTGTCTGTCTGTATTAGACCTGGGAGTGATCTTAGCTGTGACTTCACCTGTAAGTACGTGTCTGTCTGTACTAGACCTGGCTTTGCTCTTAGCTGTAACTTCACCTGTAAGTACGTGTCTGCCTGTACTAGACATGGCAGTGATCTTAGCTGTGACTTCACCTGTAAGTACGTGTCTGTCTGTACTAGACCTGGCATTGCTCTTAGATGTGACTTCACCTGTAAGTACGTGTCTGTCTGTACTAGACCTGGCAGTGCTCTTAGCTGTGACTTCACCTGTAAGAACGTGTTTGTCTGTACTAGACCTGGCATTGCTCTTAGCTGTGACTTCACCTGTAAGTACGTGTCTGTCTGTACTAGACCTGGCAGTGATCTTAGCTGTGACTTCACCTGTAAGTACGTGTCTGTCTGTACTAGACCTGGCAGTGATCTTACCTGTGACTTCACCTGTAAGTATGTGTCTGTCTGTACTAGACCTGGCAGTGATCTTAGCTGTGACTTCACCTGTAAGTACGTGTCTGCCTGTTCTAGACCTGGCAGTAATCTTAGCTGTGACTTCACCAGTAAGTATTTGTCTGTCTGTACTAGACCTGGCAGTAATCTTAGCTGTAACTTCACCTGTAAGTATGTGTCTGCCTGTATTAGACCTGGCAGTGATCTTAGCTGTGACTTCACCTGTAAGTATGTGTCTGCCTGTGCTAGACCTGGCAGTGATCTTAGCTGTGACTTCACCTGTAATTATGTGTCTGCCTGTGCTAGACCTGGCAGTGATCTTAGCTGTGACTTCACCTGTGTCTGCCTGTACTAGACCCGGCAGTGATCTTAGCCGTGACTTCACCTGTAAGTATGTGTCTGCCTGTACTGGACCCGGCAGTGATCTTAGCCGTGACTTCACCTGTAAGTATGTGTCTGTCTGTACTGGACCTGGCAGTGATCTTAGCCGTGACTTCACCTGTAAGTATGTGTCTGCCTGTACTAGACCTAGCAGTGATCTTAGCTGTGACTTCACCTGTATGTACGTTTCTGTCTGTACTAGACCTGGGAGTGATCTTAGCTGTGACTTCACCTGTAAGTACGTGTCTGTCTGTACTAGACCTGGCTTTGCTCTTAGCTGTAACTTCACCTGTAAGTACGTGTCTGCCTGTACTAGACCTGGCAGTGATCTTAGCTGTGACTTCACCTGTAAGTACGTGTCTGTCTGTACTAGACCTGGCATTGCTCTTAGCTGTGACTTCACCTGTAAGTACGTGTCTGTCTGTACTAGACCTGGCATTGCTCTTAGCTGTGACTTCACCTGTAAGTACGTGTCTGTCTGTACTAGACCTGGTATTGCTCTTAGCTGTGACTTCACCTGTAAGTATGTCTCTGTCTGTACTAGACCTGGCATTGCTCTTAGCTGTGACTTCACCTGTAAGTACGTGTCTGTCTGTACTAGACCTGGCAGTGATCTTAACTGTGACTTCACCTGTAAGTACGTTTCTGTCTGTACAAGACCTGGCAGTGATCTTAGCTGTGACTTCACCTGTAAGTGCGTGTCTGCCTGTACTAGACCTGGCAGTGATCTTAGCTGTGTCTTCACCTGTTAGTATTTGTCTGTCTGTACTAGACCTGGCAGTGATCTTAGCTGTAACTTCACCTGTAAGTATGTGTCTGCCTGTGCTAGATCTGGCAGTGATCTTAGCTGTGACTTCACCTGTAAGTATGTGTCTGCCTGTACTAGACCTGGCAGTGATCTTAGCTGTGACTTCACCTGTAAGTATGTGTCTGCCTGTGCTAGACCTGGCAGTGATCTTAGCTGTGACTTCACCTGTAAGTATGTGTCTGCCTGTGCTAGACCTGGCAGTGATCTTAGCTGTGACTTCACCTGTGTCTGCCTGTACTAGACCCGGCAGTGATCTTAGCCGTGACTTCACCTGTAAGTATGTGTCTGCCTGTACTGGACCCGGCAGTGATCTTAGCCGTGACTTCACCTGTAAGTATGTGTCTGTCTGTACTGGACCCGTCAGAGATCTTAGCTGTGACTTCACCTGTAAGTATGTGTCTGCCTGTACTAGACCTACCAGTGATCTTAGCTGTGACTTCACCTGTATGTACGTGTCTGTCTGTACTAGACCTGGGAGTGATCTTAGCTCTGACTTCACCTGTAAGTACGTGTCTGTCTGTACTAGACCTGGCTTTGCTCTTAGCTGTAACTTCACCTGTAAGTACGTGTCTGCCTGTACTAGACCTGGCAGTGATCTTAGCTGTGACTTCACCTGTAAGTACGTGTCTGTCTGTACTTGACCTGGCATTGCTCTTAGCTGTGACTTCACCTGTAAGTACGTGTCTGTCTGTACTAGAACTGGCAGTGCTCTTAGCTGTGACTTCACCTGTAAGTACGTGTCTGTCTGTACTAGACCTGGCATTGCTCTTAGCTGTGACTTCACCTGTAAGTACGTGTCTGTCTGTACTAGACCTGGCATTGCTCTTAGCTGTGACCTCACCTGTAAGTACGTCTCTGTCTGTACTAGACCTGGCATTGCTCTTAGCTGTGACTTCACCTGTAAGTACGTGTCTGTCTGTACTAGACCTGGCAGTGATCTTAGCTGTGACTTCACCTGTAAGTACGTTTCTGTCTGTACTAGACCTGGCAGTGATCTTAGCTGTGACTTCACCTGTAAGTGCGTGTCTGCCTGTACTAGACCTGGCAGTGATCTTAGCTGTGACTTCACCTGTAAGTACGTGTCTGTCTGTACTAGACCTGGCAGTGGTCTTAGCTGTGACTTCACCTGTAAGTACGTGTCTGTCTGTACTAGACCTGGCAGTGGTCTTAGCTGTGACTTCACCTGTAAGTACGTGTCTGTCTGTACTAGACCTGGCAGTGATCTTAGCTGTGACTACACCTGTAAGTATGTGTCTGTCTGTTCTAGACCTGGCAGTGATCTTAGCTGTGACTTCACCTGTAAGTACGTGTCTGTCTCTACTAGACCTGGCAGTGATCTTAGCTGTGACTTCACCTATAAGTACGTGTCTGTCTGTACTAGACCTGGCAGTGATCTTAGCTGTGACATCACCTGTAAGTACGTGTCTGTCTGTACTAGACCTGTCAGTGATCTTAGCTGTGACTTCACCTGTAAGTATGTGTCTGCCTGTACTAGACCTGGCAGTGATTGTAGCTGTGACTTCACCTGTAAGTATGTGTCTCTCTGTACTAGACCTGGCAGTGATGTTAGCTGTGACTTCACCTGTAAGTACGTGTCTGCCTGTACTAGACCTGGCAGTGATCTTAGCTGTGACTTCACCTGTAAGTATGTGTCTCTCTGTACTAGACCTGGCAGTGATCTTATCTGTGACTTCACCTGTAAGTACGTGTCTGTCTTTACTAGACCTGGCAGTGATCTTAGCTGTGACTTCACCTGTAAGTACGTGTCTGTCTTTACTAGACCTGGCAGTGATCTTAGCTGTGACATCACCTGTAAGTACGTGTCTGTCTGTACTAGACCTGGCAGTGATCTTAGCTGTGACTTCACCTGTAAGTATGTGTCTGCCTGTACTAGACCTGGCAGTGATTGTAGCTGTGACTTCACCTGTAAGTATGTGTCTCTCTGTACTAGACCTGGCAGTGATCTTAGCTGTGACTTCACCTGTAAGTATGTGTCTGTCTGTACTAGACCTGGCAGTGATCTTATCTGTGACTTCACCTGTAAGTACGTGTCTCTCTGTACTAGACCTGGCAGTGATCTTATCTGTGACTTCACCTGTAAGTACGTGTCTGTCTTTACTAGACCTGGCAGTGATCTTAGCTGTGACTTCACCTGTAAGTACGTGTATGTCTGTACTAGACCTGGCAGTGATCTTAGCTGTGACTTCACCTGTAAGTATGTGTCTGCCTGTGCTAGACCTGGCAGTGATCTTAGCTGTGTCTTCACCTTTAAGTATGTGTCTGCCTGTACTAGACCTGGCAGTGATCTTAGCTGTGACTTCACCTGTAAGTATGTGTCTGCCTGTGCTAGACCTGGAAGTGATCTTAGCTGTGACTTCACCTGTATGTGTCTGCCTTTGCTAGACCTGGCAGTGATCTTAGCTGTGACTTCACCTGTAAGTATGTGTCTGCCTGTACTAGACCTGGCAGTGATCTTAGCTGTGACTTCACCTTTGTCTGCCTGTACTAGACCCGGCAGTGATCTTAGCCGTGACTTCACCTGTAAGTATGTGTCTGTCTGTACTGGACCCGGCTGTGATCTTAGCCGTGACTTCACCTGTAAGTATGTGTCTGCCTGTACTAGACCTGGCAGTGATCTTAGCTGTGACTTCACCTGTAAGTACGTGTCTGTCTGTACTAGACCTGGGAGTGATCTTAGCTGTGACTTCACCTGTAAGTACATGTCTGTCTGTACTAGACCTGGCTTTGCTCTTAGCTGTAACTTCACCTGTAAGTACGTGTCTGTCTGTACTAGACCTGGCATTGCTCTTAGCTGTGACTTCACCTGTAAGTACGTGTCTGTCTGTACTAGACCTGGTATTGCTCTTAGCTGTGACTTCACCTGTAAGTACGTGTCTGTCTGTACTAGACCTGGCATTGCTCTTAGCTGTGACTTCACCTGTAAGTATGTGTCTGTCTGTACTAGACCTGGCATTGCTCTTAGCTGTGACTTCACCTGTAAGTACGTGTCTGTCTGTACTAGACCTGGCATTGCTCTTAGCTGTGACTTCACCTGTAAGTACGTGTCTGTCTGTACTAGACCTGGCAGTGATCTTAGCTGTGACTTCACCTGTAAGTACGTGTCTGTCTGTACTAGACCCGGCAGTGATCTTAGCTGTGACTTCACCTGTAAGTACGTGTCTGTCTGTACTGGACCCGGCAGTGATCTTAGCTGTGACTTCACCTGTAAGTACGTGTCTGTCTGTACTAGACCTGGCAGTGATCTTAGCTGTGACTTCACCTGTAAGTACGTGTCTGTCTGTACTAGACCTGGCAGTGATCTTAGCTGTGACTTCACCTGTAAGTACGTGTCTCTCTGTACTAGACCTGGCAGTGATCTTAGCTGTGACTTCACCTGTAAGTATGTGTTTGCCTGTACTAGACTTGGCAGTGATCTTAGCTGTGACTTCATCTGTAAGTACGTGTCTGTCTGTCCTAGACCTGGCAGTGATCTTAGCTGTGACTTCACCTGTAAGTATGTGTCTGCCTGTACTAGACCTGGCAGTGATCTTAGCTGTGACTTCACCTGTAAGTACGTGTCTGCCTGTACTAGACCTGGCAGTGATCTTAGCTGTGACCACCTGTAAGTACGTGTCTCTCTGTACAAGACCTGGCATTGCTCTTAGCTGTGACTTCACCTGTAAGTACGTGTCTGTCTATACTAGACCTGGTATTGCTCTTAGCTGTGACTTCACCTGTAAGTACGTATCTCTCTGTACTAGACCTGGCAGTGATCTTAGCTGTGACTTCACCTGTAAGTACGTGTCTCTCTGTACAAGACCTGGCATTGCTCTTAGCTGTGACTTCACCTGTAAGTACGTGTCTGTCTATACTAGACCTGGTATTGCTCTTAGATGTGACTTCACCTGTAAGTACGTCTCTGTCTGTACTTGACCTGGCATTGCTCTTAGCTGTGACTTCACCTGTAAGTACGTGTCTGTCTGTACCAGACCTGGCAGTGATCTTAGCTGTGACTTCACCTGTAAGTACGTGTCTGCCTGTACTAGACCTGGCAGTGATCTTAGTTGTGACTTCACCTGTATGTACGTATCTCTCTGTACTAGACCTGGCAGTGATCTTAGCTGTGACTTCACCTGTAAGTATGTGTCTGCCTGTACTAGACCTGGCATTGCTCTTAGCTGTGACTTCACCTGTAAGTACGTGTCTGTCTGTACTAGACCTGGCAGTGATCTTAGCTGTGACTTCACCTGTAAGTACGTGTCTGTCTGTACTAGACCTGGCAGTGATCTTAGCTGTGACTTCACCTGTAAGTACGTGTCTGCCTGTTCTAGACCTGGCAGCAGGGCCAGATTAACAATGGGGCGGATGGAGCTACAGCTCCAGGCCTCCACATAAAAATAGGCCCATCAACATGACAGCATGATTAACAGCTGCCTAACTTTCCATAATTTTTAAGTATTTCAATAGTTTTTCTACTTTTCCCTTTAAAAAAAATTATGCAATATTTCTATTTCTATGTAGTTAGGGAGACATTGTGTCTCATAGTGTATGGGGGTTACACACCAAGGTGACTCTGACCACACCCACACAGCACCCATCACAGCATTTCCCCTTCTCAGTATAGTCCCTTGAACATTTTCAGCTCCAGGCCCATGTGGGCCTTAATCCGGCCCTGCCTGGCAGTGATCTTATTTGTTACTTCACCTGTAAGTACGTGTCTCTCTGTACTAGACCTGGCAGTGATCTTATCTGTGACTTCACCTGTAAGTACGTGTCTGCCTGTACTAGACCTGGCATTGCTCTTAGCTGTGACTTCACCTGTAAGTACGTGTCTCACTGTACTAGACCTGGCATTGCTCTTAGCTGTGACTTCACCTGTAAGTACGTGTCTGCCTGTACTAGACCTGGCAGTGATCTTAGCTGTGACTTCACCTGTAAGTACGTGTCTGTCTGTACTAGACCTAGCAGTGATCTTAGCTGTGACTTCACCTTGAAAAAGAGAAAAAAGGAAACTCTGTTTCTGTGGGTACTCTAATATTAAAATTTTAACTTTATTAGGATCTCATCATAGATCTAGTAAGACTAACAACAGTAAACATATAAATACAGACAGACAGACACACAACTAAAATAAGCAGGTGATGTATCACTTAATATGTGTGCTCCTCCTGGGATCAGGAATTAGGACATAATCAAGTAAAGTTGTTACTTGAAGTGTTAGAGGCAGGTAAAGAATACATTTCACTCATCTTGCAATGGGGATAAATAGTCATGAGGCCCCTCCTGTGCTACTGTCAAGTGTGGTTAAGTGGAATATTACAATCTAATCGCAATATTACAGCTGTCTATATTATTTAAAATTATGTCTCATAAATCTAACTCCATAAGTACAAGACAGACTGTGTGGGAAAACCCATCACTGTAATAGTATAGTAATGAAAAGCACCTGTATATTTCAATGAAGTGATAATCTGCTTTTAATCACATGCCCGTCGGCAGAGGTGGTCAATGAGAGTTACCCTCTCCAAATACAGATGATGCACAGAATTCCCTGCATCTGCTGTCAGCTCCCAGAGATGGAGCTGATGAGAGTACAGAAAGAATAGTACAGGGAGAGAGAGAAGCGATCATACATATCTAAATAAACATCTTATTAAGTGGCTATATCCCTCCAATATGCAAAGTATTCTATACCTAGTTCTCCGGTGATTAGATCTGAACCACTCTCAAATCACCTAAATAAAATCATTCTTTGGAGTCATATATTGGTTCTCCATTTATCATGGGTGAAAATATGTAAGAAAATATATACATATAATAATCAAGACTTCAATAGACTGAAGTATATTGATAAATAATAAGGGAGAAAATAATATATCTGCAATTCCCTCTATATGTATAGGTAACAGTATTGCAAGAGACGGTTCGGTTATTCTCTTCAATGCAATTTTGAAAAATATTTTTTTCACTTGTTACTGTTTCCAAAAGGTCAGTACATGGCTAATATATCTTGTGTTCATATAATGATTGACATGAAATATGCATCATGGGCAAAAGAAAACGCTGGTTACCAATAATCAAACAAAGGAGAAAGAAACAATGAAATGTGAAAGTCTCTGTTCCATGCACAATCCTACAATACTATCTCAACATGTGCAATCAATATTGCAGTGAATGTCTAAATAGTAAGGAGGGTGCCCTACTTAGAGACATAGACTCACAAACCTCTGCTGACAAGTAAGGGGGAACAATTCCCTAGGTGAGAAAATCCTCACTATCTGTGCAGGATCATAATAGAAAAAAGAAAGATTGTACTTTACCAGCTGGCAGCCCTGCCTGTACTAAACCACGTGTTGGGGAATTTATCTGCATGAAATTCAAAACACTGTGGACCTCATTCAGAGCCGCTCGTAAGCGGCTGCTCGTTCGTTCCGAGCGATGTTCGCACATCTGCGCATGCGTATGGATTGTAATACGCATGCGCGAACCAGTCAGTGCGGTCGGAAATCGTGTGCTCGCAAAATAGCGAATGCCTGCTAATTTGAGTGACAGAGTGAGGCGTTTGTGGGTGGTAACAGGGGAAGGTGCTTGAAAACGGGGAGTGGAGATCCGAACGCAGGCGTGCCAAATGGTCAAAACGGGCGTTTTAAGGGTGTGCATAATTTACAAAGCAGCGTCATCGACCACGTCACTTGGTTGTCTTTTAGCCAGAACTGCTCGCATGATTGCGGTAGGAAAATGCAACCACAAGAATAGCGAGCAGTTCATACGCCTTTCGATGTACTCGATTAATCTAATAAATAGCGGAGATGACGTATGATGCGAGCGGCCAGGGGGCGTTTTTTACAAAATAACGACCGCATGTTTTGTTCGCTCGTTCAGACATAGAGGCGTCAACAGACCACAAAGAGCGAACGGTCAATTTAAATAGCCAGCCCCCTTTTCTGAACATCCTTCAGTGTATTCTCCTTATGTGGACAACGCGCGTTTCACCCTGCGGCTTCATCAAGGTCCGTGTTTGTCCTCATGTGCCGCCGGCTTATATCTGGAAGCAGTATCTCCTAATTGGAGTGATTAGCATCACCTGTTAGATCGGCGTCTGCATGTGGGAGGAGTTAGGTTCGTCATCCGTGCATGAATGACGTTCATGCGTCGTCCGGGAGTTCCCTCTGTTAGTCATGATAGGGGGCGGGGCATAGTCCCCACATAGCGTATCTCTAGACAAGCCTTTCACCCGTCATGTTAGAGGGCGGGGCCAAGTGCCATCTCGAGCCGGACGCTCACAGTAGAAGAAGAAGAAGAATAGTACACATAATTATATTAGCGGAAGTATACAAAATCAAACTGAATCCTATCTGCATCTAGCCAGCAATACTCCCTCCGCTCATCACGCTAAAAGGTGGAGTTTTAGATGCCATCTTACACTAGGCAGATACATGAAACAGTAAAACAGTATGACATTAATAGGCGTGATAAGCACCCTACACTTATAATAAAGCCTATAGAGGGACAATCCTGGCTATGTTAGATCAAAATAATTGCATATTGTATCATAGTTAGAATATCAAAAAATATATTAACAATTTTTTAAAAAATATTATCGGTCCATTATCGAGGTAAGTATGGTTATATGAAAAAACATAAATACAGGTTGAGTCTCCCATATCCAAAATGCTTGGGACCAAGGGTATTTTGGATATCGGAATATTCCGTATTTTGGAATAATTGCATACCATATTGAAATGTCTTAGGAATAGGGCCCAAATCTAAACATAGAATGCATTTATGACTCATATACACCTTATACACACAGCCTGAAGGTCATTTTATACAATATTTTCAATAATTTTGTGGCTCAAACAAAGTTTGTGTAGATACATGAAATTAATTTATATGTCATATACACCTTATACATACAGCCTATAGGTCATTTTATACTTTATTTTTAATAATTTTGTGCCTTAAACAAAGTTTGTGTACATTGAGCCATCAAAAATCAGAGGTTTCAATATCTCAGTCATGCTAAAAATATTCCGTATTTCGGAATATTCCGTATTTCGGAATATTTGGATATGGGAGACTCAACCTGTATATATATATGAAATTCTGAATTATAGCCAGACTATCACTATAAATGTGTGTGCCTATTAATATCTACATCATAAACTTTAGTGTGACCAGACAGATAAAACCACATCCGATCAATGGTGTAAATAATTTTAACGATGAGTATTGGGCATTATCCCTCTAATATATGCAATTACTGGGATTAGGTGCACATCTTAGGGTGTTAGTAGGTTAGCCCGTCCTTCTCTGAATAAGTAAGCATTGGATGACCCATTTCCCACTATAGGGGGAAAGTTGAAATCAATAAATTAAATTGAAAAATTATTATTTATTAGAATTTCAAACATGGGCAATTGTTTGGTCAGAGGAAGGCTCCAAAATTGATGTTTTCATTTAAACCATCTGGTGTGAGTGTCTGAAGGGGAAAAAATCCATTCACTCTCTTTGCGTAGCAATGCCTTCATTGTGTCACCTCCACGTAGGCCCAGATTGATTTTTTTCTAAGCCAAACGCACTAACCACTCTTGGTTGCCCATTATGTTTTCAGAAAACGTGTTTTGCCACCGTTCTTATCTGTTTCATCTTCTTTATGTCATTCTCTACATTCCTGATGTTCCCGATGTGTTCCAAGATCCTTTGTTTAAGTTTTCCTGGATGTCATCCCCACATATCGCAAACCACAAATGCATTCAATGCAGTATATCACTCCACATGTGTTGCAATTGATGAATGTCTTCATCTCTATATTGTTGTTGTACCTGTCATTTACTGTTTCTCTACTTTCCACATATGTGCAGGCCTTACAATTGCCACATGCATGGGATCCCTTCAGTTTCCAAATTCTATTTGAGTTTCTCTCAAAGTGACTACGGACAATGGAGTCTCTGATGTTTCTGGATCTCCTCCAACTCATCAGTGGTTTAGGAGGTAGTTTATCCTTCAGGTCTTTATCCAGTGATCGCGGTGAGAGGCAAAATATGTGGGTCCCAGGGACCCTCCACTTTAAAAAAATGGGGTCCTTCCTGACCGTTTCTGGGTCCCATCATAATTTATGCTTTAGAGCTCTCTATATAACTCTCAGACCTCCCCTAACCTTACAAATGATGCCACACAGCCATGCCTGGCCTTTACACATTATGCCATGCAGTAATGCCCAGTCTTTACATATTTTGCCACACAGCCATGCCCGATCTTTAAACATTAGGCCGCACATTAATGCCCCTTACAAATGATGCCACGCAGCCATCCCCAGCCTTTACACATTATGCTGCACATTAATGCCCTTTAGTCCCCTCCCCCAGTAGATGACCCCCTATGCATTGCCATTAGCAGTAGTCCTCCTATGCATTGCCCCCAGTAGTCATCACCCCTCTGCAGGGCCCCCAGTAGTCATCCCCCCTCTGCAGGGCCCCCAGTAGTCATCCCCCCTCTGCAGGGCCCTCAGTAGTCATCCCCCCTCTGCAGGGCCCCCAGTAGTTGACCCCCTATGCATTGCCCCTCAGTGACCATGGCCTAATGCCCAGGTCACTCACCTATTTGTGGGGCAAATACCTTAATTTGGGCCTAATGCCCCCTATGTAGCCTGGGCTTCTGCCCACCTATATACCAACAGGCCTATTGCCTGAATTTATGCCACAGGCCTAGTGCCCGACAACCCTGGTGGTCTAGGGAGGGGTAAATAATGGTGGCCCAAGGCCGCCTACCTGCATGGTGGAAGAGGCTGCGGGGGGGATCTTCGATAGCTTTTTCTTCCCACCCCTGCAGTCCTCTTCGGTCCTCAGCTTTATACTTCTGCCACTGGCCCATCCTGGCCAGCGGCACCGCCTCTTCCTTTCTTCACTCTTGATCACGCCGTCTTCTGGCCTTTTGCGCAGCCGCCGGAACTGTTGCTGCGCTGCTCTTCGGGAGGTCTTCTCTCCCCCCCTCCGCTGTCGGTACTGAAGTTTCCCGCTCAAGACGCCGTGAGTGGGCGGGGCTATGATGCGGCGAGCCGCAATTGGCTCATCGCGTCTGCCTGCTATTGGCTGCTGGACCGCGAGCCGTGTTTGGCTCGCGGCCAGTGCCAAACAACCGCCGCCGCTACTTGGCTTCCGGGCAGCGAGCTCCGCTTAGCTTGCGCCCGGAGCCAAGCTACTCCCGCCGATGCTGGTGGAAGGGACCAGGCGGTCCCTTCACCAGGTACCCGCCGCAGTAGCTTACCCGGCGTTGGGAACAAACACACTGTACCAGCACCGGGCACGGATGCTGTGCTGATGCTGGGATCAGACACTTGATCCCAGCACGGCTTTACACAGCAGCAGCCAATGAGAGTCTATCTGACTCTCATTGGCTGCTCTAACAGACAGCATTGTGTCTGTTAGTGCAGGGGGACACGCTATGCTGCAACCAGCTGTCAGGGATTGGCCAGAGCATAGCGCGTCCCCGGGGACCTGGACACTTTAGAAAAGTGGGTCCCCGGTGCCCGATAGCGAGTAAAATTAGCGCTATAGCGCGTATTTGCGAACACTGAGGAGGATGGGCCAGTGTTTGATGGCTATATTCTTGATATCTAGCCACTCTTGGCTAAAATTGCCAACAAAATGTATATCTTCCTTTTCTTTCCTTTTGTTTTTATTAGGTGGAAAGATCAAATTTTCTCGTTTCACCTGTGATGTATGTTTAATCGCCCTCTTGATGGAACAATGGCTATATCCTCTATCTCTTAATCTCTTTGTAAGTTCTACACTTTTCTCTGTAAAGATCTTCTCATCTGAGCAATTTCTCCTTAATCGGAGAAATTCCCCTTTTGGAATGTTCAGAAGTGTCGGCGGAAAATGAGAGCTTGTGTTATGTAACAAGCTATTAGTAGTCGTGCTTTTCCGATATAGATCCGTAATAATTTCTCCATTGTCCTTTTTAGTAAATTCGAGATCAAGGAATGTAACTCCTGTGTAACTGATTTCTGATGTCAAATGTAGATTGAGGGTATTCGTATTTAATACGGTTAGGAATTCCAAAAGTTCCTCCTTTGTTCCCTTCCAGACCAGGAGGATATCATCTATGTACCTGAGCCAAATGATGATATTTGCAGTGAACCTGTCATTGATGTCACTAAAGACAGATACCTGCTCCCACCAGCCCAGGTACATATTGGCATATGTGGGCGCACATGCCGCGCCCATCGCTGTCCCTCTGGTCTGTAGGTAATATCCACCATTGAATGTGAAATAATTCTTACCCAACACAAATTCCAAGAGTTCCAAAAGAAAATCATTGAATGAACTATCCACCCTCATGCTCAGAAAGTATTTGGCTGCTTTAAGCCCATTGTCATGGTGGATACTTGTGTACAGAGATTCGACATCCAAGGAAGCAAGGATCCAATTTTCCTCTATTCTAATCCCTGTTATTTTACGTAACACGTCTGAGGTGTCTTGTACATAGGATGGTAGACTAATGACAAAATCCCTCAAATGTAGATCTAAGAATATACTGGCCTGTTCACTCAATCCACCTATGCCGGACACAATAGGCCTGCCTGGAGGTTCCTCTTTCTTTTTGTGCACTTTCGGCAGCATATAAAAGGATCTTGATGAAGCCGCAGGGTGAAACGCGCGTTGTCCACATGAGGAGAATACACTGAAGGATGTACACAGAATTTCATGCAGATAGATTCCCCAACACGTGGTTTAGTACAGGCAGGGCTGCCAGCTGGTAGAGTACAATCTTTCTTTTTTCTATTATGATCCTGCACAGATAGTGAGGATTTTCCTCACCAAGGGAATCGTTCCCCCATACCTGTCAGCAGAGGTTTGTGAGTCTATATCTCTAAGTAGTGCAGCCTCCTTACTATCTAGACATTCACTGCAATATTGATTGCACATGTTGAGATAGTATTGTAGGATTGTGCATGGAACAGAGACTTTCATATTTCATTGTTTCTTTCTCCTTTGTTTGATTATTGATAACCAGCGTTTTCTTTTGCCCATGATGCATATTTCATGTCAATCATTATATGAACACAAGATATATTAGCCATGTACTGACCTTTTGCAAACAGTAACAAGTGAAAAAAATATTTTTCAAAATTGCATTGAAGAGAATAACCGAACCGTCTCTTGCAATACTGTTACCTATACATATAGAGGGAATTGCAGATATATTATTTTCTCCCTTATTATTTATCAATATACTTCAGTCTATTGAAGTCTTGATTATTATATGTACATATTTTCTTACATATTTTCACCCATGATAAATGGAGAACCAATATATGACTCCAAAGAATGATTTTATTTAGGTGATTTGAGAGTGGTTCAGATCTAATCACCGGAGAACTAGGTATAGAATACTTTGCATATTGGAGGGATATAGCCACTTAATAAGATGTTTATTTAGATATGTATGATCGCTTCTCTCTCTCCCTGTACTATTCTTTCTGTACTCTCATCAGCTCCATCTCTGGGAGCTGACAGCAGATGCAGGGAATTCTGTGCATCATCTGTATTTGGAGAGGGTAACTCTCATTGACCACCTCTGCCGACGGGCATGTGATTAAAAGCAGATTATCACTTCATTGAAATATACAGGTGCTTTTCATTACTATACTATTACAATGATGGGTTTTCCCACACAGTCTGTCTTGTACTTATAGAGTTAGATTTATGAGACATAATTTTAAATAATATAGACAGCTGTAATATTGCGATTAGATTGTAATATTCCACTTAACCACACTTGACAGTAGCACAGGAGGGGCCTCATGACTATTTAACCCCATTGCAAGATGAGTGAAATGTATTCTTTACCTGCCTCTAACACTTCAAGTAACAACTTTACTTGATGATGTCCTAATTCCTGATCCCAGGAGGAGCACACATATTAAGTGATACATCACCTGCTTATTTTAGTTGCGTGTATGTCTGTCTGTATTTATATGTTTACTGTTGTTAGTCTTACTAGATTTATGATGAGATCCTAATAATGTTTACATTTTAATATTAGAGTACCCCCAGAGTTTCCTTTTTTCTCTTTTTCTGTGTTATATCTTTGACTATAGGGGACCACCACTGGTTCAATAACATATTTAGTACATACGTCTGTTGTGAAATGTATATCACTATAAACGTGTATATCACCGGTTATACTTGCAATATGCTGATTTAGCGCGTATAAAAACTTGTGCCCAAGATCACTCCCAACATTCCTGTGACTTCACCTGTAAGTACGTGTCTGTCTGTACTAGACCTGGCAGTGATCTTAGCTGTGACTTCACCTGTAAGTACATGTCTGCCTGTACTAGACCTGGCAGTGATCTTAGCTGTGACTTCACCTGTAAGTATGTGTCTATCTGTACTAGACCTGGCAGTGATCTTAGCTGTGACTTCACCTGTAAGTACGTGTCTCTCTGTACTAGACCTGGCAGTGATCTTAGCTGTGACTTCACCTGTAAGTATGTGTCTGCCTGTGCTAGACCTGGCAGTGATCTTAGCTGTGACTTCACCTGTAAGTATGTGTCTGCCTGTACTAGACCTGGCAGTGATCTTAGCTGTGACTTCACCTGTAAGTACGTGTCTGTCTGTACTAGACCTGGCAGTGATCTTAGCTGTGACTTCACCTGTAAGTATGTGTCTGCCTGTACTAGACCTGGCATTGCTCTTAGCTGTGACTTCACCTGTAAGTACGTGTCTGTCTGTACTAGACCTGGCAGTGATCTTAGCTGTGACTTCACCTGTAAGTATGTGTCTGCCTGTACTAGACCTGGCAGTGATCTTAGCTGTGACTTCACCTGTAAGTATGTGTCTGCCTGTACTAGACCTGGCAGTGATCTTAGCTGTGACTTCACCTGTAAGTATGTGTCTGCCTGTACTAGACCCGGCAGTGATCTTAGCTGTGACTTCACCTGTAAGTATGTGTCTGTCTGTACTAGACCCGGCAGTGATCTTAGCTGTGACTTCACCTGTAAGTATGTGTCTGTCTGTACACGTATGTGTGTGTCTGTAAGTATGTGTCTGCCCGCATGACACGCCTCCAAATAACGTCAGGCTGGGGGTAAAGCCCAGCACTCGGTCACTGGCTGGACTTCCCCCAGCCCTCTCCCGTCAGTGAATGGAAGTCGTGCGCATGCGTTCGGCATCCATTCACACTCCAGGGGACCGGCACCACCGCATAGCTGCGGCGGTGCGGGGCCCCAACCTCCCGATTTGACCACCCACGGGCCACTTCGGCCCACGTTTGGAACAGCGGGACAGTACTCTCCAGCTGAAATCGGGATGCTGCGGAGGGGTGCGCCCTCTTCGGGTGGCACCGCTGTGTGACCGCACTGGTCGAACACCCCTAGAGCCGCCCCTGCCCACTAGTGAGCCTGCACTGACACATCAGACTCACAGTGGGTGTCGTGGGAGAACAGAAGACGCCATTTACCGCATCATACCTTAATAGTACATGCGGAGGGTCCTCTCATGCCCCATTCACTGCCTGATGTACATGGGACACAGCAGCCTCCTATCCCCTTACTTTTACTGAGTGCTATCTATTTATACTTTTTTTACTATTTATACTTGATACGATATATGTAAATGTTATGTCCTTTCTCACTACATACTGCATTGTTATAATTGTGTAATATAGAGTTGCATTTCTGCTCTTATACATACAATTGAGAATATATGAGAAATCACACATACTTATGCATTATTGTTTTTATATGATCCGGATCAGCTGATTGATTGATATGTATATATTGTGACAGTGAGATTAGGGGTCCCTCTCCTGGGTAGAGGACTCCTTCCTTACACACACAGCAGCTGGGAAACAGTATGCCAGTCTGGATTCGAGTACAAGCTGGTCGGCGCCAGTCTTTATTGGGCAAAACAGAAACAACATAAAGAAACCATAAACATAAATCCTAGCCCTGGCTGGGCTCTAACTTTACAGGTGGTTCCCTCACTACAAGAATCTGGCAGGGCCTAATGCCCTCACCAGCAACAAAGGCACAGCACAGCACTTACAGATAGGTTTTTCAAGTGTCTCTGAGCAAACTCCCTGTCTGCTCTCCCAGGTGAGAAACTCAGCCCTAAACAAACTAGGCTTATATTGGCCACTCTCAGGTGGAAACCCTAACAAGCCTGTTACCAGGCTGCAAGGCCCAAAACCTGGAGTGGCCGTGGGTGGAGCCCTCCCTCTCCTCTCACCCACAACCCCCAGGTCCCAAACCGGCTTTTCAAAAAGCCGAGACTCAAGCCTGCTACACTGCAGACTTTCTCCTGGGGGTTTAAAACACATAAGACAGGAATCTGGGACAAATGTACCTGCCACAGACCACTTTACCAGTGATCCTATCACAATATGTAATGTCATTTCATGATTACTGCCGGTATTATGCAACTTGCTCTTTTCTACTATGCAGATTGAGACACTTAAGTTCTGCTGCTAATATGACTAAACAATGTCAATAGTATATCCCTGTTTATCATCTTGGAGTAATTTATTATAGAACTAGTATATTTATTAACTATAATAACAATAACAATGAGACGGACCGTTTATCTTATTGGTATTGTTGTTGCGGCTGGAATATGTGCATGTAAATATTAAGGGACGGTGGACCTCATTCAGAGGCGGTTGTTAGATGCAAGCGGTGGCACAGAATCAGGGCGGCCGCTTGCATCCTGTACGGCCGCCTCCTTGTCGATCGTTAAGCTGTGGGTTACCACCCACAGCTTAACGACCGACCAGGTTGATGGTCGTGATGGTGATCACCATTGCGACCATCGGGCTTACGACCAGTCCCTAGGGTACGGTCTGGGCACTCATAAGCCCCAGGGAGCTTTCTGCTCTGATGGAGCAGGAAGCTCCCCACTGGCATCACTGATGATATCAGAGCGGCCGCCCACAAAACGGTAGGCGTTCGTAAAGGAACGCCTCCGTTTTGGAAACCCCCCCCACCCGGCCCGCCTACCAAACGGGGGCAGCTGTCGATCAACATCGACAGCCGCCCCTTTGGTAGCGAGCTCCGGAGCGACAGAGTTTCTCTGTCGCTCCAGGGCTTGCGCACGCGCAGTGCGGACGCTGCTCGTGCTCAGCCCAAACCATTGAGTCGGTTACGAGCACATTGGCGCTTGCGACCGACTCTGAATGAGGTCCGCTATCCCTTCAGTTAAATAAACATAGTTTCTAATATTTCACCTTGGTCTATTACAATTATTATTTAAATGATTGACCTTAGTGGTCCCCATGATAAAAGATGGTCACTGCTCACGTAACCAGAAATAAATGGTACATGATGACACTGACCACTCTATAATCCATTATTGAGGCTAATTTTTTTGCCCTTTGGATGTACTATATTTTGTTTGGTGTACCCTGTTTTTTTATGTATACATTTTGGTTTTAATTTATAATAGTCATTTAGGTAGAACTTGTGCCCCAAACAAAAGAGAGTACTCTCTTTTCCTTTCTATCCTTGCAACTATTTTACTCTCAAGGGTGGATCTCCACAGCAATTGTATTTCTGATACAGATTACCTATATGAAATTATGAATCATTCAAGTTTTTCTATCTTTAGTGTAATATTTTTCTGTATATTGGTACCAGTGCTCGGGGTATCCAATTTCTTCCCCTTCCCCTTACCTAATGACTATTACGGATGTGTGTAAGGTTAAAGTAAGCGTCCTTATGTTGTGCTGCGGCAGCATAGCGATCGCAGAGGATTAGCATACTATCGCAGTGAGACTGCGTGCGTCATTGCAATTGCAATCGCAGTTGTGATCCATAATGAGTCAGGACCTTAATCATGACACGCAGCTGAGGACTGTCTGTTTCCACCTCCAAATAATGGCATATTACAGGGGGTTCTCCAACAGTCCCCGAGTACTGCCAACAGTCCATGTTTTCTGGATGTCTATAATCATGCACAGGTGAGTTAGTTTATTTTGCTGGACCAGTAATTATCCCACCTGCAGCCACAGACAGAAATCCTCAAAGCTGACACTTCACGTTGAGAACAAGCTGCATATTTTATAGCAAATCATGATGAAAGTACTTTGCCTTCACGTCATTATTACAGCTATTGGCGTATGAGGGCTGACGTTGGACCCCATTGATGTCTCATGTGGGTGTAAACGTTACCATGAATAAAAGATATGAGAGAAAAGTGAAGGCAATGTATGGGGAATGTATAGGTGCACACTGTATAGGTTTGATGGCAAATGGATACTGAGTAAGAACCTTGATTTTTTTAAATGAACTATGGGGCTGATTCACTATGGAACGCTATTCCGATCGCAGATGCGATGATGCACTCAGTTATGTTTCGAAAATATGCTAATGACCATAATCGCAAAGCTAGTATAGAGACACCCAAAGCCAGCATAGAGACCCCCACTACCGCTTTCGCACATCCGTAATTCCTCGCAATCCTGCGTATACATCGGGAACATCGAGTAACATCGGCCCCTCACGCACAATTACAATAGCTCTGACCTTGCTCAGTAATTGCTAACCTCGTCGCACGCAGTGAGCACACAAGCTGCGTATGCTGTCGCAGTGGCTAATTTATGCACGGCCAGGAAACGGCGTTCAGACGGACAGGCACGCCTGCATTTCTCCGACCACTCCCCCTGTCACAACCCCCAAACTCTGATGTCCCGTCCCCCTGGCTGCAATGGCTTTGTGTCAACGTAGGTGATCGCAATGCTAACTCAGCACGTGCACTGTGATGTATAAGCATGACCGCACCATCGGTGCACTACGCTGTTGCGATGGCGAATCATGCTGAAGCCGTCCCTGTGTTTTTATATGACTTGTGTTATTGTATAAACTAAATACGTATAAGCCGTATGGGCGTATTATTATAGGAACTGTTTGGATTTGATGCATAGATTTCTAGTAAGCAAATAATCTACTAACTCCCAAAAGAGTATGGCTTACTAAATACCAGCAACCCCCTATATCGTATATGCGTGTTTTAGTGCTATTTTGTGTTTATTAATAGTTATTCCACAGTGCTATACAGACTAAGGACCTGATTCAGAGCTGCTCGTAAGCGGCCCGATGGTTTGCGAACGCACATGCGCACGCTTCGTTCTTCGCATGCGCAAACTCCTCTGTGCGATCGCAGCCCGCTCGCTCGCCCAGCAAAGACAGCCCAGTGAAATGAGTGACAGGAGAGGCCGTTTGTGGGTGGTAACAGGGGCAGGACACTAATAACGGGGGAGTGGAGGTGCGAACGCAGGCGTGCCTAGGTGTTTCAACGCCGTTTTTAAGGCGTGCATAATTAACAGACAGCGTCATAGTACACGTCACATGCCTGTTTTTTTCACTGAAGTCCTCGCAGTGCTTGCGGCAGGATAAGGCAACCACAAGCACTGCGATCACATCCGATGGTGCTCGATGTACCAATGTTTTAATACACATCCTGCAGATGACGTGTTGCTAGTGGGCGGGTCTGCCTGTGCGATTGGGCGTATGCATACACAAAGTGGCCGCTCGCTAAGACATGGTGGGCGTACTTATGCCTTGGCGAGCGAGCGCTTCCCATGGCGTCACTGTGACAAATTTGCATACGCTGGATGCGAGCGATCGCATCTAGCGTGCGGCTCTGAATCAGGTCCTATATTCCATGTTGGGAGACAATTACCCTACCAATACAATTTTGTATTGTGGAAGGAACCGGAGCACCCAGAGGAACCCACACAAGCACAGGGAAAATATACACACTCCATACAGTTAGGGCCTCGGTGAGAATTCAGCCCAAGACCTCAGTACTGTGAGGCAGCAATGTTAACCATTACACCAACCGTGCTCCCTGTGTTTTCACTAATCACTGCGTTATGGACATTTCTATATAACAGACCACCTAGGAGGGTATTCAATTAGGCTAATTGCCGGAGCAATTAGCCCGCGCATGAGCCCCCTCAGTCGGACTAAACCTCGCAGCTCATGGAAGTGCAAGGTAAAGTCCGCCGAAAAACCACAAAATCGGGATAAAACTTATTGATTCCGCAGTTTATGCGGAATCAGTGGGTCTCCGCGCCTGAATCACAATCTTTCGGCGCGGTTAAAAAGGCTATTTAATTGAATAGCTTTTCCCCGCGGCGCAGTGATTTTTCCCGGCAATTAGTCGTGGCGGAAATCCCGCTGCTAATTGAATACCCCCCTAGACTTATTTCTGTTTACTACATCGTTGACCATTTAAAATGTTTAGAAGGCTGACGGTGACCCCTGCTGGCTGCACGAAGGGACTACACAACATACCATAAGGAAGCAGCATCAGGACAAATAATATTATATACATTTGTAACAGAATTGTTTACAACATTAAGTAATATTTAGTTATACAAAATATATGGAAATAAATTAAACACCAGTCTGTAGTAATTGGCCAAGCCAAGATAAATGAATTGCTGGTAAGTGTATGAGGAGTGTTCTTCTTGAATGCAAAGGAAAGATATGAAGAAAAAGATAAATGTAAAGTCTTCATTAGTGTCATTGCAATGTGTGGAAATACAATGGAATGTTAGATAATAATATGTGCCCTGTGCGGATTACAGCAGGATGTTTACTGTCTAGGATTGTCTGACTGACCATTACCTGGGGCTCTTTCAGCTCTTCTATCAGCAGCTAGAGGGCGCCCAACTATCCTGTGACTTGTCAAGGATAATCCAGAGAGAGCATGAGAGGTGCCTTGAGGCCCTGGACCAGGCGGCCAATGTATCTATGCCAGAAGGTGAGACCTGCACCTGTTGCATTTATATGAGGAGAGTGTTACGAATTTCCAGTCTATTCAAACACTGAGCATATCATCAATATAATCCATCCTAAGGGGTAGATTTACTAAAGCTTCTAAATGGCAACCAATCAGATGCCGGCTATCATTTTCTAGGATGCAATAGATAAATGATAGCTATAATTGAATTGGTTGCTATGGGCAAGACCACCAGTTTTAATTTTTAGAAGCTTTAGTAAATCTACCTCTAAGTCTGAATAGCTTAGAGTGCTTGGAAGGTGTCACCTTGACATTGGACCTTAGAACTAACATGTCATCTACCAGACCAGATTTGGAACTGAGGGTCTGATTCAGAGCCGGATGCTATTTGCGGACGGTCGTTCTGAAAAAGGGGCCGGATATTTAAATTAAGCGCTCGCTCTTTGCGGTCTGTTGACGCCTCTATGTCTGAACGAGTGAACGAAACATGCGCTCGCTATTTTGTAAAAAACGCCCCCTGGCCGCTCGCATCATACGTCTTCTCCACTATTTATTAGATTAATCGAGTACATCGAACGGCGTCTGAACTGCTCGCTATTCTTGTGGTAGCATTTTCCTACCGCAATCATGCGAGCAGTTCAGGCTAAAAGACAACCAAGTGACGTGGTCGATGACGCTGCTTTGTTAATTATGCACACCCATTAAACGCCCGTTTTGACCGTTTGGCACACCTGCGTTCGGATCTCCACTCCCCCGTTTTCAAGCACCTTCCCCTGTTACCACCCACATATGCCTCCTCCTGTCACTCAAATTAGCAGACATTCGCTATTTTGCGAGCACACGATTTCCGACCGCAATGACTGGTTCGTGCATGTGTATTACAACCCATACGCATGCGCAGATGTGCGACCATCGCTCGGAGCGAACGAGCGGCCGCTTACGAGCGGCTCTGAATCAGGCCCTGAGCTAATAGTCTGGGAAATCCTTCATTCACTCTTGCTGTGACCTGATTGTGTGACTCGGTGATGGTGGTGGTACCAGTCCATAACTATGGAACAAATTCAAGATGACTATTCACTGTAACATTGTCAAGGAGTAATGTCGGGTACACACTAGACGATATGTCGTCCAATCCGGCAGATTGGACGACATCGGCCAGTGTGTACAGGAGATGTCGCTGACGATGCACGCTCCTGCGATATCAGCGGGGGCCACGCTGCCAAATGCCGCATGGCGCCCCCGGCATCATTCCGTTGCTGCCGCCATCGGCAAGTATGTATGCACTTGCCGATGCCGGCACCCCGCCGGGTCCCACCGCTGCTGATGTCATATACACTAGACATTGTCTAGTGTGTACCCGGCATGAGAGCAAAAAGTCACATCCCAGAGCTCTGAGTCAGTGAATAAATCATTTCTGATACAGTATCATATAAACAGCTGAAAGGTTAGTATGTCAGTTAGTTGATTGCTCCTTCATATGAATCCACTAATGTGTGCAGCACATTTATGTTGCCTAGAATACAGCAAGCCTGTCACAGGTTTGGGCTTTTGTGTTGCCTGTGCTGTGTTGTAGGATGTGCAGTGATGTGGTATCTGATTACTGATTGATCAGGTCTGTGTGATGTGGTGTAGGATGCACAGTGATGTGATATCTGTGATTACTGATTGATCAGGTCTGTGTGATGTGGTGTAGGATGTACAGTGCTGTGGTATCAGTGATTACTGATTGATCAGGTCTGTGTGCTGTAGGATGTACAGTGATGTGGTATCTGTGATTACTGATTGATCAGGTCTGTGTGATGTGGTGTAGGATGTGCAGTGATGTGATATCTGTGATTACTGATTGACCAGGTCTGTGTGATGTGGTGTAGGATGTACAGTGCTGTGATATCTGTGATTACTGATTGATCAGGTCTGTGTGATGTGGTGTAGGATGCACAGTGATGTGATATCTGTGATTACTGATTGATCAGGTCTGTGTGATGTAGGATGTACAGTGATGTGATATCTGTGATTACTGATTGATCAAGTCTGTGTGATGTAGGATGTACAGTGCTGTGATATCTGTGATTACTGATTGATCAGGTCTGTGTGATATAGGATGTACAGTGATGTGATATATGTGATTACTGATTGATCAGGTCTGTGTGATGTAGGATGTGCAGTGATGTGGTATCTGATTATTGATTCATCAGGTCTGTGTGATGTGGTGTAGGATGCACAGTGATGTGGTATCTGTGATTACTGATTGATTGGGTCTGTATGATGTAGGATGTACAGTGATGTGATATCTGTGATTACTGATTGATCAGGTCTGTGTGATGTGGTGTAGGATATACAGTGATGTGATATCTGTGATTACTGATTGATCAGGTCTGTGTGATGTGGTGTAGGATGTACAGTGCTGTGATATCTGTGATTACTGATTGACCAGGTCTGTCTGATGTAGGATGTACAGTGCTGTGATATCTGTGATTACTGATTGATCAGGTCTATGTGATGTAGGATGTACAGTGATGAGATATCTGTGATTACTGATTGACCAGGTCTGTGTGATGTAGGATGTACAGTGATGTGATATATGTGATTACTGATTGATCAGGTCTGTGTGGTGTAGGATGTACAGTGCTGTGGTATCAGTGATTACTGATTGATCAGGTCTGTGTGGTGTAGGATGTACAGTGATGTGGTATCTGTGATTACTGATTGATCAGGTCTGTGTGATGTAGGATGTACAGTGATGTGATATCTGTGATTATTGTTTGATCAGGTGTGTGTGATGTAAGATGTACAGTGATCTGATATCTGTGATTACTGATTGACCAGGTCTGTGTGATGTAGGATGTACAGTGCTGTGATATCTGTGATTACTGATTGATCAGGTCTGTGTGATGTGGTGTAGGATGTACAGTGCTGTGATAACTGTGATTACTGATTGATCAGGTCTGTGTGATGTGGTGTAGGAGGTACAGTGCTGTGATATCTGTGATTACTGATTGACCAGGTCTGTGTGATGTAGGATGTACAGTGATGTGATATCTGTGATTACTGATTGATCAAGTCTGTGTGATGTAAGATGTACAGTGATGTGATATCTGTGATTACTGATTGATCAGGTCTGTGTGATGTAGGATGTACAGTGATGTGGTATCTGTGATTTACTGATGATCAGGTCTGTGTGATGTGGTGTAGGATGTACAGTGATGTGATATCTGTGATTACAGTTTGATCAGGGCTGTGTGGTGTAGGATGCACAGTGATGTGATATCTGTGATTACTGATTGATCAGGTCTGTGTGATGTGGTGTAGGATGTACAGTGATGTGGTATTTGTGATTACTGATTGATCAGGGCTGTGTGGTGTAGGATGTACAGTGATGTGATATCTGTGATTACTGATTGACCAGGTCTGTGTGATGTAGGATGTACAGTGATGTGATATCTGTGATTACTGATTGATCAAGTTTGTGTGATGTAGGATGTACAGTGCTGTGATATCTGTGATTACTGATTGATCAGGTCTGTGTGATGTAGGATGTACAGTGATGTGATATCTGTGATTACTGATTGACCTGGTCTGTGTGATGTAGGATGTACAGTGATGTGATATATGTGATTACTGATTGATCAGGTCTGTGTGGTGTAGGATGTACAGTGCTGTGGTATCTAATTACTGATTGATCTGGTCTGTGTGATGTGGTGTAGGAGGTACAGTGCTGTGATATCTGTGATTATTGATTGACCAGATCTGTGTGATGTAGGATGTACAGTGCTGTGATATCTGTGATTACTGATTAATCAGGTCTGTGTGGTGTAGGATGTACAGTGCTGTGATAAATGTGATTACTGATTGATCAGGTCTGTGTGGTGTAGGATGTACAGTGCTGTGATAACTGTGATTACTGATTGATCTGGTCTGTGTGATGTGGTGTAGGAGGTACAGTGCTGTGATATCTGTGATTACTGATTGACCAGATCTGTGTGATGTAGGATGTACAGTGCTGTGATATCTGTGATTACTGATTAATCAGGTCTGTGTGGTGTAGGATGTACAGTGCTGTGATAAATGTGATTACTGATTGATCAGGTCTGTGTGATGTAGGATGTACAGTGATGTGATATCTGTGATCACTGATTGATCAGGTCTGTGTGATGTAGGATGTACAGTGATGTGATATCTGTGATTACTGATTGATCAGGTCTGTGTAATGTAGGATGTACAGTGATGTGATATCTGTGATCACTGATTGATCAGGTCTGTGTGATGTAGGATGTACAGTGATGTGTTATCTGATTACTGATTGATCAGGTCTGTGTGATGTAGGATGTACAGTGATGTGTTATCTGAATACTGATTGATCAGGTCTCTGTGGTGTAGGATGTACAGTAATTCGATATCTGTGATTACTGATTGATCAGGTCTGTGTGATGTAGGATGTACAGTGATGTGATATCTGTGATTACTGATTGATCAGTGCTGTGTGATGTAGGATGTACAGTGATGTGATATCTGTGATTACTGATTGATCAGTGCTGTGTGATGTAGGATGTACAGTGATGTATTATCTGATTACTGATTGATCAGGTCTGTGTGATGTGGTGTAGGATGCACAGTGATTTGATATCTGTGATTACTGATTGATCAGGTCTGTGTGATGTAGGATGTACAGTGATGTGATATATGTGATTACGGATTGATCAGGTCTGTGTGATGTAGGATGTACAGTGCTGTGATATCTGTGATTACTGATTGATCAGGGCTGTGTGATGTAGGATTTGCAGTGATGTGGTATCTGTGATTACTGATTGATCAGGTCTGTGTGATGTGGTGTAGGATGTACAGTGCTGTGATATCTGTGATTACTGATTGATCAGGTCTGTGTGGTGTAGGATGTACAGTGATGTGGTATCTGTGATTACTGATTGATCAGGTCTGTGTGATGTGGTGTAGGATTTGCAGTGATGTGGTATCTGTGATTACTGATTGATCAGGTCTGTGTGATGTGGTGTAGGATGTACAGTGCTGTGATATCTGTGATTACTGATTGATCAGGTCTGTGTGGTGTAGGATGTACAGTGATGTGGTATCTGTGATTACTGATTGATCAGGTCTGTGTGATGTGGTGTAGGATGCGCAGTGATATGATATCTGTGATTACTGACTGATTAGGTCTGTGTGATGTGTTGTAGGATGTGCCGGAAAGTGGGACAAACTCGGCTGCTGGCCGCCTACTCTTCTGGGGCACAATGTGTCCATTCCTTGCCCAGAGATCCTGCAGCATATTACTGGGTTTAATGGTAAGTGCAGTCATCATTACAATGTATAAGATGTCAGTGGAAAATATACTCAACATTTAGATACATTTTTGTCTACAATATGAAATAGAAGTTAATATGGTAAGTTATTATTATATAGAGTATCCATAGTGTAACAGCTTTATAATACCATATATATATTATATATACTTAAATTGCTGGTTAATAAATAAGCAGTGTTAGGAGGACAGCCGTTGTTATGGATGGTTTACTTGCTCAGTACTTCCTTACAGTACATTCTATCATTGGACAGGAACTGTGCATCGGAACTGCACGGAAAAAGGCTGGTCTGCTACCTTCCCACCAGTGCACGTTGCGTGCCAGTACGATGTCAATGACACCGAGGATGAGGATACAGTAAGTGATAGATACGCAGCATTCTTCCATGTTTCTTAATCAAACTATTTCTTTGTCTTTGTAAGTTTCAGATCTAGGCCCTCATTCAGAGCCACTTGCTAGCGGCAGTACGCTCGTTCCGAGCGATGTTCGCACATCTGCGCATGCGTACGGTTTTTAGTACGCATGCGCGAACCAGTCAGTGCGGCCGAAAATCGTTGGTACGCAATATAGCGAGGGCCTGCTATTTTGAGTGACAGAATGAGGCGTATGTGGGTGGTAACAGGGGAAGGTGCTTGAAAACGGGGAGTGGAGATCCGAACGCAGGCGTGCTTAAAGGTCAAAACGGGCGTTTTAAGGGAGTGCATAATTAACAAAGCAGCGTCATTGACCACGTCACTTGGTTTTTTTTAACTCAGAACTGCTCGCAAAATAGCGGTTGAAAACACCAACCACAAGAATAGCGAGCAGTTCATACGATGTACTCGATTAATCTAATAAATAGCGGACATGACGTATGGTGCGTGCGGCCAGGGGGCGTTTTTATCAAATAAACGAGCGTATGTTTTGCTCGCTCGTTCAGACTTAGAGGTGGGAACAGACTGCAATTTGCGAACGGATCATTTGAATAGCCACCCCTTGTTTTTGAACGAACGACCGCAAATAGCGAACGGCTCTGAATCAGGCCCCTAGTTCCCTCTTAGTACCAATATTAACATTAAAACTGACAAAGGATCTAAGGTTAGAGCATTCTTTTTCAAATATTGTATTTCCTAATGGGGCTATTCATCCCTCTATTTGTTTTAAATTATTCTGCCATTTTCTAATTAGATGATTAGTAAATCACTGTTATAGATGTTACCGCTTCTTCAAAAGAGACATAAAATTTGATGGCAGAGCCATTTTTTTAGACCTAATGGGGGCATATTGAGTATTTATAATATACTAGCTGATGTACCTGGTTTCACCCAGGTAGACCTTAGATATTTACTGTTTCCATTTCCATCTCACCAAACCAGTAACACATCAGTCCACCTCTATAGTAATGCATCCCCTCCCTCACGGCTACAGTAAGACATTACCTTCCTTCTCCTGTGTACTAACACATTCCAATCCCTCACCTCTGTAGTAACACATTATCCTAGCTCACCTCTGTAGCAACACATTTCCCTCCCTCGCCCATGTTGTAACACATTCGACATTCCCCTCCCTTACCTTTGTAGAAATACAATTCCTCCCTCACACCTGTAGTGACACATTACCCTCACTTATATCTGTAGTAACTTATTCCCCTCCCTCACCTCTGGAGTAACACATTCCCCTCACTCACCCCTGTAGTAAAACCCCTGCTCACCCCTGTAGTAACACATTAACCTCCCTCGCCCTTGTACATAATACCTTCCATCACCCCATAGCAACACGTTTGACATTCCCCTCCCTCACCTGTGTAGTAACACATTCCCCTCTCATACCTGTGTAGTAACACATTCCCTTCCCTCCAGGGGTGTTTTAAGAGAGGAGGGGGTCCGTGTGCACTACTCGTGCGGGGCCCCCTCCTCTCTCCCTTGTGGCTGGCAGCCGACTGACGCGGCTGGCCAGCCACCAGAGCATTAGTAGACTCCGGGCACTAGAGTGTGCCCGAAGTCTACTGCGCAGGTGCAGAACGCGGGAAAAATGGCCGCGGCGGCCATTTTTCCAGTGTTCTGAGTAGCAGTGACACCCGACGCGGTGTGATGTGTAATGGGGGGGATTTGTACTGTGGCATATGGTGGAATGGAGGATATGTACTGTGGCATAATGTGTAATGGGGAAATTTGTACTGTGTGGCATAATGTGTAATGGGGGAATTTGTACTATGTGGTATAATGTGTAAAGGGGGAATTTGTACTGTGTGACATAATGTGTAATGGGGGAATTTGTATTTTGTGGTATAATGTGTAATGGGGGAATTTGTACTGTATGACATAATGTGTAATGGGGGAATTTGTATTTTGTGGTATAATGTGTAAAGGGGGAATTTGTACTGTGTAGCATAATGTGTAATGGGGTGGAATTTGTACTGTGGCATAATGTGTAATGGGGGAATTTGTACATTGTGGTATAATGTGTAATGGGGGATTTGTACATGTGGTATAATGTGTAAAGGGGGATTTGTACATGTGGCATACTTTGTAATCCGATGGAATTTGTACTGTGTGGCATAATGTGTAAAGGGGGAATTTGTACTGTGTGGCATAATGTGTAAAGGGGGAATTTGTACTGTGTGGTATAATGTGTAGTGGGGAAATTTGTACTGTGTGGCATATGCTGTAATGGGGGATGTGTACTGTGTGATATAATGTGTAACTGGGGCATTTGTACAGTGTGGTATAATGTGTAACTGGGGCATTTGTACTGTGTGGCATAATGTGTAATGGGGGAATTTGTACTGTGTGGCATAATGTGTAAGGGGCAGGGGCGTATCTATAATGGGTGCAGGGTGTGTGGGGCACACGGCCCTCGGGTCCATGTCCATCAGTCGGCTGCGGTCACCGGGGAGAGAGGAGGGGGCCCTGCACTGAGAATGCACACCGGCCCCCTCCTCTCTAAAGACACCCCTGGTAAGGGGCATTACTACTGGGTGGCGTAATGTGTGTAAGGGGCTCTACTACAATTTAGTGTAATGTGTATAAGGGACACTACTGCAGGTATGTAGTGTAATGTAAATAAGGGGCACTATTGAGTGACGTAATGTGAGTAAGGGGCACTACTACAATATAGCATAATGGCTCTGAGCGCATGGCATGTCTTTTGCAGACGGAATATTACATGCACCTGAAGACCGTCTGCACTGTGGGTTATGGAACTTCTCTGAGCTCTCTAACGCTGGCCTTAATTATTCTGCTGTCCTTTCGGTGAGTACTCAGATTAGACCTGTATTATTATCCTTTATTTTTTATGGCGCCACAAGGGTTCCGCAGCACCTAACAAAGTACATAAACAGTTGAGAGAGCAGTGGCTTTCAGTACATGACATTGCAGGACAAGCACATGGTATATAAACATTGCTGCAACAGCGTCATAACACTCAAATACGGTACGTAGCAGGGTAGCAGAAGTCAAGGGTTAGGTGCCGTTGTAAGGAGTATGGTGTAGAGAGTAGTGTAAGTAAAGGATAAAAAGCCTATGAAGGAAGAGGGCCCTGCACGTGAGAGATTAAGGTGCGTACACACGGGACGACTGCACCATGATCAGATACCGATCATTATCTTATCGTTCTGCATGTGTTTGACGATCGTTATCGAACATCCAACACATGGATAAACCTATAACGACCCGCAATTAACGATCGCGGGTCCCTATAGTAAACAGGCTCACATGGTCGACATCGACCATGTATGCCGGTTTGCCCGGGCGACGGACGATGGTCGTTAACGATCATTCGTGCCCGCGCATCGACCATCGTTTGGTCATTTGCAGGGGCCAGAAATTGGACAATTTGAATAATGATAGGATCGTTATCATTATCACTGAAATGGTCCTCTTTATCTGACCGTGTGTACGCAGGTTTACATTCTAAGTGGGAGGGGCAGAGAGGGGTGACACAGATGGGGTAGCAGTGAGCATGGGATAGAGGGTTAGGATGAGAGATGGAAGGCTTTGATGCATGGGTGGGCCCGTTTAAGTTTTGTTGAAAGTCTGGTAGGGAGAGAGTTCCAGAGGTAGGGAGCATCTCATATAAGGAGAGCATATACTGTTGCGCAGCATAATAAAGTTCCTCTTCTCTGTCTACATCTGCGAGTACAGGCGGCTGCGATGTACCCGGAACTACATTCACATGCACCTGTTCTTCTCCTTCATCCTGAGAGCCATTTCCATCTTTATCAGGGATGCTGTGCTGTTCTCCGTTGACGACCGCAACCACTGCAGTGTCTACTTGGTAAGGACACAGGTTTAGGCATCAGGCGGCCTATGCATGCGCCCAGGGAATGATCCGGAGGAGGGGGGTAATAAGGCATGTATGTACCACCCGGACTACACAAATCAGTCCTCATTCTGTTACAATCTCATGCAGCAGAGAGCAGTGTATAGCAAGGCTCCAACTCTCTGCCACAGGCTGTTTCATCCACTCAGTGATCTGCTAAGTTCCCTCTGATATCCAGGTATGTACAGTATAGAATAACACTGTAATGACAGCTCCATGATATTTCCTTCCTCTCTGACTGGGGGATGCTGGGTCAAATGTGTTAAGGGAGGGGGGGGGGGGGTGATATTGGTTTGGGAATTAAAGAAGCCATTTTAAAGACAATATAAACAAGCACAAAGGAGAGGAAAGGTCTATATGTGGCGCATTAAAGTAAATATATAGAATAAAATATAACCTTTATTTCATTGGTTAAAATGTCACAAATCAAGGCACATAGCGAAATATAAAAGATAGACACTACAATTGGGTGAAAAAGATAAGAAATAAGTGTAATATAAAATCACGCTCGATGCCTCTTAATGGAATCTTCCATGAAATAATAACTGTCTGTTATACTGCTTGATATATATTAGCAGAATTTGGGCTCTATATCGTATTGGAATAATCACTTAATTTCCTATAAAGTTTAGGATAGAGGTCTGTGTTTTATTAAATACTGATACTGTATGCTATTTATGATGGAAATTCACAATACACTATTTAAATATCAGACCTAAGTTTGTCTGAAGAATTAAATAGGCTGTAGTATAATAAGGACAATTATTTATCACTTTAGACAATACTCAGCCCGCAATGTGACATTAAACTTTCTCATATTAAATTAGATTACTGGCACAATTGCTGGGTATGTATTACTTTCCCATATTTAATCAGTATAAGAGTACCATTGTGGCAGCACTACTCACATCAAGATGTATAACTATGTTCCCACAGCACCAAAATAATAGCAATATCACTAGCCCTTGTGGTCAATTGGAAAATCACTGCTGTAAGTACCACGGTAAAACTACATTACGTTTGGCTAGCAGTATTTATTGCTAGGAAAGTCCAGGCTAGTAATGACCACTGGGGGCGCTGTTCCGCTGCGGCGTATGATAATATTTTTCTCCCATTCAGTCAGCAGCACAGCTGATAAATAAGACTTTGGGGGGTATTCAATTTGCAGCGAAAAGTCTGTGCTGGACTTTTTCGCTCCACATCGGAGGTTGACGGGGGTAAAGTATCGGGTGCGTGCCCGCTTTATCCCCGTATTCAATTAGTAATCTGCGGAAACGGGACCCGGCGAAACTGGAAGAGGCGAAAAATGTTGGCAATTTTCGGGAAATTATCCTTGGACCCCCCTAAAGATGTCCAGACATGGGGGATCACTATGGGTACCCCCATTTTTGCATGCTGAAGGGAAGTCGGGTTTTTAAATAGCCGCGGCAGGTGCATAAATGCGGCTTTGAAGAAGGTGACGAAGAATAGCACTTAGCTTTTATGGGGTGTGGGAATTATAACTATGGCCATCAAATTTGGGGTACATGAAAATGGGTACAAGCATATTTTTAAGTCCCTAAAATTATTTTTAAAAATTCTTCAAAAATGCACCTGCCGCTACTCCCCGCAATGAAGAAAACACCTGCCGCATGCTTGGGAACCCCTCTGAAGTCAATTTCGATATTTTAGAAGTGAGTTCCTAATTTTATTTTTATTAACCCCAAAATTAAAGTTCATTTTTTGGGGTGTCCCAATATTTAAAAAAAAAAAAAACTTTTTTTTGACACAGATTATTTTTAGGAGTCACTCCCAGGGGTGCAGGCAATTTTTTTTAAATCCTGCACCCCTAAACCTCAATTCTGCACTTTTTTTCGCCATGTAAAACATGGTGAAAAGTTATCCCTGTTTTTTTACAAAGACTTTTCGCACTGGCGAAAAGTCTTTGTAATTGAATATGGGGATAATTAAAATAGGCGAAAATGACGTCATCGGCGATAAATTATCGCTGATAACGGCCTTTTCACCTCTAATTGGATACTGCCCTTTGACTTCCTCAGGGATTATATACTGTGCCACTCAGTCATTATGTCATGTATATAGTGTATACTGTCCCTCAGGGATTATATCATGTGCTACTGAGTCACTACATCATGTATATAGCGTATACTGTCCCTCAGAGATTGTCTCTTGTGCCGCTTTGTCACTACATCATGTATATAGCGTATACTGTCCCTCAGGGATTATGGACCTCATTCAGAGTCAGTCGAAGCGGCCGCACGGTCGTACGCCTCCGATGTTCCCTGTACCGCGCATGCGTACAGGTCGCAATGCGCGTGCGCAAACTAGCCGCTACGATCAGAAATTTCTCTCTCCTTGAGCACCGCCAGGTCGGTAGTTTGAGTGACAGGATGAGGCGTTTGTGGGTGGTAACAGGGGAAGGTGCTTGAAAACGGGGATGTGGAGTTCCGAACGCAGGCGTGCCTCATTATGTGAACGGCGTTTTCTGGGAGTGAATAAATTACAAAGTAGTGTCATGGCACACGTGACAGGGGAGGTTTTACACTGAAATTATCGTAGAGCTTAAGAGAGGGTAAGGCCAACCTTTAGCTCTACGACCAGTTCCGATGGTATACGATGCTCGCAATTAATCCTTATATAGCCGGAGATGACGTGCTATGCGTACGACATGAGGGCGTATTTTTAGCGGTCCGACCGCATCCACCCCTTGGTCGGCCAGCTAACGATCCGACCTTAGGGATGCAACTTGCGAGGGAATCATTTGCATATGCGGCCCCTTTTCCCGCACGACCGTGTGACCGCTTCGACCGACTCTGAATGAGGTCCTATGTCGTGTGCTGCTCTGTAATTACATCATGTATATAGCGTATACTATCCCTCAGGGATTATATCATGTGTCGCTTTGTCACTACATCATGTATATAGCGTATACTGTAATTCAGGGATTATGTCCTGTGCTGCTCTGTAATTACATCATGTATATAGCGTATACTGTCCCTCAGGGATTATATCCTGTGCTGCTCTGTATTTACATCATGTATATAGCGTATACTGTCCCTCAGGGATTATATCCTGTGCCGCTCTGTAATTACATCATGTATATAGCGTATACTGTCCCTCAGGGATTATATCCTGTGCTGCTCTGTAATTACATCATGTATATAGCGTATACTGTCCCTCGGATTATATCCTGTGCTGCTCTGTAATTACATCATGTATATAGCGTATACTGTCCCTCAGGGATTATGTCATGTGCTGCTCTGTAATTACATCATGTATATAGCGTATACTGTCCCTCAGGGATTATGTCCTGTGCTGCTCTGTAATTACATCATGTATATAGCGTATACTGTCCCTCGGATTATATCCTGTGCTGCTCTGTAATTACATCATGTATATAGCGTATACTGTCCCTCAGGGATTATATCCTGTGCTGCTCTGTAAGTACATCATGTATATAGCGTATACTGTCCCTCGGATTATATCCTGTGCCGCTCTGTAATTACATCATGTATATAGCGTATACTGTCCCTCAGGGATTATATCCTGTGCTGCTCTGTAAGTACATCATGTATATAGCGTATACTGTCCCTCAGGGATTATATCCTGTGCTGCTCTGTAATTACATCATGTATATAGCGTATACTGTCCCTCGGATTATATCCTGTGCTGCTCTGTAATTACATCATGTATATAGCGTATACTGTCCCTCAGGGATTATATCCTGTGCTGCTCTGTAATTACATCATGTATATAGCGTATACTGTCCCTCGGATTATATCCTGTGCCGCTCTGTAATTACATCATGTATATAGCGTATACTGTCCCTCAGGGATTATGTCCTGTGCTGCTCTGTAAGTACATCATGTATATAGCGTATACTGTCCCTCAGGGATTATATCCTGTGCTGCTCTGTAATTACATCATGTATATAGCGTATACTGTCCCTCAGGGATTATATCCTGTGCTGCTCTGTAATTACATCATGTATATAACGTATACTGTCCCTCAGGGATTATGTCCTGTGCTGCTCTCTAAGTACATCATGTATATAGCGTATACTGTCCCTCAGGGATTATATCCTGTGCTGCTCTGTAATTACATCATGTATATAGCGTATACTGTAATTCAGGGATTATGTCCTGTGCTGCTCTGTAATTACATCATGTATATAGCGTATACTGTCCCTCGGATTATATCCTGTGCTGCTCTGTAATTACATCATGTATATAGCGTATACTGTCCCTCGGATTATATCCTGTGCCGCTCTGTAATTACATCATGTATATAGCGTATACTGTCCCTCAGGGATTATGTCCTGTGCTGCTCTGTAAGTACATTATGTATATAGCGTATACTGTCCCTCGGATTATATCCTGTGCTGCTCTGTATTTACATCATGTATATAGCGTATACTGTCCCTCAGGGATTATATCCTGTGCTGCTCTGTAATTACATCATGTATATAGCGTATACTGTCCCTCGGATTATATCCTGTGCCGCTCTGTAATTACATCATGTATATAGCGTATACTGTCCCTCAGGGATTATATCCTGTGCTGCTCTGTAAGTACATTATGTATATAGCGTATACTGTCCCTCAGGGATTATGTCCTGTGCTGCTCTGTAATTACATCATGTATATAGCGTATACTGTCTCTCAGGGATTATATCCTGTGCTGCTCTGTAATTGCGTCATGTATATAACGTATACTGTCCCTCGGATTATATCCTGTGCCACTCTCTCTGCAGAAGGACTGTCACTTTGTGATGATCTTCTTCCAGTATTGCATCATGGCCAATTACAGCTGGCTGCTGGTGGAGGGTCTGTACCTCCACACTCTGCTTGTTGTGTCCTTCTTCTCCGAGTGGAAGTATTTCTGCTGGTACATCGCTCTCGGGTGGGGTAAGTGCTGGTACATCGCTCTCGGGTGGGGTAAGTGTTGGTACATCACTCTCGAGTGGGGTAAGTGCTGGTACATTGTTCTCGGGTGGGGTAAGTGCTGGTACATCACTCTCGGGTTGGGTAAGTGCTGGTACATTGCTCTCGGGTGGGGTAAATGCTGGTACATTGCTCTCAGGTGGAGTGCTGGTACATTGCTCTCGGGTGGGGTAAATTTTGGTACATTGCTCTTGGGTGGGGTAAGTGCTGGTACATTGCTCTCGGGTGGGGGTAAGTGCTGGTACATTGCTCTCGGGTGGGGTAAATGCTGGTACATTGCTCTCAGGTGGAGTGCTGGTACATTGCTCTCGGGTGGGGTAAATGCTGGTACATTGTTCTTGGGTGGAGTAAGTTCTGCTACATTGCTCTCAGGTGGAGTAAGTGCTGGTACATTGCTCTCAGGTGGGGTAAGTGCTGGTACATTGCACTCAGGTAGGGTAAGTGCTGGTACATTGCACTCAGGTAGGGTAAGTGCTGGTACATTGCTCTCGGGTGGGGTAAGTGCTGGTACATTGTTCTCAGGTAGGGTAAGTGCTGGTACATTGCTCTGTTCGGGAGGCTATTATTTAAATACGTGGTGCGGTTGGTGGTGGTGGTGGGTGGGCACTGCCTGTTCGATCATTACGCTAATGCAGTGAAACTGGGTCCTATCCTATCACAATCTCTGTGTTACAGGGTCTCCCGTGGTCTTCATCATCGCGTGGTCTGTCAGCCGTCACTTGTATGAGGACATTGGGTGAGGCTGTCCCCTTGATTATGTACATTTTCCATATTATCTACTAACAAAACCAATTACAGCAATCCCTCTTTATAACGTCCCTCTCTCACCACCATAAAGTATAGTGGAATCATTATGTACAGGAATCGCTGTGATGGTGGGCTGTGGTTAGAGGCCTCTTCTCATCAGAAGCTGTCACTTGTGTCCATATCTCTGCCCAGACAATAATTCTTACAATCCAACAGGAGACCCGAGTCTATATCCTAAATACAGCTCATCCAATGTAAAACTTGTATCATTAATAATGTATTGTGTATATTCCCAAACAGAACGTACAGCATGATATTAGAAACTAGTATTTTGGACTCATCATTTGTCGGGTTGTGAGCATGTAAATTGCATGAAAAATGAGAACTGCATGGGTACCTGTACTCGAATTAATTAGCGTTTTCCCAAGACATATAAAAAGTGGCCACCCAGGGCAAGAGTCCTGGACCCCTTCTGTGTAGTGCCCCACAGGGTTTGCAAACAAAGCGTGCCCAGCGATTTCCTAAAGCCACCGCTGCTATTTAGAGATGTGGAGTTACTGAGTAAAGACATTTTAGTAAATATTTGGTCATCCTGCTTCAGAATACCCTGTCCACACCCTGTCCACACCCTGTCCACACACGGTCCACACCCTGTCCACACCCTGTCCATACCCTGTCCACACCCTGTCCACACCCTGTCCACTCCCTTGCCCATACCTTGTCCATACCTTGTCCATACCCTGTCCCTACCTTGTCCATACCTTGTCCATACCCTGTCCATAACTTGTCCATGCCCTGTCCCTAACTTGCCCATACCCTGTCCCTACCTTGTCCATAGCTTGCCCATACCCTGTCCATAACTTGTCCATACCCTGTCCATACCTTGTCCATACCCTGTTTATCAGTTGGTAAACATGAAGCTCACTATGACCACATACCGTACAGTCTAAAGATTAGTCTTGGCTTTTATTTATGGTCATCACGAAAGAAAGTCTGATAGGAAACGATTGTCACTTTAATGCCAGCGCGTTGTTTGGGACAAAGCCCCTACTAAAATTTGTCGATCTTTCACAGTCAATCAACCTTGATATCACATTTGCTTAGCAACCAGTCTAGTGCGGTTACCCAGGGCTGAGCTAGGGTCAAGATTTCGTAGTAGAATAACTGATGCTCCAACTTTGAAACCAACTACATGTCACCCTCATTTACATGTATAGCACCAAATATCACCCCAATTTACATGGACGGCAACATACATCAACCCCATTTACATGGATGGCACCATATGTCACCCCCATTTACATGTATAACACCATATGTCACCACCATTTACATGTATAAAACCATATAGCACCCCCATTTACATGTATAACACCATATAGCACCCCCATTTACATGTATAAAACCATATATCACCCCCATGTACATGGATAGCACCATATATCATCCCCATTAACATGGATGCACCATATATCACCCCCATTTACATGGATAGCACCATACAGTATATCACCGTCATTTACATGTATAACACCATATATCACCCCCATGGTCATGGATAGCACCATATATCATCCCCATTTACATGGATGCACCGTATATCACCCCCATTTACATGTATAACACCATATATCACCCCCATTTACATGGATTCATCATATAACCCTCATTTACATGTATAACACCCTATATCACCCCCATTTACATGGATTCATCATATATCACCCCCATTTACATGTATAGCACCATATATCACCCCCATTTACATGGATTCATCATATATCACCACCATTTACATGTATAACACCCTATATCACCCCCATTTACATGTACAACACCCTATATCACCCCCATTTCCATGGATTCATCATATAACCCCCATTTACATGTATAACACCATATATCACTCCCCTTTACATGTATAACACCCTATATCACCCCCATTTACATGTACAACACCCTATATCACCCCCATTTACATGGATTCATCATATATCACCACCATTTACATGTATAGCACCATATATCACCCCCATTTACATGGATTCATCATATAACCCCCATTTACATGTACAACACCCTATATCACCCCATTTACATGTACAACACCCTATATCACCCCCATTTACATGGATTCATCATATATCACCCCCATTTACATGTATAACACCATATATCACCCCCATTTACATGTATAACACCATATATCACCCCCATTTACATGGATAGCACCATAGATCACCCCCATTTACATGGATAGCACCATAGATCACCCCCATTTACATGGACAGCACCATAGATCACCCCATTTACATGGACGGCACCATAGATCACCCCATTTACATGTATAACACCATATATTACCCCCATTTACATGGACAGCGCCATATATCACCCCCATTTACATGGACAGCACCATATATCACCCCCATTTACATGGATAGCACCATATGTCACCCCCATTGCATGCATAGCACCATATATCACCCTCATTTACATGGATGGCACTATATATCACCCCCATTTACATGGATAGCACCATATATCACCCCCATTTACATGGATAGCACCATATATCATCCCCATTAACATGGATGCACCATATATCACCCCCATTTACATGGATAGCACCATACAGTATATCACCGTCATTTACATGTATAACACCATATATCACCCCCATGGTCATGGATAGCACCATATATCATCCCCATTTACATGGATGCACCGTATATCACCCCCATTTACATGTATAACACCATATATCACCCCCATTTACATGTATAACACCATATATCACCCCATTTACATGTATAACACCCTATATCACCAACATTTACATGGATTCATCATACATCACCCCCATTTACATGTATAACTCCATATATCACCCCCATTTACATGGATTCATCATATAACCCCCATTTACATGTATAACACCCTCTATCACCCCCATTTACATGGATTCATCATATAACCCCCATTTACATGTTTAACACCCTATATCACCCCCATTTACATGTACAACACCCTATATCACCCCCATTTACATGGATTCATCATATATCACCCCCATTTACATGTATAACATCATATATCACCCCGATTTACATGTATAACACCGTATATCACCCCCATTTACCTGGATAGCACCATATATAACCCCCATTTACATGTATAGCACAATAGATCACCCCCATTTACATGGATAGCGCCATATATCACCCCATTTACATGTATAACACCATAGATCACCCCCATTTACATGTATAGCACCATATATGACCCCCATTTACATGGATGGCACCATATATCACCCCCATTTACATGTACAACACCATATATAACCCCCATTTACATGGATTCATCATATATCACCCCCATTTACATGTAACACCATATATCACCCCCATTTACATGTATAACACCCTATATCACCCCCATTTACATGTACAACACCCTATATCACCCCCATTTCCATGGATTCATCATATAACCCCCATTTACATGTATAACACCATATATCACTCCCCTTTACATGTATAACACCCTATATCACCCCCATTTACATGTACAACACCCTATATCACCCCCATTTACATGGATTCATCATATATCACCCCCATTTACATGTATAACACCATATATCACCCCCATTTACATGTATAACACCATATATCACCCCCATTTACATGGATAGCACCATATATCACCCCCATTTACATGGATAGCACCATAGATCACCCCCATTTACATGGATGGCACCATATGTCACCCCCATTTACATGGACAGCACCATATATCACCCCATTTACATGGACGGCACCATATATCACCCCATTTATATGTATAACACCATATATCACCCCCATTTACATGGACAGCGCAATATATCACCCCCATTTACATGGACAGCACCATATATCACCCCCATTTACATGGATAGCACCATATGTCACCCCCATTTACATGGATAGCACCATAGATCACCCCCATTTACATGGATGGCACCATAGATCACCCCCATTTACATGGATGGCACCATATGTCACCCCCATTTACATGGACAGCACCATATATCACCCCATTTACATGGACGACACCATATATCACCCCATTTACATGTATAACACCATATATCACCCCCATTTACATGGACAGCGCCATATATCACTCCCATTTACATGGACAGCACTATATATCACCCCCATTTACATGGACAGCACCATATATCACCCCCATTACATGTATAGCACCATATATCACTCTCATTTACATGGATGGCATCATATATCACCCCCATTACATGTATAGCACCATATATCACCCTCATTTACATGGATGGCACCATATATCACCCCGATTTACATGGATAACACCATGTATCACCCCTATTTACATGGATAGCACCATATATCAACCCCATTTAGATGGACAGCACCATATATCACCCCCATTTACATGTATAACACCATATATCACCCCATTTACATGTATAACACCATATATCAGCCCATTTACATGTATAACACCATATATCAACCCCATTTAGATGGACAGCACCATATATCACCCCCATTTACATGTATAACACCATATATCACCCCCATTTACATGTATAGCACAATAGATCACCCCCATTTACATGGATAGCGCCATATATCACCCCATTTACATGTATAACACCATAGATCACCCCCATTTACATGTATAGCACCATATATGACCCCCATTTACATGGATGGCACCATATATCACCCCCATTTACATGTACAACACCATATATAACCCCCATTTACATGGATTCATCATATATCACCCCCATTTACATGTAACACCATATATCACCCCCATTTACATGTATAACACCCTATATCACCCCCATTTACATGTACAACACCCTATATCACCCCCATTTCCATGGATTCATCATATAACCCCCATTTACATGTATAACGCCATATATCACTCCCCTTTACATGTATAACACCCTATATCACCCCCATTTACATGTACAACACCCTATATCACCCCCATTTACATGGATTCATCATATATCACCCCCATTTACATGTATAACACCATATATCACCCCCATTTACATGTATAACACCATATATCACCCCCATTTACATGGATAGCACCATATATCACCCCCATTTACATGGATAGCACCATAGATCACCCCCATTTACATGGACGGCACCATATGTCACCCCCATTTACATGGACAGCACCATATATCACCCCATTTACATGGACAGCACCATATATCACCCCATTTATATGTATAACACCATATATCACCCCCATTTACATGGACAGCGCAATATATCACCCCCATTTACATGGACAGCACCATATATCACCCCCATTTACATGGATAGCACCATATGTCACCCCCATTTACATGGATAGCACCATAGATCACCCCCATTTACATGGATGGCACCATAGATCACCCCCATTTACATGGATGGCACCATATGTCACCCCCATTTACATGGACAGCACCATATATCACCCCATTTACATGGACGACACCATATATCACCCCATTTACATGTATAACACCATATATCACCCCCATTTACATGGACAGCGCCATATATCACTCCCATTTACATGGACAGCACTATATATCACCCCCATTTACATGGACAGCACCATATATCACCCCCATTACATGTATAGCACCATATATCACTCTCATTTACATGGATGGCATCATATATCACCCCCATTACATGTATAGCACCATATATCACCCTCATTTACATGGATGGCACCATATATCACCCCGATTTACATGGATAACACCATGTATCACCCCCATTTACATGGATAGTACCATATATCACCCTCATTTACATGGAGGGAACCATATATCACCCCCATTACATGTATAGCACCATATATCACCCTCATTTACATTGAAAGCACCATATATCACCCCCATTTACATGGATAACACCATGTATCACCCCCATTTACATGGATAGCACCATATATCAACCCCATTTAGATGGACAGCACCATATATCACCCCCATTTACATGTATAACACCATATATCACCCCATTTACATGTATAACACCATATATCAGCCCATTTACATGTATAACACCATATATCAACCCCATTTAGATGGACAGCACCATATATCACCCTCATTTACATGGAGGGAACCATATATCACCCCCATTTATAGACGGCACCATATATCACCCTCATTTACATAGACGGCACCGTATGTCACCCCCATTTACATGGACAGCACCATATGTCACCCTCATTTACATGGATAACACCAAATATCACCCCCATTTATATGTATAACACCATATATCACCCCCATTTACATGTATAGCACCATATCTCACCCCCATTTACATGTATAACACCATATATCAGCCCATTTACATGTATAACACCTTATATCAGCCCCATTTACATGTATAACACCATATATCACCCTCATTTACATGGATAGCACCATATATCACCCCCATGTACATGAACAGCACCATATATCACCCCCATTTACATGGATTCATCATATATCACCCCCATTTACATGTATAACACCATACATCACCCCCATTGACATGTATAACACCCTATATCACCCCCATTTACATGTACAACACCCTATATCACCCCCATTTACATGGATTCATCATATATCACCCCCATTTACATGTATAACACCCTATATCACACCCATTTACATGTATAACACCCTATATCACCCCTATTTACATGTACAACACCCTATATCACTCCCATTTACAAGTATAACACCATATATCAACCCCATTTGCATGTATAACACCATATATCACCCCCATTTACATGTATAACACCATATATCACCCCCATTTACATGGATAGCACCATATATCACCCCCATTTACATGGATAGCACAATAGATCACCCCCATTTACATGGATGGCACCATATGTCACCCCCGTTTACATGGACAGCACCATATATCACCCCATTTACATGGACGGCACCATATATCACCCCATTTACATGGACAGCGCCATATATCATCCCCATTTACATGGACAGCACCATATATCACCCCCATTTATATGCACAGCACCATATATCACCCCCATTTACATGGACAGCACCAAATAGCACCCCCATTTACATGGATGGCACCATATATCACCCCTATTACATGTATAGCACCATATATCACCCTCATTTACATGGATGGCACCATATATCACCCCCATTTACATGGATAGCGCAATATATCACCCCCATTTACATGAACAGCACCATATATCACCCCCATTTACATGGATAGCACCATATGTCACCCCCATTTACATGGATAGCACCATAGATCACCCCCATTTACATGGATGGCACCATAGATCACCCCCATTTACATGGATGGCACCATATGTCACCCCCATTTACATGGACAGCACCATATATCACCCCATTTATATGGACGACACCATATATCACCCCATTTACATGTATAACACCATATATCACCCCCATTTACATGGACAGCGCCATATATCACCCCCATTTACATGGACAGCACTATATATCACCCCCATTTACATGGACAGCACCATATATCACCCCCATTACATGTATAGCACCATATATCACTCTCATTTACATGGATGGCACCATATATCACCCCCATTACATGTATAGCACCATATATCACCCTCATTTACATGGATGGCACCATATATCACCCGCATTTACATGGATAACACCATGTATCACCCCCATTTACATGGATAGTACCATATATCACCCTCATTTACATGGAGGGAACCATATATCACCCCCATTACATGTATAGCACCATATATCACCCTCATTTACATTGATAGCACCATATATCACCCCCATTTACATGGATAGCACCATATATCAACCCCATTTAGATGGACAGCACCATATATCACCCTCACTTAAATGGAGGGAACCATATATCACCCCCATTTATGGACGGAACCATATATCACCCTCATTTACATAGACGGCACCGTATGTCACCCCCATTTACATGGACAGCACCATATGTCACCCTCATTTACATGGATAACACCAAATATCACCCCCATTTATATGTATAGCACCATATATCACCCCCATTTACATGTATAACACCATATATCACCCCCATTTACATTTATAGCACCATATATCACCCCCATTTACATGTATAACACCATATATCACCCCATTTACATGTATAACACCTTATATAAGCCCCATTTACATGTATAACACCATATATCACCCTCATTTACATGGATAGCACCATATATCACCCCCATGTACATGAACAGCACCATATATCACCCCCATTTACATGGATAGCACCATATATCACCCCCATTTACATGGATAACACCATATATCACCCCATTTACATGTATTACACCTTATATAAGCCCCATTTACATGTATAACACCATATATCACCCTCATTTACATGGATAGCACCATATATCACCCCCATGTACATGAACAGCACCATATATCACCCCCATTTACATGGATAGCACCCTATATCACCCCCATTTACATGGATAACACCCTATATCATCCCCATTTACATGGATTCATCATATATCACCCCCATTTACAATTATAACACCATTTATCACCCCCATTTACATGTACAACACCATATATCATCCCCATTTACATGGATTGATCATATATCACCCCCATTTACATGTATAACACCATATGTCACCTCCTTTTACATGAATAACACCATATAGCACCCCCATTTACATGTATAACACCATATATCACCCCCATTTACATGTATAACACCATATTTCACCCCCATGTACATGGATAGCACCATATATCATCCCCATTAACATGGATGCACCATGTATCACCCCCATTTACATGGATGGCACCATACAGTATATCACCATATATCACCCCCATGGTCATGGATAGCACCATATACCATCCCCATTTACATGGATGCACCGTATATCACCCCCATTTACATGTATAACACCCTATATCACCCCCATTTACATGGATTCATCATATATCACCCCTATTTACATGTATAACACCATATATCACCCCCATTTACATGTACAACACCCTATATAACCCCCATTTACATGGATTCATCAAATAACCCCCATTTTCATGTATAACACCATATATTACCCCCATTTACATGTACAACACCCTATATCACCCCCATTTACATGAATAGCACCATATATCACCCCAATTTACATGTATAACACCATTGATCACCCCCATTTACATGGATAGCAACATATATCACCCCCATTTACATGTACAACACCCTATATCACCCCCATTTACATGGATTCATCATATATCACCCCCATTTACATGTATAACACCATACATCACCCCCATTGACATGTATAACACCCTATATCACCCCCATTTACATGTACAACACCCTATATCACCCCCATTTACATGTACAACACCCTATATCACCCCCATTTACATGGATTCATCATATATCACCCCCATTTACATGTATAACACCCTATATCACACCCATTTACATGTATAACACCCTATATCACCCCTATTTACATGTACAACACCCTATATCACTCCCATTTACAAGTATAACACCATATATCACCCCCATTTACATGTATAACACCATATATCACCCCCATTTACATGTATAACACCATATATCACCCCCATTTACATGTATAACACCATATATCACCCCCATTTACATGGATAGCACCATATATCACCCCCATTTACATGGATAGCACAATAGATCACCCACATTTACATGGACGGCACCATATGTCACCCCCGTTTACATGGACGGCACCATATATCACCCCATTTACATGGACGACACCATATATCACCCCATTTACATGGACAGCGCCATATATCACCCCCATTTACATGGACAGCACCATATATCACCCCCATTTACATGCACAGCACCATATATCACCCCCTTTTACATGGACAGCACCATATATCACCCTCATTTACATGGATAGCACCAAATATCACCCCCATTTACATGGATGGCACCATATATCACCCCCATTACATGTATAGCACCATATATCACCCTCATTTACATGGATGGCACCATATATCACCCCCATTTACATGGATAACACCATGTATCACCCTCCTTTTCCTTTGATAGCACCATATAACAACCTCATTTAGATGGACAGCACCATATATCACCCCCATTTATGGACGGCACCATATATCACCCTCATTTACATGGACGGCACCGTATGTCACCCCCATTTACATGGACAGCACCGTATGTCACCCCCATTTACATGGATAGCACCATATATCCCCCTTACATTGATAACACCAAATATCACCCCCATTTATATGAATAGCACCATATATCACCCCCATTTACATGTATAACACCATATATCACCCCCATTTACATGTATAGCACCATATATCTCCCCCATGTACATGTATACCACCATATATCACCCCCATTTACATGTATAGCACCATATATCACCCCCATTTACATGTATAACACCATATATCACCCCATTTACATGTATAACACCATATATCAGCCCCATTTACATGTATAACACCATATATCACCCCCATTTACATGGATAACACCATATATCATCCACATTAACATAGATGCACCATATATCACCCCCATTTACATGGATAGCACCATATATCACTCCCATTTACATGGATAACACCATATATCACCCCCATTTACATGGACAGCACCATATTTCACCCCATTTACATGGATGACACCATACATCACCCCCATTTATATGGATGGCACCATGCATCACCCCCACTTACATGGATGGCACCATGCATCACCCCCACTTACATGGATGGCACCATACATCACTCCCATTTACTTGGACAGCACCATATATCACCCCCATTTACATGGATAACACCTTATATCACCCCCATTTACATGGATAGCACCATATATCACCCCCATTTACATGGATAGCACCATATATCACCCCCATTTACATGAACAGCACCGTATGTCGCCCCTATTTACATATAGCTTTCACAGTATGTATAGAGCTCACTGTATGCTACTCCTATTGACATTGATCCACTGTACGAGGTGAGGCTATTAAATAACGAGACTGATGCTATAATTTATGTTTAATTATATTAAGTACATTTTATCTCCGTTCCCCTTCTATGTACTCCCCTTCTGCAGCCACACACCGCTGCATTCTTATCTTCCCCTGGTCAGAGCCGCGCTGTAGCTCATTATCCGTCAACTGTCTCCACAGCTCCGTCATTTTCTTCTTTATCTCAGTAACTGATGCACAACGGGTTCCCTTGTTACAGATGTGACTTTAGGGAAAAGAGAGAAGTCACAGGGTGCTAGGTCTGGCGAGTATGGAGGGTGCTCTAGCACTGCCATCTTTTTCTCAGCCAATAGCTGCATCACAGAGAGAGCTGTGTGGGTACAGATGTGACTTTAGGGAAAAGAGAGAATTCACATGGTGCTAGGTCTGGCGAGTATGGAGGGTGCTCTAGCACTGCCATCTGTGTCTCAGCCAATAACTGCGTCACAGAGAGAGCTGTGTGGGCTGGTGCGTGGTCCTGATGGAGGATGAAACCATTTTTTCACAATTCTGTCCTCTTTCTTCTGATTCTCTCCCACAAAGGTGCTAGAACATGTTGTTTTGATTCATCATTCGGATGCTGAGTCAACAGTCAATTCGAACAATTTTCTAAAAAAAAAATTCCGGTGGGCGTTATGGCCACTTTAACTAAAAATTTAATACGTCGCTCTACTTTTAAACGAAGCATTTTTACGATGCGCGGGAAAACACAACTTCTTTGACCGCTGTGTGACAGGAAACTGTCTGTGTGAAGCTTGCAAAAACGTTTCGGGATAGTCCGAGGTCTATGTTCTCCCCACTCCCTTTTAATTTACGCAGAATGGTTAATTTTTTACAGTACAGTATCCTTATTTAATAGCCACACCTCGTATGTCGCCCCTATTTATATGGAGCCCATCTTGCTACCAGGTGACCCCGAGTCTCACCAACCCATGGATCCGCCCCTTCACTAATAAATGTACAATCTGACATTCATTTTACTGTTACCCAACTAAAACTAAATGCTATATTTCACCCACAATGCAACAGAAAACTAATCACGGGCATTGTGTGTCTTTATTTTCAGCCCTTTGATGTTTTGGGGCGATGTTTACAATCCTAATAATGCTAGTCGATAAATGGAGAGTGTCTCCGCACAAGTTTGAAAACAATTATATATGGCCAATGTCTCAGGCTGTATGGCAAAGGAACCTAAGTATTGCATTCAAATAGAATAATCAGATAATCAGAAATGCCATCAACAGATAAAGTTGGCGGTGCTCCCCTAAGAAAGATAAAGTATCAAGAAGGGGAAAGAGAAGAAAACTCTTTTTGTTGGGGGCACAAACTTATAGAAATCTATTAAAATATTCTTTAATGTTATCAATGTAAAACTATTCGACAATACATAGACGTCACGTAACACACAAGTAACATGTAAATATGCGCACTGGATGCTAGATAATCTACATCAATCTCACATATCAATGTAATAAAGGGATTCCATCCTATTCTATCCAAATATCTGAGGTCTATTGAATATAAGACACCGTAATAAAAGGGCGAACATATAATAAATGTATATTAGTGTATGATCTGCAAGACTGCAACAGACTTATATAACTAATGGTGGTATGAGTATCAAAGAGATGACAATAGAAAAAGTATGGTTTACAAGAACTGCTCAGATCACGGAGTGAGATACTGCTGTTAATTCATCTGCTAGAAAGCATCCAATGATTTTAATGAGTTCCCCTCCTTGGTGGCCGTTACAACAGTGAGAAAAATACAGATTAGTAGTCAGGGCCGGATTAAGGTCTGTGGGGGCCCCTGGGCAACAAACTTGGGGGGGGGGCCCTATATACCACCGTTTCTCGTCACCCTAGGATTTTTTTTTCTTTCTATTCACCTTAATGTCCCCTGTAGATGTGCCCCTTATGCAATGTCCCCAGTAATGGTCCCCCCTATACAGTGCTCCTTATACAATGCCCCCAGTAGTAGTCTCACCCTATTCAGTGCCCCCAGTAGTAGTCCTCCCCTATACAGTATCCCCAGTAGTAGTCCCTCCATGCTCTGCCCCCAGTAGTAGACCCCCCCTATACAGTACCCCCAGTAGGAGTCCCCCCCATGCTCTGCCCCCAGTATTAGTCTCCCCTATACAGTGCCCCCAGTAGTAGTCCCCCCCTATACAGTGCCCCCAGTAGTAGTCCCCCCCATGCTCTGCCCCCAGTAGTAGTCCCCCCCTATACAGTGCCCCCAGTAGTCCCCCCATGCTCTGCCCCCAGTAGTAGTCCCTCCATGCACTGCCCCCAGTAGTAGTCCCTCCATGCACTGCCCCCAGTAGTAGTCCCCCCCTTTACAGTGCCCCCCAGTAGTAGTCCCCCGGTATACAGTGCCCCCAGTAGTAGCCCCCCCCTATGCATTGCCCCTAGTAGCACCCCCCCCTATACAGTGCCCTCATGGAGTGGCCCCCCTATACTGGTATGCCTGTAGCGTTCCCCCCTATGCAGTGACAGTTCTGCCCCACATGCACACACACAAACAAAAAAAACTTACCTGAATCCCTGCTCCCGTCGCGAGTCTCGGCTCTTCTGTTGCAGAGATGGGAGAGACGTCAGCGTCATGACGTCTCTCCCATCATCACCAGCTGCGGGGGGGGAGCCGGAAGGCGGAGCTCATGAGTGAGCTCCAGCCGACTCCCTCAGCTGACGAAGCAGCCAATCAGAGTCTGTGTGACTCTCATCGGCTGCTGTAACATACACACAGCTGCCGCCGGCGGCTGTGTGTATGTCACTGTGTAGTGTGGACTGCGCAGTGGCGGAGGGGGCACTAGCGGCGGGCGCAGACAGTGCACCGCTGCTAGTGGGGGCCCAGGGACGACCGCCCCTGTCGCCCCCCTCTTAATCCGGCCCTGTTAGTAGTAGGTATTGTGAAAAGAGAGAATAAGTAAAGTCATGCATCTGCTTTCAAATCTCATTGCTTCTAATCATCGTGCAGAGGAGAATTTGATGAGAGTACATATAAACTACAATACTTGATCCTCTTTCAATAGGTTCTTAATAATGCGTTTTGCTTTTCTTACAGATGCTGGGACATTAATTCTAATCCCAGTATTTGGTGGATTATACGGGGACCGGTTATTCTCTCCATATTTGTAAGTGTCTGATAACTCTCCCCTCACCAGAATCTGGCCCTCATTCAGAGCCGCTCGCAATTAGCGCTCGCTCGTTCAGAAAAAGGGGGTGGCTATTCAAATGAACCGTACGCTCTTTGCGGTCTGTTGCCGCCTCCATGTCTGAACGAGCGAGCAAAACATACGCTCGTTTATTTGATAAAAACGCCCCCTGGCCGCTCGCATCATACGTCATGTCCGCTATTTATTAGATTAATCGAGTACGTCGAACAGCGTATGAACTGCTCGCTATTCTTGTGGCTGGTTTTTTCAACCGCTATTTTGCGAGCAGTTCTGAGTTAAAAAAAACCAAGTGACGTTGTCAATGACGCTGCTGTATTAATTATTCACTCCCTTAAAACGCCCGTTTTGACCTTTAAGCACGCCTGCGTTCTGATCTCCACTCCCCGTTTTCAAGCACCTTCCCCTGTTACCACCCACATACGCCTCCTCCTGTCACTCAAAATAGCAGGCCCTCGCTATATAGCGAACAAACGATTTTCGGCCGCCCTGACTGGTTCGCGCATGCGTACTAAAAACCGTACGCATGCGCAGATGTGCGAACTTCGCTCGGAACGAGCGTACTGCCGCTTACGAGCGGCTCTGAATGAGGGCCTCTATTTTAATGTCTCTTTGGCTAAATTCAACCAAAAAATTATCAGGATCGGCGAGTCCAGGATTTTTAACATGCTGTTTTTCCCCAATCCGCTGACGGATCGTCGATCATCAATGATCAATGATCGGCAGAACTAGGAATTGGGGCTGTAGATGTATGGCCTGCATTAGTATTGGTTAGTATGAATGTATTTGTCATGCGTTTCCACAGTACTTTTCCTATTGTCAGTGAGCAGCCATCCTTAATGTTACACAATGGCGCGGTCACCTATTTGAATGCCGCCCAGGACTATGTATAAAGTCTCTGATCTTTGATGTGGACTCCTCAGACAATCCAATAGAATAGATGGTATATAAATGCTATAGATATAGAAAGGCATAGCAGTTAAGCTGGCCACACATCTAAAGATTATCTGTCCAACCAGCCAACTAGTTGATTGGTTGGAATGAAAATCTGGTAATGTATGAAAGCAAATGACAATCAGCAATTTGCTCCCAAACGCCGGAAAATGGACAAAAACTGTTGTTTGAACAAATTATTTAGATCAAACATTTAACAAACTTGTCTGACCGACCATTTTCATCTGTTTTCTGGCATTTAGGAGCAAATTGCTGATCATCAGTTACTCCCATACGTTACCAGAATTTCAGTCCAACCAATCAACTAGTTGGCTGGTTGGACAGATAATCTTTAGATGTGTGGCCAGCTTTAGAATGTTCTTATCTTCTAAAGCTGGGCATACACGGCCAGATAAAATGCCTGTCAGACCGCTCATGTCCGCGGCATACAATGAGATTTCTCACAGTGTATTCGTCCGACATCTGCGCTCCGCTGCCTGGGGGGAGGAGACATTTCCCTTTTCCTTCCATGGAAAAGTCTGTCGGCTGGGCATACACTGCCCGATGCGGCCGAAAGTTTACTGCTAATTATCGCATCGGACGGGCATGCTGGACAATCCGGCATGCCCGACCGAGCAATATTTAAGTGATTCCATTTGGCATCCGTTGAGCTTTCACTAGATCTTACGCGTGTTGTATATACATTGAGACTAATCTTCCCTATATTCCGAGATATTTTACTTTACTATAAGAACATTCAGTTAGATTTCCTGTGGAGTTCTCATCAAAGATCAGAGACTGTATATATATTCTTGTATAGTATCCAAAGCGCCTTTGTCTGTGACATTGTATTGTTTATTGCGCTGTGGGGGTCTGGTGCTCCTCTGTCTCCCAGATATGGCTGCAGTTGTCTTGGAGCACAGATTATAGATCACTTGGTTTATCCTCATTGTTACAGATTTGTCCTCATACACCTAGCCTCAATGCGCTATTCAGCGCAAGACACCTGGCAGGGTCGGCTCCAGGGTTCGGAGCACCCTGTGCCGGAGATGGGGGTAAGTGCCGAAAATGGGGGTGTGGCCTAATTGCCATAGGCCACGCCCCCTATGTGACGTTACTTGGGTGCCCGCATGGCACGCCTCCCGTGTATCGTCAGGCTGAGGGCGAGCCCAGCACTCCGTCACTAGCTGGGCTTCCCCCAGCCCTCTCCCGGCACTGAATGGATGCCGCAAGCATGCGCACACAGCATTCATTCAGTTACTCAGAGGTCGGAACTTCCCGACCAGACCACCCGCGGGACACTTTGTCCCAGGGGTGGAAAAGCGGGACAGTGCTGTCCAGCTGAAAACGGGATGTTGGGAGGGGGTGCGCCCTCTATGGGTGCACCAAATTTACTTTCCCTTTTTTTTAGGGGGCACCAAATTATAACTTGCCTCCGGGGTCTGGGATGAATTTACATCACTGATGAGAACGTGTGACGCCAAATGACTAGGGATGTGCGCCTACCCCCGTGTTTTGGTTTTGGATCTGTATCTCCTTCAAGGTTTTGGATCTGGATTTGGTTTTGCAAACCACCCTCAAGTGTTTTGGTTTTGGATCTGGATTTTTTAAATAAAAAAATAGATAAAAAGTTTTAAAAACAGCTAAAATCATGTCATTTATGCAATCCAAAACCCTAAATTCGGATTTAAAATCCAAATTCCGAACCGCCAAAAGATCAGAACAGCGACCCGGATTTACCCGGATACACGAAATTCGTGTGGATTCGGATTTCTGGAGAATGGAACCGCACATCTCTACAAATGACCCTTTCCTGGCTCGTTATTAAGCTGTTGATGTCGTTGCGCTGTTTGTGCCCATTCCTGTTGGTCTCTGTACCAATTTGGGGCGAGCCAGTCTGCCACTGCTCTACTGTCAGCAAATGGATTGTGTCTTCCCCGGCCTCTTCTGTGTATCCGGCTTTCCAGCCATTTCTGTGAGTAGGAAACGCTGATAATCCCTGTCACTTCCACCTACAGATAAACTTCATCCTGTTTGTGAGAATTATCCGGATTCTGATGAAGAAACTGAGGACGTCGGATGTTTGGAGCAATGACGCCAACCAGTATAAGTAAGTGACCAGAGCACTCCGTCCTCGCTATATATAATGGTATTTGTCATGTCTCTATTCAACCAGATCGGTGCAAATGAATCCTGTCACAGCAGATATTAGGTGACTCTATGTAAAGTCGGGTATAATTATATATATGAGATATACCTATGTTGTCTGGCATACAGTTACAAAGTCTGGGGTACAATTATGTAAACAGGTACACCTATGGGGTAAATTTACTAAGATGGGAGTTCTATTTAAGAAATGATGTTGCCCATAGCAAACAATCAGATTCTACTTCTCATTTATCTAGCGCCTTCTAGAAGATAATACCTGGAATAATCTGATTAGTTGCTATTGGCAACATCACTTCTTAATAGAACTCCCATCTTACTAAATGTACCCCTCGTGTACTATTATGTTGTCTGGTATACAGTTTTACAGCTGGGTGTAGAGTTATATAGTTGAGTAGTACAGTTATATACTAGTGAGTACAGATATGTGGGGCCAAATGTAATAGGGCGAGAGTTTAGAAAATGTACTAGGAGCACAGGTGTAGTCATTACTCACTGACACATTATAAAAGATCCACAGGTGGAGCTAATTATTTGACTTGTGATCCTGTAAGGAGACCTGGAAAACATGCACTGTTTGGGGACCTAAGGGCGAGTTTGAGAACCTGTGTAATATAAAATTTTCTTCTCTGCAGGAGGCTGGCGAGGTCTACGCTCCTTCTGATCCCGCTTTTTGGCGTACATTACATCATCTTCGCCTTCTTCCCGGAAGATGTGAGCAACCAGTTGTTAAAGACTCGTCTGTCCTTTGAGTTGGCCCTCGGCTCCATCCAGGTGATGTCTCATCTTCCTCTCCGCCACAGATCAGCAGGGGTGCATGCAAAGGACGGAGCTCCTGTAATAAACTGCTGGCAGGAACTGTATTTTTTCTGGAGTTAAGGAGGGATTCTGAAACCATTTTGGAATCTTTCTAGTTTCTAAAATGGAAGGAATGTTGTCCACAAGGACAAAAACTAAATAACAAAACAAACCTAGTGGATAGGAACATAGTAAAATAAAATGAAACAAACAAAAAAAATATATATATATATATAAAATGATGGTCTCTGATTAGGGTCAAAAGGTTATTAAAGAAGAGTAGCCCTAAAGGCCAATATTTTACACAACCAGTGATTGGGTGGGAATCGGTATGCAATGCCGGCAGCTGTTTAGCCGCCGGATCAAATACCGACATTGCCAGCCCGGCGGGTCAAAATCCCAACAGCTGAAGGTAAGTACCCTAACCCTCCCCTAGTGCCTAACCCTAACCTCCCCCCCCGTTAGTGCCTAAACCTAACGCCCCCCCCCTCCCCGCACCCTAAACCTAACACTCCCGGGGGGGTGCCTAACCCTGACCACCCCCCCTAGTGGTGCCTAACCCTACCCCCCCCTTCCCCTACCCCAACCCTCCCAGGGGGGGCCTAGCCTAACCCCCCACCCCACCCGCGGCTAGACGCTAAGACACCCGCCATACCTTCGTTCGGTATGTCGGGTGTCGGGAAACAGTAGTGGGGCTAATGATAGGCGTCGGGATTTCGATCTTTAGTCCCATGTCGGGAAGTCAGTGTCGGGATATCGGCGGACAGGATGGCGTCCGCCGGTATCCTGAGTGTATCCCATTGGGTGGATTAACCTCCCAATCTCCCATCCATCCGAGTAATTCCGCATATAGCTTCCTCACCAACTTGAAGCATGAACATCCTTAAAAATACCTGAGGCATTTCCTGATAATTGTCTAGCAAGGGACCACGAGGTGGTTTCAAATAATTTCATAATTTCTTCTCGGGTAGCGATATCTAATGTTTCAATATGAAGTCCCCATTTACTATAAAAACATTGAGTATTTGGAACATGCTGTGTTCTGCAGGTCTCTGGAGAGATTAGTATATAGGGACTTGTTTTTCTGAGCCCGCTTCGGGCGCTCTGCAAGAGCCAAACATTGAGGTTATTATGCCTTTGCAGATTCTTATCTGCCCCCGGCAGAGGGGATGAGACTCTCCAATTTATTACTTTCCAGGGCTTAATACATCTGCCCCAATGTGATATGGAATATATTGTGACACTTATTGGAGGTTCCAAATTAGTTTATTCAAACAATGATCAGTTATGACTATCTTGGCATAGATGACTAGTATCGTGTAGGACCCCCTCTAGCCCGGCAAAGTGCAGCAACTCAATGTGGCATTGATTCAACAAATGGATGGACGACCTCTGGAGAGATGGTGACCCATGCCATTTGGATAGTGTCCCACAGCTCCCTGATATTTGTAGGTGCAGGATCTTGGGTGCGAATGGACCTTTCCAACACATCCCATAAATGCTCGATGGGGTTCATATCCGGCGAACGTTGTGGCCACATCATTCGTCGGAACTCTCCAGAATGCTTCTCGAACCAATTCTGGACAACTTGGGACTGATGACACGGTGCATTATCCTGCTGGAATATTCCATCGTTGTGGGGGTACATGAAGAGTTGCAAATGGTCATCCAGCAATGTAACGTAGCGGTTACCGGTCAATGACCTGTTGAGGCAGACCAGCGGACCTAAACCTTGCCACTGAACACACCCCACACCATTAAGGAACCACTACCAGCCTGCACATTGCCTTGTTGACAACTGGGGTCCAAGGCCTTATGGGGTTTACACCACACCCGGACCATACCATCAGCCTGAAACAACTGGACACGTGACTTATTGGACCACGCCACATGTTGCCAGTCCTTCAGGGTCCAATTAGCGATGTCACAAGCTCAGGTGAGGCACTGTGTCCGGTGTTGTAGTTTTAACAGGGGCACTCTGGTGGCCCTCCTGCTCCTGTATGCCATGGAAGCTAAAGAACGCTTCCACTGACCTGCTGGGTAGGCATCTGGTACCTCCTGCATTGAATGTGGATGTGTCATTTCAGCCAGTGTCTGTTGCCATGGACAATTCTGGCCAGATGCTGCTGGTCACAATCATTAAGCACCCGTGGTTAGCCACTGTGCTGTCCATCATGGGTGTTAACTCCTTCCATGAGGTATTCCCGGTACACACATGATGCCGTAGATCAAGGAATGTTTAATGTCCGCACAACTTCGGAAATGGAATGTCCCATCAGTCGGGCACCCACTGTCATGTCCCCTTAGAACTCCCGATAATTCACATCACTTTGCATGAGCAGCCTAGCCAGTGTTCATACTGACTCACGAGATGTCATATTACAACTGGTGCAGGTCTGGGCATGCATAAATTAGCCATAGCGGTGGCATACGCAGCCTGAGCACTTACTGCGTGCAACGAAGATAGCAATTACTAAGTAAGGTCAGGGCTGCTGTAATTCCGCGTGAGGGGCCGATGGTATTCGATGTTACCGATGTTTATGAAGGACTGCAAGGTATTACGGATGTGAGATAGCGGTAGCGGCAGTGCGACGGCATTGCGATTGCAATCATTAGCATATTTTCGCGGCAGACCTGCGTGAGATAACGGAGCTGCGATCGCAATAGCCATCTCTGATGAAACAGGCCCCCAGTACATAGAAGGTCTCGGCTGCGTGCGCCATTTTGAGGCATTTTATGGGCGTCTCGCCTGTGACGGGGGTTACACGTGAAATGCCTGCTGATATATTATTAAGATAGGTGTCTATTGTTTTGACTTGTTGCTGAGATTAAAGGTAATGTATGGCCCTAATAAAGGTTAGATGGAATCCCCTAAAGTGCATCAGGTTGTCTATCTCTACACTTGAATCTCAAACTACTTTAGACAGTGGAAATGTAATTATTATTATTATTATTATTATCCTTTATTTATATGGCGCCACAAGTGTTCCGCAGCGCCTTACATACTGTAGTACATAGAACTAATAAGTGAACAAGAAACAAGTAACTTACAGTACATTACAGTGCAGGACAAGGACACGATTTATATACATTGCTGCAATAGTGATTAAAGCACTCACAATAAGAGAAGCAAATGATGGAAGAGGTCCCTGCTCGTGAGAGCTTACATTCTAAAGGGGAGGGGCAGACAGACAGGCGTGACACAGTTAGGGTTAGGATGAGTGCTGGAAGGCTGTGATGAAGTAGTGGGTCTTGAGAGCCCGTTTGAAGATTTGTAGAGAGGTGGAGAGTCTGATGGGGAGAGGGAGAGCATTCCAAAGGTAGGGAGCAGTACGGGCAAGATCTTGGATGCGGGAGTGGGAGGAAGTAATCAGTTGGCAAGAGAGGCGGCATGCATTTGTTGAGCGAAGTGGACGGGCGGGAGTGTGAAGGAGAGAAGGTCAGAAATGTATGCGGGAGAGGATTGGTGAGGGCTTTGTAGGCGAGTGCAAGAACCTTGAATTGGCATCTGAAGGGGAAGGGGAGCCAGTGGAGGGCTTGAAGGAGAGGGGAAGCAGATGTAGAACGTCTGGAGAGGAAGATGAGCCGAGCAGCAGCATTGAGAGCCAATTGTAGTGGAGAGAGGTGAGAGACTGGGAGGCCAGCTAGGAGAAGGTTACAGTAGTCCAATCTGGAGATGACCAGTGAGTGGATGAGGGTTTTAGTGGCATCCTGGGTGAGGAAGGGTCTAATTCTGGAGATATTTTTGAGGTGGAAACGGCAGGACTGCGAGAGGTGCTGAATGTGTGGTATGAAGGAGAGGGAGGAGTCTAGGATAACTCCAAGACAGCGCACTTTGGGGCTAGAGGAGAAAGTTGTGCCATCAATAGATAATGAAATTGTGGGAAGTGATGTAGTGGAAGAGGGTGGGAAGATGATCAACTCAGTCTTAGACATGTTAAGTTTAAGAAAGCGCTGGGACATCCATGAAGAGACAACAGAGAGACAGCTGGAGATACGGCTAAGGAGCGAGGGGGAGAGCTCAGGGGTGGAAAGGTAAATTTGAGTATCATCAGTATAGAGATGATATTGGAGGTCAAAGGAGTTTGAGTTCACCTAAAGAGGACGTATATAGGGAGAATGGTCCTAGGCTCCCTCTAGTGGTGGAAATGAGAACAATCTTTCAGTTACTGATTGCAGGACGGTGGTTCCAAACTTTGTTGAATCACGGGGCCCCAGAGTATCTGTATCAGCATTTTTTTCACAGCACCCTTAAGCTTAAAGTTTTTTTTAATGCGAAATTCAGAAAAAAAAAAATTAAATTAGGCAAATTGTGCTTTTGTATCACAACCATTAGGGCCAGTTATGTGGTGGGGGACAGGGGCTGCGCTTCTGTTTGTCCACATATTTTATGATAGTAGCCACCATCTCTGGTATCCCCATCACATTGCCATAAATAATTTGATTGGGTCCTGGACCACCAACCCATGGCACCCCTGCAAGTGCCCTGCGGCACCCCGTTTTGGAACCACTGCATGTATGTGAGATAATAACTATGGTCTCCACGCTGCCACAGAGGTAGATTACAGTGTGATTATAATCAGTGTAACATTACATTATAATAATAGGATCATCTGTGGAATAAGTGCTACTTGTACATTGGGGAGTCTTAGGATATTTTTGAATTCATAAGCAGCTACTGTCATTTCCCTATTACCGTTATCCCTTGAAGACCTTTGTAGAATGAATCAGCCATGTAATAATTATACAATAGTACTGAGAGGTTTAAACTTACAGCAAATTTGGGACCTTTTTTTATTTTTTGTCTCTCAAAGTATGATTAATACAGGAGACTGTGCGATAATGGATCTGATATAGGGGAATTAGGGGTTACTCCACCCTTTATCACTTACCCCCCACTAGGGCAACTAACACCTGGCTGCTTATGTGGGTGTAATGGTTGTTTATATAGCAATTTTTATTATACATGTCCATGTCCTGCTTTGTATTGTAATGTAAGTCACTGGTTACTTATATGTCTATGTACTATGTAAGGCGCTGCGGAACACTTGTGGCGCCATATAAATAAATGATAATAATAATAATACATTGTGCGCTCACAGTTTTACCTCTTTGGGTGATTATCTGGCTTATTATACTAACCTGCGGTAATATTACCACTTTGTGTGTGTTTCTATAGGGCTTTGTGGTGGCCGTGCTGTATTGCTTCCTCAATGGAGAGGTAAGAACTGGCACAATGATGGTACAAGCTAAAATCTATCTAATATATAAATGTAAATATTAAAACGTATAAAATTATATAAGTGCTTAGTGTACGTTGCCAAGGTATTGGGATGTTAAAGTTTAAATCAACACTAATGGGCACTGGGCCTGATTCAGACCCGCTCACGAGCGCATAGCGCTCGCAAGCGGGTCGATGGCCGGGCAGTGTGCATGCGCGAGCCCCGGGGCGAGCGAGAAATAATTCGCTCCAGGGCTCGCTACAAGACGGGGCGGCTGGCGATGTTGATCGACAGCTCGCCCCGCTTTGTAGGCGGGTCGGGGGGGGTGGGTGCACAAACGTTTGTGGGGGACCCTACTGACATCACTCGCGATGTCAGTAGTGAACTTCCTGCTCTATTAGAGCAGGAAGTTCACTGGGCTTGCGATGGACGAGACCCTACCACAAGGGTCTCAGTGCAAGCCCGATGGTCGCGATAATCGTGACCATCACCAGGCCGCCCGCCAAAGCTGTGGGTGGTCACCCACAGCTTAGCGAGCGCCCTGGAGGCCGGTGAAAAAAAAAAAAACGGCCGGCCCTGATTCAGAACGATCACCTCTGAATCAGGGCCACAGTTCAATCCAGATGTTAGTATATCACCCGTACATCATGTGGTATATGGGTGATGGTTATACCCGTATATATGGCAGCTTAATATCACAAATTATCCTGCGCACCCCTATGGGGTTGCCTAGCAAGACGCGTGGTGTTGAGGTGATTTTGGAGTGACGCTAGAGCGATGCATCTCTGTCCGCCATTCCATCGGCACAGCACGTGAATCGCTCCAACATCACCTGTGATTGTATCGCCCCCTATGAGTGGAAACCTGAAGTTACTATATACCGTATATGTATGGCCAACCTGTATAACAGGTCGTTATATCGCCAGCCGCGTTTTCCTGACCATACGCCATTTTATTCTTACACCTCTATAATGTTGGCTGCATCACCGCGTCGCATTAACAGGTCTCTCCTGATCCACCAGGTCCAGTTTGAGATCAGGAGAAAGTGGCGCAGATACCACCTGCAGAACTATTTCTGGCTGAACAAGCACTCGAGCGTCAGTAACGGGGGAAGCGTCCTCACCCAGATGGCTCAAGTCAGCTGGAGCAGCAAGAGGGAGCCTCGGAGGTCTTTAACCCCCCAAAACTAGTGTTATCTGACGGCAGATCCAGGACCAAGGCCTTCGGGATTCCGGAGTCACCCAGCGAGTGGTCTGGAGCTAAAGGACACAGAACATTTACCCCAGAGACCATCTGCATAAAGTATTAACCCAGGAACATTACTCACCTACCTGGAGATTGCAGCTGCATTCTACCTGGAGATCTATTGCAGCCTCTTTATCCGCTCTCAGACTCTCCCTGTATTCTCTGGTATATCTCTGGATCTAGAACTTTGCATTCAGGTCAAGAGCGTCTGGAATTAGCAGAAATCCTAGTGCCGGGGCTCACGCCTTCATCTAGAGTCTCCCAACTTTATTCTGCAGTAGGTTAACGGCTAGGGGCTATTGTCCACGTACAGTTTTTTGTCCCCTTGAGGTTCTCGGGGAGAAAGTTGTCCGTTATAATTATAATATAATTATATTATAGAATTATAATCGCTATGTGGATCCCATTGAGGATGGACACCCTGACACTTTATAGCAGCAGTGGTGTGGAATTATTATTTGACCAGACCCTATTGTCTGGTTTTGGGTTTATTTATTTCTCTCAGCAGAGAGTTAACGTGTTGTGCATTTGAATGGTAAACATTATAATCGGCTTGAGGACAGTTACAAGTCTGGACAGGTCGGGCCATAAACAGAGCACAGCTGATTGGCGCGTTCCCGGCTTATCCAGGGCTGTCTTGGAGAAATCACCTTGTTCTAGACTAGAATGTGTCCTGGTAGGAGATTAATAGAGGATCGCTCAGATCTGATCTAGTGATCTGCAGGGAACCCGCTCAGAGGAATCCCCCAAAAGTCTACTGAGCTTAGGGCCTGATTCAGACCCGGACACTATTTGCGGACGCTCGTTCTTAAAAAGGGGCCGGATATTTAAATTGAGCGCTCGCTCTTTGCAGTCTGTTGACGCCTCTATGTCTGAGCGAGCGTCCGAAAAATGCACTCGCTATTTTCTAAAGTCGCCCCTTTGCCGTTCGCATCATACGTCATCTCCGCTATTTATTAGATTCATTGGGAACATCGAAAGGCGTCTGAACTGCTCGCAGTGCTTGTGGTAGGATTTACTTCCCGCAATCACTGCGAGCAGTTCAGGCTAAAAGACAACCAAGTGACGTGGTCGATGACGCTCCTTTACTAATTATGCACTCTCATAAAACGGCGTTTTGACCGTTTGGCACGCCTGCGTTCGGATCTCCACTCCTCCGTTTTCAAGCACCTTCCCCTATTACCACCCACAAACGCCTCATTCTGTCACTCAAATTAGCAGCCCCTTGCTGTATTACGAGCGCACGATTTCCAACCGCAATGACTGGTTGGCGCATGCGCATTACGACCCATACGCATGCGCAGTTGTGCGAACATCGCTCGGAGCGAACAAGCGGCCGCTTACGAGCGGCTCTGAATCAGGCCCTTAGTGCAAGATAGATGATCAATGACATTCACCAGCCAATCAGAGAATGAGGGTCATCTAACGTGCACTACACTGGTGAAACCTCATGTCTAATTGGTCGCTATAGGTTACAGCTAATGTGTACTCATCTTATTAAGACAGCGTTTAGGTGGCGAATGCACAGATGATCATGCGCCAATGAGGTCTCAAATGTTTATAATCTTATTACGTTAGATATGATCCGTTTTTATGTGATTCCTTAAACTGGGTACACACTGGAGCGATGTCGGGACGATTTGCCATTTCCTAGCGTCAAATCGCTCACAACGCTCAGTGCCAATGTGTCCGCTCCCACGGTCGAATGCAACGTTCTCAGGTTTGATGTGCGACATCGCTAGCGATATGATGCACATCGCCTAGTAAATTGGTCATTTGTAAGATTGCCGTTTACGCTCAATATCTCTAGTTCTGGGCTCAAGGGAAATCGCCTGGAAAGTGGTAACGATTGCCGGTCGCCTTGTGTACCCGGCTTTACCCACTGCTGAGGAAAGGACATCTTTGCGCATGAAGTGTTTGGTAGTCACTATTCATTAGAAAATGTATTTTTTTGTCATTTTGTTTTAACTCTTAAGAGCTTACTAATAAAGGTAGAAATAATTCATTGTGAAGTCACACGCCCAGGTTTTACATGAATTTGTGTCACCAGAATCCAGCAAGGTCTAAAATTCATCCACCGGTCAGAGCCACCTAAAAATCCCCATTCCTACTTACCATGGGGCACAGAACACACGCAGTCCTGGTGTCACCTCACTCTTAACACAGACAGTCCCGGTGTCACCTCACTCTCAGGACCCATGTAATACAGACTGTCCCGGTGTCCCCTCACTCTCAGGACACATGTAATACAGACAGTCCCAGTGTCCCCTCACTCTCAGGACCCATGTAATACAGACAGTCCCGGTGTCCCCTCACTCTCAGGACACATGTAATACAGACAGTCCCGATGTCCCCTCACTCTCAGGACACATGTAATACAGACAGTCCCGGTGACCCCTCACTCTCAGGACACATGTAATACAGACAGTCCCGATGTACCCTCACTCTCAGGACACATGTAATACAGACAGTCCCGGTGTCCTCTCACTCTCAGGACACATGTAATACAGACAGTCCCGGTGTCCTCTCACTCTCAGGACACATGTAATACAGACAGTACCGATGTCTTCTCACTCTCAGGACACATGTAATACAGACTGTCCCGGTGTCCTCTCACTCTCAGGACACATGTAATACAGACAGTCCCGGTGTCCTCTCACTCTCTGGACACATTTAATACAGACAGTCCCGGTGTCCTCTCACTCTCTGGACACATGTAATACAGACTGTCCCGATGTCCTCTCACTCTCTGGACCCATGTAATACAGACAGTCCCGGTGTCCCCTCACTCTCAGGACACATGTAATACAGACAGTCCCAGTGTCCCCTCACTCTCTGGACACATGTAATACAGACAGTCCCGATGTCCCCTCACTCTCAGGACACATGTAATACAGACAGTCCCGGTGTCCTCTCACTCTCAGGACACATGTAATACAGACAGTCCCGGTGTCCCCTCACTCTCAGGACACATGTAATACAGACAGTCCCATGTCCCTTCACTCTCAGGACACATAATACAGACAGTCCCCACATGCTAAGCACACATGTAATGCAGGCTGTCCTAGTGTCTCCTCACTCTCAGGACACATGTAATACAGCCAGTCCCGGTGTCCCCTCATTCTCTGGACACATGTAATACAGACAGTCCCGGTGTCCCCTCACTCTCAGGACACATGTAATACAGACAGTCCCGGTGTCCCCTCACTCTCAGGACACATGTAATACAGACAGTCCCGGTGTCCCCTCACTCTCAGGACACATGTAATACAGACAGTCCCGGTGTCCCCTCACTCTCAGGACCCATGTAATACAGACAGTCCCGGTGTCCCCTCACTCTCAGGACCCATGTAATACAGACAGTCCCGGTGTCCTCTCACTCTCTGGACACATGTAATACAGACAGTCCCGGTGTCCTCTCACTCTCAGGACACATGTAATACAGACAGTCCCGGTGTCCTCTCACTCTCACGACACATGTAATACAGACAGTCCCGGTGTCCTCTCACTCTCAGGACACATGTAATACAGACAGTCCCGGTGTCACCTCACTCTTAGGACACATGTAATACAGACAGTCCCGGTGTCCCCTCACTCTCAGGACACATGTAATACAGACAGTCCCGGTGTCACCTCACTCTCAGGACACATGTAATACAGACAGTCCCATGTCCCTTCACTCTCAGGACACATAATACAGACAGTCCCCACATGCTAAGCACACATGTAATGCAGGCTGTCCTAGTGTCTCCTCACTCTCAGGACACATGTAATACAGACAGTCCCGGTGTCCCCTCATTCTCAGGACACATGTAATACAGACAGTCCCGGTGTCCCCTCACTCTCAGGACACATGTAATACAGACAGTCCCGGTGTCCTCTCACTCTCAGGACACATGTAATACAGACAGTCCCGGTGTCCCCTCATTCTCAGGACACATGTAATACAGACAGTCCCGGTGTCCCCTCACTCTCAGGACACATGTAATACAGACAGTCCCGGTGTCACCTCACTCTCAGGACACATATAATACAGACAGTCCCCACATGCTAAGCACACATGTAATGCAGGCTGTCCTAGTGTCCCCTCACTCTCAGGACACATGTAAAACTAACATTATGATGATTCCCTCTCCGTCTGGAGCATCGATTTTATTCTTTTGTTGTAACTTAAACTGTTCACCGCTTTATTAAAGTTATGCTTAGGTGTAAGTGTAAACTCCGCCCAGTTCGCACTATCGGCACTGAGCGATGATTGAAAAATAGTGCAATAGTGCCAGCATATCCGAGCAGTCAGGGAGGAGCATCTAATATGTGTGTACAGTATATGTATATATACAGTATGTGTAGTCGTATATGAGTGTATATATGTACATCAAGGACTAAATGTAAATGAATAAACATTATCTTACCTTATCCAAAATAATTCAGGGACGGGATCCCCCATTATCCATGATGTTCCAAAAAGCAGAAAGAAAAGTGAATAATTCTGCCTGGTTGGTGGGAATTTAGGGTCTGATTCAGCACGGATCCCAAGGCTGCGTTTGTACGCACCCGCTCGTTTGCGAAAATATTGTAATGAATGCAATCGCACAGCAACCACAGCACTATACCAAGACGCCCATCACTCTATAAAGCCGCCCGCTTCCCATGACATGCATCCGCGAGTCAGCAAAAATATCGGTAACATCGAAACCATTCGCAGTTGTGGTTGACCTGACCCTACCTCACTATCTGCTAAACTTCCGGTCGCCATCTAGACCTCTATTACAAAACAAGAAAAGAAAGGCAGTATTCACACCAAATTTTATTTTATATTTTTTCAATAATTTGTTTAATATTTTGCCAAGTTTATCATAATTATTTTATTAAAAGGATATAGGGCCTGATTCAGACCCACTCGCGAGCGGCTGTCCGCTCGCAAGTGGGTCGATGTTCTGCACTGAGCAGACGCGACGAGCAAAGCAAAGTCCTTCGCTCGTTGTGTCTGATCAAAGGGGGCGTGCTGTCGATGTTGATTGACAGCACGCCCCTTTTGGTGGGCGTGCCTCCCTGACGGGGGCGTTCCCACGGGAACGCCTCCCGTCAGAAGCCGGCCCACTGACATCACTAGTGATGTCAGTGGGAGTGATTTTGGCTCTGATAGAGCCAAAATCACTCCGGGGCTTGCGGTTGAAAACCTCAACCGCAGGCTCCGGCTCGCAGTTTCGATGGTCGCGATGGTCACGACCATCGCGGCCATCAAACTACACGCTCGTATAGGCTGTGGGTGGTGACCCACAGCTATACGAGCGTCCAGGAGGACGCTCCATTTTCATGGAGGGCGGCCCTCATTCAGAGCGTGCGCTCTGCTCAGAGCGTACGGCTCTGAATGAGGGCCATAGTTTTAATGAATACCCAATAAAGGTTAATTTTTAAATGATTTCCTCTCGATTAGTGCACCGCAATACTGCCTTTCTTTTCTCGTTTTCTAATTCAGTTCTGTTAACTGGCAGAAGGTAGCACACCCCTTATAGAAATGTATAATCATATATTGTAAGGGGTTTATCGAGATAAACCGGTGCGGTAGTTTTGTTGTTGTCTAGGATGCCATCTAGACCTCTGCCAGCGTGCGCAATCGCAGGGGCTTAATTATACACCCCCTTGTATCGGTGTTCAAACGTACAGGCACGCCTGCGTTCCGCCGACCTCCCCCCCTCTCCACCCCCAAACGGTCACTTTGTCAATCACTGTGCGATGGGACTGCGTGCTCACTGTAAGCGCTTCCCGATCGCAGCGGCAGATTCGTGCACGCGCAGAATGCAAACAACGGCCGGCTGAGTACTGACGCAGCCTAGCGATCCAACCTGAATAAGGCCCTTAAATCCCATCTTTCTCCACCTACAGTCACTGTGAGGAGCCCTGCTAAACTACTTTTTAAAAAGAGGGGTTAAGCTGGGAAATCTCCAGATTCAAACATAGCAGAGAACAGATTTTAGTCCTGTATAACACAATCATATCCCATGGGGTGGTGGAGTGATTACTACAGTTCGCTATCATTTTTCATGTTGAGAAATTACAACTGACGTGCGCTAAACTGAAGGTCATTCATTAAGGGGCATATTTATTAAAGTATATTTGCGGAATATCCCTCGAAAACAGCCATTCTTGGGGGGCACCTGTACATATGAAGCATCCACAGCATTTAAGAAGGAGGGGACTGTAGCGTCTATCTCCGATATCTGCCGCGGTCCCTCTACTTCCGACGCAACGAAGTAAACGGATTGCATGTTCCATCACTTTACTTCCTACTGAACGCCGGGAGGGGGTCCTGTCAGATCCCCTGTTCTGGCAACTCAGAAATAATACATTCAGGGAAATAAAGGTTCCTTATTGTTGCAAATGATGGTGTTAAGGATTCTTTAATATCTGCCCCTATTTGTGATAGAGAAACTCTGGATGAAGTGGGGTAAGAAACTTGATTGTGCAGAGAGAGGTGATTTAGGGGGAAATTTAATAAAGCTGAGCGAGAGATAAAACTGGAGATAAATAGCACCAACCAATCAGCTCCTAACTGTCACTTTACAGGCTGTGGTGTCTATGTACTAAGCAGTGTTAGGAGACAGAGTAAAAAGTGATAAGTCTGTGATAAGTGCCAGCCAATCAGCTCCCAACTGTCATTTTTCAAACACAGCCTGTGAGATGACAGTTGAGAGCTGATTGGCTGGTACCTTATCACATATCACTTTTCACTCTGAGGGGTGTTCAATATGGGAGCGAAAAGTCTGTGTTGGACTTTTCGCTCCACATCGGAGATTTTTCTGGGATAAAGAATCGGGCGCGCATATTTTGATGTCCCTAAAGTAATTTTTTTTAAATTCTGCATTTGTGCACCTGCCGCTATAAATCTATTCTAGAATACACCTGCCGCATACTTGCAGAATAGCCCTGAACCTATTTCCCTAGTTTTAAACAATTTTTTCCCTTTTTTTTTTTCACCCCAAATTTAAAATTATTTTTTTGGGGTGTCCCTATTTATTTAAAAAACTTTTTTTGACACAGTTATTTTTAAAATGACATTCCCAGGGGTGCAGGCTATTTTTTTTAAGCCTGCACCCCTAAACCCCAATTCTGCACTTTTTTTCGCCACCTATTCAATGGTGAAAACTTATCCCCGTTTTTTTTCAAAGACCTTTTGAACCTGCGAAAAGTCTTTCAAATTGAATACGGTGTAAAACTAAAACCTGCGAAAATGACGTCATAGGTGCGATGTTAACGCAAAAACTGAGTTTTCGCTCCATATTGAATTCCCCTATCTGTCTCTTATCACTGCTTAGTACATAGACCCCCATATTTGAAAAGTGACAGGAGCTGATTGGTTGGTGCTATTTATCTCCAATTTTATCTCTCTCCCAGCTTGTTCCAGCACCGCTGCTCTCGTCCAATGTCCGGGGAGAAACTGTCTGATAGGATTGGACGGAGAAGAGAAAGTAATGGTAATAATCCTGCCTCATCACTAGGCACAGCGGGGACCACTGTAGTCCCTTAGAGTCATGGATGAACCACAGGTCTTCATACCCCAGTCCGACACTGTCCCTGAATAAAGCGATATTATAGCAGCCCCTACATTAGGCTCAGGGTATAAACACCTTATCTGAGCGCACATCTATTATATTGTCTCTGGTAGATTAAACTGGAACTCGTAGAGGGTAACGTTTTGGGGCCAAATTTGTTTGTGGACGGGTGAGAGCATTTCTCTGATGACGAATAGCTGTCAGACCCTCCAAATAAATATCAGACTACAGACAATGAAACACATTTATTCTTATCCTGACACACAATTTTGCAGATTGGGGAGATAATTGTAAGTTTTCCACTGCGCCGATCCTTCCATCCTCTAAGTAGTAACAAACATCTCATCAAACTGATGCCAACTTAACGGTGCGTCACCACTTATATCACTAAATGTTACTCCCCTGCCCCTTTTCCCCTGAGTCGTGGGGTGTTTCAGTGCCTGGGGCTTGTGACTGGTCATTCCATCGCACTCTGCAGCCATTAAATGTTGTGCCGGTTCTACACGCCTCCTTTGCCGGGATAATGCACAACGCGGGTTTCTACGACCGGCCAAGAGCCTCAAGCTTTTACATGCTCAGAAATGTCCTTGGTGACTTCTAATACCAATACCATTTACAGTAGGGAGTGCTTTATACCATGTACAATGTCACATTTAAAACAATGAACAGGTTTATCTTCATTTTCCAGCTGGAAACCACCGGTGACAGTAAATACTGAGGCTGCAGAAAGAGTTTGGGTCAAGTTTTATATCTTCATGATTTAAATGCCACCCAAGCACCAGCTGCAGACCTAACACTTGCCCCTTATCACTCCTTATTAATACAATCCCGTATACATTATTCTACCTCTGTAAACACAATCACACTACATACACAAGTTAACAATGGTTAGCAATGGTAAAATATTCAGGACAGAATGTTCAGTCCTTGTCAGAACTATATCGGCTTGAGTCAAACCATTGAGTAAATTGGCTTTTGCGCTGACAGTATTCAACTTCTTCCGACAACTGTTGGTCTCTTGCAGGACGTAGCATTACGTTAAGCTGAAGTTCATGGAGTGATATGGACTCTTCAGTTGGATTCTATTATCAACCTTGAACCATAAAATGTATCCAAGTTCTATGAAATTTATTTTGTTCTGTATATTACTGGCCAAATAGGAATGCGTGGATTCTTCAAATCTCTACTAAAAAGTTATTTTAGAATACGTATATATAATGTTCTATAACAGGCCAGGTCTTCTTAACGGCACTCAGTGTGAACATAACATGTTCTCCATATCAGGTGAGATGTAAAGCTCCTCTATCTTAGCGTGATGTATCCTCAGTGACCCGTGTCCTCACCGAACGGCAGAGAATTTGCAGAGCTCATGCAACTAGATGGTTGAAGTAAAGTCCACTGGACCCATTCAGGAAGAAGAGGAAAACTCCTAGGAACTGGCACCAGAAGATCAATGTGAAAGAGCTATGGATGGCATAGGTGCTCAAGTAAATGACATAGGTCAGGGTCCCTGAAGCGGAGAGGAAGAATGAAACTAGAAGCAACACAGAACCCATGTTCCACTTCTTGCGGGAATGACCATCGTCGCAAAGCTGGGACACCATCAGCAACTCAAGTCCAAAGATTGCCAGGACAACAGCTAACGTTACTGTTGTGCGGACCACGAACATCATTCTGCTGAGCTTGGCCAACTCCAGGCTGCACTGTGGCTCCGCATCCTTCCTGCACGTGTCCCACACTCCGAACAGTTGTTCCCCGGGAGAGGAGAGCCACTGACCATCACACACAGAGATCGATGACAGGACTATGGCTGTCCCGGCGCTAAGTGTGATCATGACGCGCAGGAATGTCTCAAAGAATATCCGAGACCTCAGCTGGGGCCTCATGGTCTTCTGCAGCTGCTGGGGGGGAAAAAAAAGTCATAGTTTTAGCTGGAATTCTGAACAACACAGAAAAGTACATGGATCAGTTCTGCTGAGAGTTTCACTTGTTACATAAGAGAGAAAATCATAATGGACTCAGGGCCTGATTCAGACCCGCTCGCGAGCACTAGCATGCGCGAGACCCGAATAACGACGGGGTAGCCGTCGTTATGGGTCTCGCACCAAAGGGGGTGTGCTGTCGATGTTGATTGACAGCACCCCCCATTGGTGGGCGTGCCGGGGGCGTGGCTGCCAGACGGAGGCGTTCCCATGGGAACGCCTACCATCTGGGTCCCGGCCCCACTGACATCACTAGTGATGTCAGTGGGAGTGATTTTGGCTCTGAGAGAGCCAAATCACTCCAGGGCTTGCGGTCACCGAGACCCTACCGCAGGGTCTCGTCGCAAGCCCGATGGTCGCGAAGGTCTTGACCATCGTGACCATCTTTTTGGCCGCTCGCATATGCTGTGGGTGGTCACCCACAGCTATGCGAGCGGCCAGGAGGCCGCTCCAAGTTTAGGTAGGAGGGCCCTGATTCAGAGCGAGCGCTCTGGTCAGAGCGTCTGGCTCTGAATCAGGCCCTCAGTATGAACATATGTGCAGGATAATAGGCTTCATCACAACAATGTACCATAATACAATAAGGTTACGATACTGCAATATACCAGAGTCAACTACCCATAATACTAAATTACCCCCACTGCCATGACCACACTGTACAACAGACAAATAATATCCCAACCCTCTCTAAACTGCATGTAGACCACTAACATCCCCCAGCCCTCTCCACACTGAAATATAGACCACTAATGCCCACTGACAATTCTCTCACTGTACTATAAACCACTAACATACCCCAGCACTCTCCACACTGCACTATAGACTGCTAACATCCATCGACTATCTCCACAATGCACTATACCCTGCTAACATCCACCAACCATCTCCACATTGCACTATACCCTGCTAACATCCACCAACCATCTCCACACTACACTATAGACCACAAACATCCACCAACTATCTCCACACTGCACTATACCCTGCTAACATCCACCAACCATCTCCACACTGCACTATACCCTGCTAACATCCACCAACCATCTCCACACTACACTATAGACCACAAACATCCACCGACTATCTCCACACTGCACTATACCCTGCTAACATCCACCAACCATCTCCACACTGCACTATACCCTGCTAACATCCACCAACCATCTCCACACTACACTATAGACCACAAACATCCACCGACTATCTCCACACTGCACTATACCCTGCTAACATCCACCAACCATCTCCACACTGCACTATACCCTGCTAACATCCACCAACCATCTCCACACTACACTATAGACCACAAACATCCACCGACCATATCCACACTACACTATAGACCACAAACATCCACCGACCATCTCCACACTGCACTATACCCTGCAAACATCCACCGACCATCTCCACACTGCACTATAGACCGCTAACATCCACCGACCATCTCCACACTGCACTATACCCTGCTAACATCCACCAACCATCTCCACACTGCACTATACCCTGCTAACATCCACCGACCATCTCCACACTGCACTATACAGTCCCTGCTAACATCCACCAACCATCTCCACACTGCACTATACAGTCCCTGCTAACATCCACCCACCATCTCCACACTGCACTATAGACCACTAACATCCACCATCCATCTCCACACTGCACTATACCCTGCTAACATCCACCGACCAACTCCACACTGCACTATACCCTGCTAACATCCACCGACCATCTCCACACTGCACTATACCCTGCTAACATCCACCGACCATCTCCACACTGCACTATACAGTCCCTGCTAACATCCACCCACCATCTCCACACTGCGCTATACAGTCCCTACTAACATCCACCCACCATCTCCACACTGCACTATAGATCACTAATATCCACCCACCATCTCCACACTGCACTATACCCTGCTAACATCCACCGACCATCTCCACACTGCACTATACCCTGCTAACATCCACCGACCATCTCCACACTGCACTATAGGCTGCTAATATTCACCAACCATCTCCACACTGCACTATAGACTGTTAACATCCACCAGCCATCTCCACACAGCACTATAGACCACTAACATCCACCAGCCATCTCCACACTGCACTATAGAGCACTAACATCCACCGACCATCTCCATACTGCACTATACCCTGCTAACATCCACCGACATCTCCACACTGCACTATACCCTGCTAACATCCACCCACCATCTCCACACTGCATTATAGATAACTAACATCCACCGACCATCTCCACACTGCACTATACAGTTCCTGCTAACATCCACCCACCATCTCCACACTGCACTATACAGTCCCTGCTAACATCCACCCACCATCTCCACACTGCACTATAGACCACTAACATCCACCGACCATCTCCACACTGCACTATACCCTGCTAACATCCACCGACCATCTCCAAACTGCACTATACCCTGCTAACATCCACCGACAATCTCCACACTGCACTATACCCTGCTAACATCCACCGACCATCTCCACACTACACTATACCCTGCTAACATCCACCGACCATCTCCACACTGCACTATACCCTGCTAACATCCACCGACCATCTCCACACTGCACTATACAGTCCCTGCTAACATCCACCCACCATCTCCACACTGCACTATACAGTCCCTGCTAACATCCACCCACCATCTCCACACTGCACTATAGATCACTAATATCCACCCACCATCTCCACACTGCACTATAAACTGCTAACATCCACCCACCATCTCCACACTGCACTATAGGCTGCTTATATTCACCAGCCATCTCCACACTGCACTATAAACCACTAACATCCACCAGCCATCTCCGCACTGCACTAAACCCTGCTAACATCCACCATCCATCTCCACACTGCACTATACCCTGCTAATATTCACCAGCCATCTCCACACTGCACTATAGACTGTTAACATCCACCAGCCATCTCCACACTGCACTATACCCTGCTAACATCCACCGACCAACTCCAAACTGCACTATACCCTGCTAACATCCACCGACCATCTCCACACTGCGCTATACCCTGCTAACATCCACCCACCATCTCCACACTGCACTATAGACCACTAACATCCACCAGCCATCTCCACACTGCACTATAGACCACTAACATCCACCGACCATCTCCACACTGCACTATACCCTGCTAACATCCACCGACCATCTCCACACTGCACTATACCCTGCTAACATCCACCCACCATCTCCACACTGCACTATAGATCACTAACATCCACCGACCATCTCCACACTGCACTATACAGTCCCTGCTAACATCCACCCACCATCTCCACACTGCACTATACAGTCCCTACTAACATCCACCCACCATCTCCACACTGCACTATACCCTGCTAACATCCACCCACCATCTCCACACTGCACTATAGGCTGCTAATATTCACCAGCCATCTCCACACTGCACTACAGACCACTAACATCCACCAGCCATCTCCACACTGCACTATACCCTGCTAACATCCACCAACCATCTCCACACTGCACTATACCCTGCTAACATCCACCGACCATCTCCACACTGCACTATACCCTGCTAACATCCACCCACCATCTCCACACTGCACTATAGACCACTAACATCCACCAGCCATCTCCATACTGCACTATAGACCACTAACATCCACCGACCATCTCCACACTGCACTATACCCTGCTAACATCCACCGACCATCTCCACACTGCACTATACCCTGCTAACATCCACCGACCATCTCCACATTGCACTATACGCTGCTAACTTCCACCCACCATCTCCACACTGCACTATAGATCACTAACATCCACCGACCATCTCCACACTGCACTATACAGTCCCTGCTAACATCCACCCACCATCTCCACACTGCACTATAGACCACTAACATCCACTGACCATCTCCACACTGCACTATAGACCACTAACATCCAACCACCATCTCCACACTGCACTATAGATCACTAACATCCACCGACCATCTCCACAATGCACTATACAGTCCCTGCTAACATCCACCCACCATCTCCACACTGCACTATAGACCACTAACATCCACCAACCATCTCCACACTGCACTATAGACCACTAACATCCACCATCCATCTCCACACTGCACTATACCCTGCTAACATCCACCGACCATCTCCTCACTGCACTATACCCTGCTAACATCCACCGACCATCTCCACACTGCACTATACCCTGCTAACATCCACCGACCATCTCCACACTGCACTATACAGTCCCTGCTAACATCCACCCACCATCTCCACACTGCACTATAGACCACTAACATCCACCGACCATCTCAACACTGCACTATACAGTCCCTGCTAACATCCACCCACCATCTCCACACTGCACTATACAGTCCCTGCTAACATCCACCCACCATCTCCACACTGCACTATAGATCACTAATATCCACCCACCATCTCCACACTGCACTATACCCTGCTAACATCAACCCACCATCTCCACACTGCACTATAGGCTGCTAATATTCACCAGCTATCTCCACACTGCACTATAGACCACTAACATCCACCAGCCATCTCCACACTGCACTATACCCTGCTATCATCCACCAACCATCTCCACACTGCACTATACCCTGCTAACATCCACCAACCATCTCCACACTGCACTATACCCTGCTAACATCCACCTACCATCTCCACACTGCACCATAGACCACTAACATCCACCAGCCATCTCCACACTGCACTATAGATCACTAACATCCACCAGCCATCTCCACACTGCACTATACCCTGCTAACATCCACCAACCATCTCCACACAGCACTATAGACCACAAACATCCACCATCCATCTCCACACTGCACTATAGACCACAAACATCCACCATCCATCTCCACACTGCACTATAGACCACTAACATCCACCAACCATCTCCACACTGCAATATAGACCAGTAACATCCACCGACAATCTCCACACTGCACTATAGACCACAAAAATCCATTGACCATGGCACAGACCACTAACATCCACCAACCATCTCCACACTGCACTATAGACCACTATCATCCACCAGCCATCTCCACACTGCACTACACACCACTAACATCCATTGACCATCTCCACACTGCACTAAAGACCACTAACATCCACCAACCATCTCCACACTGCACTGTAGAACACTAACATCCACCAATCATGTCCACACTGCACTATAGACCACCAATGTCCACCGACCATCTCCACACTGCACTATAGACCACTAACATCCACTGACCATCTCCACACTGCACTATTTACCACTAACATCCACTGACCATCTCCACACTGCACTATATAGATCACTGATATCCACCGATCATGTCCACACTGCACTATAGACCACCAATGTCCACACTACACTATAGACCAGTAACATCCACCGACCATCTCCGCACTGCACTATAGACCAGTAACATCCACTCACCATCTCCACACTGCACTATAGACCACTATCATCCACCGACCATTTCCACACTGCACTATACCCTGCTAACATCCACCAACCATCTCCACACTGCACTATAGACCACTAACATCCACCAGCCATTTCCACACTGCACTATAGACCACTAACATCCACCAGCCATCTCCACACTGCACTATAGATCACTAACGTCCACCAGCCATCTCCACACTGCACTATACCCTGCTAACATCCACCAACCATCTCCACACAGCACTATAGACCACAAACATCCACCATCCATCTCCACACTGCACTATAGACCACAAACATCCATCATCCATCTCCACACTGCACTATAGACCACTAACATCCACCAACCATCTCCACACTGCAATATAGACCAGTAACATCCACCGACAAGCTCCACACTGCACTATAGACCACAAAAATCCATTGACCATGGCACAGACCACTAACATCCACCAACCATCTCCACACTGCACTATAGACCACTATCATCCACCAGCCATCTCCACACTGCACTACACACCACTAACATCCATCGACCATCTCCACACTGCACTAAAGACCACTAACATCCACCAACCATCTCCACACTGCACTGTAGACCACTAATGTCCACCGACCATCTCCACACTGCACTATAGACCACTAACATCCACTGACCATCTCCACACTGCACTATTTACCACTAACATCCACTGACCATCTCCACACTGCACTATATAGATCACTGACATCCACTGATCATGTCCACACTGCACTATAGACCACCAATGTCCACACTACACTATAGACCAGTAACATCCACCGACCATCTCCGCACTGCACTATAGACCAGTAACATCCCCTCACCATCTCCACACTGCACTATAGACCACTATCATCCACCGACCATCTCCACACTGCACTATGGGCCTGATTCAGAGGTGCTCGCAAAAAGCGACACGGCCTCCAGGCTGTTCGCTAAGCTGTGGGTGACCACCCACAGCTTTTGCGAGCGGCCAGGTGATGGTCGCGACTATCGGGCTTGCGACGAGACCCTTGTGGTAGGGTCTCGTTCCCGCAAGCCCCAGTGAGCTGCTTGCTCAAGTAGAGCAGGAAGCTCACTACTGACATTACGAGTGATGTCAGTAGGGCCGCTCACAAATGGCAGGCGTTCCTTCAGGAACACCTCCATTTGTCCAGCCACCCCCCCTCCCCGCCTACAAAACGGGGCGAGCTATCGATCAACATCGAAAGCTGCCTCGTTTGTAACGAGCCCCAGAGCGAGTGAATTTCTCACTCGCTCCGGGCTCGCACGTGCGCAATGCCCCACCATTGACCCGCTTGTGAACGCATAGCGCTTGCGAGCGGGTCTGAATCAGGCACTATGGACCAGTAATATCCCCTGACCATCTCTACACTGCATTATAGACCACACTGGAGTATAAGTAGAATAGTTACATGAGCTGGGGCAGACAGGATGAACTCTATGGGCTCCTGCATCCTTGGACGCCTCAGCAATGCTAACATACGCTAATGCAGCAAGAGGCCCCTGGTGTAAATAGGTGCCTCCCGCATGCTGGTGTGATCTGCACCTGTGTCCGAGGACACAGCCATCGGATCACTTGCGAGACCATTGGATATCCGAGTAAACCTGGGTACATACAGTAGCTATACAATCCTTGGCTCGTTCACCCGATATAATGGTGATCGGGCTGATGATTTTATAGGTGTGTACGCTGTATCGATGCGGGAGCGTTAGCCGATAGACAGCTTTTATTGCACCTGCAACAGTCGGGATCAGGAGGTCGCATCTTATTAATATTTATCGTTCCGACCTCCTGATCCCAGAGTAGTCCGTTCACACTGAGCTATTTCGCAAAGGGTTCAAGATGGAGGTACAGCACTCGGCTGATCGGAGAGCGTTTACCCGATCAGCTGAGTGACTGCAAAGGCGTGTACCCAGCTCAACCCTCCAGTCACTCAGATAGCGGTCTCACGTGTGTAGCCGAGGCCAGGAAATCTGCGTCACAAGGCGCAGACCCTTGCCTCGGAACTCCCAGAAAACGGGGGCGGCCCCGGTTTGCGTACTACTCTGAATGAGGCCTATAACCTGCACTGATCACCTTATACAGCAATCACAGCAACGAGGAGCAGACACTGAGGCTGGGGCTGACCTCCCCATAGTATAGCAGTCTGAGCAGTGATACTACTGACAATACTTTTCTTCCCGTCTGTAAAGCTGGCTACACGCTTGCATCCTCTATACCTGGCAAGACAGCGGAAACATCGGTAACATCGAGAACCATCGGACCCACACGCACAATAGTGGATGACCTGACCCTCCCGCAGACATAGCGAGACTTCCTGTGTGTAACTAGACCTCAGGCCGCCTCCGCCACCGAAAGGGCTTAATTATGCACACCCCTGAAACGCTGTCCAAACGCACAGGCACGCCTGCGTTTGCCCGACCGCTCCCCCGTCACCACTCCCAAGCGGCAGTTCCTGTCAATCACTTGTCCCTGGGGCAGCGGACTCCCTGCATACGCATACTCCATCGCACTAGGCCGGTTCGCGCACTGCGATGCATGCGCAGAGCAAAAACATCCTCCGATTGCGTGCGTCCGCATCCGTGCGTTCCATGCTGAATCTGGCCCCCAGTGTATAAGGGTGTGAGAGATGTCTTACAATAATATGAAACCCCTTTTCCTCCACACTATCCGGAACAGAGTAACAAGCGCAGCAACAAGTTCCAGGATTAGCGACACTTTGTATCTTATGGTTCTGGGAACATCGGATTTGCTTTTTGTTTTGTTCAGTCCTCCGGGGGGTTTGGCAGATATTTGGGATTAGATTTAGAGAGTGAAATGGAAAGAGGATTAGGAGGTTTCAGATGTATTACCGACACTTTAATCCCGGAGAGAAAGTTTTCTTAGTGAAAGTCAGTCATGTTTCATCCGCATTATGAATGGTTAATGGAAAAAGAGGTTTTGTATACAATCTACCCCTCCCCTCAGTCAGAGTACTGTAGTTTTATAGCAAACAGTAACTACAAGTATTGTTGTTGTGGCCTTTATTTCCCGCCAGGCAACAAAAGGAAAGTTCTGGTACAACCTCGGCGAGCTGTGAGCTACATGCAATTACCCCAGGAGCCCCCAACTCCTAGATACCCCACATTCTCTGGGAGGTGGGGTAATATTATTCTACGCAACAGGGCTGGAAAAAAATGTGCAGAAAATCTAATATAAAAGTGACACTAGGGGGTATATTTACTAAAGTGAGAGTTTTTAGAAGTGAGTTTTAAGTGATGTTGCCTATAGCAACCAATCAGATTCTAGCTATTATCTTCTAGAAGGTGCTAGTTAAATGTTAAGTAGAATCTGATTGGTTGCTATGGGCAACATCACTTTTAAAACTCACTTCTAAAAACTCTCACTTTAGTAAATTTACCCCTTAGAGGCTGATTGTAAGACAGATGAATATTTTGCCGCAGACGCGTCTGGTGTAGATTCCTGCGTCCAAATGAGCAGTTACTAAGGGCCTGATTTATACAGCAGATGGACGTAATAGCGATTTTTGTGCAGATCGAGCTGATTGTTTGCAATTGCGCATACATGTACGCCGCACTGCACATACCTTGCGATTCCGCACGCACAGAGAACCCATTCACACTGTGAGTAACAGGTAGTCAGCGTTTGGGGGAGGTAACAGGAGGGTGGTCCTAAAAAAAAAAAAGCAGGCGTGTCTTAGCATTTAATCGCCATTAAATGGGCGTGCATAAATAAGCCATTGCGATCTACTACGCGGCATGGGAACCCTCTGCGTGTCAGGAGAGCTGCCGAGTCTGCTGAGGTCCTGAGACGCCCACTGTCAACGTCCGTATCCGCGGGGAGAGCGCATTTATAGCGCTGAGCAGCCGGACTTTCCACTGGCGGCTGTCACTATCTCTGTTACTCCATCTTATCAGTGTTTGTCATCATTTCTGAGCTCTCTGCCCTGTCAGGTAATAAATGTCACCCTTTGCTCCAGTCTCTACCTAATGGCCCCATAAAACCACAAGTGTTCTGTTTATTTCATGGTGTAAACAAGCTGGAAGTGAAGTCACTTCTGTTATAGCCCCCAAAAAGGCTCAAACTTGAAGTGTTTTTTTATTTTTTTCTTATACGTCAGAATATTCCATGTTAGGGACGTATTTCAAAACTCTTACTCAGACTGAAACCGCAGTTTTCACTGTAGTAAAGGGTCATTTTTTAAACTCGAGGCTATTTATTATCACTAAATCATCCGACGTTTACGGTGGATAGTGCTGAACCCACAGATCTCTATCTGGATGGTGAAATGACCAACCTTGTCATGTCATATAAAGCTTAGCTTTTCGGGGCTTGGCGCCGGTCTTCAGCCATTTGCCGTTGGTCACTCTCTGGCAACACTGACCTTTAACATTTGCGAATGCGCAGCAGTAAGGTCGTGATCGCCAGGAAGTGAAGTATTTTGTGGCTGCATTAACCTAGCGGCTAAAGAATTATTGATTAAAGTTACCTATATAGCACCAACATATCCCGTTGCGCTCTACATATGTATCAATGGCAAAGTGCTTCGCTGATACAGCATCTTATCAGAAGGGCTGATGCGCAAGCAAGGATTGGTAAACAGCGCCAATAAATCAGAACTAAACACTGCTAAATAATTTGATGTTTTTGGAAATGAAACCCAATAAATAATAAATAAGCCCCTTAGTGAGTTGAGTTGGGATCAGGGTTGTAACAGGGCTTAACGGCGCCATGTGCCAGCTCCACCCCCTTTGTGTATGACATCATGATTTTGCAGATAGGGTGCGGGGCTGCCAGCGCTCGGAAATGTAACAGTGCCCGGAGCCTCTTGAAGACGCTCTGGGCAGCTGTACACGCAGTAGGGTGCCTGACTATAGCATCCAAAGGACGCTAGTGGTGGCACTGCTGCCAACGATACTGGCTGCAGGGTGCTGTTCTAGGCACACTGCTAGCCAAAAGCATGGGCCGTGGGGCAGGGACGGTGCCTCCCACTGTGCCCTGCGCTCTGTGTGGCGGCTCCGGTCACATGCCCCCTAATTACGTCCCATTTTGAGATGTATGTGCTCTGGGCACCTTTTCAGATATTACGCTAATGCTTCCGCAGTTGTGGATGTACGAAGATGCGCGAATATACGGTAATGCGACAGCGGCACGGACTTGTACTGAGACACCGATTTCAGCCATCGCAGCTGTCCGCCATGGCGTACACATACGCAGCATCGGATGCAGATCACGCAAACATCGACCTCCTGAGCAAGTCTAGGGCAACTCAGATTGGCCGGCGTAAATGAGACGCCGGGGCTGTGTTTCCTGCGTACAGGATCGCAGATGCAGGATGTGACACCAAAACGGTCGAGACACGTCTGCATTTTAAGCCGACACGCCTCATTGCCTCTCCCAAACACTCCCTGCCTGTCAATCACACTGCGAACAAAGACTCGTAGCGTGCGGCTACGGTAACGTACCTTGACGCATGCGCAGTGGCAAAAAAAATCGCTCCATTTGTGAAAACATTGCCCTAGCGTGCAACTCAGATCCTCTGTACATATAAATAGGGTTTATCTGTACTCTCTCAGTACAACAGTGGGGAAGAAATCATTCAGCAAAGGGAATGGGACACATTCACATAGATATGTCTCTGATTTGAGCTGCTAAGTGGCTTCCTATTACCCACGACCCGGCCCCCTAGTGGTCTTATTGTAATGAAAAATGGTAAAACAATTTCACCTATAATTCCATAAGTTACGCATAAATGTCAAATATCACAGGGCTGTGTTCCAGGGGATCCCTCCTCGCTGTCGGGGAGCCACTGGATCAGGTGTATTGCCAGTAGGTGATATTTATAGGGGCTCCAGAATCAGCCATTAATATTGTTTTAAATGGTTACTAAGGCTGCATAATGTTTTCATAAAGGATGAAGCTTCAATATCAATGGTAAACGGCTAAGGAGAAACCGAAGCAATCATTAGTGATAAGTGACCTGCCCGTAGATGCCCAGGACACAGGCAAATCCTAGTATACTAGCACCATAACCTGCCATGTGATGTACAGTGCCACCGTATACTGCTCTGTGATGTACCATACCACCCTACATTGCTGTGTGCTGCACTGTGCCACCCTACACTGCCATGTGATGTACAGTGCCACCATATACTGCTCTGTGATGTACCATACCACCCTACATTGCTGTGTGTTGCACAGTGCCATCCTACACTGCAATGTGATGGACAATGCCACCATATACTGCCATGTGATGTACAATGCCACCATATACTGCCATGTGATGTACAGTGCCACCATATACTGCTCTGTGATGTACCATACCACCCTACATTGCTGTGTGCTGCATTGTGCCATCCTACACTGCCATGTGATGTACACTGCCACCATATACTGCTCTGTGATGTACCATACCACCCTACATTGCTGTGTGCTGCACAGTGCCACCCTAAACTGCCATGTGATGTACAATGCCACCATATACTGCTCTGTGATGTACCATACCACCCTACATTGCTGTGTGCTGCACAGTGCCACCCTAAACTGCCATGTGATGTACAATGCCACCATATACTGCCATGTGATGTACAATGCCACCATATACTGCCGGGTGATGTACAGTGCCACCGTATACTGCTCTGTGATGTACCATACCACCCTACATTGCTGTGTGCTGCACAGTGCCATCCTACACCGCCATGTGATGTACAATGCCGCCATGTACTGCCCGGTGATGTACAGTGCCACCGTATACTGCTCTGTGATGTACAATGCCACCATATACTGCCAGGTGATGTACAGCGCAATCAGAAATGGTTAGATATAGAATTGGGTGCTGCAAAGGACCTCTGACATCACACCCACGTGATCCGCGACCAAAGGGGGAGGGGCAAGGATCTGAACTGGGGGCCAAAAGTGTCCCCTCGCGAGTTCGCTGCGCTCAGGCACGGTGGCTCGCTACAAAAATATATTCCCCCCTCTATGCCCACGTGGATGGTAACATTGGAGCAGTCCGGTGCTGCCAAAGCGGTCACGTGGTTGCAACGTTAAGAGATGTCCTTTCTCCAACTAGGATCTAGCAGTAACCAATCCGAAACCACCCAGTGATGTTTAATGCCACCCTATACTGCTGTGTACTGCACAGTGCCACCCTACACTGCTGTGTACTGCACAGTGCCACCCTACACTGCTGTGTACTGCACAATGCCAAGTGATGTACAGCACAACCATATACTGCTATGTAATGCTCCATTATGCTCTATATTACCATATGATGTACAATACAACTATATACATTACTGCCCTGTAATGTTCCATGCCACCCGACACTGCTGTGTGCTTAACAGTGCCACCCTACACTGCCATGTGATGTAGAATGCCACCATATACTGCCAAGTGATTTACATCACCACCATATACCATATATGTAATGTTACATGCCACCATATACTGCCATGTGACGTACAATGCCACCACATAGTGCCATGTGATGTACAATGCCACCACATACTGCTATATAATTTACTATGCCACCATATACCCCCCTGTGACATACCATGCCGCCATACACTGCCTTGTGCTCTACAGTGCCACCAAAAACATCAAAATTACCCCTAACTTAGTGTTCCCATTGTATTGTTAGTTGTCATGTTTAGGACACTGGTGTGGTGCAGTTAGTGAGTCGGACAGCAGAGGGCGCCCGCGCTCCTCACATGCAGAAGTTGGCAGAGAGTCACAGCCAGACTCTAATCAGATGAGTTTGTTGTTTTGTCAAAACAAGTTTTGTAACAATAGCAGATTCCAAAAAGATCCCAACAAACTGCAAAAACATGTCTGATAGGGAACAGCTCATCCCACAGCCGGAGCATCGCAGTTACTATCCCCTGTTTATATTAATAACTAGCTCCCTACAGCTCTCATATGGGTGAGTTAAGCCTGCATATTCGTACCGTGTAATGGAGTCCTAGGCTCCAGCTGAGAATTCCCCCAGCCCTCATAGACATACACCCCCTCACCCCCCACCGGGGTATATACAAAGCCTGGGAGGGGGAGACAGACAGATCCCACCATCCTGCCCTCTGTATTAAGTCTTCAGGAAGACTCAGAAAAGTTTTGTGAAGTTTCTGAAGACATCTGAGAGCAGCTGATTATAGGGTCTGTGTTACCCCCAACATCATCCCCCCCACATCCACTTACCTGCACCCCTATGGCTGTCATGTCAGAGCCTGCTCCGCTGGGTATAGACTGAGGTCCTGTCTGGGGCAGGTGATGACAAAAGTCACATTATTATGGGAGTTACACTGACTGGCTGATTCAGCAGTTCTGCCCCGGGAGGGGAGGGGGATGGTGGAGACATGAGTCTATAATACTCTGATATAGAAGCTTGTAATGATAACCACTATTTCCTCATATCAATGTGTCATGTCACTGGCAGTAATCACAGATAGTTACTGGATATAAAGCTCCCCTGCAATACACACACGCGCAGCTGCGACACCCAGGTTTGTGGATTTGCGTAATGATGTAACGGGGCCTGCGCAGGTACCAGAGGCTGCTGCGACCAATGTGTTGGGTGGATTGTGGCGTTTCTTGCTGAGTGCCAATGAAACGCAGGAGTCCCCCAGCCCCGGTATTTCTTACATGAGGATATGGGAGATAGTGGCGGCGTCCAATGATTTCCAATTGGGAGTATGGCGCAGGGCTGTGACATCTTTGCCATGCGGCACACTGGGGGCATTTAGCAAAAATCGCATTTCCAATGCGAACTGAACGCAATGTTATCGCCCAAGATGGCATTGCAAGATGCAATGTTACCGGTGACATGTATGAACAGGCACCCACAGGGACAGGTGCTCCGAAAGGATCCCATCCCTGCGATGTGCCCTGAGTGCTGCCGGGGCTACTGTGCATGCGCAGTCCAACTGACCGCACACGTGCAGCCGCCATTGCCGGGGAGGGTTCTGGGGTAACCCTTTGCCAGCTACGGGCCATATTCAATTAAAGGCGAAAAGTCTGTTATCGGCGATAATTTATCGTCGATTACGTCATTTTCGCCTGTTTCAATTATCCCCGTATTCAATTTCAAAGACTTTTTGCCGGTGCGAAAAGTCATTGTTAAAAAACGGGGATAAGTTTTCACTGTGTAATACATGGCGAAAAAAAGTGCAGAATTGGGGTTTAGGGGTGCAGGCTTAAAAAAAATAGCCTGCACCCCTGGGAGTGTCCCCTAAAAGTTATGTGTCAAAAAAATGAAAAAAAAAAAAAACATCCTCAGGACACCCCAAAAAATGTACTTTCATCTTGGGGGCGAAAAAAAATATATTGGGGAACAAAGTTTTAAACTAGCTAAATTGATTCAGGAGGGGGGGGGGTTCCTAGGTGTTTTCTAGAATGCGGCTGGTAGCGGCAGGTGCATTTTTTGAAGAATCTTAATAAATGGCTTTACACCCATTTTCACGTCCCCCAAATTTGATGGGAATAGTTATTTTTACAAAAAACAACAACTAAGTGCTATTCTTCACTAGTTCTAGCACCTGCCGCGGCTATTTAAAACCCCCAACTATCTTCAGCAGGCCAAATAGAGGGTACCCAAAGTGATCCCCCATGTCAGAACATCTTTTGGGGGGTGACTGGATGATTTCCCCAATAACTGACAGCACTTTTCGATACTTACCTTTCCGCCGGGTCCCGTTGTCACCGGATCCAAACTGAATGCGGGGATAAGCAGGCACGTGCCCCATACTTTATCCCCTCCTAAAATGGCGATGATGGCGAAAAGTCCGACCTCTGATTTTTCGCCTCAAATTGAATATGGCCCTAAATCTGCAAAGCGCTGCCCATAGGCTACAGCAGACTAATCTCCAGAATACATCGCATTCCGGATATTGGTAAATCTGGCAGCATCGCATCCCCTATAGAAACCTATGGTGGATGCGGCTGCCCGCGGGAATGGAGGGATCACAGCAGGTATCGGAGATATCTGCCGCGGTCCCTCCGTCATACATTCGGGAGATACTAAGTATTTGCGGTTACCCCTCGAAAACGGTTGTTTTTGGGGAATAAGCTGCAAACATTGATAAATGGGCCTGACTGTCATGACAGCGAGGGGCAGCAGCTTTGTACCATGACAGTGACTGGCAGAGCGTTGGGGGGACTGAGCCCATAACCAATAGCAGCTGCCTACTGATACGCCGGCATTGCCAATAGAAGGTGCAACTGCATTTATTTATTAACAGTTGTTTATATAGCGCACACATATTACGCAGCGCTTTACAGAGAATATATCAATCAGTACAATCTGCGCGTATATTCCCTATCACATGGAAACCGGAGCACCTAGGGAAAAAAAAAACACACAAGCATTGGAAGAACATGCAAACTCCATGCAAATAGGGTCTTGGTTGTAAATTGAACTCATGACCACAGTGCTGTGAGATAGTAGTGCTAACCACTATGCCACCGTGCTGCCTACAGGGTTTTACCAGGTTGTTTCCAAGTATCAGGAAGTACACGTATATTGGAAATCCCGATCGTGGATAGGTGAGTATCTACTAACCTAACCTAACCGCCCTAACCATAACCCTCCTTAGGGGTGCCTAACCCTAACCTCCCCCCCAAGTGCCTAACCCTAATCCCCCCTCTAAGTGCCTAACCCTAACCACCCCCTTCCCCGCTGTCTAAACCTAAGTTCCCCGGGGGGGGTGCCTAACCCTAAGTCCCCCCCGGGGGTGCCTAACCCTCCCTCCCCCTAGCCAAACCCTAACCCTCCCGGGGGGGTGCCTAACCCTAAGTTCCCCCTGGGAGCCCTAAACCTAACCCTCCCCCCCCGCGACTGTCTGCTCGTGGCGCCCGGCATCACTGCGATCGGGATGCCGGGCGCCGGTCTCCTGGCGTCGGGGAAATGCCGGGCGTCTACATCTAGACGCCCGGCATTTCACCCTTGCCGGGATATGACAGTCGGGAAGCCGGCTACCGGTATTTAGGCAGTCGGCTTCCCGATTGCATACCGTAATAGTGAATAGTGCACACCAGCTACAATCACTGCCAGGGATGTTTTGCTGGGAATCAGGTGTGGAGGCATATTTACTGAACTTAGGGTCTCATTCAGACCCGCTCGCGAGCGCAGGACGCTCGCAAGCGGGTCGATGGTACCCAAATGCGCATGCGCACGACGGAGGCTGCTCCGTCGTGTGCATGCGCAAGACCCAGTGAGCGACGTGGAAGCCGTCGCTCGGGGTCTCGCACCGAAGGGGCGTGCTGTCGATGGTGAGTGACAGCACGCCCCCTTTGGTGGGCGTGCCGGGGCGTGGCTGCCCAGACAGAGGCGTTCCCATGGGAACGCCTACCGTCTGGGTCCGGCCCCACTGACATCACTAGTGATGTCAGTGGGAGTGATTTTGGCTCTGATAGAGCCAAAATCACTCCAGGGCTTTCGGTTACCGAGACCCTACCGCAGGGTCTCGTCTCAAGCCCGATGATCGCGATGGTCTTGACCATCGTGACCAGCATCATGGACGCTCGCATAAGCTGTGGGTGGTAACCCACAGCTATGCGAGCGTCCAGGAGGACGCACCAAAAAAAAAAAACGCCCTGATTCAGAGCGTCCGGCTCTGAATCAGGCCCTTAGTAATAATACCATTTTAACATACAGACAGAATAGTAGAGATGCGATGTGCAATTGGTCAATATAAAAATAGGGAGGTTTTCAAGGGAAAAAAAGGATCAAGTGATTATGTCCTAGGACCTGGGGGGAACATAATCTTCACTTGATCCACAGAACTAAGGGGAAACTCTAGATGGGAGAGATTCCAGAGCAGACATATACCCCTTTTACACCAACCTAACAATCTACCCGGGATTTTTGTCATTGTAAATGGATCCAACTCGGGTACTTTGCAGGCAGTGGCGTATCTAGGTGGGTTCGGCACTGCATAGGGGGGACCACTACTGGGGGAACTGTATAAGGGGCACTGCATAGGGGGGACCACTACTGGGGGAGCTGTATAAGGGGCACTGCATAGGGGGGGACCACTACTGGGGGAACTGTATAAGGGGCACTGCATAGGGGGGGACCACTACTGGGGGAACTGTATAAGGGGCACTGCATAGGGGGGACCACTACTGGGGGAACTGTATAAGGGGCACTGCATAGGGGGGACCACTACTGGGGGAACTGTATAAGGGGCACTGCATAGGGGGGACCACTACTGGGGGAACTGTATAAGGGGCACTGCATAGGGGGGGACCACTACTGGGGGAACTGTATAAGGGGCACTGCATAGGGGGGACCACTACTGGGGGAACTGTATAAGGGGCACTGCATAGGGGGGACCACTACTGGGGGAACTGTATAAGGGGCACTGCATAGGGGGGGACCACTACTGGGGGAACTGTATAAGGGGCACTGCATAGGGGGGACCACTACTGGGGGCACTGCATAGGGGGGACCACTACTGGGGGAACTGTATAAGGGGCACAGCATAGGGGGGGACCACTACTGGGGGAACTGTATAAGGGGCACTGCATAGGGGGGGACCACTACTGGGGGAACTGTATAAGGGGCACTGCATAGGGGGGACCACTACTGGGGGAACTGTATAAGGGGCACTGCATAGGGGGGGACCACTATTGGGGGAACTGTATAAGGGACACTGCATAGGGGGGGGACCACTACTGGGGGAACTGTATAAGGGGCACTGCATAGGGGGGGACTATTACTGGGGGAACTGTATAAGGGGCACTGCATAGGGGGGACCACTACTGGGGGAACTGTATAAGGGGCAGTGCAGAGGGGGGACCACTACTGGGGGAACTGTATAAGGGGCACTGCATAGGGGGGACCACTACTGGGGGCACTACTACAAGGGGCACTGCTATTGGGGACATTGCATAAGGGGCACTACTACTGGGGGTATTAAGGTGCATATGGAAAGGAATGTTCGCAGAGTGGCGAGAAACGGTGGTGTGTCATGTTGACATGCCCCCATTTTACAGTGGTCACGCCCCTTGTGGCATGTGACCATGCCCACTTGGGGGGAGGGCGCTCAGTTTTTTAACTTGCCGTGGGCTCCAAATACCCTAGTTACTCCAATGTTTGCAGAGTTGGCCACGGGTCGTTCCTGTGGCACCCTGCAGTATAAACGATGACCCTGATCGTGCTGCATGCTGCCCAATTGGCCGGCTTCAGTCATCTCCAAGTGTCCACTGCAACGCCGGAAGAGCCGGGTCACTGCAGACCCGACTCTGGTGTGAACGGCACAGACTCGAGAATATCCTGGGTCGGCACCTCAGTCTGGGGTAAGTTCTGGGTTTGATCCGGATTGGAACCTTGTTCCAACCCCCCGGGTCAGACTCAGAACTTTGGTATAAAAGTGGTATTAGAGAACTCTAAATGTGAGAGATTCTGAAACGGAACTATGGAGCACTCTACGGGCCTGATTCAGAGCCACTCGTAAAGCGCCCGCTCGTTTGTTCAGAGCGATGTTTTCCCAACTGCGCATGCGTACGGATCGTAATACGCATGCGCGAACCAGTCATTGCGGCCGAAAATCGTTTGTTCGCTAAATAGCGAATGCCTGCTAATATGAGTGACAGGAGTAGGCGTATGTGGGTGGTAACAGGGGAAGGTGCTTGAAAACGGGGAGTGGAGATCAGAACGCAGGCGTGCTTAAAGGTCAAAACGGGCGTTTTATGGGTGTGCATAATTATTACAGCAGCGTCATTGACCACGTCACTGGGTTATTTTATAGTCAGAGCTGCTCGCAAAATTGTGGTGGGAAAAACCAACCACAAGAATAACGAGCAGTTCATACGCTGGTCGATGTACTCGATTAATCTAATAAATAGCGGACATGACGTAGGATGCGAGCGGCCAGGGGGCGTAGTTATCCAAAAAACGACCGCAAGTTTTGTACGCTCGTTCAGACATATAGGCGTGAACAGACCGCAAAGAGCGAACGGTTCATTTGAATAGCCACCCCCTTTTCCTGAACGACCGTCCGCAAATTGCGTCCGGCTCTGAATCAGGCCCTAGATGAGAGAGATCCTGGAGTTATGAAGGACATAATAATTTATGTGTTTGGCAATTAATTGTATCAGGCTTTTACATTTCTCATACAGTATTATCCGTGTGGTTCTCCCCACTGCTCAAGTAATTATCCTTATACACAACTAGGTGTAGAGCTACACATTTTCCGCCACTCTGGAGGGTGGTTACCTCTTATTCTAAACTGGTCCCACAATCACAAGGCTGGCATATGCTGTGTAGCAGATATTTAAACCCCCTTCCTCTGATTCTGGAGTGGAACTAAGGAACTCTAGGTGGGAGGGACTCTAGAACGTAACTATGGTGGATTCTAGATAGGACTGGGGAGCAGAACTAGAAAACTCTATATTCTGAAGCAGAACCAGAGAAGAACTGTAGATGGGAGGGAATCTAGAGCAAGACTAGTGGAGAACTCTATGTGGGATGGATACTGGAGCAGAACTATAAGAGAACTGGAGATGGGATTCTGGAGCAGAACTATGGGAGAACTGTGGATCGGAGGGACTCTAAAACAAAACTAGTGGAGAACTCCAGATGGGAGAGATTCTGGAACAGAGTCTGAGGCTATTTTCCAGGACCATAAACGTGGTATAATTGTGGCATTTCATCATTACTACAGTTGAAGACCTTAAGATAAGGTGTGACGCATAGCAAAATCTGTCTGTAAAACAGACTTACCTGCAGCTCTGAATCAGCCACAGAGTTTGCAATACAGGATATAATGTACGCATATTAGAAGACCGAGGATTGTAGACGATTCATCACACTGCGCTCGCTCACATGGGCGAATGATTTGTACCTACCCATCTCTGCGGATCTGCGGGCTATTCACACTAAGTTTCCCATGGGCGCGTAGACAGAATTGCGCCCAATTCAGAGGTAAGTATACGCACAGATCAGGCAATGTTAGACAGCTTTTCTTGCGCCCAAGTTAGGGCTGGATCAGTAACTTAAATATCAAGGCATGTATTACACAAAGTACAGCTCTTACCACTCACATACCTGGAGACACCCAGGTGCAAGAGTCTGCTAGCCCCGCCCTTTCCAAGTCACGGTGACATCATCATGCCCCACCCACTATGTTGACATCCTTGGCAACATGTGTGTTGGTGTTAACTTATACGCTACAGATTTATTACAACCTACATGGGTTTATTAGCGCAGCAGGTATAGGAGCTGGTTGGATCAGAGATACTGCGTATTAATACGGAGGCGTTTTAAGCTTAATGGCCAAATGTGATAATAACCTGTGAGCCTTCAGCTGCATACACACCCACAACGATTTTATGAACGATTTCCTGTCAGATTATCCGTCAGATTTTTTTAAAGTGTAATGACCGATTTTTTTTAACTACAAACGATTTTTGCAATTTCCTTAATGAAAATCCTTGAGTTGACAAGTCTGACTGAACTACAAACGTGAACGTGCATGAACGATTATCGTTCATCGTTTGACTCAGAAAGTGAACGATTTTTTCAAACAATATAATTTAACGATAATCGTTCAAAAAATCGTTGTGTGTGTATGCAGCTTTACTAATGACAAGATTTCCTGGATTTAGCGACGAGATTTAAAACGGCACTTGGTTTTTTCGAAGGTAAACCCTTTTTTTTTTTTTTTTTGCCGTAAAAAAATAAATAAATGCTGTTTTAAATCTTGCAAACTAAATCGCTGAAATGTTAGCACTTGGCGCAACTTGCAGGCCAATATATTTGGCCCTTAGGGACTATTTACTAAGCGTTGGATGGAGATTAAGTGAACAGAGAAAGTTCCAACCAATCAGCTCCTGTCATTTTTCAAACACAGCCTGTGACATGTCAGTTAGGAGCTGATTGGTTGGGACTTTATCTCCGTACAGTACGATTGCAGGACCTGTTATTATATGGCCTTTATAATGTATGTTAATATACTAACCGGGGCGGTTTAAGAGAGGAGAGGGGTCCGTGCGCAGACTATCCATGCTTGCCCCATCCAGGTCTCCGTGAATATGGCACCCACGCCATGTCTCAGTGACCGCTCTCCTGTGCATGAGCTAAGCTCGGTGAAAGTAGCCACTGCACCATTTCTACGGTGATTTCCGCTTCTCCGCAGCGATGCCCGACTCAGGTTGGTGGAGCTACTGGGAGTAGAACTATAGAAAAACAATTTATATATAGTATTTAGAGAAGAAAACAGTCAAAAGGGACTTTAAAAAAAAAAATCTTATGTTATGGAAAATACATTTTGGCCCAGGACATTACGTCATAGTTAACGAGAGGTTCAGGAACTGAGGGCCTGATTCCGCTTTGGGAATAGAGTGAGATTTAGCACGTAACTGATCATCTTGGGGATACCATGCTGCACTGAAGGGGGGGGGCAGATGTAAATGTGCAGAGAGATTTAGATTTGGGAGGGAGGTGTCCAAACTGACATCTAAATTGTAGTGTAATAATAAAGCTGTGCAGTATTTGTGGGCTACATGCAAAAGCAGCCAGTATTTACCCCACATGCAAAATAAAATGTATGTATTTACACCCCTTGCATTGGAACATGGTTTGTCCTGGTACACAGTTACTTAGTCTTTCTCAGTCTATTCCCAAAGCTGAATCAGGCCCCGAGTTCCTGCTGGAAAATAGCGCTAGTGTGCGGTGTGGACCCCCACCCCTGGACCCAGAGACCCGTGCGCACCACACACCTCCACCCATTATAGATACACCAATGTTACTAACACTGGGCCTGCTTCAGCTTAGGACGGAATTGGAATTATGGTAATGCAGCAGGAGGTATCACGTCTCTATCATGTATTACTTGTCCGAGCTGCGATGTACAACGCAGCATTGGATAATCTGCGGGAACATCGGCCGGCTAAGTGACCCATGGGTTCACGCAAGCCGGCCACCGCAGAGGAGATAAAGAGGCCAGGAAATCTCCGTCAGCCGACGGAGATCCTGGCCTCCTCCATCCTCCCCATCAACGGCGACGTCACACATCAGTTTTGGGAAACTGAGGCCGTCGCCGCCCCCTTCCCGCCCACAAACGACAGCAGACTGTCAATCAATTACAGTCTGCATGCGCAATCGCAGACCCGTTCTGCACATGCACAGAATGGGTCAGCCGCCTGCGCAAATTCCCGACCAGCGTGCACTGCTGAATCAGGCCCACTGTCTCAGCTTACAGTGTGGTCTTTAATTTATCCTGTATGACGCTACGTACACTAGGTGGCGCCATATGAGAAATAATCATACTATGAATGGCTGAATAAAAGATGACATCTCTGGTGTAAGCGAGGAAGGAGATACCGGCTGCATGGCGGGAAGTTACAGAGGTGAGGAGAGCCAACAGCGAGAGATGTACAAGGTGTCCGCAGCACCATACAATGAAAACAAAATGACATACGTTTTGCTAAAACACAAAGGATAACCATAATCTGAATAAACCAACAGCGATGGGGGGTAGCGGGATAGAATGGACAGACTCACTTAATGTACGTATCCACTAGGCGATTAAAATGGATTACGACATAGTTATCGTTCAATTGCTCATTAATCGTTCATAAATCGTGCATTAAAATGTCGAAAAAACAACCAGCGATGCGCGCTCCTGCTGGTCGTTTTTGATATCCATCATCGCCTGAGCATGCCGGTCAGGTTGGGCATGTCCGGAGATGAGGGAGGGTGCCTGCACTGAATGACATATCGTTCCATGTGGGCACATTATCCACTGCACAGGATGAGGAATGATTACAATGGTGTATAATCGTACAGTCGTTCCACTCTCGTGTAGTGTATACGCACCTTAAGGCTTGAGTAGCGAGCGATGATGGGTGACACGGGGAGAGGGAAGGTGTAAGCAGCAGACACCAATCAATGGGCTTATACTCACAAAGTGGGCGAGACAGATGGGATCAGAGTAACCAGATGCACATTAGTGACTGGGATAGTGCTAGGAGGAGAGAGCAAGGGAAGATGGCCCTGCTCATAAGGGCTTACAGTCTATGAGGGAGGAGGTAACCAGGGGGAAGGGAGAGTGGGTATGCAGACGGTCAGAGGTACAGCACGGAGTAGAGTTAGGATGACTGATGTGTACGAGTGTCTTGTGTGCTCGTCCGTAGACAGAGAGACTGTCCGTAAGTCCGCAGGTGAGGGAGTGAATTCCAGACCAGTGGGGCGCACAGGAGACACCTTGGATGCTGGAGTGAGAGAAGCAGGAGGAAGTGATGCGGCAGTTAGTGGAGGGCGTGATGGAGTGATGCGGCAGTTAGTGGAGGGCGTGATGGAGTGATGCGGCAGTTAGTGGAGGGCGTGATGGAGTGATGCGGCAGTTAGTGGAGGGCGTGATGGAGTGATGCGGCAGTTAGTGGAGGGCGTGATGGAGTGATGCGGCAGTTAGTGGAGGGCGTGATGGAGTGATGCGGCAGTTAGTGGAGGGCGTGATGGAGTGATGCGGCAGTTAGTGGAGGGCGGGAGGAAGTGATGCGGCAGTTAGTGGAGGGCGGGAGGAAGTGATGCGGCAGTTAGTGGAGGAGCGGAGAGGGCGGGAGGAAGTGTGAACAGAATTGAGGTCAGAAATGTAGGAGGGAGTGGAGTGACTGAGGGGCTTTATATGAGGGTGAGGAGTTTAAACTGAATTCTGTGGTGGATGAGGAGCCATTGAAGCAGTGGCCACGTACAGTATGTAGGCTTGCATATCATCCCTTTAATTCGTGACACGTGAATTACACAGGTTATGTGGCTGATTAAAACCAGGTGAAATGGAGACTTGAAGTCAGCCGGCCACAGAACCTGTAATTTACATGTGTGTCTAATTACAGGGATGACTTGGCAAGCCTACACATATAGAGCAGTGATCTGACCGACTATTTACTGACGGCTGCGTCCTCGCACATCTACTCCCAGACAGCGCCCTCTAGCAGGATAAATACACAAAGCTGGCCCCTAAAATGTAAGGAGTATAAATATAGGTTTATTCCTAGTACTTTATAAAATGCATCTTAATTACTATTACCGTAGAACACGTGCACCCAAATCTTCCGTGTTGTAGCTGGGACACAGAATCACAAGTGAATAATTAGAAACACCTGGGGATCTTCTAAAATGTGTCAGTCAGAAATTAATACACCTGTGCTCCTGCAAGGAGATGTGGAAAACATGCACAGTTAAGCTGGATACACACTATACGATATGTCATCCGCAACGGATTGAAACGACCATCGTATATAGCGGGTACCCTGAAAACCACCCAGTTTATCATCCAATGAATTGTGTGGTTGCATTTTCCAGTTGGATGTGCTGCATATCAGATGGGACGATGCGGTATAGTTTACACTAGACATGTAACGATAGATCGACCAATGTGTATAGCGATGTGATATATATCGTTACATTGCATTGCCGCGTCTCTTGGTCTTCTAGTCGTGTACCCAGCTTTAGTGTGTCCTGAGGACTGTGCACTATTGTGGTTGGGATCCCCAAGTATAGGTGTGCCATCGGGGCAGGGAGTAGTATTATGCTGGCCACACACAGGGCGATTGATCACACGATTTGGGCAGTTTCTACAGGTTGGACAGACCAATCATTTGAAAACAGTTACATTTTGAGTCTTCTGCGACCCCGATGCGCGTCCGCAGTCATCTAATTGGATCGCAGATCAGATGGTTTTGCAGAGAGATCTCAACTGATCGTGTAGGAACTGACACACATTATGAGATGTGATTGATCAAATCGTATGGTCTTATGGGAAATTGCTGCATTTTAAATACAAATCGTCCTGTATCTGAAGGGAAGAATATTCAAGGGAAATCGTACAACTGATCTTACCAACTTTTGAATCTCACCGTGTATGGCCGCCATTAGTGCGCAATAGTGGAGAGGGTCAATTTGAAAACCTGTGCGAGTTCCAAAAAGCAGATTTCGTGATCACAACTGAGGACCCAAACTCACATTATATATACGCCCCTCCCTCTTCCACCACCTTCCTCCAGATTGTGTAACCCCCTCACTACCACATTTATATCCCCAATCCCTCCCTCATGAAGCTGGTTACTATTATCACGGTGAGATCTTTTCAGGTTCTGACAGCGCTGAAGAACAGAACATAAGAACAACAAATGGTTTAATCCCACTGAGGGTACAAATGGCAGAACACGCTGGGAAAGGATCCACACAATGAAAAGAAAACACTGGAGGTTTATTTATAACATGAGCAGACAGAACAGGATTAAATCACTTCACACTGGAACCGTTCCAGACTGGCACCTGCGCGGGACGGACGCAGCTCTTCCGGGAGCCCTCTAATTCGTTCCATATTTCCCCTTCAGCTCCTCCACAAACTTGATGTAACAAGCTCTTGCCTCTTCCTGGCTGGTGCCTAGAAAATAGCGCAGACAGACGCTCATTAGTCGCATACGACGCACAATCCTAATGCTGCAGAGCGCAAGAAATGCATCATTAATAAACGATGGACAGGAAACGGGTCTACGTGTTATTATCACAATATTTGAGAGTTCTATGAATTACCTTCCAAAGTCACCATGCTCATTTCTTCCCAACGCAATTGGAAAAAGAACAGGATCACAACTAAAGGACTGCGTTGAATAATTTGCACGTGCGGAAGGTTCCTGTACAACTTGATCAAAATGAACAAATTGTACAAATCGGACAGTAATGCGTCCGGACACCGCTATTGTGCCTATAAAAGTGTCCTCTCCATTAGATAAAGTGTTAAATAATGACAGCTGCGCTAGCAATTTCTCTGCTGGATCATCCATAGCGAGTAAGAAAGACAGCGCCACCCAGAGGCCACACCGCCTAGTTCAGATGCAGCGAGGAAAGTGGGCGACTATGGGGACGGGATGGGACTGTGAGCCAGGAGCAATCAGATTCTGCAGACTGCTGAGTGATAAATATGAGCGGTGTATGATACACTTGTATACCAGTAACTATTGCATGAATATTTCCCGTGCGTCGCCCCAATGCAGAGCTCCCACGACGTCTATTACTGGACACTTTCACAGTCAGTCCACTCCATTAGATCCCAACCCCGAGCTAGCTCACATCCAGACCGTCGGGGTCAGTGTTACGGGGGTTTGAGGGCCAGGGCGGAGACTGCAGGACAGAAAGAAGCCCGGTGTTACTGAGTTGCCCCCAGGTACACAGCCCAGAGCCGTCTGTGTGGGGATACTCTGGGAACCTTGTGCTGTGATGGTCACTAGTGGGGCTGGGGGGACAGAGGACCTCATTCAGAGGCGGTCGCAAGCGCCGTTGCGCTCGCAACCGACTCGATGGTTAGTCCTGCGCACGTGCAGCGGCCGCACTGTGCGTGCGCAAGCCCCGGAGCGGGAGAGAAAATCTCTCGCTCCGGAGCTCTCTACAAAAGGGGCGGCTGTCGATGGTGATCGACAGCTCGCCCCGTTTTGTAGGCGTTCCCATGCGAACGCCTGCCGTTTTGTGGGTGGCGCACTAACATCATCAATGATGTCAATGGGGAGCTTCCTGCTCAAACAGAGCAGGAGCTCCCTGGGGCTTACGAGTGCCGAGACCCAACCTAAGGGTCTCGTCGTAAGCCCCGATGGTCGCGATGGTGATGACCATCGCGACCATCACCCTGGTCGCAAGCTAAGCTGTGGGTGGTAACCCACAGCTTAGCCTGCGACCAGGAGGCCGCACTTTATAAAATGAAGCGCCCGCCCTCATTCAGAGAGAGCGATCGCTTCTTGCGACCGCCTCTGAATGAGGGCCAGAATGAGATGGACACGTCAGAGCGTGGGTATACACAGTTTGGGGGCATTGTGTCATGTCCAGGAGTCGGCTCGTTTGTAGAGCATTTCATGAAAAGGTCCTTTAAAAGCCGATTATATGCGATAACCTCGCCTGATAATTATTTTATTCACCATATAAATATAAAAAGATGACATAAGTCTCTGTCTCATTAGATCCTGCAGCATCGTCCACAAAAGTGACAATAAAAGGAACGTTTAAAACAAATTAAGTAGGGGTAAGGGGACGGGGAGGAGAAAGAGCATTAGGGTTTCGCAGCAGATGCTGGCTACACGGCACAGTTCATGTCCCAACTTCCCAAACTACGCACGAGTCACACGCAAAAGCGCACCCAGCAGCTTGTATTGGCGGCCGTCCGCGAGTTTAGGCAAATGTAGGGGTTTTCATGCATTTTTGCGCAGTTGCACATAATCGCTTAACTACGTGAACAGTTAGCGTCAGCTATTGTTCCTACATTGATTAGTCTCATGAATGTATCCGAGAAGTGGATTCCCTACCACCTTCCCCCTTCAGCAGGATACCCTGTCCCTGACTTTCACCCACCCGCTCATTCCCTTTACTGGAGCCCCAGGACCCTCCATCCATGGCACAGCACTGTGTAATAAAAGAGGGGGCGCTGTACTCCAGACACGGAGAAGCCTGGGGCAGATCCCGGGGCAGGAGCAGGGCAATAAATGTGTGACTGGGAATGCAGCTTTACCAAAGGTTTCCATTTAATAAAAGGGATATAGCAGCAAGTGACGAGATGAAGAGCAAAAATGATGGAACAGGACACGGAAACCCCAACACCTCCTACCTTTCTTAGCAGACCATGAGTCCCACTTGGCTTTACCCTTGAAGTCCATGAATCCGGGTCTCTCTGTAGGGACAGGAAATACAGAATTCACAGACAGAGTCTCAGCCATTCCGCTATCATCTTACACTTTATTTTCTCAGCTTTATAAACACGGTCGTAAAGTTTCACCAGTAAAAAACGTTTTGCTTGTGTGCAGCGGTTACAGGTCAGACATATAACTGAGCGGCTGTCACTAACTATAAACTGTACTAAGTCTGCTCCCTTCAGATAACAGAACTGTGGTGGAGGCTTGTATCTGTGTGCTCACATTCAGTGTATCCGGAAAGTATTCACAGCGCTTCACTTTTTCCACATTGTTATGTTACAGCCTTATTCCAAAATGGAATAAATTCATTTTTGTCCTCAAAATTCTACACACAATACCCCATAATGACAATGTGTAAAAAGATTTTTTGAGATTTTTGCAAATTTAATAAAAAAAAACAACTAAGAAATCACATGTACATAAGTATTCACAGCCTTTGCCATGAAGCTCAAAATTGAGCTCAGACGCATCCTGTTTCCACTGATCATCCTTGAGATGCTTCTACAGCTTAATTGGAGTCCACCTGTGGTAAAGTCAGTTGTTTGGACATGATTTTGAAAGGCATACACCTGTCTATGTGGAATCCGGCGGTTCAAATCCCGACAGCAGCATCCCGACAAGGATGAAAGTCCCAATTGTCCCCAGGTAAGTATTCACTAACCTATTCTACCCCCTAACCCTCCCTTAGGGGTGCCTAACCCTAACCTTCCCCCCCAGTGCCTAACCCTAACCCCCCCTTCCCCGCCACCTAAACCTAAGACCCCCGGGGGGGGGGTGCATAACCCTAAGCCCCCCCCGGGGGTTCCTAACCGTTACCGTTCCTCCCCCTAGCCTAACCCTAAACTCCCGGGGGGTGGTGCCTAACCCTAAGTCCCCCCCGCCCCCACCCGCGCTCTGCATCACTTCGATTGGGATGCCGGTCTCCCGGCGTCGGTAAAATGACAGGCGTCTAGATTTAGACACCTGTCATTTAACCCTCGCCGGGATTAAGCAGTCAGGAAGCCGGCTGACGGGATTAGGTCCGCCGGCTTCCCGTCTGCATACCGTCTATGTAAGGTCCCACACTTGACAGTGCACGTCAGAGCACAAACCAACCATGAAGTCCAAGGAATTGTCTATAGACCTCCGAGACAGGATTGTCTCGAGGCACAAATCTGGGGAAGGGTACAGAAAAATATCTGCTGCTTTGAAGGTCCCAATGAGCACAGTGGCCTCAATCATCCGTAAATGGAAGAGGTTCAGAACCACCAGGACTCTTCCTAGAGTTGGCCGGCTGTCTAAACTGAGCGATCGGGGGGAGAAGGGCCCTAGTCAAGGAGGTGACCAAGAACCCGATGATCACTCTGTCAGAGCTACAGCATTCCTCTGTGGAGAGAGGAGAACCTTCCAGAAGGACAACCATCTTTGCAGCAATGCACCAATCAGGCCTGTGTGGTAGAGTGGCCAGACGGAAGCCACTCCTTAGTAAAAAGCACATGGCACCGTGCCTGGAGTTTGCCAAAATGCACCTGAAGGACTCTCAGACCATGAGAGACAAAGATTGAACTCTTTGGTGTGAATGCCAGGCATTCTGTAACCAGGCACCGCTCATCACCAGGCCAATACCATCCCTACAGTGAAGCATGGTGGTGGCAGCATCATGCTGTGGGATGTTTTTCAGCGGCAGGAACTGGGAGACTAGTCGGGATAGATGGAAAGATGAATGCAGCAATGTACAGAGACATCCTGGATGAAAACCTGCTCCAGAGCGCTCTTGACCTCAGACTGGGGCGACGGTTCATCTTTCAGCAGAACAACGACCCTAAGCACACAGCCAAGATATCAAAGGAGTGGCTTCAGGACAACTCTGTGAATGTCCTTGAGTGGCCCAGCCAGAGCCCAGACGTGAATCTGATTGAACATCTCTGGAGAGATCTGGAAATGGCTGTGCACCGACGCTTCCCATCCAACCTGATGGAGCTGGAGAGGTGCTGCAAAGAGGAATGGGCGAAACTGTCCAAAGATAGGTGTGCCAAGCTTGTGGCATCATATTCATAAAGACTTGAGGCTGTAATTGCTGCCAAAGGTGCATCAACAAAGTATTGAGCAAAGGCTGTGTGCAAAAAAACTTTTTACACGTTGTCATTATGGGGTATTGTGTGTAGAATTTTGAGGACAAAAATGAATTTTTTCCATTTGGGAATAAGGCTGTAACATAACAAAATGTGGAAAAAGTGAAGCGCTGTGAATACTTTCCGGATGTACTGTAGATCACTGATCAGCGGACGCCCCGGCTAGACCTAAAAGTGCTGGGATATCGCTTTGTAATTAGAGGATTGCCAATCGCAGGACCAGAACAGATTTATCGGATGTGTCCGGAATAACAAGGTGGATCCCACCTGTTGCTCGGGGACGGTATAAAACATTCTGACACCCCAGTTATAAAAGTGACCCTCATTGTGCCTCTGTATCTAGCCCTAACATAGACGGTCCAACCCAATCAGTCGGGAGTATATACTGTAAAATGATTTCTATTATTTATCGCACAACAGACACAGTAGCCAGACTGAGCTACTATAGCCCACACAGACCCGTGTTCACATCCCCGACGGTCGCCTGCTTATACAGGGCATAGACTTCCAGCATCTCCTGGTCGCTTGGAGTGGATTTCAGCTTCTTCACATCCTCTGCGGCCTTTTCAAAATCAGCCTGTGATGGAAAGAGAAGAAGTGGGGTCAGGGAGAAAAAGCAAATTGCAGGTTAGGAGCATTTCTACCAGCCTCCAGCAGAGGGCAGTCCTCAGTCAGGGATATAATTATACATTCCTGCACATCCCAGGATCCATTTGTCAACAAAACAATGCAGGGACACTAATCGTGTAGATGGACTGGGGTGGGGTTTTTTTTGTAGTATCAGGACAACTGCATATTATAGAGTGTAACCCTGGCTACACACCACCCAATCCTGAAATTTTGCACCAAGTACACATTAATGTATAGTGATCATTGGTTAACACTGAGGATATCAGCCTAGGAGACAAAACCACCGTGCAACCGGTATCTGTAACGCGGCAGACAACTGGTGTAATGGGTTGTGTCCGTGTATGGAAGCAGACAGTAAGGAGAGCTGCTGTAATTAATGACGGTCTAAGTATCACAGACAGTGGGGGGCTTGGTGTAATGAATGGGGGTATTATTGAATGACTAGGCAGTGTGGGGGGTTTGGTGCAATTAATGGGGTTATTAGTGTATGACAGTAGACAGTAGGGGGGCTTGGTGTAATGAAAGAGGGTATTAGTGCATGACAGGAGACAGTGGGGGTGGGGGGGGTTTGGTGTAATGAATGAGGGCATTAGTGTGTGACAGCAGACAGTGGGGGGCTTGGTGTAATGTATGGGGGTATTAGTGTATGAGAGCAGACAGTGGGGGGCTTGGTGTAATGTATGGGGGTGTTAGTGTATGAGAGCAGACAGTGGGGGGCTTGGTGTAATGAGTGAGGGTATTAGTGTATGACAGCAGACAGTGGGGGGCTTGGTGTAATGAATGGGGGTATTAGTGTATGACAGCAGACATTGGGGGGCTTGGTGTAATGAATGAGGGTATTAGTGTATGACAGCAGACAGTAGGGGGGCTTGGTGTAATGAATGAGGGTATTAGTGTATGACAGCAGACAGTAGGGGGGCTTGGTGTAATGAATGAGGGTATTAGTGTGTGACAGCAGACATTGGGGGGCTTGGTGTAATGTATGGGGGTGTTAGTGTATGACAGCAGACAGTGGGGGGCTTTGTGTAACGCATTAATCTGGTCCTAACGGAGTTTTACCTTTTCACCTTATAGAATAGGAGGGATATATTGTATCCCATTGTAAGGCGCTATGAAACCCTTGTAACGGCTTATAAATAAAAGATAATAGTTAGAATAATAGAAATATATAATATATGGGAGCACAAATGTGTAAATCGTTTTGCTTTTTTCCATACCTTCCACACTGATACAGTCATCACTGGCATCACCCAACCTCCACACTGATACAGTCATCACTGGCATCACCCAACCTCCACACCGATACAGTCATCACTGGCATCACCCAACCTCCACACCGATACAGTCATCACTGGCATCACCCAACCTCCACACCGATACAGTCATCACTGGCATCACCCAACCTCCACACTGATACAGTCATCACTGGCATCACCCAACCTCCACACTGAACCCACCTTCACTCCCGGCAATCACGTCACCAGTCTCTCCCCCACCCTCCGTGCCAAAGCAGTCACCAGTCTCCTCCCTCACCAAAGCCGTAACCGGTCCCCTCCCCCACCAATTCTGGCACCAGTCCCCTCCCCCACCAAAGCCGTCACCAGTCTCCTCCCCCACCAAAGCCGTCACCAGTCTCCTCCCCCACCAAAGCCGTCACCAGTCTCCTCCCCCACCAAAGCCGTCACCAGTCTCCTCCCCCACCAAAGCAGTCACCAGTCTCCTCCCCCACCAAAGCAGTCACCAGTCTCCTCCCCCACCAAAGCAGTCACCAGTCTCCTCCCCCACCAAAGCAGTCACCAGTCTCCTCCCCCACCAAAGCAGTCACCAGTCTCCTCCCCCACCAAAGCAGTCACCGGTCTCCTCCCCCACCAAAGCCGTAACCGGTCCCCTCCCCCACCAATTCTGGCACCAGTCACCTTCCCCACCAAAGCAGTCACCAGTCTCCTCCCCCACCAAAGCAGTCACCAGTCTCCTCCCCCACCAAAGCAGTCACCAGTCTCCTCCCCCACCAAAGCAGTCACCAGTCTCCTCCCCCACCAAAGCAGTCACCAGTCTCCTCCCCCACCAAAGCAGTCACCAGTCTCCTCCCCCACCAAAGCAGTCACCAGTCTCCTCCCCCACCAAAGCAGTCACCAGTCTCCTCCCCCACCAAAGCCGTCACCAGTCTCCTCCCCCACCAAAGCAGTAACCGGTCCCCTCCCCCACCAAAGCCGTCACCAGTCTCCTCCCCCACCAAAGCCGTCACCAGTCTCCTCCCCCACCAAAGCCGTCACCAGTCTCCTCCCCCACCAAAGCCGTCACCAGTCTCCTCCCCCACCAAAGCCGTCACCAGTCTCCTCCCCCACCAAAGCAGTCACCAGTCTCCTCCCCCACCAAAGCAGTCACCAGTCTCCTCCCCCACCAAAGCAGTCACCAGTCTCCTCCCCCACCAAAGCAGTCACCAGTCTCCTCCCCCACCAAAGCAGTCACCAGTCTCCTCCCCCACCAAAGCAGTCACCAGTCTCCTCCCCCACCAAAGCAGTCACCAGTCTCCTCCCCCACCAAAGCAGTCACCAGTCTCCTCCCCCACCAAAGCAGTCACCAGTCTCCTCCCCCACCAAAGCAGTCACCAGTCTCCTCCCCCACCAAAGCAGTCACCAGTCTCCTCCCCCACCAAAGCAGTCACCAGTCTCCTCCCCCACCAAAGCAGTCACCAGTCTCCTCCCCCACCAAAGCAGTCACCAGTCTCCTCCCCCACCAAAGCAGTCACCAGTCTCCTCCCCCACCAAAGCAGTCACCAGTCTCCTCCCCCACCAAAGCAGTCACCAGTCTCCTCCCCCACCAAAGCAGTCACCAGTCTCCTCCCCCACCAAAGCAGTCACCAGTCTCCTCCCCCACCAAAGCAGTCACCAGTCTCCTCCCCCACCAAAGCAGTCACCAGTCTCCTCCCCCACCAAAGCAGTCACCAGTCTCCTCCCCCACCAAAGCAGTCACCAGTCTCCTCCCCCACCAAAGCAGTCACCAGTCTCCTCCCCCACCAAAGCAGTCACCAGTCTCCTCCCCCACCAAAGCAGTCACCAGTCTCCTCCCCCACCAAAGCAGTCACCAGTCTCCTCCCCCACCTTTGGTACCAGTATCCGGTGGCAAAGCATTCGGAACAGAGCTGTGATTGGACTGACACTCTCCTCCATCTTGGCAATGCTGACACTTCTTTTGTCTTACATTGCGCAGTCAGTGCTGCCTTTGTATTATATGCAGCTGCCAACTCTCCTCAATAATATGCCAAATAAAAAGATAAGGAGGGGGAGGAGGAAAACAAATTTACACTGTATGAGAGGAATTCAATTGTTTTTTGAGCGCCAGACGGAGCCATTGAAATGATGTGAAATCCCGGCTGCGCAATGCTGTCCAGCAAATATTTAACTGCTGCAGTAGGCATATATAGGAAGCAGACGCCTCCTGACAGCAACTGCGATCTAAATGCAGCGTCAGTAGACCATTGGTCACAATGGCGTCAGCACCGGTCAGCATACTCAGCCTGGCAGCTTGCGAGGCCAGGAAAATCTGTGCCCAACGACGCATACCCCGTCCTCGGCACTCCCGGAAATGGTGGGCGATATACCCCCCCCCCACCCCCCGTTTCTGGGAGCGTTGCCCAGGCAGGCCTCTGCTCCATCCCCCAAACACCGCGGTATGTCAATCATGCTGCGACTTGGGGGATCTACGAGCGAGATTGCAGGACCTGTTCTGCACACGCGCATACCCCAAACAATCGGATTAGCGCGTAAACAATCGTGTTTATGTACTAAATCGGATTCAAGCCCAAAGTTCTTAAAAAGAATATTCCCCAAACTGCCAAGAACAGTCACAATTCGGTACTTGTCTAAATCTGTCGGTCATAGCTGCCGATTACAAAGTGGCAACCGAAAAGAATATTAAACCAAACCGACCAACAGCGGGTTTGACTAACCAGGTATTTGTAAAAATGATTAATATCCTGTTATATCACATATACAATTAATCCCACTCTGTTTTATACCAGCACTAGTTTTGCTTTGAGAGCTGAGCTAAGCTTGTCCATCACCTGCCGGGATGTAGGTATATTACCGCCGCCCCGAATTCCAGATGTTGGAAGGCCGACCAGGGACTAAAGAATGGCGTCGAAATCCCTGACGACTATATCCCGACGGCTGGCATCCCCAACGAAGGTAAATGCGGATTGTTAGCTCTTAGCCGCAGGGGGGGTGGGTTAGGTTTAGGCACCCCCAGGAGGATTTAAGGTTAGGCAAACCCCCAGGAGGGTTAGGGTTAGGCTAGGGGGATTAGGGTTAAGCACCCCCTGGGAAGTGTTAGGTTTAGGGTGCGGGAAGGGGGGGGTTAGGCACCACCGGGGGGAGGATTAGGGATTGTCAGATGAACGATTTTACCAAAGATTTGACCGTTTTGAAAGATTTTTGACTGCATTAAAATGAATGGAATCGTCCAAGTCTGACTGCAAACACATCAGATGTCAGATATCGTTATCTGACCATCGGGAACGTGCATTGTTCAAATCGTTCATCTGACAGATATGTCAGATTTTCCTTCAGATATGAACGATTGAACAATTTTTTAAATCGTTATCGTTCAGATCTGAAGAAAAATCTGACCGTGTGTATGCTCCATTAGGGTTAGGGGGAAGGGAGGGTTAGGGTACTTACGTGCCCCTGTCGGGATATGTCTCCATCGGGCATCCGGCGTTGGTATGAGAACCGCCGGCTATTCAGCCGTCTGTAATTTATACCGATTCCCACTAGCCTTATAGCATCACACTGCAGTTTAGGGGTGCAGCAGTTCCACCCAAGCCCCCCTTATAGGCTACGTCGCTCAGCAGGCCTGTGGGAATACAGAAGCTTTATGACCTTTTTTCTAGACACCGGCATCTATTCTCCCTATCTGCAGCGCTTGGGGCTGCCCGGCGTGTCCGTAAGTGCCGGGCAAGCCCCCAAGTATGACGAAAAGGGGACGCGTCTTATAGACACGCCCCTTTTCATGACCACGCCCCCTTTTCTGGCACGCGCGCACACAACCTTGCCCTCTCTAGCTCCGGCGCCCTGCCTGCCGCCGGAGCTAGAGTGAACACTACATTTAAATGTGTCGCCTGTGGTTACCAAAAAAAATCTCTGCATTTCCCAATAACAAGGCCATAAACTCCGCTGTCTTAAAATAACCCCCCTCTGGGATACTAGACTTTTTCCAGGCTGCATCCACTCTGGTGAACGCCCTAACGCACACAACAAGACTTCTCGCTGGTCACCAAACATTCCCGAAAAACTCACCTCTTCAGACAGCTTATTACAATTCCAGCACCAAACAGCCATTCTCATTCTCCAGGAGGATTTACCCTCGTGCTCTAGATTTTGGTTACTAAATCTTCTACGGAGACCTCAGGCACAATATAAAATGACACATACTAAGTGCCCTAAAGGCCGTTATTCCAGTGCTCTGGAGATCCGTTTCTACTCCCACTAGGCTGAATGGCGTGCTCGCTTAGATCACTATGTGCCAAATGTAATAGGCTGCGAATTAGTAAAAACTGCGAGTTTAGCGCTAAACTCGCATTTTTTACTCATTCGCAAATGTAATGGGGAGCGGCTATAGTAAAACTCGCAATTTCTGGGCTTTACTATAACTCACAAAAAAAACATCTCGCATCCAAATGTCTCTGGATTGAACGCGGACAATGTAATAGAGTGCGAGGGCTTCACTTACACATATTATTGCCTGAGAACTCACAAAGACAATGGACCAACGAGTTTATCCTGAGCAGGTCAGAGTAACACAGAAACATGCACATATCTATGAGATACCTGCATATTTGTGTCTACATATGAAAACACTTTTTTTTTTGGTGGGAACCGCGACATTGCATCCAATGATGTAACCACAAGGTTACTTGAGCCTTGAACCTTGTGGTTACATCATTGGATACAATGTAGCGGTTACCACCATAGACTTCAATGGAGATTTCACACCATTGAAGTCTATGGAGGAGACAGACTGACCGCGCACAGCCAATCAGTGGGCAGCTCCGACGGAGATGCCCGCTGATTGTCTGGTGGCTCCTGCAATGACTGGGCACACGTGGTCCCCAGTCATTCATATGGAGGAAGGGTATGTGTAAACACACACACACACACACACACACCTTTCCTCCTGTCCAGTATGGTTTTGGGCTTCTGCGTTTTTTTTTATTTTAACCCCCTGGATGCCTACATGTACTGAAGAGGACAAGAACAACGCATAGGAGAGGATTTTTTATTACAGGTACACCTATGGAATCCTACTGGGCAAGGGGACATGATGTCATCAGGGATACCAGGTGAGGATGTGTGATAGCGAGTGTGAATGTATGTTATAATAAACTTTTACTGACACGGAGTGTGTGTGTGTTCTGTGGTTTTTTAAGTATTTATTTATTTAGCTGTGGAACTACAGGTACCAGAAGGCCCGTAATGCCCCGCATGCTGGTACTTGCTGTTCTCCAAGTACCAGCATGCGGGGGAGGCTTGCTGGGACCTGTAGTTCCACAGACAAAGACAATATTTTCACATCACACTATACTATCAACCCGGCACCCACCGGCCAGGGGTGCCAGGGATAGCCCCAGGCTATCAGCCTAGGCCTGGGGTGCCCTGGAGAGGGGGACCCCTTTATTGGGAGGGTCCCCACCTCCCCAGGGACCCCCGGCCTTAGCTGACTATCGGTCAGGGGTAATGCCTGGGAACATGGTGAAAGGGTTTCCCTGGCTGAGGCATTACCCCCCCCCCCCCCCCCACTAGAAAGAGTCTGGTGCTGGTTATGGAAATTACAGGTGACCCCTACTCGTTTTGTCCCCTGTATTCCACATCCGGGTCCGGAGCAGAAAAGCCCTGTGCTGGTACTTAAAATACAGGGGCCCCCTACACATTTTGGCCCCTGTATTTTAAAAGCCAGCACAGGCTGCACAGAGCCCGGGGTGGTTATGCTTCTGGGGAGGGGGTGCACGTCTTTTTGTTTAAAACACACAGACAGAAGCCTTCACGGATCTGTGAAGGCTTCTGTATAACTCGCACCTTTTAATGCTAGTCGCATTACATAGGGAAATACTCGCAAAGATTCACATAGTAGCCTCGAGCTCAAAAGTTTGCAGACTATTACATTTGCGAGTCCCGACACCAACTCGCACCTTCAAAAAATGCAAGAAGGTGCGAGTTGGATTTTTAGTTTAACTCGAACCCTTTTACATTTGGCCCTATATGTCTATATTGTCATTATTATTATCCTTTATTTATATGGCGCCACAAAGGTTCCGCAGCGCCTTACATAGTACATAAATGAGTACACAAGAAAAACAGTTAATAGTAATACAAAACAATGCAGGACAAGGACATGGTGTATACACATTGCTGCATAGTACAAGCAGCCGGGCGTCAGCAACCAAAAGTTAGGTGCTGTTGATACTATAAGGGATAGGTGAAGCACGTGAGGGACGAGGGCCCTGCTCATGAGAGCTTACATTCTAAAGGGGAGGGGCAGACAGACAGGGGCGACACAGAGGGATAGATAGTGAGGAAGGAGCATGGAGCAGTGGGTTAGGATATGTGCTGTGGAATGTGTGTGTATAAGATGACCTGATGTTATGTCAAAATTAAGTCTTTCATTCATCTCTCTCTGACAGAAAATAGATTGTTTATGTGTTATGTACATGAGAGATGTACAAAATAAAGTTGTAGCACTTTAATTTTTGTCTGTTACATTTTAGCATCTAAATACATCCAGCTATTGCAGCTATTATGGGACTGTCCTGCCATCCTACTAGTGACTACTATAGTCCCAGCTGCTGGGTGCTATGCCATGCTCTAGTGAGTGGGTGCATCTCACATGCTAGACACACCCACAAATAGGTGCAGCCATGCCCAACATGCTGTGGTCCCACAGGATGTTACTGTACCCGGGCCCAGAATATCTCTCGGCAGCCCTGGAGGTGACAGGCAGAACCAGGTGGGCATAGTGGTGGGATAACAAGGCCATGGAGGAACAGGAAAGGCCGGGGAAAGAAGCAAAGGGTTGGAAAGGAGACTGATGAGAGAAAATAGGGGGAACAGCAAGTGGAGGAGACAAGAGGGGGAGGATAGGGATGGATAGAGTAGAGGATTATGTGGACATTGAATATGGGGGGTGTTTGAAGTAAGAGTGTTCATGCTGTGGATGAGGTAATAAGTAAGATGAAAACTGGAGATGAGGCAGCGTGATGTAGGGACAGCGTGATGTAGGGACAGCGTGATGTAGGGACAGCGTGATGTAGGGACAGCGTGATGTAGGGACAGCGTGATGTAGGGACAGCGTGATGTAGGGACAGCGTGATGTAGGGACAGCGTGATGTAGGGACAGCGTGATGTAGGGACAGCGTGATGTAGGGACAGCGTGGATTAAAGTTGTCAAACACTCAACAAGATTTCACAACTACGTATATGGTACCAATGGCCGACTTATAAAGACTCTGTAGGAGTGTGGATGAGACCAATAGGGATATTAGAGGGTCTGCCAGCTAAGCTGCTTCCCGGCAGTGGTGTGACAAGTAGCCCTAATAAGAATCGTATATCTCTCTCATCATTATTATTTGACAGAGTTCGCTTCTCTGGTTTGGAGGCATTTTCATTTTATTTTCTCTTCTATTTTCTGTTCATTATTTTTGTTTCCATTTGGTTTTTGTATATTTATGAAAATACCAACTACATGTGATGACTTATTTATGATCAGACAGAGGCTGTGTTTTCACTGATACCCCTTTCAGACATACTAAGATTCCCGGGATTTTGGCCTGCCTCGGGCAAAATTCCCGGGTCTCATGTCTGTGTGACAGGCACCTACCCGGGAACACGTTCCCGGGTAGCCACCCCTGCAATCAACCAGGGTATTTCCCGGGAAAGACTACCCTGCTCTAGTGTTAATGGTGCAACCCAGGGATTTTACTCCCGGGCTGCACCAGGCAGTTTCTGATTGGCCCTGGCTTCGACAGCCACTGGGGAGGCGGCACCAGCGGCGGTAACAGCGCCCGCACCTCTTCCCATACTCAGCGCTGACGTACTAGTGGTGTCAGGCCGGGGTACAGAGATCATTGTCCTTCTTCCTGATACCTGGCGGTGTGGAGAGCACAGGTGCCGGTAAGTGGGCAGACGCGACTCGCTGTCCAGTGACTTTCACGCGCAAAGCCAGCTCTCGTTGTCAGGGAGACGCGACCCCTGCCAGGCCAGTCACGTGTCGCCGCAGGGTCCTAGCACCGGCACTGTTGTCAGCAGGGATTGAGAGTGACTACACTCTGACAGCCCTCAGGGGAGATCAGCAGCAACCCGAGAGACGTGATTTGCAGCACTTTGAAAACTGATGAGAAAAGAAGGCCACCTATCATTGTCAGTATGATTCCCCAGGGCATGCTCCGCTGGGTCATTAACATTGATCATACACACATCTATCTATCATATTAAAAAATGGAGTCCTGGCATTATTTTATTGGTTAAACAATATACCCCAACAACATGGATAAGAGTGCTGCCAGTGTTAATAATATGCATGGTGCTGCACAGCCCTATAGAGTCCCAAAGTTCTTGCTGTGGATGGTACTTCTGCTTGTCACTTTCCCCACCTGTCCCTCTGCGCCTTACCGTCCACTTTAATAAAACGGTCTCAAAAACCCTGCTCTTGTCTGAAAGGGGTCTACCCAGGAATTTCCCGGGTATACAGTGTAGTGTGAAAGGGGGGTCTAGACCAAATACCCGGGATTTTTCACAGGAGAAATTCCTGGGTCTGATCAGGAAATTTCCCGGGTTGTATGTCTGAAAGGGGTATGAATATATAAATATATTTACGGTAGTAAAAAAAAAATAAAAAATTCCAGCACCACCTACATAACCTCTGTAAGCGATCCTACCCAATGACCTCCCCTCTACATGGCCAAACAACCCTGTTATAAGTCCTAAATTGCTGTCAACTGCCTGAATCATACAGCCCACTAAGCACTTTCTATATGAGGTACTTGACCTTCTGTGTTAAAAAATCCTATTTCCCTATAGAGTGTAAAGCCGCGTATCCACTAGCAGATAGAGGAACGACAGTACGATTACAACATCTTAAATCGTGCAGTCGTTCCTCATCCCCTGCAGTGAATACACTGAACGATATGTCATTCAGTACAGGCACCCTCCCTCATCCCTGAACATGACCAATCTGTCCTTATCGGCAGATTGACCGGCATGTTCAGGCGATGATTGATGTCGGAAGCGACCAACGGGAGCGCGCTTTGCTGGTCGTTTCCGACATTAAACTGCCCGATTGAACGAAAACGATGTCGTTATCGTTCTTTTATATCTGCAAGTGAATACGAGGCTTAAGTTTTCGAACAGGGCCCTCTTACCTGTGTTACTACCCAGTCTTGTTTTATTAATTTGTTCTCAGTTGTAAAGTAAAACTGAAAATACTGGCAGCCCGCTATACTGTATATATAAGTATTATTAATAACTATGGAATATCTTCAGTTCTGTTTCCACCCTGTAATGTTTCCCAACCTGTGAGTTACCAGAGGCCGCGAAGACACAGGAAGAACTTCACAAAGTAACAAAGGAGCTGAAGATTGCAACATAGTAACCAGACTGATATGTAACATTTATCACCAGTAATCTGGACACTGTACAGTGGACTCGATGTGTCATCACCAGATCTAACATCATTGCAGCAGACCATGGGCTGAATGGGGACAAAGATCACAGGGAGGGATCCCAGTCACCACATCTGCAGCCAGTGATATATGCAGACAATGGGAAGATAAATCGGGGCTATTTTGGGGGCAGTACTAACATCTAGCCAATCAACTACTAGTGGCATGAACAGGGCTTGAGGTACTGTGTGCCTCATGCCCCAGTGAGGTTATTAGTAGTGAACTGAAAAATAAGCAGCATGATTGGATCTACCTAAAGGCCTGACATTATTCTAATAGACTTTCCCCATTAATTACTTTATAAAAGGGTTATGGAAGTTGGACTAGTGATTTAATACAAGGGATCCTGCAGCACCCAGCACTATTACTGTCAGTGCAGGGATTCAGTCTGTCATTCTCCTTATTATAACACGTGAAGGGATCTAAATACGCCCAGAGTACATGGAAGATTAGGGACCAGATCCGAGCACAGATCCAAATCAGCTGAGAGGCTGTAACCACGTATTATGCAGGTATTGGACTACCAGGAGCTCCCCGTGTCAGGCACTTATCCACACTCCAAATCTTCTTATAGGAGGTCTCTGCAACCTCACCCAGCCCCCAACTGCTGCCTCACCCCCTCTCACCTGATTTTCATTGGAGAACTTGTACAAAAATGTAACATGCATTATACAGGTGTTGCTGTTGTATAAAGCCTCGGGACTAGGGATAGCCGTCGGTGGGTATCCAATGGTATAAAACCATTCAAAAGGGAAACAATCGATTGTTTCAACCACCGACGGTCATCCCTGCACTATGACATAGCGGTGTGCCAGCCAATCAGAACCGAGGGGCGAGGCTTCACAGGTGAATCAGGAGGCGGAGCTAGGCTCCATGTCCTGGCACTAGCACGAAGTTAAAAAACAACAACTAGGGGGCTTTCTGCCATCGATGGAGCAGAACCATTGGTTCTCCGCCATCAATGGCAAAACTATCTGACATCGGCTGTTAAACATCGATGGTCGATGGCAATCCCTATCCTGGCCCGGATTCAGAGGTGGTTGCTATTGTAGCCACGATTTTGAGTTTTCACACGAGCATGCGCATTTATGTTAATGCCACAGCCAATAGGATTCATACAGAAATGCCCACTAGAAATCAGCACAACTGCGTAACAAGTTGCAGTCTGCTGGTGTGCTGATGCAGGGGTGCTATATGTTTAGATATTAATTTACCGAGATTGACTGGGCTAAGGGCCCGATTCATTACGGATCGCAACTGTAATTATGCACGCAGGCGGAAGATTGTTGCGTACTGCGCATGGATCACAGTGCGCATAGGCCCCACTGCGATCGCAGAGATCATGCAGAATCATCTCAGAGTGATTGACAGGAAGTGACCGCTTGGGGTGTGTCGACAGGGGGGGGGGCAGCGAAACGCAGGCGTGTCAGTGCATTTGGGCGCCGTTACAGGGACATGAATAAATTAGCCACTGCGATGCCATACACAGCCTGAGCTCTCACTGCGTACAGGAAGGTTAGTAATTCCTGAGTAAGGTCTGACCTTGTGTAAGTGTGTGTGTGAGGCTGCGATGGTACTTTATGTTACCAATGGTTTTGCAGACTTGCAAGGTATTATGGATGTGTGTAGGGGGAAGTGGTCGTCCTTATGTTGGGCTGCGACAGCATAGCGATCGCAGACATTAGCATATTTTCACAGCGGGACTGCGTGCATAATCGCAGCTGTGATATGTAATGAGTCAGGCCCTAAGTACAGTAACCCTGATGCACATCTGTACAACAAGTGCACGATACAGTCGAATGCTGCATAGAGCTAGGATAAGCATTTATATAGGTCATTGATAGAGTGATCGGTATGATTTGTTCAAATCCCGACAGCGGAAGCCCGGCAGAGGTGAAGATCCCGACTGCGCTAAAGGCAAGTATAAACTAACCTAATCCCCCCATATCCCTCCCTTAGGGGTGCCCTAAAACTAAACCTTCCCCCCAAGCGCCTAACCCCCCTCCTTCCCCGCTGTTTAAACCCAAGGATCCCGGGGGGGGATGCCTAACCCTTACCTCCCCCAGGGGTGCCTAACCCTAACCCACCCCTCCCCTAGCCTAACCCTAACCCTCCCAGGGGGGGTGCCTAACCCCAAGTCTCCCCCGGGAGCCCCTAACCTATTCCTCCCCCCGCGGCTGTCCACACCCGGCGCCCGGCTTACCTTCGATCGATAAGCCGGGTGTCGGGCTACCAGTGTAGGTAAAATGACAGGCGGCGGAATGTTGATACCTGTCATTTAACCCCTGCCGGGATTAGACAGTAGGGAAGCCGGCGGTTGGGATTCCGTCCGTCGGCTTCCCATTTATAGATATGTCACTAGTCTGCCAGATAGATATAAATTCAGTTTAGCTACCTCTATGTTTATACTGTAATCCGAAAACTGTGTTTTTGATCATGCAATGTATTTTTATGTCACTTTATTGTGTGCGTATTCAAAAAGTTATGGTATTTCCCTGCAAGCATACAGCACTTTAGACGTTGGTTTGTTTTTGCAGTCTGCAACATGCCCGCGTCTGACAAGTCACCCCCGTTACAACCCTCTATCTGCGTCCAAATTGGTTCTGCGTCCCCCTGCGGTAAAATCAGGATGCATGCGCAATGCGACTTGGATGCAGACTGAATAAAAACATCCGCTTGCGTCTGACACATCAGGCCCTCAGTTATAATAGATTCTGCAGGTTGGCTGCTTGACGCTGCCATATCTGGAGCGACACAGGCTGGCACCGGACGAGGTCAACAGGGGGAGGCACAAGCTAGCAATGTATGGGGACAGGAGAGAGGACACAGAGGCTAATTATATGATGGCCTTTGCTACGTATAACCTTTACCTGCCAACATTTACAAATAATTATTCAATACAAGGTGTATGCTACTGCATGATAGTACAGGACACGAGCCCCGGGGCAGGGCCAGTACAGGGCACGAGACCCGGGGCAGGGCCACTACAGGACATGAGCCCCAGTGCAGGGACACTACAGGAAATGAGCCCCGGTGCAGGGACACTACAGGACATGAGCCCCGGTGCAGGGACACTACAGGACATGAGCCCCGGTGCAGGGACACTACAGGACATGAGCCCCGGTGCCGGGACACCACAGGACATGAGCCCCGATGCAGGGACACTACAGGACATGAGCCCCGGTGCAGGGACACTACAGCAGGGCCGTAACTAGGGGGGGCTGGAGGTGCACGTGCACCGGGTGCGCCGCTACACCAGCTGCCAGTGTCCTCCGGCCTGGCGCCGCAGGGAAGCTCCAAGCCGGACGCCCGCTTAGATTTTATTACCAACGGGCGCCCGACTCCTTCCCTACAGCGCCGCGGTAGCCGGAGTTCTCTCCTCAACTCCAGCTTCTGGCTCGCCCTATGGGCACTATGGGAGAGACGTAATGACATTACTATGGGGGCTTCACCATATGGGCTTTACTATGGGGGCACTACTACAGGGGCATTACCATATGGGCATTACTATATGGGCACTACTACCGGGCATTACTATGGGGGTATTGCTATATGGGCACTACTACAGGAGCATTACCTCAGGGGCACTGCTGCAGGGGGCATTACATTGGGGGAATTACCAGGGGGGGGGGCACCAAAGTACTGTCTTGCCCCGGGTGACAAATATTCTAGTTTCGCCCCTGAGTACAGAACATGAGACCCGCTGCAGGGACAGTACAGGACATGAGACCCGCTGCAGGGACAGTACAGGACATGAGACCCGCTGCAGGGACAGTACAGGACATGAGACCCGCTGCAGGGACAGTACAGGACATGAGACCCGCTGCAGGGATAGTACATTAGGTGAGTTATGGTACAAGGATATAAATCACAGTAATATAATACACTGTAGCTGGGATATTGTGTACAGATAGTATATTACATGGTGCAGGGACAGTACTATGATGAGTTATAGTACAAAGATATAAATCACAGTAATATAATACACTGTAGCTGGGATATGGTGTACAGATAGTATATTACATGGTGCAGGGACAGTACTATGATGAGTTATAGTACAAAGATATAAATCACAGTAATATAATACACTGTAGCTGGGATATGGTGTACAGATAGTATATTACATGGTGCAGGGACAGTACTATGATGAGTTATAGTACAAAGATATAAATCACAGTAATATAATACACTGTAGCTGGGCTATGGTGTACAGATAGTATATTACACTGAGACATGATGCAGAGATATATCAGTAAAGTACCTGAGACATGGTGCAGCGATGACTCCAATGACACGGGTATCTTGCAGGCCGGACAGACAGAGCACATGGATGGAGGAAGTGGGAATCGTAATGACACTGTGAATGCTCTAAATAAGACTCCACCCACTCACCTGTTTATGCATCCAATCCGCTTAGCACAGCGATGACACGTGACCCGCATAGCAGGGCCTTACGGCCATATTGAGTGGGGCATAGAAACAATGGTAGTGTCAGGGTACATCTACGGAAGGGGATCTATCCACAACCATAGAACAATGCCTTGCCAGTAATGTCAGATCTATCCAATCATTATATTACACAGGATATAGGATCGCCATAGTGTAAGGATCATGTAATTAGGATATAGGATATCAGGATATAGGAAATGTATATAGGTTATTATGATTCTATATTTTGTATATCAGGTGTAGAATATGTATATAGGATATTAAGTATAGGAGATGTGTAGTACCGGTTTAAAGGGATAGTATGGTAAGCATATGTGTGACCGGACGCCTTTCACCTAGGCCGTCCCTGGTCACGGGTTAGCGCTTTTGGACTCCCACTCACCGTCAGTGACCGCCTGTCACTGACCCCGTCCCCACTGCGCCGTGGGCGTTTAACGATGCTGCCACCACCAAACTCTACCATCGGCGTTTGGAACCGCTTATTAGGTACACTCAGGCTCCTGCCTCGGAACCTGAAACCGATTCTGCTGCGTATGCGTTTGACTAACTGCAGACACACCTCCTGGTTGGTGTCGGCTGTTCCCACCTGATCCCTCGCAATGGACCAGGTCTGCACGGTAGCTGGCAGAGGGCTTGAACTTGGAGACATGGAGCTCTTACCCAGAACAGCAGGAGAACGGAATAGCGTTTTGGCGCAATTCTGTTGGTCGCAGGATTGAGTCAATTGAATTCAGGCAAGATGTTTATTGCTCAAAGTCTTAAAGAAGACCCTCCCTTCCGCCTGAAGGGGAATATCAGCATACAAGATGTTACAGCAATTCTTCTCCACACAGGATTTACAAGGATGTACACATACAGGCAGGGCAGCCATCAGAAGTTATGGGGCCCGGGACTGACAAAAAAGGCAGGGCCCCCCCTCACACACCGTGACTCCTCTCTCATTCAGCAGCGCCCATGCCGGCTTACATGGAAACGTTTTTTTCCACAGGCCGACTGTGATGTAGGTAGGAGGCGGAGCAAGAGGGCGGCCCTGGGCAGCTGGGTGAGAAGTGGCTCATGCAGGTGGGTAGCAGTAGGTGGTGTGCTTGTAGGAGCCGGCTCCCAGCTAGGCCTGTCACTCACCTCACTTTCAAGGGGATAGTAGTAGCAGGCAGGCGGGCGGTACTTGATGCGAGCAAGCCCCCCCTAGTGTCTGGCCACGGTGTTGGTAGGAAGCGGAGTGGGAGGGCAACCCTGGGCCGGGCCTGTCAGTAGCTCACTGCTATTATGTGGTGGGGGGATAGTAGCAAGTGCAAATTTTGTCGGGAGCGGTTTCTATATTCGCCCTTCAGTTATATATATATATATATATATATATACACACACACACACCCATACTCCATCATGAGAAATCACACCCCAAATCAGAGTCCCTCTCCTTTCTTAAACATCAAATCCATAATCAATTTGTCATCCATCACTGAAAAACATGTCCCAAGACTACAATGCCCCCACTCGCTGATTAAAACCCCCACACTTTTCTCCTCACCTCTTGTTAAATATTAAAATATCTATTTTAATCCTCACCTGGCTGCCTGTGGTTGGCCCTGCCATCTCATGATAGTCCTCCTGATTCCTGAATACAGTACCACACAGCCGCCTGCGCTGTGATTGGTGGATAGTTTCAGCCATCCACCAATCAGTGCATGAATACATCCTATCACTGTGATTGGTGGATGGCTGGAGCCATTAACCAATCAGCATCGCATAGCGAAATAGAGCTGCCGGCCGCCGGGTGCTGCGTGTAGTGGTGAGTGTCAGTGACAGGCAGTATTATGCTGCCCGACCGCTCTAACTGTATTTATAAACACAATCGGAATGGCCTCTGCCTGCATGCCCCCAGCCCAGTCTGTCCCTGGCTGCCTTTGTGGTCCGCTGGTGGATGGGGGGGTCTTAACGCTACTGGGGTAGGAGCGGGCGGGCCCCCGTGTGTCCGGGCCCGGGACTCCAGTCCCGGCGGTCCCCCCCTGATGGCGGCCCTGCATACAGGGCTCACAGGCCCTCTTTTTATGCCACTCTAATACACACTTCCACAGGGGGTAAGCCCGCCCTGTGGTTTCCAACCAATCATCATAAGTGCATGAGCTGTGCATGTGCTAGCCACATGCACATTTAACATTGTCCCTTATGGCAAGGGGGAGTGGTGACTCCCCTGTGCCTGGGCTCACCCTCGGAGCTGGGCAACGCCCATGGCTCCGCTCCGTCTGGACACAGCCTGGGAAGATAAGGATCTCCCTCCAAAAACGGACTTCCAGGAATCTGCTAAGGGACCAAGCTTGCTAGCCTTGCCTGAATCTGAGCTCCAGAGGTGGGCAAGCCGGGTCCCTGGGCACGGTTTCCTGGCCACAGAAGGGAAGCTCATTTGGAGCTCCATACCACATTTAGCTGGCTGCCTTACCAGCTTCCTATGCACCCCCTCATAACACTTCCAGGCATGAGGCTGCATAGGAGGACATTTTATTCCCCTAGGGAAGAGACTGGGGGACCCAGCAGCCCACAGAGCGCTCCGGATCCCCCTGGACCTTCACAGACCACAGGTAAGTGCACTTTTCCTTAAATTATACATTTAACATACATGCATTTCATATTATACATTTAATTTAACCACATGTACCTAGGGATGTGCTTTTAACTGTGCCCAGCGCTCAGCGCTGGGCTTTACTAAATCAGCCCTGCAGTGCTGGGATACTGAGAGCTGATCTCTCAGTCCCCAGTACCGGGCTCTTAGCTCTGCAGCCTGGGACCATGCCCTGGCTGCAGCAGATGTATCTTTGTTCAGCAGCACTCAGCTGCTGCTCCCTTCTTGCTGCCCTGGGGCACCAGGAGCCAGCGCTCCTGACCCCCAGTGCCAGGCTACCTCAGTCTCCCACTCGGTGCAGTGCACAGAGGGTTAAACTGCTGGCCACGCTGCCCGTTGTGCTGGTGAGCCCGGAGCTAGGCTCCCTGCCTCCAGGGGTCAGCGTGCACCGCATCCATCTGGGAGGCTGGATTGCTGGAGCACCAGGAGCCTCCGCTCCTGGTCTCCAGCTTGGAGCCGCAGAGCGTCTCCCTTGCCCCCGTCATTCCCCGGTGTGGCACACCAGGGGTTAAGTCCCTGTGCCACCACAGCGGCTTGTGCCTTTGCAGTCCGGGACAAGCTTGTCCCGGCTGCAGAGGCGTCCTGCCACTCTGGAGTGCTGGCGGGCTGGGAGCCCTGCTCCCATCTGCAGCAGTCAGCGGCCAGTGTACAGTCGGAGCGCCGGGAGCGGAGCTCCCCGCCTCCGGCGGGAAGCGCTGAGCGGCTCCCTTGTTCTCCCCCCGGTGTGGCACACCGGGGGTTAACGCTAAGCGCCACGGCCGCCGGAGCCAGTTTCTGGCAGCAGCGGCGCTAAGAGCCGGCCCCCAGCGGGCACACAGTAGGCTGCCGTGGTCCCTCCCTGAACCGCGGCAGCTACACAGATCTTCCCGGCGGTAGCGCCCGGCAACATTAAACACATGGTGCCTAGCGCCTATTTGGGTGTTTAAAAATGGCGCCGCAGCACTGGGGTTAACCCCTTCAGTGCCACAGCCGCCATTATACACGTGGGGCCAGCCTCCGGCCACAATATGTATAGGATATGTATACTGGATATCGGGTATAGCATATGGGGCAGCACAGATGGTGTAATGGTTAGCATTACTGCCTCACAGCACTGAGGTTGTTGGTTCACTACCCACTACGGCCCTAACTGTGTGGAGTTTGTATATTCTCCCTGTGCTTGCGTGGGTTTCCTCTGGGTGCTCCGGTTTCCTCCCACACTCCCAAAATATACTGGTAGGTTAATTGGCTCCTAATAAAATTACCCCTAGTGTGTATGTATGTATGTGAGCATGTGGTAGGGAATATAGGCCCTCATTCAGAGCCGTACGCTCTGAGCAGAGCGCACGCTCTGAATGAGGGCCGGGCTCCATTTTCATGGAGCGTCCTCCTGGACGCTCGTATAGCTGTGGGTCACCACCCACAGGCTATACGAGCGTGCATTGTGATGGCCGCGATGGTCGAGACCATCGCGACCATCGAAATTGCGAGTCGGAGCCTGCGGTTGAGGTTTTCAACCGCAAGCTCCGGAGTGATTTTGGCTCTATCAGAGCCAAAATCACTCCCACTGACATCACTAGTGATGTCAGTGGGCCGGCTTCTGACGGGAGGCGTTCCCGTGGGAACGCCCCCGTCAGGGAGGCACGCCCCCGGCACGCCCACCAAAGGGGGCGTGCTGTCAATCAACATTGACAGCACGCCCCCTTTGATCGGACACAACGAGCGAAGGACTTTCCTTCGCTCGTCGCGTCTGGCGCATGCGCACGACGGAGCTCCCTCCGTCGTGCGCATGCTCAGTCCATAACATCGACCCACTTGCGAGCGGACAGCCGCTCGCGAGTGGGTCTGAATCAGGCCCATAGATTGTAAGCTCCACTGGGGCAGGAACGGATGTGAATGGTCGAATATTCTCTGTAAAACGCTGCGGAATATGTGTGCGCTATATAAATAACTGGTAATAATAATAGGATATTATTGGATAATAGGATATAGGAATATGTATACTGGATATCAGGTATAAGATATGCATACAATATACAATACTGAAGTATATGGGCGGAATTCAACTGTTTGCAGCCACCTACACGTCTGACAGAGTTATTCATTTGTTGCTCCTAGATATGCCTTCCTGGGGGGCAGGGGTGTGAGCTGAAATTCGCAAAAAGTTACCTGTTTGGGCACCCAAACGGTACTTTTTGCGATCGTGTCCAGCACTTTGTTCGGGTATAGCCGTTTTACGCGGCTAAACCCGAGCTCATCGGGCGCGATAGTCTAATCAATTGAATCTCGCCCCGCGATCTCCTGTCACTTTAGATGGGAGATCGGCGCAAGAAAACAATTAAATTCCGCCCTGTGCATGTAGGATTTCAGTTGTTATGCAGGGCATACATAGACAGGTCAGCAGACATTTTATCTACAGCCTGACACCAGCAGATATTGTGGCCATACACTGGGAGATATCTCATAGTGCTTGGTCACATGATATCTGGGTTCTTCCCCAGTAAAGGAACCGGGGAAATGGCGGTGGCTTGAAAATCAGGATATATGCAAGCTTACCTACTCTCAGAACATATGTAAGACCCCCGAATTTCGGAAAGGTCTCCTAGATTCCCGGGAGAGCAGATCATCCAACCGCAGTGACTTGTTCACATGATTTGCTGCAAATATATAGCCCCGCCCTCCCACTGCCTTAGGGCCCCCCATACACGGTGCGATAAAGCAGGCGATCCAACTGATTGGTGCGATTTGCCTGCTGTATCGCACCGTGTATGGCCCTGATTTCGGGCCAAGCGCGCTCCCGTGGGGTGGTACATCGCACCCCCTGATCTTTCTGCAGGACCATTCGATCAGGGGATGCAATGTGCGATCCCATGCATTGCTATGCGGGTGAGGGAGCAGAAAGCCGGCATATCGGGCGGTCGGCCATCCGATTGCACCGTGTGCGGACCGCCCTATATTGATTGCATTAGCTGAATAAAGCAAATGGCCAAGTGACAACTAGCCTGTGTAGATAAGCTTCCTGGAATAACGTCTGCTCTCACTCCAGATGGTCCGGCTAGAATACACACCTTACATTAGCAAGCTTCCTGCAATGACATGATTTCAAAGACTAGAGTGTCATCTTAGGTCTGTCTCTTGTAGCTGGGCTATTTGCATTTCACACAAGAGACTAACCTGTTACAGGTGGGGGGGACTGCTGACAGAGTGGGCATGTGGAACTATCTGGCTCAGCATGTCACACTGCTAAGATGTTCACTCAGTGAGGGTTAAGTGCACCCTTCCTCATACACACATTAATAGGTCTTTATATCAAACCCCGAATACTCACACATTACATATTCACGCATAAGATTTAATAAGCTTTAAAGTATATGATTTAAGTTGGTTCAGTTAGTTTAAATGCTGTGAAATAAAGATATTTGATAACTAAGGTTTTATACATGTTAAGACAGCCGTGTTTGGGTTCGTACTGATGCATACTCTTTCAACAGAATTCAGGTATTCTCAAGTTATGGACCGCAGAAACTACAAGCAACTAAATGTATATTTTATGAACAACTGTTAGGATGCAGCATGGGGGGGCGGGAGGAAAAAGACCCTCAGTTGTTAGAGGCTGGGCGAGTCTATTTGAACCAGTCTGTTAAATGCACTGTAACATATGCTTCTCCCCTGGGAACCAATGGCATAAGCAAGAAACTTCTCTATTGTCCTGTCTATTCTGGGGGGGTATAAACATGTGTGCTCAAACACTGGGTCTTTAGTCTTCTTGCTGAATGCTGATTGACGGAGGTTTTCTTTCTGAATGCCGGGATCTGGTCCAGAGGCGCTGCGTATGTATACTGTACTTGGGTCTGTATAATTCCTTTGCGCTAAATTGTACACAGATCATAGCGTGTAACTGACTGTACTTTTTACTTGAATAATACTTTGTGCTTTGGAACCACATGTTCTAAGTCTGGAGTCTCTATTTACTGTATGACTGCGTACGCAAATTAGCGTCATCCTTAGAGGTTTATAGGAAGGATTTTAGAAGGTACAGGCAGGGGTATATAGAGGTTCATTTTAATATTGACACCATGATGACTTGAATCATATTCCCACCTCCCCCACACACTAGTATCTAAATATACATTAGTATTTTGGACCATTCACAGAGTCGCCACAATTACTGCTTGGAAAAAGGGCTAATGATGAACTTGTAAGCAAGGGTTTAGCCAGCTGGACACCCCTTCTTGTTCAACCTGGTGGCGTTGGGGAGGGGGAAGATTTACTAAGGCTTCTAAATCAGACAAGTGATGGTGCTGGACATAGCAACCAATCAGATTGTGTCTATCATTTTTGTAGGATGCAATAGAGAAATGATAGGTATAATCTGATTGGTCGCTATGGGTAACACCACCACTTTTCATTTTTAGAAACTTGATCTGCCCGTGTTTACATTGCTTGTATTGTACTGTGTTATTAATGTATCTACAGTATGTACTTTATGTCCATTGCAGAATATTGAGCCCAATCCCTACCACATGGGTGGAGAACTGAAGAGCATGGTGCTGCTGAGGTTTAAGAGAGGAGGGGGCCGGTGTGCAGACTAATCCTAATCCGTACGGGCCCCCTCCTCTCTGTGATGCAGTAGACTGGCATTGTGCACATGCACAGGTCTCCGGTAACATGGCGCCCGCACCTTGTTACCAGGGACACCATCTACTGTGCATGCACAAGTCTCCGGGAAAATGGCCACCGCGCCTACTATGCAGTGTGGGCTCCCCCGGACCCAGGCACTGCTCACCCTGCACCCATTATAGATATGCTAGTGGCTGAAGTATAGGTGTGTAATTTTCAGTGCAGTTAGCCCCTTGGTGTTTCCCAACTCCTATCCTTGGGACCCCTAACAGTGCATGTTTTACCAATCTAGTTGGTGCATAGGTATTTTTATTTATTTATCCTTTATTTATATGGCGCCACAAGTATTCCGCAGCGCCTTACATAGTACATAAAACTAATAAGTGAACAAAAAAAAACAAGTGAAGGACATTATATACATTGCTGCAATAGTGATTAAAACACAATAAGCAGCAGGGAGTTGGCAGAGACGTGTTGGGTGCCCTTATGGGGAGTAAGGAGTAGAAGAAAGTGTAAGGAGAAGCACATGAGGGGAAGAGGTCCCTGCTCGTGAGAGCTTACATTCTAAAGGGGAGGGGCAGACAGAAAGGTGTGACACAGAAGGGGAAAGGTATAGCGCCTAATCCTGCACCCTAACCTTCCCCCTCAACCTGCTACTTACCGGTGATCGGGATGTCAGCGCCGGGATTGTGATAGGCGTCGGGAATTCCGGCACCGGTAATATCATTGTCGGCACCGCGGCCGCCGGGATACTGACTATATCCCCTTTTAAACATGCGCTGTTAGCGGTCCTTGAAGACTGAAGTAGGGAAATACTGAGCTAACTAGACAGATTATAGGGTGAAAATAAGTAAACATTGCTCTGTATACTCACATTTACTACGTACTTGAATACCCTCCCGATTCGGCCCACAAATCGGGTGCCACTCCCGTAATTGCAGTTGCGATCCTTGCTGAATCAGACCCAATGTGCTAAGCCTTGGGTTTGAAATCCTAGAGGTTTTAAGCCGATTTACTGACGGGATCGCATTAGCGAACAATTTACTAACATACACATTGCAGTAACAGCTCCTATCGGGGCCTGCGTCACGGCATGTGAAAACTGCTAATATCGGGCGATCCTTCATTTCTTATTGCCGCAATAAGCTGTGATATGGAATTATAATGATCAGGTCTAAGGCCCTAATTCAGAGCCGCTCACTCTGACAGAGCACTCGCTCTGAATCAGGGCCGGGCTATTTTTTTTTTTTGAACGGCCTCCTGGCCGCTCGCATAGCTGTGGGTGACCACCCACAGCTATAGCGAGCGGCCAGGAAGACCATCGCGACCATCGGGCTTTCGACGAGACCCTTGTGGTAGGGTCTCGTTGCCGCAAGCCCCAGAGAGATTTCGGCTCTAACAGAGCCGGAATCTCTCCCACTGACATCACTCGTGATGTCAGTGGGGCCGGCCCCAGACGGAGGCGTTCACATGGGAACGTCTCCGTTTGGGCAGCTACTCCCCCGGCCCGCCCACCAAAGGGGGTGTGATGTCACTCAACATCGACAGCACGCCCCCTTTGTTGCGAGACCCGGAGCGACGAAGTGCCCGTCGGTATCCGGATCTCGCGCATGCGCACGACGGAGCCTGCACTGTCGTGCGCATGCGCTCTGGGCCACCATCAACCCGGTTGCGAGTGCACAGCGCTTGCGATCGGGTCTGAATCAGGCCCTAAAACACCATAATTAGTAAATAGGCCCCTAAAGGTTCTGTTTACATTTCAGTATCACCGAAACTTGTAATTGTTAGTCAGTCTCTTACTATCATTAGGACTTATTATCAGGTCCATAATCCCCTCTCTGTAGTAAGTTATCCTGCTCTGTGTTAATAACCTTTAATAACCTCTTCAGGTCTCTGTCACTTTGATAACTTATCTCAAGATACCATGTGGACCTTGATCTATATTAGACGTTAGATAACTGTTCACCCAAATTCAGCACCTACAGTAGAATAAAGGCACAGGGCCTGATTCAGACCCGCTTGCAAGCGCACAGCGCTAGCAAGTGGGTTGATGTTCCCTCACTGCGCATGCGCCGCCTCCGGCGTGCGCATGCGCGAGCCCCAGCGAGCGACGGCAGCTCCAGGGCTCACTACAGGACGGGGCGGCTGTCGATGCTGATTGACAGCTCGCCCCGTTTTGTAGGCGGGGAGGGGGGGAGGCTGCACAAACGCAGGCGTTCCCTTAGGAACGCCTGGCGTTTGTGGGCGGCCCTACTGACATCACTCGTGATGAGCAGGAAGTCCACTCGGGCTTGCGGGAGCCAAGACCCTCCCGCAGGGTCTCATCGCAACCATCGCAAGGCCGCTCGCACTAGCTGTGGCGGGTCACCCACAGCTTTGCGAGCAGCCTGGAGGCCGAAACAAAAAAGAAAAAACGCCCTGATTCAGAGCGCCTCTGAATCGCATTCACTCACTTCACTGATTTACTCTTGGGGCGATCGGGGGAGGTCCAGGTTGGAGGGGTACTGTGGGATGTCAATATGAATGACATCATCATGACCACACCCCCAGGACGGTTTGCTGAGATTTCCGGCATTATGTTGCTGTCACGATCCGTTACTGTATCACTCTCCTGCCCTTCCCTGTGTTGACTGTCCAGCATATTTCAGCTTGTTTAGTCCCATGGCCTTCTGTGATTCTGCAGCCTGCCGAGATTACTACTAAGCATGTGCAAGGGCCATCTTGTTTCTTTACCGTGTAAGAGTGACATGGTGGGAGACAAGGCTTTTGCTTAGCTTGTGAGAGACCCCACTGTATACCTGAGTAACTCTGTCCCAGATCACTGCACTGCCACCCATTTGCAACATACACTAACCTGCTGGTGAGCTGTATAGAACCCTGCTCTGCTCCATTACCCAATGTGCCATACTAGTCTACTTTAAAAGCCTACTCTCTGAGAGACGCCTGTAAAGTAGATGCATCATACAACTTTAGAGGATGGGGAAGGACTCTACATCATTAAAGTGTCGTGAATCGTGGGTCCGTGGGGAGGGGGCAGAGCTAAAATGACTAGATTGTAATTTTAGCCCCGCCCCTCCCTGTGGACTGGTGATTCCCGATATTATCTTCCCATCCTTCCCAATTCACTAGGAAGAGGACGGGGTTCGAGAGATCCACCTACTCTTCCGGGGGAGTAGTGTGCAGTGTGCATGTAACAGTGAGTACGGTTGTACCTACTGTATAAACGCGGTCCTCAAGGCTCCCCAACAGTTCAGGTTTTAGAGATATCCATGCATGACCACAGGTGACTTAATTAGCGCCTCACTTAATTTGATTTAACCACCTGTGCTCAACCATGGATATCTCTAAAAACTGAACTGTTGGGGAGACTTGAGGACCGTGCTTGGGAACCTCTGGTATAAACCAAATCCCCTGATTAAGTAACTGGGCTGTTCAGTCACCTGCTGGTGTGTGCCTACATATCTCTGCAATATCATCACCTGCACACACATCATTTCCAACAAAACTAACCCTCAAAAACGGGCAATTTATAATTATATTTAAATATCCCTTTAAGCAGGAGGTGTGCTGGTTTGCTGAGTGTATATACAGACAGATGTGTCCTCATACACCTAACGTTTTTGCACCATATGGTGTTAGACTCCTGGTGTGACTTAGTCGCTTCGCCACAGATATCGTTATTACTAAGGGCCTGATTCATTAAGGATCGCTATTGCTAAATCGTACACAGACGGGCGATGGTTGCTTACTGCACATGCGTATGCATAGACACCACTGCGATCGCACTGCAATCATGGAGCCCCATCGCAGAGCTTTTGACTGGTAGTGAGCGTTTGGGGGTGGTGACAGGGGTGTGGTTGGCGAAATGCTGGCATGCCTGTCTGTTTGATATGGAATCGGTATGAAATACTGGCTGACGCATGGCCAGCAGTTCGATTCCCGGCAGCGTCAGTCCGACAGATGCAGAGATCCCGGCAGCGGCAGCCCGACAGCGCTGGAAATCCCGATGGTCCCTAGGTAAGTACAAACTAACCTAACCTAACCCCCCTAAGGGGTGCCTAACCCTAACCTCCCCCCCTGTGCCTAACCCTAATCCCCCCTGTAAGTGCCTAAACCTAACCCCACCCCTTCCCCGCTGCCTAACCCTAACCCCCCCTTCCCCGCTGCCTAACCCTAACCCTCCCGGGGGGGTGCCTAACCCTAAGTCCTCCCCGGGTGCCCTAAACCTAACCCCCCCCCCCCGCGGCTGTCCGCTTGCGGCGCCCGGCATCCCTTCGATCGGGATGCCGGGCGCTGGTCTCCCGGGGTTGGAAAAATTACAGGCATCTAGATTTAGACGCCAGTCATTTAACCCTTGCCGGGATAAAGCAATCGGGAAGCCGGCTGTCGGGCTTACGTCAGCCGGTTACCCGATTGGATACCGTTTGATATAGTGCTGGAAGTTTGGTGTGTTTTGATTAGGGATGTGCAGAAAAGGGAGGCAGTGCCTCACCTGCCATACAATTTTTACTCCAGAGTTTGCACCATATATATAATTAGAATAATACAAAGAAGATATGTATAATATTTTCTGTAAAATGTTTTTATGATTGTTATAGTCACAATTCTGGAGTATACCTAAGTGTGACAGGAGAGGCTCTGCCTCACCTCACTGGTGTACTGTGGCGTCCACATTCATCGTGTCTCATGGCACCGAGAGAAAACATTCAGCGGGAAATTGAGGCTGTGACTGCCAATATATTGATTAAAACCTTCCGTAATGTCCTCATATTTCTTAGACCAATGTATGTTTGTGTCACATTTCACTAAATGATGTCAATTTCTTTAAAAGTTATAAGGAAAACTTTTGAGGCCAATAGCAAGTGAGACCCTCTGTATCATTTATTTTCTAAGTAATTAACTGCAGATAAGTCAGTTTATATCTACAGCACAGACGACCAATGCGATGATAATGGTTGCCATCATTGCATACTTCTTTTCGAATCGATGTATGTTCTCCCGATCTTGCTGGTATTATACACCACACGGAGAACACCTGACCTGGCGGCTGTGCACATTTGCACATGTACAGAAAGCAGCTGTGCCGCCAGCGAATGTGCACTACTGTACTGATGGTCACGAACCATCAAAAAGGGATTAAGTGATGGGATTGTGTAAACACTTCTTCATCTATACCAGGGATGGGGAACATCAGGCCCAGGGCCATATAAGGCCCACGGAATACTTTGGTCTGGCCCTCTTAGCTTTTTTCTGCTAGCCTCATCTGATTAGCAGTGTGCCTAGAATGGCCCCCTGCAGCCAGAATCTGTGCAGCAGTACCGCCTGGAACATCCTTAGGACGCTTCAGACAGTCACACCGCTGCCCTTACAGCTTTCACGGAGCATCCTCAAGATGCTCCAGGAATTTCTGTAATCACTGGCGATTGGGGCCCCGCCTCATGTGACATCACTGGAGGGGGTGTGGCCTGCCACCGAGCCCGCAATTTTTTTTATATTATATTTACAAATGGCCCTCGGCAGAAAAAAGGTTCCCCACCCCTGATCTATACGATTCTTCCCTTCCGTTGTCCATCTATACGGCAAACCCTTGTCCTGCACTAATGAGCTTGTTTATGGGGGTGAGAGTGTGTCACACACGCTCTGTGAGAAAATCCTGTCTCTTGAGATATATTATACTTTATATAAAGAAAACTGTAACCATCAACAGCGACATTTCTGCGTATGCAATTTGTATACACTGCAAAAATAGCAAAAGTCTCCGGGAAAATGGTGGCTACACTGTACAGGAGCGCCCAACCCGTACTGCAGTGTGCACCACTAGTGTCTGCGCTGTGGCCGCTCTGTATGTGACGTCATGACGTTGGTTCCATGCCTCGCTTCTATAGTGCGTTCTGCTTTACTGCCGCCTCCGCCCGTCCTTCTGTCACCATAGCGACCGGCGCAGCCGCCAGCCGGACCGAGAGCATCGCAGGAGGTCTGTCTCCCCCGGCCCTGGGCACTGGGCAGGGGATGGGGGGGCAGCGCGCTACCATTATAATAAGTGACGTCACGTGTGTCATTGCGGCAGAGCAGATCTATGCAGGGTCCGGTCACTTTGTTACCTCAATGTCTGATTCCTCCTAGTTATTCAATGTGGATTACGCGGTGTGACGTGGGCACTGTGGTCTGCACGCTGGGCACACCTTGCAATGTGGAGCCACGTAGTGTGGCTTGCAATATGGTGGTGCATGATGTGCAATGTGGTGTGGGGTGACGTGCCAGGCGGTGCTGCACGGGGTCACGTGCGCAGTGTGGGGATGCGCGGTGTCACGTGCGCAGTGTGGGGATGCGCGGTGTCACGTGCGCAGTGTGGGGATGCGCGGTGTCACGTGCGCAGTGCGGGGATGTGTGCTGTCACGTGCGCAGAGCGGGGATGTGCGGTGTCTCGTGCGCAGATTGGGGAAGTGCAGTGTCACGTGCGCAGTGTGGGGATGTGCGGTGTCACGTGCGCATTGGGCTGTGCGGTGTCACGTGCGCAGTGTGGGGATGTGCGGTGTCACGTGCGCAGTGTGGGGATGTGCGGTGTCACGTGCGCATTGTGGGGCTGTGCGGTGTCATGTGTGCAGTGTGGGGATGTGCGGTGTCACGTGCGCAGTGTGGGGCTGTGCGCTGTCACGTGCGCAGTGTGGGGATGCGCGGTGTCACGTGCGCAGTGTGGGGATGTGCGGTGTCACGTGCGCATTGTGGGGATGTGCGCTGTCACGTGCGCAGTGTGGGGATGCGCGGTGTCACGTGCGCAGTGTGGGGATGCGCGGTGTCACGTGCGCAGTGTGGGGATGCGCGGTGTCACGTGCGCAGTGTGGGGATGTGCGCTGTCACGTGCGCAGTGTGGGGATGTCCGCTGTCACGTGCGCAGTGCGGGGATGTGCGCTGTCACGTGCGCATTGTGGGGATGTGCGCTGTCCCTGTAAGGAATCCTCCATTAGACTGTGATCGACATGCAGCGAACGAAAAACATATACAGATGTAAATCCCAGTGCGCTTGTTATTTGTACAGGTATATACACGGTCGAGTCACATTATTATGACCACCTGCTCCAGTTGACGTTGGCAGTGCGTAGCCCATGAAGTACGTCACGTGCCGTGCGTTGGCTTGGTGGGTATATAAGGAGTGCGATAGGCCGTCTGCACACATATCACTCGTCGTGAGTAAAAGGTTTGATTTATCCGAGTTGCAAAAAGGATGATTACTGGCTTCTGGGCCATGGGTGGCCGTATTTCTGAGACAGCGCAGATTGTGAACTGTTCACGTGCTGCTGTATCGTGACTGGACAAATGGCACCATTGCAAATTACCGACATGGAAACTGCAGAGCACCACGTGCCATTGTTGTGAGAGGTGAACGTCGGCTATGAAGGTTTGTGAGGGCCGACCGACATGCTACAGTGGAGCATCTCACCGTCAAATGAACCTGGGGCCACCAGACGTGTCTAAAACAACAATTCAGTGATCCCTGCTGCGTATGGGGCTCCAAAGTAAACGGATGGTCACTGCACCTATGCTAATGAAGGTGCATCGGCAGAAAAGGCTACATTTTCACGCCTGTATTGGAATTGGACCGCCGCTGATTGGCGAAGGGGTGCTGTCTCTGATGAGTCACGTTTTCTGGTTCATCGAATGGATGGACGTTGTCGTGTCAGGCGAGAAATATCGGGGAACAAACACCCTGTAACCATTGGTGGAAGAACACAAGCTGGTGGTGGCAGCGTTATGGTCTGGGGAATGTGTTCATGGCATTCTCTGGGCCCACTCATCCAACTGGAAGGCACCCTCAACCGATTTGGTTATGAATCCATCCTTGCAGAGCACGTACACCTATACTTGCTCATTGTCTTCCCTGAGGCGGATGGGATCTTCCAGCAAGACAATGCGACATGTCATACGGCTAGAAATTTCCGACAGTGGTTGCATGATCAAGATTTCCAAGTACTTTCCTGGCCCCCTAATTCCCCAGCCTTGAACCCAATTGAGCATCTGTGGGACCACCTTGATCGTTGTGTTCTCTCTATGAATACTGCACCACGCACCCTCCAGCAGCTGTGGGATGCATTGCAGTCAGCATGGCTCCAGATACCTGTGCCAACCTACCAGCACCTTACTGTGTCAGCATGGCTCCAGATACCTGTGCCAACCTACCAGCACCTTACTGAGTCAGCATGGCTCCAGATACCTGTGCCAACCTACCAGCACCTTACTGAGTCAGCATGGCTCCAGATACCTGTGCCAACCTACCAGCACCTTACTGAGTCAGCATGGCTCCAGATACCTGTGCCAACCTACCAGCACCTTACTGAGTCAGCATGGCTCCAGATACCTGTGCCAACCTACTAGCACCTTACTGAGTCAGCATGGCTCCAGATACCTGTGCCAACCTACCAGCACATTACTGAGTCAGCATGGCTCCAGATACCTGTGCCAACCTACCAGCACCTTACTGAGTCACTCCCAGCCCATCTAGCTGCTGTCCGTGCTGCATGGGGCGGTTACTCTGGCTATTAGCTGCTGGTCATAATTATGTGACTCGACTGTGTATAAACTGAATGTTCTTACTATACAAAGTGCAACAAATCACACGAGAGATACACCAATGTCAATGAGCCCTAAACACGGCGATTTTTCTGGAAATATAGGTTCAGGAACTTTGGGTGGAGCTACAGAAAAAACGTGTGTATAAAAATAAAAGAAAATATATATTTTTTGAGTATTTAGAAAAGACACTGAAAGGGGACTTTAAAATAAAACTTATGGAAAATATATTTTAGCTCAGTAGTTAATAAGAGGTTCAGGAACTGAGGGGCTGATTCAGACCCAGTCGCAAAGCTGCGTTCGCAGGCAGCCGCCAGAAGCCAAAGTATGCAAATCCCGCTATCGCTAGCAAGAGATTAGTACGCCCGCTATGTATTGCTGTGCAATCGCGGTATGAAATTAGACGCCCACCGGCCTGACACAAGACGCCCACTTTCCACGTCATCTCCAAGAAGTGTATTAAACATTTGGTACCATCGAGTATCATCTGACCCATACGGAGCACTTCTGGCTGACCATACCCTACTGCAAGCCCTGCGACTGCTGCTCTGTGTAACTCAGCCATGTGACGTGTGCGCTGACACTGCGTCTTAATTATGCACGCCCCTGAAATGGCGTTCAGATGCACAGACACGCCTGTGTTCGCACCACCACAACCCCGTTACCATCAACCACCCCCTGTCACCACCCACTAACGCCTCGTCCTGTCACTCATGCTTGCGGAGCATCTATGTACTGGCTGCAAACATTTCCCGATCGCAGTGACTGGTTCGCGCACGCGCACTGCGTCTTGTACACATGGGCAGATTGCAAACATCGGCAGACTGCATACGAACGGGTCTAAATCGGGCCCTGAGTTCCAGCTGAAAAATAGCGCTGCCGAAACACGTGATAAACTTTCATTTTCTAAGGAACGATTTAATACAAAGAAAAAACCTGAGTAACATACTGTACATTTATTTAAGTTTAGCATTTAGGGTACATTTATTAAGACCAGTTTAGCCTCAGGCCCACCCTATCCCGCTACATATCAGATGTCTTACCATAGGGCTGGGTTTACTATTATCATTCATTTATAAAGCACCAACATATTAATGGGTCTGGTACGTTGATGGGATTGTAATATAGAGAAATGCTATACAGTGGCCTGAACAGAAGGTAAAGGCAGCCCTGTCTCAATGACTTTACAATCTAGTGGTTATGGGTAATAATTGTTAGATAAGGAAGCGGAATAACAATTGTAGATACCAGCAATATCTCTGCATATGTAGTAAGTGTTCTTAGCCCTAATGTGCTCAGTACTTTATTAATTGCGTTAATTACTACGTGTGGCCTCTTTCTTTCAGTTCAGAGGTCAGATGTCCCAGGACGTTACGGTCACTGTACGTCTGGTTAGATCATTCCAGCACCGTAACTTCCGCCCGGTTGTCTATCATGACGTCACACTGGATCAGACTGTGCAGGAATTTTTAGAACATATTAAGAAAGGTAAAGTGAAATCTCCTATTACAGGGGTTCTCCACTCCAGTCCTCAAGTACCCCAACAGGTCATGTTTTATGGATTTCTTTAATTAGACACAGGTCAGTTAATACATTATGCTAGGTCAGTAATTTATCTCACCTATTTCCACAGAGAGATATCCTGAAAACATAACCTGTTGGGGGTACTTGAGGATTGGACCAATGTACCTAGTGGACAGGTTACTCTGTAGTATGTACAGAATAATATTTATAATGCTACAGTCCCTGTCCCCATAGTAATTATGTGTATAGTGCTACAGTACCTATCCTCATAGTAATATGTATAGTGCTACAGTACCTATCCTCATAGTAATATGTATAGTGCTACAGTACCTGTCCTCGTAGTTATATGTATAGTGCTACAGTACCTATCCTCATAGTAATATGTATAGTGCTACAGTACCTGTCCCCATAGTAATATGTATAGTGCTACAGTACCTGTCCTCATAGCAATGTGTATAGTGCTACAGTATTTGTCCTCATAGTAATATGTATAGTGCTACAGTACCTGTCCTCATAGCAATGTGTATAGTGCTACAGTACCTGTCCTTGTAGTAATATGTATAGTGCTACAGTATTTGTCCTAGTAGTAATATGTATAGTGCTACAGTACCTGTCCTCATAGTAATATGTATAGTGCTACAGTATTTGTCCTAGTAGTAATATGTATAGTGCTACAGTACCTGTCCCCATAGTAATATGTATAGTGCTACAGTACCTATCCTCATAGTAATATGTATAGTGCTACAGTACCTGTCCCCATAGTAATAATATGTATAGTGCTACAGTACCTATCCTCATAGTAATATGTATAGTGCTACAGTACCTGTCCCATAGTAATATATATATAGTGCTTGTTCCCGTACAGTACCACTATACACATTATTACTACTGGGACAGGTACTGTAGCACTATACATATTATTACTGCTGGGACAGGTACTGTAGCACTATACACTATTATTACTGCTGGGACAGGTACTGTAGCACTATACACATTATTATTACTGCTGGGACAGGTACTGTAGCACTATACATATTATTACTGCTGGGACAGGTACTGTAGCACTATACATATTATTACTGCTGGGACAGGTACTGTAGCACTATACATATTATTACTGCTGGGACAGGTACTGTAGCACTATACACATTATTACGGGGACAGATACTGTAGCACTATACACATTATTATTACTGCTTGGACAGGTACTGTAGCACTATACACATTATTACGGGGACAGATACTGTAGCACTATACACATTATTATTACTGCTGGGACAGGTACTGTAGCACTATACACATTATTACTGTGACAGGTACTGTAGCACTATACACATTATTATTACTGCTGGGACAGGTACTGTAGCACTATACACATTATTATTACTGCTGGGACAGGTACTGTAGCACTATACATATTATTACTGCTGGGACAGGTACTGTAGCACTATACACATTATTACGGGGACAGATACTGTAGCACTATACACATTATTATTACTGCTTGGACAGGTACTGTAGCACTATACACATTATTACGGGGACAGATACTGTAGCACTATACACATTATTATTACTGCTGGGACAGGTACTGTAGCACTATACATATTATTACTACTGGGACAGGTACTGTAGCACTATACACATTATTATTACTGCTTGGACAGGTACTGTAGCAGTATACACATTATTACTGGGACAGGTACTGTAGCACTATACACATTATTATTACTGCTGGGACAGGTACTGTAGCACTATACACATTATTACTGGGACAGGTACTGTAGCGCTATACACATTATTATTTCTGGGACAGGTACTGTAGCACTATACACATTATTACTACTGGGACAAGTACTGTAGCAGTATACACATTATTACTACTGGGACAGGTACTGTAGCAGTATACACATTATTACTACTGGGGCAGGTACTGTAGCACTATACACATTATTACTACTGGGACAGGTACTGTAGCACTATCACATTATTACTACTGGGACAGGTACTGTAGCACTATACACATTATTACTGTGACAGGTACTGTAGCACTATACACATTATTATTACTGCTGGGACAGGTACTGTAGCACTATACACATTATTACGGGGACAGATACTGTAGCACTATACACATTATTACTGGGACAGGTACTGTAGCGCTATACACATTATTATTACTGCTTGGACAGGTACTGTAGCACTATACACATTATTACTGGGACAGGTACTGTAGCGCTATACACATTATTATTTCTGGGACAGGTACTGTAGCACTATACACATTATTACTACTGGGACAAGTACTGTAGCAGTATACACATTATTACTACTGGGACAGGTACTGTAGCAGTATACACATTATTACTACTGGGGCAGGTACTGTAGCACTATACACATTACTACTGGGGCAGGTACTGTAGCACTATACACATTATTACTGCTGGGACAGGTACTGTAGCACTATACACATTATTACAGGGACAGGTACTGTAGCACTATACACATTATTACTACTGGGACAGGTACTGTAGCACTATACACATTATTACTAATGGACAGGTACTGTAGCACTATACACATTATTACTGGGACAGGTACTGTAGCACTATACACATTATTACTACTGGGGCAGGTACTGTAGCACTATACACATTATTACTAAGGGACAGGCACTGTAGCACTATACATATTATTATTACTGCTGGGACAGGTACTGTAGCACTATACACATTATTACTACGGGGACAGGTACTGTAGCACTATACACATTATTACTACGGGGACAGGTACTGTAGCTCTATACACATTATTACTACGGGGACAGGTACTGTAGCACTATACACATTATTACTACGGGGACAGGTACTGTAGCACTATACACATTATTACTACGGGGACAGGTACTGTAGCACTATACACATTATTATTACTGCTGGGACAGGTACTGTAGCACTATACACATTATTACTACTGGGGCAGGTACTGTAGCACTATACACATTATTACTACTGGGACAGGTACTGTAGCACTATACATATTATTACTACTGGGGCAGGTAGTGTAGCACTATACACATTATTACTACTGAGGCAGGTACTGTAGCACTATACACATTATTACTACTGGGACAGGTACTGTAGCTCTATACACATTATTACTACTGAGGCAGGTACTGTAGCACTATACACATTATTACTAAGGGACAGGTACTGTAGCACTATACACATTATTATTACTGGGAGAGGTACTGTAGCACTATACACATTATTACTACTGGGGCAGGTACTGTAGCACTATACACATTATTACTACTGGGACAGGTACTGTAGCACTATACACATTATTATTACTGCTGGGACAGGTACTGTAGCACTATACACATTATTACTACGGGGACAGGTACTGTAGCTCTATACACATTATTACTACGGGGACAGGTACTGTAGCACTATACACATTATTATTACTGCTGGGACAGGTACTGTAGCACTATACATATTATTACTGCTGGGACAGGTACTGTAGCACTATACATATTATTACTGCTGGGACAGGTACTGTAGCACTATACACATTATTACGGGGACAGATACTGTAGCACTATACACATTATTATTACTGCTTGGACAGGTACTGTAGCACTATACACATTATTACGGGGACAGATACTGTAGCACTATACACATTATTATTACTGCTGGGACAGGTACTGTAGCACTATACACATTATTACTGTGACAGGTACTGTAGCACTATACACATTATTATTACTGCTGGGACAGGTACTGTAGCACTATACACATTATTATTACTGCTGGGACAGGTACTGTAGCACTATACATATTATTACTGCTGGGACAGGTACTGTAGCACTATACATATTATTACTGCTGGGACAGGTACTGTAGCACTATACACATTATTATTACTGCTTGGACAGGTACTGTAGCACTATACACATTATTACGGGGACAGATACTGTAGCACTATACACATTATTATTACTGCTGGGACAGGTACTGTAGCACTATACATATTATTACTACTGGGACAGGTACTGTAGCACTATACACATTATTATTACTGCTTGGACAGGTACTGTAGCAGTATACACATTATTACTGGGACAGGTACTGTAGCACTATACACATTATTATTACTGCTGGGACAGGTACTGTAGCACTATACACATTATTACTGGGACAGGTACTGTAGCGCTATACACATTATTATTTCTGGGACAGGTACTGTAGCACTATACACATTATTACTACTGGGACAAGTACTGTAGCAGTATACACATTATTACTACTGGGACAGGTACTGTAGCAGTATACACATTATTACTACTGGGGCAGGTACTGTAGCACTATACACATTATTACTACTGGGACAGGTACTGTAGCACTATCACATTATTACTACTGGGACAGGTACTGTAGCACTATACACATTATTACTGTGACAGGTACTGTAGCACTATACACATTATTATTACTGCTGGGACAGGTACTGTAGCACTATACACATTATTACGGGGACAGATACTGTAGCACTATACACATTATTACTGGGACAGGTACTGTAGCGCTATACACATTATTATTACTGCTTGGACAGGTACTGTAGCACTATACACATTATTACTGGGACAGGTACTGTAGCGCTATACACATTATTATTTCTGGGACAGGTACTGTAGCACTATACACATTATTACTACTGGGACAAGTACTGTAGCAGTATACACATTATTACTACTGGGACAGGTACTGTAGCAGTATACACATTATTACTACTGGGGCAGGTACTGTAGCACTATACACATTACTACTGGGGCAGGTACTGTAGCACTATACACATTATTACTGCTGGGACAGGTACTGTAGCACTATACACATTATTACAGGGACAGGTACTGTAGCACTATACACATTATTACTACTGGGACAGGTACTGTAGCACTATACACATTATTACTAATGGACAGGTACTGTAGCACTATACACATTATTACTGGGACAGGTACTGTAGCACTATACACATTATTACTACTGGGGCAGGTACTGTAGCACTATACACATTATTACTAAGGGACAGGCACTGTAGCACTATACATATTATTATTACTGCTGGGACAGGTACTGTAGCACTATACACATTATTACTACGGGGACAGGTACTGTAGCACTATACACATTATTACTACGGGGACAGGTACTGTAGCTCTATACACATTATTACTACGGGGACAGGTACTGTAGCACTATACACATTATTACTACGGGGACAGGTACTGTAGCACTATACACATTATTACTACGGGGACAGGTACTGTAGCACTATACACATTATTATTACTGCTGGGACAGGTACTGTAGCACTATACACATTATTACTACTGGGGCAGGTACTGTAGCACTATACACATTATTACTACTGGGACAGGTACTGTAGCACTATACATATTATTACTACTGGGGCAGGTAGTGTAGCACTATACACATTATTACTACTGAGGCAGGTACTGTAGCACTATACACATTATTACTACTGGGACAGGTACTGTAGCTCTATACACATTATTACTACTGAGGCAGGTACTGTAGCACTATACACATTATTACTAAGGGACAGGTACTGTAGCACTATACACATTATTATTACTGGGAGAGGTACTGTAGCACTATACACATTATTACTACTGGGGCAGGTACTGTAGCACTATACACATTATTACTACTGGGACAGGTACTGTAGCACTATACACATTATTATTACTACTGGGACAGGTACTGTAGCACTATACACATTATTATTACTGCTGGGACAGGTACTGTAGCACTATACACATTATTACTACGGGGACAGGTACTGTAGCTCTATACACATTATTACTACGGGGACAGGTACTGTAGCACTATACACATTATTACTACGGGGACAGGTACTGTAGCACTATACACATTATTACTACGGGGACAGGTACTGTAGCACTATACACATTATTATTACTGCTGGGACAGGTACTGTAGCACTATACACATTATTACTACTGGGGCAGGTACTGTAGCACTATACACATTATTACTACTGGGGCAGGTACTGTAGCACTATACATATTATTACTACTGGGGCAGGTAGTGTAGCACTATACACATTATTACTACTGAGGCAGGTACTGTAGCACTATACACATTATTACTACTGGGACAGGTACTGTAGCTCTACACATTATTACTACTGAGGCAGGTACTGTAGCACTATACACATTATTACTACTGGGACAGGTACTGTAGCACTATACACATTTTTACTACTGGGACAGGTACTGTAGCACTATACACATTATTACTAAGGGACAGGTACTGTAGCACTATACACATTATTATTACTGGGAGAGGTACTGTAGCACTATACACATTATTACTACTGGGGCAGGTACTGTAGCACTATACACATTATTACTACTGGGACAGGTACTGTAGCACTATACACATTATTATTACTGCTGGGACAGGTACTGTAGCACTATACACATTATTATTACTGCTGGGACAGGTACTGTAGCACTATACACATTATTATTACTGCTGGGACAGGTACTGTAGCACTATACACATTATTATTACTGCTGGGACAGGTACTGTAGCATTATACACATTATTATTACTGCTGGGACAGGTACTGTAGCACTATACACATTATTAATACTGCTGGGACAGGTACAGTAGCACTATACACATTATCATTACTGGGACAGGTACTGTAGCACTATACACATTATTACTACTGGGACAGGTACTGTAGCACTATACATATTATTACTACTGGGACAGGTACTGTAGCACTATACACATTATTAATACTGCTGGGACAGGTACTGTAGCACTATACATATTATTACTACTGGGACAGGTACTGTAGCACTATACACATTATTATTACTGCTGGGACAGGTACTGTAGCACTATACATATTATTACTACTGGGACAGGTACTGTAGCACTATACACATTATTACTGATGGGACAGGTACTGTAGCACTATACACATTATTATTACTGATGGGACAGGTACTGTAGCACTATACACATTATTATTACTGCTGGGACAGGTACTGTAGCATTATACACATTATTATTACTGCTGGGACAGGTACTGTAGCACTATACACATTATTAATACTGCTGGGACAGGTACTGTAGCATTATACACATTATTATTACTGCTGGGACAGGTACTGTAGCACTATACATATTATTACTACTGGGACAGGTACTGTAGCACTATACACATTATTACTGATGGGACAGGTACTGTAGCACTATACACATTATTACTGCTGGGACAGGTACTGTAGCACTATACACATTATTATTACTGCTGGGACAGGTACTGTAGCATTATACACATTATTATTACTGCTGGGACAGGTACTGTAGCACTATACACATTATTAATACTGCTGGGACAGGTACAGTAGCACTATACACATTATTACTGGGACAGGTACTGTAGCACTATACACATTATTACTACTGGGACAGGTACTGTAGCACTATACATATTATTACTACTGGGACAGGTACTGTAGCACTATACACATTATTAATACTGCTGGGACAGGTACAGTAGCACTATACACATTATTATTACTGGGACAGGTACTGTAGCACTATACACATTATTACTACTGGGACAGGTACTGTAGCACTATACATATTAATACTACTGGGACAGGTACTGTAGCACTATACACATTATTAATACTGCTGGGACAGGTACTGTAGCACTATACATATTATTACTACTGGGACAGGTACTGTAGCACTATACATATTATTATTATTACTGCTGGGACAGGTACTGTAGCACTATACACATTATTATTACTGCTGGCACAGGTACTGTAGCACTATACATATTATTACTACTGGGACAGGTACTGTAGCACTATACACATTATTATTACTACTGGGACAGGTACTGTAGCACTATACACATTATTACGGGGACAGGTTCTGTAGCACTATACACATTATTATTACTACTGGGACAGGTACTGTAGCACTATACACATTATTACGGGGACAGGTACTGTAGCACTATACACATTATTACGGGGACAGGTACTGTAGCACTATACACATTATTACTACTGGGACAGGTACTGTAGTACTATGCACATTATTATATAGGTAAATTATGCTGCTGATATTACACAGTGTTTCAGTAATAATCAGAGTTTCCTGCATTTAATGTAAACCCACTGACTTGTTCATTGCAGACATCTCTGTACGGGACGGATTGCCGCCTCCATTTAAGAAGCACTCGTATGGTGAGTTCTGTGCTATACACATGGTAAATGTATGTGCTGGTTACAGTGATGTCCTGTATAGAGGCAGGATCTCAGGGTGTCAGCGTCATCCGGCCACTGACAGAGCTACGGTAACTTAATGCTAGGTGCCATTAACATTATTTCATATATCTTTATATAGATTATTGTTTTCTGCAGATACCATGAAGATCATTCATCAGGCACATGGATCAAAGGTATTTACAATATTATGTATCACTTGGTGAATGTATCTGCCCGTAATGTGTTCTCTGTATTGTTCTGGGCCCATTTCTTGATTACCGTTAGGAGCAGGGGCGGGCGGATTGCCGTTAGGAGCAGGGGCGGGCGGATTGCCGTTAGGAGCAGGGGCGGGCGGATTGCCGTTAGGAGCAGGGGCGGACGGATTGCCATTAGGAGCAGGGGCGGGCGGATTGCCGTTAGGAGCAGGGGCGGGCGGATTGCCGTTAGGAGCAGGGGCGGGCGGATTGCCGTTAGGAGCAGGGGCGGGCGGATTGCCGTTAGGAGCAGGGGCGGGCGGATTGCGGTTAGGAGCAGGGGCGGGCGGATTGCGGTTACTATCAGGGGCGGCCGGATTGCGGTTACTATCAGGGGCGGCCGGATTGCCGTTAGGAGCAGGGGCGGGCGGATTGCCGTTAGGAGCAGGGGCGGGCGGATTGCCGTTAGGAGCAGGGGCAGGCGGATTGCCGTTAGGAGCAGGGGCGGCCGGATTGGTGCCTTGTGTGGAGTTGCTCTTTTGCAAACCAACATGTTTTGGGTTTGGGGAACAGCAGTAAATTATTGCAGATAGTGGATGTTTTTTTTTAATGAACCCATTGGCTGCCCTTACCCCTAGCAGTCCCCGTCATCCGGTACCATAGAACTGGCTTCTCATAGACATAAAAGTAATGGCTACATGTAGTGATTCCAGATTCACATCCTGAACTCTTATGAACATCACAGTAGTTTCCCCTGATAATGACCTGGTAGGGTTCATGCAGATCTCATTCCTTATTCCAGACCAATGAACTGGTGGTTGGTTTGGAGGACGACAATAGGCTGATCTTACGGAGCGAGCAGACCTTGCGGGAGGCCGGCGTTGGTAAGATGTCATCACTAATTCTATTATGTAGCATTGAGTATTTATAGTGACCTTTCTAAATGCGATTCCCACCTCTGCAACTGTCTATGTAAGCTCAGGACACTGTATTACTGGTGTATCCTATGGTTACTAGGAGAACTATGGTGGATGAACGGCTATCTCCCATCACTTCCTGACCGTATGGGCTCAGTACTGCTCCCTATCTGCAAGGAGAAAGGAAAGCCAATTATCCTGATGATATATTTGGGATCCTGATTCCCAGCTCTCACTTTTCTCGATCCATTCCTCATCATGGGGGGAGATGTATCAAACCTTTAAGAGAGAAAAAATGGCAACTAAACAGGTCCGAGCTATCATTTATCTAGCCCAGGCTGTAAAATGACAGGAGCTGAGTGGTTGCTATGGGCAATTTCTCCACTTCATCGCTCTTGAACGTTTGATACATTCCCCCCCCCCTAATTGTAAAAGAATGGTGACACGAAGACCCTTCTTAGTAACAGGCAGTTAGGTGTACAGAAGAAGTGTGTAGTGTTGGTGTAAGTTAGTAAGTAGGCGTACAGAGTAAAAGTTCTGTGTTGGGAAACTTGGCTGCCTCCGATCGTATTTTCCCAAATCTCAGAAGCTACTGTAACTGGAAACGCTTCCATTGTAAATCGGTATCAATCCATGTTAGAAGCCATGGGCCCATTATGCTGAAGCGGCCAATATGGACCATAACACACTGAGGCATGATTGGGCTGGTATATCATCCGTGGACTGACTGCAGCTGACATGAGATTATAATGCCTGTTATTCTATAGACGGCTTCTGAGAAGTGAATGTAGTTTGGATAGATGGCCAGGAGAGGTCACCCGGAGTCTTCCGGAAGAGGGGACCGGGCCGGGACCTTGGCGTGTTGCGTGTGAGCAGCTGGCATCAGCACGGAGGAGGAAGAGAATAGCATGAATTTGTCTGCAGGGAGATAATAGTCGGACACAATCGTCTCCATTCTGTCCTACGCTTGTGCTGCAGGCGGCTATCTTTCTATTAACAGGCTGAAACCTGACATGACGATAGTCTGCAGTGACAGGGAAGATGTATCATTATTTGCCATTCTAATCACTCGTCCTGGGTGGAACTGTAAAACTTTTCTGTTTTTGTGCTGTCATTGTTCTGTTTTCCCCCCCAGTATCCGAATGTCCTTGCCTGGCCCGATCTGTTCTCCATTCTAGCTGGGGACGGCCAGGTGCGAAGGGTTAAGGCTCCAGTCGTCCTATGTGCGCGGTGTCCCCATGTGACTAGTTCTGCCCAGAATGAATAAATCTGCTGACCCCGGTTTAAGGGGCAACTCCTTGACCTGTCGGGGTGACAGCGTGGGGACTGCTCAGAAGCCTCTGTGCGTTTTGCAGCTGAGCTCCGTCCCATGTGGGTAATTAGAGGTGTTTGAAGGTACTGCAGGAGCAGCCAATTTGTATTCTACTTTGCATATTTCTCAAGCTGTATGAATTAATCATCAGGCAAGATGAGTCCTGACAAACGAAGAATGTAAAGTGTAAAATAATTCCACTGATCAGCCAAATACTTAATGAATGTATCTGCCTTCAAGTCTGTGTCCGTAAATGGGATTATCACCGCCATAGATGGGAATAGCGCGGCCATAGGCAGGAGTATTGCAGGCTGGCTTGGCTCTGTAGGTAGAAATATCGCAGCCTGGCTCGGTGCCGTAGGCAGGAATATCGCAGCCCGGCCCCGTAGGCGGAATATCGCAGCCCTGCCCCGTAGGCGGAATATCGCAGCCTGGCTTGGTGCCGTAGGCAGGAATATCACACCCGGCCACGTAGGCGGAATATCGCAGCCTGGCTTGGTGCCATAGGCAGGAATATCACAGCCCGGCCTTGCACTGAAGGCAACAATGTTGCAGCCCGGCCCCGTAGGCGGAATATCGCAGCCTGGCTCGGTGCCGTAGGCAGGAATATCGCAGCCTGGCTTCGTCCCGTAGGCAGGTATATCGCAGCCCGGTCCTGTAGGCAGGAATATTGCAGCCTGGCTTTGTGCTGTAGGCAGGAATATCTCACCCTGGCTCTGTGCTGTAGGCAGAAATATCTCACCCTGGCTCTGTGCCGTAGGCAGGAATATCGCAGCCTGGCTCTGTGCCGTAGGCAGAAATATCTCACCCTGGCTCTATGCCGTAGGCAGGAATATCGCACCCTGGCTCTGTGCCGTAGGCAGGAATATCGCACCCTGGCTCTGTGCCGTAGGCAGGAATATCTCACCCTGGCTCTGTGCCGTAGGCAGAAATATCTCACCCTGGCTCTGTGCCGTAGGCAGGAATATCTCACCCTGGCTCTGTGCCGTAGGCAGAAATATCTCACCCTGGCTCTATGCCGTAGGCAGGAATATCTCACCCTGGCTCTGTGCCGTAGGCAGAAATATCTCACCCTGGCTCTATGCCGTAGGCAGGAATATCTCACCCTGGCTCTGTGCTGTAGGCAGGAATATCTCACCCTGGCTCTGTGCTGTAGGCAGGAATATCTCACCCTGGCTCTGTGCCGTAGGCAGGAATATCGCAGCCTGGCTCTGTGCCGTAGGCAGGAATATCGCAGCCTGGCTCTATGCCGTAGGCAGGAATATCTCACCCTGGCTCTGTGCTGTAGGCAGAAATATCTCACCCTGGCTCTGTGCTGTAGGCAGGAATATCGCAGCCTGGCTCTGTGCTGTAGGCAGGAATATCGCAGCCTGGCTCTGTGCTGTAGGCAGGAATATCGCAGCCTGGCTCTGTGCTGTAGGCAGAAATATCTCACCCTGGCTCGGTGCCGTAAGCAGGAATATCTCACCTGGCTCGGTGCCGTAAGCATGAATATCACAGCCCGGCCTTGCACTGAAGGCAACAATGTCGCAGCCCGGCTCTGTGCCGTAGGCAGGAATATCACAGCCAGGGACTGAGACTGAAAGTAAGGATGTCGCAGCCCGGCCCAGGGGCCGTAGGCAGGAATACCGCAGCCCACCACGGTAGGTAGAGAAATATCATTGTAGGCCTCTCGCAGACTGTTTGACTTACTATTAGTATTTCTGTGGAAACATTGGTTTATTTTGCTCAGATCATTTGAAGGGAAAGTGAGGAAAACAACTAAAGTTACCTAACTGAAATATATTCTTTGTCCCACAGCCCATGAAACCGAGCTGGCTCTATTCTGTGACGCTGACTATAGACAGTACAAGGAAAACCCTGTCTCCACTTGGTGACCACAATCCGGAGAGTGAGGTGGATTCTGGGAGTTTCCTTTGTCCCAACTTACAGAACTGTTCATCTGGGTGACTGTGATAAGACTGTATCAGCCATGGAAGCTGCACGTGGTCCTTGTGTAATAAACCCTCCCGTGCTGTCTCATCCTTTATGAGGTCACTGCGTCTCTGTCTGCTGGAGTCTGTATAAGTGATGTACAGCAGTGGTGGGTGACAGCGGACCACTGAGCGGAGTGGTCACAGAGGGAGCACAATGCAGTCACACACTATGTCAGTGGTGGGCAAGCTGTGGCCCCCGAGTCCTACAAAGATGACCTATGGCTGGGAGAGGCTGAAGAGCACCATGTGGTTGGATGGAAGGTGATCACATGATTCTCACATCCAATCATGAGGTGCCTGTTTCAGGCAGGAGTGTTCTAATAGTGGGCCGGATTCAGGGATGGACGCTAATGCGATCGCTGCTGCGAAAATATGCTAATCGTTCCAAAGCTTACCTGATCATAAGGTCGCCCACCGCTGCCTTCTCATATGCGTACGCCGTCGCTTACCTGCGTAAATATCCGTCACTTCGAGCAGCCATCTTGGCCTTGCGGCAGGTCTGACCAGCCACAAACACTGATAGGCAGAGGGCTCTCATGCTGCATATGTCCCGTAATATCTCATGCTGTAACCGTAATGGCCATTTATATACCCTAGTAATGCCCAGGAAACGGATGGCAAGAACAGTGACTGGTGATCACATAACACTCACATTTCAGTCAGCATAGTAGCAGTTCCCTGTAATAGTAATGACCAGAAATAAGTCATCAGTAATAGTAGGGGGGGGGGATCTGCACTCACATAGTAGCTTCTGTGGTGTCTCTGGTAGAGATGGTGCCCGGGTGACAGTAATCAGTAATAGGTGGGGGGGGGGGGGTGTCTGCACTCACATAGCAGCTTCTGTGGTGTCTCTGGTAGAGCTGGCGCCCAGGTGACAGTAATGAGGGGGGGATCTGCACTCACATAGCAGCTTCTGTGGGGTGTCTGGTAGAGCTGGTGTTCAGGTGACAGTAATCAGTAATAGGGGGGGGGGGTCTGCACTCACATAGCAGCTTCTGTGGTGTCTCTGGTAGAGATGGTGCCCAGGTGACAGTAATGAGGGGGGGTCTGCACTCACATAGCAGCTTCTGTGGTGTCTCTGGTAGAGATGGTGCCCAGGTGACAGTAATCAGTAATGAGGGGGGTCTGCACTCACATAGCTTCTGTGGTGTCTCTGGTAGAGATGGTGCCCAGGTGACAGTAATAGGGGGGGGGGGGTCTGCACACACATAGCAGCTTCTGTGGTGTCTCTGGTAGAGATGGTGCCCAGGTGACAGTAATCAGTAATAGGGGGGGGGGGGGGTCTGCACTCACATAGCAGCTTCTGTGGTGTCTCTGGTAGTGATGGTGCCCAGAGCGTTGGGTTGCTGGCCTTAATTGATCAGTCAGTGGCCAATGAGAATCATCTAGTCCTTGTTCAACATCATGTAAGACAGAAGGGAAATAGGTGGTGCTACAACCCATCCCATACCTACACAGCTGCCAAGGGGAGGGCTAAACAAGCTCGTGCTGCTCCCCAACACACAGACTGAGTGAGGTGCCATCACACAGTCTACAGTTAGGTCCATAAATATTGGGACATTGTCTGAATTTTCATATTTTGGCCTCTATTCACCACCACAATGGCTTTGAAATGAAACAAACAAGATGTGATTCACCTGCAGACTTTCAGATTTAATTTGAGGGTAATTACATCCAAATCAGGTGAACGGTGTAGGAATTACAACGGTTTCTATATGTGCCTCCCACTTTTTTTTTTTTTTTCATCATTACATTTTTATTGAATATAGTACAAAATTTTTATGGGGTACAGAAAGAGAAAAAAAAAAAAAAAGGGGGGGAACATACATAAAATAAAAGGATGTGGCAGTACACTTGAAGACATCAAACAAACAAGAAAAAAAAAAAAAAACAACAAAAGGAACCAATAAAGGAACCATAGCTGCCTGAACATGTACTTAGATGTGCTAGTCCCGCTCTGGAGTCTCATTTAGATCAAAAGGAGAGGGACCCTGAGGAACCGGAGAGGGTAGGGATAGGGGTGGCGGTCCTCCATTTGTGACATACAGATACCAAGGATACCATTTTACAGTAGGGGATGAAATAGTCATAGAGTGAGGAACCTCCCTCGTCTCCATTTCAAAGTGGGATTGTGTTTTAGTTATGACTTTGGCAAATGGGGGAGGGGAAGGGGATTTCCAACTCTGAGCGATAGTAGCTTTGGCAGAAATCAGAATATGGCCAAGAACATATCGGTCGGATTTGGGTACAGAGATTGGGTACCAGTGGAGAAGGGCGAGGGAAGGATCTGGGATTAAGGTGAGACCCAGGACATCTTTAATAAGATTGAACACTTCCTCCCAAAAGGGGCGTATTACAGGGCAATCCCAGAAGACATGAAAAATAGATCCTTCAGAATGACAGAGACGCCAACAGAACTTTGAGACTGTAGGCCAAATTTTATGCAATCTAGAGGGTGTCAAATATAATCTATTTAAAAGTTTTACATACATCTCAATATGGTTAGTGCATTTAGATATAGAGAAGGTAGAGAAATAGATAGTCTCCCATTGGGAGAAGGTAAAGGTACGTTGAAGATCTGCCTCCCACCGGAGCTGAGCAGGGGACTTAACCGTCGGGGCTATGGGGGAGAGTACGGAATACCAAAAAGATATTGCACCCCTAGAGGAGGGGTTATTAAATTTACTCAGAATTAGATGTGGTGGAGTCTGGAATACGGTAGGGCCGGTGTTCATCAGAGCATACCAATGTGTGAGTTGGAGATAGTAAAACCAGGCTGATGATCCCAATGGGTACTTAATGCACAAATCTGTGTATGATATTAAAGAGGACGGGGAAAGAAAGTCTGCGAAAGACACCATGCCCAAGGACATCCAGTAGGACAAATTGAGATTAGGCAAGATCCTGCTCAGCGCCCGAAGGGAAACATTTCTGGTAGGTAAGGCAAAATCGAAATGGGCCAAGAGACTGTTATCCCAAACTTTTAAAGTGTCCAATATTGTTTTAGGGAATAAAGGGGGTTGTGGTCGCAATCTATAAGGTATCCATAAAAGGTCAGGGAGGGGAAAGTGCCGCAGGAGTGCATGCTCCAGATCAACCCAGGGTTTAACTGCAGGAGGGAGAGACCAGTCACATATTTGAGAAAGAAGGGCCGCTTCATGATATCTAGTCAGGTCAGGGAGATTAAGGCCTCCCTGAGGTTTAGGACGAACCATGCGACTATAAGCCATTTTATGAGCTTTGCCTTTCCAGATATATGAAACCATCAAGCGGCGCATCTGTTGCAGTAGCCTCCCTGGGACATCATATGGAATAGCACGGAATAGGTACATCAGTTTTGGTAAGAGCATCATTTTGAACGCCGCTATACGGCCCAACCAGGAGATCTCGTGGCTCATCCAGGCAGTGGCTAGAGAGGACAATTGCAGCAAAAGGGGAGTATAATTTTCAGTAAAGACACCATCAATAGAGGAAGGTATATTAATTCCCAAATAGGATAGGGAAGACTTTTTCCAAATAAAAGGATAACGACTCTTTAATGATCGTAAATAAGAAGGTGAAATATTAATAGGTAAAGCTTCAGTTTTTGTAACATTCAATTTATAATAGGATGCTGCGCTGTAAGTGTCTAAAATGCCTTGGAGCGATGGCAGCGAAATCTCCAGGTCGGTGACAAACAACAAAACGTCATCTGCAAACAGACATAACTTATGGGAGGTATCATAAACAGAGAGCCCTGGGAACTCAGATGATTGTCGAATCTTTTGCGCAAGAGGTTCTATGGCCAACACGTATATTAGTGGAGAGAGTGGGCACCCCTGTCTTGTGCCGTTAGAGATTGAGAAGGGTGAGGAGAGAAATCCATTACTAAAGACACGAGCAGAGGGATCAGAGTAAAGGGCATTAATGGATCGGAGAATATCGCCCCGAAATCCATACCGATGTAAAACCTGACGCATATAGTCCCAGTGAAGCCGATCAAACGCCTTCTCAGCGTCAAGGGATAAAAGAAGGCATTGTCCCTTATTGAACGATACCCATTCCACTAAATCCAAAACCCTTCGGGTGTTATCAGGAGCCTGGCGCCCATGGACAAACCCAACTTGATCAGGATGTATCAGACGTGGGAGCAGTGGGTTTGCACGATTGGCGATTAATTTAGCAAAAATTTTCACATCCGTATTAAGGAGCGCGATGGGTCTATAATTTTTACTCTCAGAGGGGTCTTTACCAGGCTTCGGGATGGTGACTATTTGAGCTTCTACCATTTCGGGTGGGAAGGATCCAATATCGGAAGCTTCCGTAAATAAATTTAGCAAAATTGGGGAGAGGGCTTCAGTAAATACAGAGTAAAAGGAGTTTGAAAAGCCATCAGGACCAGGGGCTTTGCCCCTGGGTAGTTTCTGAATGACTTCCTGAATTTCCTTCAAGGACCAAGGGGCGTTCAGAGACTCCAGGTCGTCCGCATCCAGGGAGGGAAAAGATAGGTTATCTAAGAAAGAGGATATAACAGTAGCTGAAGGTTGGGGGATTGAGGGATCCTCACGTAGATTATATAATTTTGCATAATCGAAAATAAATTGGCAATGTCAAGAGGATTAAGGCATTTCGCTCCCGAGGGGGTTAATAAACATTTAATTCTATTGCGAGCTTGCTGGCCCCTCAGCTTCCGGGCTAGTAGGCGGGAGGCTTTATTACCGGCCGTATAGAACTTGTGTCGTAAACGTGAAAAAGCCGCCTGCATACGTGAGATAAAGAGCTTTTGGAGTTGCGTTCGCACTTCTTGGAGTTGTTTGCGCAATGCTCTAGTGGGATGATTTTGATTTTGGGACTCTAAGGACCGAAGGGACGTTTCCAGATTATTCTGTAATTCACGAGAGCGAGCCTTAAATTGAGCTCCTTTTTGAATGGAAGTACCACGGAGTACTGCTTTTAAGGCACACCAATGTGTGAAAACAGAAGTATCGGTAGGGGAATTAGTCTGAATATATAATTTAAGAGAATCTGTTAGGGCCTGCCGAGTCTCTGAGTCTTTTAATTGATACTCAGGAAGGCGCCAGGGACGCTTAGAGGAAATGTGTTGGCCTATACTCCAAATCCACAGGACAGGCGCGTGGTCAGACCAAGCAATAGGAGGATTTTAACCTTTTTAGTAGATTGTAAAGTTCGTTTATCCAGAAGGACTAAATCGATTTTGGAGTAACTATTGTGGACCGAAGAGTAAAAGGTATAATCCCTCTCATCAGGTAGATAAGTACGCCAAGCGTCATACAAATCATATTCCGCCAATAATTTCTTAAAGGCCAGCGATGGGCCCGTTACACGAGGGGAAGAGGAATGTCCCTGCGGCGAGGACCTGTCTAGTTTAGGATCGAGGACTAAATTAAAGTCGCCCAGCAAAATGAGAGCACCTTGTCTAACTTTAGATATTTCCTCAAAGGTGTCTCGTAAAAAGGGAACCTGTCGGGAATTGGGGGCATATAAAGATACTAAAGTAACTAAAGTCTCCTCAACTTTCCCAATGAGAATAAGAAACCTGCCATTCCCATCTTCCACTTTCCTATGTAATTCAAATGGAGTGTTAACATGGAACAGTATAGCAACTCCATTACGTTTGAGAGGGCTTTTAGCAGTATAACATACAGGGTATCTATGATCCTTAAATACGGGGGGGGCTGAGGATGAGAAGTGTGTCTCCTGGAGAGCTACAATATTAGCCTTATGATGATGAAAAGTAGAAAGAGCCAAGCGTCTCTTTTGTGGGGAATTAAGCCCCTTGACATTTAGCGAAAGAACCTTAACCATTGGGACATTGAAAACAGTGCATAATGTAAGCTCCTCCAAGTATACATGTCAGACAGCAGCAAAACAAAAAAGAAAAGTTACAGATGTACATAAAAAAAAAAAAGAAGGAGAAAAATAAAAAACAAAGGTAAAAAAGAAAAATAGAGAACCCAAAAGGCCCGGTATATCGGGCCACAGTAGTTGCCGTGAGAAAACAATACGGCAACATGGTTAACATGTGGGGCGGGTCGTGACAATACCCATCCCTGAGACCTATTATGAGACATAATATAAACATATAATGATATAACATATTTACCTACCCCTCTCCACCCTAACAACAGGGAGATAATCCCAATACATACTGTGATGGAAAAGAGGATAGGAGGAGGGGAAAGGGATTATTGTAGTCAAACAGTAAACCACTTATTGTAAACAAAACAATACACAGAAGTTGTAAATAAACAACAGACCTTTACACCAGTAAGTTCTTATGAAACGACATAACATGAAACGACTGCAAAACGAGTTCTGACGTTGGGAAAAAAGAAAAATGGAAGGGATTTCAGAAAAGGCAGCAAAAATCGGCTTCATCCCAATCGAGACCACTCCGATTGGATAGGGAGAGCTTGTGAAGGTGTAGGGATCGAGACCGGAATCTCCCATTCTGCTAGTAATTTAACGCCAGCTTCCGGGAAAGAGATTACAAATGTTGAGCCATCTTTTCGTACTAGGAGCTTCACCGGGAACCCCCATCTATACTGGATGTCGTTATCCCGAAGCGCCTTCGTAAGAGGTTGGAATGTCCTCCGTGTATTTATAGTATGAATCGAGAAATCAGGAAACAACTGTAGGTTATTAAGGACTTCCACATCTGTCGAATCACGTGCCGCCCTGAGTATCTCTTCTTTGATGTGAAAGAAGTGAAGTCGCAGGAGAACGTCTCTGGGAGAACCTGCTGGAGCTGAGCGGGGCTTAGGTAGGCGATGAATGCGGTCGATCAATAAGTCCCGAACTTCTACAGATGGCAATAGCTTCTGAAAGATATTTAAAGCAAAGGACTGGAGTTCTGAATTTGATACCGATTCCGGGACGCCTCTAATTTTAACGTTGTTCCTCCGGGATCTATCTTCTAAATCTGCCAATTTGTTTTTGACCGCCGTCAACTCCGTAAGGACCGAATTGTGAGAGGTTAGAAGGTCATTATGCGAGGAGACTAGTTCTTGCATCTTAGTCTCCAAGTTATTCGTGCGGTCTCCAATACCTGTCACTTCAGTAGTGAGTTGCTTAATAGACACTTGAAAGTCAGAGGTAAGGTCCGTGCGGAATGCCTGAAGCATTTGGTGAAGAGTGCGGACAGTAAGCGGAGCATAAGCAGAAATATCAAGGTTGACGTCAGGGACAGGAGAAGGAACAGCCTTAGTTGTCAGCGGAGATTTCCCAGTAGAGGAAGAATCGGTGGTTCTCTGTGCTACAAATTTAATAGGAGGCGCGAGAGTAGACAACTTGCCTCTTTTGTTGGGCATACTGGCGTCTTCGTATAGCAAATATGAGAAGATAGATGGTTACTGTTACTAACAGTGTAGTATTAGGTAAATATGGGCTGTGGAGGTCTCATAGGGATGAGAAAGTAAATCACTGAAAAAACATGACAGCAATGTATGCTATTATCCTGGTATGAGGAAGATATAGAGGAATGCAATGTTCATCCAATAGGGGGATTGTAGTATTGGAATGGATAGGGCATACAGAAAGTTGATAAGTGCAGAACCAGCAAGAAGCAAGTATGTTATGGGCATGTAGCCCTGATCCAAAATGGCGCCCTCGGCCTCCTCAGAGGCGTCTAATGGAGTCTGGTTATCAGCAGCCCTGGGAGAGGAGAGAACCGGCACAGCTGAGGAAAGCAAGGGCCAGGGGACGCACTCACCGCGACCAGGAGCGCCGGGCAGCGCCCGTTACAGCAGCGCCACGCGGGACCCCGCCGGAGCTCCAGGCCACGATCCGCGGCACCCGGATGGTAAGTAGATCCACTCAGAGGAATAAGGTCGGCCGGCAGGGGGACAGCGGCTAGTAGAAGGCGACCCGGCATCCACGGCAGCCGCAGGGCAGCTCCGTGTGGAGTTTCGTCAAGCCGCGCGGCACTCCACGATCCGCCGCGGGCAGATGACCCAAAATTTAGGCCGCGGCTTCTGGCGCGAGAAGGCCTCTGGTCTCCCGCCTCCGCACCAACGATTCCGGGAAGGCTAATTTCACTTCCCCTGCACCTAGCTCCACCACAGCCAGTATGTGGGGAAAAAAAAAAGTCCCTTTATATGCTGAGGAAGGGGTTTACAGGCTTCCTCGGACGGAGCTCCCGTACAGTGCTGCCACTCAGGTCTGCAGTCAGGCCACACCCCCCGTGCCTCCCACTTTTTAAGGGGCCAGAAGTAATGGGACTATCAACTCAAAAGCTATTTCATGGACAGGTGTGGGGTATTCCCTCGTTATTTCATTATCAATTAAGCAGGTAAAAGGTCTGGAGTTGATTCTAGGTGTGACATTTGCATTTGGAATCAGTTACTGTCGACTCTCAATATGAGATCCAAAGAGCTGTCACTATCAATGAAGCAAGCCATCATTAGGCTGAAAAATCAAAACAAACCCATTAGAGAGATAGCAAAAACATTAGGTGTGGCCAAATCAACTGTTTGGAACATTCTCAAAAAGAAAGAACGCACTGGAGAGCTCAGCAACACCAAAAGACCTGGAAGACCACGGAAAACAACTGTGGTGGATGACAGAAGAATTATTTCCCTGGTGAAGAAAAACCCCTTCACAACAGTTGGCCAAATCAAGAACACTCTCCAGGAGGTAGGTGTATATGTGTCAAAGTCAACAATCAAGAGAAGACTTCACAAGAGTGAATATAGAGGGTTCACCACAAGATGTAAACCATTGGTGGGCCACAAAAACAGGAAGACCAGATTAGAGTTTGCCAAACAACATCTAAAAAAGCAATTACAGTTCTGAAACATCCTATGGACAGATGAGACAAAGATCAACTTGCACCAGAGTGATGGGAAGAGAAGAGTATGGAGAAGGAAAGGAACTGCTCATCATCCAAAACATACCACCTCATCAGTGAAGCGTGGTGGTAGTGTCATGGCGTGGGCATGTATGGCTGCCAATGGAACTGGTTTCCTTGTATTTATTGATGATGTGACTGCTGACAAAAGCAGCAGAATGAATTCTGAAGTGTTTCGGGCAATATTATATACTCATATTCAGTCAAATGCTTCAGAACTCATTGGCCGGCGCTTCACAGTGCAGATGGACAATAACCTGAAGCATACTGCAAAAGCAACCAAAAAGTTTTTTAAGGCTAAAAAGTGGGATGTTATGCAATGGCCAAGTCAATCCCCTGACCTGAATCCGATTGAGCATGCATTTCACTTGATGAAGACAAAACTGAAGGGAAAATGCCCCAAGAACAAGCAGGAACTGAAGACATTTGCAGTAGAGGCCTGGCAGAGCATCACCAGGGATGAAACCCAGCGTCTGGTGATGTCTATGTGTTCCAGACTTCAGGCTGTAATTGCCTGCAAAGGATTTGCAACAAAGTATTAAAAAGTGAAAGTTAGATTTAGGATTGTTTAGTTTGTCCCATTACTTTTGGCCCCTTAAAAAGTGGGAGGCACATATAGAAACCATTGTAATTCCTACACCGTTCACCTGATTTGGATGTAATTACCCTCAAATTAAATCTGAAAGTCTGCAGTTAAAGCACATCTTGTTTGTTTCATTTCAAAGCCATTGTGGTGGTGAATAGAGGCCAAAATATGAAAATCCTGTCAATGTCCCAATATTTATGCACCTGACTGTATATAGCAGGTTTGTCCAGTGGTTCCCAAACCCAGTCCTTCTGGCACTCTAACAGCCTAAGTTTTAAGGATATCCATGGTTGAGCACACGTTAAATCAAATTGCTGAGGTACTAATTAAGTCACCTGTGCTCGCATGGATAGACTTAGAACCTAGACTATTATGGTGCCTTGAGTACCGAGTTTGGGAACCTCTGGGTTAAGTACCCAACACCCGGAGCAATATAGCAGGCGATACGATGGATTGGAACGATATCGCCGCTATATCGTTCCGTTTGTGGGTATGATATCGGCAAGTGCACGCTCCCGTGGGGTTGTCCGTCGCTCCCCCAGATCTATGTCTGCACGAGAATGCAGATTGGATGATGAAGTCAGAATGAGTGCAGTCACACAGTCTATGTAGCAGGTTATGGAGCATACACACGGTCAGATTTGTCAGATGAACGATTTTACCAAAGATTTGAACAATTTTTGACAGCATTAAAATGAATGGAATCGTCCAAGTCTGACTGCAAACACATCAGATGTCAGATATCGTTATCTGACCATTGGGAACGCGCATCGTCCATCGTTCAGGCATGTCAGATTTTCCTTCAGATCTGAACGATTGTTTAAATTGTTATCGTTCAGATCTGAAGAAAAATCTGACCGTGTGTATGCACCATTAGTCTGCGATTGCAGTGCAGTCACACAGTCTGTGTAGCAGGTTAGTCTGCGATTGCAGTACAGTCACACAGTCTGTGTAGCAGGTTAGTCTGCGATTGCAGGGCAGTCACACAGTCTGTGTAGCAGGTTAGTCTGCGATTGCAGTGCAGTCACACAGTCTTTGTAGCAGGTTAGTCTGCGATTGCAGGGCAGTCACACAGTCTTTGTAGCAGGTTAGTCTGCGATTGCAGGGCAGTCACACAGTCTGTGTAGCAGGTTAGTCTGCGATTGCAGTACAGTCACACAGTCTGTGTAGCAGGTTAGTCTGCGATTGCAGGGCAGTCACACAGTCTGTGTAGCAGGTTAGTCTGCGATTGCAGTGCAGTCACACAGTCTTTGTAGCAGGTTAGTCTGCGATTGCAGGGCAGTCACACAGTCTTTGTAGCAGGTTAGTCTGCGATTGCAGGGCAGTCACACAGTCTTTGTAGCAGGTTAATCTGCGATTGCAGGGCAGTCACACAGTCTATGTAGCAGGTTAATCTGCGATTGCAGTACAGTCACAGTCTGTGTAGCAGGTTAATCTGCGATTGCAGTGCAGTCACACAGTCTATGTAGCAGGTTAATCTGCGATTGCAGTACAGTCACAGTCTGTGTAGCAGGTTAATCTGCGATTGCAGGGCAGTCACAGTCTGTGTAGCAGGTTAGTCTGCGATTGCAGGGCAGTCACACAGTCTATGTAGCAGGTTAATCTGCGATTGCAGTGCAGTCACACAGTCTATGTAGCAGGTTAATCTGCGATTGCAGTGCAGTCACACAGTCTATGTAGCAGGTTAATCTGCGATTGCAGTGCAGTCACACAGTCTATGTAGCAGGTTAGTCTGTGATTGCAGTACAGTCACACAGTCTATGTAGCAGGTTAATCTGCGATTGCAGTACAGTCACAGTCTGTGTAGCAGGTTAATCTGCGATTGCAGGGCAGTCACAGTCTGTGTAGCAGGTTAGTCTGCGATTGCAGGGCAGTCACACAGTCTATGTAGCAGGTTAATCTGCGATTGCAGTGCAGTCACACAGTCTATGTAGCAGGTTAATCTGCGATTGCAGTGCAGTCACACAGTCTATGTAGCAGGTTAATCTGCGATTGCAGTGCAGTCACACAGTCTATGTAGCAGGTTAGTCTGTGATTGCAGTACAGTCACACAGTCTATGTAGCAGGTTAATCTGCGATTGCAGGGCAGTCTCACAGTCTGTGTAGCAGGTTAGTCTGCGATTGCAGGGCAGTCACACAGTCTTTGTAGCAGGTTAGTCTGCGATTGCAGTGCAGTCACACAGTCTATGTAGCAGGTTAGTCTGTGATTACAGTGCACTCACTCTACTATCACCCTCCAATTACAGACTGTGCTACACGCACTGACCTCATTCAGTCCATGTTCGTCTCTAATGGGATGGGGTCAGCCTACATCCTTTTTTATCACCTAAGGTCCCACTTATTGAATTTATTTCTGCGCTGTTTGATCTCTCACTAAGTATCGACGTATATATAAGTATATTTCTGCATAGAAATATTTTCAGAACACTTAAGAAAATAAACAGCAAAACATAAATCTGGGGTAAATACACTTTATTAAGGCACAGATACAGATCTTACAATCGTACGGTCAGGTATAGGCACAAGGTGTAGTAGATAGCATTGTGCTTTGCGGTATATAGAATACAGAACTCCGTAGACAAATATAATAAGAATCTTTGCCTTTTCTGCACTTACATCAACTCACTAATACAAATGACACTTGAACGTTGCTGTGAGACAGGGTGATTGTTCCCTTGGTCCAGGCACATAAGGATTACAATACATCTCAATCACCTTCATTACACAAAGCCGATTACCCCTGTGGATTGTCTCTGTGAGCCCTGCAGCCAGACTCTTATCCAACCCAGGGATAACAGCAAGAGACACTTAACATGAGAACTGTGCATATGTTATACTGACACCTCAGCCTAGATTTAAGGGAGGGTGGAGCTGCCATTGTCATCATTATCACTTTTCTCCCTGGGTGGCTGCATGGTGACAGGTGGCTGGGTCATCTAATTAGCCACTGGTACCTGTATCACTAGGTGTTTGTGGTATTCAGAGCTTGTAATATGACCCTGTCCTGCTGTGCGAGATGCTCTATATCAGGGATGGGGAACCTCCTGCCCGGGGTCCATATCAGGCCCTCGGAATCATTTTGGTCTGGCCCTCTCAGCTTTTTTTCTGCTGTCCTAATCTGGCTAGCATGGTGTCCAGAATGCCCTGCAGCCAGAATCTGTGCAGCAGTGCTGCCCGGAGCGTCCTTAGGATGCTTCAGACGGTCACACCGCTGCCCTCACAGCTCCCTGGAGCATCCTCGGGATGCTCCTGGCATTGCTGTAATCACTGGAAATCGTGGCCCTACCCCCGTGTGATATCACACGGAGGGGTGGGCCTGCACCGGACTTGCGAATAATGTTATATATCTCAAAATGGCCCTCGGCAGAAAAAAGGTTCCCCACCCCTGCTCTAGATCCTTTCACTAATAATTTTACTGACTGATGCAGAGATTTCCATTTTATAAACACTGATTACGGGGACACCCCCTAATAGTAAACGGGTGTAGAACACACACAATATGTAAAAAGAAATAGTTTCCCAGATGTTGCCCTTTACCTGTACAGTAATTAAGCGCTTCAGTCTTCCAGTGACCTTGATTATATTAATTTATATCTATAAAGTGCCACGAAGTGTACTCAGCGCTGTACAGGGTAAACAAACATTTCACAGTACCAAGCATTACAAAAACAGCAACGACTGGGAGAAGAATAGCAATTCAAGAGGAGGTTGGTACGCTTTTATGGGCGCATTGAAAGCTGGCGAGAGTTGCAAGGGCACAAGTACCAGAGAATGAGGGTAACCACAAGAAAAAACAGGGCCCTTCTCTGTGTGTTTGAAAGAGGGTTCTGTTACTAAGGCTAATTCCACGCTGTGCTGTAAATAAAAGTACAGTTACAACCCAGACTGTAATATAACATAGTGATGACCACTTTGGCTAATCTATTAGTATGTAATACATAGCAGCAGCGAGGACAGCTCACCGAATCTCAGCTGGAAGAGAATCCGTCAGCAGAGGCAGCCACTTCCTGAGGAACGGATGGCATCGCTGGGGTATGACAAACGCTGGTTCTGCCGGTGTCTGGTTAACAAGGCGATCTAAAGCTGCATACACACACAACGATTTTTTGAACGATTATCGTTAAATCGTTCACTTTCTGAGTCAAATGATGAACGATCATCGTTCATGCATGTTCACGTTTGTAGTTCAGTCAGACTTGTCAACTGAACGATTTTCATTAAGGGAATATGCAAAAATCGTTCTTTACACTTTAAAAAAATCTGACAGAAAATCGTTCATAAAAATCGTTGGTAACAAAATCGTTGTGTGTGTATGCAGCTTAAGACTTTCATACGGGATGTACTCAGGAAGCCGACGGTCTAAATACCGACCGCTGGCTTCCCAACTGTCAAATCCCGGCAAGGTACAAATGACAGGCATCGAAATCCTGACGCCTGTCATTAGACCTACGCCGGGAGCCCGATGCCCGGCATACCGAACGATGGTAAGCTGGGCGCGGACAGAGGGGAGGGTTAGGTATTAGAGCTTCTGGGGGGACATGGGGTTAGGCAATCCCCCCCCCTGTGAGGGATAGGTTTAGGCTGGGGGAAGGGGGAAATGGGGTTAGGCACTTAGAGAGGGGTTAGGTACTTGGGGGGGGGGGAGGTTAGAGGTAGGGGGCAAAATAGGGTTAGTTATACATACCTAATTAGCGATCAGTATCTTCACCTCTGCCAGGCTTCCGCTGTCGGGATTTGAACCGCCAGACCACTTTCATACAGAAAGAATTATTAGAAGACTTGTTACGTGTGAGATCTGGCGCTCTCCTGTATACATACTCCTTGACTGCGGAGGCACATAGGTAAAGGCCGTCACAACATACATGAGACCGAATGACCGCTTTCTACATGCTGATTCTATTCACAGAGGAGGAAACCTCTATCCTGGTACACATATATCACAGCAGTACTTGATATGCAGAGATATTATTTTGGATAAGGCATTGTATTTCGGCACATATGGTAAAAAGCTTCTATAAATTGGTCTACAAGAACATGGTGGAGGCAGTCTGTTGAATCATCCAGCTGTACGTTATCCAGGAGCGGAGTCGTTGATTTAAGTGCTCCAAAGGGCGTTTTGGTCATTCAAACAATGCTGGACGATTCTCGCGATTCCTTGCTGGGAAGCCGGCTGGTAACGTTTCTACACTTGTCCTTCTTCTCCCACCCTCTGCGGATCTTCTGTAGTTTCGTGTTAATACACGGGAGAAGGAAGACGATTCTCGCCATTATAATGATGAAAGGCACCACCAGCGTGAGGGTGAAGGTGGGCGGCAGGTAAAACTTATAGTTGACTCCTTCAAACGCTCGTCCCCACCCAAACGTCAGAGTGTGGAGGGTGCTGATCACCAGGGCGGCAAATCCCAGCGTAGACTGCAAATAAAAAGAACAGATTTAAGGCTCAGAAAAATAGATAGAGACTTTCACTGTCAGCATTAAAGCAACTTCCTTTACTGTCTTCATTAAGCGGCAGAAATCTCTGATAAAATACAGATTGATGCAGAAATAAAATAAAGCAGCGGGTCCCCTGGCGACCAGCAAAGCCAGGAATTAAGCGGTAACAGGTTTTACATGGTTTGGCTTCTCTGTAGCCTTGGGACGAGTAAAACGCTAATTGGAGAAGAACTGAAGAAGAGTCGTTATCAGAACTATGAAACACAGCTCAGGACACATTATAAATTCTCCTTTAGTTTTCTATAACTTCTGCATATGGAACAAAGGGGGGTGTAAGTCACATCCATCTCTAGTGCCCTCGGCCAGCGTCACACTACAGACGGAGGGGAGGTGGGTAGTACTTTACACAACCAGCCAACTCTCCGATCCCAGATCTCAGCTTTGCATCCAGTTATACCTACTGCACCTTGATGACGAGGCTTCCTGAACAATACCCACTAAGCATCCGCTACAAATTGGTTTGTTGGGTGACATCTACACTAGTATTTTATAGCAGAGGCACTGCCACAAGATTTCCTTCATGGACAGACTACTCCAGAATCACATCGCTTTCGATAACCCCGCACGGTGATCCCCTTTTAGTCTCATCTGGGGAGTGTTCCATAAAAATAAAATATGATTTGCGAGCGAGACAGACTGGCAAAACGCGTCGTATGCAGCCAATCACGCACGGCCATCCAGCTCTCATTTCTGTTATTACTACATTTTTATTCAACTATACGTTTTTGCTTTTAAGCACTTGTTTTGATGCAGCTCCCTTTTTGGAGAACCTGTCAGACAACACTAAAGAGGATCTTAACACAGGGCAAGGGCTCCGCCAAAAAAATATTTAATTTCTTCAGAGTCCATAGGGGGTCCACAGGGTTGACCTTGGGGTTATAGGTTGGGAACCAGATCCGGGCACCACGCAGTTAAGCTTTTAGCTCCCAGGATGCACTGGATCCACTCTCCCTATAATCCCGCCCCCAAGCCAGAGGCACCTCAGTTTGCATAGGTGTCCGGCCGGAGTCGGATCACCGTTAGCGCAGGGGGGGCTGATTAGCAGCCCCTAAGTTTAATGTAGGAGTTTTAATTTAATTTAATTTTTAGAACTCTTCAGAGCGGCAGCGTCGGACTGTCCATTGGACGTCCTAGCTGCCGCTCCTCCACCCCAACAACGCCGCGACACCAGTACAGATCTGGGGATCGCGGCGGGACCTCAGAGTCTACTAGCCGGGCTCTGGGGGAATCCCAAGGCTGCAGCCGGATCGACGGGGATCAGGTAAGTCGCGGGTCACCGCGTGTGTAACATGCAGCCTCCGGTCTCTGGGGACAGACCGGAGGCGCGAGCGGTGGCGGCGGCGGGCTCCCCCTCTGTAGAGGCAAACCCCGTGTGACCGCTAGACCACCAGCAACTTGAAGTTCGGCAGCGGGAGCCGGCGTCCCGGGGGTTAATTGCTAGCCAGGGGAGGCAGCCCCCCCTCAGCTGCGCCTTTCCTGTGTGTGGTCTGGCGTCCCTGAGCTGCATTCCTCCGCGGGCCACGCTTCCGCTGAGGTCTCCAGGCGGCCATTTTCTCTATGGTGCAGCAGCAGAACTCCTAGGATAACAGTGAGCCCAGTCCCCCTGCCTACCTGGACATTTGGGTGAGTGTACACAGCACTATAGCCTTCCCAGACACTGAATCTGGGCAGTTGAATGTAGCGACAGTTGCAGTATATTGTATGTAATGTTTATGTATGTATGTATGTGTATATATATATATGTCTGCATTGTATGGGACTTATGCTAGTGCTGACTGTCTGCTTTTTCTATCACCTGTCAGTATATATCTATTCCTTTTCTTTACAATCTGCCCTAATACAGGTGTACTTATGGTGGTTCTGAGAACTCACATGCATATACTTGTCAATATTTGTGAGGTTTGTCACATACTGTTGCGTGCTGCACGTTGCCATATTTTAGATGGAATTGTGTGTTGCATACACTGATAATAGGTCCCTGCAGCTAATCTTAGCGTCAGTCAGGACCAGTATAGCGCTGCTTGGTATTTCCACGTGGCTGGTCAGTCAGATAGGTCTGACCAGGAAATAGAGCATGATACTGCACCCATTTTTTTTGCTATCCTGTGAGTCATAGACTGCAGGTGTGAGTACGGAGGATTTTACTCGGGATGGGTTGTGTGTAAAGTGCCATCAGGCACCGGGCCCCTTAACGCACCCCCCCTTGGGCGGTTTGTTTTCTCAAGATCCAGGCCTCCATTGCGGATCGCCTGGTGGCCCCCATAGTTGTAACCCACTTGGGGTTACCTCAACATGCTACCCTTCCCTCTCAGGGTATCTTGCAGTTTACCCCTCTTGACACAGACTATCACTCCCTACCGGGGTTTTTCAAATTCCCTCAGGTTCCACAGCAGTATGTCATTTCCCTTGCAGGGATTACCACGACAGCCACCCTGGGTGGTCGTCGTTTCTAAGGAATACAAGATGACGTAGTAAAAACCCTGTGGTTATGATGTTTCGGACTCCTATCCCTTTCACACGAGGGGTGAGCCTAAAACAAGTATTATTATCCCTACTTGGGTGAGGGCGGTCGAGCCATCCTAGTTATAGAGGATGTCGAACCGGCACCTAAATCAAATCACCCTCAGTTTAAGCATTAAAGTGTCTTTGGCTGTTTTTCCCCCTCTCTGACCAGTGGGTGGATCACATGGCGGGGGTCTGGCGATCACCGGTTGGAAGGTATCCCCATTGCCTGAGGGTCATTGCAAGTCATAAGAATCACCTCATAGGGTGGATTCTCGTATTACTCGGCTGCTTAAAACCGCTGCTACGCCTCCTATCCCTGCTCTGACGGATACGTAGGTGGTAACTTTGCCTGAAATCAATATACTTGATTTCAGGGGCTGTTGCCTGTCCAACCATAGCTATCGCATGGGTGGCTGATGCTATTGAGTGCTGGGCTGATGCATTTGTAGAGCTTTTTCCCTCAAACACTTCTGGCGATTAGATGTCTTTTGTTGCTCACATAAAAACTGCAGTTTCATATGTTGGAGTAACACCATTGGATGCCAGTCTCCTAACCTTCAGGGTTTCGGCTGCGTCTGTATCTGCCGCCATACCTTATGGCTGCGCTCAGGGACGGCAGAAGTGGACTCCAAGATAGACCTTAAAAAGGGATACCCTATCTTGGGGAGATCTTGTTTGGTCCTGGCCTTGACAAGATTGTAGCACAGTATCACGAACGGCAAATTTCCGCCTTCAGCTACTCCCACTACAAGGCCTCAGACTAAATCTGTTTAGTCTTTTTGTCTTCAGGGACAGCCTAAAGGCCGGTCTTTTCCTAGGTTGTCGGCCTCCATGAGGGCCGCCATACCCGGTACCGAGCAGACCTGGACATCCAGACGCCCTGCTCCTAAACCTAAGGATGAACCTTCAGCCTGATGGGATAGGTCTTCATCTGGGGGATCCCAGAGTGACATACCGACTTTTTTTCAGTTCACCCAGTGCTGGTGTCAAGTCACCATGGATGCTTGGGTAAGAGTTGACCTCTCTCACGGGTACGCCCTCTGATTTATCAGACGGCCTCCCCACATGTTTTGCTACACAGGCCCTTCTTCGGATCCGAACAAGACCTTACAGATCCAGAAAGCTATACAGTTCTTGCGGTGAGCAGGCGTGTTTATGCCAACCCCACTAACTCAGCAAGGCACTGGTTATTCAACTTTCTTTCTGGTGCAGAGGCAGAATGGTCCTCATTGGCCTATCCTCTATCTCAAATCCCTAAACCAGTTCCTATAACGTGCCTAGGCTCAGGAGGAAACCCCTACGCTTCATCATCCGAGTTTTGGAACCTGGGGACTTTCTGGTATCGCTGAATGTTCAGGACGCGTACCTATAGAGCCCTCTCATCAGCGTTAGCTCAGGTTGGCTGTGCCACAGCAACACTTCCAATTTTCGGGCTCTGCCCTTTGGACTGTCCACAGCCCCACCAGGGTTTACCAGATTTGTGGCTTTCATAACAGCCCACCGGTTCAGGGTATTTGACTGCTCCTGTATCTGGACGGCATCCTGCTCTTGGCAGGATCACCAAGGTACTTTAAAGTCGTTTCAAGTTAACCATTGCTTTCCTTCACAAGCACAAATGGTTAATCAACTGGGAAAAAGTCCTCCCTGATTCCCTGACAAGGTATGATTCATCTGGGAGCCCTGCTGTATTCTCAGAATCTGAAAATTCTTCGGACGTAAGACAAGATCTCCACTCTTCAACTACGAGTGCACGGATGTCTAAACAGTTGACAAGTGTCATTACACTCTGTAATTCGCTTTCTGGAATCCAGAGTGTCTACCCTTGACAGGGTGGAATATGCTCAGTTCCATTCAAGGTCTTTGCACGATCTGATCCTCTTCCGATGGAACGGGTTTCTCCATCGGATCACTGTTCAGACCACGATGCTCTCTCCGAAGGTGCTTCGGTCTCTATCTGGGTGGCTATGGCCATCTCCTCCAGAGTTATCCTTACAACGGACGCCAGTCTCTGGGGTGCAGTGTCTGGTCCGCATTCTTTTTAGGGCAGTTGGACGTCTGTCGATTCCGCCCTGCCAATTAACTTGTTGGAACTTTAAGCTGTCTTGGGCCCTCACTCTGGCCTAACACATACTTCACGGTAAACCTGTAAAGGTTCAGTCCGACAATGTCACAACAGTGGCTTACATCTAGGAGACACTGGTCGTTGGGCAGCAATGACAAGAATGTCACGCATTCTGCAATAGTCCAATGGTCTCCTCCCGGCCATCTCTGCAGTGTTCATTCCGGGAGTTCTACATTGGGAAGTGGGCTTCCTCAGCCGTCACAACGTGCATCCCGAGGGCTGGTCTCTTCTCCAAGAGAGGTTTCAACTCCTAGTGAGCAGAGGGGGTCTCCCAGAGGTGATCCTCATAGCCTTCTGACTCTGTCACACACTGCTGGTGTTAGGATCCAGAACTAGAGGTGCTGTAGCATCCTTCAGGTGACGCGTTGTCGATGCAGTGGACCTTCCACTTTGTGTACATGTTTCCTCCAGCCTCCCTTCTTCCTCGAGGTCTTTGGGAGTTCAATCAAGACGGACGTGCTCTCCTGCTGGTGGCTCCAGATTGCCCCAGAGGTCACTGGTACTTCCATTTTCGGAGTCTCGCCATCGACACTCTGTTCCTGCTGCCTCCATATCCGGACCTGTTGTCTCAGGGTCCTCGCCTTTCCCTGGTCCGGGATCATTTGTCTTTGACTGCGTCCCTACTGTGGTCCTAAGGCTTCTCTGGCTCTGTCATCGTCGGGATGTTTCCAGCGCATAGGCCAACTTTTGCTGGGATCTACCACAGACTGTGGCATGCATAATTCTTATGGTACCTGTAGCTACGATCCTCAGGTGTTTAGGATTTCCAGAAGTTCTGGCATTCCTTCCAGCTGGTTTAGGTCTCGCCCTCCGCATGGCCTTCCTGAAAGTGCGGGTCTCTGCACTGTCAGTTTCGTTTAGATGTGGAATTGCTCCACTCTCGGGTATCCGAACCCTCCTTCAGAGTGTTTTCTTAATTCTACCGCCCTTTATCCCCCCTGGGGGCTCCTTGGGATTTGGCAGTGATTCTTCGTGTCCTCGTGTGGCCTACATTTGAACCACTAGCTTTAATAGCCCTTACTTGGTTTATGGCTTAGACTCTCTTTCGTTTGGCGTTTGCTTCTGCCAGGAGAGTGTCGGATTTGGGAGAGTTCTCATGTGGCTCCCTCTTCTAGATATTTCACCAAGACAGGGTTGTGAGGCGTACTTACCCTGTGTTTCTTCCTAAAGTGGTTTTTAAGTTCCATATTATTCTGGAACTTCTTGTACCGACATTTCAGTCTCCAGTCCTCTCGGCTGGGGTGGCCTTATTGACTGTGGTCCGGCCTCTCCGGATTTACGTGGTCCGTTCAAGTTCCTTCAGGACATCAGACTCCTTATTTATAGTCTATGAAGTTCACAGGAACGGATGGCCGGCCGATAAACGGAAATTGTCTAGATGGCAGGGGCCTACACATAGGACGGCCTTTCTGTTTCTGTTAATGCTTATTCTACTCGGGCTGTGGGCCCCTCGTGGGTAGCTCGCTGTGGCGCCTCGGCTGTTCTGCCTTGCAAGGTGGCCACGTCTTCTGTCCACACCTTTCTTAGGTTCTATGCATTGGATTCCTTTGCCTCTCAGGATGCTTCCTTTTGGGCGACTGATTCTCCTCTCATCACAGGAGCGTCCCCACCCTTATAAGGACTGCTTTGGGACATCCCCAAGGTCCACCCTGTGGACCCCCTATGGACTCTGAAGAAAATGAGAGATATGGTAAGAACTTACCCTTGTTATCTCTCTTTCTTCGAAGTTCATAGGGTCCACAGGGCACCCGCCCTGACGCACCTGGCTTCATATGGGCTGTGTTACTGGTCATCGGTTTCCCGCCTCCTTCTCTGTGAGTGTGGTTCTTGAGTGTTCCAGTCTTCTCTCTCTTTCTTTCCTCGTCCGGCCTTTGGCTACTTACAAACAGAGGGCCTGATTCAGACCCGCTCGCGAGCGCTATGCGCTCGCAAGCGGGTCGATGGTGGCCCAGTGCGCATGCGCGAGACCCAAATAGCGACGGGCAAGTCGTCGCTCCGGGTCTCGTACCAAAGTGGGCATGCTGTTGATGTTGAGTGACAGCACGCCCCCTTTGGTGGGCGGGCCGGGGGCGTGGCTGCCCAGACGGAGGCGTTCCCATGGGAACGCCTACCGTCTGGGGCTGGCCCCACTGACATCACAAGTGATGTCAGTGGGAGTGCTTTCGGCTCTGTTAGAGCCAAAAGCACTCTAGGGCTTGCGGCAACGAGACCCTACCGCAAGGGTCTCGTCGCAAGCCCGATGGTCTTGACCATCGCAACCATCATCATGGCCGCTCGCATAAGCTGTGGGTTGTAACCCACAGCTGTGCGAGCGGCCAAGAGGCCGCAAAAAAAAAAAAAAAATGCCCTGATTCAGAGCGGGCGCTCGTTCAGAGCGTCCGGCTCTGAATCAGGCCCAGAGGTGCCTCTGACTTGGGGGCGGGATTATAGGGAGAGTGGACCCAGTGCATCCTGGGAGCTAAAAGCTTAACTGCGTGTTGCCCGGATTTGGTTCCCAACCTCTAACCCCAAGGTCAACCCTGTGGACCCTATCGACTTCGAAGAAAGAGAGATAACAAGGGTAAGTTCTTACCATATCTCTCATTATCTTTCGAATTGTATAACCTTCTAAAGACGTAAGATAAGGTTTTGATTGTATGGGAAGAGATTTTAGTCTGCACACTTCCTGACAGTAATCCAATGGAAGGTCACCGCAGACAGGAGGCGGACGACAGAAGTTTACATTGAACTGCACAGCATATGTAGATACAAAATATAACAACTAACATTTCTGTTAATGGTACTTGTAGTGCTTCTATGAAGCCACAGGTTTAAATTAACCTATTCTGTGGAATAACCATTTTTCCGTGAATAAAGTTACAGGGTGTCCTATGGATACCAAGCAGTGTCCGTTCTCTGGATGTCACAATGCTTGTAGCACAGCTATCCTATTTGTCATATTCTCATACAGCCCTCTCCAATTCTATAGTGATCTCCATCGTTCCCGTCTTCTCATAATCTCTCCCCGGGCATCTTCAGGAGTCTTCTCCTGCGCTGCACCAGTCTATGGAACTACAATATACGGTGCTCTCTCAGCCTCCAAACTTATAGAGGCTTCTGCTCAAACTCCCTGCTCCAGCCAAGCCTGTTAGCAAATTAAGGAATACGTGATGTTGAATAATAACCTATCTTCCCATAGCTATTATTTGGGGGGCAGAGACCCCCTGTCCCAGTCTATTACTTACTGGTGTCTTGTCTGAATGTTCCATTCCTAAAGTTATCCTGCACAAAGCTAAAGAAGAGGTTAGCACTGTATAAATAAAGAAAATCGCTTTGTGAAATAAAAGTCTGCAAAGAACTGTGACCGCCTGGATCCCGACCGTCGGTATTTCAGACCGATCCCATCTGGGGTCGGTCAGTATCCTGGCGCCAGCATCCCTACCGTCGGGGTGCTGAAGGTAAGTAGCGGGGTTGGGGGAAGGGTTAGGTTTAAGCACTAGGGGGAGGGTTAGGCACTAAGGGGGGAGGGTTAGCATACCGACCAACAATGGTCGGTATGTTATCCCTGTCAGGATCCCGAATTTCATACTGATCCTGTTACAGTAGCATCTGATCCCTATCTTCTAAGGCAGTGGTTCTCAAACTCGGTCCTCAGGACCCCACACAGTTCACATTTTCCAGGTCACCCAGCAGCTACACAGGTGTATTCATTACTAATTGACACATTTTAAAAGAGCTACAGGTGGAGATAATTATTTCACTTGTGATTCTGTGAGGAGACCTGGAAAACATGCACTGTTAGGGGTCCTGAGGACCGAGTTTGAGATCCTGTGTTCTAAGGTTTAAATGAGATCAGTTGGATACAAATTAAATATTATATCTATATTTTAAAGAAAATTTCCACCTTGTGCTGGTTTAACCCTTGTGCCCCATAATATACTCAATGCAGCAGGGTCCCATTACCTGATTACTACTGTTGGGCCTCTACTGGTCAGCTTCTGTAACAATCTACAAGTGCCACAGTATGGAGGGATCTGAAGCTCAGCTTAAAATGTTAACCTGCTTCTGATTGGATGGTGGCTGCCCTCATCCAATCAGAAGCTGGCTAACTTCTATGCGCGAGTCAAATTTTACTGTACTCAGTCACAGTACAGATGCTGATCAGCAGAAAGCGGTGGGTCCCTACTACTTTGAGACAATGGCAGTGGTCCTACTGACGGGTGACTTACACAACATAAGCCTCCAAACCTTGATTGCACTCAGCTGTTATTTATCATCAGATTTTGGTTTTCAGGTAAGTCACACAGATCTCCAATGGAGCGTTAATATATTCCCGATAGACCAGGGCTTGAGCCAGGAGATGGGCACAGGCTGGTTACCCTGCCCTTCAGCTACCGTAGCATTCCGACGAGGACTAACCTGGATGAACGTGAACTCTCTCCAGTTCAGGGAATTTCCGACAGATGGTAAGGAAGAAACCGCCAAGAGGGAGAGAATTCCCAGGGCCATAATCCCAACTGAGACGTAAATCTCCATTCTCCAGACCTGCTCTTCCACCCAGAGATTGGTCACATTCTGCTTTACCTGAGGAAAAGAAAAAAAAAACAGAACACCATGAAAATATCTGGGTCTACGAAAAGTATTGGAGTGTAGGAGTTGACCTCTGAATTCGGGACACACGAGTCCCTATCATTACAATGCACTCATAAAACAGACTAGGCTGTACCTGCTTGATGGCCTCGTTGATAATCTGGTATCGGGCGGACCTACGCATGGGCAGACACAGGCTGTACACCCCATGTAGAGCCGCAAAGAAAAAGCTGACCAGGCCAATCTGCTTCCTGTGTAGCATCCACTCGTCCAACCAGTCTGGGAATCGCCTGTACTTGGTGCCATAATGCAGCTGGTAAAACGTGGCCAGGATTCCCGGCATGTAAACCAAAGACAGCAAGACGTAGGCCACACAGGGTAACGTAACATTCATCACGTCTATGGGCATCTTGTAGAACACGTTCTTCTTCTCCATCAGATAAGGGTGCAAGACCACACGCACAAAGTTGTAGAGGTAGAAGAAAACGAAGAGGCAGAGAGCGAGCACCAAAGGGATCTTCCAGAATGGCAGCAGCCGCAGGGGGATGTTCTCAATTTCACGAGCTGCGCAGAGGGATCCCATATCCACCGGGATGAATCCCATGCTGCGGGCGATGGAGGCTACGCGGCTTCTGGCCTCTGGGCTGTTGGAGCAGATCAAGACCTGAGGTAGAACAGACAGGGCAGCATCAGTAGCCACAACCTTCCCGACCATTGCTGTAAAACGCTGCTTATTATTCATTATGTAAATGACATTTCCTGTGAGTTTGGTGTGTACCTCCCGACTCTTTGTATTTTGAAATCAGGACAGTATGTGTATGGTCACACTACATGGGAGCGCAGGCTAGTCAGGCTGAGGATTGCCACATCCCCCCCAGGGGCAAATCCAGCTCCAGTCAATCCCCACACCCCTTCAATCAGTGCCGGATTACTGGCAGGGGGCTCCATCACAGGGTCAGGCATCTAGAATGTGGGGGCTGTAGTGCACTCTTACTGCTGCAGTGTGCTCTTATTTACACACAGCAGCACAGCCTTTTGTGGTGTCCCCACCTCTGCTTCCCATCAGCTCCTCTTCCCCCAGCTTCTAAGTGGGCCACGGGCCTATAGTGGATGATTAAGGGAGCGGAGAGCTGCTCTGCATACAGCGAGCGGTGCATGAACGCAAAACAGCCAAGTCAGCAGGAGCCTACCATGCGCATGATGAGTAGCAGTGGGGATGCATAATGTGACCTGGGGTCGCCATAGTGTGACCTGGGGCCGCTACAGTGTGGCATAGTGTGACTTGGGGTGCTATAGTGTGACCTGGGGCCGCTACAGTGTGGCATAGTGTGACCTGGGGCCGCGACAGTGTGGCATAGAGTGACCTGGTGCCCCTACAGTGTGGCATAGTGTGACCTGGGGCCGCTACAGTGTTTATAGTGTGACCTGGGGCCGCTACAGTGTGGCACAGAGTGACCTGGTGCCCCTACAGTGTGGCACAGAGTGACCTGGGGCCGCTACAGTGTGGCATAGTGTGACCTGGGGCCGCTACAGTGTGGCATAGTGTGACCTGGGGCCGCTACAGTGTGGCATAGAGTGACCTGGTGCCCCTACAGTGTGGCATAGTGTGACCTGGGGCCGCTACAGTGTGGCATAGTGTGACCTGGTGCCCCTAAAACAGACAAGTCAGCAGGAGCCTGCCACGCGCATGATGAGTAGCAGTGGGGATGCATAATGTGAGCTGGGGCCGCTACAGTGTGGCATAGAGTGAGCTGGGGCCGCTACAGTGTGGCATAGTGTGACCTGGTGCCCCTAAAACAGACAAGTCAGCAGGAGCCTGCCACGCGCATGATGAGTAGCAGTGGGGATGCATAATGTGAGCTGGGGCCGCTACAGTGTGGCATAGTGTGAGCTGGGGCCGCTACAGTGTGGCATAGTGTGAGCTGGGGCCGCTACAGTGTGGCATAGTGTGAGCTGGGGCCGCTACAGTGTGGCATAGTGTGACCTGGGGCCGCTGCAGTGTGGCATAGTGTGACCTGGGGCCGCTGCAGTGTGGATAGTGTACCTGGTGCCCCTACAGTGTGGCACAGAGTGACCTGGTGCCCCTACAGTGTGGCACAGAGTGACCTGGGACCGCTACAGTGTGGCACAGTGTGAGCTGGGGCCGCTACAGTGTGGCACAGTGTGACCTGGGGCCGCTACAGTGTGGCACAGTGTGACCTGGGGCCACTACAGTGTGGCACAGTGTGACCTGGGGCCGCTACAGTGTGGCACAGTGTGACCTGGGGCCGCTACAGTGTGGCACAGTGTGACCTGGGGCCGCTACAGTGTGGCACAGTGTGAGCTGGGGCCGCTACAGTGTGGCACAGTGTGACCTGGGGCCGCTACAGTGTGGCACAGTGTGACCTGGGGCCGCTACAGTGTGGCACAGTGTGACCTGTGGCCGCTACAGTGTGGCACAGTGTGACCTGGGGCCGTTACAGTTTGGCATAGAGTGACCTGGTGCCCCTACAGTGTGGCATAGTGTGACCTGGGGCCGCTACAGTGTGGCATAGAGTGAGCTGGGGCCGCTACAGTGTGGGATAGTGTGAGCTGGGGCCGCTACAGTGTGGCACAGTGTGACCTGGGGCCGCTACAGTGTGGCACAGTGTGACCTGGGGCCGCTACAGTGTGGCACAGTGTGACCTGGGGCCGCTACAGTGTGGCACAGTGTGACCTGGGGCCGCTACAGTGTGGCACAGTGTGACCTGGGGCCGCTACAGTGTGGCACAGTGTGAGCTGGGGCCGCTACAGTGTGGCATAGTGTGACCTGGGGCCGCTACAGTGTGGCATAGTGTGAGCTGGGGCCGCTACAGTGTGGCATAGTGTGACCTGGGGCCGCTACAGTGTGGCATAGAGTGAGCTGGAGCCGCTACAGTGTGGGATAGTGTGAGCTGGGGCTGCTACAGTGTAGGATAGTGTGACCTGGGGCCCCTACAGTGTGGCATAGAGTGAGCTGGGGCCGCTACAGTGTAGGATAGTGTGACCTGGGGCCCCTACAGTGTGGCACGGTGTGACCTGGTAGGTACTTCAGTCTAGCTTAATGTGAACTGGTAGGTTTTTTGACAATTTTACTGGTCGGAGCACCCACAAATCTTAGTACAAGGTCAGTCTACAATGCTGCCTGCACCTGCTGCTTGTTTCTGCAATCCCTATTATTTTGTGTTGCTGTGATCCCTGACGGGAAGTCTTAATTTCATTTTTATTACCTGTTTCTAACGGTCCCCATACATCTGCGACGGATCGTCACGATGTAGCGATGGGATCGGAAACGCCGATCCGATGGTCGGAAATGCCGACCATCGATGTTCCGCGATCCGTCGCAGATGTATGGGGACCTTAAGAGATAACATACAACTGTAAGCAGATGCAATGATATTTGACAGCATTTACGGCTCACATTGATGTTTTTTGTAACACAAGCTTATGTATGTTGTATGCGGGTGTGCTCAGCACTGACTGACACGGAAATGTATAGTTTATATAGAAATTATAGTTATAGCTGCCAGACTGATTATTGAAATCCTGATTAATTGTGATATTGTTGTGTTTATATCTTCGCAGTTGCTTCGGACTATATCTGTGGCACATAAATGATAAGTTATAAACACTACACTGTCGATCTTAAGATTGTTATTACTGACCACATCCCCCGAGATATTTTGAATATTTTCAATTTTTTTGTGTATTGTATGTCTATGTCTGGTTCACAATGCTGAACATTTTAATAGATTTATTAGAAGTGAAGTTTTAAACAATTTGTTTCTGAAGAGTGCCCCCAACAAAACGAGAGTCCCTTTCCTTCTCCTTTTTGGAGCTTTAATAGGTGCTGGCATACAAGTTTTGGAGTTGTTAATTCAGATGGTGCCACTTCGCTTTCTGGCCCTGATTCAGAGTCGGACACTCTGACAGAGCGCTCGCTCTGAATCAGGGCCGTCCTTCTGGTTTTTTTTTTAGAACGGCCTCCTGGTCGCTCGTATAGCTGTGGGTGCCACCCACAGCTATAGCGAGCGGCCAGGAAGATGGTCGCCATGGTCAAGACCATGGCGACCATCGGGCTTGCGATGAGACCCTTGTGGTAGGGTCTCGTAGCCGCAAGCCCCAGAGAGATTTCGGCTCTAACAGAGCCAAAATCTCTCCCACTGACATCACTCGTGATGTCAGTGGGGCCGCCCCCAAAAGGTGTTCACATGGGAACGCCTCAGTTTGGGCAGCCACTCCCCCAGCCCGCCCACCAAAGGGGGCGTGTTGTCACTCAACATTGACAGCACGCCCCCTTTGGTACGAGACCCGGAGCGATGGTTTGCCCGTCGCTATCCGGGTCTCGCGCATACGCACGACGGAGCCGGCTCCGTCGTGCGCATGCGCACTGGGCCACCATCGACCCGCTTGCAAGCGCACAGCGCTCGCGAGCGGGTCTGAATCAGGCCCTCTGTCCAGTACAGTTTCCACTGTTTGGCTTCCCTTCCCCATAAACACTTTACTTCCTCCCACAGCTCTCCTGTCAATCCTATTTGTATTGATTATCCTGTCACTGTATAATAGGTCAGTGGCAGCACTTCCTACGTATTACATTATGGGGACATGGTCAGATCTAGGAAGCTGATTGGCAGACACAGCTTCCCCGAGTTTGCATATATGATCACTGGTTTCAGAGCGTGTTATGCGACACGTTACACGTCCCTCTCACCTGTTTGTTACCATCCTTGGGTCCAGACTGCAGAGCCCAGGCCGAGACCACATTAAATGCTTTCACAACAGTGCACTGAGGGAAGAGACTGGCCAGGTATTCCGCATTGGACTGTCCGTGAACGTTGATCTCCAGGTTATTACTGACGTCGATCAGTATTTTCCCAGACAAGCCCTCTGACAATGAGTTTAATGTCGAATAATGTTCCCTGAAAACCGACACAAACAGCAGCTCAGTGCGTTTCATGGCATCTTCCTGTAACGTCACCTCAACGTCACCTGGGAAGAGGCAGGCATTGCGTTTTGGGTTCCTGCTTCCCACCACGACCTTGAATCCCGAATACAGCAGACGTGTCACCAGGGATCGCGCAAAATTCCCGGTTCCCAGAATCCCGATGGTATCGCCATACGACATTATGCACGGGGAGGCGGAGTCACCGTCGTGTTTGTTGCCCAGCAAAGGTTGCGCCATGTCTGATTTCACCATGCCTTAGTAAGATATACAAGAGGTTTGGGTTAGTGTGAACAGTTCTACATACTGTAATAATTTTCTAATGCACAAGTCACACTAATGTATATAAATGATATCTATACACATGGGGAGATTCAATCACTTAATTCCATTGTTTTATTGGAGAGAAAAGGTTATATGAGAAATAAAGCAACCCTAACATAATTGGTTTTCAGGTTCCTTGATGACTTGTAATCCTATACAGTACTATAGAGACAGGGAGCATTAGTCTATATTGAATGGTCAGTTAATAAGTTAGAATAGAACAATAGGGATATTTGTATTCTTAGGCTATAGGAAGTGGGAGAGGGCCAGCAATTGTCACTTTAGGCCATTTGAGACCCTCGTCATATTGCTATATCTTGTCCTCCATTATAGTCTACACCAGGAGAGAACAGTAGTATATGTGCCTGGGTTACACCAGGAGAGAACAGTAGTGTATGTGCCTGGGTTACACCAGGAGAGAACAGTAGTGTATGGGCCTGGGTTACACCAGGAGAGAGCAGTAGTATATGTGCCTGGGTTACACCAGGAGAGAGCAGTAGTATATGTGCCTGGGTTATACCGGGAGAGAACAGTAGTATATGTGCCTGGGTTATACCAGGAGAGAACAGTAGTGTATGTGCCTGGGTTACACCAGGAGAGAACAGTAATATATGTGCCTGGGTTACACCAGAAGAGAGCAGTAGTATATGTGCCTGGGTTACACCAGGAGAGAGCAGTAGTATATGTGCCTGGGTTACATCGGGAGAGAACAGTAGTATATGTGCCTGGGTTACACCAGGAGAGAGCAGCAATATATGTGCCTTGGTTATACCGGGAGAGAACAGTAGTATATGTGCCTGGGTTATACCAGGAGAGAACAGTAGTGTATGTGCCTGAGTTACACCAGGAGAGAACAGTAGTATATGTGCCTGTGTTACACCAGGAGAGTACAGTAGTATATGTGCCTGGGTTACACCAGGAGAGAACAGTAGTGTATGTGCCTGGGTTACACCAGGAGAGAGCAGTAGTGTATGTGCCTGGGTTACACCAGGAGAGAACAGTAGTGTATGTGCCTGGGTTACACCAGGAGAGAACAGTAGTATATGTGCCTGGGTTACACCAGGAGAGAACAGTAGTATATGTGCCTGGGTTACACCAGGAGAGAGCAGTAGTATATGTGCCTGGGTTACACCGGGAGAGAACAGTAGTGTATGTGCCTGGGTTACACCGGGAGAGAACAGTAGTATATGGGCCTGGGTTATACCGGGAGAGAACAGTAGTATATGTGCCTGGGTTACACCAGGAGAGAACAGTAGTATATGTGCCTGGGTTACACAGGAGAGAGCAGTAGTATATGTGCCTGGGTTACACCAGGAGAGAACAGTAGTATATGTGCCTGGGTTACACCAGGAGAGAACAGTAGTATATGTGCCTGGGTTACACCAGGAGAGAGCAGTAGTATATGTGCCTGGGTTACACCAGGAGAGAACAGTAGTATATGTGCCTGGGTTACACCAGGAGAGAACAGTAGTGTATGTGCCTGGGTTACACCAGGAGAGAACAGTAGTGTATGTGCCTGGGTTACACCAGGAGAGAACAGTAGTATATGCGCCTGGGTTACACCAGGAGATGTGGCTGCAGAGTGCTCGTAGTAAATGCTAAATTTACACAATATAGTCTTATAGTGAAAGATCATATACATATACATAAGACTGACTGGACAGTGGGGCTGATTCAGCAGTGGATGGAATTGCAATGCCGCTCACAAGGAGCTTCGCAATTCCCTCTTTCTAAAAATCTAACGCTGCAGGAGGAGTCTGAAGTGAAGATATCCTGTGCAGACTCCTAACGATCGAACAATAATAAATACTAAATGCAATTAAATACAAAATAAAATAGTAATTAAACGTAATTAAGTGCAAACATCCGCTGTCTTCCCCTTTAAAAAAGAAAATGAAACTGCTTTCCTGCCACCGACTGGATTGCAAATGTCACATAAATAATGACAATACATTGCAGTAGCCACAGTCAACCAATCAGGAGCAGCTTCCGATTATGATCATTGGGCACCAGACTGGGGCACCTGCCAGCTATCCCCGTCCTGACGGGTGTAGAAATTTGTTAAAAAAAAAAAAAAAAAAAAACTAAACTTGCGCAAAATACAAAAACTTGCACCAAACTAGATCATCCCCAGGAGAGAGATGTGATACTGTGCGTCAGTACATACAAAGCTCAACAGGCAGACAACAATTGACATCAAGCATAGAGGAAAGAGAAGTGTTACTGTGCATCCGTCTCCTTACATACAGAATAAGAACAAATACTCAGAATAAGTACATCTGGGACCCAGAAATGAGAAGTGATACTGTGCACGTCTCTATACACATATACTGAGGAGCACTAGGCATCCTGTGTATACAGACAGCAGTACTGTGCCTGGGGTCAGATTGATGCCAGATACAGAAACTTCCAGGGACACAGTTGCAGGAACCTGGATCTTACCTACGGATAAGGGGCAGGAGACATTGCACACTCACCTCCCGCACAAGTGCAATATACTCACAATGTCACCTACGGATAAGGGTCAGGAGACATTGCACACTCACCTCCCGCACAAGTGCAATATACTCACAATGTCACCTACGGATAAGGGGCAGGAGACATTGCACACTCACCTCCCGCACAAGTGCAATATACTCACAATGTCACCTACGGATAAGGGGCAGGAGACATTGCACACTCACCTCCCGCACAAGTGCAATATACTCACAATGTCACCTACGGATAAGGGGCAGGAGACATTGCACTCACCTCCCGCACAAGTGCAATATACTCACAATGTCACCTACGGATAAGGGGCAGCAGACATTGCACACTCACCTCCCACACAGGCACAAGTGCAACACACTCACAATGTCACCTACAGATAAGGGGCAGGAGACATTGCACACTCACCTCCCGCACAAGATATACTCACAATGTCACCTACGGATAAGGGGCAGGAGACATTGCACACTCACCTCCCGCACAAGTGCAATATACTCACAATGTCACCTACGGATAAGGGGCAGGAGACATTGCACTCACCTCCCGCACAAGTGCAATATACTCACAATGTCACCTACGGATAAGGGGCAGCAGACATTGCACACTCACCTCCCACACAGGCACAAGTGCAACACACTCACAATGTCACCTACAGATAAGGGGCAGGAGACATTGCACACTCACCTCCCGCACAAGTGCGATATACTCACAATGTTACCTACGGATAAGGGGCAGGAGACATTGCACACTCACCTCCAGCACAAGTGCAATATACTCACAATGTCACCTACGGATAAGGGGCAGGAGACATTGCACACACCTCCAGCACAAGTGCGATATACTCACAATGTCACCTACGGATAAGGGGCAGGAGACATTGCACACTCACCTCCCGCACAAGTGCAATACACTCACAATGTCACCTACGGATAAGGGGCAGGAGACATTGCACTCACCTCCCGCACAGGTGCGATATACTCACAATGTCACCTACGGATAAGGGGCAGGAGACATTGCACACACACCTCCCGCACAAGTGCAATATACTCACAATGTCACCTACAGATAAGGGGCAGGAGACATTGCACACTCACCTCCAGCACAAGTGCAATATACTCACAATGTCACCTACGGATAAGGGGCAGGAGACATTGTACACTCACCTCCCGCACAAGTGCAATATACTCACAATGTCACCTACGGATAAGGGGCAGGAGACATTGCACACACCTCCAGCACAAGTGCAATATACTCACAATGTCACCTACGAATAAGGGTCAGGAGACATTGCACACTCACCTCCCGCACAAGTGCAATATACTCACAATGTCACCTACGGATAAGGGGCAGGAGACATTGCACTCACCTCCCGCACAGGTGCGATATACTCACAATGTCTCCTACGGATAAGGGGCAGGAGACATTGCACACTCACCTCCCGCACAAGTGCAATATACTCACAATGTCACCTACAGATAAGGGGCAGGAGACATTGCACACTCACCTCCAGCACAAGTGCAATATACTCACAATGTCACCTACGGATAAGGGGCAGGAGACATTGCACACTCACCTCCCGCACAAGTGCAATATACTCACAATGTCACCTACGGATAAGGGGCAGGAGACATTGCACACACCTCCAGCACAAGTGCAATATACTCACAATGTCACCTACGAATAAGGGTCAGGAGACATTGCACACTCACCTCCCGCACAAGTGCAATATACTCACAATGTCACCTACAGATAAGGGGCAGGTGACATTGCACACACCTCCAGCACAAGTGCAATATACTCACAATGTCACCTACGGATAAGGGTCAGGAGACATTGCACACTCACCTCCCGCACAAGTGCAATATACTCACAATGTCACCTACGGATAAGGGGCAGGTGACATTGCACACACCTCCAGCACAAGTGCAATATACTCACAATGTCACCTACGGATAAGGGTCAGGAGACATTGCACACACCTCCAGCACAAGTGCAATATACTCACAATGTCACCTACAGATAAGGGGCAGGAGACATTGCACACTCACCTCCCGCACAAGTGCAATATACTCACAATGTCACCTACAGATAAGGGGCAGGTGACATTGCACACACCTCCAGCACAAGTGCAATATACTCACAATGTCACCTACGGATAAGGGTCAGGAGACATTGCACACACCTCCAGCACAAGTGCAATATACTCACAATGTCACCTACAGATAAGGGGCAGGAGACATTGCACACTCACCTCCCGCACAAGTGCAATATACTCACAATGTCACCTACGGATAAGGGGCAGGAGACATTGCACTCACCTCCCGCACAAGTGCAATATACTCACAATGTAACCTACGGATAAGGGGCAGGAGACATTGCACACTCACCTCCAGCACAAGTGCAATATACTCACAATGTCACCTACGAATAAGGGTCAGGAGACATTGCACACTCACCTCCCGCACAAGTGCAATATACTCACAATGTCACCTACGAATAAGGGTCAGGAGACATTGCACACACCTCCCGCACAAGTGCAATATACTCACAGTGTCACCTACGGATAATAAGGGTCAGGAGACATTGCACACTCACCTCCCGCACAAGTGCAATATACTCACAGTGTCACCTACTGATAATAAGGGTCAGGAGACATTGCACACACCTCCAGCACAAGTGCAATATACTCACAATGTCACCTACGGATAAGGGGCAGGTGACATTGCACACACCTCCAGCACAAGTGCAATATACTCACAATGTCACCTACGGATAAGGGGCAGGAGACATTGCACACACCTCCCGCACAAGTGCAATATACTCACAATGTCACCTACCGATAAGGGGCAGGAGACATTGCACACTCACCTCCCGCACAGGTGCAATATACTCACAATGTCACCTACGGATAAGGGGCAGGAGACATTGCACACTCACCTCCCGCACAAGTGCAATATACTCACAATGTCACCTACGGATAAGGGGCAGGTGACATTGCACACTCACCTCCCGCACAAGTGCAATATACTCACAATGTCACCTACGGATAAGGGGCAGGAGACATTGCACACTCACCTCCCGCACAAGTGCAATATACTCACAATGTCACCTACAGATAAGGGGCAGGAGACATTGCACAAACCCCTCCCGCACAAGTGCAATATACTCACAATGTCACCTACGGATAAGGGGCAGGAGACATTGCACACTCACCTCCAGCACAAGTGCAATATACTCACAATGTCACCTACGGATAAGGGGCAGGAGACATTGCACACACCTCCAGCACAAGTGCGATATACTCACAATGTCACCTACGGATAAGGGGCAGGAGACATTGCACACTCACCTCCCGCACAAGTGCAATATACTCACAATGTCACCTACAGATAAGGGGCAGGAGACATTGCACACTCACCTCCAGCACAAGTGCAATATACTCACAATGTCACCTACAGATAAGGGGCAGGAGACATTGCACACTCACCTCCAGCACAAGTGCAATATACTCACAATGTCACCTACGGATAAGGGGCAGGAGACATTGCACACACACCTCCCACACAAGTGCAATATACTCACAATGTCACCTACGGATAAAGGGCAGGAGACATTGCACACACACCTCCAGCACAAGTGCAATATACTCACAATGTCACCTACAGATAAGGGGCAGGAGACAATTTCCATGTCGCACAATTACTCCGCACCAGCACCTCCAGGTCCTCACTTTTATCCCATCCCAGAGAGTCTCCAGTCAGTCCCAGCAGCTGGTCCCAGTCAGACCTGACCAGCTCCTCATTTCTCCCTTTATCTCTGCCGCTTAACCCCTTCCCTGCCACACACGGTCTTGCTGACACACGGTTTTGGGCGTGGCCGAGCTCAGATAGTCTGTGACTCTGAATGTAGAATAGGCTGTACTGTATGCCTGTACCCCTCCCTAATCTGCACCTCTGGGGCCAAGTGATAACCCTCCTCGTTCACGGAACCTTGTTTGGATGGAAATTGCTTTGCAGTGGGATTTACTCCTCTTATCTAATGCTGCCATTCATAAAGAACAGACACTGGGAATAAACAGCTTACACGACATGGCTGCACCATCAACTACATCAGGCTATTAAGCGTGCAACGTGTGTGCGGTAGCAGATATAGCCACCCAAGTTATTCACCCGAATTCAATGCTCCATCATGTACCTACACAATATCCGCCTGTGCTTCGTTCATTTTCCTGCGCAATTCTACGGGGTGCAAAGTGACATTTATAAGTGCAACATATTATCAACATTTATAGAGCGCCGGCATATCTCGCTGCACCCGAGTGGCGCTGTACATAAAAGGGATCATGATATAAATAAAGAACATACGATAACAGGAAATAGAAGCACGTTATCTGCATTTTTATTCTATAGTATATATTTTTGTTTGCAGGTGCACTTCAGGTCCCAGCAGACCCTGGATAACAGAGCATTTGCATCTGCAGCTGTCTTGACCGTATGCAAACACGCCGCAATAAAAGTGGCAATTTATGTAAAGGCAAACTCAGTTATTTGGGTTCATCTTTAAAAAAATGGAGCTTCCAATACATTTACCCCTATATGTCAGTGGGCCCATTTATACCCCTTTTCCACCAAAGTTCTGGGTCTGACCCGGAGTTGGAACAAAGGCCCTCATTCAGAGCCGTTCGCTATTTGCGGTCGTTCGTTTAAAAACAAGGGGTGGCTATTCAAATGATCCGTACGCACATTGCAGTCTGTTCACACCTCTAAGTCTGAACGAACGAGCAAAACTTACGCTCGTTTATTTGTTAAAAACGCCCCCTGGCCGCTCGCATCCTACGTCATGTCCGCTATTTATTAGATTAATCGAGTACATCGACAAGGGTATGAACTGCTCGCTATTCTTGTGGTTGGTGTTTGCTACCACAAATTTGCGAGCAGTTCTGGCTCTAAAATAACCCAGTGACGTGATCAATGACGCTGCTGTTTTAAATATACACACCCATAAAACGCCCGTTTTGACCTTTAAGCACGCCTGCGTTCGGATCTCCACTCCCCATTTTCAAGCACCTTCCCCTGTTACCACCCACATACGCCTCATTCTGTCACTCAAAATAGCAGGCACTCGCTATATAGCGTACAAACGATTTTCGGCCGCACTGACTGGTTCGCGCATGCGTACTAAAAAGCGTACGCATGCGCAGATGTGCAAACATCGCTCCGAACGAGCGTACTGCCGCTAACGAGCGGCTCTGAATGAGGGCCAAAGTTCCTATGCAGATTAGACCCGGAATTTAGCCGGCGCCGACTCGGGATATTCCCGAGTCGGCGCCGCTCACACCAGAGTCGGGTCTGCATAGACCCGGCTTTCCCGGCGTGAAAGTGGACGCTTGGAGATGACGTCATCTCCAAGCGCCACTGAAGCCGGACCAATCGGCCGGCTAGCAGCGCACTCCAGGTCATCGTGACCCGGAGCACGCTGTTCTCACAGCAGGGTTACATGGGCTGCGCCCATGTTGAACCCTGCTAGTTACCTGGGTTGGATTGCCGGGTCACTCGACCCGGCGATCCAACCCTCTCCCCTTTTACACCAGGGAGCTGCCCGGGTTAACACTTCAAAAACCCGCGTTTTAGCTCCGGTGTAAAAGGGGTATAAGTGTCCTATTTATCAATTCATATTTGTGGAGTATCCACCAAAAAGACCCCAAATAATAAGTACCCCCAAGATGTATGTATGTACAGGGATCTCAGATATCTGCATAAGAAGCCCCCATAGAAATTTGATATGGGGGCTGCTTATGTGCAAAGTGTAAGCTATTGTACCCTATGGCCTACACTTAACAGAAATTACCGGGAGAGGGTTTCGTAGGATCCCTCCCCGGCGATTCCTGCCCGCACATTCATGGTCAACTTACTGCGCATGCGTAATAACGCGCTGGGGTCCTGAAGTTAAATTATTGCATTAGCGATCACTGCGCAGGGATGGGCTCCTGTCCCTGCATACGTTTATTTATACATCCGGGCGATCCTTAATTTGTTATAATCAGAGATAAGAAATGATATAGTAATTATCAGGTCTCAAAACCAGTAATGAATAAATATGCCCCTTAGAGTTCAATAAATATGCCCCAAGACTGTTTCATGGACGGATCTAGCGGGATTTTGCACCGCGCCTGCTACGGAATCATACGCAACTCAGTCACATTTCCACTTGCAGCTGAAGCAACGTAACTGGGTGGTAACGGGGTGTTTGCACATGGGCTAGGTATGGTAAGGGCTTGTAGACGCGAGGAATACTGGGTACTTCATGGATGGCTGGTATGATGCAGAGATCCATAACTCTGCGGACGCTATGTGGGTGTTTATGGCTGACTTGAATGCAACTAACGGAACCCAAAGGGTGCAAATATACACATGGATGTGGCAGATTACGATGCAAGGGGGCGCAAATAATAATGTAACAAAAATAACGTTTTTTCTTTCTACGTGGCGGGAAGATACCGGCAGCTTTATTACTATAATCCGTCTGCACATTTTACCTTTGCCTCTCCACAGACATAGATAATATAGGTACCCTAGATTAGAAAGACTATGGGCCCATTTATTAATAATCGCATTAGCAATGTGATCTGGGCATGACGTTACCGCATTGCACAATGCGATCATAGCGCCGGGAAGTATCATCCGGTACATGCAGGGACACGGGCTCCAAAAGGCGCTGTCACTGCGATGTGGCCGGGTGCTGTCCTATGGAGCCTTCTCCCGGTAAGTTCTGCGATATGTAGCCCATCCTCAGATGGCGTTAGCTGTTGGGGCCGATATCAGGAATGCATCGAATTTCGAATGTTGGTAAATATGGCAGCATCGCATCCCATCCCGTATAGAAACCTATAGGAGATGCGGCTACCTGCGGGAATGGAGGGAATCGCAGCAGGTATCGGAGTTGCGGTCCCTCCTTCTTACATGGGGGTGATACTAAATATTTGCGGTTACCCCCCTGAAAAAAGGAGGGGAATAAGCCACAAATATTTCATGATAAATGGGCCCCTATATCTACTTTGTATAGGTCTCATATATGGGAGAATAATAATTATACGAAAGGTGGGAGACTGACTAAATAGAGTAAGGACATACAGGACGGGTAGCGAGTGTGGGGTACAGAGGACATACAGGATGGGTAGCGAGTGTGGGGTACAGAGGACATACAGGACGGGTAGCGAGTGTGGGGTACAGAGTACATACAGGACAGGTAGCGAGTGTGGGGTACAGAGGACATACAGGATACAGGACGGGTAGCGAGTGTGGGGTACAGAGTACATACAGGACAGGTAGCGAGTGTGGGGTACAGAGGACATACAGGACGGGTAGCGAGTGTGGGGTACAGAGGACATACAGGATGGGTAGCGAGTGTGGGGTACAGAGGACATACAGGACGGGTAGCGAGTGTGGGGTACAGAGGACATACAGGATGGGTAGCGAGTGTGGGGTACAGAGTACATACAGGTTGGGTAGTGAGTGTGGGGTACAGAGGACATACAGGATGGGTAGCGAGTGTGGGGTACAGAGGACATACAGGACGGGTAGCGAGTGTGGGGTACAGAGGACATACAGGATGGGTAGCGAGTGTGGGGTACAGAGTACATACAGGATGGGTAGCGAGTGTGGGGTACAGAGTACATACAGGACGGGTAGCGAGTGTGGGGTACAGAGGACATACAGGATGGGTAGCGAGTGTGGGGTACAGAGTACATACAGGATGGGTAGCGAGTGTGGGGTACAGAGTACATACAGGACGGGTAGCGAATGTGGGGTACAGAGTAAGGACATACAGGATGGCTAGCGAGTGTGGGGTACAGAGGACATACAGGTTGGGTAGCGAGTGTGGGGTACAGAGGACATACAGGACGGGTAGCGAGTGTGGGGTACAGAGGACATACAGGATACAGGACGGGTAGCGAGTGTGGGGTACAGAGTACATACAGGATGGCTCGCGAGTGCGTGATACATAGTACACAGTAGGGATTAGGAGTACAGTGTACAGAGGACATACAGTAGGGATTAGGAGTACGGTGTACAGATTACACACAGTAGGGATTAGGAGTATGGTGTACAGATTACACACAGTAGGGATCAGGAGTACACTGTACAGAGGACATATAGTAGGGATTAGGAGTACGGTGTACAGAGGGCATACAGTAGGGATTAGGAGTACGGTGTACAGGTGACATACAGTAGGGATTAGGAGTACGGTGTACAGGTGACATACAGTAGGTATTAGGAGTACAGTGTACTGGGGACATACAGTAGGGATTAGGATTACAGTGTACAGGGGACATACAGTTGGGATTAGGAGTACGGTGTAAGGGGACAGAGTACAGGACATACAGTAGGTATCAGGAGTACGGTGTACAGAGGACATACAGTAGGGATTAGAAGTACGGTGTACAGGGGACATACAGTAGGGATTAGAAGTACGGTGTACAGGGGACATACAGTAGGGATCAGGAGTACACTGTACAGAGGACATATAGTAGGGATTAGTACGGTGTACAGAGGGCATACAGTAGGGATTAGGAGTACGGTGTACAGGTGACATACAGTAGGGATTAGGAGTACGGTGTACAGGTGACATACAGTAGGTATTAGGAGTACAGTGTACAGGGGACATACAGTAGGGATTAGGATTACAGTGTACAGGGGACATACAGTAGGGATTAGGATTACAGTGTACAGGGGACATACAGTTGGGATTAGGAGTACGGTGTACAGGGACAGAGTACAGGACATACAGTAGGGATCAGGAGTATGGTGTACATAGGACATACAGTAGGGATTAGTATTACAGTGTACAGGGACATACAGTTGGGATTAGGAGTACGGTGTACAGGGGACAGAGTACAGGACATACAGTAGGGATCAGGAGTACGGTGTACATAGGACATACAGTAGGGATTAGTATTACAGTGTACAGGGACATACAGTTGGGATTAGGAGTACGGTGTAAAGGGGACAGAGTACAGGACATATAGTAGCGAACAGGAGTACGGTGTACAGGGGACATACAGTAGGGATTAGGAGTAGTGTACAGAGGACATACAGTAGGGATTAGAAGTACGGTGTACAGGGGACAGAGTACAGAACATACAGTAGGGATTAGGAGTATGGTGTACATAGGACATACAGTAGGGATTAGGATTACAGTGTACAGGGGACATACAGTAGGGATTAGGATTACAGTGTACAGGGGACATACAGTAGGGATTAGGATTACAGTGTACAGGGGACATACAGTAGGGATTAGGAGTAGTGTACAGAGGACGTAGAGTAGGGATGAGGTACAGAAGTAGGGATCAGGTGTGTGATACGCAGCCCTGTGTTTGGGCACAATGATATTTCCTGGGTGAGGCAGGGCCAGGGCGGCTCTCCATGCTGCACAGCGCCGTGTAACAGTAATGTGCGATCCCCGGAAAAAACAGACAGACATGATGCATGGCATGTGTAACGTGTGTCACATGCGGGCACAGGATGGGTGGTGGCTGGGGGAGGGTACAGGAATGCCCGCCGGGGTACACCGGACTGCGTGGGGACCTGAGCGCAGTACTTCCGGCACACGTGACTCACCTAAGTCCCCATCTGAACCCCACATTACCGGCGCTACACCCCCCTCTCACCTTCAGTCTGTCCGTCACCGGGAGCCGCCTCCTGTCCTGACCCAGAGAGGGCGGGACCCTCACTTACATACAGAGGATCATCAGCCTAAGCCTAACCTGCCTGTGTACATACCAACCATAATGTATCTACCCTGCCTGTGTACATACCAACCATAATGTATCTACCCTGCCTGTGTACATACCAACCATTCATGTATCGAACCTGTCTGTGTACATACCAACCATTCATGTATCTAACCTGCCTGTGTACATACCAACCATAATGTATCTACCCTGCCTGTGTACATTCCAACCATTCATGTATCTAACCTGCCTGTGTACATACCAACCATTCATGTATCTACCCTGCCTGTGTATATATACCAACCATAATGTATCTACCCTGCCTGTGTACATACCAACCATAATGTATCTACCCTGCCTGTGTACATACCAACCATTCATGTATCGAACCTGTCTGTGTACATACCAACCATTCATGTATCTAACCTGCCTGTGTACATACCAACCATAATGTATCTACCCTGCCTGTGTACATTCCAACCATTCATGTATCTAACCTGCCTGTGTACATACCAACCATTCATGTATCTAACCTGCCTGTGTACATACCAACCATAATGTATCTACCCTGCCTGTGTACATACCAACCATAATGTATCTACCCTGCCTGTGTACATACCAACCATTCATGTATCGAACCTGTCTGTGTACATACCAACCATTCATGTATCTAACCTGCCTGTGTACATACCAACCATAATGTATCTACCCTGCCTGTGTACATTCCAACCATTCATGTATCTAACCTGCCTGTGTACATACCAACCATTCATGTATCTACCCTGCCTGTGTATATATACCAACCATAATGTATCTACCCTGCCTGTGTACATACCAACCATAATGTATCTACCCTGCCTGTGTACATACCAACCATTCATGTATCGAACCTGTCTGTGTACATACCAACCATTCATGTATCTAACCTGCCTGTGTACATACCAACCATAATGTATCTACCCTGCCTGTGTACATTCCAACCATTCATGTATCTAACCTGCCTGTGTACATACCAACCATTCATGTATCTAACCTGCCTGTGTACATACCAACCATAATGTATCTACCCTGCCTGTGTACATACCAACCATAATGTATCTACCCTGCCTGTGTACATACCAACCATAATGTATCTACCCTGCCTGTGTACATTCCAACCATTCATGTATCCAACCTGTCTGTGTACATACCAACCATAATGTATCTACCCTGCCTGTGTACATACCAACCATTCATGTATCTAACCTGCCTGTGTACATACCAACCATTCATGTATCGAACCTGCCTGTGTACATACCAACCATTCATGTATCTAACCTGCCTGTGTACATACCAACCATAATGTATCTACCCTGCCTGTGTACATTCCAACCATTCATGTATCTACCCTGCCTGTGTACATACCAACCATTCATGTATCTAACCTGCCTGTGTACATACCAACCATTCATGTATCTAACCTGCCTGTGTACATACCAACCATAATGTATCTACCCTGCCTGTGTACATACCAACCATAATGTATCTACCCTGCCTGTGTACATTCCAACCATTCATGTATCCAACCTGTCTGTGTACATACCAACCATAATGTATCTACCCTGCCTGTGTACATACCAACCATTCATGTATCTAACCTGCCTGTGTACATACCAACCATAATGTATCTACCCATAAATGTATCTAACCTACCTGTGTACATACCAACCATAATGTATCTACCCTGCCTGTGTACATACCAACCATTCATGTATCTACCCTGCCTGTGTACATACCAACCATTCATGTATCGAACCTGCCTGTGTACATACCAACCATAATGTATCTACCCTGCCTGTGTACATACCAACCATAAATGTATCTTCCCTGCCTGTGTACATACCAACCATAAATGTATCTAACCTACCTGTGTACATACCAACCATAATGTATCTACCCTGCCTGTGTACATACCAACCATTCATGTCTCTACCCTGCCTGTGTACATGCCAACCATAATGTATCTACCCTGCCTGTGTACATACCAACCATTCATGTATCTAACCTGCCTGTGTACATACCAACCATTCATGTATCTAACCTGCCTGTGTACATACCAACCATTCATGTATCTAACCTGCCTGTGTACATACCAACCATAATGTATCTACCCTGCCTGTGTACATACCAACCATAATGTATCTACCCTGCCTGTGTACATTCCAACCATTCATGTATCCAACCTGTCTGTGTACATACCAACCATAATGTATCTACCCTGCCTGTGTACATACCAACCATTCATGTATCTAACCTGCCTGTGTACATACCAACCATAATGTATCTACCCATAAATGTATCTAACCTACCTGTGTACATACCAACCATAATGTATCTACCCTGCCTGTGTACATACCAACCATTCATGTATCTACCCTGCCTGTGTACATACCAACCATTCATGTATCGAACCTGCCTGTGTACATACCAACCATAATGTATCTACCCTGCCTGTGTACATACCAACCATAAATGTATCTTCCCTGCCTGTGTACATACCAACCATAAATGTATCTAACCTACCTGTGTACATACCAACCATAATGTATCTACCCTGCCTGTGTACATACCAACCATTCATGTCTCTACCCTGCCTGTGTACATGCCAACCATAATGTATCTACCCTGCCTGTGTACATACCAACCATTCATGTATCTAACCTGCCTGTGTACATGCCAACCATTCATGTATCGAACCTGCCTGTGTACATACCAACCATAATGTATCTACCCTGCCTGTGTACATACCAACCATTCATGTATCTAACCTGCCTGTGTACATACCAACCATAATGTATCTACCCTGCCTATTTACATACCAACCATTCATGTATCTACCCTGCCTGTGTACATACCAACCATTCATGTATCTAACCTACCTGTGTACATACCAACCATAAATGTATCTTCCCTGCCTGTGTACATACCAACCATTCATGTATCTACCCTGCCTGTGTACATACCAACCATAAATGTATCTAACCTGCCTGTGTACATACCAACCATAAATGTATCTAACCTGCCTGTGTACATACCAACCATTCATGTATCTACCCTGCCTGTGTACATACCAACCATTCATGTATCTAACCTGCCTGTGTACATACCAACCATAATGTATCTAACCTGCCTGTGTACATACCAACCATAAATGTATCTACCCTGCCTGTGTACATGCCAACCATAATGTATCTACCCTGCCTGTGTACATACCAACCATAATCTATCTACCCTGCCTGTGTACATACCAACCATTCATGTATCTAACCTGCCTGTGTACATACAAACCATTCATGTATCTAACCTACCTGTGTACATGCCAACCATAATGTATCTACCCTGCCTGTGTACATACCAACCATTCATGTATCTAACCTACCTGTGTACATACCAACCATAATGTATCTACCCTGCCTGTGTACATACCAACCATTCATGTATCTACCGTGCCTGTGTACATACCAACCATTCATGTATCTAACCTACCTGTGTACATACCAACCATAATGTATCTACCCTGCCTGTGTACATACCAACCATAATGTATCTACCCTGCCTGTGTACATACCAACCATTCATGTATCTACCCTGCCTGTGTACATACCAACCATTCATGTATCTAACCTGCCTGTGTACAAACCAACCATTCATGTATCGAACCTGCCTGTGTACATACCAACCATAATGTATCTACCCTGCCTGTGTACATACCAACCATTCATGTCTCTACCCTGCCTGTGTACATACCAACCATAATGTATCTAACCTGCCTGTGTACATACCAACCATTCATGTATCTAACCTGCCTGTGTACATACCAACCATTCATGTATCTAACCTGCCTGTGTACATACCAACCATAAATGTATCTTCCCTGCCTGTGTACATACCAACCATAATGTATCTACCCTGCCTGTGTACATACCAACCATTCATGTATCTACCCTGCCTGTGTACATACCAACCATTCATGTATCTAACCTACCTGTGTACATACCAACCATAAATGTATCTTCCCTGCCTGTGTACATACCAACCATTCATGTATCTACCCTGCCTGTGTACATACCAACCATAAATGTATCTAACCTGCCTGTGTACATACCAACCATAAATGTATCTAACCTGCCTGTGTACATACCAACCATTCATGTATCTACCCTGCCTGTGTACATACCAACCATTCATGTATCTAACCTGCCTGTGTACATACCAACCATAAATGTATCTAACCTGCCTGTGTACATACCAACCATAAATGTATCTACCCTACCTGTGTACATGCCAACCATAATGTATCTACCCTGCCTGTGTACATACCAACCATAATGTATCTAACCTGCCTGTGTACATACCAACCATAAATGTATCTAACCTGCCTGTGTACATACCAACCATAAATGTATCTACCCTACCTGTGTACATGCCAACCATAATGTATCTACCCTGCCTGTGTACATACCAACCATAATGTATCTAACCTGCCTGTGTACATACCAACCATTCATGTATCTAACCTGCCTGTGTACATACCAACCATTCATGTATCTAACCTACCTGTGTACATGCCAACCATAATGTATCTACCCTTCCTGTGTACATACCAACCATTCATGTATCTAACCTACCTGTGTACATACCAACCATAATGTATCTACCCTGCCTGTGTACATACCAACCATTCATGTATCTACCGTGCCTGTGTACATACCAACCATTCATGTATCTAACCTACCTGTGTACATACCAACCATAATGTATCTACCCTGCCTGTGTACATACCAACCATAATGTATCTACCCTGCCTGTGTACATACCAACCATTCATGTATCTACCCTGCCTGTGTACATACCAACCATTCATGTATCTAACCTGCCTGTGTACAAACCAACCATTCATGTATCGAACCTGCCTGTGTACATACCAACCATAATGTATCTACCCTGCCTGTGTACATACCAACCATTCATGTCTCTACCCTGCCTGTGTACATACCAACCATAATGTATCTACCCTGCCTGTGTACATACCAACCATTCATGTATCTAACCTGCCTGTGTACATACCAACCATTCATGTATCTAACCTGCCTGTGTACATACCAACCATAAATGTATCTTCCCTGCCTGTGTACATACCAACCATAATGTATCTACCCTGCCTGTGTACATACCAACCATTCATGTATCTACCCTGCCTGTGTACATACCAACCATTCATGTATCTAACCTACCTGTGTACATACCAACCATAAATGTATCTTCCCTGCCTGTGTACATACCAACCATTCATGTATCTACCCTGCCTGTGTACATACCAACCATAAATGTATCTAACCTGCCTGTGTACATACCAACCATAAATGTATCTAACCTGCCTGTGTACATACCAACCATTCATGTATCTACCCTGCCTGTGTACATCCCAACCATTCATGTATCTAACCTGCCTGTGTACATACCAACCATAAATGTATCTAACCTGCCTGTGTACATACCAACCATAAATGTATCTACCCTACCTGTGTACATGCCAACCATAATGTATCTACCCTGCCTGTGTACATACCAACCATAATGTATCTAACCTGCCTGTGTACATACCAACCATTCATGTATCTAACCTGCCTGTGTACATACCAACCATTCATGTATCTAACCTACCTGTGTACATGCCAACCATAATGTATCTACCCTTCCTGTGTACATACCAACCATTCATGTATCTAACCTACCTGTGTACATACCAACCATAATGTATCTACCCTGCCTGTGTACATACCAACCATTCATGTATCTACCGTGCCTGTGTACATACCAACCATTCATGTATCTAACCTACCTGTGTACATACCAACCATAATGTATCTACCCTGCCTGTGTACATACCAACCATAATGTATCTACCCTGCCTGTGTACATACCAACCATTCATGTATCTACCCTGCCTGTGTACATACCAACCATTCATGTATCTAACCTGCCTGTGTACATACCAACCATACTGTATCTAACCTGCCTGTGTACATACCAACCATAAATGTATCTACCCTGCCTGTGTACATGCCAACCATAATGTATCTACCCTGCCTGTGTACATACCAACCATTCATGTATCTAACCTGCCTGTGTACATACCAACCATTCATGTATCTACCCTACCTGTGTACATGCCAACCATAATGTATCTACCCTGCCTGTGTACATACCAACCATTCATGTATCTAACCTACCTGTGTACATACCAACCATAATGTATCTACCCTGCCTGTGTACATACCAACCATTCATGTATCTACCGTGCCTGTGTACATACCAACCATTCATGTATCTAACCTACCTGTGTACATACCAACCATAATGTATCTACCCTGCCTGTGTACATACCAACCATAATGTATCTACCCTGCCTGTGTACATACCAACCATTCATGTATCTACCCTGCCTGTGTACATACCAACCATTCATGTATCTAACCTGCCTGTGTACAAACCAACCATTCATGTATCGAACCTGCCTGTGTACATACCAACCATAATGTATCTACCCTGCCTGTGTACATACCAACCATTCATGTCTCTACCCTGCCTGTGTACATACCAACCATAATGTATCTACCCTGCCTGTGTACATACCAACCATTCATGTATCTACCCTGCCTGTGTACATACCAACCATTCATGTATCTAACCTGCCTGTGTACATACCAACCATAAATGTATCTTCCCTGCCTGTGTACATACCAACCATTCATGTATCTACCCTGCCTATGTACATACCAACCATAAATGTATCTAACCTGCCTGTGTACATACCAACCATAAATGTATCTAACCTGCCTGTGTACATACCAACCATTCATGTATCTACCCTGCCTGTGTACATACCAACCATAAATGTATCTTCCCTGCCTGTGTACATACCAACCATTCCTGTATCTACCCTGCCTGTGTACATACCAACCATAAATGTATCTAACCTGCCTGTGTACATACCAACCATAAATGTATCTAACCTGCCTGTGTACATACCAACCATTCATGTATCTACCCTGCCTGTGTACATACCAACCATTCATGTATCTAACCTGCCTGTGTACATACCAACCATAAATGTATCTACCCTGCCTGTGTACATGCCAACCATAATGTATCTACCCTGCCTGTGTACATACCAACCATTCATGTATCTACCCTGCCTGTGTACATACCAACCATAAATGTATCTACCCTGCCTGTGTACATTCCAACCATTAATGTATCTAACCTGTCTGTGTACATACCAACCCTTCATGTATCTAACCTGCCTGTGTACATACCAACCATAATGTATCTAACCTGCCTGTGTACATTCCAACCATTCATGTATCCAACCTGTCTGTGTACATACCAACCATTCATGTATCTAACCTGCCTGTGTACATACCAACCATAATGTATCTACCCTGCCTGTGTACATACCAACCATTCATGTATCTAACCTGCCTGTGTACATACCAACCATTCATGTATCTACCCTGCCTGTGTACATAACAACCATTCATGTATCTAACCTGCCTGTGTACATACCAACCATAAATGTATCTAACCTGCCTGTGTACATACCAACCATTCATGTATCTAACCTGCCTGTGTACATACCAACCATAAATGTATCTACCCTGCCTGTGTACATACCAACCATTCATGTATCTAACCTGCCTGTGTACATACCAACCATTCATGTATCTACCCTGCCTGTGTACATACCAACCATTCATGTGTCTACCCTGCCTGTGTACATACCAACCATTCATGTGTCTAACCTGCCTGTGTACATACCAACCATTCATGTGTCTAACCTGCCTGTCTACATACCAACCATTCATGTGTCTAACCTGCCTGTGTACATACCAACCATAAATGTATCTACCCTGCCTGTGCACATACCAACCATTAATGTATCTAACCTGTCTGTGTACATACCAACCATAATGTATCTAACCTGTCTGTGTACATACCAACCATAATGTATCTAACCTGCCTGTGTACATACCAACCATTCATGTATCTACCCTGCCTGTGTACATACCAACCATTCATGTATCTAACCTGCCTGTGTACAAACCAACCATTCATGTATCGAACCTGCCTGTGTACATACCAACCATAATGTATCTACCCTGCCTGTGTACATACCAACCATTCATGTCTCTACCCTGCCTGTGTACATACCAACCATAATGTATCTAACCTGCCTGTGTACATACCAACCATTCATGTATCTAACCTGCCTGTGTACATACCAACCATTCATGTATCTAACCTGCCTGTGTACATACCAACCATAAATGTATCTTCCCTGCCTGTGTACATACCAACCATAATGTATCTACCCTGCCTGTGTACATACCAACCATTCATGTATCTACCCTGCCTGTGTACATACCAACCATTCATGTATCTAACCTACCTGTGTACATACCAACCATAAATGTATCTTCCCTGCCTGTGTACATACCAACCATTCATGTATCTACCCTGCCTGTGTACATACCAACCATAAATGTATCTAACCTGCCTGTGTACATACCAACCATAAATGTATCTAACCTGCCTGTGTACATACCAACCATTCATGTATCTACCCTGCCTGTGTACATACCAACCATTCATGTATCTAACCTGCCTGTGTACATACCAACCATAAATGTATCTAACCTGCCTGTGTACATACCAACCATAAATGTATCTACCCTACCTGTGTACATGCCAACCATAATGTATCTACCCTGCCTGTGTACATACCAACCATAATGTATCTAACCTGCCTGTGTACATACCAACCATAAATGTATCTAACCTGCCTGTGTACATACCAACCATAAATGTATCTACCCTACCTGTGTACATGCCAACCATAATGTATCTACCCTGCCTGTGTACATACCAACCATAATGTATCTAACCTGCCTGTGTACATACCAACCATTCATGTATCTAACCTGCCTGTGTACATACCAACCATTCATGTATCTAACCTACCTGTGTACATGCCAACCATAATGTATCTACCCTTCCTGTGTACATACCAACCATTCATGTATCTAACCTACCTGTGTACATACCAACCATAATGTATCTACCCTGCCTGTGTACATACCAACCATTCATGTATCTACCGTGCCTGTGTACATACCAACCATTCATGTATCTAACCTACCTGTGTACATACCAACCATAATGTATCTACCCTGCCTGTGTACATACCAACCATAATGTATCTACCCTGCCTGTGTACATACCAACCATTCATGTATCTACCCTGCCTGTGTACATACCAACCATTCATGTATCTAACCTGCCTGTGTACAAACCAACCATTCATGTATCGAACCTGCCTGTGTACATACCAACCATAATGTATCTACCCTGCCTGTGTACATACCAACCATTCATGTCTCTACCCTGCCTGTGTACATACCAACCATAATGTATCTACCCTGCCTGTGTACATACCAACCATTCATGTATCTAACCTGCCTGTGTACATACCAACCATTCATGTATCTAACCTGCCTGTGTACATACCAACCATAAATGTATCTTCCCTGCCTGTGTACATACCAACCATAATGTATCTACCCTGCCTGTGTACATACCAACCATTCATGTATCTACCCTGCCTGTGTACATACCAACCATTCATGTATCTAACCTACCTGTGTACATACCAACCATAAATGTATCTTCCCTGCCTGTGTACATACCAACCATTCATGTATCTACCCTGCCTGTGTACATACCAACCATAAATGTATCTAACCTGCCTGTGTACATACCAACCATAAATGTATCTAACCTGCCTGTGTACATACCAACCATTCATGTATCTACCCTGCCTGTGTACATCCCAACCATTCATGTATCTAACCTGCCTGTGTACATACCAACCATAAATGTATCTAACCTGCCTGTGTACATACCAACCATAAATGTATCTACCCTACCTGTGTACATGCCAACCATAATGTATCTACCCTGCCTGTGTACATACCAACCATAATGTATCTAACCTGCCTGTGTACATACCAACCATTCATGTATCTAACCTGCCTGTGTACATACCAACCATTCATGTATCTAACCTACCTGTGTACATGCCAACCATAATGTATCTACCCTTCCTGTGTACATACCAACCATTCATGTATCTAACCTACCTGTGTACATACCAACCATAATGTATCTACCCTGCCTGTGTACATACCAACCATTCATGTATCTACCGTGCCTGTGTACATACCAACCATTCATGTATCTAACCTACCTGTGTACATACCAACCATAATGTATCTACCCTGCCTGTGTACATACCAACCATAATGTATCTACCCTGCCTGTGTACATACCAACCATTCACGTATCTACCCTGCCTGTGTACATACCAACCATTCATGTATCTAACCTGCCTGTGTACATACCAACCATACTGTATCTAACCTGCCTGTGTACATACCAACCATAAATGTATCTACCCTGCCTGTGTACATGCCAACCATAATGTATCTACCCTGCCTGTGTACATACCAACCATTCATGTATCTAACCTGCCTGTGTACATACCAACCATTCATGTATCTACCCTACCTGTGTACATGCCAACCATAATGTATCTACCCTGCCTGTGTACATACCAACCATTCATGTATCTAACCTACCTGTGTACATACCAACCATAATGTATCTACCCTGCCTGTGTACATACCAACCATTCATGTATCTACCGTGCCTGTGTACATACCAACCATTCATGTATCTAACCTACCTGTGTACATACCAACCATAATGTATCTACCCTGCCTGTGTACATACCAACCATAATGTATCTACCCTGCCTGTGTACATACCAACCATTCATGTATCTACCCTGCCTGTGTACATACCAACCATTCATGTATCTAACCTGCCTGTGTACAAACCAACCATTCATGTATCGAACCTGCCTGTGTACATACCAACCATAATGTATCTACCCTGCCTGTGTACATACCAACCATTCATGTCTCTACCCTGCCTGTGTACATACCAACCATAATGTATCTACCCTGCCTGTGTACATACCAACCATTCATGTATCTACCCTGCCTGTGTACATACCAACCATTCATGTATCTAACCTGCCTGTGTACATACCAACCATAAATGTATCTTCCCTGCCTGTGTACATACCAACCATTCATGTATCTACCCTGCCTATGTACATACCAACCATAAATGTATCTAACCTGCCTGTGTACATACCAACCATAAATGTATCTAACCTGCCTGTGTACATACCAACCATTCATGTATCTACCCTGCCTGTGTACATACCAACCATAAATGTATCTTCCCTGCCTGTGTACATACCAACCATTCCTGTATCTACCCTGCCTGTGTACATACCAACCATAAATGTATCTAACCTGCCTGTGTACATACCAACCATAAATGTATCTAACCTGCCTGTGTACATACCAACCATTCATGTATCTACCCTGCCTGTGTACATACCAACCATTCATGTATCTAACCTGCCTGTGTACATACCAACCATAAATGTATCTACCCTGCCTGTGTACATGCCAACCATAATGTATCTACCCTGCCTGTGTACATACCAACCATTCATGTATCTACCCTGCCTGTGTACATACCAACCATAAATGTATCTACCCTGCCTGTGTACATTCCAACCATTAATGTATCTAACCTGTCTGTGTACATACCAACCCTTCATGTATCTAACCTGCCTGTGTACATACCAACCATAATGTATCTAACCTGCCTGTGTACATTCCAACCATTCATGTATCCAACCTGTCTGTGTACATACCAACCATTCATGTATCTAACCTGCCTGTGTACATACCAACCATAATGTATCTACCCTGCCTGTGTACATACCAACCATTCATGTATCTAACCTGCCTGTGTACATACCAACCATTCATGTATCTACCCTGCCTGTGTACATAACAACCATTCATGTATCTAACCTGCCTGTGTACATACCAACCATAAATGTATCTAACCTGCCTGTGTACATACCAACCATTCATGTATCTAACCTGCCTGTGTACATACCAACCATAAATGTATCTACCCTGCCTGTGTACATACCAACCATTCATGTATCTAACCTGCCTGTGTACATACCAACCATTCATGTATCTACCCTGCCTGTGTACATACCAACCATTCATGTGTCTACCCTGCCTGTGTACATACCAACCATTCATGTGTCTAACCTGCCTGTGTACATACCAACCATTCATGTGTCTAACCTGCCTGTCTACATACCAACCATTCATGTGTCTAACCTGCCTGTGTACATACCAACCATAAATGTATCTACCCTGCCTGTGCACATACCAACCATTAATGTATCTAACCTGTCTGTGTACATACCAACCATAATGTATCTAACCTGTCTGTGTACATACCAACCATAATGTATCTAACCTGCCTGTGTACATACCAACCATTCATGTATCCAACCTGCCTGTGTACATACCAACCATAATGTATCTAGCCTGCCTGTGTACATACCAACCATTCATGTATCTACCCTGCCTGTGTACATACCAACCATAATGTATCTAACCTACCTGTGTACATACCAACCATAATATATCTAACCTGCCTGTGTACATACCAACCATAAATGTATCTACCCTGCCTGTGTACATACCAACCATAATGTATCTACCCTGCCTGTGTACATACCAACCATGAATGTATCTAACCTGCCTGTGTACATACCAACCATGAATGTATCTAACCTGCCTGTGTACATACCAACCATTCATGTATCTAACCTGCCTGTGTACATACCAACCATTCATGTATCTAACCTGCCTGTGTACATACCAACCATTCATGTATCTAACCTGCCTGTGTACATACCAACCATTCATGTATCTACACTGCCTGTGTACATACCAACCATAATGTATCTAACCTACCTGTGTACATACCAACCATAATATATCTAACCTGCCTGTGTACATACCAACCATAAATGTATCTACCCTGCCTGTGTACATACCAACCATAATGTATCAACCCTGCCTGTGTACATACCAACCATGAATGTATCTAACCTGCCTGTGTACATACCAACCATTCATGCATCTAACCTGCCTGTGTACATACCAACCATTCATGTATCTAACCTGCCTGTGTACATACCAACCATTCATGTATCTAACCTACCTGTGTACATACCAACCATTCATGTATCTAACCTGCCTGTGTACATACCAACCATTTATGTATCTAACCTGCCTGTGTACATACCAACCATTCATGTATCTACCCTGCCTGTGTACATACCAACCATAATGTATCTACCCTGCCTATTTACATACCAACCATAAATGTATCTACCCTGCCTGTGTACATACCAACCATAATGTATCTACCCTGCCTGTGTACATACCAACCATAATGTATCTACCCTGCCTGTGTACATACCAACCATAATGTATCTACCCTGCCTGTGTACATACCAACCATAATGTATCTACCCTGCCTGTGTATATATACCAACCATAAATGTATCTAACCTGCCTGTGTATATATACCAACCATAATGTATCTACCCTGCCTATGTACATACCAACCATAATGTATCTAACCTGCCTGTGTACATACCAACCATTCATGTATCTAACCTGCCTGTGTACATACCAACCATTCATGTATCTACCCTGTCTGTGTACATACCAACCATAATGGATCTACTTTGCCTGTGTACATACCAACCATTCATGTATCTACCCTGCCTGTGTACATACCAACCATTCATGTATCTACCCTGCCTGTGTACATACCAACCATAATGTATCTACCCTGCCTGTGTGCATACCAACCATAATGTATCTACCCTGCCTGTGTATATATACCAACCATAAATGTATCTAACCTGCCTGTGTATATATACCAACCATAATGTATCTACCCTGCCTATGTACATACCAACCATAATGTATCTAACCTGCCTGTGTACATACCAACCCTTCATGTATCTAACCTGCCTGTGTACATACCAACCATTCATGTATCTAACCTGTCTGTGTACATACCAACCATTCATGTATCTACCCTGCCTGTGTACATACCAACCATTTATGTATCTAACCTACCTGTGTACATACCAACCATAATGTATCTACCCTGCCTGTGTACATACCAACCATTCATGTATCTACCCTGCCTGTGTACATACCAACCATAATGTATCTACCCTGCCTGTGTACATACCAACCATTCATGTATCTACCCTGCCTGTGTACATACCAACCATTCATGTATCTAACTGCCTGTGTACAAACCAACCATTCATGTATCGAACCTGCCTGTGTACATACCAACCATAATGTATCTACCCTGCCAGTGTACATACCAACCATTCATGTCTCTACCCTGCCTGTGTACATACCAACCATAATGTATCTACCCTGCCTGTGTACATACCAACCATTCATGTATCTACCCTGCCTGTGTACATACCAACCATTCATGTATCTAACCTGCCTGTGTACATACCAACCATAAATGTATCTTCCCTGCCTGTGTACATACCAACCATTCATGTATCTACCCTGCCTGTGTACATACCAACCATAAATGTATCTAACCTGCCTGTGTTCATACCAACCATAAATGTATCTAACCTGCCTGTGTACATACCAACCATTCATGTATCTACCTTGCCTGTGTACATACCAACCATTCATGTATCTACCCTGCCTGTGTACATACCAACCATAATGTATCTAACCTGCCTGTGTACATACCAACCATAAATGTATCTACCCTGCCTGTGTACATGCCAACCATAATGTATCTACCCTGCCTGTGTACATGCCAACCATAATGAATCTACCCTGCCTGTGTACATACCAACCATGAATGTATCTAACCTGCCTGTGTACATACCAACCATTCATGTATCTAACCTGCCTGTGTACATACCAACCATTCATGTATCTAAGCTGCCTGTGTACATACCAACCATTCATGTATCTAAGCTGCCTGTGTACATACCAACCATTCATGTATCTAACCTGCCTGTGTACATACCAACCATTCATGTATCTACCCTGCCTGTGTACATACCAACCATAATGTATCTACCCTGCCTGTGTACATACCAACCATTCATGTATCTACCCTGCCTGTGTACATACCAACCATAATGTATCTACCCTGCCTGTGTATATATACCAACCATAAATGTATTTAACCTGCCTGTGTATATATACCAACCATAATGTATCTACCCTGCCTATGTACATACCATCCATAATGTATCTAACCTGCCTGTGTACATACCAACCATTCATTTATCTAACCTGTCTGTGTACATACCATCCATTCATGTATCTAACCTGCCTGTGTACATACCAACCATAATGTATCTACCCTGCCTGTGTACATACCAACCATTCATGTATCTAACCTGCCTGTGTACATACCAACCATTCATGTATCTACCCTGCCTGTGTAGATACCAACCACTCATGTATCTAACCTGCCTGTGTACATACCAACCATAAATGTATCTAACCTACCTGTGTACATACCAACCATTCATGTATCTAACCTGCCTGTGTACATACCAACCATAAATGTATCTACCCTGCCTGTGTACATACCAACCCTTCATGTATCTAACCTGCCTGTGTACATACCAACCATTCATGTATCTACCCTACCTGTGTACATACCAACCATTCATGTATCTAACCTGCCTTTGTACATACCAACAATTCATGTATCTACCCTGCCTGTGTACATACCAACCATGCTTGTATCTAACCTGCCTGTGTACATACCAACCATTCATGTATCTAACCTGCCTGTGTACATACCAACCATAATGTATCTACCCTGTCTGTGTACATACCAACCATTAACGTATCTAACCTGTCTGTGTACATACCAACCATAATGTATCTAACCTGCTGTGTACATACCAACCATAATGTATCTAACCTGCCTGTGTACATACCAACCATTAATGTATCCAACCTGCCTGTGTACATACCAACCATATTGTATCTAACCTGCCTGTGTACATACCAACCATAATGTATCTAACCTACCTGTGTACATACCAACCATAATGTATCTACCCTACCTGTGTACATACCAACCATTCATGTATCTACCCTGCCTGTGTACATATCAACCATTCATGTATCTACCCTGCCTGTGTACATACCAACCATTCATGTATCTAACCTGCCTGTGTACATACCAACCATAAATGTATCTAACCTGCCTGTGTACATACCAGCAATTCATGTATCTAACCTGCCTGTGTATATACCAACCATAAATGTATCTACCCTGCCTGTGTACATACCAAACATTCATGTATCTAACCTGCCTGTGTACATACCAACCATTCATGTATCTACCCTGCCTGTGTACATACCAACCATTCATGTATCTACCCTGCCTGTGTACATACCAACCATAAATGTATCTACCCTGCCTGTGTACATACCAACCATTCATGTATCTACCCTGCCTGTGTACATACCAACCATTCATGTATCTAACCTGCCTGTGTACATAGCAACCATAATGTATCTACCCTGCCTGTGTACATAGCAACCATAATGTATCTACCCTGCCTGTGTACATACCAACCATTCATGTATCTACCCTGCCTGTGTACATACCAACCATTCATGTATCTACCCTGCCTGTGTACATACCAACCATTCATGTATCTAACCTGCCTGTGTACAAACCAACCATTCATGTATCTAACCTGCCTGTGTACTTACCAACCATAAATGTATCTACCCTGCCTGTGTACATACCAACCATTCATGTATCTACCCTGCCTGTGTACATACCAACCATTTATGTATCTAACCTGCCTGTGTACATACCAACCATAAATGTATCTACCCTGCCTGTGTACATACCAACCATAATGTATCTAACCTGCCTGTGTACATACCAACCATAAATGTATCTACCCTGCCTGTGTACATGCCAACATAATGTATCTACCCTGCCTGTGTACATGCCAACCATAATGTATCTACCCTTCCTGTGTACATACCAACCATGAATGTATCTAAACTGCCTGTGTACATACCAACCATGAATGTATCTAACCTGCCTGTGTACTTACCAACCATTCATGTATGTAACCTGCCTGTGTACTTACCAACCATTCATGTATGTAACCTGCCTGTGTACATACCAACCATTCATGTATCTAACCTGCCTGTGTACATACCAACCATTCATGTATCTAACCTGCCTGTGCACATACCAACCATTCATGTATCTAACCTGCCTGTGTACATACCAACCATTCATGTATCTAACCTGCCTGTGTACATACCAACCATTTATGTATCTAACCTGCCTGTGTACATACCAACCATTCATGTATCTACCCTGCCTATTTACATACCAACCATAAATGTATCTACCCTGCCTGTGTACATACCAACCATTCATGTATCTACCCTGCCTGTCTACATACCAACCATTCATGTATCTACCCTGCCTGTGTTCATACCAACCATAATGTATCTACCCTGCCTTTGTACATACCAACCAAAATGTATCTACCCTGCCTGTGTACATAACAACCATAATGTATCTACCCTGCCTGTGAATATATACCAACCATAAATTTATCTAACCTGCCTGTGTATAGATACCAACCATAATGTATCTACCCTGCCTATGTACATACCAACCATAATGTATCTAACCTGCCTGTGTACATACCAACCATTCATGTATCTAACCTGCCTGTGTACATACCAAACATTCATGTATCTAACCTGCCTGTGTACATACCAACCATAATGTATCTACCCTGCCTGTGTACATACCAACCATTCATGTATCTAACCTGTCTGTGTACATACCAACCATTCATGTATCTAACCTGCCTGTGTACATACCAACCATAATGTATCTACCCTGCCTGTGTACATACCAACCATTCATGTATCTAACCTGCCTGTGTACATACCAACCATTCATGTATCTAAACTGCCTGTGTACATACCAACCATAAATGTATCTAACCTACCTGTGTACATACCAACCATTCATGTATCTAACCTGCCTGTGTACATACCAACCATAAATGTATCTACCGTTCCTGTGTACATACCAACCATTCATGTATCTAACCTGCCTGTGTACATACCCACCATTCATGTGTCTACCCTGCCTGTGTACATACCCACCATTCATGTATCTAACCTGCCTGTGTACATACCCACCATTCATGTATCTACCCTGCCTGTGTACATACCCACTATTCATGTATCTAACCTGCCTGTGTACATACCAACCATTCATGTATCTAACCTGCCTGTGTACATACCAACCATTCATGTATCTACCCTGCCTGTGTACATACCAACCATTCATGTATCTAACCTGTCTGTGTACATACCAACCATAATGTATCTACCCAGCCTGTGTACATACCAACCATTAATGTATCTAACCTGTCTGTGTACATACCAACCATAATGTATCTAACCTGCCTGTGTACATAACAACCATAATGTATCTACCCTGCCTGTGTATATATACCAACCATAAATGTATCTAACCTGCCTGTGTATATATACCAACCATAATGTATCTACCCTGCCTAAGTACATACCAACCATAATGTATCTACCCTGCCTGTGTACATACCAACCATTCATGTATCTAACGTGTCTGTGTACATACCAACCATTCATGTATCTAACCTGCCTGTGTACATACCAACCATTCATGTATCTACCCTGCCTGTGTACATACCAACCATAAATGTATCTACCCTGCCTGTGTACATGCCAACCATAATGTATCTACCCTGCCTGTGTACATGCCAACCATAATGAATCTACCCTGCCTGTGTACATACCAACCATGAATGTATCTAACCTGCCTGTGTACATACCAACCATTCATGTATCTAACCTGCCTGTGTACATACCAACCATTCATGTATCTAAGCTGCCTGTGTACATACCAACCATTCATGTATCTAAGCTGCCTGTGTACATACCAACCATTCATGTATCTAACCTGCCTGTGTACATACCAACCATTCATGTATCTACCCTGCCTGTGTACATACCAACCATAATGTATCTACCCTGCCTGTGTACATACCAACCATTCATGTATCTACCCTGCCTGTGTACATACCAACCATAATGTATCTACCCTGCCTGTGTATATATACCAACCATAAATGTATTTAACCTGCCTGTGTATATATACCAACCATAATGTATCTACCCTGCCTATGTACATACCATCCATAATGTATCTAACCTGCCTGTGTACATACCAACCATTCATTTATCTAACCTGTCTGTGTACATACCATCCATTCATGTATCTAACCTGCCTGTGTACATACCAACCATAATGTATCTACCCTGCCTGTGTACATACTAACCATTCATGTATCTAACCTGCCTGTGTACATACCAACCATTCATGTATCTACCCTGCCTGAGTAGATACCAACCACTCATGTATCTAACCTGCCTGTGTACATACCAACCATAAATGTATCTAACCTACCTGTGTACATACCAACCATTCATGTATCTAACCTGCCTGTGTACATACCAACCATAAATGTATCTACCCTGCCTGTGTACATACCAACCCTTCATGTATCTAACCTGCCTGTGTACATACCAACCATTCATGTATCTACCCTACCTGTGTACATACCAACCATTCATGTATCTAACCTGCCTTTGTACATACCAACAATTCATGTATCTACCCTGCCTGTGTACATACCAACCATGCTTGTATCTAACCTGCCTGTGTACATACCAACCATTCATGTATCTAACCTGCCTGTGTACATACCAACCATAATGTATCTACCCTGTCTGTGTACATACCAACCATTAACGTATCTAACCTGTCTGTGTACATACCAACCATAATGTATCTAACCTGCTGTGTACATACCAACCATAATGTATCTAACCTGCCTGTGTACATACCAACCATTCATGTATCCAACCTGCCTGTGTACATACCAACCATATTGTATCTAACCTGCCTGTGTACATACCAACCATAATGTATCTAACCTACCTGTGTACATACCAACCATAATGTATCTACCCTACCTGTGTACATACCAACCATTCATGTATCTACCCTGCCTGTGTACATATCAACCATTCATGTATCTACCCTGCCTGTGTACATACCAACCATTCATGTATCTAACCTGCCTGTGTACATACCAACCATAAATGTATCTAACCTGCCTGTGTACATACCAGCAATTCATGTATCTAACCTGCCTGTGTATATACCAACCATAAATGTATCTACCCTGCCTGTGTACATACCAAACATTCATGTATCTAACCTGCTTGTGTACATACCAACCATTCATGTATCTACCCTGCCTGTGTACATACCAACCATTCATGTATCTACCCTGCCTGTGTACATACCAACCATAAATGTATCTACCCTGCCTGTGTACATACCAACCATTCATGTATCTACCCTGCCTGTGTACATACCAACCATTCATGTATCTAACCTGCCTGTGTACATAGCAACCATAATGTATCTACCCTGCCTGTGTACATAGCAACCATAATGTATCTACCCTGCCTGTGTACATACCAACCATTCATGTATCTACCCTGCCTGTGTACATACCAACCATTCATGTATCTACCCTGCCTGTGTACATACCAACCATTCATGTATCTAACCTGCCTGTGTACAAACCAACCATTCATGTATCTAACCTGCCTGTGTACTTACCAACCATAAATGTATCTACCCTGCCTGTGTACATACCAACCATTCATGTATCTACCCTGCCTGTGTACATACCAACCATTTATGTATCTAACCTGCCTGTGTACATACCAACCATAAATGTATCTACCCTGCCTGTGTACATACCAACCATAATGTATCTAACCTGCCTGTGTACATACCAACCATAAATGTATCTACCCTGCCTGTGTACATGCCAACATAATGTATCTACCCTGCCTGTGTACATGCCAACCATAATGTATCTACCCTTCCTGTGTACATACCAAATATGAATGTATCTAAACTGCCTGTGTACATACCAACCATGAATGTATCTAACCTGCCTGTGTACTTACCAACCATTCATGTATGTAACCTGCCTGTGTACTTACCAACCATTCATGTATGTAACCTGCCTGTGTACATACCAACCATTCATGTATCTAACCTGCCTGTGTACATACCAACCATTCATGTATCTAACCTGCCTGTGCACATACCAACCATTCATGTATCTAACCTGCCTGTGTACATACCAACCATTCATGTATCTAACCTGCCTGTGTACATACCAACCATTTATGTATCTAACCTGCCTGTGTACATACCAACCATTCATGTATCTACCCTGCCTATTTACATACCAACCATAAATGTATCTACCCTGCCTGTGTACATACCAACCATTCATGTATCTACCCTGCCTGTGTACATACCAACCATTCATGTATCTACCCTGCCTGTGTTCATACCAACCATAATGTATCTACCCTGCCTTTGTACATACCAACCAAAATGTATCTACCCTGCCTGTGTACATAACAACCATAATGTATCTACCCTGCCTGTGAATATATACCAACCATAAATTTATCTAACCTGCCTGTGTATAGATACCAACCATAATGTATCTAACCTGCCTATGTACATACCAACCATAATGTATCTAACCTGCCTGTGTACATACCAACCATTCATGTATCTAACCTGCCTGTGTACATACCAAACATTCATGTATCTAACCTGCCTGTGTACATACCAACCATAATGTATCTACCCTGCCTGTGTACATACCAACCATTCATGTATCTAACCTGTCTGTGTACATACCAACCATTCATGTATCTAACCTGCCTGTGTACATACCAACCATAATGTATCTACCCTGCCTGTGTACATACCAACCATTCATGTATCTAACCTGCCTGTGTACATACCAACCATTCATGTATCTAAACTGCCTGTGTACATACCAACCATAAATGTATCTAACCTACCTGTGTACATACCAACCATTCATGTATCTAACCTGCCTGTGTACATACCAACCATAAATGTATCTACCGTTCCTGTGTACATACCCACCATTCATGTATCTAACCTGCCTGTGTACATACCCACCATTCATGTGTCTACCCTGCCTGTGTACATACCCACCATTCATGTATCTAACCTGCCTGTGTACATACCCACCATTCATGTATCTACCCTGCCTGTGTACATACCCACTATTCATGTATCTAACCTGCCTGTGTACATACCAACCATTCATGTATCTAACCTGCCTGTGTACATACCAACCATTCATGTATCTACCCTGCCTGTGTACATACCAACCATTCATGTATCTAACCTGTCTGTGTACATACCAACCATAATGTATCTACCCAGCCTGTGTACATACCAACCATTAATGTATCTAACCTGTCTGTGTACATACCAACCATAATGTATCTAACCTGCCTGTGTACATAACAACCATAATGTATCTACCCTGCCTGTGTATATATACCAACCATAAATGTATCTAACCTGCCTGTGTATATATACCAACCATAATGTATCTACCCTGCCTAAGTACATACCAACCATAATGTATCTACCCTGCCTGTGTACATACCAACCATTCATGTATCTAACGTGTCTGTGTACATACCAACCATTCATGTATCTAACCTGCCTGTGTACATACCAACCATAATGTATCTCCCCTGCCTGTGTACATACCAACCATTCATGTATCTAACCTGCCTGTGTACATACCAACCATAATGTATCTACCCTGCCTGTGTACATACCAACCATTCATGTATCTAACCTGCCTGTGTACATACCAACCATAATGTATCTACCCTGCCTTTGTACATACCAACCATAATGTATCTACCCTGCCTGTGTACATACCAACCATTCATGTATCTAACCTGCCTGTGCACATACCAACCATTCATGTATCTACCCTGCCTGTGCACATACCAACCATTCATGTATCTAACCTGCCTGTGTACATACCATCCATTCATGTATCTAACCTGCCTTTGTACATACCAACCATAAATGTATCTACCCTGCCTGTGTACATACCAACCATTCATGTATCTAACCTGCCTGTGTACATACCAACCATTCATGTATCTACCCTGCCTGTGTACATACCAACCATTCATGTATCTACCCTGCCTGTGTACATACCAACCATTCATGTATCTAACCTGCCTGTGTACATACCAACCATTCATGTATTTACCCTGCCTGTGTACATACCAACCATTCATGTATCTAACCTGCCTGTGTACATACCAACCATTCATGTATCTAACCTGCCTGTGTACATACCAACCATAATGTATCTACCCTGCCTGTGTACATACCAACCATTAATTTATCTAACCTGTCTGTGTACATACCAACCATAATGTATCCAACCTGCCTGTGTACATACCAACCATAATGTATCCAACCTGCCTGTGTACATACCAACCATAATGTATCTAACCTACCTGTGTACATACCAACCATAATGTATCTAACCTACCTGTGTACATACCAACCATAATGTATCTAACCTGCCTCTGTACATACCAACCATTCAAGTGTCTAACCTGCCTGTGTACATACCAACCATTCATGTATCTAACCTGCCTGTGTGCATACCAACCATTCATGTATCTAACCTGCCTGTGTGCATACCAACCATAATGTATCTACCCTGCCTGTGTGCATACCAACCATTAATGTATCTAACCTGCCTGTGTACATACCAACCATAATGTACCTAACCTGCCTGTGTACAGACCAACCATAATGTACCTAACCTGCCTGTGTACATACCAACCATTCATGTATCTAAGCTGCCTGTGTACATACCAACCATTCATGTATCTAACCTGCCTGTGTACATACCAACCATTCATGTATCTAACCTGCCTGTGTACATACCAACCATTCATGTATCTACCCTGCCTGTGTACATACCAACCATAATGTATCTACCCTGCCTGTGTACATACCAACCATTCATGTATCTACCTTGCCTGTGTACATACCAACCATAATGTATCTACCCTGCCTGTGTATATATACCAACCATAAATGTATCTAACCTGCCTGTGTATATATACCAACCATAATGTATCTACCCTGCCTATGTACATACCATCCAAAATGTATCTAACCTGCCTGTGTACATACCAACCATTCATGTATCTAACCTGCCTGTGTACATACCAACCATAATGTATCTAACCTGCCTGTGTACATACCAACCCTTCATGTATCTAACCTGCCTGTGTACATACCAACCCTTCATGTATCTAACCTGCCTGTGTACATACCAACCATAATGTATCTACCCTGCCTGTGTACATACCAACCATTCATGTATCTAACCTGCCTGTGTACATACCAACCATAATGTATCTACCCTGCCTGTGTAGATACCAACCATTCATGTATCTAACCTGCCTGTGTACATACCAACCATAAATGTATCTAACCTACCTGTGTACATACCAACCATTCATGTATCTAACCTGCCTGTGTACATACCAACCATAAATGTATCTACCCTGCCAGTGTACATACCAACCATTCATGTATCTAACCTGCCTGTGTACATACCAACCATTCCTGTATCTACACTGCCTGTGTACATACCAACCATTCATGTATCTACCCTACCTGTGTACATACCAACCATTCATGTATCTAACCTGCCTTTGTACATACCAACCATTCATGTATCTAACCTGCCTGTGTACATACCAACCATTCATGTATCTAACCTGCCTGTGTACATACCAACCATAAATGTATCTAACCTACCTGTGTACATACCAACCATTCATGTATCTAACCTGCCTGTGTACATACCAACCATTCATGTATCTAAGCTGCCTGTGTACATACCAACCATTCATGTATCTAACCTGCCTGTGTACATACCAACCATTCATGTATCTAACCTGCCTGTGTACATACCAACCATTCATGTATCTACCCTGCCTGTGTACATACCAACCATAATGTATCTACCCTGCCTGTGTACATACCAACCATTCATGTATCTACCTTGCCTGTGTACATACCAACCATAATGTATCTACCCTGCCTGTGTATATATACCAACCATAAATGTATCTAACCTGCCTGTGTATATATACCAACCATAATGTATCTACCCTGCCTATGTACATACCATCCAAAATGTATCTAACCTGCCTGTGTACATACCAACCATTCATGTATCTAACCTGCCTGTGTACATACCAACCATAATGTATCTAACCTGCCTGTGTACATACCAACCCTTCATGTATCTAACCTGCCTGTGTACATACCAACCCTTCATGTATCTAACCTGCCTGTGTACATACCAACCATAATGTATCTACCCTGCCTGTGTACATACCAACCATTCATGTATCTAACCTGCCTGTGTACATACCAACCATAATGTATCTACCCTGCCTGTGTAGATACCAACCATTCATGTATCTAACCTGCCTGTGTACATACCAACCATAAATGTATCTAACCTACCTGTGTACATACCAACCATTCATGTATCTAACCTGCTTGTGTACATACCAACCATAAATGTATCTACCCTGCCTGTGTACATACCAACCATTCATGTATCTAACCTGCCTGTGTACATACCAACCATTCCTGTATCTACACTGCCTGTGTACATACCAACCATTCATGTATCTACCCTACCTGTGTACATACCAACCATTCACGTATCTAACCTGCCTTTGTACATACCAACCATTCATGTATCTACCCTGCCTGTGTACACACCAACCATGCATGTATCTAACTTGCCTGTGTGCACACCAACCATTCACGTATCTAACCTGCCTGTGTACATACCAACCATTCACGTATCTAACCTGCCTGTGTACATACCAACCATAATGTATCTACCCTGCCTGTGTACATACCAACCATTAATGTATATAACCTGTCTGTGTACATACCAACCATAATTTATCTAACCTGCTGTGTACATACCAACCATGAATGTATCTATCCTGCCTGTGTACTTACCAACCATTCATGTATCTAACCTGCCTGTGTACATACCAACCATTCATGTATGTAACCTGCCTGTGTACATACCAACCATTCATGTATCTAACCTGCCTGTGTACATACCAACCATTCGTGTATCTAACCTGCCTGTGTACATACCAACCATTCGTGTATCTAACCTGCCTGTGTACATGCCAACGATTCGTGTATCTAACCTGCCTGTGTACATGCCAACCATTTTTGTATCTAACCTGCCTGTGTACATACCAACCATAATGTATCTACCCTGCCTATTTACATACCATCCATAAATGTATCTACCCTGCCTGTGTACATACCAACCATTCATGTATCTACCCTGCCTGTGTACATACCAACCATTCATGTATCTACCCTGCCTGTGTACATACCAACCATAATGTATCTACCCTGCCTTTGTACATACCAACCATAATGTTTCTACCCTGCCTGTGTACATAACAACCATAATGTATCTACCCTGCCTGTGTATATATACCAACCATAAATGTATCTAACCTGCCGGTGTATATATACCAACCATAATGTATCTACCCTGCCTATGTACATACCAACCATAATGTATCTACCCTGCCTGTGTACATACCAACCATTCATGTATCTAACGTGTCTGTGTACATACCAACCATTCATGTATCTATCCTGCCTGTGTACATACCAACCATAATGTATCTACCCTGCCTTTGTACATACCAACCATAATGTATCTACCCTGCCTGTGTACATACCAAACATTCATGTATCTAACCTGCCTGTGTACATACCAACCATTCATGTATCTACCCTGCCTGTGCACATACCAACCATTCATGTATCTAACCTGCCTGTGTACATACCATCCATTCATGTATCTAACCTGCCTGTGTACATACCAACCATAAATGTATCTACCCTGCCTGTGTACATACCAACCATTCATGTATCTAACCTGCCTGTGTACATACCAACCATTCATGTATCTACCCTGCCTGTGTACATACCAACCATTCATGTATCTACCCTGCCTGTGTACATACCAACCATTCATGTATCTAACCTGCCTGTGTACATACCAACCATTCATGTATCTACCCTGCCTGTGTACATACCAACCATTCATGTATCTAACCTGCCTGTGTACATACCAACCATTCATGTATCTAACCTGCCTGTATACATACCAACCATAATGTATCTACCCTGCCTGTGTACATACCAACCATAATGTATCTACCCTGCCTGTGTATATATACCAACCATAAATGTATCTAACCTCCCTGTGTATATATACCAACCATAATGTATCTACCCTGCCTATGTACATACCAACCATAATGTATCTACCCTGCCTGTGTACATACCAACCATTCATGTATCTAACGTGTCTGTGTACATACCAACCATTCATGTATCTAACCTGCCTGTGTACATACCAACCATAATGTATCTACCCTGCCTGTGTACATACCAACCATTCATGTATCTAACCTGCCTGTGTACTTACCAACCATTCATGTATCTACCCTGCCTGTGTACATACCAACCATTCATGTATCTAACCTGTCTGTGAACATACCAACCATAATGTATCTACCCTGCCTTTGTACATACCAACCATAATGTATGTAACCTGCCTGTGTACATACCAACCATTCATGTATCTAACCTGCCTGTGTACATACCAACCATTCATGTATCTACCCTGCCTGTGCACATACCAACCATTCATGTATCTAAACTGCCTGTGTACATACCATCCATTCATGTATCTAACCTGCCTGTGTACATACCAACCATAAATGTATCTACCCTGCCTGTGTACATACCAACCATTCATGTATCTAACCTGCCTGTGTACATACCAACCATTCATGTATCTACCCTGCCTGTGTACATACCAACCATTCATGTATCTACCCTGCCTGTGTACATACCAACCATTCATGTATCTATCCTGCCTGTGTACAGACCAACCATTCATGTATCTACCCTGCCTGTGTACATACCAACCATTCATGTATCTAACCTGCCTGTGTACATACCAACCATTCATGTATCTAACCTGCCTGTGTACATACCAACCATAATGTATCTACCATGCCTGTGTACTTACCAACCATTAATGTATCTAACCTGTCTGTGTACATACCAACCATAATGTATCCAACCTGCCTGTGTACATACCAACCATAATGTATCCAACCTGCCTGTGTACATACCAACCATTCATGTATCCAACCTGCCTGTGTACATACCAACCATAATGTATCTAACCTGCCTGTGTACATACCAACCATTCATGTATCTACCCTGCCTGTGTACATACCAACCATAATGTATCTAACCTACCTGTGTACATACCAACCATAATGTATCTAACCTACCTGTGTACATAGCAATCATTCATGTATCTACCCTGCATGTGTACATATCAACCATTCATGTATCTAACCTGCCTGTGTACATACCAACCTTAAATGTATCTACCCTACCTGTGTGCATACCAACCATAATGTATCTAACCTGCCTGTGTGCATACCAACCATAAATGTATCTACCCTGCCTGTGTGCATACCAACCATTCATGTATATACCCTGCCTGTGTGCATACCAACCATAATGTATCTAACCTACCTGTGTACATACCAACCATAATGTATCTAACCTACCTGTGTACATACCAACCATTCATGTATCTAACCTGCCTGTGTACATAACAACCATTCATGTATCTAACCTGCCTGTGTGCATACCAACCATTCATGTATCTAACCTGCCTGTGTGCATACCAACCATAATGTATCTACCCTGCCTGTGTGCATACCAACCATTAATGTATCTAACCTGTCTGTGTACATACCAACCATAATGTATCTAACCTGCCTGTGTACAGACCAACCATAATGTATCTAACCTGCCTGTGTACAGACCAATCATTCATGTATCTAAGCTGCCTGTGTACATACCAACCATTCATGTATCTAACCTGCCTGTGTACATACCAACCATTCATGTATCTAACCTGCCTGTGTACATACCAACCATTCATGTATCTACCCTGCCTGTTTACATACCAACCATAATGTATCTACCCTGCCTGTGTACATACCAACCATTCATGTATCTACCTTGCCTGTGTACATACCAACCATAATGTATCTACCCTGCCTGTGTATATATACCAACCATAAATGTATCTAACCTGCCTGTGTATATATACCAACCATAATGTATCTACCCTGCCTATGTACATACCATCCATAATGTATCTAACCTGCCTGTGTACATACCAACCATTCATGTATCTAACCTGCCTGTGTACCTACCAACCATAATGTATCTAACCTGCCTGTGTACATACCAACCCTTCATGTATCTAACCTGCCTGTGTACATACCAACCCTTCATGTATCTAACCTGCCTGTTTACATACCAACCATAATGTATCTACCCTGCCTGTGTACATACCAACCATTCATGTATCTAACCTGCCTGTGTACATACCAACCATAATGTATCTACCCTGCCTGTGTAGATACCAACCATTCATGTATCTAACCTGCCTGTGTACATACCAACCATTCATGTATCTAACCTGCCTGTTTACATACCAACCATAAATGTATCTACCCTGCCTGTGTACATACCAACCATTCATGTATCTAACCTGCCTGTGTACATACCAACCATTCCTGTATCTACCCTGCCTGTGTACATACCAACCATTCATGTATCTACCCTACCTGTGTACATACCAACCATTCATGTATCTAACCTGCCTTTGTACACACCAACCATTCATGTATCTACCCTGCCTGTGTACACACCAACCATGCATGTATCTAACCTGCCTGTGTACAAACCAACAATTCATGTATCTAACCTGCCTGTGTACATACCAACCATTCATGTATCTAACCTGCCTGTGTACATACCAACCATAATGTATCTACCCTGCCTGTGTACATACCAACCATTAATGTATCTAACCTGTCTGTGTACATACCAACCATAATTTATCTAACCTGCTGTGTACATACCAACCATAATGTATCTAACCTGCCTGAGTACATACCAACCATTCATGTATCCAACCTGCCTGTGTACATACCAACCATAATGTATATAACCTGCCTGTGTACATACCAACCATAATGTATCTACCCTGCCTGTGTACATACCAACCATTCATGTATCTAACCTGCCTGTGTACATACCAACCCTTCATGTATCTAACCTGCCTGTGTACATACCAACCATAATGTATCTACCCTGCCTGTGTACATACCAACCATTCATGTATCTAACCTGTCTGTGTACATACCATCCATTCATGTATCTAACCTGCCTGTGTACATACCTACCATAATGTATCTACCCTGCCTGTGTACATACCAACCATTCATGTATCTACCCTGCCTGTGTACATACCAACCATTCATGTATCTACCCTGCCTAAGTAGATACCAACCATAAATGTATGTAACCTACCTGTGTACATACCAACCATTCATGTATCTAACCTACCTGTGTACATACCAACCATTCATGTATCTACCCTGCCTGTGTACATACCAACCATTCATGTATCTAACCTGCCTGTGTACATACCAACCATTCATGTATCTACCCTGCCTGTGTACATACCAACCATTCATGTATCTACCCTACCTGTGTACATACCAACCATTCATGTATCTAACCTGCCTTTGTACATACCAACCATTCATGTATCTACCCTGCCTGTGTACATACCAACCATGCTTGTATCTAACCTGCCTGTGTACATACCAACCATTCATGTATCTAACCTGCCTGTGTACATACCAACCATAATGTAGCTACCCTGTCTGTGTACATACCAACCATTAATGTATCTAACGTGTCTGTGTACATACCAACCATAAATGTATCTACCCTGCCTGTGTACATACCAAACATTCATGTATCTAACCTACCTGTGTACATACCAACCATTCATGTATCTACCCTGCCTGTGTACATACCAACCATTCATGTATCTACCCTGCCTGTGTACATACCAACCATTCATGTATCTACCCTGCCTGTGTACATACCAACCATAAATGTATCTACCCTGCCTGTGTACATACCAACCATAAATGTATCTACCCTGCCTGTGTACATACCAACCATAATGTATCTAACCTGCCTGTGTACATACCAACCATAAATGTATCTACCCTGCCTGTGTACATGCCAACCATAATGTATCTACCCTGCCTGTGTACATACCAACCATAATGTATCTACCCTGCCTGTGTACATACCAACCATGAATGTATCTAACCTGCCTGTGTACATACCAACCATGAATGTATCTAACCTGCCTGTGTACATACCAACCATTCATGTATCTACCCTGCCTGTGTACATACCAACCATTCATGTATCTAACCTGCCTGTGTACATAGCAACCATAATGTATCTACCCTGCCTGTGTACATAGCAACAATAATGTATCTACCCTGCCTGTGTACATACCAACCATTAATGTATCTACCCTGCCTGTGTACACACCAACCATGCATGTATCTAACTTGCCTGTGTACACACCAACCATTCACGTATCTAACCTGCCTGTGTACATACCAACCATTCACGTATCTAACCTGCCTGTGTACATACCAACCATAATGTATCTACCCTGCCTGTGTACATACCAACCATTAATGTATCTAACCTGTCTGTGTACATACCAACCATAATTTATCTAACCTGCTGTGTACATACCAACCATAATGTATCTAACCTGCCTGTGTACATACCAACCATTCATGTATCCAACCTGCCTGTGTACATACCAACCATAATGTATCTAACCTGCCTGTGTACATACCAACCATAATGTATCTAACCTGCCTGTGTACATACCAACCATAATGTATCTACCCTGCCTGTGTACATACCAACCATTCATGTATCTAACCTGTCTGTGTACATACCATCCATTCATGTATCTACCCTGCCTGTGTACATACCAACCATTCATGTATCTACCCTGCCTGTGTACATACCAACCATTCATGTATCTACCCTGCCTGTGTAGATACCAACCATAAATGTATGTAACCTACCTGTGTACATACCAACCATTCATGTATCTAACCTACCTGTGTACATACCAACCATTCATGTATCTACCCTGCCTGTGTACATACCAACCATTCATGTATCTACCCTGCCTGTGTACATACCAACCATTCATGTATCTACCCTGCCTGTGTACATACCAACCATTCATGTATCTAACCTGCCTATTTACATACCAACCATTCATGTATCTAACCTGCCTGTGTACATACCAACCATTCATGTATCTACCCTGCCTGTGTACATACCAACCATTAATGTATCTAACCTGTCTGTGTACATACCAACCATAATGTATCTAACCTGCCTGTGTACATACCAACCATTCATGTATCTACCCTGCCTGTGTACATACCATCCATTCATGTATCTAACCTGCCTGTGTACATACCTACCATAATGTATCTACCCTGCCTGTGTACATACCAACCATTCATGTATCTACTCTGCCTGTGTACATACCAACCATTCATGTATCTACCCTGCCTGTGTAGATACCAACCATAAATGTATGTAACCTACCTGTGTACATACCAACCATTCATGTATCTAACCTACCTGTGTACATACCAACCATTCATGTATCTACCCTGCCTGTGTACATACCAACCATTCATGTATCTAACCTGCCTGTGTACATACCAACCATTCATGTATCTACCCTGCCTGTGTACATACCAACCATTCATGTATCTACCCTACCTGTGTACATACCAACCATTCATGTATCTAGCCTGCCTTTGTACATACCAACCATTCATGTATCTACCCTGCCTGTGTACATACCAACCATGCTTGTATCTAACCTTCCTGTGTACATACCAACCATTCATGTATCTAACCTGCCTGTGTACATACCAACCATAATGTATCTACCCTGTCTGTGTACATACCAACCATTAATGTATCTAACGTGTCTGTGTACATACCAACCATAATGTATCTAACCTGCTGTGTACATACCAACCATAATGTATCTAACCTGCCTGTGTACATACCAACCATTCATGTATCCAACCTGCCTGTGTACATACCAACCATAATGTATCTAACCTGCCTGTGTACATACCAACCATAATGTATCTAACCTACCTGTGTACATACCAACCATAATGTATCTAACCTACCTGTGTACATACCAACCATTCATGTATCTACCCTGCCTGTGTACAAATCAACCATTCATGTATCTACCCTGCCTGTGTACATACCAACCATTCATGTATCTAACCTGCCTGTGTACATACCAACCATAAATGTATCTAACCTGCCAGTGTACATACCAACAATTCATGTATCTAACCTGCCTGTGTACATACCAACCATAAATGTATCTACCCTGCCTGTGTACATACCAAACATTCATGTATCTAACCTGCCTGTGTACATACCAACCATTCATGTATCTACCCTGCCTGTGTACATACCAACCATTCATGTATCTACCCTGCCTGTGTACATACCAACCATAAATGTATCTACCCTGCCTGTGTACATACCAACCATGCATGTATCTACCCTGCCTGTGTACATAGCAACCATAATGTATCTACCCTGCCTGTGTACATAGCAACCATAATGTATCTACCCTGCCTGTGTACATACCAACCATTCATGTATCTACCCTGCCTATGTACATACCAACCATTCATGTATCTAACCTGCCTGTGTACAAACCAACCATTCATGTATCTAACCTACCTGTGTACATACCCACCATAAAAGTATCTACCCTGCCTGTGTACATACCCACCATTCATGTATCTAACCTGCCTGTGTACATACCAACCATTCATGTATCTAACCTGCCTGTGTACATACCAACCATTCATGTATCTACCCTGCCTGTGTACATACCAACCATTAATGTATCTAACCTGTCTGTGTACATACCAACCATAATGTATCTACCCTGCCTGTGTACATACCAACCATTAATGTATCTAACCTGCCTGTGTACATACCAACCATAATGTATCTAACCTGCCTGTGTACATACCAACCATAATGTATCCAACCTGCCTGTGTACATACCAACCATTCATGTATCCAACCTGCCTGTGTACATACCAACCATAATGTTTCTAACCTGCCTGTGTACATACCAACCATTCATGTATCTACCCTGCTTGTGTACATACCAACCATAATGTATCTAACCTACCTGTGTACATACCAACCATAATGTATCTAACCTACCTGTGTACATACCAACCATTCATGTATCTACCCTGCATGTGTACATATCAACCATTCATGTATCTAACCTGCCTGTGTACATACCAACCTTAAATGTATCTAACCTGCCTGTATGCATACCAACCATAATGTATCTAACCTGCCTGTGTGCATACCAACCATAAATGTATCTACCCTGCCTGTGTGCATACCAACCATAATGTATCTACCCTGCCTGTGTATATAGCAACCATAATGTATCTACCCTGCCTGTGTACATACCAACCATTCATGTATCTACCCTGCCTGTGTACATACCAACCATTCATGTATCTACCCTGCCTGTGTACATACCAACCATTCATGTATCTAACCTGCCTGTGTACAAACCAACCATTCATGTATCTAACCTGCCTGTGTACATACCAACCATAAATGTATCTACCCTGCCTGTGTACATACCAACCATTCATGTATCTACCCTGCCTGTGTACATACCAACCATTCATGTATCTAACCTACCTGTGTACATACCAACCATAAATGTATCTACCCTGCCTGTGTACATACCAACCATAATGTATCTAACCTGCCTGTGTACATACCAACCATAAATGTATCTACCCTGCCTGTGTACATGCCAACCATGAATGTATCTAACCTGCCTGTGTACATACCAACCATGAATGTATCTATCCTGCCTGTGTACTTACCAACCATTCATGTATCTAACCTGCCTGTGTACATACCAACCATTCATGTATGTAACCTGCCTGTGTACATACCAACCATTCATGTATCTAACCTGCCTGTGTACATACCAACCATTCGTGTATCTAACCTGCCTGTGTACATGCCAACCATTCGTGTATCTAACCTGCCTGTGTACATGCCAACGATTCGTGTATCTAACCTGCCTGTGTACATGCCAACCATTTTTGTATCTAACCTGCCTGTGTACATACCAACCATAATGTATCTACCCTGCCTATTTACATACCATCCATAAATGTATCTACCCTGCCTGTGTACATACCAACCATTCATGTATCTACCCTGCCTGTGTACATACCAACCATTCATGTATCTAACCTGCCTGTGTACATATCAACCATAATGTATCTACCCTGCCTTTGTACATACCAACCATAATGTTTCTACCCTGCCTGTGTACATAACAACCATAATGTATCTACCCTGCCTGTGTATATATACCAACCATAAATGTATCTAACCTGCCGGTGTATATATACCAACCATAATGTATCTACCCTGCCTATGTACATACCAACCATAATGTATCTACCCTGCCTGTGTACATACCAACCATTCATGTATCTAACGTGTCTGTGTACATACCAACCATTCATGTATCTATCCTGCCTGTGTACATACCAACCATAATGTATCTACCCTGCCTGTGTACATACCAACCATTCATGTATCTAACCTGCCTGTGTACATACCAACCATTCATGTATCTACCCTGCCTGTGTACATACCAACCATTCATGTATCTAACCTGCCTGTGAACATACCAACCATAATGTATCTACCCTGCCTTTGTACATACCAACCATAATGTATCTACCCTGCCTGTGTACATACCAACCATTCATGTATCTAACCTGCCTGTGTACATACCAACCATTCATGTATCTACACTGCCTGTGCACATACCAACCATTCATGTATCTAACCTGCCTGTGTACATACCATCCATTCATGTATCTAACCTGCCTGTGTACATACCAACCATAAATGTATCTACCCTGCCTGTGTACATACCAACCATTCATGTATCTAACCTGCCTGTGTACATACCAACCATTCATGTATCTACCCTGCCTGTGTACATACCAACCATTCATGTATCTACCCTGCCTGTGTACATACCAACCATTCATGTATCTAACCTGCCTGTGTACATACCAACCATTCATGTATCTAACCTGCCTGTGTACATACCAACCATAATGTATCTAACCTGCCTGTGTACATACCAACCATAATGTATCTACCCTGCCTGTGTATATATACCAACCATAAATGTATCTAACCTGCCTGTGTATATATACCAACCATAATGTATCTACCCTGCCTATGTACATACCAACCATAATGTATCTACCCTGCCTGTGTACATACCAACCATTCATGTATCTAACGTGTCTGTGTACATACCAACCATTCATGTATCTAACCTGCCTGTGTACAAACCAACCATAATGTATCTACCCTGCCTGTGTACATACCAACCATTCATGTATCTAACCTGCCTGTGTACTTACCAACCATTCATGTATCTACCCTGCCTGTGTACATACCAACCATTCATGTATCTAACCTGTCTGTGAACATACCAACCATAATGTATCTACCCTGCCTTTGTACATACCAACCATAATGTATGTAACCTGCCTGTGTACATACCAACCATTCATGTATCTAACCTGCCTGTGTACATACCAACCATTCATGTATCTACCCTGCCTGTGCACATACCAACCATTCATGTATCTAAACTGCCTGTGTACATACCATCCATTCATGTATCTAACCTGCCTGTGTACATACCAACCATAAATGTATCTACCCTGCCTGTGTACATACCAACCATTCATGTATCTAACCTGCCTGTGTACATACCAACCATTCATGTATCTACCCTGCCTGTGTACATACCAACCATTCATGTATCTACCCTGCCTGTGTACATACCAACCATTCATGTATCTACCCTGCCTGTGTACAGACCAACCATTCATGTATCTACCCTGCCTGTGTACATACCAACCATTCATGTATCTAACCTGCCTGTGTACATACCAACCATTCATGTATCTAACCTGCCTGTGTACATACCAACCATAATGTATCTACCATGCCTGTGTACATACCAACCATTAATGTATCTAACCTGTCTGTGTACATACCAACCATAATGTATCCAACCTGCCTGTGTACATACCAACCATAATGTATCCAACCTGCCTGTGTACATACCAACCATTCATGTATCCAACCTGCCTGTGTACATACCAACCATAATGTATCTAACCTGCCTGTGTACATACCAACCATTCATGTATCTACCCTGCCTGTGTACATACCAACCATAATGTATCTAACCTACCTGTGTACATACCAACCATAATGTATCTAACCTACCTGTGTACATACCAATCATTCATGTATCTACCCTGCATGTGTACATATCAACCATTCATGTATCTAACCTGCCTGTGTACATACCAACCTTAAATGTATCTACCCTACCTGTGGGCATACCAACCATAATGTATCTAACCTGCCTGTGTGCATACCAACCATAAATGTATCTACCCTGCCTGTGTGCATACCAACCATTCATGTATATACCCTGCCTGTGTGCATACCAACCATAATGTATCTAACCTACCTGTGTACATACCAACCATAATGTATCTAACCTACCTGTGTACATACCAACCATTCATGTATCTAACCTGCCTGTGTACATAACAACCATTCATGTATCTAACCTGCCTGTGTGCATACCAACCATTCATGTATCTAACCTGCCTGTGTGCATACCAACCATAGTGTATCTACCCTGCCTGTGTGCATACCAACCATTAATGTATCTAACCTGTCTGTGTACATACCAACCATAATGTATCTAACCTGCCTGTGTACAGACCAACCATAATGTATCTAACCTGCCTGTGTACAGACCAATCATTCATGTATCTAAGCTGCCTGTGTACATACCAACCATTCATGTATCTAACCTGCCTGTGTACATACCAACCATTCATGTATCTAACCTGACTGTGTACATACCAACCATTCATGTATCTACCCTGCCTGTTTACATACCAACCATAATGTATCTACCCTGCCTGTGTACATACCAACCATTCATGTATCTACCTTGCCTGTGTACATACCAACCATAATGTATCTACCCTGCCTGTGTATATATACCAACCATAAATGTATCTAACCTGCCTGTGTATATATACCAACCATAATGTATCTACCCTGCCTATGTACATACCATCCATAATGTATCTAACCTGCCTGTGTACATACCAACCATTCATGTATCTAACCTGCCTGTGTACCTACCAACCATAATGTATCTAACCTGCCTGTGTACATACCAACCCTTCATGTATCTAACCTGCCTGTGTACATACCAACCCTTCATGTATCTAACCTGCCTGTGTACATACCAACCATAATGTATCTACCCTGCCTGTGTACATACCAACCATTCATGTATCTAACCTGCCTGTGTAGATACCAACCATAATGTATCTACCCTGCCTGTGTAGATACCAACCATTCATGTATCTAACCTGCCTGTGTACATACCAACCATTCATGTATCTAACCTGCCTGTTTACATACCAACCATAAATGTATCTACCCTGCCTGTGTACATACCAACCATTCATGTATCTAACCTGCCTGTGTACATACCAACCATTCCTGTATCTACCCTGCCTGTGTACATATCAACCATTCATGTATCTACCCTACCTGTGTACATACCAACCATTCATGTATCTAACCTGCCTTTGTACACACCAACCATTCATGTATCTACCCTGCCTGTGTACACACCAACCATGCATGTATCTAACCTGCCTGTGTACAAACCAACAATTCATGTATCTAACCTGCCTGTGTACATACCAACCATTCATGTATCTAACCTGCCTGTGTACATACCAACCATAATGTATCTACCCTGCCTGTGTACATACCAACCATTAATGTATCTAACCTGTCTGTGTACATACCAACCATAATTTATCTAACCTGCTGTGTACATACCAACCATAATGTATCTAACCTGCCTGAGTACATACCAACCATTCATGTATCCAACCTGCCTGTGTACATACCAACCATAATGTATATAACCTGCCTGTGTACATACCAACCATAATGTATCTACCCTGCCTGTGTACATACCAACCATTCATGTATCTAACCTGCCTGTGTACATACCAACCCTTCATGTATCTAACCTGCCTGTGTACATACCAACCATAACGTATCTACCCTGCCTGTGTACATACCAACCATTCATGTATCTAACCTGTCTGTGTACATACCATCCATTCATGTATCTAACCTGCCTGTGTACATACCTACCATAATGTATCTACCCTGCCTGTGTACATACCAACCATTCATGTATCTACCCTGCCTGTGTACATACCAACCATTCATGTATCTACCCTGCCTAAGTAGATACCAACCATAAATGTATGTAACCTACCTGTGTACATACCAACCATTCATGTATCTAACCTACCTGTGTACATACCAACCATTCATGTATCTACCCTGCCTGTGTACATACCAACCATTCATGTATCTAACCTGCCTGTGTACATACCAACCATTCATGTATCTACCCTGCCTGTGTACATACCAACCATTCATGTATCTACCCTACCTGTGTACATACCAACCATTCATGTATCTAACCTGCCTTTGTACATACCAACCATTCATGTATCTACCCTGCCTGTGTACATACCAACCATGCTTGTATCTAACCTGCCTGTGTACATACCAACCATTCATGTATCTAACCTGCCTGTGTACATACCAACCATAATGTAGCTACCCTGTCTGTGTACATACCAACCATTAATGTATCTAACGTGTCTGTGTACATACCAACCATAAATGTATCTACCCTGCCTGTGTACATACCAAACATTCATGTATCTAACCTACCTGTGTACATACCAACCATTCATGTATCTACCCTGCCTGTGTACATACCAACCATTCATGTATCTACCCTGCCTGTGTACACACCAACCATGCATGTATCTAACCTGCCTGTGTACAAACCAACAATTCATGTATCTAACGTGCCTGTTTACATACCAACCATTCATGTATCTAACCTGCCTGTGTACATACCAACCATAATGTATCTACCCTGCCTGTGTACATACCAACCATTAATGTATCTAACCTGTCTGTGTACATACCAACCATAATTTATCTAACCTACCTGTGTACATACCAACCATAATGTATCTAACCTGCCTGTGTACATACCAACCATTCATGTATCTACCCTGCCTGTGTACATACCAACCATTCATGTATCTACCCTACCTGTGTACATACCAACCATTCATGTATCTAACCTGCCTTTGTACATACCAACCATTCATGTATCTAACCTGCCTGTGTACATACCAACCATTCATGTATCTAACCTGCCTGTGTACATACCAACCATAATGTATCTACCCTGTCTGTGTACATACCAACCATTAATGTATCTAACGTGTCTGTGTACATACCAACCATAAATGTATCTACCCTGCCTGTGTACATACCAAACATTCATGTATCTAACCTACCTGTGTACATACCAACCATTCATGTATCTACCCTGCCTGTGTACATACCAACCATTCATGTATCTAACCTGCCTGTGTACATACCAACCATTCATGTATCTACCCTGCCTGTGTACATACCAACCATTCATGTATCTACCCTGCCTGTGTACATACTAACCATTCATGTATCTAACCTACCTGTGTACATACCAACCATTCATGTATCTACCCTGCCTGTGTACATACCAACCATTCATGTATCTAACCTGCCTGTGTACATAGCAACCATAATGTATCTACCCTGCCTGTGTACATAGCAACCATAATGTATCTACCCTGCCTGTGTACATACCAACCATTCATGTATCTACCCTGCCTGTGTACATACCAACCATTCATGTATCTAACCTGCCTGTGTACAAACCAACCATTCATGTATCTAACCTACCTGTGTACATACCAACCATAAATGTATCTACCCTGCCTGTGTACATACCAACCATAATGTATCTAACCTGCCTGTGTACATACCAACCATAAATGTATCTACCCTGCCTGTGTACATGCCAACCATAATGTATCTACCCTGCCTGTGTACATACCAACCATAATGTATCTACTCTGCCTGTGTACATACCAACTATGAATGTATCTAACCTGCCTGTGTACATACCAACCATGAATGTATCTAACCTGCCTGTGTACTTACCAACCATTCATGTATGTAACCTACCTGTGTACATACCAACCATTCATGTATCTACCCTGCCTGTGTACATACCAATCATTCATGTATCTACCCTGCCTGTGTACATACCAACCATAAATGTATCTACCCTGCCTGTGTACATACCAACCATTCATGTATCTACCCTGCCTGTGTACATACCAACCATTCATGTATCTAACCTGCCTGTGTACATAGCAACCATAATGTATCTACCCTGCCTGTGTACATAGCAACCATAATGTATCTACCCTGCCTGTGTACATACCAACCATTCATGTATCTAACCTGCCTGTGTACAAACCAACCATTCATGTATCTAACCTACCTGTGTACATACCAACCATAAATGTATCTACCCTGCCTGTGTACATACCAACCATAATGTATCTAACTTGCCTGTGTACATACCAACCATAAATGTATCTACCCTGCCTGTGTCCATGCCAACCATAATGTATCTACCCTGCCTGTGTCCATACCAACCATAATGTATCTACCCTGCCTGTGTACATACCAACCATGAATGTATCTAACCTGCCTGTGTACATACCAACCATGAATGTATCTAACCTGCCTGTGTACTTACCAACCATTCATGTATGTAACCTGCCTGTGTACTTACCAACCATTCATGTATGTAACCTGCCTGTGTACATACCAACCATTCATGTATCTAACCTGCCTGTGTACATACCAACCATTCATGTATCTAACCTGCCTGTGAACATACCAACCATTCATGTATCTAACCTGCCTGTGTACATACCAACCATTCATGTATCTAACCTGCCTGTGTACATACCAACCATTTATGTATCTAACCTGCCTGTGTACATACCAACCATTCATGTATCTACCCTGCCTATTTACATACCAACCATAAATGTATCTACCCTGCCTGTGTACATACCAACCATTCATGTATCTACCCTGCCTGTGTACATACCAACCATTCATGTATCTACCCTGCCTGTGTACATACCCACCATAATGTATCTACCCTGCCTTTGTACATACCAACCAAAATGTATCTACCCTGCCTGTGTACATAACAGCCATAATGTATCTACCCTGCCTGTGTATATATACCAACCACAAATGTATCTAACCTGCCTGTGTATATATACCAACCATAATGTATCTACCCTGCCTATGTACATACCAACCATAATGTATCTAACCTGCCTGTGTACATACCAACCATTCATGTATCTACCCTGCCTGTGTACATACCAACCATTCATGTATCTAACCTGTCTGTGTACATACCAACCATTCATGTATCTAACCTGCCTGTGTACATTCCAACCATAATGTATCTACCCTGCCTGTGTACATACCAACCATTCATGTATCTAACCTGCCTGTGTACATTCCAACCATTCATGTATCTAACCTGCCTGTGTACATACCAACCATAAATGTATCTAACCTACCTGTGTACATACCCACCATTCATGTATCTAACCTGCCTGTGTACATACCCACCATAAATGTATCTACCTTGCCTGTGTACATACCCACCATTCATGTATCTACCCTGCCTGTGTACATACCCACCATTCATGTATCTAACCTACCTGTGTACATACCAACCATTCATGTATCTAACCTACCTGTGTACATACCAACCATTCATGTATCTAACCTGCCTGTGTACATACCCACCATAAATGTATCTACCCTGCCTGTGTACATACCCACCATTCATGGATCTACCCTGCCTGTGTACATACCCACCATTCATGTATCTAACCTGCCTGTGTACATACCCACCATTCATGTATCTACCCTGCCTGTGTACATACCCACCATTCATGTATCTAACCTGCCTGTGTACATACCAACCATTCATGTATCTAACCTGCCTGTGTACATACCAACCATTCATGTATCTACCCTGCCTGTGTACATACCAACCATTAATGTATCTAACCTGTCTGTGTACATACCATCCATAATGTATCTACCCTGCCTGTGTACATACCAACCATTAATGTATCTAACCTGTCTGTGTACATACCAACCATAATGTATCTAACCTGCCTGTGTACATACCAACCATTCATGTATCTAACCTGTCTGTGAACATACCAACCATAATGTATCTACCCTGCCTTTGTACATACCAACCATAATGTATGTAACCTGCCTGTGTACATACCAACCATTCATGTATCTAACCTGCCTGTGTACATACCAACCATTCATGTATCTACCCTGCCTGTGCACATACCAACCATTCATGTATCTAAACTGCCTGTGTACATACCATCCATTCATGTATCTAACCTGCCTGTGTACATACCAACCATAAATGTATCTACCCTGCCTGTGTACATACCAACCATTCATGTATCTAACCTGCCTGTGTACATACCAACCATTCATGTATCTACCCTGCCTGTGTACATACCAACCATTCATGTATCTACCCTGCCTGTGTACATACCAACCATTCATGTATCTACCCTGCCTGTGTACAGACCAACCATTCATGTATCTACCCTGCCTGTGTACATACCAACCATTCATGTATCTAACCTGCCTGTGTACATACCAACCATTCATGTATCTAACCTGCCTGTGTACATACCAACCATAATGTATCTACCATGCCTGTGTACATACCAACCATTAATGTATCTAACCTGTCTGTGTACATACCAACCATAATGTATCCAACCTGCCTGTGTACATACCAACCATAATGTATCCAACCTGCCTGTGTACATACCAACCATTCATGTATCCAACCTGCCTGTGTACATACCAACCATAATGTATCTAACCTGCCTGTGTACATACCAACCATTCATGTATCTACCCTGCCTGTGTACATACCAACCATAATGTATCTAACCTACCTGTGTACATACCAACCATAATGTATCTAACCTACCTGTGTACATACCAATCATTCATGTATCTACCCTGCATGTGCACATACCAACCATTCATGTATCTAAACTGCCTGTGTACATACCATCTATTCATGTATCTAACCTGCCTGTGTACATACCAACCATAAATGTATCTACCCTGCCTGTGTACATACCAACCATTCATGTATCTAACCTGCCTGTGTACATACCAACCATTCATGTATCTACCCTGCCTGTGTACATACCAACCATTCATGTATCTACCCTGCCTGTGTACATACCAACCATTCATGTATCTACCCTGCCTGTGTACAGACCAACCATTCATGTATCTACCCTGCCTGTGTACATACCAACCATTCATGTATCTAACCTGCCTGTGTACATACCAACCATTCATGTATCTAACCTGCCTGTGTACATACCAACCATAATGTATCTACCATGCCTGTGTACATACCAACCATTAATGTATCTAACCTGTCTGTGTACATACCAACCATAATGTATCCAACCTGCCTGTGTACATACCAACCATAATGTATCCAACCTGCCTGTGTACATACCAACCATTCATGTATCCAACCTGCCTGTGTACATACCAACCATAATGTATCTAACCTGCCTGTGTACATACCAACCATTCATGTATCTACCCTGCCTGTGTACATACCAACCATAATGTATCTAACCTACCTGTGTACATACCAACCATAATGTATCTAACCTACCTGTGTACATACCAATCATTCATGTATCTACCCTGCATGTGTACATATCAACCATTCATGTATCTAACCTGCCTGTGTACATACCAACCTTAAATGTATCTACCCTACCTGTGTGCATACCAACCATAATGTATCTAACCTGCCTGTGTGCATACCAACCATAAATGTATCTACCCTGCCTGTGTGCATACCAACCATTCATGTATATACCCTGCCTGTGTGCATACCAACCATAATGTATCTAACCTACCTGTGTACATACCAACCATAATGTATCTAACCTACCTGTGTACATACCAACCATTCATGTATCTAACCTGCCTGTGTACATAACAACCATTCATGTATCTAACCTGCCTGTGTGCATACCAACCATTCATGTATCTAACCTGCCTGTGTGCATACCAACCATAATGTATCTACCCTGCCTGTGTGCATACCAACCATTAATGTATCTAACCTGTCTGTGTACATACCAACCATAATGTATCTACTCTGCCTGTGTACATACCAACCATGAATGTATCTAACCTGCCTGTGTACTTACCAACCATTCATGTATGTAACCTACCTGTGTACATACCAACCATTCATGTATCTACCCTGCCTGTGTACATACCAATCATTCATGTATCTACCCTGCCTGTGTACATACCAACCATAAATGTATCTACCCTGCCTGTGTACATACCAACCATTCATGTATCTACCCTGCCTGTGTACATACCAACCATTCATGTATCTAACCTGCCTGTGTACATAGCAACCATAATGTATCTACCCTGCCTGTGTACATAGCAACCATAATGTATCTACCCTGCCTGTGTACATACCAACCATTCATGTATCTAACCTGCCTGTGTACAAACCAACCATTCATGTATCTAACCTACCTGTGTACATACCAACCATAAATGTATCTACCCTGCCTGTGTACATACCAACCATAATGTATCTAACCTGCCTGTGTACATACCAACCATAAATGTATCTACCCTGCCTGTGTCCATGCCAACCATAATGTATCTACCCTGCCTGTGTCCATACCAACCATAATGTATCTACCCTGCCTGTGTACATACCAACCATGAATGTATCTAACCTGCCTGTGTACATACCAACCATGAATGTATCTAACCTGCCTGTGTACTTACCAACCATTCATGTATGTAACCTGCCTGTGTACTTACCAACCATTCATGTATGTAACCTGCCTGTGTACATACCAACCATTCATGTATCTAACCTGCCTGTGTACATACCAACCATTCATGTATCTAACCTGCCTGTGAACATACCAACCATTCATGTATCTAACCTGCCTGTGTACATACCAACCATTCATGTATCTAACCTGCCTGTGTACATACCAACCATTTATGTATCTAACCTGCCTGTGTACATACCAACCATTCATGTATCTACCCTGCCTATTTACATACCAACCATAAATGTATCTACCCTGCCTGTCTACATACCAACCATTCATGTATCTACCCTGCCTGTGTACATACCAACCATTCATGTATCTACCCTGCCTGTGTACATACCCACCATAATGTATCTACCCTGCCTTTGTACATACCAACCAAAATGTATCTACCCTGCCTGTGTACATAACAGCCATAATGTATCTACCCTGCCTGTGTATATATACCAACCACAAATGTATCTAACCTGCCTGTGTATATATACCAACCATAATGTATCTACCCTGCCTATGTACATACCAACCATAATGTATCTAACCTGCCTGTGTACATACCAACCATTCATGTATCTACCCTGCCTGTGTACATACCAACCATTCATGTATCTAACCTGTCTGTGTACATACCAACCATTCATGTATCTAACCTGCCTGTGTACATTCCAACCATAATGTATCTACCCTGCCTGTGTACATACCAACCATTCATGTATCTAACCTGCCTGTGTACATTCCAACCATTCATGTATCTAACCTGACTGTGTACATACCAACCATAAATGTATCTAACCTACCTGTGTACATACCCACCATTCATGTATCTAACCTGCCTGTGTACATACCCACCATAAATGTATCTACCCTGCCTGTGTACATACCCACCATTCATGTATCTACCCTGCCTGTGTACATACCCACCATTCATGTATCTAACCTACCTGTGTACATACCAACCATTCATGTATCTAACCTACCTGTGTACATACCCACCATTCATGTATCTAACCTGCCTGTGTACATACCCACCATAAATGTATCTACCCTGCCTGTGTACATACCCACCATTCATGGATCTACCCTGCCTGTGTACATACCCACCATTCATGTATCTAACCTGCCTGTGTACATACCCACCATTCATGTATCTACCCTGCCTGTGTACATACCCACCATTCATGTATCTAACCTGCCTGTGTACATACCAACCATTCATGTATCTAACCTGCCTGTGTACATACCAACCATTCATGTATCTACCCTGCCTGTGTACATACCAACCATTAATGTATCTAACCTGTCTGTGTACATACCATCCATAATGTATCTACCCTGCCTGTGTACATACCAACCATTAATGTATCTAACCTGTCTGTGTACATACCAACCATAATGTATCTAACCTGCCTGTGTACATACCAACCATAATGTATCCAACCTGCCTGTGTCCATACCAACCATTCATGTATCCAAGCTGCCTGTGTACATACCAACCATAATGTTTCTAACCTGCCTGTGTACATACCAACCATTCATGTATCTACCCTGCTTGTGTACATACCAACCATAATGTATCTAAGCTACCTGTGTACATACCAACCATTCATGTATCTACCCTGCATGTGTACATATCAACCATTCATGTATCTAACCTGCCTGTGTACATACCAACCTTAAATGTATCTAACCTGCCTGTGTGCATACCAACCTTAAATGTTTCTACCGTCCCTGTGTGCATACCAACCATAATGTATCTAACCTGCCTGTGTGCATACCAACCATAAATGTATCTACCCTGCCTGTGTGCATACCAACCATAATGTATCTACCCTGCCTGTGTACATAGCAACCATAATGTATCTACCCTGCCTGTGTACATACCAACCATTCATGTATCTACCCTGCCTGTGTACATACCAACCATTCATGTATCTACCCTGCCTGTGTACATACCAACCATTCATGTATCTAACCTGCCTGTGTACATACCAACCATTCATGTATCTACCCTGCCTGTGTACATACCAACCATTCATGTATCTACCCTGCCTGTGTACATACCAACCATTCATGTATCTAACCTGCCTGTGTACATACCAACCATTCATGTATCTACCCTGCCTGTGTACATACCAACCATTCATGTATCTAACCTGCCTGTGTACAAACCAACCATTCATGTATCTAACCTGCCTGTGTACATACCAACCATAATGTATCTACCCTGCCTGTGTACATACCAACCATTAATGTATCTAACCTGTCTGTGTACATACCAACCATAATGTATCCAACCTGCCTGTGTACATACCAACCATAATGTATCCAACCTGCCTGTGTACATACCAACCATTCATGTATCCAACCTGCCTGTGTACATACCAACCATAATGTATCTAACCTGCCTGTGTACATACCAACCATTCATGTATCTACCCTGCCTGTGTACATACCAACCATAATGTATCTAACCTACCTGTGTACATATCAACCATAATGTATCTAACCTACCTGTGTACATACCAATCATTCATGTATCTACCCTGCATGTGTACATATCAACCATTCATGTATCTAACCTGCCTGTGTACATACCAACCTTAAATGTATCTACCGTCCCTGTGTGCATACCAACCATAATGTATCTAACCTGCCTGTGTGCATACCAACCATAATGTATCTACCCTGCCTGTGTACATAGCAACCATAATGTATCTACCCTGCCTGTGTACATACCAACCATTCATGTATCTACCCTGCCTGTGTACATACCAACCATTCATGTATCTACCCTGCCTGTGTACATACCAACCATTCATGTATCTAACCTGCCTGTGTACATACCAACCATTCATGTATCTACCCTGCCTGTGTACATACCAACCATTCATATATCTACCCTGCCTGTGTACATACCAGCCATTCATGTATCTAACCTGCCTGTGTACATACCAACCATTCATGTATCTACCCTGCCTGTGTACATACCAACCATTCATGTATCTAACCTGCCTGTGTACATACCAACCATGCATGTATCTAACCTGCCTGTGTACATACCAACCATAATGTATCTACCCTGCCTGTGTACATACCAACCATTAATGTATCTAACCTGTCTGTGTACATACCAACCATAATGTATCCAACCTGCCTGTGTACATACCAACCATAATGTATCCAACCTGCCTGTGTACATACCAACCATTCATGTATCCAACCTGCCTGTGTACATACCAACCATAATGTATCTAACCTGCCTGTGTACATACCAACCATTCATGTATCTACCCTGCCTGTGTACATACCAACCATAATGTATCTAACCTACCTGTGTACATACCAACCATAATGTATCTAACCTGCCTGTGTACATACCAACCATTCAAGTATCTAACCTGCCTGTGTACATAACAACCATTCATGTATCTAACCTGCCTGTGTGCATACCAACCATTCATGTATCTAACCTGCCTGTGTGCATACCAACCATAATGTATCTACCCTGCCTGTGTGCATACCAACCATTAATGTATCTAACCTGTCTGTGTACATACCAACCATAATGTATCTAACCTGCCTGTATACAGACCAACCATAATGTATCTAACCTGCCTGTGTACATACCAACCATTCATGTATCTAAGCTGCCTGTGTACATACCAACCATTCATGTATCTAACCTGCCTGTGTACATACCAACCATTCATGTATCTAACCTGCCTGTGTACATACCAACCATTCATGTATCTACCCTGCCTGTGTACATACCAACCATAATGTATCTACCCTGCCTGTGTACATACCAACCATTCATGTATCTACCTTGCCTGTGTACATACCAACCATAAAGTATCTACCCTGCCTGTGTATATATACCAACCATAAATGTATCTAACCTGCCTGTGTATATATACCAACAATAATGTATCTACCCTGCCTATGTACATACCATCCATAATGTATCTAACCTGCCTGTGTACATACCAAGCATAATGTATCTAACCTGCCTGTGTACATACCAAGCATAATGTATCTAACCTGCCTGTGTACATACCAACCCTTCATCTATCTAACCTGCCCTTCATGTATCTATCCTGCCTGTGTACATACCAACCATAATGTATCTAACCTACCTGTGTACATACCAACCATTCATGTATCTACCCTGCATGTGTACATATCAACCATTCATGTATCTACCCTGCCTGTGTACATACCAACCATTCATGTATCTAACCTGCCTGTGTACATACCAACCATAAATGTATCTAACCTGCCTGTGTACATACCAACAATTCATGTATCTAACCTGCCTGTGTACATACCAACCATAAATGTATCTACCCTGCCTGTGTACATACCAAACATTCATGTATCTAACCTACCTGTGTACATACCAACCATTCATGTATCTACCCTGCCTGTGTACATACCATCCATTCATGTATCTACCCTGCCTGTGTACATACCAACCATAAATGTATCTACCCTGCCTGTGTACATACCAACCATTCATGTATCTACCCTGCCTGTGTACATACCAACCATTCATGTATCTAACCTACCTGTGTACATAGCAACCATAATGTATCTACCCTGCCTGTGTACATACCAACCATAATGTATCTACCCTGCCTGTGTACATACCAACCATGAATGTATCTAACCTGCCTGTGTACTTACCAACCATTCATGTATGTAACCTGCCTGTGTACTTACCAACCATTCATGTATGTAAACTGCCTGTGTACATACCAACCATTCATGTATCTAACCTGCCTGTGTACATACCAACCATTCATGTATCTAACCTGCCTGTGTACATACCAACCATTCATGTATCTAACCTGCCTGTGTACATACCAACCATTCATGTATCTACCCTGCCTATTTACATACCAACCATAAATGTATCTACCCTGCCTGTGTACATACCAACCATTCATGTATCTACCCTGCCTGTGTACATACCAACCATTCATGTATCTACCCTGCCTGTGTACATACCCACCATAATGTATCTACCCTGCCTTTGTACATACCAACCAAAATGTATCTACCCTGCCTGTGTACATAACAACCATAATGTATCTACCCTGCCTGTGTATATATACCAACCATAAATGTATCTAACCTGCCTGTGTATATATACCAACCATAATGTATCTACCCTGCCTATGTACATACCAACTATAATGTATCTAACCTGCCTGTGTACATACCAACCATTCATGTATCTAACCTGCCTGTGTACATACCAAACATTCATGTATCTAACCTGCCTGTGTACATACCAACCATAATGTATCTACCCTGCCTGTGTACATACCAACCATTCATGTATCTAACCTGTCTGTGTACATACCAACCATTCATGTATCTAACCTGCCTGTGTACATTCCAACCATAATGTATCTACCCTGCCTGTGTACATACCAACCATTCATGTATCTAACCTGCCTGTGTACATACCAACCTTTCATGTATCTAACCTGCCTGTGTACATACCAACCATAAATGTATCTAACCTACCTGTGTACATACCAACCATTCATGTATCTAACCTGCCTGTGTACATACCAACCATAAATGTATCTACCCTGCCTGTGTACATACCCACCATTCATGTATCTACCCTGCCTGTGTACATACCCACCATTCATGTATCTAACCTGCCTGTGTACATACCCACCATTCATGTATCTACCCTGCCTGTGTACATACCCACCATTCATGTATCTAACCTGCCTGTGTACATACCAACCATTCATGTATCTAACCTGCCTGTGTACATACCAACCATTCATGTATCTACCCTGCCTGTGTACATACCAACCATTAATGTATCTAACCTGTCTGTGTACATACCAAACATAATGTATCTCCCCTGCCTGTGTACATACCAACCATTAATGTATCTAACCTGTCTGTGTACATACCAACCATAATGTATCTAACCTGCCTGTGTACATACCAACCATAATGTATCCAACCTGCCTGTGTTCATACCATCCATTCATGTATCCAACCTGCCTGTGTACATACCAACCATAATGTTTCTAACCTGCCTGTGTACATATCAACCATTCATGTATCTACCCTGCTTGTGTACATACCAACCATAATGTATCTAAGCAACCTGTGTACATACCAACCATTCATGTATCTACCCTGCATGTGTACATATCAACCATTCATTTATCTAACCTGCCTGTGTACATACCAACCTTAAATGTATCTAACCTGCCTGTGTGCATACCAACCTTAAATGTTTCTACCGTCCCTGTGTGCATACCAACCATAATGTATCTAACCTGCCTGTGTGCATACCAACCATAAATGTATCTACCCTGCCTGTGTGCATACCAACCATAATGTATCTACCCTGCCTGTGTACATAGCAACCATAATGTATCTACCCTGCCTGTGTACATACCAACCATTCATGTATCTACCCTGCCTGTGTACATACCAACCATTCATGTATCTAACCTGCATGTGTACAAACCAACCATTCATGTATCTCACCTGCCTGTGTACATACCAACCATAAATGTATCTACCCTGCCTGTGTACATACCAACCATTCATGTATCTACCCTGCCTGTGTACATACCAACCATTCATGTATCTAACCTACCTGTGTACATACCAACCATAAATGTATCTACCCTGCCTGTGTACATACCAACCATAATGTATCTAACCTGCCTGTGTACATACCAACCATAAATGTATCTACCCTGCCTGTGTACATGCCAACCATAATGTATCTACCCTTCCTGTGTACATGCCAACCATAATGTATCTACCCTGCCTGTGTACATGCCAACCATGAATGTATCTAACCTGGCTGTGTACATACCAACCATGAATGTATCTAACCTGCCTGTGTACATACCAACCATAAATGTATCTACCCTGCCTGTGTACATACCAACCATTCATGTATCTAACCTGCCTGTGTACATACCAACCACTCGTGTATCTAACCTGCCTGTGTACATACCAACCATTTGTGTATCTAACCTGCCTGTGTACATACCAACCATTCGTTTATCTAACCTGCCTGTGTACATGCCAACCATTCGTGTATCTAACCTGCCTGTGTACATGCCAACCATTCGTGTATCTAACCTGCCTGTGTACATACCAACCATTCATGTATCTACCCTGCCTGTGTACATACCAACCATAATGTATCTACCCTGCCTATTTACATACCAACCATAAATGTATCTACCCTGCCTGTGTACATACCAACCATTCATGTATCTACCCTGCCTGTGTACATACCAACCATTCATGTATATACCCTGCATGTGTACATACCAACCATAATGTATCTACCCTGCCTTTGTACATACCAACCATAATGTTTCTACCCTGCCTGTGTACATACCAACCATAATGTATCTACCCTGCCTGTGTACATACCAACCATTCATGTATCTAACCTACCAGTGTACATACCATCCATTCATGTATCTAACCTGCCTGTGTACATACCAACCATAAATGTATCTACCCTGCCTGTGTACAATCCAACCATTCATGTACCTAACCTGCCTGTGTACATACCAACCATTCATGTATCTACCCTGCCTGTGTACATACCAACCATTCATGTATCTACCCTGCCTGTGTACATACCAACCATTCATGTATCTAACCTGCCTGTGTAAATACCAACCATTCATGTATCTACCCTGCCTGTGTACATACCAACCATTCATGTATCTAACCTGCCTATGTACATACCAACCATTCATGTATCTAACCTGCCTGTGTACATACCAACCATAATGTATCTACCCTGCCTGTGTACATACCAACCATTAATGTATCTAACCTGTCTGTGTACATACCAACCATAATGTATCTAACCTGCCTGTGTACATACCAACCATAATGTATCCAACCTGCCTGTGTACATACCAACCATAATGTATCTAACCTGCCTGTGTACATACCAACCATTCATGTATCTACCCTGCCTGTGTACATACCAACCATAATGTATCTAACCTACCTGTGTACATACCAACCATAATGTATCTAGCCTACCTGTGTTCATAGCAACCATTCATGTATCTACCCTGCCTGTGTACATATCAACCATTCTTGTATCTAACCTGCCTGTGTACATACCAACCATAAATGTATCTACCCTCCCTGTGTGCATACCAACCATAATGTATCTAACCTGCCTGTGTGCATACCAACGATAAATGTATCTACCCTGCCTGTGTGCATACCATCCATTCATGTATATACCCTGCCTGTGTGCATACCAATCATAATGTATCTAACCTACCTGTGTACATACAAACCATAATGTATCTAACCTGCCTGTGTACATTCCAACCATTCATGTATCTAACCTGCCTGTGTACATACCAACCATTCATGTATCTAACCTGCCTGTGTGCATACCAACCATTCATGTATCTAACCTGCCTGTGTGCATACCAACCATAATGTATCTACCCTGCCTGTGTACATACCAACCATTAATGTATCTAACCTGTCTGTGTACATACCAACCATAATGTATCTAACCTGCCTGTGTACAGACCAACCATAATGTATCTAACCTGCCTGTGTACATACCAACCATTCATGTATCTACCCTGCCTGTGTACATATCAACCATTCATGTATCTAACCTGCCTGTGTACATACCAACCATAAATGGATCTACCCTGCCTGTGTACACACCAACCATAATGTATCTAACCTGCCTGTGTACACACCAACCATAATGTATCTAACCTGCCTGTGTACACACCAACCATAATGTATCTAACCTGCCTGTGTACACACCAACCATAAATGTATCTACCCTGCCTGTGTACATTCCAACCATAAATGTATCTAACCTGCCTGTGTAAATACCAACCATAAATGTATCTACCCTGCCTGTGTACATACCAACCATAAATGTATCTAACCTGCCTGTGTACATACCAACCATAAATGTATCTACCCTGCCTGTGTACATACCAACCATTCATGTATCTAACCTGCCTTTGTACATACCAACCATTCATGTATCTACCCTGCCTGTGTACATACCAACAATAATGTATCTTCCCTGCCTGTGTACATACCAACCATTCATGTATCTAACCTGTCTGTGTACATACCAACCTTAATGTATCTAACCTGTCTGTGTACATACCAACCATAATGTATCTAACCTGCCTGTGTACATACCAACCATTCATGTATCTAACCTGCCTGTGTACATATCAACCATTCATGTATCTAACCTGCCTGTGTACATACCAACCATAAATGTATCTACCCTGCCTGTGTACATACCAACCATAATGTATCTAACCTGCTGTGTACATACCAACCATAATGTATCCAACCTGCCTGTGTACATAACAACCATAATGTATCTACCCTGCCTGTGTATATATAGCAACCATAAATGTATCTAACCTGCCTGTGTATATATACCAACCATAATGTATCTACCCTGCCTATGTACATACCAACCATAATGTATCTAACCTGCCTGTGTACATACCAACCATTCATGTATCTAACCTGCCTGTGTACATACCAACCATTCATGTATCTACCCTGCCTGTGTACATACCAACCATAATGTATCTACCCTGCCTGTGTACATACCAACCATTCATGTATCTAACCTGCCTGTGTACATACCAACCATTCATGTATCTACCCTGCCTGTGTACATACCAACCATAATGTATCTACCCTGCCTGTGTACATACCAACCATAATGTATCTACCCTGCCTGTGTATATATACCAACCATAAATGTATCTAACCTGCCTGTGTATATATACCAACCATAATGTATCTACCCTTCCTGTGTACATATCAACCATTCATGTATCTAACCTGCCTGTGTACATACCAACCATAAATGTATCTACCCTACCTGTGTGCATACCAACCATAATGTATCTAACCTGCCTGTGTGCATACCAACGATAAATGTATCTACCCTGCCTGTGTGCATACCAACCATTCATGTATATACCCTGCCTGTGTGCATACCAACCATAATGTATCTAACCTACCTGTGTACATACCAACCATAATGTATCTAACCTACCTGTGTACATACAAACCATAATGTATCTAACCTGCCTGTGTACATACCAACCCTTCATGTATCTAACCTGCCTGTGTACATACCAACCCTTCATGTATCTAACCTGCTTGTGTACATACCAACCATAATGTATCTACCCTGCCTGTGTACATACCAACCATTCATGTATCTAACCTGTCTGTGTACATACCAAACATTCATGTATCTAACCTGCCTGTGTACATACCAACCATTCATGTATCTACACTGCCTGTGTACATACCAACCATTCTTGTATCTACCCTGCCTGTGTACATACCAACCATTCATGTATCTACCCTGCCTGTGTACATACCAACCATAATGTATCTACCCTGCCTGTGTACAGACCAACCATAATGTATCTAACCTGCCTGTGTACATACCAAACATTCATGTATCTACCCTGCCTGTGTACATATCAACCATTCATGTATCTAACCTGCCTGTGTTCATACCAACCATAAATGTATCTACCCTGCCTGTGTACACACCAACCATAATGTATCTATCCTGCCTGTGTACACACCATCCATAATGTATCTACCCTGCCTGTGTACATTCCAACCATAAATGTATCTAACCTGCCTGTGTAAATACCAACCATAAATGTATCTACCCTGCCTGTGTACGTACCAACCATAAATGTATCTAACCTGCCTGTGTACATACCAACCATAAATGTATCTACCCTGCCTGTGTACATACCAACCATTCATGTATCTAACCTGCCTTTGTACATACCAACCATTCATGTATCTACCCTGCCTGTGTACATACCAACAATAATGTATCTACCCTGCCTGTGTACATACCAACCATTCATGTATCTAACCTGTCTGTGTACATACCAACCATAATGTATCTAACCTGTCTGTGTACATACCAACCATAATGTATCTAACCTGCCTGTGTACATACCAACCATTCATGTATTTAACCTGCCAGTGTACATATCAACCATTCATGTATCTAACCTGCCTGTGTACATACCAACCATAAATGTATAAACCCTGCCTGTGTACATACCAACCAAAATGTATCTATCCTGCCTGTGTACATACCAACCATTCATGTATCTAACCTGCCTGTGTACATACCAACCATAATGTATCTACCCTGCCTGTGTATATATAGCAACCATAAATGTATCTAACCTGCCTGTGTATATATACTAGGGGTGTGCACCGGACACTTTTCGTGTTTTGTGTTTTGGTTTTGGATCTGGATCTTTCTTCGTGTTTTGGATCTGGATTGGTTTTGCCAAAACCACCCTTCCGTGTTTTGGGTTCTGGGTTTTGTGTTTTGGATCTGGATTTTTTCTTAAAAAATAAAAAAAACCCGCTAAAATCACATAAATGGACCTTTTTTTGTTCCTACGCTATTAATAACCCCAATAACATTAATTTCCACTCATTTCCACTCTATTCTGAACACCTCACACCTCACAATATTGTTTTTAGGCCAAAAGGTTGTACCGAGGAAGCTGGATGACTATGCTAAGCGACACAAGGGGGCGGCACAAACACGTGGCCCATCTAGGAGTGGCACTGCAGTGGCAGACAGGAAGCCAATCAGCGTTATGGTGCCCATTTGCATGTAGCACGAACCCGGGAGATCCGTGCTACATGCATCTGTGTGATTGGCACAGAGCAATGACAGGTCCGTGAGACCCGTCTGTGCTGCTGTGGTAAAAAAAAAAAAAAAAAACCTGTGTAAAAAAAGAAAAAAATGGCGTGCACCCCCCCAAAAAAGAGCAACCAGCCCCGGGCATTAGTAACCCAGTGCTGGGTGTGCTTAAATACAGGGGACAAACGACGTAGGGGTCCCCTGTACTTAAGCACAACCAGCACCGGGCTAGTCAGAACCAGCGCTGGTTGCCAAAATACGGGGGACAAACGACGTAGGGGTCCCCTGTATTCTGCGCAACCAGCTCTGGGCTCTGATCCGGTCCTGGTTCTGGAAATATAGGGGACAAAAAATGAGTAGGGTTCCCCTGTATGTTCCAGAACCAGCACTGGACTTTTTCTAGCGGGGGGCTGATGCCACAGCCAGGGGAGCCCTTTCACCGGGCCCCCCAGCCGCAGCATCAACCCTGACCGCTAGTCAGCCCAGGCCGGGGATCCCTGGAGAGCTGGGGACCCCCCCAATAAAGGGGTCACCCTCTCCAGGGCACCCCAGGCCCAGGCTGATAGCCCGGGGCTATCCCCGCCACCCCTGGTGGCGGTGGGTGGCGGGTTGATTGTGTGGTGTGGTGTAAATAAAGAATATCAAACATTGTCTTTACAAGTAGAACTGCAAGTCCCAGCTAGCCTGCCCCGCATGCTGGTACTTGGAGAACCACAAGTACCAGCATGCAGGGCATTAAGGGCCCACTAGTACCTGTAGTTCACCTGTAAAAAAAATGTTTAAAAAAACACAGGACACACACACCGTGACAGTATAAGTTTATTAAACATACATACACACACACACATGTACACATACTCACCTATGTAACCTGTAGCATCGGTCCACTTGTCCGGTAAAGTATCCCTAGGGGACCTGTGAAAAAAAACATACTCACCATCTCCTATGCGAGGTTCTGTCCTCTTCGTTCCAAAGTAGGCATCCCCGGACTTGGCAAAAAAAAAAAACGAAAACGCGATCCACGAACTTAGTACCGTTCTATAGAACGGTACTTCCCGAATGAGAGCTTAGCGGCGGGGTATCACCATGGAAACCCCGCTGCTAAGCGTTCATTGGCTGAGAGAGGTCATCTCCCGTCTCTCAGCCAATGAACGGCTCCCTCCATTGTAGTCAATGGTGGGAACCGCAGGGTAAACTTTAATAACCTTGCGGCTCCCAGCATTGACTACAATGGAGGGAGCCGTTCATTGGCTGAGAGAGACGGGAGATGGCCTCTCTCAGCCAATGAACGCTTAGCAGCGGGGTTTCCATGGTGATACCCCGCCGCTAAGCTCTCATTCGGGAAGTACCGTTCTATAGAACGGTACTAAGTTCGTGGATCGCGTTTTCGTTTTTTTTTTTTTGCCAAGTCCGGGGATGCCTACTTTGGAACGAAGAGGACAGAACCTCGCATAGGAGATGGTGAGTATGTTTTTTTTCACAGGTCCCCTATGGATACTTTACCGGACAAGTGGACCGATGCTACAGGGTTACATAGGTGAGTATGTGTACATGTGTGTGTGTGTGTGTGTGTGTATGTATGTTTAATAAACTTATACTGTCACGGTGTGTGTGTCCTGTGTTTTTTTTAAACATTTTTTTACAGGTGAACTACAGGTACTAGTGGGCCCTTAATGCCCTGCATGCTGGTACTTGTGGTTCTCCAAGTACCAGCATGCGGGGCAGGCTTGCTGGGACTTGCAGTTCTACTTGTAAAGACAATGTTTGATATTCTTTATTTACACCACACCACACAATCAACCCGCCACCCACCGCCACCAGGGGTGGCGGGGATAGCCCCGGGCTATCAGCCTGGGCCTGGGGTGCCCTGGAGAGGGTGACCCCTTTATTGGGGGGGTCCCCAGCTCTCCAGGGATCCCCGGCCTGGGCTGACTAGCGGTCAGGGCTGATGCTGCGGCTGGGGGGCCCGGTGAAAGGGCTCCCCTGGCTGTGGCATCAGCCCCCCGCTAGAAAAAGTCCAGTGCTGGTTCTGGAACATACAGGGGAACCCTACTCATTTTTTTCCCCTGTATTTCCAGAACCAGGACCGGATCAGAGCCCAGAGCTGGTTGCGCAGAATACGGGGGACCCCTACGTCGTTTGTCCCCCGTATTTTGGCAACCAGCTCTGGTTCTGACTAGCCCGGTGCTGGTTGTGTTTAAGTACAGGGGACCCCTATGTCGTTTGTCCCCTGTATTTAAGCACACCCAGCACTGGGTCACTAATGCCCGGGGCTGGTTGCTCTTTTTTTGGGGGGGAGGACGCCATTTTTTTCTCTTTTTACACAGGTTTTTTTTTTTTTATTTACCACAGCAGCACAGACGGGTCTCACGGACCCGTTAGTGCTCTGTGTCAATGACACAGATGCAAGTAGCACGGATCTCCTGGTCCGTGCGTGCATCTGTGTCATTGAAATACACAGCAGCACAGACGGGTCTCACTGACCCATCTGTGCTCTGTGTCACTGTCAATCACACAGATGCATGTAGCACGGATCTCACGAGTCCGTGCTACATGCAAATGAGCACCATAATGCTGATTGGCTGAGAGCCGTGACAGACGGCTCTGTCAGCCAATCAGCACTTTGCCCATTAAAGGCAAAGGCATTTTTTTTTAAATGGCCGCTCGAGGCAAAACCTCGAGATCCGACAGCAGATCTCGAGGTTTTGCCTCGGGAGAGGGATCCGGGGCAGACAGGGAGATCCGAGCTTGGGCTCGGATCGCCCCGGATCCCCGAAGTTCGGGTGGGTTCGGTTCTCAGGGAACCGAACCCGCTCATCCCTAATATATACCAACCATAATGTATCTACCCTGCCTATCTACATACCAACCATAATGTATCTAACCTGCCTGTGTATATACCAACCATTCATGTATCTAACCTGCCTGTGTACATACCAACCATTCGTGTATCTAACCTGCCTGTGTACAAACCAACCATTCATGTATCTAACCTGCCTGTGTACATACCAACCATTCATGTATCTAACCTGCCTGTGTACATGCCAACCATTCATGTATCTAACCTGCCTGTGTACATGCCAACCATTTATGTATCTAACCTGCCTGTGTACATACCAACCATTCATGTATCTACCCTGCCTGTGTACATACCAACCATAATGTATCTACCCTGCCTATTTACATACCAACCATAAATGTATCTACGCTGCCTGTGTACATACCAACCATTCATGTATCTACCCTGCCTGTGTACATACCAACCATTCATGTATCTACCCTGCCTGTGTACATACCAACCATTCATGTATCTACCCTGCCTGTGTACATACCAACCATAATGTATCTACCCTGCCTTTGTACATACCAACTATAATGTTTCTACCCTGCCTGTGTACATAACAACCATAATGTATCTACCATGCCTGTGTATATATACCAACCATAAATGTATCTAACCTGCCTGTGTATATATACCAACCATAATGTATCTACCCTGCCTATGTACATACCAACCATAATGTATCTACCCTGCCTGTGTACATACCAACCATTCATGTATCTAACGTGTCTGTGTACATACCAACCATTCATGTATCTAACCTGCCTGTGTACATACCAACCATAATGTATCTACCCTGCCTGTGTACATAACAACCATTCATGTATCTAACCTGCCTGTGTACATACCAACCATTCATGTATCTACCCTGCCTGTGTACATACCAACCATTCATGTATCTAACCTGCCTGTGTACATACCAACCATAATGTATCTACCCTGCCTTTGTACATACCAACCATTCATGTATCTAACCTGCCTGTGTACATACCAACCATAATGTATCTAACCTGCTGTGTACATACCAACCATAATGTATCCAACCTGCCTGTGTACATACCAACCATTCATGTATCCAACCTGGCTGTGTGCATACCAACCATAATGTATCTAACCTGCCTGTGTACATACCAACCATAATGTATCTAACCTACCTGTGTACATACCAACCATAATGTATCTAACCTACCTGTGTACATACCAACCATTCATGTATCTACCTTGCCTGTTTACATATCAACCATTCATGTATCTATCCTGCCTGTGTACATACCGACCATTCATGTATCTAACCTAACTGTGTTCATACCGACCATTCATGTATCTAACCTGCCTGTGTACATACCGACCATTCATGTATCTAACCTGCCTGTGTACATACCGACCATAATGTATCTAACCTACCTGTGTACATACCAACCATTCATGTATCTACCCTGCCTGTGTACATACCAACCATTCATGTATCTACCCTGCCTGTGTACATACCAACCATTCATGTATCTACCCTGCCTGTGTACATACCAACCATAATGTATCTACCCTGCCTGTGTACAGACCAACCATAATGTATCTAACCTGCCTGTGTACACACCAACCATAATGTATCTACCCTGCCTGTGTACATTCCAACCATAAATGTATCTAACCTGCCTTTGTAAATACCAACCATAAATGTATCTACCCTGCCTGTGTACATACCAACCATAAATGTATCTAACCTGCCTGTGTACATACCAACCATAAATGTATCTACTCTGCCTGTGTACATACCAACCATTCATGTATCTAACCTGCCTTTGTACATTCCAACCATTCATGTATCTACCCTGCCTGTGTACATACCAACCATAATGTATCTACCCTGCCTGTGTACATACCAACCATTCATGTATCTACCCTGCCTGTGTACATATCAACCATTCATGTATCTAACCTGCCTGTGTACATACCAACCATAAATGTATCTACCCTGCCTGTGTACATACCAACCATAATGTATCTAACCTGCCTGTGTACACACCAACCATAATATATATACCCTGCCTGTCTACATTCCAACCATAAATGTATCTAACCTGCCTGTGTAAATACCAACCATAAATGTATCTACCCTGCCTGTGTACATACCAACCATAAATGTATCTAACCTGCCTGTGTACATACCAACCATAAATGTATCTACCCTGCCTGTGTACATACCAACCATTCATGTATCTAACCTGCCTTTGTACATACCAACCATTCATGTATCTACCCTGCCTGTGTACATACCAACAATAATGTATCTACCCTGCCTGTGTACATACCAACCATTCATGTATCTAACCTGTCTGTGTACATACCAACCATAATGTATCTAACCTGTCTGTGTACATACCAACCATAATGTATCTAACCTGCCTGTGTACATACCAACCATTCATGTATTTAAACTGCCTGTGTACATATCAACCATTCATGTATCTAACCTGCCTGTGTACATACCAACCATAAATGTATAAACCCTGCCTGTGTACATACCAACCAAAATGTATCTAACCTGCCTGTGTACATACCAACCATTCATGTATCTAACCTGCCTGTGTACATACCAACCATAATGTATCTACCCTGCCTGTGTATATATAGCAACCATAAATGTATCTAACCTGCCTGTGTATATATACCAACCATAAGGTATCTACCCTGCCTATCTACATACCAACCATAATGTATCTACCCTGCCTGTGTAGATACCGATCATTCATGTATCTAACCTGCCTGTGTACATACCAACCATAAATGTATCTAACCTACCTGTGTACATACCAACCATTCATGTATCTAACCTGCCTGTGTACATACCAACCATAAATGTATCTGCCCTGCCTGTGTACATACGAACCATTCTTGTATCTAACCTGCCTGTGTACATACCAACCATTCATGTATCTACCCTGCCTGTGTACATACCAACCATTCATGTATCTACCCTACCTGTGTACATACCAACCATTCATGTATCTAACCTGCCTGTGTACATACCAACCATTCATGTATCTACCCTGCCTGTGTACATACCAACCATTCATGTATCTAACCTGCCTGTGTACATACCAACCATAATGTATCTAACCTGCTGTGTACATACCAACCATAATGTATCCAACCTGCCTGTGTACATACCAACCATTCATGTATCCAACCTGCCTGTGTGCATACCAACCATAATGTATCTAACCTGCCTGTGTACATACCAACCATAATGTATCTAACCTACCTGTGTACATACCAACCATAATGTATCTAACCTACCTGTGTACATACCAACCATTCATGTATCTACCCTGTCTGTTTACATATCAACCATTCATGTATCTATCCTGCCTGTGTACATACCAACCATTCATGTATCTAACCTGCCTCTGTACATACCGACCATAAATGTATCTAACCTGCCTGTGTACATACCGACCATTCATGTATCTAACCTGCCTGTGTACACATCAACCATAATGTATCTATCCTACCTGTATATATACCAACCATTCATGTATCTATCCTGCCTGTGTACATACCAACCATTCATGTATCTACCCTGCCTGTGTACATACCAACCATTCATGTATCTACCCTGCCTGTGTACATACCAACCATGATGTATCTACCCTGCCTGTGTACAGACCAACCATAATGTATCTAACCTGCCTGTGTACATACCAACCATTCATGTATCTACCCTGCCTGTGTACTTATCAACCATTCATGTAGCTAACCTGCCTGTGTACATACCAACCATAAATGTATCTACCGTGCCTGTGTACACACCAACCATAATGTATCTAACCTGCCTGTGTACACACCAACCATAATGTATCTACCCTGCCTGTGTACATTCCAACCATAAATGTATCTAACCTGCCTGTGTAAATACCAACCATAAATGTATCTACCCTGCCTGTGTACATACCAACCATAAATGTATCTAACCTGCCTGTGTACATACCAACCATAAATGTATCTACCCTGCCTGTGTACATACCAACCATTCATGTATCTAACCTGCCTTTGTACATACCAACCATTCATGTATCTACCCTGCCTGTGTACATACCAACAATAATGTATCTACCCTGCCTGTGTACATACCAACCATTCCTGTATCTAACCTGTCTGTGTACATACCAACCATAATGTATCTAACCTGTCTGTGTACATACCAACCATAATGTATCTAACCTGCCTGTGTACATACCAACCATTCATGTATTTAACCTGCCTGTGTACATATCAACCATTCATGTATCTAACCTGCTTGTGTACATACCAACCATAAATGTATAAACCCTGCCTGTGTACATACCAACCAAAATGTATCTAACCTGCCTGTGTACATACCAACCATTCATGTATCTAACCTGCCTGTATACATACCAACCATAATGTATCTACCCTGCCTGTGTATATATAGCAACCATAAATGTATCTAACCTGCCTGTGTATATATACCAACCATAATGTATCTACCCTGCCTATCTACATACCAACCATAATGTATCTAACCTGCCTGTGTACATACCAACCATTCATGTATCTAACCTGCCTGTGTACATACCAACCATTCGTGTATCTAACCTGCCTGTGTACATACCAACCATTCATGTATCTAACCTGCCTGTGTACATGCCAACCATTCATATATCTAACCTGCCTGTGTACATGCCAACCATTTATGTATCTAACCTGCCTGTGTACATACCAACCATTCATGTATCTAACCTGCCTGTGTACATACCAACCATTCATGTATCTAACCTGCCTGTGTACATGCCAACCATTCATATATCTAACCTGCCTGTGTACATGCCAACCATTTATGTATCTAACCTGCCTGTGTACATACCAACCATTCATGTATCTACCCTGCCTGTGTACATACCAACCATAATGTATCTACCCTGCCTATTTACATACCAACCATAAATGTATCTACCCTGCCTGTGTACATTCCAACCATTCATGTATCTACCCTGCCTGTGTACATACCAACCATTCATGTATCTAACCTGCCTGTGTACATACCGACCATAAATGTATCTACCCTGCCTGTGTACATACCAACCATAATGTATCTACCCTGCCTGTGTACAGACCAACCATAATGTATCTAACCTGCCTGTGTACATACCAACCATAAATGTATCTACCCTGCCTGTGTACATACCAACCATTCATGTATCTAACCTGCCTTTGTACATACCAACCATTCATGTATCTACCCTGCCTGTGTACATACCAACAATAATGTATCTACCCTGCCTGTGTACATACCAACCATTCATGTATCTAACCTGTCTGTGTACATACCAACCATAATGTATCTAACCTGTCTGTGTACATACCAACCATAATGTATCTAACCTGCCTGTGTAAAAACCAACCATTCATGTATTTAACCTGCCTGTGTACATATCAACCATTCATGTATCTAACCTGCCTGTGTACATACCAACCATAAATGTATAAACCCTGCCTGTGTACATACCAACCAAAATGTATCTAACCTGCCTGTGTACATACCAACCATTCATGTATCTAACCTGCCTGTGTACATACCAACCATAATGTATCTACCCTGCCTGTGTATATATAGCAACCATAAATGTATCTAACCTGCCTGTGTATATATACCAACCATAATGTATCTACCCTGCCTATCTACATACCAACCATAATGTATCTAACCTGCCTGTGTACATACCAACCATTCATGTATCTAACCTGCCTGTGTACATACCAACCATTCGTGTATCTAACCTGCCTGTGTACATACCAACCATTCATGTATCTAACCTGCCTGTGTACATACCAACCATTCATGTATCTAACCTGCCTGTGTACATGCCAACCATTCATGTATCTAACCTGCCTGTGTACATGCCAACCATTTATGTATCTAACCTGCCTGTGTACATGCCAACCATTCATGTATCTACCCTGCCTGTGTACATACCAACCATAATGTATCTACCCTGCCTATTTACATACCAACCATAAATGTATCTACGCTGCCTGTGTACATACCAACCATTCATGTATCTACCCTGCCTGTGTACATACCAACCATTCATGTATCTACCCTGCCTGTGTACATACCAACCATTCATGTATCTACCCTGCCTGTGTACATACCAACCATAATGTATCTACCCTGCCTTTGTACATACCAACTATAATGTTTCTACCCTGCCTGTGTACATAACAACCATAATGTATCTATAATGCCTGTGTATATATACCAACCATAAATGTATCTAACCTGCCTGTGTATATATACCAACCATAATGTATCTACCCTGCCTATGTACATACCAACCATAATGTATCTACCCTGCCTGTGTACATACCAACCATTCATGTATCTAACGTGTCTGTGTACATACCAACCATTCATGTATCTAACCTGCCTGTGTACATACCAACCATAATGTATCTACCCTGCCTGTGTACATACCAACCATTCATGTATCTAACCTGCCTGTGTACATACCAACCATTCATGTATCTACCCTGCCTGTGTACATACCAACCATTCATGTATCTAACCTGCCTGTGTACATACCAACCATAATGTATCTACCCTGCCTTTGTACATACCAACCATTCATGTATCTTACCTGCCTGTGTACATACCAACCATAATGTATCTAACCTGCTGTGTACATACCAACCATAATGTATCCAACCTGCCTGTGTACATACCAACCATTCATGTATCCAACCTGCCTGTGTGCATACCAACCATAATGTATCTAACCTGCATGTGTACATACCAGCCATAATGTATCTAACCTACCTGTGTACATACCAACCATAATGTATCTAACCTACCTGTGTACATACCAACCATTCATGTATCTACCCTGCCTGTTTACATATCAACCATTCATGTATCTATCCTGCCTGTGTACATACCAACCATTCATGTATCTAACCTACCTGTGTACATACCGACCATAAATGTATCTAACCTGCCTGTGTTCATACCGACCATTCATGTATCTAACCTGCCTGTGTACATACCGACCATAATGTATCTAACCTTCCTGTGTACATACCGACCATTCATGTATCTACCCTGCCTGTGTACATACCAACCATTCATGTATCTACCCTGCCTGTGTACATACCAACCATTCATGTATCTTCCCTGCCTGTGCACATACCAACCATAATGTATCTACCCTGCCTGTGTACAGACCAACCATAATGTATCTAACCTGCCTGTGTACATACCAAACATTCATGTATCTACCCTGCCTGTGTACATATCAACCATTCATGTATCTAACCTGCCTGTGTTCATACCAACCATAAATGTATCTACCCTGCCTGTGTACACACCAACCATAATGTATCTAACCTGCCTGTGTACACACCAACCATAATGTATCTACCCTGCCTGTGTACATTCCATCCATAAATGTATCTAACCTGCCTTTGTAAATACCAACCATAAATGTATCTACCCTGCCTGTGTACATACCAACCATAAATGTATCTAACCTGCCTGTGTACATACCAACCATAAATGTATCTACCCTGCCTGTGTACATACCAACCATTCATGTATCTAACCTGCCTTTGTACATACCAACCATTCATGTATCTACCCTGCCTGTGTACATACCAACAATAATGTATCTACCCTGCCTGTGTACATACCAACCATTCATGTATCTAACCTGTCTGTGTACATACCAACCATAATGTATCTAACCTGTCTGTGTACATACCAACCATAATGTATCTAACCTGCCTGTGTACATACCAACCATTCATGTATTTAACCTGCCTGTGTACATATCAACCATTCATGTATCTAACCTGCCTGTGTACATACCAACCATAAATGTATAAACCCTGTCTGTGTACATACCAACCAAAATGTATCTAACCTGCCTGTGTACATACCAACCATTCATGTATCTAACCTGCCTGTGTACATACCAACCATAATGTATCTACCCTGCCTGTGTATATATAGCAACCATAAATGTATCTAACCTGCCTGTGTATATATACCAACCATAATGTATCTACCCTGCCTATCTACATACCAACCATAATGTATCTAACCTGCCTGTGTACATACCAACCATTCATGTATCTAACCTGCCTGTGTACATACCAACGATTCGTGTATCTAACCTGCCTGTGTACATACCAACCATTCGTGTATCTAACCTGCCTGTGTACATACCAACCATTCATGTATCTAACCTGCCTGTGTACATGCCAACCATTCATGTATCTAACCTGCCTGTGTACATGCCAACCATTTATGTATCTAACCTGCCTGTGTACATACCAACCATTCATGTATCTACCCTGCCTGTGTACATACCAACCATAATGTATCTACCCTGCCTATTTACATACCAACCATAAATGTATCTACCCTGCCTGTGTACATACCAACCATTCATGTATCTACCCTGCCTGTGTACATACCAACCATTCATGTATCTACCCTGCCTGTGTACATACCAACCATAATGTATCTACCCTGCCTTTGTACATACCAACTATAATGTTTCTACCCTGCCTGTGTACATAACAACCATAATGTATCTACCATGCCTGTGTATATATACCAACCATAAATGTATCTAACCTGCCTGTGTATATATACCAACCATAATGTATCTACCCTGCCTATGTACATACCAACCATAATGTATCTACCCTGCCTGTGTACATACCAACCATTCATGTATCTAACGTGTCTGTGTACATACCAACCATTCATGTATCTAACCTGCCTGTGTACATACCAACCATAATGTATCTACCCTGCCTGTGTACATACCAACCATTCATGTATCTAACCTGCCTGTGTACATACCAACCATTCATGTATCTACCCTGCCTGTGTACATACCAACCATTCATGTATCTAACCTGCCTGTGTACATACCAACCATAATGTATCTACCCTGCCTTTGTACATACCAACCATTCATGTATCTAACCTGCCTGTGTACATACCAACCATAATGTATCTAACCTGCTGTGTACATACCAACCATAATGTATCCAACCTGCCTGTGTACATACCAACCATTCATGTATCCAACCTGCCTGTGTGCATACCAACCATAATGTATCTAACCTGCCTGTGTACATACCAACCATAATGTATCTAACCTACCTGTGTACATACCAACCATAATGTATCTAACCTACCTGTGTACATACCAACCATTCATGTATCTACCCTGCCTGTTTACATATCAACCATTCATGTATCTATCCTGCCTGTGTACATACCAACCATTCATGTATCTAACCTGCCTGTGTACATACCGACCATAAATGTATCTAACCTGCCTGTGTTCATACCGACCATTCATGTATCTAACCTGCCTGTGTACATACCGACCATAATGTATCTAACCTACCTGTGTATATACCAACCATTCATGTATCTACCCTGCCTGTGTACATTCCAACCATTCATGTATCTTCCCTGCCTGTGTACATACCAACCATAATGTATCTACCCTGCCTGTGTACATACCAACCATTCATGTATCTACCCTGCCTGTGTACATATCAACCATTCATGTATCTAACCTGCCTGTGTACATACCAACCATAAATGTATCTACCCTGCCTGTGTACATACCAACCATAATGTATCTAACCTGCCTGTGTACACACCAACCATAATATATATACCCTGCCTGTGTACATTCCAACCATTAATGTATCTAACCTGCCTGTGTAAATACCAACCATAAATGTATCTACCCTGCCTGTGTACATACCAACCATAAATGTATCTACCCTGCCTGTGTACATACCAACCATTCATGTATCTAACCTGCCTTTGTACATACCAACCATTCATGTATCTACCCTGCCTGTGTACATACCAACAATAATGTATCTACCCTGCCTGTGTACATACCAACCATTCATGTATCTAACCTGTCTGTGTACATACCAACCATAATGTATCTAACCTGTCTGTGTACATACCAACCATAATGTATCTAACCTGCCTGTGTACATACCAACCATTCATGTATTTAACCTGCCTGTGTACATATCAACCATTCATGTATCTAACCTGCCTGTGTACATACCAACCATAAATGTATAAACCCTGCCTGTGTACATACCAACCAAAATGTATCTAACCTGCCTGTGTACATACCAACCATTCATGTATCTAACCTGCCTGTGTACATACCAACCATAATGTATCTCCCCTGCCTGTGTATATATAGCAACCATAAATGTATCTAACCTGCCTGTGTATATATACCAACCATAATGTATCTACCCTGCCTATCTACATACCAACCATAATGTATCTTCCCTGCCTGTGTAGATACCGATCATTCATGTATCTAACCTGCCTGTGTACATACCAACCATAAATGTATCTAACCTACCTGTGTACATACCAACCATTCATGTATCTAACCTGCCTGTGTACATACCAACCATAAATGTATCTGCCCTGCCTGTGTACATACGAACCATTCTTGTATCTAACCTGCCTGTGTACATACCAACCATTCATGTATCTACCCTGCCTGTGTACATACCAACCATTCATGTATCTACCCTACCTGTGTACATACCAACCATTCATGTATCTAACCTGCCTGTGTACATACCAACCATTCATGTATCTACCCTGCCTGTGTACATACCAACCATTCATGTATCTAACCTGCATGTGTACATACCAACCATAATGTATCTAACCTGCTGTGTACATACCAACCATAATGTATCCAACCTGCCTGTGTACATACCAACCATTCATGTATCCAACCTGCCTGTGTGCATACCAACCATAATGTATCTAACCTGCCTGTGTACATACCAACCATAATGTATCTAAACTACCTGTGTACATACCAACCATAATGTATCTAACCTACCTGTGTACATACCAACCATTCATGTATCTACCCTGTCTGTTTACATATCAACCATTCATGTATCTACCCTGCCTATTTACATACCAACCATAAATGTATCTACCCTGCCTGTGTACATTCCAACCATTCATGTATCTACCCTGCCTTTGTACATACCAACCATTCATGTATCTAACCTGCCTGTGTACATACCGACCATTCATGTATCTAACCTGCCTGTGTACATACCAACCATAATGTATCTAACCTACCTGTGTACATACCAACCATTCATGTATCTACCCTGCCTGTGTACATACCAACCATTCATGTATCTACCCTGCCTGTGTACATACCAACCATTCATGTATCTAACCTGCCTGTGTACATACCAACCATAAATGTATCTACCCTGCCTGTGTACATACCAACCATTCATGTATCTAACCTGCCTTTGTACATACCAACCATTCATGTATCTACCCTGCCTGTGTACATACCAACAATAATGTATCTACCCTGCCTGTGTACATACCAACCATTCATGTATCTAACGTGTCTGTGTACATACCAACCATAATGTATCTAACCTGTCTGTGTACATACCAACCATAATGTATCTAACCTGCCTGTGTACATACCAACCATTCATGTATTTAACCTGCCTGTGTACATATCAACCATTCATGTATCTAACCTGCCTGTGTACATACCAACCATAAATGTATAAACCCTGCCTGTGTACATACCAACCAAAATGTATCTAACCTGCCTGTGTACATACCAACCATTCATGTATCTAACCTGCCTGTTTACATACCAACCATAATGTATCTACCCTGCCTGTGTATATATAGCAACCATAAATGTATCTAACCTGCCTGTGTATATATACCAACCATAATTTATCTACCCTGCCTATCTACATACCAACCATAATGTATCTAACCTACCTGTGTACATACCAACCATTCATGTATCTAACCTGCCTGTGTACATACCAACCATTCATGTATCTACCCTGCCTGTGTACATACCAACCATTCATGTATCTACCCTGCCTGTGTACATACCAACCATTCATGTATCTACCCTGCCTGTGTACATACCAACCATAATGTATCTACCCTGCCTGTGTACAGACCAACCATAATGTATCTAACCTGCCTGTGTACATACCAACCATTCATGTATCTACCCTGCCTGTGTACATATCAACCATTCATGTATCTAACCTGCCTGTGTACATACCAACCATAAATGTATCTACCCTGCCTGTGTACACACCAACCATTATGTATCTAACCTGCCTGTGTGCACACCAACCATAATGTATCTACCCTGCCTGTGTACATTCCAACCATAAATGTATCTAACCTGCCTGTGTAAATACCAACCATAAATGTATCTACCCTGCCTGTGTACATACCAACCATAAATGTATCTAACCTGCCTGTGTACATACCAACCATAAATGTATCTACCCTGCCTGTGTACATACCAACCATTCATGTATCTAACCTGCCTTTGTACATACCAACCATTCATGTATGTACCCTGCCTGTGTACATACCAACAATAATGTATCTACCCTGCCTGTGTACATACCAACCATTCATGTATCTAACCTGTCTGTGTACATACCAACCATAATGTATCTAACCTGTCTGTGTACATACCAACCATAATGTATCTAACCTGCCTGTGTACATACCAACCATTCATGTATTTAACCTGCCTGTGTACATATCAACCATTCATGTATCTAACCTGCCTGTGTACATACCAACCATAAATGTATAAACCCTGCCTGTGTACATACCAACCAAAATGTATCTAACCTGCCTGTGTACATACCAACCATTCATGTATCTAACCTGCCTGTGTACATACCAACCATAATGTATCTACCCTGCCTGTGTATATATAGCAACCATAAATGTATCTAACCTGCCTGTGTATATATACCAACCATAATGTATCTACCCTGCCTATCTACATACCAACCATAATGTATCTAACCTGCCTGTGTACATACCAACCATTCATGTATCTAACCTGCCTGTGTACATACCAACCATTCGTGTATCTAACCTGCCTGTGTACATACCAACCATTCATGTATCTAACCTGCCTGTGTACATACCAACCATTCATGTATCTAACCTGCCTGTGTACATGCCAACCATTCATGTATCTAACCTGCCTGTGTACATGCCAACCATTTATGTATCTAACCTGCCTGTGTACATACCAACCATTCATGTATCTACCCTGCCTGTGTACATACCAACCATTCATGTATCTACCCTGCCTGTGTACATACCAACCATTCATGTATCTACCCTGCCTGTGTACATACCAACCATAATGTATCTACCCTGCCTTTGTACATACCAACTATAATGTTTCTACCCTGCCTGTGTACATAACAACCATAATGTATCTACCATGCCTGTGTATATATACCAACCATAAATGTATCTAACCTGCCTGTGTATATATAGCAACCATAAATGTATCTAACCTGCCTGTGTATATATACCAACCATAATGTATCTACCCTGCCTATCTACATACCAACCATAATGTATCTAACCTGCCTGTGTACATACCAACCATTCATGTATCTAACCTGCCTGTGTACATACCAACCATTCGTGTATCTAACCTGCCTGTGTACATACCAACCATTCATGTATCTAACCTGCCTGTGTACATACCAACCATTCATGTATCTAACCTGCCTGTGTACATGCCAACCATTCATGTATCTAACCTGCCTGTGTACATGCCAACCATTTATGTATCTAACCTGCCTGTGTACATGCCAACCATTCATGTATCTACCCTGCCTGTGTACATACCAACCATAATGTATCTACCCTGCCTATTTACATACCAACCATAAATGTATCTACGCTGCCTGTGTACATACCAACCATTCATGTATCTACCCTGCCTGTGTACATACCAACCATTCATGTATCTACCCTGCCTGTGTACATACCAACCATTCATGTATCTACCCTGCCTGTTTACATACCAACCATAATGTATCTACCCTGCCTTTGTACATACCAACTATAATGTTTCTACCCTGCCTGTGTACATAACAACCATAATGTATCTATAATGCCTGTGTATATATACCAACCATAAATGTATCTAACCTGCCTGTGTATATATACCAACCATAATGTATCTACCCTGCCTATGTACATACCAACCATAATGTATCTACCCTGCCTGTGTACATACCAACCATTCATGTATCTAACGTGTCTGTGTACATACCAACCATTCATGTATCTAACCTGCCTGTGTACATACCAACCATAATGTATCTACCCTGCCTGTGTACATACCAACCATTCATGTATCTAACCTGCCTGTGTACATACCAACCATTCATGTATCTACCCTGCCTGTGTACATACCAACCATTCATGTATCTAACCTGCCTGTGTACATACCAACCATAATGTATCTACCCTGCCTTTGTACATACCAACCATTCATGTATCTTACCTGCCTGTGTACATACCAACCATAATGTATCTAACCTGCTGTGTACATACCAACCATAATGTATCCAACCTGCCTGTGTACATACCAACCATTCATGTATCCAACCTGCCTGTGTGCATACCAACCATAATGTATCTAACCTGCATGTGTACATACCAGCCATAATGTATCTAACCTACCTGTGTACATACCAACCATAATGTATCTAACCTACCTGTGTACATACCAACCATTCATGTATCTACCCTGCCTGTTTACATATCAACCATTCATGTATCTATCCTGCCTGTGTACATACCAACCATTCATGTATCTAACCTACCTGTGTACATACCAACCATAAATGTATCTAACCTGCCTGTGTTCATACCGACCATTCATGTATCTAACCTGCCTGTGTACATACCGACCATAATGTATCTAACCTTCCTGTGTACATACCGACCATTCATGTATCTACCCTGCCTGTGTACATACCAACCATTCATGTATCTACCCTGCCTGTGTACATACCAACCATTCATGTATCTTCCCTGCCTGTGCACATACCAACCATAATGTATCTACCCTGCCTGTGTACAGACCAACCATAATGTATCTAACCTGCCTGTGTACATACCAAACATTCATGTATCTACCCTGCCTGTGTACATATCAACCATTCATGTATCTAACCTGCCTGTGTTCATACCAACCATAAATGTATCTACCCTGCCTGTGTACACACCAACCATAATGTATCTAACCTGCCTGTGTACACACCAACCATAATGTATCTACCCTGCCTGTGTACATTCCATCCATAAATGTATCTAACCTGCCTTTGTAAATACCAACCATAAATGTATCTACCCTGCCTGTGTACATACCAACCATAAATGTATCTAACCTGCCTGTGTACATACCAACCATAAATGTATCTACCCTGCCTGTGTACATACCAACCATTCATGTATCTAACCTGCCTTTGTACATACCAACCATTCATGTATCTACCCTGCCTGTGTACATACCAACAATAATGTATCTACCCTGCCTGTGTACATACCAACCATTCATGTATCTAACCTGTCTGTGTACATACCAACCATAATGTATCTAACCTGTCTGTGTACATACCAACCATAATGTATCTAACCTGCCTGTGTACATACCAACCATTCATGTATTTAACCTGCCTGTGTACATATCAACCATTCATGTATCTAACCTGCCTGTGTACATACCAACCATAAATGTATAAACCCTGTCTGTGTACATACCAACCAAAATGTATCTAACCTGCCTGTGTACATACCAACCATTCATGTATCTAACCTGCCTGTGTACATACCAACCATAATGTATCTACCCTGCCTGTGTATATATAGCAACCATAAATGTATCTAACCTGCCTGTGTATATATACCAACCATAATGTATCTACCCTGCCTATCTACATACCAACCATAATGTATCTAACCTGCCTGTGTACATACCAACCATTCATGTATCTAACCTGCCTGTGTACATACCAACGATTCGTGTATCTAACCTGCCTGTGTACATACCAACCATTCGTGTATCTAACCTGCCTGTGTACATACCAACCATTCATGTATCTAACCTGCCTGTGTACATGCCAACCATTCATGTATCTAACCTGCCTGTGTACATGCCAACCATTTATGTATCTAACCTGCCTGTGTACATACCAACCATTCATGTATCTACCCTGCCTGTGTACATACCAACCATAATGTATCTACCCTGCCTATTTACATACCAACCATAAATGTATCTACCCTGCCTGTGTACATACCAACCATTCATGTATCTACCCTGCCTGTGTACATACCAACCATTCATGTATCTACCCTGCCTGTGTACATACCAACCATAATGTATCTACCCTGCCTTTGTACATACCAACTATAATGTTTCTACCCTGCCTGTGTACATAACAACCATAATGTATCTACCATGCCTGTGTATATATACCAACCATAAATGTATCTAACCTGCCTGTGTATATATACCAACCATAATGTATCTACCCTGCCTATGTACATACCAACCATAATGTATCTACCCTGCCTGTGTACATACCAACCATTCATGTATCTAACGTGTCTGTGTACATACCAACCATTCATGTATCTAACCTGCCTGTGTACATACCAACCATAATGTATCTACCCTGCCTGTGTACATACCAACCATTCATGTATCTAACCTGCCTGTGTACATACCAACCATTCATGTATCTACCCTGCCTGTGTACATACCAACCATTCATGTATCTAACCTGCCTGTGTACATACCAACCATAATGTATCTACCCTGCCTTTGTACATACCAACCATTCATGTATCTAACCTGCCTGTGTACATACCAACCATAATGTATCTAACCTGCTGTGTACATACCAACCATAATGTATCCAACCTGCCTGTGTACATACCAACCATTCATGTATCCAACCTGCCTGTGTGCATACCAACCATAATGTATCTAACCTGCCTGTGTACATACCAACCATAATGTATCTAACCTACCTGTGTACATACCAACCATAATGTATCTAACCTACCTGTGTACATACCAACCATTCATGTATCTACCCTGCCTGTTTACATATCAACCATTCATGTATCTATCCTGCCTGTGTACATACCAACCATTCATGTATCTAACCTGCCTGTGTACATACCGACCATAAATGTATCTAACCTGCCTGTGTTCATACCGACCATTCATGTATCTAACCTGCCTGTGTACATACCGACCATAATGTATCTAACCTACCTGTGTATATACCAACCATTCATGTATCTACCCTGCCTGTGTACATTCCAACCATTCATGTATCTTCCCTGCCTGTGTACATACCAACCATAATGTATCTACCCTGCCTGTGTACATACCAACCATTCATGTATCTACCCTGCCTGTGTACATATCAACCATTCATGTATCTAACCTGCCTGTGTACATACCAACCATAAATGTATCTACCCTGCCTGTGTACATACCAACCATAATGTATCTAACCTGCCTGTGTACACACCAACCATAATATATATACCCTGCCTGTGTACATTCCAACCATAAATGTATCTAACCTGCCTGTGTAAATACCAACCATAAATGTATCTACCCTGCCTGTGTACATACCAACCATAAATGTATCTACCCTGCCTGTGTACATACCAACCATTCATGTATCTAACCTGCCTTTGTACATACCAACCATTCATGTATCTACCCTGCCTGTGTACATACCAACAATAATGTATCTACCCTGCCTGTGTACATACCAACCATTCATGTATGTAACCTGTCTGTGTACATACCAACCATAATGTATCTAACCTGTCTGTGTACATACCAACCATAATGTATCTAACCTGCCTGTGTACATACCAACCATTCATGTATTTAACCTGCCTGTGTACATATCAACCATTCATGTATCTAACCTGCCTGTGTACATACCAACCATAAATGTATAAACCCTGCCTGTGTACATACCAACCAAAATGTATCTAACCTGCCTGTGTACATACCAACCATTCATGTATCTAACCTGCCTGTGTACATACCAACCATAATGTATCTCCCCTGCCTGTGTATATATAGCAACCATAAATGTATCTAACCTGCCTGTGTATATATACCAACCATAATGTATCTACCCTGCCTATCTACATACCAACCATAATGTATCTTCCCTGCCTGTGTAGATACCGATCATTCATGTATCTAACCTGCCTGTGTACATACCAACCATAAATGTATCTAACCTACCTGTGTACATACCAACCATTCATGTATCTAACCTGCCTGTGTACATACCAACCATAAATGTATCTGCCCTGCCTGTGTACATACGAACCATTCTTGTATCTAACCTGCCTGTGTACATACCAACCATTCATGTATCTACCCTGCCTGTGTACATACCAACCATTCATGTATCTACCCTACCTGTGTACATACCAACCATTCATGTATCTAACCTGCCTGTGTACATACCAACCATTCATGTATCTACCCTGCCTGTGTACATACCAACCATTCATGTATCTAACCTGCATGTGTACATACCAACCATAATGTATCTAACCTGCTGTGTACATACCAACCATAATGTATCCAACCTGCCTGTGTACATACCAACCATTCATGTATCCAACCTGCCTGTGTGCATACCAACCATAATGTATCTAACCTGCCTGTGTACATACCAACCATAATGTATCTAAACTACCTGTGTACATACCAACCATAATGTATCTAACCTACCTGTGTACATACCAACCATTCATGTATCTACCCTGTCTGTTTACATATCAACCATTCATGTATCTACCCTGCCTATTTACATACCAACCATAAATGTATCTACCCTGCCTGTGTACATTCCAACCATTCATGTATCTACCCTGCCTTTGTACATACCAACCATTCATGTATCTAACCTGCCTGTGTACATACCGACCATTCATGTATCTAACCTGCCTGTGTACATACCAACCATAATGTATCTAACCTACCTGTGTACATACCAACCATTCATGTATCTACCCTGCCTGTGTACATACCAACCATTCATGTATCTACCCTGCCTGTGTACATACCAACCATTCATGTATCTAACCTGCCTGTGTACATACCAACCATAAATGTATCTACCCTGCCTGTGTACATACCAACCATTCATGTATCTAACCTGCCTTTGTACATACCAACCATTCATGTATCTACCCTGCCTGTGTACATACCAACAATAATGTATCTACCCTGCCTGTGTACATACCAACCATTCATGTATCTAACGTGTCTGTGTACATACCAACCATAATGTATCTAACCTGTCTGTGTACATACCAACCATAATGTATCTAACCTGCCTGTGTACATACCAACCATTCATGTATTTAACCTGCCTGTGTACATATCAACCATTCATGTATCTAACCTGCCTGTGTACATACCAACCATAAATGTATAAACCCTGCCTGTGTACATACCAACCAAAATGTATCTAACCTGCCTGTGTACATACCAACCATTCATGTATCTAACCTGCCTGTTTACATACCAACCATAATGTATCTACCCTGCCTGTGTATATATAGCAACCATAAATGTATCTAACCTGCCTGTGTATATATACCAACCATAATTTATCTACCCTGCCTATCTACATACCAACCATAATGTATCTAACCTACCTGTGTACATACCAACCATTCATGTATCTAACCTGCCTGTGTACATACCAACCATTCATGTATCTACCCTGCCTGTGTACATACCAACCATTCATGTATCTACCCTGCCTGTGTACATACCAACCATTCATGTATCTACCCTGCCTGTGTACATACCAACCATAATGTATCTACCCTGCCTGTGTACAGACCAACCATAATGTATCTAACCTGCCTGTGTACATACCAACCATTCATGTATCTACCCTGCCTGTGTACATATCAACCATTCATGTATCTAACCTGCCTGTGTACATACTAACCATAAATGTATCTACCCTGCCTGTGTACACACCAACCATTATGTATCTAACCTGCCTGTGTGCACACCAACCATAATGTATCTACCCTGCCTGTGTACATTCCAACCATAAATGTATCTAACCTGCCTGTGTAAATACCAACCATAAATGTATCTACCCTGCCTGTGTACATACCAACCATAAATGTATCTAACCTGCCTGTGTACATACCAACCATAAATGTATCTACCCTGCCTGTGTACATACCAACCATTCATGTATCTAACCTGCCTTTGTACATACCAACCATTCATGTATGTACCCTGCCTGTGTACATACCAACAATAATGTATCTACCCTGCCTGTGTACATACCAACCATTCATGTATCTAACCTGTCTGTGTACATACCAACCATAATGTATCTAACCTGTCTGTGTACATACCAACCATAATGTATCTAACCTGCCTGTGTACATACCAACCATTCATGTATTTAACCTGCCTGTGTACATATCAACCATTCATGTATCTAACCTGCCTGTGTACATACCAACCATAAATGTATAAACCCTGCCTGTGTACATACCAACCAAAATGTATCTAACCTGCCTGTGTACATACCAACCATTCATGTATCTAACCTGCCTGTGTACATACCAACCATAATGTATCTACCCTGCCTGTGTATATATAGCAACCATAAATGTATCTAACCTGCCTGTGTATATATACCAACCATAATGTATCTACCCTGCCTATCTACATACCAACCATAATGTATCTAACCTGCCTGTGTACATACCAACCATTCATGTATCTAACCTGCCTGTGTACATACCAACCATTCGTGTATCTAACCTGCCTGTGTACATACCAACCATTCATGTATCTAACCTGCCTGTGTACATACCAACCATTCATGTATCTAACCTGCCTGTGTACATGCCAACCATTCATGTATCTAACCTGCCTGTGTACATGCCAACCATTTATGTATCTAACCTGCCTGTGTACATACCAACCATTCATGTATCTACCCTGCCTGTGTACATACCAACCATTCATGTATCTACCCTGCCTGTGTACATACCAACCATTCATGTATCTACCCTGCCTGTGTACATACCAACCATAATGTATCTACCCTGCCTTTGTACATACCAACTATAATGTTTCTACCCTGCCTGTGTACATAACAACCATAATGTATCTACCATGCCTGTGTATATATACCAACCATAAATGTATCTAACCTGCCTGTGTATATATACCAACCATAATGTATCTACCCTGCCTATGTACATACCAACCATAATGTATCTACCCTGCCTGTGTACATACCAAACATTCATGTATCTAACGTGTCTGTGTACATACCAACCATTCATGTATCTAACCTGCCTGTGTACATACCAACCATAATGTATCTACCCTGCCTGTGTACATACCAACCATTCATGTATCTAACCTGCCTGTGTACATACCAACCATTCATGTATCTACCCTGCCTGTGTACATACCAACCATTCATGTATCTAACCTGCCTGTGTACATACCAACCATAATGTATCTACCCTGCCTTTGTACATACCAACCATTCATGTATCTAACCTGCCTGTGTACATACCAACCAGAATGTATCTAACCTGCTGTGTACATACCAACCATAATGTATCCAACCTGCCTGTGTACATACCAACCATTCATGTATTTAACCTGCCTGTGTACATATCAACCATTCATGTATCTAACCTGCCTGTGTACATACCAACCATAAATGTATAAACCCTGCCTGTGTACATACCAACCAAAATGTATCTAACCTGCCTGTGTACATACCAACCATTCATGTATCTAACCTGCCTGTGTACATACCAACCATAATGTATCTCCCCTGCCTGTGTATATATAGCAACCATAAATGTATCTAACCTGCCTGTGTATATATACCAACCATAATGTATCTACCCTGCCTATCTACATACCAACCATAATGTATCTTCCCTGCCTGTGTAGATACCGATCATTCATGTATCTAACCTGCCTGTGTACATACCAACCATAAATGTATCTAACCTACCTGTGTACATACCAACCATTCATGTATCTAACCTGCCTGTGTACATACCAACCATAAATGTATCTGCCCTGCCTGTGTACATACGAACCATTCTTGTATCTAACCTGCCTGTGTACATACCAACCATTCATGTATCTACCCTGCCTGTGTACATACCAACCATTCATGTATCTACCCTACCTGTGTACATACCAACCATTCATGTATCTAACCTGCCTGTGTACATACCAACCATTCATGTATCTACCCTGCCTGTGTACATACCAACCATTCATGTATCTAACCTGCATGTGTACATACCAACCATAATGTATCTAACCTGCTGTGTACATACCAACCATAATGTATCCAACCTGCCTGTGTACATACCAACCATTCATGTATCCAACCTGCCTGTGTGCATACCAACCATAATGTATCTAACCTGCCTGTGTACATACCAACCATAATGTATCTAAACTACCTGTGTACATACCAACCATAATGTATCTAACCTACCTGTGTACATACCAACCATTCATGTATCTACCCTGTCTGTTTACATATCAACCATTCATGTATCTACCCTGCCTATTTACATACCAACCATAAATGTATCTACCCTGCCTGTGTACATTCCAACCATTCATGTATCTACCCTGCCTTTGTACATACCAACCATTCATGTATCTAACCTGCCTGTGTACATACCGACCATTCATGTATCTAACCTGCCTGTGTACATACCAACCATAATGTATCTAACCTACCTGTGTACATACCAACCATTCATGTATCTACCCTGCCTGTGTACATACCAACCATTCATGTATCTACCCTGCCTGTGTACATACCAACCATTCATGTATCTAACCTGCCTGTGTACATACCAACCATAAATGTATCTACCCTGCCTGTGTACATACCAACCATTCATGTATCTAACCTGCCTTTGTACATACCAACCATTCATGTATCTACCCTGCCTGTGTACATACCAACAATAATGTATCTACCCTGCCTGTGTACATACCAACCATTCATGTATCTAACGTGTCTGTGTACATACCAACCATAATGTATCTAACCTGTCTGTGTACATACCAACCATAATGTATCTAACCTGCCTGTGTACATACCAACCATTCATGTATTTAACCTGCCTGTGTACATATCAACCATTCATGTATCTAACCTGCCTGTGTACATACCAACCATAAATGTATAAACCCTGCCTGTGTACATACCAACCAAAATGTATCTAACCTGCCTGTGTACATACCAACCATTCATGTATCTAACCTGCCTGTTTACATACCAACCATAATGTATCTACCCTGCCTGTGTATATATAGCAACCATAAATGTATCTAACCTGCCTGTGTATATATACCAACCATAATTTATCTACCCTGCCTATCTACATACCAACCATAATGTATCTAACCTACCTGTGTACATACCAACCATTCATGTATCTAACCTGCCTGTGTACATACCAACCATTCATGTATCTACCCTGCCTGTGTACATACCAACCATTCATGTATCTACCCTGCCTGTGTACATACCAACCATTCATGTATCTACCCTGCCTGTGTACATACCAACCATAATGTATCTACCCTGCCTGTGTACAGACCAACCATAATGTATCTAACCTGCCTGTGTACATACCAACCATTCATGTATCTACCCTGCCTGTGTACATATCAACCATTCATGTATCTAACCTGCCTGTGTACATACCAACCATAAATGTATCTACCCTGCCTGTGTACACACCAACCATTATGTATCTAACCTGCCTGTGTGCACACCAACCATAATGTATCTACCCTGCCTGTGTACATTCCAACCATAAATGTATCTAACCTGCCTGTGTAAATACCAACCATAAATGTATCTACCCTGCCTGTGTACATACCAACCATAAATGTATCTAACCTGCCTGTGTACATACCAACCATAAATGTATCTACCCTGCCTGTGTACATACCAACCATTCATGTATCTAACCTGCCTTTGTACATACCAACCATTCATGTATGTACCCTGCCTGTGTACATACCAACAATAATGTATCTACCCTGCCTGTGTACATACCAACCATTCATGTATCTAACCTGTCTGTGTACATACCAACCATAATGTATCTAACCTGTCTGTGTACATACCAACCATAATGTATCTAACCTGCCTGTGTACATACCAACCATTCATGTATTTAACCTGCCTGTGTACATATCAACCATTCATGTATCTAACCTGCCTGTGTACATACCAACCATAAATGTATAAACCCTGCCTGTGTACATACCAACCAAAATGTATCTAACCTGCCTGTGTACATACCAACCATTCATGTATCTAACCTGCCTGTGTACATACCAACCATAATGTATCTACCCTGCCTGTGTATATATAGCAACCATAAATGTATCTAACCTGCCTGTGTATATATACCAACCATAATGTATCTACCCTGCCTATCTACATACCAACCATAATGTATCTAACCTGCCTGTGTACATACCAACCATTCATGTATCTAACCTGCCTGTGTACATACCAACCATTCGTGTATCTAACCTGCCTGTGTACATACCAACCATTCATGTATCTAACCTGCCTGTGTACATACCAACCATTCATGTATCTAACCTGCCTGTGTACATGCCAACCATTCATGTATCTAACCTGCCTGTGTACATGCCAACCATTTATGTATCTAACCTGCCTGTGTACATACCAACCATTCATGTATCTACCCTGCCTGTGTACATACCAACCATTCATGTATCTACCCTGCCTGTGTACATACCAACCATTCATGTATCTACCCTGCCTGTGTACATACCAACCATAATGTATCTACCCTGCCTTTGTACATACCAACTATAATGTTTCTACCCTGCCTGTGTACATAACAACCATAATGTATCTACCATGCCTGTGTATATATACCAACCATAAATGTATCTAACCTGCCTGTGTATATATACCAACCATAATGTATCTACCCTGCCTATGTACATACCAACCATAATGTATCTACCCTGCCTGTGTACATACCAAACATTCATGTATCTAATGTGTCTGTGTACATACCAACCATTCATGTATCTAACCTGCCTGTGTACATACCAACCATAATGTATCTACCCTGCCTGTGTACATACCAACCATTCATGTATCTAACCTGCCTGTGTACATACCAACCATTCATGTATCTACCCTGCCTGTGTACATACCAACCATTCATGTATCTAACCTGCCTGTGTACATACCAACCATAATGTATCTACCCTGCCTTTGTACATACCAACCATTCATGTATCTAACCTGCCTGTGTACATACCAACCAGAATGTATCTAACCTGCTGTGTACATACCAACCATAATGTATCCAACCTGCCTGTGTACATACCAACCATTCATGTATCCAACCTGCCTGTGTGCATACCAACCATAATGTATCTAACCTGCCTGTGTACATTCCAACCATAATGTATTTAACCTACCTGTGTACATACCAACCATAATGTATGTAACCTACCTGTGTACATACCAACCATTCATGTATCTACCCTGCCTGTTTTCATATCAACCATTCATGTATCTATCCTGCCTGTGTACATACCAACCATTCATGTATCTAACCTGCCTGTTTACATACCGACCATAAATGTATCTAACCTGCCTGTGTACATACCAACCATTCATGTATCTAACCTGCCTTTGTACATACCAACCATTCATGTATCTACCCTGCCTGTGTACATACCAACAATAATGTATCTACCCTGCCTGTGTACATACCAACCATTCATGTATCTAACCTGTCTGTGTACATACCAACCATAATGTATCTAACCTGTCTGTGTACATACCAACCATAATGTATCTAACCTGCCTGTGTACATACCAACCATTCATGTATTTAACCTGCCTGTGTACATATCAACCATTCATGTATCTAACCTGCCTGTGTACATACCAACCATAAATGTATAAACCCTGCCTGTGTACATACCAACCAAAATGTATCTAACCTGCCTGTGTACATACCAACCATTCATGTATCTAACCTGCCTGTGTACATACCAACCATAATGTATCTACCCTGCCTGTGTATATATAGTAACCATAAATGTATCTAACCTGCCTGTGTATATATACGAACCATAATGTATCTACCCTGCCTATCTACATACCAACCATAATGTATCTAACCTGCCTGTGTACATACCAACCATTCATGTATCTAACCTGCCTGTGTACATACCAACCATTCGTGTATCTAACCTGCCTGTGTACATACCAACCATTCATGTATCTAACCTGCCTGTGTACATACCAACCATTCATGTATCTAACCTGCCTCTGCACATGCCAACCATTCATGTATCTAACCTGCCTGTGTACATGCCAACCATTTATGTATCTAACCTGCCTGTGTACATACCAACCATTCATGTATCTACCCTGCCTGTGTACATACCAACCATAATGTATCTACCCTGCCTATTTACATACCAACCATAAATGTATCTACCCTGCCTGTGTACATTCCAACCATTCATGTATCTACCCTGCCTGTGTACATACCAACCATTCATGTATCTAACCTGCCTGTGTACATACCGACCATAAATGTATCTAACCTGCCTGTGTACATACCGACCATTCATGTATCTAACCTGCCTGTGTACATACCAACCATAATGTATCTAACCTACCTGTGTACATACCAACCATTCATGTATCTACCCTGCCTGTGTACATACCAACCATTCATGTATCTACCCTGCCTGTGTACATACCAACCATTCATGTATCTACCCTGCCTGTGTACATACCAACCATAATGTATCTACCCTGCCTGTGTACAGACCAACCATAATGTAGCTAACCTGCCTGTGTACATACCAACCATTCATGTATCTACCCTGCCTGTGTACATATCAACCATTCATGTATCTAACCTGCCTGTGTACATACCAACCATAAATGTATCTACCCTGCCTGTGTACACACCAACCATAATGTATCTAACCTGCCTGTGTACACACCAACCATAAATGTATCTAACCTGCCTGTGTAAATACCAACCATAAATGTATCTACCCTGCCTGTGTACATACCAACCATAAATGTATCTAACCTGCCTGTGTACATACCAACCATAAATGTATCTACCCTGCCTGTGTACATACCAACCATTCATGTATCTAACCTGCCTTTGTACATATCAACCATTCATGTATCTACCCTGCCTGTGTACATACCAACAATAATGTATCTACCCTGCCTGTGTACATACCAACCATTCATGTATCTAACCTGTCTGTGTACATACCAACCATAATGTATCTAACCTGTCTGTGTACATACCAACGTAATGTATCTAACCTGCCTGTGTACATACCAACCATTCATGTATTTAACCTGCCTGTGTACATATCAACCATTCATGTATCTAACCTGCCTGTGTACATACCAACCATAAATGTATAAACCCTGCCTGTGTACATACCAACCAAAATGTATCTAACCTGCCTGTGTACATACCAACCATTCATGTATCTAACCTGCCTGTTTACATACCAACCATAATGTATATACCCTGCCTGTGTATATATAGCAACCATAAATGTATCTAACCTGCCTGTGTATATATACCAACCATAATGTATCTACCCTGCCTATCTACATATCAACCATAATGTATCTAACCTACCTGTGTACATACCAACCATTCATGTATCTAACCTGCCTGTGTACATACAAACCATTCATGTATCTACCCTGCCTGTGTACATACCAACCATTCATGTATCTACCCTGCCTGTGTACATACCAACCATTCATGTATCTACCCTGCCTGTGTACATACCAACCATAATGTATCTACCCTGCCTGTGTACAGACCAACCATAATGTATCTAACCTGCCTGTGTACATACCAACCATTCATGTATCTACCCTGCCTGTGTACATATCAACCATTCATGTATCTAACCTGCCTGTGTACATACCAACCATAAATGTATCTACCCTGCCTGTGTACACACCAACCATTATGTATCTAACCTGCCTGTGTACACACCAACCATAATGTATCTACCCTGCCTGTGTACATTCCAACCATAAATGTATCTAACCTGCCTGTGTAAATACCAACCATAAATGTATCTACCCTGCCTGTGTACATACCAACCATAAATGTATCTAACCTGCCTGTGTACATACCAACCATAAATGTATCTACCCTGCCTGTGTACATACCAACCATTCATGTATCTAACCTGCCTTTGTACATACCAACCATTCATGTATCTACCCTGCCTGTGTACATACCAACAATAATGTATCTACCCTGCCTGTGTACATACCAACCATTCATGTATCTAACCTGTCTGTGTACATACCAACCATAATGTATCTAACCTGTCTGTGTACATACCAACCATAATGTATCTAACCTGCCTGTGTACATACCAACCATTCATGTATTTAACCTGTCTGTGTACATATCAACCATTCATGTATCTAACCTGCCTGTGTACATACCAACCATAAATGTATAAACCCTGCCTGTGTACATACCAACCAAAATGTATCTAACCTGCCTGTGTACATACCAACCATTCATGTATCTAACCTGCCTGTGTACATACCAACCATAATGTATCTACCCTGCCTGTGTATATATAGCAACCATAAATGTATCTAACCTGCCTGTGTATATATACCAACCATAATGTATCTACCCTGCCTATCTACATACCAACCATAATGTATCTAACCTGCCTGTGTACATACCAACCATTCATGTATCTAACCTGCCTGTGTACATACCAACCATTCGTGTATCTAACCTGCCTGTGTACATACCAACCATTCATGTATCTAACCTGCCTGTGTACATACCAACCATTCATGTATCTAACCTGCCTGTGTACATGCCAACCATTCATGTATCTAACCTGCCTGTGTACATGCCAACCATTTATGTATCTAACCTGCCTGTGTACATACCAACCATTCATGTATCTACCCTGCCTGTGTACATACCAACCATAATGTATATACCCTGCCTATTTACATACCAACCATAAATGTATCTACCCTGCCTGTGTACATACCAACCATTCATGTATCTACCCTGCCTGTGTACATACCAACCATTCATGTATCTACCCTGCCTGTGTACATACCAACCATTCATGTATCTACCCTGCCTGTGTACATACCAACCATAATGTATCTACCCTGCCTTTGTACATACCAACTATAATGTTTCTACCCTGCCTGTGTACATAACAACCATAATGTATCTACCATGCCTGTGTATATATACCAACCATAAATGTATCTAACCTGCCTGTGTATATATATACCAACCATAATGTATCTACCCTGCCTATGTACATACCAACCATAATGTATCTACCCTGCCTGTGTACATACCAAACATTCATGTATCTAACGTGTCTGTGTACATACCAACCATTCATGTATCTAACCTGCCTGTGTACATACCAACCATAATGTATCTACCCTGCCTGTGTACATACCAACCATTCATGTATCTAACCTGCCTGTGTACATACCAACCATTCATGTATCTACCCTGCCTGTGTACATACCAACCATTCATGTATCTAACCTGCCTGTGTACATACCAACCATAATGTATCTACCCTGCCTTTGTACATACCAACCATTCATGTATCTAACCTGCCTGTGTACATACCAACCATAATGTATCTAACCTGCTGTGTACATACCAACCATAATGTATCCAACCTGCCTGTGTACATACCAACCATTCATGTATCCAACCTGCCTGTGTGCATACCAACCATAATGTATCTAACCTGCCTGTGTACATACCAACCATTCATGTATCTAACCTGTCTGTGTACATACCAACCATAATGTATCTAACCTGTCTGTGTACATACCAACGTAATGTATCTAACCTGCCTGTGTACATACCAACCATTCATGTATTTAACCTGCCTGTGTACATATCAACCATTCATGTATCTAACCTGCCTGTGTACATACCAACCATAAATGTATAAACCCTGCCTGTGTACATACCAACCAAAATGTATCTAACCTGCCTGTGTACATACCAACCATTCATGTATCTAACCTGCCTGTTTACATACCAACCATAATGTATATACCCTGCCTGTGTATATATAGCAACCATAAATGTATCTAACCTGCCTGTGTATATATACCAACCATAATGTATCTACCCTGCCTATCTACATATCAACCATAATGTATCTAACCTACCTGTGTACATACCAACCATTCATGTATCTAACCTGCCTGTGTACATACAAACCATTCATGTATCTACCCTGCCTGTGTACATACCAACCATTCATGTATCTACCCTGCCTGTGTACATACCAACCATTCATGTATCTACCCTGCCTGTGTACATACCAACCATAATGTATCTACCCTGCCTGTGTACAGACCAACCATAATGTATCTAACCTGCCTGTGTACATACCAACCATTCATGTATCTACCCTGCCTGTGTACATATCAACCATTCATGTATCTAACCTGCCTGTGTACATACCAACCATAAATGTAGCTACCCTGCCTGTGTACACACCAACCATTATGTATCTAACCTGCCTGTGTACACACCAACCATAATGTATCTACCCTGCCTGTGTACATTCCAACCATAAATGTATCTAACCTGCCTGTGTAAATACCAACCATAAATGTATCTACCCTGCCTGTGTACATACCAACCATAAATGTATCTAACCTGCCTGTGTACATACCAACCATAAATGTATCTACCCTGCCTGTGTACATACCAACCATTCATGTATCTAACCTGCCTTTGTACATACCAACCATTCATGTATCTACCCTGCCTGTGTACATACCAACAATAATGTATCTACCCTGCCTGTGTACATACCAACCATTCATGTATCTAACCTGTCTGTGTACATACCAACCATAATGTATCTAACCTGTCTGTGTACATACCAACCATAATGTATCTAACCTGCCTGTGTACATACCAACCATTCATGTATTTAACCTGTCTGTGTACATATCAACCATTCATGTATCTAACCTGCCTGTGTACATACCAACCATAAATGTATAAACCCTGCCTGTGTACATACCAACCAAAATGTATCTAACCTGCCTGTGTACATACCAACCATTCATGTATCTAACCTGCCTGTGTACATACCAACCATAATGTATCTACCCTGCCTGTGTATATATAGCAACCATAAATGTATCTAACCTGCCTGTGTATATATACCAACCATAATGTATCTACCCTGCCTATCTACATACCAACCATAATGTATCTAACCTGCCTGTGTACATACCAACCATTCATGTATCTAACCTGCCTGTGTACATACCAACCATTCGTGTATCTAACCTGCCTGTGTACATACCAACCATTCATGTATCTAACCTGCCTGTGTACATACCAACCATTCATGTATCTAACCTGCCTGTGTACATGCCAACCATTCATGTATCTAACCTGCCTGTGTACATGCCAACCATTTATGTATCTAACCTGCCTGTGTACATACCAACCATTCATGTATCTACCCTGCCTGTGTACATACCAACCATAATGTATATACCCTGCCTATTTACATACCAACCATAAATGTATCTACCCTGCCTGTGTACATACCAACCATTCATGTATCTACCCTGCCTGTGTACATACCAACCATTCATGTATCTACCCTGCCTGTGTACATACCAACCATTCATGTATCTACCCTGCCTGTGTACATACCAACCATAATGTATCTACCCTGCCTTTGTACATACCAACTATAATGTTTCTACCCTGCCTGTGTACATAACAACCATAATGTATCTACCATGCCTGTGTATATATACCAACCATAAATGTATCTAACCTGCCTGTGTATATATACCAACCATAATGTATCTACCCTGCCTATGTACATACCAACCATAATGTATCTACCCTGCCTGTGTACATACCAAACATTCATGTATCTAACGTGTCTGTGTACATACCAACCATTCATGTATCTAACCTGCCTGTGTACATACCAACCATAATGTATCTACCCTGCCTGTGTACATACCAACCATTCATGTATCTAACCTGCCTGTGTACATACCAACCATTCATGTATCTACCCTGCCTGTGTACATACCAACCATTCATGTATCTAACCTGCCTGTGTACATACCAACCATAATGTATCTACCCTGCCTTTGTACATACCAACCATTCATGTATCTAACCTGCCTGTGTACATACCAACCATAATGTATCTAACCTGCTGTGTACATACCAACCATAATGTATCCAACCTGCCTGTGTACATACCAACCATTCATGTATCCAACCTGCCTGTGTGCATACCAACCATAATGTATCTAACCTGCCTGTGTACATACCAACCATAATGTATTTAACCTACCTGTGTACATACCAACCATAATGTATCTAACCTACCTGTGTACATACCAACCATTCATGTATCTACCCTGCCTGTTTACATATCAACCATTCATGTATCTATCCTGCCTGTGTACATACCAACCATTCATGTATCTAACCTGCCTGTTTACATACCGACCATAATTGTATCTAACCTGCCTGTGTACATACCAACCATTCATGTATCTAACCTGCCTTTGTACATACCAACCATTCATGTATCTACCCTGCCTGTGTACATACCAACAATAATGTATCTACCCTGCCTGTGTACATACCAACCATTCATGTATCTAACCTGTCTGTGTACATACCAACCATAATGTATCTAACCTGTCTGTGTACATACCAACCATAATGTATCTAACCTGCCTGTGTACATACCAACCATTCATGTATTTAACCTGCCTGTGTACATATCAACCATTCATGTATCTAACCTGCCTGTGTACATACCAACCATAAATGTATAAACCCTGCCTGTGTACATACCAACCAAAATGTATCTAACCTGCCTGTGTACATACCAACCATTCATGTATCTAACCTGCCTGTGTACATACCAACCATAATGTATCTACCCTGCCTGTGTATATATAGCAACCATAAATGTATCTAACCTGCCTGTGTATATATACGAACCATAATGTATCTACCCTGCCTATCTACATACCAACCATAATGTATCTAACCTGCCTGTGTACATACCAACCATTCATGTATCTAACCTGCCTGTGTACATACCAACCATTCGTGTATCTAACCTGCCTGTGTACATACCAACCATTCATGTATCTAACCTGCCTGTGTACATACCAACCATTCATGTATCTACCCTGCCTGTGTACATACCAACCATAATGTATCTACCCTGCCTGTGTACAGACCAACCATAATGTATCTAACCTGCCTGTGTACATACCAACCATTCATGTATCTACCCTGCCTGTGTACATATCAACCATTCATGTATCTAACCTGCCTGTGTACATACCAACCATAAATGTATCTACCCTGCCTGTGTACACACCAACCATTATGTATCTAACCTGCCTGTGTACACACCAACCATAATGTATCTACCCTGCCTGTGTACATTCCAACCATAAATGTATCTAACCTGCCTGTGTAAATACCAACCATAAATGTATCTACCCTGCCTGTGTACATACCAACCATAAATGTATCTAACCTGCCTGTGTACATACCAACCATAAATGTATCTACCCTGCCTGTGTACATACCAACCATTCATGTATCTAACCTGCCTTTGTACATACCAACCATTCATGTATCTACCCTGCCTGTGTACATACCAACAATAATGTATCTACCCTGCCTGTGTACATACCAACCATTCATGTATCTAACCTGTCTGTGTACATACCAACCATAATGTATCTAACCTGTCTGTGTACATACCAACCATAATGTATCTAACCTGCCTGTGTACATACCAACCATTAATGTATTTAACCTGCCTGTGTACATATCAACCATTCATGTATCTAACCTGCCTGTGTACATACCAACCATAAATGTATAAACCCTGCCTGTGTACATACCAACCAAAATGTATCTAACCTGCCTGTGTACATACCAACCATTCATGTATCTAACCTGCCTGTGTACATACCAACCATAATGTATCTACCCTGCCTGTGTATATATAGCAACCATAAATGTATCTAACCTGCCTGTGTATATATACCAACCATAATGTATCTACCCTGCCTATCTACATACCAACCATAATGTATCTAACCTGCCTGTGTACATACCAACCATTCATGTATCTAACCTGCCTGTGTACATACCAACCATTCGTGTAACCAACCATTCATGTATCTAACCTGCCTGTGTACATACCAACCATTCGTGTATCTAACCTGCCTGTGTACATACCAACCATTCATGTATCTAACCTGCCTGTGTACATACCAACCATTCATGTATCTAACCTGCCTGTGTACATGCCAACCATTCATGTATCTAACCTGCCTGTGTACATGCCAACCATTTATGTATCTAACCTGCCTGTGTACATACCAACCATTCATGTATCTACCCTGCCTGTGTACATACCAACCATAATGTATCTACCCTGCCTATTTACATACCAACCATAAATGTATCTACCCTGCCTGTGTACATACCAACCATTCATGTATCTACCCTGCCTGTGTACATACCAACCATTCATGTATCTACCCTGCCTGTGTACATACCAACCATTCATGTATCTACCCTGCCTGTGTACATACCAACCATAATGTATCTACCCTGCCTTTGTACATACCAACTATAATGTTTCTACCCTGCCTGTGTACATAACAACCATAATGTATCTACCATGCCTGTGTATATATACCAACCATAAATGTATCTAACCTGCCTGTGTATATATACCAACCATAATGTATCTACCCTGCCTATGTACATACCAACCATAATGTATCTACCCTGCCTGTGTACATACCAAACATTCATGTATCTAACGTGTCTGTGTACATACCAACCATTCATGTATCTAACCTGCCTGTGTACATACCAACCATAATGTATCTACCCTGCCTGTGTACATACCAACCATTCATGTATCTAACCTGCCTGTGTACATACCAACCATTCATGTATCTACCCTGCCTGTGTACATACCAACCATTCATGTATCTAACCTGCCTGTGTACATACCAACCATAATGTATCTACCCTGCCTTTGTACATACCAACCATTCATGTATCTAACCTGCCTGTGTACATACCAACCATAATGTATCTAACCTGCTGTGTACATACCAACCATAATGTATCCAACCTGCCTGTGTACATACCAACCATTCATGTATCCAACCTGCCTGTGTGCATACCAACCATAATGTATCTAACCTGCCTGTGTACATACCAACCATAATGTATTTAACCTACCTGTGTACATACCAACCATAATGTATCTAACCTACCTGTGTACATACCAACCATTCATGTATCTACCCTGCCTGTTTACATATCAACCATTCATGTATCTATCCTGCCTGTGTACATACCAACCATTCATGTATCTAACCTGCCTGTGTACATACCGACCATAAATGTATCTAACCTGCCTGTGTACATACCAACCATTCATGTATCTAACCTGCCTTTGTACATACCAACCATTCATGTATCTACCCTGCCTGTGTACATACCAACAATAATGTATCTACCCTGCCTGTGTACATACCAACCATTCATGTATCTAACCTGTCTGTGTACATACCAACCATAATGTATCTAACCTGTCTGTGTACATACCAACCATAATGTATCTAACCTGCCTGTGTACATACCAACCATTCATGTATTTAACCTGCCTGTGTACATATCAACCATTCATGTATCTAACCTGCCTGTGTACATACCAACCATAAATGTATAAACCATGCCTGTGTACATACCAACCAAAATGTATCTAACCTGCCTGTGTACATACCAACCATTCATGTATCTAACCTGCCTGTGTACATACCAACCATAATGTATCTACCCTGCCTGTGTATATATAGCAACCATAAATGTATCTAACCTGCCTGTGTATATATACCAACCATAATGTATCTACCCTGCCTATCTACATACTAACCATAATGTATCTAACCTGCCTGTGTACATACCAACCATTCATGTATCTAACCTGCCTGTGTACATACCAACCATTCGTGTATCTAACCTGCCTGTGTACATACCAACCATTCGTGTATCTAACCTGCCTGTGTACATACCAACCATTCATGTATCTAACCTGCCTGTGTACATGCCAACCATTCATGTATCTAACCTGCCTGTGTACATGCCAACCATTTATGTATCTAACCTGCCTGTGTACATACCAACCATTCATGTATCTACCCTGCCTGTGTACATACCAACCATAATGTATCTACCCTGCCTATTTACATACCAACCATAAATGTATCTACCCTGCCTGTGTACATACCAACCATTCATGTATCTACCCTGCCTGTGTACATACCAACCATTCATGTATCTACCCTGCCTGTGTACATACCAACCATTCATGTATCTACCCTGCCTGTGTACATACCAACCATAATGTATCTACCCTGCCTTTGTACATACCAACTATAATGTTTCTACCCTGCCGGTGTACATAACAACCATAATGTATCTACCATGCCTGTGTATATATACCAACCATAAATGTATCTAACCTGCCTGTGTATATATACCAGCAATAATGTATCTACCCTGCCTATGTACATACCAACCATAATGTATCTACCCTTCCTGTGCACATACCAAACATTCATGTATCTAACGTGTCTGTGTACATACCAACCATTCATGTATCTAACCTGCCTGTGTACATACCAACCATAATGTATCTACCCTGCCTGTGTACATAACAACCATTCATGTATCTAACCTGCCTGTGTACATACCAACCATTCATGTATCTACCCTGCCTGTGTACATACCAACCATTCATGTATCTAACCTGCCTGTGTACATACCAACCATAATGTATCTACCCTGCCTTTGTACATACCAACCATTCATGTATCTAACCTGCCTGTGTACATACCAACCATAATGTATCTAACCTGCTGTGTACATACCAACCATAATGTATCCAACCTGCCTGTGTACATACCAACCATTCATGTATCCAACCTGCCTGTGTGCATACCAACCATAATGTATCTAACCTGCCTGTGTACATACCAACCATAATGTATCTAACCTACCTGTGTACATACCAACCATAATGTATCTAACCTACCTGTGTACATACCAACCATTCATGTATCTACCCTGCCTGTTTACATATCAACCATTCATGTATCTATGCTGCCTGTGTACATACCAACCATTCATGTATCTAACCTGCCTGTGTACATACCGACCATAAATGTATCTAACCTGCCTGTGTACATACCGACCATTCATGTATCTAACCTGCCTGTGTACATACCAACCATAATGTATCTAACCTACCTGTGTATATACCAACCATTCATGTATCTACCCTGCCTGTGTACATACCAACCATTCATGTATCTACCCTGCCTGTGTACATACCAACCATTCATGTATCTACCCTGCCTGTGTTTATACCAACCATAATGTATCTACCCTGCCTGTGTACATACCAACCATTCATGTATCTACCCTGCCTGTGTACATACCAACCATTCATGTATCTAACCTGCCTGTGTACATACCAACCATAAATGTATCTACCCTGCCTGTGTACATACCAACCATTTATGTATCTAACCGGCCTGTGTGCATACCAACCATTCATGTATCTACCCTGCCTGTGTACATACCAACCATAATGTATCTACCCTGCCTATTTACATACCAACCATAAATGTATCTACCCTGCCTGTGTACATACCAACCATTCATGTATCTAACCTGCCTGTGTACATACCAACCATTCATGTATCTACCCTGCCTGTGTACATACCAACCATTCATGTATCTACCCTGCCTGTGTACATACCAACCGTAATGTATATACCCTGCCTTTGTACATACCAACTATAATGTTTCTACCCTGCCTGTGTACATAACAACCATAATGTATCTACCATGCCTGTGTATATATACCAACCATAAATGTATCGAACCTGCCTGTGTATATATACCAACCATAATGTATCTACCCTGCCTATGTACATACCAACCATAATGTATCTACCCTGCCTGTGTACATACCAACCATTCATGTATCTAACGTGTCTGTGTACATACCAATCATTCATGTATCTAACCTGCCTGTGTACATACCAACCATAATGTATCTACCCTGCCTGTGTACATACCAACCATTCATGTATCTAACCTGCCTGTGTACATACCAACCATTCATGTATCTACCCTGCCTGTGTACATACCAACCATTCATGTATCTAACCTGCCTGTGTACATACCAACCATAATGTATCTACCCTGCCTTTGTACATATCAACCATAATGTATCTACCCTGCCTGTGTACATACCAACCATTCATGTATCTAACCTGCCTGTGTACATACCAACCATTCATGTATCTACCCTGCCTGTGTACATACCAACCATTCATGTATCTAACCTACCTGTGTACATACCATCCATTCATGTATCTAACCTGCCTGTGTACATGCCAACCCTAAATGTATCTTCCCTGCCTGTGTACATACCAACCATTCATGTATCTAACCTGCCTGTGTACATACCAACCATTCATGTATCTACCCTGCCTGTGTACATACCAACCATTCATGTATCTACCCTGCCTGTGTACATACCAACCATTCATGTATCTAACCTGCCTGTGTACATACCAACCATAATGTATCTACCCTGCCTGTGTACATACCAACCATTAATGTATCTAACCTGTCTGTGTACATACCAACCATAATTTATCTAACCTGCCTGTGTACATACCAACCATAATGTATCCAACCTGCCTGTGTACATACCAACCATTCATGTATCCAACCTGCCTGTGTACATACCAACCAAAATGTATCTAACCTGCCTGTGTACATACCAACCATTCATGTATCTACCCTGCCTGTGTACATACCAACCATAATGTATCTAACCTACCTGTGTACATACCAACCATAATGTATCTAACCTACCTGTGTACATAGCAACCATTCATGTATCTAACCTGCCTGTGTACATACCAACCACAAATGTATCTACCCTACCTGTGTGCATACCAACCATAATGTATCTAACCTGCCTGTGTGCATACCAACCATAAATGTATCTACCCTGCCCGTGTGCATACCAACCATTCATGTATATACCCTGCCCGTGTGCATACCAACCATAATGTATCTAACCTACCTGTGTACATACCAACCATAATGTATCTAAACTACCTGTGTACATACCAACCATAATGTATCTAACCTGCCTGTGTACATACCAACCATTCATGTATCTAACCTGCCTGTGTGCATACCAACCATTCATGTATCTAACCTGCTTGTGTGCATACCAACCATAATGTATCTACCCTGCCTGTGTACATACCAACCATTAATGTATCTAACCTGCCTGTGTACATACCAACCATAATGTGTCTAACCTGCCTGTGTACATACCAACCATTCATGTATCTACCCTGCCTGTGTACATATCAACCATTCATGTATCTAACCTGCCTGTGTACATACCAACCATAAATGTATCTACCCTGCCTGTGTACACACCAACCATAATGTATCTAACCTGCCTGTGTACACACCAACCATAAATGTATCTAACCTGCCTGTGTACACACCAACCATAAATGTATCTACCCTGCCTGTGTACATTCCAACCATAAATGTATCTAACCTGCCTGTGTAAATACCAACTATAAATGTATCTACCCTGCCTGTGTACATACCAACCATAAATGTATCTAACCTGCCTGTGTACATACCAACCATAAATGTATCTACCCTGCCTGTGTACATACCAACCATTCATGTATCTATCCTGCCTTTGTACATACCAACCATTCATGTATCTACCATGCCTGTGTACATACCAACAATAATGTATCTAACCTGTCTGTGTACATACCAACCATAATGTATCTAACCTGCCTGTGTACATCCCAACCATTCATGTATTTAACCTGCCTGTGTACATATCAACCATTCATGTATCTAACCTGCCTGTGTACATATCAACCATAAATGTATCTACCCTGCCTGTGTACATACCAACCAAAATGTATCTAACCTGCCTGTGTACATACCAACCATTCATGTATCTAACCTGCCTGTGTACATACCTTCCATAATGTATCTACCCTGCCTGTGTATATATAGCAACCATAAATGTATCTAACCTGCCTGTGTATATATACCAACCATAATGTATCTACCCTGCCTATGTACATACCAACCATAATGTATCTAACCTGCCTGTGTACATACCAACCCTTCATGTATCTAACCTGCCTGTGTACATACCAACCCTTCATGTATCTAACCTGCTTTTGTACATACCAACCATAATGTATCTACCCTTCCTGGGTACATACCAACCATTCACGTATCTAACCTGTCTGTGTACATACCAACCATTCATGTATCTAACCTGCCTGTGTACATACCAACCATAATGTATCTTCCCTGCCAGTGTACATTCCAACCATTCATGTATCTAACCTGCCTGTGTACATACCAACCATTCATGTATCTACCCTGCCTGTGTAGATACCAGTCATTCATGTATCTAAACTGCCTGTGTACATACCAACCATAAATGTATCTAACCTACCTGTTTACATACCAACCATTCATGTATCTAACCTGCCTGTGTACATACCAACCATAAATGTATCTGCCCTGCCTGTGTACATACCAACCATTCATGTATCTAACCTGCCTGTGTACATACCAACCATTCATGTATCTACCCTGCCTGTGTACATACCAACCATTCATGTATCTACCCTACCTGTGTACATACCAACCATTCATGTATCTAACCTGCCTGTGTACATACCAACCATTCATGTATCTTCCCTGCCTGTGTACATACCAATCATTCATGTATCTAACCTTCATGTGTACATACCAACCATTCATGGATCTAACCTGCCTGTGTACATACCAACCATTTATGTATCTAACCTGCCTGTGTACATACCAACCATAATGTATCTACCCTGCCTGTGTACATACCAACCATTAATGTTTCTAAACTGTCTGTGTACATACCAACCATAATGTATCTAACCTGCTGTGTACATACCAACCATAATGTATCTAACCTGCCTGTGTACATACCAACCATTCATGTATCCAACCTGCCTGTGTACATACCAAACATAATGTATCTAACCTGCCTGTGTACATACCAACCATAATGTATCTAACCTACCTGTGTACATACCAACCATAATGTATCTAACCTACCTGTGTACATACCAACCATTCATGTATCTACCCTGCCTGTTTACATATCAACCATTCATGTATCTACCCTGCCTGTGTACATACCAACCATTCATGTATCTAACCTGCCTGTGTACATACCGACCATAAATGTATCTAACCTGCCTGTGTACATACCAACCATTCATGTATCTAACCTGCCTGTGTACATACCAACCATAATGTATCTAACCTACCTGTGTACATACCAACCTTGCATGTATCTACCCTGCCTGTGTACATACCAACCATTCATGTATCTACCCTGCCTGTGTACATACCCATTCATGTATCTACCCTGCCTGTGTACATACCAACCATTCATGTATCTACCCTGCCTGTGTACAGACCAACCATAATGTATCTAACCTGCCTGTGTACATACCAACCATTCATGTATCTACCCTGCCTGTGTAAATATCAACCATTCATGTATCTAACCTGCCTGTGTACATACCAACCATAAATGTATCTACCCTGCCTGTGTACACACCAACCATAATGTATCTAACCTGCCTGTGTACACACCAACCATAATGTATCTAACCTGCCTGTGTACACACCAACCATAAATGTGTCTACCCTGGCTGTGTACACACCAACCATAAATGTATCTAACCTGCCTGTGTACACACCAACCATAAATGTATCTACCCTGCCTGTGTACATTCCAACCATAAATGTATCTAACCTGCCTGTGTAAATACCAACCATAAATGTATCTACCCTGCCTGTGTACATACCAACCATAAATGTATCTAACCTGCCTGTGTACATTCCAACCATAAATGTATCTACCCTGCCTGTGTACATACCAACCATTCATGTATCTAACCTGCCTGTGTGCATACCAACCATAATGTATCTACCCTGCCTGTGTACACACCAACCATTAATGTATCTAACCTGCCTGTGTACACACCAACCATAATGTATCTAACCTGCCTGTGTACACACCAACCATAATGTATCTAACCTGCCTGTGTACAGACCAACCATTCATGTATCTACCCTGCCTGTGTACATATCAACCATTCATGTATCTAACCTGCCTGTGTACACACCAACCATAAATGTATCTACGCTGCCTGTGTACACACCAACCATAATGTATCTAACCTGCCTGTGTACACACCAACCATAAATGTGTCTACCCTGGCTGTGTACACACCAACCATAAATGTATCTAACCTGCCTGTGTACACACCAACCATAAATGTATCTACCCTGCCTGTGTACATTCCAACCATAAATGTATCTAACCTGCCTGTGTAAATACCAACTATAAGTGTATCTACCCTGCCTGTGTACATACCAACCATAAATGTATCTAACCTGCCTGTGTACATACCAACCATAAATGTATCTACCCTGCCTGTGTACATACCAACCATTCATGTATCTAACCTGCCTTTGTACATACCAACCATTCATGTATCTACCCTGCCTGTGTACATACCAACAATAATGTATCTAACCTGTCTGTGTACATACCAACCATAATGTATCTAACCTGCCTGTGTACATACCAACCATTCATGTATTTAACCTGCCTGTGTACATATAAACCATTCATGTATCTAACCTGCCTGTGTACATACCAACCAAAATGTATCTAACCTGCCTGTGTACATACCAACCATTCATGTATCTAACCTGCCTGTGTACATACCAACCATAATGTATCTACCCTGCCTGTGTATATATAGCAACCATAAATGTATCTAACCTGCCTGTGTATATATACCAACCATAATGTATCTACCCTGCCTATGTACATACCAACCATAATGTATCTAACCTGCCTGTGTACATCCCAACCATTCATGTATCTACCCTGCCTGTGTACATAACAACCATTCATGTATCTACCCTGCCTGTGTACATACCAACCATAATGTATCTACCCTGCCTGTGTATATATACCAACCATAAATGTATCTAACCTGCCTGTGTATATATACCAACCATAATGTATCTACCCTGCCTATGTACATACCAACCATAATGTATCTAACCTGCCTGTGTACATACCAACCCTTCATGTATCTAACATGCCTGTGTACATACCAACCCTTCATGTATCTAACCTGCTTGTGTACATACCAACCATAATGTATCTACCCTGCCTAGGTACATACCAACCATAATGTATCTACCCTGCCAGTGTACATACCAACCATTCATGTATCTAACCTGCCTGTGTACATACCAACCATTCATGTATCTACCCTGCCTGTGTAGATACCAATCATTCATGTATCTAACCTGCCTGTGTACATACCAACCATAAATGTATCTAACCTACCTGTGTACATACCAACCATTCATGTATCTAACCTGCCTGTGTACATACCAACCATTCATGTATCTACCCTACCTGTGTACATACCAACCATTCATGTATCTAACCTGCCTGTGTACATACCAACCATTCATGTATCTACCCTGCCTGTGTACATACCAACCATTCATGTATCTACCCTGCCTGTGTACATATCAACCATAATGTATCTACCCTGCCTGTGTACATACCAACCATTAATGTAACTAAACTGTCTGTGTACATACCAACCATAATGTATCTAACCTGCTGTGTACATACCAACCATAATGTATCTAACCTGCCTGTGTACATACCAACCATTCATGTATCCAACCTGCCTGTGTACATACCAACCATAATGTATCTAACCTGCCTGTGTACATACCAACCATAATGTATATAACCTGCCTGTGTACATACCAACCATAATGTATCTAAGCTACCTGTGTACATACCAACCATTAATGTATCTACCCTGCCTGTTTACATATCAACCATTCATGTATCTACCCTGCCTGTGTACATACCATCCATTCATGTATCTAACCTGCCTGTGTACATACCGACCATAAATGTATCTAACCTGCCTGTGTACATACCAACCATTCATGTATCTAACCTGCCTGTGTACATACCAACCATAATGTATCTATCCTACCTGTGTACATACCAACCATTCATGTATCTACCCTGCCTGTGTACATACCAACCATTCATATATCTACCCTGCCTGTGTACATACCCATTCATGTATCTACCCTGCCTCTGTACATAGCAACCATTCATGTATCTACCCTGCCTGTGTACAGACCAACCATAATGTATCTAACCTGCCTGTGTACATACCAACCATTCATGTATCTACCCTGCCTGTGTACATATCAACCATTCATGTATCTAACCTGCCTGTGTACATACCAACCATAATGTATCTACCCTGCCTGTGTACATACCAACCATTAATGTTTCTAAACTGTCTGTGTACATACCAACCATAATGTATCTAACCTGCTGTGTACATACCAACCATAATGTATCTAACCTGCCTGTGTACATACCAACCATTCATGTATCCAACCTGCCTGTGTACATACCAAACATAATGTATCTAACCTGCCTGTATACATACCAACCATAATGTATCTAACCTACCTGTGTACATACCAACCATAATGTATCTAACCTACCTGTGTACATACCAACCATTCATGTATCTACCCTGCCTGTTTACATATCAACCATTCATGTATCTACCCTGCCTGTGTACATACCAACCATTCATGTATCTAACCTGCCTGTGTACATACCGACCATAAATGTATCTAACCTGCCTGTGTACATACCAACCATTCATGTATCTAACCTGCCTGTGTACATACCAACCATAATGTATCTAACCTACCTGTGTACATACCAACCTTTCATGTATCTACCCTGCCTGTGTACATACCAACCATTCATGTATCTACCCTGCCTGTGTACATACCCATTCATGTATCTACCCTGCCTGTGTACATACCAACCATTCATGTATCTACCCTGCCTGTGTACAGACCAACCATAATGTATCTAACCTGCCTGTGTACATACCAACCATTCATGTATCTACCCTGCCTGTGTACATATCAACCATTCATGTATCTAACCTGCCTGTGTACATACCAACCATAAATGTATCTACCCTGCCTGTGTACACACCAACCATAATGTATCTAACCTGCCTGTGTACACACCAACCATAATGTATCTAACCTGCCTGTGTACACACCAACCATAAATGTGTCTACCCTGGCTGTGTACACACCAACCATAAATGTATCTAACCTGCCTGTGTACACACCAACCATAAATGTATCTACCCTGCCTGTGTACATTCCAACCATAAATGTATCTAACCTGCCTGTGTAAATACCAACCATAAATGTATCTACCCTGCCTATGTACATACCAACCATAAATGTATCTAACCTGCCTGTGTACATTCCAACCATAAATGTATCTACCCTGCCTGTGTACATACCAACCATTCATGTATCTAACCTGCCTGTGTGCATACCAACCATAATGTATCTACCCTGCCTGTGTACACACCAACCATTAATGTATCTAACCTGCCTGTGTACACACCAACCATAATGTATCTAACCTGCCTGTGTACACACCAACCATAATGTATCTAACCTGCCTGTGTACACACCAACCATAAATGTGTCTACCCTGGCTGTGTACACACCAACCATAAATGTATCTAACCTGCCTGTGTACACACCAACCATAAATGTATCTACCCTGCCTGTGTACATTCCAACCATAAATGTATCTAACCTGCCTGTGTAAATACCAACCATAAATGTATCTACCCTGCCTGTGTACATACCAACCATAAATGTATCTAACCTGCCTGTGTACATTCCAACCATAAATGTATCTACCCTGCCTGTGTACATACCAACCATTCATGTATCTAACCTGCCTGTGTGCATACCAACCATAATGTATCTACCCTGCCTGTGTACATACCAACCATTAATGTATCTAACCTGCCTGTGTACATACCAACCATAATGTATCTAACCTGCCTGTGTACAGACCAACCATAATGTATCTAACCTGCCTGTGTACAGACCAACCATTCATGTATCTACCCTGCCTGTGTACATATCAACCATTCATGTATCTAACCTGCCTGTGTACACACCAACCATAAATGTATCTACGCTGCCTGTGTACACACCAACCATAATGTATCTAACCTGCCTGTGTACACACCAACCATAAATGTGTCTACCCTGGCTGTGTACACACCAACCATAAATGTATCTAACCTGCCTGTGTACACACCAACCATAAATGTATCTACCCTGTCTGTGTACATTCCAACCATAAATGTATCTAACCTGCCTGTGTAAATACCAACTATAAGTGTATCTACCCTGCCTGTGTACATACCAACCATAAATGTATCTAACCTGCCTGTGTACATACCAACCATAAATGTATCTACCCTGCCTGTGTACATACCAACCATTCATGTATCTAACCTGCCTTTGTACATACCAACCATTCATGTATCTACCCTGCCTGTGTACATACCAACAATAATGTATCTAACCTGTCTGTGTACATACCAACCATAATGTATCTAACCTGCCTGTGTACATACCAACCATTCATGTATTTAACCTGCCTGTGTACATATAAACCATTCATGTATCTAACCTGCCTGTGTACATACCAACCAAAATGTATCTAACCTGCCTGTGTACATACCAACCATTCATGTATCTAACCTGCCTGTGTACATACCAACCATAATGTATCTACCCTGCCTGTGTATATATAGCAACCATAAATGTATCTAACCTGCCTGTGTATATATACCAACCCTAATGTATCTACCCTGCCTATGTACATACCAACCATAATGTATCTAACCTGCCTGTGTACATACCAACCATTCATGTATCTACCCTGCCTGTGTACATAACAACCATTCATGTATCTACCCTGCCTGTGTACATACCAACCATAATGTATCTACCCTGCCTGTGTATATATACCAACCATAAATGTATCTAACCTGCCTGTGTATATATACCAACCATAATGTATCTACCCTGCCTATGTACATACCAACCATAATGTATCTAACCTGCCTGTGTACATACCAACCCTTCATGTATCTAACATGCCTGTGTACATACCAACCCTTCATGTATCTAACCTGCTTGTGTACATACCAACCATAATGTATCTACCCTGCCTAGGTACATACCAACCATAATGTATCTACCCTGCCAGTGTACATACCAACCATTCATGTATCTAACCTGCCTGTGTACATACCAACCATTCATGTATCTACCCTGCCTGTGTAGATACCAATCATTCATGTATCTAACCTGCCTGTGTACATACCAACCATAAATGTATCTAACCTACCTGTGTACATACCAACCATTCATGTATCTAACCTGCCTGTGTACATACCAACCATAAATGTATCTGCCCTGCCTGTGTACATACCAACCATTCATGTATCTAACCTGCCTGTGTACATACCAACCATTCATGTATCTACCCTGCCTGTGTACATACCAACCATTCATGTATCTACCCTACCTGTGTACATACCAACCATTCATGTATCTAACCTGCCTGTGTACATACCAACCATTCATGTATCTACCCTGCCTGTGTACATACCAACCATTCATGTATCTACCCTGCCTGTGTACATACCAACCATAATGTATCTACCCTGCCTGTGTACATACCAACCATTAATGTAACTAAACTGTCTGTGTACATACCAACCATAATGTATCTAACCTGCTGTGTACATACCAACCATAATGTATCTAACCTGCCTGTGTACATACCAACCATTCATGTATCCAACCTGCCTGTGTACATACCAACCATAATGTATCTAACCTGCCTGTGTACATACCAACCATAATGTATCTAACCTGCCTGTGTACATACCAACCATAATGTATCTAAGCTACCTGTGTACATACCAACCATTCATGTATCTACCCTGCCTGTTTACATATCAACCATTCATGTATCTACCCTGCCTGTGTACATACCAACCATTCATGTATCTAACCTGCCTGTGTACATACCGACCATAAATGTATCTAACCTGCCTGTGTACATACCAACCATTCATGTATCTAACCTGCCTGTGTACATACCAACCATAATGTATCTATCCTACCTGTGTACATACCAACCATTCATGTATCTACCCTGCCTGTGTACATACCAACCATTCATATATCTACCCTGCCTGTGTACATACCCATTCATGTATCTACCCTGCCTGTGTACATAGCAACCATTCATGTATCTACCCTGCCTGTGTACAGACCAACCATAATGTATCTAACCTGCCTGTGTACATACCAACCATTCATGTATCTACCCTGCCTGTGTACATATCAACCATTCATGTATCTAACCTGCCTGTGTACATACCAACCATAAATGTATCTACCCTGCCTGTGTACACACCAACCATAATGTATCTAACCTGCCTGTGTACACACCAACCATAATGTATCTAACCTGCCTGTGTACACACCAACCATAAATGTGTCTACCCTGGCTGTGTACACACCAACCATAAATGTATCTAACCTGCCTGTGTACACACCAACCATAAATGTATCTACCCTGCCTGTGTACATTCCAACCATAAATGTATCTAACCTGCCTGTGTAAATACCAACCATAAATGTTTCTACCCTGCCTGTGTACATACCAACCATAAATGTATCTAACCTGCCTGTGTACATACCAACCATAAATGTATCTACCCTGCCTGTGTACATACCAACCATTCATGTATCTAACCTGCCTTTGTACATACCAACCATTCATGTATCTACCCTGCCTGTGTACAAACCAACAATAATGTATCTACCCTGCCTGTGTACATACCAACCATTCATGTATCTAACCTGTCTGTATACATACCAACCATAATGTATCTAACCTGTCTGTGTACATGCCAACCATAATGTATCTAACCTGCCTGTGTACATACCAACCATTCATATATCTACCCTGCCTGTGTACATACCCATTCATGTATCTACCCTGCCTCTGTACATAGCAACCATTCATGTATCTACCCTGCCTGTGTACAGACCAACCATAATGTATCTAACCTGCCTGTGTACATACCAACCATTCATGTATCTACCCTGCCTGTGTACATATCAACCATTCATGTATCTAACCTGCCTGTGTACATACCAACCATAATGTATCTACCCTGCCTGTGTACATACCAACCATTAATGTTTCTAAACTGTCTGTGTACATACCAACCATAATGTATCTAACCTGCTGTGTACATACCAACCATAATGTATCTAACCTGCCTGTGTGCATACCAACCATTCATGTATCCAACCTGCCTGTGTACATACCAAACATAATGTATCTAACCTGCCTGTGTACATACCAACCATAATGTATCTAACCTACCTGTGTACATACCAACCATAAAGTATCTAACCTACCTGTGTACATACCAACCATTCATGTATCTACCCTGCCTGTTTACATATCAACCATTCATGTATCTACCCTGCCTGTGTACATACCAACCATTCATGTATCTAACCTGCCTGTGTACATACCGACCATAAATGTATCTAACCTGCCTGTGTACATACCAACCATTCATGTATCTAACCTGCCTGTGTACATACCAACCATAATGTATCTAACCTACCTGTGTACATACCAACCTTTCATGTATCTACCCTGCCTGTGTACATACCAACCATTCATGTATCTACCCTGCCTGTGTACATACCTATTCATGTATCTGCCCTGCCTGTGTACATACCAACCATTCATGTATCTACCCTGCCTGTGTACAGACCAACCATAATGTATCTAACCTGCCTGTGTACATACCAACCATTCATGTATCTACCCTGCCTGTGTACATATCAACCATTCATGTATCTAACCTGCCTGTGTACATACCAACCATAAATGTATCTACCCTGCCTGTGTACACACCAACCATAATGTATCTAACCTGCCTGTGTACACACCAACCATAATGTATCTAACCTGCCTGTGTACACACCAACCATAAATGTGTCTACCCTGGCTGTGTACACACCAACCATAAATGTATCTAACCTGCCTGTGTACACACCAACCATAAATGTATCTACCCTGCCTGTGTACATTCCAACCATAAATGTATCTAACCTGCCTGTGTAAATACCAACCATAAATGTATCTACCCTGCCTGTGTACATACCAACCATAAATGTATCTAACCTGCCTGTGTACATTCCAACCATAAATGTATCTACCCTGCCTGTGTACATACCAACCATTCATGTATCTAACCTGCCTGTGTGCATACCAACCATAATGTATCTACCTTGCCTGTGTACACACCAACCATTAATGTATCTAACCTGCCTGTGTACACACCAACCATAATGTATCTAACCTGCCTGTGTACACACCAACCATAATGTATCTAACCTGCCTGTGTACACACCAACCATAAATGTGTCTACCCTGGCTGTGTACACACCAACCATAAATGTATCTAACCTGCCTGTGTACACACCAACCATAAATGTATCTACCCTGCCTGTGTACATTCCAACCATAAATGTATCTAACCTGCCTGTGTAAATACCAACCATAAATGTATCTACCCTGCCTGTGTACATACCAACCATAAATGTATCTAACCGGCCTGTGTACATTCCAACCATAAATGTATCTACCCTGCCTGTGTACATACCAACCATTCATGTATCTAACCTGCCTGTGTGCATACCAACCATAATGTATCTACCCTGCCTGTGTACATACCAACCATTAATGTATCTAACCTGCCTGTGTACATACCAACCATAATGTATCTAACCTGCCTGTGTACAGACCAACCATAATGTATCTAACCTGCCTGTGTACAGACCAACCATTCATGTATCTACCCTGCCTGTGTACATATCAACCATTCATGTATCTAACCTGCCTGTGTACACACCAACCATAAATGTATCTCCGCTGCCTGTGTACACACCAACCATAATGTATCTAACCTGCCTGTGTACACACCAACCATAAATGTGTCTACCCTGGCTGTGTACACACCAACCATAAATGTATCTAACCTGCCTGTGTACACACCAACCATAAATGTATCTACCCTGTCTGTGTACATTTCAACCATAAATGTATCTAACCTGCCTGTGTAAATACCAACTATAAGTGTATCTACCCTGCCTGTGTACATACCAACCATAAATGTATCTAACCTGCCTGTGTACATACCAACCATAAATGTATCTACCCTGCCTGTGTACATACCAACCATTCATGTATCTAACCTGCCTTTGTACATACCAACCATTCATGTATCTACCCTGCCTGTGTACATACCAACAATAATGTATCTAACCTGTCTGTGTACATACCAACCATAATGTATCTAACCTGCCTGTGTACATACCAACCATTCATGTATTTAACCTGCCTGTGTACATATAAACCATTCATGTATCTAACCTGCCTGTGTACATACCAACCAAAATGTATCTAACCTGCCTGTGTACATACCAACCATTCATGTATCTAACCTGCCTGTGTACATACCAACCATAATGTATCTACCCTGCCTGTGTATATATAGCAACCATAAATGTATCTAACCTGCCTGTGTATATATACCAACCATAATGTATCTACCCTGCCTATGTACATACCAACCATAATGTATCTAACCTGACTGTGTACATACCAACCATTCATGTATCTACCCTGCCTGTGTACATAACAACCCTTCATGTATCTACCCTGCCTGTGTACATACCAACCATAATGTATCTACCCTGCCTGTGTATATATACCAACCATAAATGTATCTAACCTGCCTGTGTATATATACCAACCATAATGTATCTACCCTGCCTATGTACATACCAACCATAATGTATCTAACCTGCCTGTGTACATACCAACCCTTCATGTATCTAACATGCCTGTGTACATACCAACCCTTCATGTATCTAACCTGCTTGTGTACATACCAACCATAATGTATCTACCCTGCCTAGGTACATACCAACCATAATGTATCTACCCTGCCAGTGTACATACCAACCATTCATGTATCTAACCTGCCTGTGTACATACCAACCATTCATGTATCTACCCTGCCTGTGTAGATACCAATCATTCATGTATCTAACCTGCCTGTGTACATACCAACCATAAATGTATCTAACCTACCTGTGTACATACCAACCATTCATGTATCTAACCTGCCTGTGTACATACCAACCATAAATGTATCTGCCCTGCCTGTGTACATACCAACCATTCATGTATCTAACCTGCCTGTGTACATACCAACCATTCATGTATCTACCCTGCCTGTGTACATACCAACCATTCATGTATCTACCCTACCTGTGTACATACCAACCATTCATGTATCTAACCTGCCTGTGTACATACCAACCATTCATGTATCTACCCTGCCTGTGTACATACCAACCATTCATGTATCTACCCTGCCTGTGTACATACCAACCATAATGTATCTACCCTGCCTGTGTACATACCAACCATTAATGTAACTAAACTGTCTGTGTACATACCAACCATAATGTATCTAACCTGCTGTGTACATACCAACCATAATGTATCTAACCTGCCTGTGTACATACCAACCATTCATGTATCCAACCTGCCTGTGTACATACCAACCATAATGTATCTAACCTGCCTGTGTACATACCAACCATAATGTATCTAACCTGCCTGTGTACATACCAACCATAATGTATCTAAGCTACCTGTGTACATACCAACCATTCATGTATCTACCCTGCCTGTTTACATATCAACCATTCATGTATCTACCCTGCCTGTGTACATACCAACCATTCATGTATCTAACCTGCCTGTGTACATACCGACCATAAATGTATCTAACCTGCCTGTGTACATACCAACCATTCATGTATCTAACCTGCCTGTGTACATACCAACCATAATGTATCTATCCTACCTGTGTACATACCAACCATTCATGTATCTACCCTGCCTGTGTACATACCAACCATTCATATATCTACCCTGCCTGTGTACATACCCATTCATGTATCTACCCTGCCTGTGTACATAGCAACCATTCATGTATCTACCCTGCCTGTGTACAGACCAACCATAATGTATCTAACCTGCCTGTGTACATACCAACCATTCATGTATCTACCCTGCCTGTGTACATATCAACCATTCATGTATCTAACCTGCCTGTGTACATACCAACCATAAATGTATCTACCCTGCCTGTGTACACACCAACCATAATGTATCTAACCTGCCTGTGTACACACCAACCATAATGTATCTAACCTGCCTGTGTACACACCAACCATAAATGTGTCTACCCTGGCTGTGTACACACCAACCATAAATGTATCTAACCTGCCTGTGTACACACCAACCATAAATGTATCTACCCTGCCTGTGTACATTCCAACCATAAATGTATCTAACCTGCCTGTGTAAATACCAACCATAAATGTTTCTACCCTGCCTGTGTACATACCAACCATAAATGTATCTAACCTGCCTGTGTACATACCAACCATAAATGTATCTACCCTGCCTGTGTACATACCAACCATTCATGTATCTAACCTGCCTTTGTACATACCAACCATTCATGTATCTACCCTGCCTGTGTACAAACCAACAATAATGTATCTACCCTGCCTGTGTACATACCAACCATTCATGTATCTAACCTGTCTGTATACATACCAACCATAATGTATCTAACCTGTCTGTGTACATACCAACCATAATGTATCTAACCTGCCTGTGTACATACCAACCATTCATGTATTTAACCTGCCTGTGTACATATCAACCATTCATGTATCTAACCTGCCTGTGTACATACCAACCATAAATGTACCTACCCTGCCTGTGTACATACCAACCAAAATGTATCTAACCTGCCTGTGTACATACCAACCATTCATGTATCTAACCTGCCTGTGTACATACCAACCATTCATGTATCTACCCTGCCTGTGTACATACCAACCATTCATGTATCTACCCTGCCTGTGTATATATAGCAACCATAAATGTATCTAACCTGCCTGTGTATATATACCAACCATAATGTATCTACCCTGCCTATCTACATACCAACCATAATGTATCTAACCTGCCTGTGTACATACCAACCATTCATGTATCTAACCTGCCTGTGTACAAACCAACCATTCATGTATCTACCCTGCCTGTGTACATACCAACCATAATGTATCTACCCTGCCTGTGTACATACCAACCATAATGTATCTACCCTGTCTGTGTATATATACCAACCATAAATGTATCTAACTTGCCTGTGTATATATACCAACCATAATGTATCTACCCTGCCTATGTACATACCAACCAAAATGTATCTAACCTGCCTGTGTACATACCAACCCTTCATGTATCTAACCTGCCTGTGTACATACCAACCCTTCATGTATCTAACCTGCCTGTGTACATACCAACCATAATGTATCTACCCTGCCTGTGTACATACCAACCATTCATGTATCTACCCTGCCTGTGTACATACCAACCATTCATGTATCTAACCTGCCTGTGTACATACCAACCATAAATGTATCTAACCTGCCTGTGTACATACCAACCATTCATGTATCTAACCTGCCTGTGTACATACCAACCATAATGTATCTAACCTACCTGTGTACATACCAACCATTCATGTATCTACCCTGCCTGTGTACATACCAACCATTCATGTATCTACCCTGCCTGTGTACATACCAACCATTCATGTATCTACCCTGTCTGTGTACATACCAACCATAATGTATCTACCCTGCCTTTGTACATACCAACCATAATGTATCTACCCTGCCTGTGTACATAACAACCATAATGTATCTACCCTGCCTGTGTATATATACCAACCATAATGTATCTACCCTGCCTATGTACATACCAACCAAAATGTATCTAACCTGCCTGTGTACATACCAACCATTCATGTATCTAACCTGCCTGTGTACATACCAACCATAATGTATCTAACCTACCTGTGTACATACCAACCATTCATGTATCTAACCTGCCTGTGTACATACCAACCATTCATGTATCTACCCTGCCTGTGTACATACCAACCATTCATGTATCTACCCTGCCTGTGTATATATAGCAACCATAAATGTATCTAACCTGCCTGTGTATATATACCAACCATAATGTATCTACCCTGCCTATCTACATACCAACCATAATGTATCTAACCTGCCTGTGTACATACCAACCATTCATGTATCTAACCTGCCTGTGTACATACCAACCATTCATGTATCTACCCTGCCTGTGTACATACCAACCATAATGTATCTACCCTGCCTGTGTACATACCAACCATAATGTATCTACCCTGTCTGTGTATATATACCAACCATAAATGTATCTAACTTGCCTGTGTATATATACCAACCATAATGTATCTACCCTGCCTATGTACATACCAACCAAAATGTATCTAATCTGCCTGTGTACATACCAACCCTTCATGTATCTAACCTGCCTGTGTACATACCAACCCTTCATGTATCTAACCTGCCTGTGTACATACCAACCATAATGTATCTACCCTGCCTGTGTACATACCAACCATTCATGTATCTACCCTGCCTGTGTACATACCAACCATTCATGTATCTAACCTGCCTGTGTACATACCAACCATAAATGTATCTAACCTGCCTGTGTACATACCAACCATTCATGTATCTAACCTGCCTGTGTACATACCAACCATAATGTATCTAACCTACCTGTGTACATACCAACCATTCATGTATCTACCCTGCCTGTGTACATACCAACCATTCATGTATCTACCCTGCCTGTGTACATACCAACCATTCATGTATCTACCCTGTCTGTGTACATACCAACCATAATGTATCTACCCTGCCTTTGTACATACCAACCATAATGTATCTACCCTGCCTGTGTACATAACAACCATAATGTATCTACCCTGCCTGTGTATATATACCAACCATAAATGTATCTAACCTGCCTGTGTATATATACCAACCATAATGTATCTACCCTGCCTATGTACATACCAACCATAATGTATCTAACCTGCCTGTGTACATACCAACCATTCATGTATCTAACCTGCCTGTGTACATACCAACCATTCATGTATCTAACCTGCCTGTGTACATACCAACCATAATGTATCTTCCCTGCCTGTGTACATACCAATCATTCATGTATCTAACCTGTCTGTGTACATACCAACCATAATGTATCTAACCTGCTGTGAACATACCAATCATAATGTATCTAACCTGCCTGTGTACATACCAACCATTCATGTATCCAACCTGCCTGTGTACATACCAACCATAATGTATCTAACCTGCCTGTGTACATACCAACCATAATGTATCTAACCTGCCTGTGTACATACCAATCATAATTTATCTAACCTACCTGTGTACATACCAACCATTCATGTATCTACCCTGCCTGTTTACATATCAACCATTCATGTATCTACCCTGCCTGTGTACATACCAACCATTCATGTATCTAACCTGCCTGTGTACATACCAACCATAAATGTATCTAACCTGCCTGTGTACATACCAACCATTCATGTATCTAACCTGCCTGTGTACATACCAACCATAATGTATCTAACCTACCTGTGTACATACCAACCATTCATGTATCTACCCTGCCTGTGTACATACCAACCATTCATGTATCTACCCTGCCTGTGTACATACCAACCATTCATGTATCTACCCTGCCTGTGTACATACCAACCATAATGTATCTACCCTGCCTTTGTACATACCAACCATAATGTATCTACCCTGCCTGTGTACATAACAACCATAATGTATCTACCCTGTCTGTGTATATATATATCAACCATAAATGTATCTAACCTGCCTGTGTATATATACCAACCATAATGTATCTACCCTGCCTATGTACATACCAACCATAATGTATCTAACCTGCCTGTGTACATACCAACCATTCATGTATCTAACCTGCCTGTGTACATACTAACCATTCATGTATCTAACCTGCCTGTGTACATACCAACCATAATGTGTCTTCCCTGCCTGTGTACATACCAATCATTCATGTATCTAACCTGCCTGTGTACATACCAACCATAATGAATCTACCCTGCCTGTGTACATACCAACCATTCATGTATCTAACCTGCCTGTGTACATACCAACCATAAATGTATCTAACCTACCTGTGTACATACCAACCATTCATGTATCTAACCTGCCTGTGTACATACCAACCATAAATGTATCTAACCTGCCTGTGTACATACCAACCATTCATGTATCTACCCTGCCTGTGTACATACCAACCATTCATGTATCTACCCTGCCTGTGTACATACCAACCATTCATGTATCTAACCTGCCTGTGTACATACCAACCATTCATGTATCTAACCTGCCTGTGTACATACCAACCATTCATGTATCTAACCTGCCTGTGTAGATACCATCCATTCATGTATCTATCCTGCCTGTGTACATTCCAACCAATCATGTATCTAACCCTCCTGTGTACATACCAACCATAATGTATCTACCCTGCCTGTGTACATGCAAACCATTAATGTATCTAACCTGACTGTGTACATACCAACCATAATGTATCTAACCTGTCTGTGTACATACCAACCATATTGTGTCCAACCTGCCTGTGTACATACCAACCATTCATGTATCCAACCTGCCTGTGTACATACCAACCATAATGTATCTAACCTGCCTGTGTACATACCAACCATTCATGTATCTACCCTGCCTGTGTACATACCAACCATAATGTATCTAACCTACCTGTGTACATACCAACCATAATGTATCTAACCTACCTGTGTACATACCAACCATTAATGTATCTACCCTGCATGTGTACATATCAACCATTCATGTATCTATCCTGCCTGTGTACATACCAACCTTAAATGTATCTACCCTCCCTGTGTGCATACCAACCATAATGTATCTAACCTGCCTGTGTGCATACCAACCATAAATGTATCTACCCTGCCTGTGTACATACCAACCATTCATGTATCTACCCTGCCTGTGTACATACCAACCATTCATGTATCTACGCTGCCTGTGTACATACCAACCATAATGTATCTACCCTGCCTGTGTACATACCAACTATAATGTATCTACCCTGCCTGTGTATATATACCAACCATAAATGTATCTAACCTGCCTGTGTATATATACCAACCATAATGTATCTACCCTGCCTATGTACATACCAACCATAATGTATCTAACCTGCCTGTGTACATACCAACCCTTCATGTATCTAACGTGCCTGTGTACATACCAACCATTCATGTATCTAACCTGCTTGTGTACATACCAACCATAATGTATCTACCCTGCCTAGGTACATACCAACCATTCATGTATCTAACCTGTCTGTGTACATACCAACCATTCATGTATCTAACCTGCCTGTGTACATACCAACCATAATGTATCTACCCTGCCAGTGTACATACCAACCATTCATGTATCTAACCTGCCTGTGTACATACCAACCATTCATGTATCTACCCTGCCTGTGTAGATACCAATCATTCATGTATCTAACCTGCGTGTGTACATACCAACCATAAATGTATCTAACCTACCTGTGTACATACCAGCCATTCATGTATCTAACCTGCCTGTGTACATACCAACCATAAATGTATCTGCCCTGCCTGTGTACATACCAACCATTCATGTATCTAACCTGCCTGTGTACATACCAACCATTCATGTATCTACCCTGCCTGTGTACATACCAACCATTCATGTATCTACCCTACCTGTGTACATACCAACCATTCATGTATCTAACCTGCCTGTGTACATACCAACCATTCATGTATCTACCCTGCCTGTGTACATACCAATCATTCATGTATCTAACCTTCATGTGTACATACCAACCATTCATGTATCTAACCTGCCTGTGTACATACCAACCATTCATGTATCTAACTTGCCTGTGTACATACCAACCATAATGTATCTACCCTGCCTGTGTACATACCAACCATTAATGTATCTAAACTGTCTGTGTACATACCAACCATAATGTATCTAACCTGCTGTGTACATACCAACCATAATGTATCTAACCTGCCTGTGTACATACCAACCATTCATGTATCCAACCTGCCTGTGTACATACCAACCATAATGTATCTAACCTGCCTGTGTACATACCAACCATAATGTATCTAACCTACTTGTGTACATACCAACCATAATGTATCTAAGCTACCTGTGTACATACCAACCATTCATGTATCTACCCTGCCTGTTTACATATCAACCATTCATGTATCTACCCTGCCTGTGTACATACCAACCATTCATGTATCTAACCTGCCTGTGTACATACCGACTATAAATGTATCTAACCTGCCTGTGTACATACCAACCATTCATGTATCTAACCTGCCTGTGTACATACCAACCATAATGTATCTAACCTACCTGTGTACATACCAACCATTCATGTATCTACCCTGCCTGTGTACATACCAACCATTCATGTATCTACCCTGCCTGTGTACATACCAACCATTCATGTATCTACCCTGCCTGTGTACATACCCATTCATGTATCTACCCTGCCTGTGTACATAGCAACCATTCATGTATCTACCCTGCCTGTGTACAGACCAACCATAATGTATCTAACCTGCCTGTGTACATACCAACCATTCATGTATCTACCCTGCCTGTGTACATATCAACCATTCATGTATCTAACCTGCCTGTGTACATACCAACCATAAATGTATCTACCCTGCCTGTGTACACACCAACCATAATGTATCTAACCTGCCTGTGTACACACCAACCATAATGTATCTAACCTGCCTGTGTACACACCAACCATAAATGTGTCTACCCTGGCTGTGTACACACCAACCATAAATGTATCTAACCTGCCTGTGTACACACCAACCATAAATGTATCTACCCTGCCTGTGTACATTCCAACCATAAATGTATCTAACCTGCCTGTGTAAATACCAACCATAAATGTATCTACCCTGCCTGTGTACATACCAACCATAAATGTATCTAACCTGCCTGTGTACATACCAACCATAAATGTATCTACCCTGCCTGTGTACATACCAACCATTCATGTATCTAACCTGCCTTTGTACATACCAACCATTCATGTATCTACCCTGCCTGTGTATAAACCAACAATAATGTATCTACCCTGCCTGTGTACATACCAACCATCCATGTATCTAACCTGTCTGTGTACATACCAACCATAATGTATCTAACCTGTCTGTGTACATACCAACCATAATGTATCTAACCTGCCTGTGCACATACCAACCATTCATGTATTTAACCTGCCTGTGTACATATCAACCATTCATGTATCTAACCTGCCTGTGTACATACCAACCATAAATGTATCTACCCTGCCTGTGTACATACCAACCAAAATGTATCTAACCTGCCTGTGTACATACCAACCATTCATGTATCTAACCTGCCTGTGTACATACCAACCATTCATGTATCTACCCTGCCTGTGTACATACCAACCATTCATGTATCTACCCTGCCTGTGTATATATAGCAACCATAAATGTATCTAACCTGCCTGTGTATATATACCAACCATAATTTATCTACCCTGCCTATCTACATACCAACCATAATGTATCTAACCTGCTGTGTACATACCAACCATTCATGTATCTAACCTGCCTGTCTACATACCAACCATTCATGTATCTACCCTGCCTGTGTACATACCAACCATAATGTATCTACCCTGCCTGTGTACATACCAACCATTCATGTATCTACCCTGCCTGTGTACATACCAACCATTCATGTATCTACCCTGCCTGTGTACATACCAACCATAATGTATCTACCCTGCCTGTGTACATACCAACCATAATGTATCTACCCTGTCTGTGTATATATACCAACCATTCATGTATCTAACCTGCCTGTGTACATACCAACCATAATGTATCTTCCCTGCCTGTGTACATACCAATCATTCATGTATCTAACCTGTCTGTGTACATACCAACCATAATGTATCTAACCTGCTGTGAACATACCAATCATAATGTATCTAACCTGCCTGTGTACATACCAACCATTCATGTATCCAACCTGCCTGTGTACATACCAACCATAATGTATCTAACCTGCCTGTGTACATACCAACCATAATGTATCTAACCTGCCTGTGTACATACCAATCATAATTTATCTAACCTACCTGTGTACATACCAACCATTCATGTATCTACCCTGCCTGTTTACATATCAACCATTCATGTATCTACCCTGCCTGTGTACATACCAACCATTCATGTATCTAACCTGCCTGTGTACATACCAACCATAAATGTATCTAACCTGCCTGTGTACATACCAACCATTCATGTATCTAACCTGCCTGTGTACATACCAACCATAATGTATCTAACCTACCTGTGTACATACCAACCATTCATGTATCTACCCTGCCTGTGTACATACCAACCATTCATGTATCTACCCTGCCTGTGTACATACCAACCATTCATGTATCTACCCTGCCTGTGTACATACCAACCATAATGTATCTACCCTGCCTTTGTACATACCAACCATAATGTATCTACCCTGCCTGTGTACATAACAACCATAATGTATCTACCCTGTCTGTGTATATATATATCAACCATAAATGTATCTAACCTGCCTGTGTATATATACCAACCATAATGTATCTACCCTGCCTATGTACATACCAACCATAATGTATCTAACCTGCCTGTGTACATACCAACCATTCATGTATCTAACCTGCCTGTGTACATACTAACCATTCATGTATCTAACCTGCCTGTGTACATACCAACCATAATGTGTCTTCCCTGCCTGTGTACATACCAATCATTCATGTATCTAACCTGCCTGTGTACATACCAACCATAATGAATCTACCCTGCCTGTGTACATACCAACCATTCATGTATCTAACCTGCCTGTGTACAAACCAACCATAAATGTATCTAACCTACCTGTGTACATACCAACCATTCATGTATCTAACCTGCCTGTGTACATACCAACCATAAATGTATCTAACCTGCCTGTGTACATACCAACCATTCATGTATCTACCCTGCCTGTGTACATACCAACCATTCATGTATCTACCCTGCCTGTGTACATACCAACCATTCATGTATCTAACCTGCCTGTGTACATACCAACCATTCATGTATCTAACCTGCCTGTGTACATACCAACCATTCATGTATCTAACCTGCCTGTGTAGATACCATCCATTCATGTATCTATCCTGCCTGTGTACATTCCAACCAATCATGTATCTAACCCTCCTGTGTACATACCAACCATAATGTATCTACCCTGCCTGTGTACATGCAAACCATTAATGTATCTAACCTGACTGTGTACATACCAACCATAATGTATCTAACCTGTCTGTGTACATACCAACCATATTGTGTCCAACCTGCCTGTGTACATACCAACCATTCATGTATCCAACCTGCCTGTGTACATACCAACCATAATGTATCTAACCTGCCTGTGTACATACCAACCATTCATGTATCTACCCTGCCTGTGTACATACCAACCATAATGTATCTAACCTACCTGTGTACATACCAACCATAATGTATCTAACCTACCTGTGTACATACCAACCATTAATGTATCTACCCTGCATGTGTACATATCAACCATTCATGTATCTATCCTGCCTGTGTACATACCAACCTTAAATGTATCTACCCTCCCTGTGTGCATACCAACCATAATGTATCTAACCTGCCTGTGTGCATACCAACCATAAATGTATCTACCCTGCCTGTGTACATACCAACCATTCATGTATCTACCCTGCCTGTGTACATACCAACCATTCATGTATCTACGCTGCCTGTGTACATACCAACCATAATGTATCTACCCTGCCTGTGTACATACCAACTATAATGTATCTACCCTGCCTGTGTATATATACCAACCATAAATGTATCTAACCTGCCTGTGTATATATACCAACCATAATGTATCTACCCTGCCTATGTACATACCAACCATAATGTATCTAACCTGCCTGTGTACATACCAACCCTTCATGTATCTAACGTGCCTGTGTACATACCAACCATTCATGTATCTAACCTGCTTGTGTACATACCAACCATAATGTATCTACCCTGCCTAGGTACATACCAACCATTCATGTATCTAACCTGTCTGTGTACATACCAACCATTCATGTATCTAACCTGCCTGTGTACATACCAACCATAATGTATCTACCCTGCCAGTGTACATACCAACCATTCATGTATCTAACCTGCCTGTGTACATACCAACCATTCATGTATCTACCCTGCCTGTGTAGATACCAATCATTCATGTATCTAACCTGCGTGTGTACATACCAACCATAAATGTATCTAACCTACCTGTGTACATACCAGTCATTCATGTATCTTACCTGCCTGTGTACATACCAACCATAAATGTATCTGCCCTGCCTGTGTACATACCAACCATTCATGTATCTAACCTGCCTGTGTACATACCAACCATTCATGTATCTACCCTGCCTGTGTACATACCAACCATTCATGTATCTACCCTACCTGTGTACATACCAACCATTCATGTATCTAACCTGCCTGTGTACATACCAACCATTCATGTATCTACCCTGCCTGTGTACATACCAATCATTCATGTATCTAACCTTCATGTGTACATACCAACCATTCATGTATCTAACCTGCCTGTGTACATACCAACCATTCATGTATCTAACTTGCCTGTGTACATACCAACCATAATGTATCTACCCTGCCTGTGTACATACCAACCATTAATGTATCTAAACTGTCTGTGTACATACCAACCATAATGTATCTAACCTGCCTGTGTACATACCAACCATTCATGTATCCAACCTGCCTGTGTACATACCAACCATAATGTATCTAACCTGCCTGTGTACATACCAACCATAATGTATCTAACCTACTTGTGTACATACCAACCATAATGTATCTAAGCTACCTGTGTACATACCAACCATTCATGTATCTACCCTGCCTGTTTACATATCAACCATTCATGTATCTACCCTGCCTGTGTACATACCAACCATTCATGTATCTAACCTGCCTGTGTACATACCGACTATAAATGTATCTAACCTGCCTGTGTACATACCAACCATTCATGTATCTAACCTGCCTGTGTACATACCAACCATAATGTATCTAACCTACCTGTGTACATACCAACCATTCATGTATCTACCCTGCCTGTGTACATACCAACCATTCATGTATCTACCCTGCCTGTGTACATACCAACCATTCATGTATCTACCCTGCCTGTGTACATACCCATTCATGTATCTACCCTGCCTGTGTACATAGCAACCATTCATGTATCTACCCTGCCTGTGTACAGACCAACCATAATGTATCTAACCTGCCTGTGTACATACCAACCATTCATGTATCTACCCTGCCTGTGTACATATCAACCATTCATGTATCTAACCTGCCTGTGTACATACCAACCATAAATGTATCTACCCTGCCTGTGTACACACCAACCATAATGTATCTAACCTGCCTGTGTACACACCAACCATAATGTATCTAACCTGCCTGTGTACACACCAACCATAAATGTGTCTACCCTGGCTGTGTACACACCAACCATAAATGTATCTAACCTGCCTGTGTACACACCAACCATAAATGTATCTACCCTGCCTGTGTACATTCCAACCATAAATGTATCTAACCTGCCTGTGTAAATACCAACCATAAATGTATCTACCCTGCCTGTGTACATACCAACCATAAATGTATCTAACCTGCCTGTGTACATACCAACCATAAATGTATCTACCCTGCCTGTGTACATACCAACCATTCATGTATCTAACCTGCCTTTGTACATACCAACCATTCATGTATCTACCCTGCCTGTGTATAAACCAACAATAATGTATCTACCCTGCCTGTGTACATACCAACCATCCATGTATCTAACCTGTCTGTGTACATACCAACCATAATGTATCTAACCTGTCTGTGTACATACCAACCATAATGTATCTAACCTGCCTGTGCACATACCAACCATTCATGTATTTAACCTGCCTGTGTACATATCAACCATTCATGTATCTAACCTGCCTGTGTACATACCAACCATAAATGTATCTACCCTGCCTGTGTACATACCAACCAAAATGTATCTAACCTGCCTGTGTACATACCAACCATTCATGTATCTAACCTGCCTGTGTACATACCAACCATTCATGTATCTACCCTGCCTGTGTACATACCAACCATTCATGTATCTACCCTGCCTGTGTATATATAGCAACCATAAATGTATCTAACCTGCCTGTGTATATATACCAACCATAATTTATCTACCCTGCCTATCTACATACCAACCATAATGTATCTAACCTGCTGTGTACATACCAACCATTCATGTATCTAACCTGCCTGTGTACATACCAACCATTCATGTATCTACCCTGCCTGTGTACATACCAACCATAATGTATCTACCCTGCCTGTGTACATACCAACCATTCATGTATCTACCCTGCCTGTGTACATACCAACCATTCATGTATCTACCCTGCCTGTGTACATACCAACCATAATGTATCTACCCTGCCTGTGTACATACCAACCATAATGTATCTACCCTGTCTGTGTATATATACCAACCATAAATGTATCTAACTTGCCTGTGTATATATACCAACCATAATGTATCTACCCTGCCTATGTACATACCAACCAAAATGTATCTAACCTGCCTGTGTACATACCAACCCTTCATGTATCTAACCTGCCTGTGTACATACCAACCCTTCATGTATCTAACCTGCCTGTGTACATACCAACCATAATGTATCTACCCTGCCTGTGTACATACCAACCATTCATGTATCTAACCTGTCTGTGTACATACCAACCATTCATGTATCTAACCTGCCTGTGTACATACCAACCATAATGTATCTACCCTGCCAGTGTACATACCAACCATTCATGTATCTAACCTGCCTGTGTACATACCAACCATTCATGTATCTACCCTGCCTGTGTAGATACCAATCATTCATGTATCTAACCTGCCTGTGTACATACCAACCATAAATGTATCTAACCTACCTGTGTACATACCAACCATTCATGTATCTAACCTGCCTGTGTACATACCAACCATAAATGTATCTGCCCTGCCTGTGTACATACCAACCTTTCATGTTTCTAACCTGCCTGTGTACATACCAACCATTCATGTATCTACCCTGCCTGTGTACCTACCAACCATTCATGTATCTACCCTGCCTGTCTACATACCAACCATTCATGTATCTAACCTGCCTGTGTACATACCAACCATTCATGTATCTACCCTGCCTGTGTACATACCAACCATTCATGTATCTAACCTTCATGTGTACATACCAACCATTCATGTATCTAACCTGCCTGTGTACATACCAACCATTCATGTATCTAACCTGCCTGTGTACATACCAACCATAATGTATCTAACCTGCTGTGTACATACCAACCATAATTTATCTAACCTGCCTGTGTACATACCAACCATTCATGTATCCAACCTGCCTGTGTACATACCAACCATAATGTATCTAACCTGCCTGTGTACATACCAACTATAATGTATCTAACCTGCCTGTGTACATACCAATCATAATGTATCTAACCTACCTGTGTACATACCAACCATTCATGTATCTACCCTGCCTGTTTACATATCAACCATTCATGTATCTACCCTGCCTGTGTACATACCAACCATTCATGTATCTAACCTGCCTGTGTACATACCAACCATAAATGTATCTAACCTGCCTGTGTACATACCAACCATTCATGTATCTAACCTGCCTGTGTACATACCAACCATAATGTATCTAACCTACCTGTGTACATACCAACCATTCATGTATCTACCCTGCCTGTGTACATACCAACCATTCATGTATCTACCCTGCCTGTGTACATACCAACCATTCATGTATCTACCCTGCCTGTGTACATACCAACCATAATGTATCTACCCTGCCTTTGTACATACCAACCATAATGTATCTACCCTGCCTGTGTACATAACAACCATAATGTATCTACCCTGCCTGTGTATATATACCAACCATAAATGTATCTAACCTGCCTGTGTATATATACCAACCATAATGTATCTACCCTGCCTATGTACATACCAACCATAATGTATCTAACCTGCCTGTGTACATACCAACCATTCATGTATCTAACCTGCCTGTGTACATACCAACCATTCATGTATCTAACCTGCCTGTGTACATACCAACCATAATGTATCTTCCCTGCCTGTGTACATACCAATCATTCATGTATCTAACCTGTCTGTGTACATACCAACCATAATGTATCTAACCTGCTGTGAACATACCAACCATAATGTATCTAACCTGCCTGTGTACATACCAACCATTCATGTATCCAACCTGCCTGTGTACATACCAACCATAATGTATCTAACCTGCCTGTGTACATACCAACCATAATGTATCTAACCTGCCTGTGTACATACCAATCATAATGTATCTAACCTGCCTGTGTACATACCAACCATTCATGTATCTACCCTGCCTGTTTACATATCAACCATTCATGTATCTACCCTGCCTGTGTACATACCAACCATTCATGTATCTAACCTGCCTTTGTACATACCAACCATAAATGTATCTAACCTGCCTGTGTACATACCAACCATTCATGTATCTAACCTGCCTGTGTACATACCAACCATAATGTATCTAACCTGCCTGTGTACATACCAACCATAATGTATCTAACCTACCTGTGTACATACCAACCATTCATGTATCTACCCTGCCTGTGTACATACCAACCATTCATGTATCTACCCTGCCTGTGTACATACCAACCATAATGTATCTACCCTGCCTTTGTACATACCAACCATAATGTATCTACCCTGCCTGTGTACATAACAACCATAATGTATCTACCCTGCCTGTGTATATATACCAACCATAAATGTATCTAACCTGCCTGTGTATATATACCAACCATAATGTATCTACCCTGCCTATGTACATACCAACCATAATGTATCTAACCTGCCTGTGTACATACCAACCATTCATGTATCTAACCTGCCTGTGTACATACCAACCATTCATGTATCTAACCTGCCTGTGTACATACCAACCATAATGTATCTTCCCTGCCTGTGTACATACCAATCATTCATGTATCTAACCTGCCTGTGTACATACCAACCATAATGAATCTACCCTGCCTGTGTACATACCAACCATTCATGTATCTAACCTGCCTGTGTACATACCAACCATAAATGTATCTAACCTACCTGTGTACATACCAACCATTCATGTATCTAACCTGCCTGTGTACATACCAACCATAAATGTATCTAACCTGCCTGTGTACATACCAACCATTCATGTATCTACCCTGCCTGTGTACATACCAACCATTCATGTATCTACCCTGCCTGTGTACATACCAACCATTCATGTATCTAACCTGCCTGTGTACATACCAACCATTCATGTATGTAACCTGCCTGTGTACATACCAACCTTTCATGTATCTAACCTGCCTGTGTAGATACCATCCATTCATGTATCTAACCTGCCTGTGTACATTCCAACCAATCATGTATCTAACCCTCCTGTGTACATACCAACCATAATGTATCTACCCTGCCTGTGTACATACAAACCATTAATGTATCTAACCTGACTGTGTACATACCAACCATAATGTATCTAACCTGTCTGTGTACATACCAACCATATTGTGTCCAACCTGCCTGTGTACATACCAACCATTCATGTATCCAACCTGCCTGTGTACATACCAACCATAATGTATCTAACCTGCCTGTGTACATACCAACTATTCATGTATCTACCCTGCCTGTGTACATACCAACCATAATGTATCTAACCTACCTGTGTACATACCAACCATAATGTATCTAACCTACCTGTGTACATACCAACCATTAATGTATCTACCCTGCATGTGTACATATCAACCATTCATGTATCTAACCTGCCTGTGTACATACCAACCTTAAATGTATCTACCTTCCCTGTGTGCATACCAACCATAATGTATCTAACCTGCCTGTGTGCATACCAACCATAAATGTATCTACCCTGCCTGTGTACATACCAACAATAATGTATCTACCCTGCCTGTGTACATACCATCCATTCATGTATCTAACCTGCCTTTGTACATACCAACCATTCATGTATCTAACCTGCCTGTGTACATACCAACAATAATGTATCTACCCTGCCTGTGTACATACCAACCATTCATGTATCTAACCTGTCTGTGTACATACCAACCATAATGTATCTAACCTGTCTGTGTACATACCAACCGTAATGTATCTAACCTGCCTGTGTACATACCCACCATTCATGTATTTAACCTGCCTGTGTACATATCAACCATTCATGTATCTTACCTGCCTGTGTACATACCAACCATAAATGTATCTACCCTGCCTGTGTACATACCAACCAAAATGTATCTAACCTGCCTGTGTACATACCAACCATTCATGTATCTAACCTGCCTGTGTACATACCAACCATAATGTATCTACCCTGCCTGTGTATATATAGCAACCATAAATGTATCTAACCTGCCTGTGTATATATACCATCCATAATGTATATACCCTGCCTATGTACATACCAACCATAATGTATCTAACCTGCCTGTGTACATACCAACCATTCATGTTTCTAACCTGCCTGTGTACATACCAACCATTCATGTATCTACCCTGCCTGTGTACATACCAACCATAATGTATCTACCCTGCCTGTGTACATACCAACCATTCATGTATCTACCCTGCCTGTGTACATACCAACCATTCATGTATCTACCCTGCCTGTGTACATACCAACCATAATGTATCTACCCTGCCTGTGTACATACCATCCATAATGTATCTACCCTGCCTGTGTATATATACCAACCATAAATGTATCTAACCTGCCTGTGTATATATATACCAACCATAATGTATCTACCCTGCCTATGTACATACCAACCATAATGTATCTAACCTGCCTGTGTACATACCAACCATATTGTATCCAACCTGCCTGTGTACATACCAACCATTCATGTATCCAACCTGCCTGTGTACATACCAACCATAATGTATCTAACCTGCCTGTGTACATACCAACCATTCATGTATCTACCCTGCCTGTGTACATACCAACCATAAATGTATCTAACCTACCTGTGTACATACCAACCATAATGTATCTAACCTACCTGTGTACATACCAACCATTAATGTATCTACCCTGTATGTGTACATATCAACCACTCATTTATCTAACCTGCCTGTGTACATACCAACCTTAAATGTATCTACCCTCCCTGTGTGCATACCAACCATAATGTATCTAACCTGCCTGTGTGCATACCAACCATAAATGTATCTACCCTGCCTGTGTGCATACCAACAATAATGTATCTACCCTGCCTGTGTACATACCAACCATTCATGTATCTAACCTGCCTTTGTACATACCAACCATTCATGTATCTAACCTGCCTGTGTACATACCAACAATAATGTATCTACCCTGCCTGTGTACATACCAACCATTCATGTATCTAACCTGTCTGTGTACATACCAACCATAATGTATCTAACCTGTCTGTGTACATACCAACCGTAATGTATCTAACCTGCCTGTGTACATACCAACCATTCATGTATCTAACCTGCCTGTGTACATACCAACCATAAATGTTTCTACCCTGCCTGTGTACATACCAACCAAAATGTATCTAACCTGCCTGTGTACATACCAACCATTCATGTATCTAACCTGCCTGTGTACATACCAACCATAATGTATCTACCCTGCCTGTGTATATATAGCAACCATAAATGTATCTAACCTGCCTGTGTATATATACCAATCATAATGTATCTACCCTGCCTATGTACATACCAACCATAATGTATCTAACCTGCCTGTCTACATACCAACCATTCATGTATCTAACCTGCCTGTGTACATACCAACCATTCATGTATCTACCCTGCCTGTGTACATACCAACCATAATGTATCTACCCTGCCTGTGTACATACCAACCATTCATGTATCTACCCTGCCTGTGTACATACCAACCATTCATGTATCTACCCTGCCTGTGTACATACCAACCATAATGTATCTACCCTGCCTGTGTACATACCAACCATAATGTATCTACCCTGCCTGTGTATATATACCAACCATAAATTTATCTAACCTGCCTGTGTATATATACCAACCATAATGTATCTACCCTGCCTGTGTACATACCAACCATAAATGTATCTAACCTACCTGTGTACATACCAACCATAATGTATCTAACCTACCTGTGTACATACCAACCATTAATGTATCTACCCTGTATGTGTACATATCAACCATTCATTTATCTAACCTGCCTGTGTACATACCAACCTTAAATGTATCTACCCTCCCTGTGTGCATACCAACCATAATGTATCTAACCTGCCTGTGTGCATACCAACCATAAATGTATCTACCCTGCCTGTGTACATACCAACAATAATGTATCTACCATGCCTGTGTACATACCAACCATTCATGTATCTAACCTGCCTTTGTACATACCAACCATTCATGTATCTAACCTGCCTGTGTACATACCAACAATAATGTATCTACCCTGCCTGTGTACATACCAACCATTCATGTATCTAACCTGTCTGTGTACATACCAACCATAATGTATCTAACCTGTCTGTGTACATACCAACCGTAATGTATCTAACCTGCCTGTGTACATACCAACCATTCATGTTTCTAACCTGCCTGTGTACATACCAACCATAATGTATCTACCCTGCCTGTGTATATATAGCAACCATAAATGTATCTAACCTGCCTGTGTATATATACCAATCATAATGTATCTACCCTGCCTATGTACATACCAACCATAATGTATCTAACCTGCCTGTGTACATACCAACCATTCATGTATCTAACCTGCCTGTGTACATACCAACCATTCATGTATCTACCCTGCCTGTGTACATACCAACCATAATGTATCTACCCTGCCTGTGTACATACCAACCATTCATGTATCTACCCTGCCTGTGTACATACCAACCATTCATGTATCTACCCTGCCTGTGTACATACCAACCATAATGTATCTACCCTGCCTGTGTACATACCAACCATAATGTATCTACCCTGCCTGTGTATATATACCAACCATAAATTTATCTACCCTGCCTGTGTACATACCAACCATAATGTATCTACCCTGCCTGTGTACATACCAACCATAATGTATCTACCCTGCCTGTGTATATATACCAACCATAAATTTATCTAACCTGCCTGTGTATATATACCAACCATAATGTATCTACCGTGCCTATGTACATACCAACCATAATGTATCTAACCTGCCTGTGTACATACCAACCATTCATGTATCTAACCTGCCTGTGTACATACCAACCCTTCATGTATCTAACCTGCTTGTGTACATACCAACCATAATGTATTTACCCTGCCTGTGTACATACCAACCATTCATGTATCTAACCTGTCTGTGTTCATACCAACCATTCATGTATCTAACCTGCCTGTGTACATACCAACCATAATGTATCTATCCTGCTTGTGTACATACCAACCATTCATGTATCTAACTTGCCTGTGTACATACCAACCATTCATGTATCTACCCTGCCTGTGTAGATACCAATCATTTATGTATCTAACCTTTCTGTGTACATACCAACCATAAATGTATCTAACCTACCTGTGTACATACCAACCATTCATGTATCTAACCTGCCTGTGTACATACCAACGATAAATGTATCTGCCCTGCCTGTGTACATACCAACCATTCATGTATCTAACCTGCCTGTGTACATACCAACCATTCATGTATCTACCCTGCCTGTGTACATACCAACCAGTCATGTATCTACCCTACCTGTGTACAAAGCAACCATTCATGTTTCTAAACTGCCTGTGTACAAACCAACCATTCATGTATCTACCCTGCCTGTGTACATACCAACCATTCATGTATATAACCTTCATGTGTACATACCAACCATTCATGTATCTAACCTGCCTGTGTACATACCAACCATTCATGTATATAACCTGCCTGTGTACATACCAACCATAATGTATATAACCTTCATGTGTACATACCAACCATTCATGTATCTAACCTGCCTGTGTACATACCAACCATTCATGTATATAACCTGCCTGTGTACATACCAACCATAATGTATCTAACCTACCTGTGTACATACCAACCATAATGTATCTAACCTACCTGTGTACATACCAACCATTCATGTATCTACCCTGCCTGTTTACATATCAACCATTCATGTATCTACCCTGCCTGTGTACATACCAACCATTCATGTATCTAACCTGCCTGTGTACATACCAACCATAAATGTATCTAACCTGACTGTGTACATACCAACCATTCATATATCTAACCTGCCTGTGTACATACCAACCATAATGTATCTAACCTACCTGTGTACATACCAACCATTCATGTATCTACCCTGCCTGTGTACATACCAACCATTCATGTATCTACCCTGCCTGCGTACATACCAACCATAATGTATCTACCCTGCCTTTGTACAAACCAACCATAATGTATCTACCCTGCCTGTGTTTTTAACAACCATAATGTATCTACCCTGCCTGTGTATATATACCAACCATAATGTATCTACCCTGCCTATGTACATACCAACCATAATGTATCTAACCTGCCTGTGTACATACCAACCATTCATGTATCTAACCTGCCTGTGTACATACCAACCATTCATGTATCTAACCTGCCTGTGTACATACCAACCATAATGTATCTACCCTGCCTGTGTACATACCAATCATTCATGTATCTAACCTGTCTGTGTACATACCAACCATAATGTATCTAACCTGTCTGTGTACATACCAACCATAATGTATCTAACCTGCCTGTGTACATACCAACCATTCATGTATTTAACCTGCCTGTGTACATATCAACCATTCATGTATCTAACCTGCCTGTGTACATCCCAACCATAAATGTATCTACCCTGCCTGTGTACATACCAACCAAAATGTATCTAACCTGCCTGTGTACATACCAACCATTCATGTATCTAACCTGCCTGTGTACATACCAGCCATAATGTATCTACCCTGCCTGTGTATATATAGCAACCATAAATGTATCTAACCTGCCTGTGTATATATACCAACCATAATGTATCTACCCTGCCTATGTACATACCAACCATAATGTATCTAACCTGCCTGTGTACATACCAACCATTCATGTATCTAACCTGCATGTGTACATACCATCCATTCATGTATATACCCTGCCTGTGTACATACCAACCATAATGTATCTACCCTGCCTGTGTACATACCAACCATTCATGTATCTACCCTGCCTGTATACATACCAACCATTCATGTATCTACCCTGCCTGTGTACATACCAACCATAATGTATCTACCCTGCCTGTGTACATACCAACCATAATGTATCTACCCTGCCTGTGTATATATACCAACCATAAATGTATCTAACCTGCCTGTGTATATATACCAACCATAATGTATCTACCCTGCCTATGTACATACCAACCATAATGTATCTAACCTGCCTGTGTACATACCAACCCTTCATGTATCTAACCTGCCTGTGTACATACCAACCCTTCATGTATCTAACCTGACTGTGTACATACCAACCATTCATATATCTAACCTGCCTGTGTACATACCAACCATAATGTATCTAACCTACCTGTGTACATACCAACCATTCATGTATCTACCCTGCCTGTGTACATACCAACCATTCATGTATCTACCCTGCCTGCGTACATACCAACCATAATGTATCTACCCTGCCTTTGTACAAACCAACCATAATGTATCTACCCTGCCTGTGTTTTTAACAACCATAATGTATCTACCCTGCCTGTGTATATATACCAACCATAATGTATCTACCCTGCCTATGTACATACCAACCATAATGTATCTAACCTGCCTGTGTACATACCAACCATTCATGTATCTAACCTGCCTGTGTACATACCAACCATTCATGTATCTAACCTGCCTGTGTACATACCAACCATAATGTATCTACCCTGCCTGTGTACATACCAATCATTCATGTATCTAACCTGTCTGTGTACATACCAACCATAATGTATCTAACCTGTCTGTGTACATACCAACCATAATGTATCTAACCTGCCTGTGTACATACCAACCATTCATGTATTTAACCTGCCTGTGTACATATCAACCATTCATGTATCTAACCTGCCTGTGTACATCCCAACCATAAATGTATCTACCCTGCCTGTGTACATACCAACCAAAATGTATCTAACCTGCCTGTGTACATACCAACCATTCATGTATCTAACCTGCCTGTGTACATACCAGCCATAATGTATCTACCCTGCCTGTGTATATATAGCAACCATAAATGTATCTAACCTGCCTGTGTATATATACCAACCATAATGTATCTACCCTGCCTATGTACATACCAACCATAATGTATCTAACCTGCCTGTGTACATACCAACCATTCATGTATCTAACCTGCATGTGTACATACCATCCATTCATGTATATACCCTGCCTGTGTACATACCAACCATAATGTATCTACCCTGCCTGTGTACATACCAACCATTCATGTATCTACCCTGCCTGTATACATACCAACCATTCATGTATCTACCCTGCCTGTGTACATACCAACCATAATGTATCTACCCTGCCTGTGTACATACCAACCATAATGTATCTACCCTGCCTGTGTATATATACCAACCATAAATGTATCTAACCTGCCTGTGTATATATACCAACCATAATGTATCTACCCTGCCTATGTACATACCAACCATAATGTATCTAACCTGCCTGTGTACATACCAACCCTTCATGTATCTAACCTGCCTGTGTACATACCAACCCTTCATGTATCTAACCTGCTTGTGTACATACCAACCATAATGTATCTACCCTGCCTGTGTACATACCAACCATTCATGTATCTAACCTGTCTGTGTACATACCAACCATTCATGTATCTAACCTGCCTGTGTACATACCAACCATAATGTATCTACCCTGCCAGTGTACATACCAACCATTCATGTATCTAACCTGCCTGTGTACATACCAACCATTCATGTATCTACCCTGCCTGTGTAGATACCAATCATTCAAGTATCTAACCTGCCTGTGTACATACCAACCATAAATGTATCTAACCTACCTGTGTACATAGCAACCATTCATGTATCTAACCTGCCTGTGTACATACCAACCATAAATGTATCTGCCCTGCCTGTGTACATACCAACCATTCATGTATCTTCCCTGCCTGTGTACATACCAACCATTCATGTATCTAACCTGTCTGTGTACATACCTACCATTCATGTATCTAACCTGCCTGTGTACATTCCAACCAATCATGTATCTAACCTGCCTGTGTACATACCAACCATAATGTATCTACCCTGCCTGTGTACATACCAACCATTAATGTATCTAACCTGTCTGTGTACATTCCAACCATAATGTATCTAACCTGTCTGTGTACATACCAACCATATTGTATCCAACCTGCCTGTGTACATACCAACCATTCATGTATCCAACCTGCCTGTGTACATACCAACCATAATGTATCTAACCTGCCTGTGTACATACCAACCATTCATGTATCTACCCTGCCTGTGTACATACCAACCATTAATGTATCTAACCTGTCTGTGTACATTCCAACCATAATGTATCTAACCTGTCTGTGTACATACCAACCATATTGTATCCAACCTGCCTGTGTACATACCAACCATTCATGTATCCAACCTGCCTGTGTACATACCAACCATAATGTATCTAACCTGCCTGTGTACATACCAACCATTCATGTATCTACCCTGCCTGTGTACATACCAACCATAATGTATCTAACCTACCTGTGTACATACCAACCATAATGTATCTAACCTACCTGTGTACATACCAACCATTAATGTATCTACCCTGCATGTGTACATATCAACCATTCATGTATCTATCCTGCCTGTGTACATACCAACCTTAAATGTATCTACCCTCCCTGTGTGCATACCAACCATAATGTATCTAACCTGCTTGTGTGCATACCAACCATAAATGTATCTACCCTGCCTGTGTACATACCAACAATAATGTATCTACCCTGCCTGTGTACATACCAACCATTCATGTATCTAACCTGCCTTTGTACATACCATCCATTCATGTATCTAACCTGCCTGTGTACATACCAACAATAATGTATCTACCCTTCCTGTGTACATACCAACCATTCATGTATCTAACCTGTCTGTGTACATACCAACCATAATATATCTAACCTGTCTGTGTACATACCAACCGTAATGTATCTAACCTGCCTGTGTACATACCAACCATTCATGTATTTAACCTGCCTGTGTACATATCAACCATTCATGTATCTAACCTGTCTGTGTACATACCAACCATAATGTATCTAACCTGTCTGTGTACATACCAACCGTAATGTATCTAACCTGCCTGTGTACATACCAACCATTCATGTATCTAACCTGCCTGTGTACATACCAACCATAAATGTTTCTACCCTGCCTGTGTACATACCAACCAAAATGTATCTAACCTGCCTGTGTACATACCAACCATTCATGTATCTAACCTGCCTGTGTACATACCAACCATAATGTATCTACCCTGCCTGTGTATATATAGCAACCATAAATGTATCTAACCTGCCTGTGTATATATACCAATCATAATGTATCTACCCTGCCTATGTACATACCAACCATAATGTATCTAACCTGCCTGTGTACATACCAACCATTCATGTATCTAACCTGCCTGTGTACATACCAACCATTCATGTATCTACCCTGCCTGTGTACATACCAACCATAATGTATCTACCCTGCCTGTGTACATACCAACCATTCATGTATCTACCCTGCCTGTGTACATACCAACCATTCATGTATCTACCCTGCCTGTGTACATACCAACCATAATGTATCTACCCTGCCTGTGTACATACCAACCATAATGTATCTACCCTGCCTGTGTATATATACCAACCATAAATTTATCTAACCTGCCTGTGTATATATACCAACCATAATGTATCTACCCTGCCTGTGTACATACCAACCATAAATGTATCTAACCTACCTGTGTACATACCAACCATAATGTATCTAACCTACCTGTGTACATACCAACCATTAATGTATCTACCCTGTATGTGTACATATCAACCATTCATTTATCTAACCTGCCTGTGTACATACCAACCTTAAATGTATCTACCCTCCCTGTGTGCATACCAACCATAATGTATCTAACCTGCCTGTGTGCATACCAACCATAAATGTATCTACCCTGCCTGTGTACATACCAACAATAATGTATCTACCATGCCTGTGTACATACCAACCATTCATGTATCTAACCTGCCTTTGTACATACCAACCATTCATGTATCTAACCTGCCTGTGTACATACCAACAATAATGTATCTACCCTGCCTGTGTACATACCAACCATTCATGTATCTAACCTGTCTGTGTACATACCAACCATAATGTATCTAACCTGTCTGTGTACATACCAACCGTAATGTATCTAACCTGCCTGTGTACATACCAACCATTCATGTTTCTAACCTGCCTGTGTACATACCAACCATAATGTATCTACCCTGCCTGTGTATATATAGCAACCATAAATGTATCTAACCTGCCTGTGTATATATACCAATCATAATGTATCTACCCTGCCTATGTACATACCAACCATAATGTATCTAACCTGCCTGTGTACATACCAACCATTCATGTATCTAACCTGCCTGTGTACATACCAACCATTCATGTATCTACCCTGCCTGTGTACATACCAACCATAATGTATCTACCCTGCCTGTGTACATACCAAGCATTCATGTATCTACCCTGCCTGTGTACATACCAACCATTCATGTATCTACCCTGCCTGTGTACATACCAACCATAATGTATCTACCCTGCCTGTGTACATACCAACCATAATGTATCTACCCTGCCTGTGTATATATACCAACCATAAATTTATCTACCCTGCCTGTGTACATACCAACCATAATGTATCTACCCTGCCTGTGTACATACCAACCATAATGTATCTACCCTGCCTGTGTATATATACCAACCATAAATTTATCTAACCTGCCTGTGTATATATACCAACCATAATGTATCTACCGTGCCTATGTACATACCAACCATAATGTATCTAACCTGCCTGTGTACATACCAACCATTCATGTATCTAACCTGCCTGTGTACATACCAACCCTTCATGTATCTAACCTGCTTGTGTACATACCAACCATAATGTATTTACCCTGCCTGTGTACATACCAACCATTCATGTATCTAACCTGTCTGTGTTCATACCAACCATTCATGTATCTAACCTGCCTGTGTACATACCAACCATAATGTATCTATCCTGCTTGTGTACATACCAACCATTCATGTATCTAACTTGCCTGTGTACATACCAACCATTCATGTATCTACCCTGCCTGTGTAGATACCAATCATTTATGTATCTAACCTTTCTGTGTACATACCAACCATAAATGTATCTAACCTACCTGTGTACATACCAACCATTCATGTATCTAACCTGCCTGTGTACATACCAACGATAAATGTATCTGCCCTGCCTGTGTACATACCAACCATTCATGTATCTAACCTGCCTGTGTATATACCAACCATTCATGTATCTACCCTGCCTGTGTACATACCAACCAGTCATGTATCTACCCTACCTGTGTACAAAGCAACCATTCATGTTTCTAAACTGCCTGTGTACATACCAACCATTCATGTATCTACCCTGCCTGTGTACATACCAACCATTCATGTATATAACCTTCATGTGTACATACCAACCATTCATGTATCTAACCTGCCTGTGTACATACCAACCATTCATGTATATAACCTGCCTGTGTACATACCAACTATAATGTATATAACCTTCATGTGTACATACCAACCATTCATGTATCTAACCTGCCTGTGTACATACCAACCATTCATGTATATAACCTGCCTGTGTACATACCAACCATAATGTATCTAACCTACCTGTGTACATACCAACCATAATGTATCTAACCTACCTGTGTACATACCAACCATTCATGTATCTACCCTGCCTGTTTACATATCAACCATTCATGTATCTACCCTGCCTGTGTACATACCAACCATTCATGTATCTAACCTGCCTGTGTACATACCAACCATAAATGTATCTAACCTGACTGTGTACATACCAACCATTCATATATCTAACCTGCCTGTGTACATACCAACCATAATGTATCTAACCTACCTGTGTACATACCAACCATTCATGTATCTACCCTGCCTGTGTACATACCAACCATTCATGTATCTACCCTGCCTGTGTACATACCAACCATTCATGTATCTACCCTGCCTGCGTACATACCAACCATAATGTATCTACCCTGCCTTTGTACATACCAACCATAATGTATCTACCCTGCGTGTGTTTTTAACAACCATAATGTATCTACCCTGCCTGTGTATATATACCAACCATAATGTATCTACCCTGCCTATGTACATACCAACCATAATGTATCTAACCTGCCTGTGTACATACCAACCATTCATGTATCTAACCTGCCTGTGTACATACCAACCATTCATGTATCTAACCTGCCTGTGTACATACCAACCATAATGTATCTACCCTGCCTGTGTACATACCAATCATTCATGTATCTAACCTGTCTGTGTACATACCAACCATAATGTATCTAACCTGTCTGTGTACATACCAACCATAATGTATCTAACCTGCCTGTGTACATACCAACCATTCATGTATTTAACCTGCCTGTGTACATATCAACCATTCATGTATCTAACCTGCCTGTGTACATCCCAACCATAAATGTATCTACCCTGCCTGTGTACATACCAACCAAAATGTATCTAACCTGCCTGTGTACATACCAACCATTCATGTATCTAACCTGCCTGTGTACATACCAGCCATAATGTATCTACCCTGCCTGTGTATATATAGCAACCATAAATGTATCTAACCTGCCTGTGTATATATACCAACCATAATGTATCTACCCTGCCTATGTACATACCAACCATAATGTATCTAACCTGCCTGTGTACATACCAACCATTCATGTATCTAACCTGCATGTGTACATACCATCCATTCATGTATATACCCTGCCTGTGTACATACCAACCATAATGTATCTACCCTGCCTGTGTACATACCAACCATTCATGTATCTACCCTGCCTGTATACATACCAACCATTCATGTATCTACCCTGCCTGTGTACATACCAACCATAATGTATCTACCCTGCCTGTGTACATACCAACCATAATGTATCTACCCTGCCTGTGTATATATACCAACCATAAATGTATCTAAGCTGCCTGTGTATATATACCAACCATAATGTATCTACCCTGCCTATGTACATACCAACCATAATGTATCTAACCTGCCTGTGTACATACCAACCCTTCATGTATCTAACCTGCCTGTGTACATACCAACCCTTCATGTATCTAACCTGCTTGTGTACATACCAACCATAATGTATCTACCCTGCCTGTGTACATACCAACCATTCATGTATCTAACCTGTCTGTGTACATACCAACCATTCATGTATCTAACCTGCCTGTGTACATACCAACCATAATGTATCTACCCTGCCAGTGTACATACCAACCATTCATGTATCTAACCTGCCTGTGTACATACCAACAATTCATGTATCTACCCTGCCTGTGTAGATACCAATCATTCAAGTATCTAACCTGCCTGTGTACATACCAACCATAAATGTATCTAACCTACCTGTGTACATAGCAACCATTCATGTATCTAACCTGCCTGTGTACATACCAACCATAAATGTATCTGCCCTGCCTGTGTACATACCAACCATTCATGTATCTTCCCTGCCTGTGTACATACCAACCATTCATGTATCTAACCTGTCTGTGTACATACCTACCATTCATGTATCTAACCTGCCTGTGTACATTCCAACCAATCATGTATCTAACCTGCCTGTGTACATACCAACCATAATGTATCTACCCTGCCTGTGTACATACCAACCATTAATGTATCTAACCTGTCTGTGTACATTCCAACCATAATGTATCTAACCTGTCTGTGTACATACCAACCATATTGTATCCAACCTGCCTGTGTACATACCAACCATTCATGTATCCAACCTGCCTGTGTACATACCAACCATAATGTATCTAACCTGCCTGTGTACATACCAACCATTCATGTATCTAACCTGTCAGTGTACATTCCAACCATAATGTATCTAACCTGTCTGTGTACATACCAACCATATTGTATCCAACCTGCCTGTGTACATACCAACCATTCATGTTTCCAACCTGCCTGTGTACATACCAACCATAATGTATCTAACCTGCCTGTGTACATACCAACCATTCATGTATCTACCCTGCCTGTGTACATACCAACCATAATGTATCTAACCTACCTGTGTACATACCAACCATAATGTATCTAACCTGTCAGTGTACATTCCAACCATAATGTATCTAACCTGTCTGTGTACATACCAACCATATTGTATCCAACCTGCCTGTGTACATACCAACCATTCATGTATCCAACCTGCCTGTGTACATACCAACCATAATGTATCTATCCTGCCTGTGTACATACCAACCATTCATGTATCTACCCTGCCTGTGTACATACCAACCATAATGTATCTAACCTACCTGTGTACATACCAACCATAATGTATCTAACCTACCTGTGTACATACCAACCATTAATGTATCTACCCTGCATGTGTACATATCAACCATTCATGTATCTATCCTGCCTGTGTACATACCAACCTTAAATGTATCTACCCTCCCTGTGTGCATACCAACCATAATGTATCTAACCTGCTTGTGTGCATACCAACCATAAATGTATCTACCCTGCCTGTGTACATACCAACAATAATGTATCTACCCTGCCTGTGTACATACCAACCATTCATGTATCTAACCTGCCTTTGTACATACCATCCATTCATGTATCTAACCTGCCTGTGTACATACCAACAATAATGTATCTACCCTTCCTGTGTACATACCAACCATTCATGTATCTAACCTGTCTGTGTACATACCAACCATAATATATCTAACCTGTCTGTGTACATACCAACCGTAATGTATCTAACCTGCCTGTGTACATACCAACCATTCATGTATTTAACCTGCCTGTGTACATATCAACCATTCATGTATCTAACCTGCCTGTGTACTTACCAACCATAAATGTATCTACCCTGCCTGTGTACATACCAACCAAAATGTATCTAACCTGCCTGTGTACATACCAACCATTCATGTATCTAACCTGCCTGTGTACATACCAACCATAATGTATCTACCCTGCCTGTGTATATATAGCAACCATAAATGTATCTAACCTGCCTGTGTATATATACCAACCATAATGTATCTACCCTGCCTATGTACATACCAACCATAAGTATCTAACCTGCCTGTGTACATACCAACCATTCATGTATCTAACCTGCCTGTGTACATACCAACCATTCATGTATCTACCCTGCCTGTGTACATACCAACCATAATGTATCTACCCTGCCTGTGTACATACCAACCATTCATGTATCTACCCTGCCTGTGTATATATACCAACCATAAATGTATCTAACCTGCCTGTGTATATATACCAACCATAATGTATCTACCCTGCCTATGTACATACCAACCATAATGTATCTAACCTGCCTGTGTACATACCAACCCTTCATGTATCTAACCTGCCTGTGTACATACCAACCCTTCATGTATCAAACCTGCCTGTGTACATACCAACCATAATGTATCTACCCTGCCTGTGTACATACCAACCATTCATGTATCTAACCTGTCTGTGTACATACCAACCATTCATGTATCTAACCTGCCTGTGTACATACCAACCATAATGTATCTACCCTGCCAGTGTACATACCAACCATTCATGTATCTATCCTGGCTGTGTACATACCAACCATTCATGTATCTACTCTGCCTGTGTAGATACCAATCATTCATGTATCTAACCTGCCTGTGTACATACCAACCATAAATGTATCTAACCTACCTGTGTACATACCAACCATTCATGTATCTAACCTGCCTGTGTACATACCAACCATAATGTATCTAACCTACCTGTGTACATAGCAACCATTCATGTATCTAACCTGCCTGTGTACATACCAACCATAAATGTATCTGCCCTGCCTGTGTACATACCAACCATTCATGTATCTAACCTGCATGTGTACATACCAACCATTCATGTATCTACACTGCCTGTGTACATACCAACCATTCATGTATCTTCCCTACCTGTGTACATACCAACCATTCATGTATCTAACCTGCCTGTGTACATACCAACCATTCATGTATCTACCCTGCCTGTGTACATACCAACCATTCATGTATCTAACCTTCATGTGTACATACCAACCATTCATGTATCTAACCTGCCTGTGTACATACCATCCATTCATGTATCTAACCTGCCTGTGTACATACCAACCATAATGTATCTACCCTGCCTGTGTACATACCAACCATTAATGTATCTAACCTGTCTGTGTACATACCAACCATAATGTATCTAACCTGCTGTGTACATACCAACCATTCATGTATCTACCCTGCCTGTGTACATACCAACCATTCATGTATCTAACCTGCCTGTGTACATACCAACCATAAATGTATCTAACCTGCCTGTGTACATACCAACCATTCATGTATCTAACCTGCCTGTGTACATACCAACCATAATGTATCTAACCTACCTGTGTACATACCAACCATTCATGTATCTACCCTGCCTGTGTACATACCAACCATTCATGTATCTACCCTGCCTGTGTACATACCAACCATTCATGTATCTACCCTGCCTGTGTACATACCAACCATAATGTATCTACCCTGCCTTTGTACATACCAACCATAATGTATCTACCCTGCCTGTGTTTTTAACAACCATAATGTATCTACCCTGCCTGTGTATATATACCAACCATAATGTATCTACCCTTCCTATGTACATACCAACCATAATGTATCTAACCTGCCTGTGTACATACCAACCATTCATGTATCTAACCTGCCTGTGTACATACCAACCATTCATGTATCTAACCTGCCTGTGTACATACCAACCATAATGTATCTACCCTGCCTGTGTACATACCAGTCATTCATGTATCTAACCTGCCTGTGTACATACCAACCATAATGTATCTACCCTGCCTGTGTACATACCAACCATTCATGTATCTAACCTGCCTGTGTACATACCAACCATAAATGTATCTAACCTACCTGTGTACATACCAACCATTCATGTATCTAACCTGCCTGTGTACATACCAACCATAAATGTATCTAACCTGCCTGTGTACATACCAACCATTCATGTGTCTAACCTGCCTGTGTACATACCAACCATTCATGTATCTACCCTGCCTGTGTACATACCAACCATTCATGTATCTACCCTGCCTGTGTACATACCAACCATTCATGTATCTAACCTGCCTGTGTACATACCAACCATTCATGTATCTAACCTGCCTGTGTACATACCAACCATTCATGTATCTAACCTGCCTGTGTACATACCAACCATTCATGTATCTAACCTGCCTGTGTACATTCCAACCAATCATGTATCTAACCTGCCTGTGTACATACCAACCATAATGTATCTACCCTGCCTGTGTACATAACAACCATTAATGTATCTAACCTGTCTGTGTACATACCAACCATAATGTATCTATCCTGTCTGTGTACATACCAACCATATTGTATCCAACCTGCCTGTGTACATACCAACCATTCATGTATCCAACCTGCCTGTGTACATACCAACCATAATGTATCTAACCTGCCTGTGTACATACCAACCATTCATGTATCTACCCTGCCTGTGTACATACCAACCTTTCATGTATCTACCCTGCCTGTGTACATACCAACCATAATGTATCTAACCTACCTGTGTACATACCAACCATAATTTATCTAACCTACCTGTGTACATACCAACCATTAATGTATCTACCCTGCATGTGTACATATCAACCATTCATGTATCTAACCTGCCTGTGTACATACCAACCTTAAATGTATCTACCCTCCCTGTGTGCATACCAACCATAATGTATCTAACCTGCCTGTGTGCATACCAACCATAAATGTATCTACCCTGCCTGTGTGCATACCAACCATTCATGTATCTACCCTGCCTGTGTACATACCAACCATAATGTATCTAACCTACCTGTGTACATACCAACCATAATGTATCTAACTTTCATGTGTACGTACCAACCTTAATATATCTAACCTGCCTGTGTACATACCAACAATAATGTATCTACCCTGCCTGTGTACATACCAACCATTCATGTATCTAACCTGTCTGTGTACATACCAACCATAATGTATCTAACCTTCCTGTGTACATACCAACCATTCATGTATCTAACCTGCCTGTGTACATATCAACCATTCATGTATCTAACCTGCCTGTGTACATACCAACCATAAATGTATCTACCCTGCCTGTGTACATACCAACCATAATGTATCTAACCTGCCTGTGTACATACCAACCATAATGTATCTAACCTGCCTGTGTACATACCAACCATAAATGTGTCTACCCTGCCTGTGTACACACCAACCATAAATGTATCTAACCTGCCTGTGTACACACCAACTATAAATGTATCTACCCTGTCTGTGTACACACCAACCATAAATGTATCTAACCTGCCTGTGTACATACCAACCATAAATGTATCTAACCTGCCTGTGTACATACCAACCATAAATGTATCTAACCCGCCTGTGTACATACCAACCATAAATGTATCTAACCCGCCTGTGTACACACCAACCATAAATGTATCTAACCTGCCTGTGTACACACCAACCATAAATGTATCTAACCTGCCTGTGTACACACCAACCATAAATGTATCTAAACTGCCTGTGTACATACCAACCATAAATGTATCTAACCTGCCTGTGTACATACCAACCATAAATGTATCTACCCTGCCTGTGTACATACCAACCATAAATGTATCTACCCTGCCTGTGTACATACCAACCATAAATGTATCTGACCTGCCTGTGTACATATCAACCATTCATGTATCTAACCTGCCTGTGTACATACCAACCTTTCATGTATCTAACCTGCCTGTGTACATACCAACCATTCATGTATCCAACCTGCCTGTGTACATACCAACCATAATGTGTCTAACTTGCCTGTGTGCAAACCAACCATAATGTATCTAACCTGCCTGTGTACATACCAACCATACATGTATCTACCCTGCCTGTGTACATACCAACCATACATGTATCTACCCTGCCTATGTACATCCCAACCATACATTTATCTAACCTGCCTATCTACATACCAACCATAAATGTATCTACCCTGCCTATGTACATACCAGCCATAATGTATCTAACCTGCCTATGTACATACCAACCATAAATGTATCTAATCTGCCTGTGTATATACCAACCATGAATGTATCTAACCTGCCTATGTACATACCAACCATACTTGTATCTAATCTACCTGTGTACATACCAACCATTCATGTATCTAACCTGCCTGTGTACATACCAACTATAAATGTATCTAACCTGCCTGTGTACATACCAACCATAATGTATCTAACTTGCCTGTGTACATACCAACCATGAATGTATCTAACCTGCCTATGTACATACCAACCATGAATGTATCTAACCTGCCTATGTACATACCAACCATGGATGTATCTAAGCTGCCTGTGTATATACCAACCATGAATGTATCTAACCTGTCTATGTACATACTATGAGGTTCTGGTTTTGTTGTGGACCTGGGGTGGTGACCGTCGTGCGCATGCGCACTTGCCCAACATCGACCCGCTTGCGAGCGCTTTAGTAGACATGAATATGGCAAAAGTAAAAAGTCCAGGCAAAGCACTGAAGTGCACTTGGGAACTGTAGTGAAGCAAATGGGAGAATGTCCAGATAGTGACAGGCAGGAAACAGTCCAGTATGCAGGTATGGTAAGCTGAAATGATATGCAGGCAGGGGAGAAATAATCCAGCAGAGTGTAAGTGGAGGCAAGGTGCAGGGTGACAGCAGACTCAGGTACTCAGGCAGGAGGAAGGTAAATGGAGGGTGCAGGGAAGTCCAGCGGTTGGCGCAGGCAAGGTAACAGGCTAGGTTGCGTTTCCAAGGAGGCAGGTAATGAGCACTGGAACTCTCTCTCAGCTGTCGCTGAGAAACAGGTTGCACTGGCAATGAAGGGAGGCTCTGGACCTCCCTAAATACCAAGTGCCGCACTGTGACTGGCCGGAGAGAGCACGTGACCCACCAGGATTGGACAACTGAATCACATGGCCGCATACAAAATGGCGGCGCCCATGCCGGGCGGAACGGAAGGACCACCAGGCCTCACCAGCCCAGAGTGACAATGTGCCCACACAGAACCACGCACAGCCAATGCCCCACACCAAACACCAGCGCCACCGCCACAGCGACCTCACAGGTATTACCCATCGACCACCATGCCGAGAAACCCTGGTCGTGACACATACCAACCATTAATGTATCTATATCAGCCATGAATGTGTCTAACCTGCCTATGTACATACCAACCATGAATGTATCTAACCTGTCTATGTACATACCAACCATGAATGTATCTAACCTGTCTATGTACATACCAACCATGAATATATCTAACCTGCTGCCTATGTACATACCAACCATTATGTACTAACCTGCTGCCTATGTACATACCAACCATGAATGTATCTAACCTGCTGCCTATGTACATACCAACCATGAATGTATCTAACCTACTGCCTATGTACATATGTACATATACATACCAACCATTATGTACTAACCTGCTGCCTATGTACATACCAACCATGAATGTATCTAACCTGCTGCCTATGTACATACCAACCGTTATGTATCTAACCTGCTGCCTATGTACATACCAACCATTATGTATCTAACCTGCTGCCTATGTGCATACAACCATTATGTACTCCATGGGTCTCTTAGCCTTCCGATGTTCCCGCAGATTATCCAGTGCTGCTTTGTACGTAATACAGCAGGGGGTGTGATGCTTTCTGCTGCATTACCATATCTGCACAGACGGAATTGCAAAGCTGCTTGGGAGCTATTCCGTCTGAAGCTGAACCAGGCCCTTTATTCATACAGCTCAATCCATTTATTTATAACAGACACGCCCAGCTTTGTGCCTTCGGATAAGTAATTAGTGTAGCTCAGGCAGACTGGCCGTGCTATCTTCACCCCAAGCAGTGTGCCCCATCTCCCATTTACAGGTGTCTTCAGTGTGAGATGTAAAAAAGAGGAGTTTGTCATACTGACTGTGGGCCTGATTCAGAGTCGGACGCTCTGAACGAGCGCCCGCTCTGAATCAGGGCGTTTTTTTTGCTAGTGGCCTCTTGGACGCTCGCATAGCTGTGGGTTACCACCCACAGTTTATGCGAGCGTCCATGATGATGGTCGCGATGGTCTAGACCATCGCGACCATCGGGCTTGCGACGAGACCTTGCGGTAGGGTCTCGTTGCCGCAAGCCCTGGAGTGCTTTTCGCTCTATCAGAGCCAAAAGCACTCCCACTGACATCACTAGTAATGTCAGTGGGGCCGGCCCCAGACGGTAGGCGTTCCCATGGGAACGCCTCCGTCTGGGGCCGTCGTTATTCGGGTCTCGCGCATGCGCATGATGGAGCAGCCTCCGTCATGCGCATGCGCACTTGCCCAACATCGACCCACTTGCGAGCGCTCAGCGCTCGCGAGTGGGTCTGAATTAGGCCCTGTATTCATAGCAGCCTGCGGGGCCTATTTATCAAACGATAATGCACCCTATGATTGGCAAAGATTGCGGGTACCTCTGACGATACGCTGCTGTGCATAGTGGAGCATGTTTGAGGGTCTATTTATCCATAAATATTTGCAGCAAAAACTATTAAGTATCACCCAGATGTACCGGAGAGATACTTTGTGCAGTCCCTACATTACCAACAGCAGCCGCAGCACCCATAGGTTTCCTTGTGGGCTGCGAAGCTGTCAGATTTACCAAGCACTGGAGTGTGGCCCCTGCAGCTAGCGCCTGGCATTGTGCTGCTGTAGCCTCTGGAATCCTCCCCCGGCAATGAGCGCTGCACATGTGTGGTCTGTAGAGCGCGCATGCGCCGTAGTCCCGAAAGAGGAGTGAAGAGACCGCTGATGAGGTCACATCACTCGGAGTATATCGTAGGGACAAGCTCTGCGTGTGCTGAGTATGCGATTCTTGATAAATGGGCACCGTCTTGTATTATAATAAAGTAGTCCCTCCATCTGACTGTGTGTTCGCTTATTCAGTGGGTAATTGAATTCTGCAGCCATTGAGGGTAAGGTGAATGTAGATATAACTAGGTTTCATTATTTATTGGGCAGACCCCGCCGGATAATGTGGACCAGCTGGATTCCAGAATTTCTGTCAGGGCAGAAGATTGTGGAGCTAATTCAGCAAAGCATGCGAGTGTGCAGACTGGGTCCTGCTAACACGCACGCGAGCTCTTGAATGCCTCTGCCTCTGACTAACACAGTATCCTGGGCTCGCAAGCCGGCCTGGCTGAGCAAGCTGAGGCTTACTCAGCTGTCCGGCCGTCCACCATCGTGACCATCGACCACCGATGGTCGTGATGGTGATCCCAGCGCTGAGACCTCCGTCGCAGTGCTGGGATCGCAAATGCAGCAGGGGGTGTCATACACCTCCTGCTGCATTTGCATTATCGCAAGGACGCACTTGCAAAGCTGCCTGCCTCTCTGACCCGCACTGAGCAGGTGCCTGAGCCGCACTGAGCACGTGTCTGAGCCGCACTGGGCACGTGTCTGAGCCGCACTGAGCAGGTGTCTGAGCCGCACTGAGCACGTGTCTGAGCCGCACTGGGCACGTGTCTGAGCCGCACTGAGCAGGTGTCTGAGCCGCACTGGGCACGTGTCTGAGCCGCACTGAGCAGGTGTCTGAGCCGCACTGGGCACGTGTCTGAGCCGCACTGGGCACGTGTCTGAGCCGCACTGCGCACGTGTCTGAGCCGCACTGAGCACGTGTCTGAGCCGCACTGGGCACGTGTCTGAGCCGCACTGAGCACCTGTCTGAGCCGCACTGGGCAGGTGCCTGAGCCGCACTGGGCAGGTGCCTGAGCCGCACTGAGCACGTGCCTGAGCCGCACTGAGCACGTGCCTGAGCAGCACTGGGCACGTGTCTGAGCCGCACTGAGTATGTGACTGAGCCGCACTGGGCAGGTGTCTGAGCCGCACTGAGTATGTGACTGAGCCGCACTGGGCACGTGCCTGAGCCGCACTGAGCAGGTGCCTGAGCCGCACTGGGCACATGTCTGAGCCGCACTGAGCATGTGACTGAGCCGCACTGGGCTGGTGTCTGAGCCGCACTGGGCAGGTGTCTGAGCCGCACTGGGCACGTGTCTGAGCCGCACTGAGTATGTGCCTGAGCCGCACTGGGCACGTGCCTGAGCCGCACTGGGCATGTGTCTGAGACGCACTTGGCACGTGTCTGAGCCGCACTGAGTATGTGCCTGAGCCGCACTGGGCACGTGCCTGAGCCGCACTGAGTATGTGCCTGAGCCGCACTGGGCATGTGCCTGAGCCGCACTGAGCAGGTGCCTGAGCCGCACTGGGCACATGTCTGAGCCGCACTGAGCATGTGACTGAGCCGCACTGGGCACGTGTCTGAGCCGCACTGAGTATGTGCCTGAGCCGCACTGGGCACGTGCCTGAGCCGCACTGGGCATGTGTTTGAGACGCACTGGGCATGAAGATGCGTATGCTGTCAGTCACATATGTGCATATATTCGCCATGGAGTGACATACGGCCGATCTGCACCCAACGCCGCGCCATTCCCTGTGCACTAGAGAACTGGCTGCTCTACATTGTCTTTGGATATATTATCTTGGACAGGGGGGATATGTTCTGTCATTTTTTTTAAACGTCTTCTTTCAAGCGATCTTTAGCCTGAAACTTTCTGACTTTCCAGGATTTGGAGAAAAGAAAAGGTCACCCATAAAAGAGACATATTTTTTGGTTGTGTTTAATCAGGTCAACGGATTAGAGGCTTCTTCTCTGCTGAGAACAAAACAACATTTCACAACACGTAGTTCAGAGCTGGAAAAACACAGACAGCTTCAATTTGCTGCAAATGAATTGTCTGCCTGAGTTTCCTCAATTCTCCCCCCCCCGTTCCTCCCCGCCCTGCCCCCACCAGCATAATGGGAGATGTGGAGGGCGATTGCCTGAATCTCTTACTCTGAAACGTAGCTGATTATGTTTTTGCTGAGAAATGTGCCAGTAAGGAAATGCATAGGTCACATAATAGTAGGGTAATAGCTGGTGCCCAGGGGCGCCGAGAGGGGGGGGGGAAGCGGGTACAAATTGCCTGGGCTCGGGCTTGCCAGCCAGCGCGCGCAACAAAACTTTTTTTTTGTTACCTACGGGGGTGTGGCCACGCCTCCCACGATTAGGTCACGCTCCCTTTTTTACTGGGGCCCGGCGCGGCTCTTGAACGGCCTGCTAGTGCCCCCCCACTGTAAGCACCCAGGGTCAGATTAACAATGGGGCTGATCAGACTACAGCTTCAGGCCTCCACATAAAAATAGACCCATCATCATGAGTAACAGTCGCCCACACGTCGGCCATAAATCATACATATTAAAATTATGTTTAAATAAAATAAATTGTTCTACTTTTACGTAATTAGGGAGACATCAGGGCTAGTAGTGTAGCGGGTGTACACGCCCACATTGCAGTAGCCACACCCACACAGCACTGGTCACACACACACAGCACTGGCCACACCTCCTCCGCTTCTCACGATAGGTCCTTGAGCATTTTCAGTCACAGGCCATGTGGCCTTTAATCCGGACCTGATGATGTCACGAGTTTAGGGGGCAGAATGGCACAGGGTGCAGTACCGCCCTGTTACAACACTGAGTGGGAGTATCATTGGTGAGGCCCTTGGCGTGTAAGCCAACTTAAGTAGCACTGTATAAGGGGCACTACTGGGGACACTGCATAGGGAGGACTACTACTGGGGGCACTGCATAGGGTGGACCACTACTGGGGGCACTGTATAAGGGGTACTACTAAGGGCACTGTATAAGGGGCACTACTGGGGGCACTGTATAAGGGGCACTACTGGGGGCACTGTATAAGGGGCACTGCATAGGGGGGACCACTACTGGGAGCGCTGCACAGGGGGGACCACTATTGGGGGCACTGTATAAGGGGCACTGCATAGGGGGACTACTAATGGGTCACTGCATAGAGGGGACCACTACTGGGGGCACTGCATAGAGGGGACCACTACTGGGGGCACTGCATAGAGGGGACCACTACTGGGGGCACTGTATAGGGGCTTGTGTAGCTATCTGAGGGAAAAGGGGAGGGGGGCTAGGCTGAAGCTATGCCTAGGGTGCCAAGAAACCTTGCACCGACCCTGGATGGGGCGCCGACACAGTTGCGGCTGCAGACGGAAAGCCAGTGGGCGGTATGGCATTCCACGTGCCGACGCGTGGATGTTCGGCATACACGGGCTGATTCTCCCATTAACATCAGCTAGTAAGCAGGCTGCAGCGATTCAGGTCATTATTTTGTGATCCTTCTCATATTGATATTTCTTGTACTTTTTGCCCCTTAAGGGCTGCTCTATTAGAGGGTGGAAAGTTATAGCGCTTTCAATCTTGACAGGCTTATCCCTGAGGATGGCATTGATATTGCCACCCTTCACCCTGCCAGCGGAAAAATTCAGGGCATGTGCCGGCAATTGCAACTGGATGTTTATTTAACAAACATCCCGCGGCGCTGTTATACTGTCCTGTTATCGCCATCTCAGGATGCCTATAACAGCCATGAAAAGAAACACATTATTGTTTATATAAAGCATTTTTTTAAGAATTTATTTTTAAAATGTTTTAGACATTTGTAAAATATTTATGTATTTATTTTAGTAGTTCTGAAACCAAAATGTAAGCTTTCAGTCTCTCTGTGCAGGTCCCAGGAGGTAGTATATGTACATTGGGGCTGATTCACATATGGACGGTATTGCACAGCCGCAGGCCAGTGTCTGTGCAATACCGGACAACTAAAACGCAAGAGGTGTCTGTAGGAAATAGACACCTCCTATCTGCGATCAGAGTGCAGCGTCTGTAGGAAATAGACACCTCCTATCTGCGATCAGAGTGCAGCGTCTGTAGGAAATAGACACCTCTTATCTGCGATCAGAGTGCAGCGTCTGTAGGAAATAGACACCTCCTATCTGCGATCAGAGTGCAGCGTCTGTAGGAAATAGACACCTCCTATCTGCGATCAGAGTGCAGCGTCTGTAGGAAATAGACACCTCCTATCTGCAATCATCCGCGATCAGAGTGCAGCGTCTGTAGGAAATAGACACCTCTTATCTGCGATCATCCGCAATCAGAGTGCAGCGTCTGTAGGAAATAGACACCTCCTATCTACGATCATCAGCGATCAGAGTGCAGCGTCTGTAGGAAATAGACACCTACTATATGCGATCATCCGCGATCAGAGTGCAGCGGCTGTAGGAAATAGATACCTCCTATCTGCGATCATCCGCAATCAGAGTGCAGCGTCTGTAGGAAATAGACACCTCCTATCTGCGATCATCCGCGATCAGAGTGCAGCGTCTGTAGGAAATAGACACCTCCTATCTGCGATCATCCGCGATCAGAGTGCAGCGTCTGTAGGAAATAGACATCTCCTATCTGCGGTCAGAGTGCAGCGTCTGTAGGAAATAGACACCTATCTGCGATCATCCGCAATCAGAGTGCAGCATCTGTAGGAAATAGACACCTCCTATCTGCGATCAGAGTGCAGCGTCTGTAGGAAATAGACACCTCCTATCTGCAATCAGAGTGCAGCGTCTGTAGGAAATAGACACCTCCTATCTGCGATCATCCGCGATCAGAGTGCAGCATCTGTAGGAAATAGACAGCTCCTATCTGCGATCATCTGCGATCAGAGTGCAGCGTCTGTAGGAAATAGACACCTCCTATCTGCGATCAGAGTGCAGCATCTGTAGGAAATAGACACCTCCTATCTGCGATCATCTACGATCAGAGTGCAGCGTCTGTAGGAAATAGACACCTCCTATCTGTGATCAGAGTGCAGCGTCTGTAGGAAATAGACACCTCCTATCTGTGATCAGAGTGCAGCGTCTGTAGGAAATAGACACCTCCAATCTGTGATCAGAGTGCAGCGTCTGTAGGAAATAGACACCTCCTATCTGTGATCAGAGTGCAGCGTCTGTAGGAAATAGACACCTCCTATCTGCAATCATCCGCGATCAGAGTGCAGCGTCTGTAGGAAATAGACATCTCCTATCTGCGGTCAGAGTGCAGCGTCTGTAGGAAATAGACACCTCCTATCTGCGATCATCCACAATCAGAGTGCAGCGTCTGTAGGAAATAGACACCTCCTATCTGCGATCAGAGTGCAGCGTCTGTAGGATATAGACACCTCCTATCTGCGATCATCTGCGATCAGAGTGCAGCGTCTGTAGGAAATAGACACCTCCTATCTGCGATAAGAGTGAAGCATCTGTAGGAAATAGACACCTCCTATCTGCGATCATCTGCGATCAGAGTGCAGCGTCTGTAGGAAATAGACACCTCCTATCTGTGATCAGAGTGTAGCATCTGTAGGAAATACACACCTCCTATCTGTGATCAGAGTGTAGCGTCTGTAGCAAATAGACACCTCCTATCTGCGATCATCTGCGATCAGAGTGCAGCGTCTGTAGGAAATAGACACCTTCTATCTGCGATCAGAGTGCAGCATCTGTAGGAAATAGACACCTATCTGCGATCATCTGCGATCAGAGTGCAGCGTCTGTAGGAAATAGACACCTCCTATCTGCGATCATCTGCGATCAGAGTGCAGCATCTGTAGGAAATAGACACCTCCTATCTGCGATCATCTGCGATCAGAGTGCAGCGTCTGTAGGAAATAGACACCTCCTATCTGTGATCAGAGTGCAGCGTCTGTAGGACATAGACACCTCCTATCTGCGATCAGAGTGCAGCGTCTGTAGGAAATAGACACCTCCTATCTGTGATCAGAGTGCAGCGTCTGTAGGAAATAGACACCTCCTTTCTGCGATCATCTGCGATCAGAGTGCAGCGTCTGTAGGAAATAGACACCTCCTATCTGCGATCATCTGCGATCAGAGTGCAGCGTCTGTAGGAAATAGACACCTCCTATCTGCAATCATCCGCGATCAGAGTGCAGCGTCTGTAGGAAATAGACATCTCCTATCTGCGGTCAGAGTGCAGCGTCTGTAGGAAATATACACCTCCTATCTGCGATCATCCACAATCAGAGTGCAGCATCTGTAGGAAATAGACACCTCCTATCTGCGATCAGAGTGCAGCGTCTGTAGGATATAGACACCTCCTATCTGCGATCATCTGCGATCAGAGTGCAGCGTCTGTAGGAAATAGACACCTCCTATCTGCGATAAGAGTGAAGCATCTGTAGGAAATAGACACCTCCTATCTGCGATCATCTGCGATCAGAGTGCAGCGTCTGTAGGAAATAGACACCTCCTATCTGTGATCAGAGTGTAGCATCTGTAGGAAATACACACCTCCTATCTGTGATCAGAGTGTAGCGTCTGTAGCAAATAGACACCTCCTATCTGCGATCATCTGCGATCAGAGTGCAGCGTCTGTAGGAAATAGACACCTTCTATCTGCGATCAGAGTGCAGCATCTGTAGGAAATAGACACCTCCTATCTGCGATCATCTGCGATCAGAGTGCAGCGTCTGTAGGAAATAGACACCTCCTATCTGCGATCATCTGCGATCAGAGTGCAGCATCTGTAGGAAATAGACACCTCCTATCTGCGATCATCTGCGATCAGAGTGCAGCGTCTGTAGGAAATAGACACCTCCTATCTGTGATCAGAGTGCAGCGTCTGTAGGACATAGACACCTCCTATCTGCGATCAGAGTGCAGCGTCTGTAGGAAATAGACACCTCCTATCTGTGATCAGAGTGCAGCTTCTGTAGGAAATAGACACCTCCTATCTGCGATCATCTGCGATCAGAGTGCAGCGTCTGTAGAAAATAGACACCTCCTATCTGCGATCATCTGCGATCAGAGTGCAGCGTCTGTAGGAAATAGACACCTCCTATCTGCAATCATCCGCGATCAGAGTGCAGCATCTGTAGGAAATATACACCTCCTATCTGCGATCAGAGTGCAGCGTCTGTAGGAAATAGACACCTATCTGCGATCATCCGCGATCAGAGTGCAGCGTCTGTAGGAAATAGACACCTCCTATCTGTGTTCAGAGTGCAGCGTCTGTAGGAAATAGACACCTCCTATCTGCGATCATCCGCGATCAGAGTGCAGCGTCTGTAGGAAATAGACACCTCCTATCTGCGATCAGAGTGCAGCATCTGTAGGAAATATACACCTCCTATCTGCGATCATCTGCTATCAGAGTGTAGCATCTGTAGGAAATAGACACCTACTATCTGCGATCAGAGTGTAGCGTCTGTAGGAAATAGACACCTCCTATCTGTGATTAGAGTGCAGCGTCTGTAGGAAATAGACACCTCCTATCTGCGATCATCCGCGATCAGAGTGCAGCGTCTGTAGGAAATAGACACCTCCTATCTGCGATCAGAGTGCAGCGTCTGTAGGAAATAGACACCTCCTATCTGCGATCAGAGTGCAGCGTCTGTAGGAAATAGACACCTCCTATCTGTGATCAGAGTGCAGCGTCTGTAGGAAATAGACACCTCCTATCTGCAATCAGAGTGCAGCGTCTGTAGGAAATAGACACCTCCTATCTGCGATCATCCGCGATCAGAGTGCAGCGTCTGTAGGAAATAGACACCTCCTATCTGCGTTCATCTGCGATCAGAGTGCAGCGTCTGTAGGAAATAGACACCTCCTATCTGTGATCAGAGTGCAGCATCTGTAGGAAATAGATACCTCCTATCTGCGATCAGAGTGTAGTGTCTGTAGGAAATAGACACCTCCTATCTGCGATCATCTGCGATCAGAGTGCAGCGTCTGTAGGAAATAGACACCTCCTATCTGCGATCAGAGTGCAGCATCTGTAGGAAATAGACACCTCCTATCTGCGATCATCTGCGATCAGAGTGCAGCGTCTGTAGGAAATAGACACCTCCTATCTGTGATCAGAGTGCAGCGTCTGTAGGAAATAGACACCTCCTATCTGTGATCAGAGTGCAGCGTCTGTAGGAAATAGACACCTCCTATCTGCAATCATCCGCGATCAGAGTGCAGCGTCTGTAGGAAATAGACATCTCCTATCTGCGGTCAGAGTGCAGCGTCTGTAGGAAATAGACACCTCCTATCTGCGATCATCCACAATCAGAGTGCAGCGTCTGTAGGAAATAGACACCTCCTATCTGCGATCAGAGTGCAGCGTCTGTAGGATATAGACACCTCCTATCTGCGATCATCTGCGATCAGAGTGCAGCGTCTGTAGGAAATAGACACCTCCTATCTGCGATCAGAGTGAAGCATCTGTAGGAAATAGACACCTCCTATCTGCGATCATCTGCGATCAGAGTGCAGCGTCTGTAGGAAATAGACACCTCCTATCTGTGATCAGAGTGTAGCATCTGTAGGAAATACACACCTCCTATCTGTGATCAGAGTGTAGCGTCTGTAGCAAATAGACACCTCCTATCTGCGATCATCTGCGATCAGAGTGCAGCGTCTGTAGAAAATAGACACCTCCTATCTGGGATCAGAGTGCAGCATCTGTAGGAAATAGACACCTCCTATCTGCGATCATCTGCGATCAGAGTGCAGCGTCTGTAGGAAATAGACACCTCCTATCTGCGATAATCTGCGATGAGAGTGCAGCATCTGTAGGAAATAGACACCTCCTATCTGCGATCATCTGCGATCAGAGTGCAGCTTCTGTAGGAAATAGACACCTCCTATCTGTGATCAGAGTGCAGCGTCTGTAGGAAATAGACACCTCCTATCTGCGATCAGAGTGCAGCGTCTGTAGGAAATAGACACCTCCTATCTGTGATCAGAGTGCAGCGTCTGTAGGAAATAGACACCTCCTATCTGCGATCATCTGCGATCAGAGTGCAGCGTCTGTAGAAAATAGACACCTCCTATCTGCAATCATCCGCGATCAGAGTGCAGCGTCTGTAGGAAATAGACACCTCCTATCTGTGATCAGAGTGCAGCATCTGTAGGAAATATACACCTATCTGCGATCAGAGTGCAGCGTCTGTAGGAAATAGACACCTCCTATCTGTGATCAGAGTGTAGCATCTGTAGGAAATACACACCTCCTATCTGTGATCAGAGTGTAGCGTCTGTAGCAAATAGACACCTCCTATCTGCGATCATCTGCGATCAGAGTGCAGCGTCTGTAGGAAATAGACACCTTCTATCTGCGATCAGAGTGCAGCATCTGTAGGAAATAGACACCTCCTATCTGCGATCATCTGCGATCAGAGTGCAGCGTCTGTAGGAAATAGACACCTCCTATTTGCGATCATCTGCGATCAGAGTGCAGCATCTGTAGGAAATAGACACCTCCTATCTGCGATCATCTGCGATCAGAGTGCAGCGTCTGTAGGAAATACACACCTCCTATCTGTGATCAGAGTGCAGCGTCTGTAGGACATAGACACCTCCTATCTGCGATCAGAGTGCAGCGTCTGTAGGAAATAGACACCTCCTATCTGTGATCAGAGTGCAGCGTCTGTAGGAAATAGACACCTATCTGCGATCATCTGCGATCAGAGTGCAGCGTCTGTAGAAAATAGACACCTCCTATCTGGGATCATCCGCGATCAGAGTGCAGCGTCTGTAGAAAATAGACACCTCCTTTCTGCGATCATCTGCGATCAGAGTGCAGCGTCTGTAGGAAATAGACACCTCCTATCTGCGATCATCTGCGATCAGAGTGCAGCGTCTGTAGGAAATAGACACCTCCTATCTGCAATCATCCGCGATCAGAGTGCAGCATCTGTAGGAAATATACACCTCCTATCTGCGATCAGAGTGCAGCGTCTGTAGGAAATAGACACCTATCTGCGATCATCCGCGATCAGAGTGCAGCGTCTGTAGGAAATAGACACCTCCTATCTGTGATCAGAGGGCAGCGTCTGTAGGAAATAGACACCTCCTATCTGTGATCAGAGTGCAGTGTCTGTAGGAAATAGACACCTCCTATCTGCGATCATCCGCGATCAGAGTGCAGCGTCTGTAGGAAATAGACACCTCCTATCTGCGATCAGAGTGCAGCATCTGTAGGAAATATACACCTCCTATCTGCGATCATCTGCTATTAGAGTGTAGCGTCTGTAGGAAATAGACACCTACTATCTGCGATCAGAGTGTAGCGTCTGTAGGAAATAGACACCTCCTATCTGTGATCAGAGTGCAGCGTCTTTAGGAAATAGACACCTCCTATCTGCGATCATCCGCGATCAGAGTGCAGCGTCTGTAGGAAATAGACACCTCCTATCTGCGATCAGAGTGCAGCGTCTGTAGGAAATAGACACCTCCTATCTGCGATCAGAGTGCAGCGTCTGTAGGAAATAGACACCTCCTATCTGTGATCAGAGTGCAGCGTCTGTAGGAAATAGACACCTCCTATCTGCAATCAGAGTGCAGCGTCTGTAGGAAATAGACACCTCCTATCTGCGATCATCCGCGATCAGAGTGCAGCGTCTGTAGGAAATAGACACCTCCTATCTGCGTTCATCTGCGATCAGAGTGCAGCGTCTGTAGGAAATAGACACCTCCTATCTGTGATCAGAGTGCAGCATCTGTAGGAAATAGACACCTCCTATCTGCGATCAGAGTGTAGTGTCTGTAGGAAATAGACACCTCCTATCTGCGATCATCTGCGATCAGAGTGCAGCGTCTGTAGGAAATAGACACCTCCTATCTGCGATCAGAGTGCAGCATCTGTAGGAAATAGACACCTCCTATCTGCGATCATCTGCGATCAGAGTGCAGCGTCTGTAGGAAATAGACACCTCCTATCTGTGATCAGAGTGCAGCGTCTGTAGGAAATAGACACCTCCTATCTGTGATCAGAGTGCAGCGTCTGTAGGAAATAGACACCTCCTATCTGCAATCATCCGCGATCAGAGTGCAGCGTCTGTAGGAAATAGACATCTCCTATCTGCGGTCAGAGTGCAGCGTCTGTAGGAAATAGACACCTCCTATCTGCGATCATCCACAATCAGAGTGCAGCGTCTGTAGGAAATAGACACCTCCTATCTGCGATCAGAGTGCAGCGTCTGTAGGATATAGACACCTCCTATCTGCGATCATCTGCGATCAGAGTGCAGCGTCTGTAGGAAATAGACACCTCCTATCTGCGATCAGAGTGAAGCATCTGTAGGAAATAGACACCTCCTATCTGTGATCATCTGCGATCAGAGTGCAGCGTCTGTAGGAAATAGACACCTCCTATCTGTGATCAGAGTGTAGCATCTGTAGGAAATACACACCTCCTATCTGTGATCAGAGTGTAGCGTCTGTAGCAAATAGACACCTATCTGCGATCATCTGCGATCAGAGTGCAGCGTCTGTAGAAAATAGACACCTCCTATCTGGGATCAGAGTGCAGCATCTGTAGGAAATAGACACCTCCTATCTGCGATCATCTGCGATCAGAGTGCAGCGTCTGTAGGAAATAGACACCTCCTATCTGCGATCATCTGCGATGAGAGTGCAGCATCTGTAGGAAATAGACACCTCCTATCTGCGATCATCTGCGATCAGAGTGCAGCTTCTGTAGGAAATAGACACCTCCTATCTGTGATCAGAGTGCAGCGTCTGTAGGAAATAGACACCTCCTATCTGCGATCAGAGTGCAGCGTCTGTAGGAAATAGACACCTCCTATCTGTGATCAGAGTGCAGCGTCTGTAGGAAATAGACACCTCCTATCTGCGATCATCTGCGATCAGAGTGCAGCGTCTGTAGAAAATAGACACCTCCTATCTGCAATCATCCGCGATCAGAGTGCAGCGTCTGTAGGAAATAGACACCTCCTATCTGTGATCAGAGTGCAGCATCTGTAGGAAATATACACCTCCTATCTGCGATCAGAGTGCAGCGTCTGTAGGAAATAGACACCTCCTATCTGCGATCATCCGCGATCAGAGTGCAGCGTCTGTAGGAAATAGACACCTCCTATCTGTGATCAGAGTGCAGCATCTGTAGGAAATAGACACCTCCTATTTGCGATCATCCGCGATCAGAGTGCAGCATCTGTAGGAAATAGACACCTCCTATCTGCGATCAGAGTGCAGCATCTGTAGGAAATATACACCTCCTATCTGCGATCATCTGCTATCAGAGTGTAGCGTCTGTAGGAAATAGACACCTACTATCTGCGATCAGAGTGTAGCATCTGTAGGAAATAGACACCTCCTATCTGTGATCAGAGTGCAGCGTCTGTAGGAAATAGACACCTCCTATCTGCGATCATCCGCGATCAGAGTGCAGCGTCTGTAGGAAATAGACACCTCCTATCTGCGATCAGAGTGCAGCGTCTGTAGGAAATAGACACCTCCTATCTGCGATCAGAGTGCAGCGTCTGTAGGAAATAGACACCTCCTATCTGTGATCAGAGTGCAGCGTCTGTAGGAAATAGACACCTCCTATCTGCAATCAGAGTGCAGCGTCTGTAGGAAATAGACACCTCCTATCTGCGATCATCCGCGATCAGAGTGCAGCGTCTGTAGGAAATAGACACCTCCTATCTGCGTTCATCTGCAATCAGAGTGCAGCGTCTGTAGGAAATAGACACCTCCTATCTGTGATCAGAGTGCAGCATCTGTAGGAAATAGACACCTCCTATCTGCGATCAGAGTGTAGTGTCTGTAGGAAATAGACACCTCCTATCTGCGATCATCCGCAATCAGAGTGCAGCGTCTGTAGGAAATAGACACCTCCTATCTGTGATCATCTGCGATCAGAGTGCAGCATCTGTAGGAAATAGACACCTCCTATCTGCGATCATCTGTGATCAGAGTGCAGCGTCTGTAGGAAATAGACACCTCCTATCTGTGATCAGAGTGCAGCGTCTGTAGGAAATAGACACCTCCTATCTGCGATCAGAGTGCAGCGTCTGTAGGAAATAGACACCTCCTATCTGTGATCAGAGTGCAGCGTCTGTAGGAAATAGACACCTCCTATCTGAAATACCCCTACATAGGATGCCATACCATGCCTTGCTCACCACTTTCCCCGCCACACGATGACTCCAGCGCGCTGGGGACTGAAGCCCCACCCTGCGACCTCCAACCTCACCAACACTCAAAGGCCTAACCCGATCCATCTGGCAACTAGGGGCACTCCGTTGGACTACCTACCCCCTTGCTTCGTACCGAAAAGTCCACTTTCTAGGTTGACGGTCGCCTCACCGTGGTTGACTAGCTTCCCCTTTAGCTGCCTCAACATTCTTTCCAGCTCTCTTGATACAAGACCTCTCTATGTTGATCCATATATTGTGAGCACAGGGCCTGATTCAGACCCGCTCTTGAGCGCTTTGGACTTGCAAGCGGGCCGATGGTGGCCCAGTGCACATGCGCACGACGGAGCCGGCTCCGTCGTGCGCATGCACGAGACCCGGATAGCGACGGGCAAACTGTTGCTCCAGGTCTCGTACCAAAGGGGGCGTGCTGTCGATGTTGAGTGACAGCACGCCCCCTTTGGTGGGCGGGCCGGGGCGTGACTGCCCAAACTGAGGCGTTCCCATTTGAACGCCTCCATTTAGGGGCGGCCCCACTGACATCACTCGTGATGTCAGTGGAGAGATCCCGGCTCTGTTTGAGCCGAAATCTCCCTGGGGCTTGCGGCCAAGAGACCCTACCACAAGGATATCGTTGCAAGCCCGATGGTCACGATGGTCTTGACCATCGCGACCATCTTCCTGGCCGCTCGCTATAGCTGTGGGTGGTCACCCACAGCTATGCGAGCGGCCAGGAGGGCGCTCTAAAAAACAAGAAGGCTGGCCCTGATTCAGAGCGGGCGCTCTGTCAGAGCGTCCGGCTCTGAATCAGGGCCCCAATCCACAGCCTGTCTCATCAAACCCTCACACATGCAGCTGAGCAGGACAAGAGATTTTAGCTTACCTGGTCGTGCCTCATAGCTGCAATGCCCCCGTGACCTGTCAACTTTTTGTCTTAACGCACAACTCTCCTTGTTCGGGGCCACCCCCTACATTTGCTTCCAATCTAGGGGACTGATCCAACTGTTTAGGGTGGCCCTTTCTCTGCTTATGAGAAAGTTAACCCCCTCTTCTTGTTGCACTTCTGCTACACCCTCACTGGCACATGGGTGGCCCATTGGGTTTGAAAGCTTCCCAAGCTGGATCCGCCTCTCTTCCCAACCTGGGACTTATGCATCTGACACAGCAATGGGCTTGCGACTGGACTGGCAACCCGGCATCCCTGCTCCACAGTATAACGCACGCAGCTGAATCACGAAGCCAATTCCCATTTCCCTCCAGGATGCACAGCGTCTCGCTCTATAACTGTGGCACGACTTACTGACTAAGCTTTGCTAGGACCTTGGTGGAACCTCCTCCGAAGGCTTCTGCACTGTGAGGCAGAACTGGCCGCCCTTATGCCATCCACCCAGCCAATGGGCCCTTTTTTTTTGTCTCCATGGGAACGCAAAATGCCGTCAGTGATTTTGGTCATCAGCCCTCACTGGAGACGGCCTGATGCAAAGTTAAACCAACTGACAATCTGGTCTGTCACACAGTTATCAAATTTCACATGACTAAGGGTTAATGTATGCGCCTTTAGGTTTTACTGCCGCTTCACAACACGATTAATTATCTAAACAATACTGACCCGCGCTTCCCCAAGCTGCCCCCTACACACCATGTAGCCTTCCGCTGCTTTGGAGTTGCTTATTTGTCCTTATTAAATGTGTCGCCACTAACTTGCGTGCAGCAACTTTAATTACCTGACCTCTTCTTTTTCTATTTTTCTATTGACAATCTTTATCTCCCCATTCCTGTGTGGTTCCAAAGTGTACTCGAAGGGCCCCCACTGGACAAAGCGATTCCCATAGGTAAGACTGCTTCTGCTGCGCTGGGCATGGCGTCAGTGATAGGCATGATTGTTCTTTTCTGCGTTGGGCAAGGCGACAGTGATAGGCGTGATTGCTCTTTTCTGCCCTGGGCATGGCCTCAGTGATAGGCGTGATTGTTCTTTTCTGCACTGGGCATGGCATCAGTGATAGGCGTGATTGTTCTTTTCTGCCCTGGGCATGGCGTCAGTGATAGGCGTGATTGGTCTTTTCTGCCCTGGGCATGGCGTCAGTGATAGGCGTGATTGTTCTTTTCTGCGCTGGGCATGGCGTCAGTGATAGGTGTGAGTGTTCTTTTGTGCGCTGGGCATGGCGTCAGCGACAGGCGTGATTGTTCTTTTCTGCGCTGGGCATGGCATCAGTGATAGGCGTGATTGTTCATTTCTGCGCTGGGCATGGCGTCAGTGATAGGCGTGATTGTTCTTTTCTGCGCTGGGCATGGCGTCAGTGATAGGCGTGATTGTTCTTTTCTGCGCTGGGCATGGCATCAGTGATAGGCGTGATTGCTCTTTTCTGCGCTGGGCATGGCGTCAGTGATAGGCGTGATTGTTCTTTTCTGCGCTGGGCATGGCGTCAGGGATAGGCGTGATTGTTCTTTGCTGTGCTGGGCATGGCGTCAGTGATAGGCGTGATTGTTCTTTTCTGCGCTGGGCTTGGCGTCAGTGATAGGCGTGATTGTTCTTTTCTGCGCTGGGCATGGCGTCAGTGATAGGCGTGATTGCTCTTTTCTGCGCTGGGCATGGCGACAGTGATAGGCGTGATTGTTCTATTCTGCGCTGGGCATGGCGTCAGGGATAGGCGTAATTGTTCTTTTCTGTGTTGGCATGGCGTCAGGGATAGGCGTGATTGTTCTTTGCTGTGCTGGGCATGGCATCAGTGATAGGCATGATTGTTCTTTTCTGCGCTGAGCATGGCATCAGTGATAGGCATGAGTGTTCTTTTCTGCGCTGGGCATGGCGTCAGTGATAGGCATGATTGTTCTTTTCTGCGCTGGGCATGGCATCAGCGATAGGCGTGATTGTTCTTTTCTGCGCTGGGCATGGTGTCAGCGACAGGCGTATTTGCTCTTTGCTGTGCTGGACTTGGCGTCAGTGATAGGCGTGATTGTTCTTTTCTGCGCTGGGCATGGCATCAGGGATAGGCGTGATTGGTCTTTTCTGCGCTGGGCATGGCGTCAGTGATAGGCGTGATTGTTATTCTCTGCGCTGGGCATGGCGTCAGTGATAGGCGTAATTGCTCTTTGCTGCGCAGGGCATGGCGTCAGTGATAGGCGTGATTGTTCTTTTCTGCGCTGGCATGGCGTCAGTGATAGGCGTGATTGTTCTTTTCTGCGCTGGCATGGCGTCAGTGATAGGCGTGATTGTTCTTTTCTGCACTGGGCATGGCATCAGTGATAGGCGTAATTGCTCTTTGCTGCGCTGGGCATGGCGTCAGTGATAGGCGTGATTGTTCTTTTCTGCGCTGGCATGGCGTCAGTGATAGGCGTGATTGTTCTTTTCTGCGCTGGGCATGGCGTCAGTGATAGGTGTCAGTGTTATTTTGTGCGCTGGGCATGGCGTCAGTGATAGGCGTGATTGCTCTTTGCTGTGCTGGGCATGGCGTCAGTGATGGGCGTGATTGTTCTTTTCTGCGCTGAGCATGGCGTCAGTGATAGGTGTGATTGTTGTTTTCTGCGCTGGGCATGGCGTCAGTGATAGGCGTAATTGCTCTTTGCTGTGCTGGGCTTGGCGTCAGTGATAGGGGTGATTGTTCTTTTCTGCGCTAGGCATGGCGTCAGTGATAGGTGTGATTGCTCTTTTCTGCGCTGGGCATGGCGTCAGAGATAGGCGTGATTGCTCTTTTCTGCGCTGGGCTTGGCGTCAGTGATAGGCGTGATTGTTCTTTTCTGCGCTGGGCATGGCGTCAGTGATAGGCGTGATTGTTCTTTTCTGCGCTGGGCATGGCGTCAGTGATAGGCGTGATTGTTCTTTTCTGCGCTGGGCATGGCGTCAGTGATAGGAGTGATTGTTCTTCTCTGCGCTGGGCTTGGCGTCAGTGATAGGCGTGATTGTTCTTCTCTGCGCTGGGCATGGCGTCAGTGATAGGCGTGATTGTTCTTTCCTGCGCTGGGCATGGTCGTCAGTGATAGGCGTGATTGTTCTTTTCTGCGCTGGGCATGGCGTCAGTGATAGGCGTGATTGTTTTTTTTGTTCGCTGGGCATGGCGTCAGTGATAGGCGTGATTGTTCTTCTCTGCGCTAGGCTTGGCGTCAGTGATAGGCGTGATTGTTCTTTTCTGCGCTGGGCATGGCGTCAGTGATAGGTGTGATTGTTTTTTTGTGCGCTGGGCATGGCGTCAGTGATAAGCGTGATTGTTCTTCTCTGCGCTGGGCATGGCATCAGTGATAGGCGTAATTGCTCTTTGCTGCGCTGGGCATGGCATCAGTGATAGGCGTGATTGTTCTTCTCTGCGCTGGGCTTGGCGTCAGTGATAGGCGTGATTGTTCTTCTCTGCGCTGGGCATGGCATCAGTGATAGGCGTGATTGTTCTTTCCTGCGCTGGGCATGGCGTCAGTGATAGGCGTGATTGTTCTTCTCTGCGCTGGGCTTGGTGTCAGTGATAGGCGTGATTGTTCTTTTCTGCGCTGGGCATGGCGTCAGTGATAGGCGTGATTGTTCTTCTCTGCACTGGGCTTGGCGTCAGTGATAGGCGTGATTGTTCTTCTCTGCGCTGGGCATGGCATCAGTGATAGGCGTGATTGTTCTTTCCTGCGCTGGGCATGGCGTCAGTGATAGGCGTGATTGTTCTTCTCTGCGCTGGGCTTGGTGTCAGTGATAGTGGTGATTGTTCTTTTCTGCGCTGGGCATTGCGTCAGTGATAGTCGTGATTGCTCTTTTCTGCGCTGGGCATGGCGTCAGTGATAGGTGTGATTGTTGTTTTCTGCGCTGGGCATGGCGTCAGTGATAGGTGTGATTGTTCTTTTCTGCGCTGGGCATGCCTTCAGTGATAGGCGTGATTGTTCTTTTCTGCGCTGGGCATGGCGTCAGTGATAGGCGTGATTGTTGTTTTCTGCGCTGGGCATGGCGTCAGTGATAGGCGTGATTGTTGTTTTCTGTGCTGGGCATGGCGTCAGTAATAAGCGTGATTGTTCTTTTCTGCGCTGGGCATGGCATCAGTGATAGGCGTAATTGCTCTTTGCTGAGCTGGGCATGGCGTCAGTGATAGGCGTGATTGTTCTTTTCTGCGCTGGGCATGGCGTCAGTGATAGGCGTGATTGTTCTTTTCTGTGCTGGGCATGGCGTCAGTGATAGGCGTGATTGCTCTTTCCTGTGCTGGGCATGCCGTCAGTGATAGGCGTGATTGCTCTTTGCTGTGCTGGGCATGGCGTCAGTGATAGGCATGATTGTTCTTTTCTGCGCTGAGCATGGCGTCAGTGATAATCATGATTGTTCTTTTCTGCGCTGTGCATGGCGTCAGTGATAGGCGTGATTGTTCTTTTCTGCGCTGGGCATGGTGTCAGTGATAGGCGTGATTGTTCTTTTCTGCGCTGGGCATGGCGTCAATGATAGGCGTGATTGTTCTTTCCTGTGCTGGGCATAGCGTCAGTGATAGGCGTGATTGTTCTTTTCTGCACTGGGCATGGCGTTAGTGATAGGCGTGATTGCTCTTTTCTGCGCTGGGCATGATGTCAGTGATAGGCGTGATTGTACTTTTCTGCGCTGGGCATGGCGTCAGTGATAGGCGTGATTGTTCTTTTCTGCACTGGGCATGGTGTCAGTGATAGGCGTGATTGTTCTTTTCTGCACAGGGCATGGCGTCAGTGATAGGTGTGTTTGCTCTTTTCTGTGCTGGGCATGGCGTCAGTGATAAGCGTGATTGTTCTTTTCTGCGCTGGGCATGGCGTCAGTGATAATCATGATTGTTCTTTTCTGCGCTGTGCATGGCGTCAGTGATAGGCGTGATTGTTCTTTTCTGCGCTGGGCATGGTGTCAGTGATAGGCGTGATTGTTCTTTTCTGCGCTGGGCATGGCGTCAATGATAGGCGTGATTGTTCTTTCCTGTGCTGGGCATAGCGTCAGTGATAGGCGTGATTGTTCTTTTCTGCACTGGGCATGGCGTTAGTGATAGGCGTGATTGCTCTTTTCTGCGCTGGGCATGATGTCAGTGATAGGCGTGATTGTACTTTTCTGCGCTGGGCATGGCGTCAGTGATAGGCGTGATTGTTCTTTTCTGCACTGGGCATGGTGTCAGTGATAGGCGTGATTGTTCTTTTCTGCGCTGGGCATGACGTCAGTGATAGGCGTGATTGTTCTTTTCTACACTGGGCATTGCATCAGTGATAGGCATGATTGTTCTTTTCTGTGCTGGCATGGCATCAGTGATAGGCGTGATTGCTCTTTTCTGCGCTGGGCATGGCGTCAGTGATAGGCGTTATTGCTGATTTCTGCGCTGGGCATGGTGTCAGTGATAGGCGTGATTTTTCTTTTCTGCGCTGGGCATGGCGTCAGTGATAGGCGTGATTGCTCTTTTCTGTGCTGGGCATGGTGTCAGTGATAGGCGTGATTGTTCTTTTCTGCGCTGGGCATGGCGTCAGTGATAGGCGTGATTGTTCTTTTCTGCGCTGGGCATGGTGTCAGTGATAGGCGTGATTGTTCTTTTCTGCACTGGGCATGGTGTCAGTGATAGGCGTGATTGTTCTTTTCTGCGCTGGGCATGGCGACAGTGATAGGTGTGATTGTTCTTTTTTTCGCTGGGCATGGCATCAGTGATTGGCGAAATTGTTCTTTTCTGCGCTGGGCATGGCGTCAGTGATAGGCGTGATTGTTCATTTCTGTGCTGGGCATGGTGTCAGTGATAGGCGTGATTGTTCTTTTCTGCGCTGGGCATGGAGTCAGTGATAGGCGTGATTGTTCTTTTTTTCGCTGGGCAAGGCGTCAGTGATAGGCGTGATTGTTATTTTCTGCGCTGGGCATGGCGTCAGTGATAGGCGTGATTGTTCTTTTGTGCGCTGGGCATGGTGTCAGTGATTGGAGTGATTGCTCTTTTCTGTGCTGGGCATGGCGTCAGTGGTAGGCGTGATTGCTCTTTTCTGCGCTGGGCATGGTGTCAGTGATAGGTGTGATTGCTCTTTTCTGTGCTGGGCATGGCGTCAGTGATAAGCGTGATTGTTCTTTTCTGCGCTGGGCATGGCGTCAGTGATAGGCATGATTGTTCTTTTCTGCGCTGTGCATGGCGTCAGTGATAGGCGTGATTGTTCTTTTCTGCGCTGGGCATGGTGTCAGTGATAGGCGTGATTGTTCTTTTCTGCGCTGGGCATGGCGTCAGTGATAGGCGTGATTGTTCTTTGCTGTGCTGGGCATAGCGTCAGTGATAAGCGTGATTGTTCTTTCTGCGCTGGGCATGGCATTAGTGATAGGCGTGATTGCTCTTTTCTGCGCTGGACATGACGTCAGTGATAGGCGTGATTGTTCTTTTCTGTGCTGGCATGGCATCAGTGATAGGCGTGATTGCTCTTTTCTGCGCTGGGCATGGCGTCAGTGATAGGCGTGATTGCTGTTTTCTGCGCTGGGCATTGTGTCAGTGATAGGCGTGATTGTTCTTTTCTGCGCTGGGCATGGCGTCAGTGATAGGCGTGATTGCTGTTTTCTGTGCTGGGCATGGCGTCAGTGATAGGCGTGATCGTTCTTTTCTGCGCTGGGCATGGCGTCAGTGATAGGCGTGATTGGTCTTTTCTGCGCTGGGCATGGCGTCAGTGATAGGCGTGATTGTTATTCTCTGCGCTGGGCATGGCGTCAATGATAGGCGTAATTGCTCTTTGCTGCGCTGGGCATGGCATCAGTGATAGGCGTGATTGTTCTTTTCTGCGCTGGCATTGCGTCAGTGATAGGCGTGATTGTTCTTTTCTGCGCTGGCATGGCATCAGTGATAGGCGTGATTGTTCTTTTCTGCGCTGGGCATGGCGTCAGTGATAGGCGTAATTGCTCTTTGCTGCGCTGGGCATGGCGTCAGTGATAGGCGTGATTGTTCTTTTCTGCGCTGGCATGGGGTCAGTGATAGGCGTGATTGTTCTTTTCTGCACTGGGCATGGCGTCAGTGATAGGTGTCAGTGTTCTTTTGTGCGCTGGGCATGGCGTCAATGATAGGTGTGATTGCTCTTTGCTGTGCTGGGCATGGTGTCAGTGATAGGCGTGATTGTTCTTTTCTGCGCTGAGCATGGCGTCAGTGATAGGCGTTATTGTTGTTTTCTGTGCTGAGCATGGCGTCAGTGATAGGCGTAGTTGCTCTTTGCTGTGCTGGGCTTGGCGTCAGTGATAGGCGTGATTGTTCTTTTCTGCGCTGGGCATGGCGTAAGTGATAGGCGTGATTGCTCTTTTCTGCGCTGGGCATGGCGTCAGTGATAGGCGTGATTGCTCTTTTCTGCGCTGGGCTTGGCGTCAATGATAGGCGTGATTGTTCTTTTCTGCGCTGGGCATGGCGTCAGTGATAGGCGTGATTGTTCCTCTCTGCGCTGGGCATGGCGTCAGTGATAGGCGTGATTGTTCTTTTCTGCGCTGGGCATGGCGTCAGTGATAGGCGTGATTGTTCTTCTCTGCGCTGGGCTTGGCGTCAGTGATAGGCGTGATTGTTCTTCTCTGCGCTGGGCATGGCGTCAGTGATAGGCGTGATTGTTCTTTCCTGCACTGGGCATGGTCGTCAGTGATAGGCGTGATTGTTCTTCTCTGCGCTGGGCTTGGTGTCAGTGATAGGCGTGATTGTTCTTTTCTGCGCTGGGCATGGCGTCAGTGATAGGCGTGATTGTTCTTCTCTGCGCTGGGCTTGGCGTCAGTGATAGGCGTGATTGTTCTTCTCTGCGCTGGGCATGGCGTCAGTGATAGGCGTGATTGTTCTTTCCTGCGCTGAGCATGGCGTCAGTGATTGGCGTGATTGTTCTTTTCTGCGCTGGGCATGGCGTCAGTGATAGGCGTGATTGTTCTTTTCTGCGCTGGGCATGGCGTCAGTGATAGGCGTGATTGTTTTTTCCTGTGCTGGGCATAGCGTCAGTGATAGGCGTGATTGTTCTTTTCTGCACTGGGCATGGCGTCAGTGATAGGCGTGATTGCTCTTTTCTGCGCTGGGCATGGCGTCCGTGATAGGCATGATTGTTCTTTTCTGCGCTGGGCATGGTGTCAGTGATTGGCGTGATTGTTCTTTTCTGCGCTGGGCATGACGTCAGTGATAGGCGTGATTGTTCTTTTCTACGCAGGGCATTGGATCAGTGATAGGCATGATTGTTCTTTTCTGTGCTGGCATGGCATCAGTGATAGGCGTGATTGTTCTTTTCTGCGCTGGGCATGGCATTAGTGATAGGCGTGATTGCTCTTTTCTGTGCTGGGCATGACGTCAGTGATAGGCGTGATTGTTCTTTTCTGTGCTGGCATGGCATCAGTGATAGGCGTGATTGCTCTTTTCTGCGCTGGGCATGGCGTCAGTGATAGGCGTGATTGCTGTTTTCTGCGCTGGGCATGGTGTCAGTGATAGGCGTGATTGTTCTTTTTTGTGCGCTGGGCATGGCGTCAGTGATAGGCGTGATTGCTCTTTTCTGTGCTGGGCATGGCATCAGTGATAGGCGTGATTGTTCTTTTCTGCGCTGGCATTGCATCAGTGATAGGCGTGATTGTTCTTTTCTGCGCTGGGCATGGCGTCAGTGATAGGAGTGATTGCTCTTTTCTGTGCTGGGCATGGCTTCAGTGATAGGCGTGATTGTTCTTTTCTGCGCTGGCATGGCGTCAGTGATAGGCGTGATTGTTCTTTTCTGCGCTGGGCATGGCGTCAGTGATAGGCGTGATTGCTCTTTGCTGCGCTGGGCATGGCGTCAGTGATAGGCGTGATTGTTCTTTTCTGCGCTGGCATGGCGTCAGTGATAGGCATGATTGTTCTTTTCTGCGCTGGGCATGGCGTCAGTGATAGGTGTCAGTGTTCTTTTGTGCGCTGGGCATGGCGTCAATGATAGGCGTGATTGCTCTTTGCTGTGCTGGGCATGGCGTCAGTGATAGGCGTGATTGTTCTTTTCTGCGCTGGGAATGGAGTCAGTGATAGCCGTAATTGCTCTTTGCTGCGCTGGGCTTGGCGTCAGTGATAGGCGTGATTGTTTTTTTCTGCGCTGGGCATGGCATAAGTGATAGGCGTGATTGCTCTTTTCTGCGCTGGGCATGGCATCAGTGATAGGCGTGATTGTTCTTTTCTGCGCTGGGCATGGCGTCAGTGATAGGCATGATTGCTCTTTGCTGCGCTGGGCATGGCGTCAGTGATAGGCGTGATTGTTCTTTTCTGCGCTGGCATGGCGTCAGTGATAGGCGTAATTGCTCTTTGCTGCGCTTGGCTTGGCGTCAGTGATAGGAAATAGACACCTCCTATCTGTGATCAGAGTGTAGCATCTGTAGGAAATACACACCTCCTATCTGTGATCAGAGTGTAGCGTCTGTAGCAAATAGACACCTCCTATCTGCGATCATCTGCGATGAGAGTGCAGCATCTGTAGGAAAGAGACACCTCCTATCTGGGATCAGAGTGCAGCATCTGTAGGAAATAGACACCTCCTATCTGCGATCATCTGCGATCAGAGTGCAGCGTCTGTAGGAAATAGACACCTCCTATCTGCGATAATCTGCGATGAGAGTGCAGCATCTGTAGGAAATAGACACCTCCTATCTGCGATCATCTGCGATCAGAGTGCAGCTTCTGTAGGAAATAGACACCTCCTATCTGTGATCAGAGTGCAGCGTCTGTAGGAAATAGACACCTCCTATCTGCGATCAGAGTGCAGCGTCTGTAGGAAATAGACACCTCCTATCTGTGATCAGAGTGCAGCGTCTGTAGGAAATAGACACCTCCTATCTGCGATCATCTGCGATCAGAGTGCAGCGTCTGTAGAAAATAGACACCTCCTATCTGCAATCATCCGCGATCAGAGTGCAGCGTCTGTAGGAAATAGACACCTCATATCTGTGATCAGAGTACAGCATCTGTAGGAAATATACACCTCCTATCTGCGATCAGAGTGCAGCGTCTGTAGGAAATAGACACCTCCTATCTGTGATCAGAGTGTAGCATCTGTAGGAAATACACACCTCCTATCTGTGATCAGAGTGTAGCGTCTGTAGCAAATAGACACCTCCTATCTGCGATCATCTGCGATCAGAGTGCAGCGTCTGTAGGAAATAGACACCTTCTATCTGCGATCAGAGTGCAGCATCTGTAGGAAATAGACACCTCCTATCTGCGATCATCTGCGATCAGAGTGCAGCGTCTGTAGGAAATAGACACCTCCTATCTGCGATCATCTGCGATCAGAGTGCAGCATCTGTAGGAAATAGACACCTCCTATCTGCGATCATCTGCGATCAGAGTGCAGCGTCTGTAGGAAATACACACCTCCTATCTGTGATCAGAGTGCAGCGTCTGTAGGACATAGACACCTCCTATCTGCGATCAGAGTGCAGTGTCTGTAGGAAATAGACACCTCCTATCTGTGATCAGAGTGCAGCGTCTGTAGGAAATAGACACCTCCTATCTGCGATCATCTGCGATCAGAGTGCAGCGTCTGTAGAAAATAGACACCTCCTATCTGGGATCATCCGCGATCAGAGTGCAGCGTCTGTACAAAATAGACACCTCCTTTCTGCGATCATCTGCGATCAGAGTGCAGCGTCTGTAGGAAATAGACACCTCCTATCTGCGATCATCTGCGATCAGAGTGCAGCGTCTGTAGGAAATAGACACCTCCTATCTGCAATCATCCGCGATCAGAGTGCAGCATTTGTAGGAAATATACACCTCCTATCTGCGATCAGAGTGCAGCGTCTGTAGGAAATAGACACCTATCTGCGATCATCCGCGATCAGAGTGCAGCGTCTGTAGGAAATAGACACCTCCTATCTGTGATCAGAGTGCAGCGTCTGTAGGAAATAGACACCTCCTATCTGTGATCAGAGTGCAGCGTCTGTAGGAAATAGACACCTCCTATCTGCGATCATCCGCGATCAGAGTGCAGCGTCTGTAGGAAATAGACACCTCCTATCTGCGATCAGAGTGCAGCATCTGTAGGAAATATACACCTCCTATCTGCGATCATCTGCTATCAGAGTGTAGCGTCTGTAGGAAATAGACACCTACTATCTGCGATCAGAGTGTAGCGTCTGTAGGAAATAGACACCTCCTATCTGTGATCAGAGTGCAGCGTCTGTAGGAAATAGACACCTCCTATCTGCGATCATCCGCGATCAGAGTGCAGCGTCTGTAGGAAATAGACACCTCCTATCTGCGATCAGAGTGCAGCGTCTGTTGGAAATAGACACCTCCTATCTGCGATCAGAGTGCAGCGTCTGTAGGAAATAGACACCTCTTATCTGTGATCAGAGTGCAGCGTCTGTAGGAAATAGACACCTCCTATCTGCAATCAGAGTGCAGCGTCTGTAGGAAATAGACACCTCCTATCTGCGATCATCCGCGATCAGAGTGCAGCGTCTGTAGGAAATAGACACCTCCTATCTGCGTTCATCTGCGATCAGAGTGCAGCGTCTGTAGGAAATAGACACCTCCTATCTGTGATCAGAGTGCAGCATCTGTAGGAAATAGACACCTCCTATCTGCGATCAGAGTGTAGTGTCTGTAGGAAATAGACACCTCCTATCTGCGATCATCTGCGATCAGAGTGCAGCGTCTGTAGGAAATAGACACCTCCTATCTGCGATCAGAGTGCAGCATCTGTAGGAAATAGACACCTCCTATCTGCGATCATCTGCGATCAGAGTGCAGCGTCTGTAGGAAATAGACACCTCCTATCTGTGATCAGAGTGCAGCGTCTGTAGGAAATAGACACCTCCTATCTGTGATCAGAGTGCAGCGTCTGTAGGAAATAGACACCTCCTATCTGCAATCATCCGCGATCAGAGTGCAGCGTCTGTAGGAAATAGACATCTCCTATCTGCGGTCAGAGTGCAGCGTCTGTAGGAAATAGACACCTCCTATCTGCGATCATCCACAATCAGAGTGCAGCGTCTGTAGGAAATAGACACCTCCTATCTGCGATCAGAGTGCAGCGTCTGTAGGATATAGACACCTCCTATCTGCGATCATCTGCGATCAGAGTGCAGCGTCTGTAGGAAATAGACACCTCCTATCTGCGATCAGAGTGAAGCATCTGTAGGAAATAGACACCTCCTATCTGTGATCATCTGCGATCAGAGTGCAGCGTCTGTAGGAAATAGACACCTCCTATCTGTGATCAGAGTGTAGCATCTGTAGGAAATACACACCTCCTATCTGTGATCAGAGTGTAGCATCTGTAGCAAATAGACACCTCCTATCTGCGATCATCTGCGATCAGAGTGCAGCGTCTGTAGAAAATAGACACCTCCTATCTGGGATCAGAGTGCAGCATCTGTAGGAAATAGACACCTCCTATCTGCGATCATCTGCGATCAGAGTGCAGCGTCTGTAGGAAATAGACACCTCCTATCTGCGATCATCTGCGATGAGAGTGCAGCATCTGTAGGAAATAGACACCTCCTATCTGCGATCATCTGCGATCAGAGTGCAGCTTCTGTAGGAAATAGACACCTCCTATCTGCGATCAGAGTGCAGCGTCTGTAGGAAATAGACACCTCCTATCTGTGATCAGAGTGCAGCATCTGTAGGAAATAGACACCTCCTATCTGCGATCATCTGCGATCAGAGTGCAGCGTCTGTAGAAAATAGACACCTCCTATCTGCAATCATCCGCGATCAGAGTGCAGCGTCTGTAGGAAATAGACACCTCCTATCTGTGATCAGAGTGCAGCATCTGTAGGAAATATACACCTCCTATCTGCGATCAGAGTGCAGCGTCTGTAGGAAATAGACACCTCCTATCTGCGATCATCCGCGATCAGAGTGCAGCGTCTGTAGGAAATAGACACCTCCTATCTGTGATCAGAGTGCAGCATCTGTAGGAAATAGACACCTCCTATTTGCGATCATCCGCGATCAGAGTGCAGCATCTGTAGGAAATAGACACCTCCTATCTGCGATCAGAGTGCAGCATCTGTAGGAAATATACACCTCCTATCTGCGATCATCTGCTATCAGAGTGTAGCGTCTGTAGGAAATAGACACCTACTATCTGCGATCAGAGTGTAGCATCTGTAGGAAATAGACACCTCCTATCTGTGATCAGAGTGCAGCGTCTGTAGGAAATAGACACCTCCTATCTGCGATCATCCGCGATCAGAGTGCAGCGTCTGTAGGAAATAGACACCTCCTATCTGCGATCAGAGTGCAGCGTCTGTAGGAAATAGACACCTCCTATCTGCGATCAGAGTGCAGCGTCTGTAGGAAATAGACACCTCCTATCTGTGATCAGAGTGCAGCGTCTGTAGGAAATAGACACCTCCTATCTGCAATCAGAGTGCAGCGTCTGTAGGAAATAGACACCTCCTATCTGCGATCATCCGCGATCAGAGTGCAGCGTCTGTAGGAAATAGACACCTCCTATCTGCGTTCATCTGCGATCAGAGTGCAGCGTCTGTAGGAAATAGACACCTCCTATCTGTGATCAGAGTGCAGCATCTGTAGGAAATAGACACCTCCTATCTGCGATCAGAGTGTAGTGTCTGTAGGAAATAGACACCTCCTATCTGCGATCATCCGCAATCAGAGTGCAGCGTCTGTAGGAAATAGACACCTCCTATCTGTGATCATCTGCGATCAGAGTGCAGCATCTGTAGGAAATAGACACCTCCTATCTGCGATCATCTGTGATCAGAGTGCAGCGTCTGTAGGAAATAGACACCTCCTATCTGTGATCAGAGTGCAGCGTCTGTAGGAAATAGACACCTCCTATCTGCGATCAGAGTGCAGCGTCTGTAGGAAATAGACACCTCCTATCTGTGATCAGAGTGCAGCGTCTGTAGGAAATAGACACCTCCTATCTGAAAAACCCCTACATAGGATGCCATACCATGCCTTGCTCACCACTTTCCCCGCCACACGATGACTCCAGCGCGCTGGGGACTGAAGCCCCACCCTGCGACCTCCAACCTCACCAACACTCAAAGGCCTAACCCGATCCATCTGGCAACTAGGGGCACTCCTTTGGACTACCTACCCCCTTGCTTCGTACCGAAAAGTCCACTTTCTAGGTTGACGGTCGCCTCACCGTGGTTGACTAGCTTCCCCTTTAGCTGCCTCAACATTCTTTCCAGCTCTCTTGATACAAGACCTCTCTATGTTGATCCATATATTGTGAGCACAGGGCCTGATTCAGACCCGCTCTTGAGCGCTATGGACTTGCAAGCGGGCCGATGGTGGCCCAGTGCACATGCGCACGATGGAGCCGGCTCCGTCGTGCGCATGCACGAGACCCGGATAGCGACGGGCAAACTGTTGCTCCGGGTCTCGTACCAAAGGGGGCGTGCTGTCGATGTTGAGTGACAGCACGCCCCCTTTGGTGGGCGGGCCGGGGCGTGACTGCCCAAACTGAGGCGTTCCCATTTGAACGCCTCCATTTAGGGGCGGCCCCACTGACATCACTCGTGATGTCAGTGGAGAGATCCCGGCTCTGTTTGAGCCGAAATCTCCCTGGGGCTTGCGGCCAAGAGACCCTACCACAAGGATCTCGTTGCAAGCCCGATGGTCACGATGGTCTTGACCATCGCGACCATCTTCCTGGCCGCTCGCTATAGCTGTGGGTGGTCACCCACAGCTATGCGAGTGGCCAGGAGGGCGCTCTAAAAAACAAGAAGGCCGGCCCTGATTCAGAGCGGGCGCTCTGTCAGAGCGTCCGGCTCTGAATCAGGGCCCCAATCCACAGCCTGTCTCATCAAACCCTCACACATGCAGCTGAGCAGGACAAGAGATTTTAGCTTACCTGGTCGTGCCTCATAGCTGCAATGCCCCCGTGACCTGTCAACTTTTTGTCTTAACGCACAACTCTCCTTGTTCGGGGCCACCCCCTACATTTGCTTCCAATCTAGGGGACTGATCCAACTGTTTAGGGTGGCCCTTTCTCTGCTTATGAGAAAGTTAACCCCCTCTTCTTGTTGCACTTCTGCTACACCCTCACTGGCACATGGGTGGCCCATTGGGTTTGAAAGCTTCCCAAGCTGGATCCGCCTCTCTTCCCAACCTGGGACTTATGCATCTGACACAGCAATGGGCTTGCGACTGGACTGGCAACCCGGCATCCCTGCTCCACAGTATAACGCACGCAGCTGAATCACGAAGCCAATTCCCATTTCCCTCCAGGATGCACAGCGTCTCGCTCTATAACTGTGGCACGACTTACTGACTAAGCTTTGCTAGGACCTTGGTGGAACCTGCTCCGAAGGCTTCTGCACTGTGAGGCAGAACTGGCCGCCCTTATGCCATCCACCCAGCCAATGGGCCCTTTTTTTTTGTCTCCATGGGAACGCAAAATGCCGTCAGTGATTTTGGTCATCAGCCCTCACTGGAGACGGCCTGATGCAAAGTTAAACCAACTGACAATCTGGTCTGTCACACAGTTATCAAAATTCACATGACTAAGGGTTAATGTATGCGCCTTTAGGTTTTACTGCCGCTTCACAACACGATTAATTATCTAAACAATACTGACCCGCGCTTCCCCAAGCTGCCCCCTACACCCCATGTAGCCTTCCGCTGCTTTGGAGTTGCTTATTTGTCCTTATTAAATGTGTCGCCACTAACTTGCGTGCAGCAACTTTAATTACCTGACCTCTTCTTTTTCTATTTTTCTATTGACAATCTTTATCTCCCCATTCCTGTGTGGTTCCAAAGTGTACTCGAAGGGCCCCCACTGGACAAAGCGATTCCCATAGGTAAGACTGCTTCTGCTGCGCTGGGCATGGCGTCAGTGATAGGCATGATTGTTCTTTTCTGCGTTGGGCAAGGCGACAGTGATAGGCGTGATTGCTCTTTTCTGCCCTGGGCATGGCCTCAGTGATAGGCGTGATTGTTCTTTTCTGCACTGGGCATGGCATCAGTGATAGGCGTGATTGTTCTTTTCTGCCCTGGGCATGGCGTCAGTGATAGGCGTGATTGGTCTTTTCTGCCCTGGGCATGGCGTCAGTGATAGGCGTGATTGTTCTTTTCTGCGCTGGGCATGGCGTCAGTGATAGGTGTGAGTGTTCTTTTGTGCGCTGGGCATGGCGTCAGCGACAGGCGTGATTGTTCTTTTCTGCGCTGGGCATGGCATCAGTGATAGGCGTGATTGTTCATTTCTGCGCTGGGCATGGCGTCAGTGATAGGCGTGATTGTTCTTTTCTGCGCTGGGCATGGCGTCAGTGATAGGCGTGATTGTTCTTTTCTGCGCTGGGCATGGCATCAGTGATAGGCGTGATTGCTCTTTTCTGCGCTGGGCATGGCGTCAGTGATAGGCGTGATTGTTCTTTTCTGCGCTGGGCATGGCGTCAGGGATAGGCGTGATTGTTCTTTGCTGTGCTGGGCATGGCGTCAGTGATAGGCGTGATTGTTCTTTTCTGCGCTGGGCTTGGCGTCAGTGATAGGCGTGATTGTTCTTTTCTGCGCTGGGCATGGCGTCAGTGATAGGCGTGATTGCTCTTTTCTGCGCTGGGCATGGCGACAGTGATAGGCGTGATTGTTCTATTCTGCGCTGGGCATGGCGTCAGGGATAGGCGTAATTGTTCTTTTCTGTGTTGGCATGGCGTCAGGGATAGGCGTGATTGTTCTTTGCTGTGCTGGGCATGGCATCAGTGATAGGCATGATTGTTCTTTTCTGCGCTGAGCATGGCATCAGTGATAGGCATGAGTGTTCTTTTCTGCGCTGGGCATGGCGTCAGTGATAGGCATGATTGTTCTTTTCTGCGCTGGGCATGGCATCAGCGATAGGCGTGATTGTTCTTTTCTGCGCTGGGCATGGTGTCAGCGACAGGCGTATTTGCTCTTTGCTGTGCTGGACTTGGCGTCAGTGATAGGCGTGATTGTTCTTTTCTGCGCTGGGCATGGCATCAGGGATAGGCGTGATTGGTCTTTTCTGCGCTGGGCATGGCGTCAGTGATAGGCGTGATTGTTATTCTCTGCGCTGGGCATGGCGTCAGTGATAGGCGTAATTGCTCTTTGCTGCGCAGGGCATGGCGTCAGTGATAGGCGTGATTGTTCTTTTCTGCGCTGGCATGGCGTCAGTGATAGGCGTGATTGTTCTTTTCTGCACTGGGCATGGCATCAGTGATAGGCGTAATTGCTCTTTGCTGCGCTGGGCATGGCGTCAGTGATAGGCGTGATTGTTCTTTTCTGCGCTGGCATGGCGTCAGTGATAGGCGTGATTGTTCTTTTCTGCGCTGGGCATGGCGTCAGTGATAGGTGTCAGTGTTATTTTGTGCGCTGGGCATGGCGTCAGTGATAGGCGTGATTGCTCTTTGCTGTGCTGGGCATGGCGTCAGTGATGGGCGTGATTGTTCTTTTCTGCGCTGAGCATGGCGTCAGTGATAGGTGTGATTGTTGTTTTCTGCGCTGGGCATGGCGTCAGTGATAGGCGTAATTGCTCTTTGCTGTCCTGGGCTTGGCGTCAGTGATAGGGGTGATTGTTCTTTTCTGCGCTAGGCATGGCGTCAGTGATAGGCGTGATTGCTCTTTTCTGCGCTGGGCATGGCGTCAGAGATAGGCGTGATTGCTCTTTTCTGCGCTGGGCTTGGCGTCAGTGATAGGCGTGATTGTTCTTTTCTGCGCTGGGCATGGCGTCAGTGATAGGCGTGATTGTTCTTTTCTGCGCTGGGCATGGCGTCAGTGATAGGCGTGATTGTTCTTTTCTGCGCTGGGCATGGCGTCAGTGATAGGAGTGATTGTTCTTCTCTGCGCTGGGCTTGGCGTCAGTGATAGGCGTGATTGTTCTTCTCTGCGCTGGGCATGGCGTCAGTGATAGGCGTGATTGTTCTTTCCTGCGCTGGGCATGGTCGTCAGTGATAGGCGTGATTGTTCTTTTCTGCGCTGGGCATGGCGTCAGTGATAGGCGTGATTGTTTTTTTTGTTCGCTGGGCATGGCGTCAGTGATAGGCGTGATTGTTCTTCTCTGCGCTAGGCTTGGCGTCAGTGATAGGCGTGATTGTTCTTTTCTGCGCTGGGCATGGCGTCAGTGATAGGTGTGATTGTTTTTTTGTGCGCTGGGCATGGCGTCAGTGATAAGCGTGATTGTTCTTCTCTGCGCTGGGCATGGCATCAGTGATAGGCGTAATTGCTCTTTGCTGCACTGGGCATGGCATCAGTGATAGGCGTGATTGTTCTTCTCTGCGCTGGGCTTGGCGTCAGTGATAGGCGTGATTGTTCTTCTCTGCGCTGGGCATGGCATCAGTGATAGGCGTGATTGTTCTTTCCTGCGCTGGGCATGGCGTCAGTGATAGGCGTGATTGTTCTTCTCTGCGCTGGGCTTGGTGTCAGTGATAGGCGTGATTGTTCTTTTCTGCGCTGGGCATGGCGTCAGTGATAGGCGTGATTGTTCTTCTCTGCACTGGGCTTGGCGTCAGTGATAGGCGTGATTGTTCTTCTCTGCGCTGGGCATGGCGTCAGTGATAGGCGTGATTGTTCTTTCCTGCGCTGGGCATGGCGTCAGTGATAGGCGTGATTGTTCTTCTCTGCGCTGGGCTTGGTGTCAGTGATAGTGGTGATTGTTCTTTTCTGCGCTGGGCATGGCGTCAGTGATAGTCGTGATTGCTCTTTTCTGCGCTGGGCATGGCGTCAGTGATAGGTGTGATTGTTGTTTTCTGCGCTGGGCATGGCGTCAGTGATAGGTGTGATTGTTCTTTTCTGCGCTGGGCATGCCTTCAGTGATAGGCGTGATTGTTCTTTTCTGCGCTGGGCATGGCGTCAGTGATAGGCGTGATTGTTGTTTTCTGCGCTGGGCATGGCGTCAGTGATAGGCGTGATTGTTGTTTCCTGTGCTGGGCATGGCGTCAGTAATAAGCGTGATTGTTCTTTTCTGCGCTGGGCATGGCATCAGTGATAGCCGTAATTGCTCTTTGCTGAGCTGGGCATGGCGTCAGTGATAGGCGTGATTGTTCTTTTCTGCGCTGGGCATGGCGTCAGTGATAGGCGTGATTGTTCTTTTCTGTGCTGGGCATGGCGTCAGTGATAGGCGTGATTGCTCTTTCCTGTGCTGGGCATGCCGTCAGTGATAGGCGTGATTGCTCTTTGCTGTGCTGGGCATGGCGTCAGTGATAGGCATGATTGTTCTTTTCTGCGCTGAGCATGGCGTCAGTGATAGGTGTGATTGTTGTTTTCTGCGATGGGCGTGGCGTCAGTGATAGGCGCGATTGTTCTTTTCTGCGCTGGGCATTGACATCAGTGATAGGCGTGATTGTTCTTTTCTGCGCTGGGTATGGTGTCAGTGATAGGCGTGATTGTTCTTTTTTTCGCTGGGCATGGCGTCAGTGATAGGCGTGATTGTTCTTTTCTGCGCTGGGCATGGCGTCAGTGATAGGCATGATTGTTCTTTTCTGCGCTGGGCATGGTGTCAGTGATAGGCGTGATTGCTCTTTTCTGTGCTGGGCATGGCGTCAGTGATAGGCGTGATTGCTCTTTTCTGCGCTGGGCATGGTGTCAGTGATAGGCGTGATTGTTCTTTTCTGCACAGGGCATGGCGTCAGTGATAGGTGTGTTTGCTCTTTTCTGTGCTGGGCATGGCATCAGTGATAAGCGTGATTGTTCTTTTCTGCGCTGGGCATGGCGTCAGTGATAGGCATGATTGTTCTTTTCTGCGCTGTGCATGGCGTCAGTGATAGGCGTGATTGTTCTTTTCTGCGCTGGGCATGGTGTCAGTGATAGGCGTGATTGTTCTTTTCTGCACTGGGCATGGCGTCAGTGATAGGCGTGATTGTTCTTTCCTGTGCTGGGCATAGCGTCAGTGATAGGCGTGATTGTTCTTTTCTGTACTGGGCATGGCGTTAGTGATAGGCGTGATTGCTCTTTTCTGCGCTGGGCATGATGTCAGTGATAGGCGTGATTGTACTTTTCTGCGCTGGGCATGGCGTCAGTGATAGGCGTGATTGTTCTTTTCTGCACTGGGCATGGTGTCAGTGATAGGCGTGATTGTTCTTTTCTGCGCTGGGCATGACGTCAGTGATAGGCGTGATTGTTCTTTTCTACACTGGGCATTGCATCAGTGATAGGCATGATTGTTCTTTTCTGTGCTGGCATTGCATCAGTGAAAGGCGTGATTGCTCTTTTCTGCGCTGGGCATGGCGTCAGTGATAGGCGTTATTGCTGATTTCTGCGCTGGGCATGGTGTCAGTGATAGGCGTGATTTTTCTTTTCTGCGCTGGGCATGGCGTCAGTGATAGGCGTGATTGCTCTTTTCTGTGCTGGGCATGGTGTCAGTGATAGGCGTGATTGTTCTTTTCTGCGCTGGGCATGGCGTCAGTGATAGGCGTGATTGTTCTTTTCTGCGCTGGGCATGGTGTCAGTGATAGGCGTGATTGTTCTTTTCTGCACTGGGCATGGTGTCAGTGATAGGCGTGATTGTTCTTTTCTGCGCTGGGCATGGCGACAGTGATAGGCGTGATTGTTCTTTTTTTCGCTGGGCATGGCATCAGTGATTGGCGAAATTGTTCTTTTCTGCGCTGGGCATGGCGTCAGTGATAGGCGTGATTGTTCATTTCTGCGCTGGGCATGGTGTCAGTGATAGGCGTGATTGTTCTTTTCTGCGCTGGGCATGGAGTCAGTGATAGGCGTGATTGTTCTTTTTTTCGCTGGGCAAGGCGTCAGTGATAGGCGTGATTGTTATTTTCTGCGCTGGGCATGGCGTCAGTGATAGGCGTGATTGTTCTTTTGTGCGCTGGGCATGGTGTCAGTGATTGGAGTGATTGCTCTTTTCTGTGCTGGGCATGGCGTCATTGGTAGGCGTGATTGCTCTTTTCTGCGCTGGGCATGGTGTCAGTGATAGGTGTGATTGCTCTTTTCTGTGCTGGGCATGACGTCAGTGATAAGCGTGATTGTTCTTTTCTGCGCTGGGCATGGCGTCAGTGATAGGCATGATTGTTCTTTTCTGCGCTGAGCATGGCGTCAGTGATAGGCGTGATTGTTCTTTTCTGCGCTGGGCATGGTGTCAGTGATAGGCGTGATTGTTCTTTTCTGCACTGGGCATGGCGTCAGTGATAGGCGTGATTGTTCTTTGCTGTGCTGGGCATAGCGTCAGTGATAAGCGTGATTGTTCTTTCTGCGCTGGGCATGGCATTAGTGATAGGCGTGATTGCTCTTTTCTGCGCTGGACATGACGTCAGTGATAGGCGTGATTGTTCTTTTCTGTGCTGGCATGGCATCAGTGATAGGCGTGATTGCTCTTTTCTGCGCTGGGCATGGCGTCAGTGATAGGCGTGATTGCTGTTTTCTGCGCTGGGCATTGTGTCAGTGATAGGCGTGATTGTTCTTTTCTGCGCTGGGCATGGCGTCAGTGATAGGCGTGATTGCTGTTTTCTGTGCTGGGCATGGCGTCAGTGATAGGCGTGATCGTTCTTTTCTGCGCTGGGCATGGCGTCAGTGATAGGCATGATTGGTCTTTTCTGCGCTGGGCATGGCGTCAGTGATAGGCGTGATTGTTATTCTCTGCGCTGGGCATGGCGTCAATGATAGGCGTAATTGCTCTTTGCTGCGCTGGGCATGGCATCAGTGATAGGCGTGATTGTTTTTTTCTGCGCTGGCATTGCGTCAGTGATAGGCGTGATTGTTCTTTTCTGCGCTGGCATGGCGTCAGTGATAGGCATGATTGTTCTTTTCTGCGCTGGGCATGGCGTCAGTGATAGGCGTAATTGCTCTTTGCTGCGCTGGGCATGGCGTCAGTGATAGGCGTGATTGTTCTTTTCTGCGCTGGCATGGGGTCAGTGATAGGCGTGATTGTTCTTTTCTGCGCTGGGCATGGCGTCAGTGATAGGTGTCAGTGTTCTTTTGTGCGCTGGGCATGGCGTCAATGATAGGTGTGATTGCTCTTTGCTGTGCTGGGCATGGTGTCAGTGATAGGCGTGATTGTTCTTTTCTGCGCTGAGCATGGCGTCAGTGATAGGCGTAGTTGCTCTTTGCTGTGCTGGGCTTGGGGTCAGTGATAGGCGTGATTGTTCTTTTCTGCGCTGGGCATGGCGTAAGTGATAGGCGTGATTGCTCTTTTCTGCGCTGGGCATGGCGTCAGTGATAGGCGTGATTGCTCTTTTCTGCGCTGGGCTTGGCGTCAATGATAGGCGTGATTGTTCTTTTCTGCGCTGGGCATGGCGTCAGTGATAGGCGTGATTGTTCCTTTCTGCGCTGGGCATGGCGTCAGTGATAGGCGTGATTGTTCTTTTCTGCGCTGGGCATGGCGTCAGTGATAGGCGTGATTGTTCTTCTCTGCGCTGGGCTTGGCGTCAGTGATAGGCGTGATTGTTTTTCTCTGCGCTGGGCATGGCGTCAGTGATAGGCGTGATTGTTCTTTCCTGCACTGGGCATGGTCGTCAGTGATAGGCGTGATTGTTCTTCTCTGCGCTGGGCTTGGTGTCAGTGATAGGCGTGATTGTTCTTTTCTGCGCTGGGCATGGCGTCAGTGATAGGCGTGATTGTTCTTCTCTGCGCTGGGCTTGGCGTCAGTGATAGGCGTGATTGTTCTTCTCTGCGCTGGGCATGGCGTCAGTGATAGGCGTGATTGTTCTTTCCTGCGCTGAGCATGGCGTCAGTGATAGGCGTGATTGTTCTTTTCTGCGCTGGGCATGGCGTCAGTGATAGGCGTGATTGTTTTTTCCTGTGCTGGGCATAGCGTCAGTGATAGGCGTGATTGTTCTTTTCTGCACTGGGCATGGCGTCAGTGATAGGCGTGATTGCTCTTTTCTGCGCTGGGCATGGCGTCCGTGATAGGCGTGATTGTTCTTTTCTGCGCTGGGCATGGTGTCAGTGATTGGCGTGATTGTTCTTTTCTGCGCTGGGCATGACGTCAGTGATAGGCGTGATTGTTCTTTTCTACGCAGGGCATTGCATCAGTGATAGGCATGATTGTTCTTTTCTGTGCTGGCATGGCATCAGTGATAGGCGTGATTGTTCTTTTCTGCGCTGGGCATGGCATTAGTGATAGGCGTGATTGCTCTTTTCTGTGCTGGGCATGACGTCAGTGATAGGCGTGATTGTTCTTTTCTGTGCTGGCATGGCATCAGTGATAGGCGTGATTGCTCTTTTCTGCGCTGGGCATGGTGTCAGTGATAGGCGTGATTGCTGTTTTCTGCGCTGGGCATGGTGTCAGTGATAGGCGTGATTGTTCTTTTTTGTGCGCTGGGCATGGCGTCAGTGATAGGCGTGATTGCTCTTTTCTGTGCTGGGCATGGCGTCAGTGATAGGCGTGATTGTTCTTTTCTGCGCTGGCATTGCATCAGTGATAGGCGTGATTGTTCTTTTCTGCGCTGGGCATGGCGTCAGTGATAGGAGTGATTGCTCTTTTCTGTGCTGGGCATGGCTTCAGTGATAGGCGTGATTGTTCTTTTCTGCGCTGGCATGGCGTCAGTGATAGGCGTGATTGTTCTTTTCTGCGCTGGGCATGGCGTCAGTGATAGGCGTGATTGCTCTTTGCTGCGCTGGGCATGGCATAAGTGATAGGCGTGATTGCTCTTTTCTGCGCTGGGCATGTCGTCAGTGATAGGCGTGATTGCTCTTTTCTGCGCTGGGCTTGGCGTCAATGATAGGCGTGATTGTTCTTTTCTGCGCTCGGCATGGCATCAGTGATAGGCGTGATTGTTCTTTTCTGCGCTGGGCATGGCGTCAGTGATAGGCGTGATTGTTCTTTTCTGCCCTGGGCATGGCGTCAGTGATAGGCGTGATTGTTCTTCTCTGCACTGGGCTTGGCATCAGTGATAGGCGTGATTGTTCTTCTCTGCGCTGGGCATGGCGTCAGTGATAGGCGTGATTGTACTTTCCTGCACTGGGCATGGTCGTCAGTGATAGGCGTGATTGTTCTTCTCTGCGCTGGGCTTGGTGTCAGTGATAGGCGTGATTCTTCTTTTCTGCGCTGGGCATGGCGTCAGTGATAGGCGTGATTGTTCTTCTCTGCGCTGGGCTTGTCGTCAGTGATAGGCGTGATTGTTCTTCTCTGCGCTGGTCATGGCGTCAGTGATAGGCGTGATTGTTCTTTCCTGCGCTGTGCATGGCATCAGTGATAGGCGTGCTTGTTCTTCTCTGCGCTGGGCTTGGTGTCAGTGATAGGCGTGATTGTTCTTTTCTGTGCTGGGCATGGCGTCAGTGATAGGCGTGATTGTTCTTCTCTGCGCTGGGCTTGGCGTCAGTGATAGGCGTGATTGTTCTATTCTGCGTTGGGCATGGCGTCAGTGATAGGTGTGATTGTTTTTTTGTGCGCTGGGCATGGCGTCAGTGATAGGCGTGATTGTTCTTCTCTGCGCTGGGCATGGCGACAGTGATAGCCGTAATTGGTCTTTCGCTGCGCAGGGCATGGCGTCAGTGATAGGCGTGATTGTTCTTTGCTGTGCTGGGCATAGCGTCAGTGATAGGCGTGATTGTTCTTTTCTGCGCTGGGCATGGCATTAGTGATAGGCGTGATTGCTCTTTTCTGTGCTGGGCATGATGTCAGTGATAGGCGTGATTGTTCTTTTCTGTGCTGGCATGGCATCAGTGATAGGCATGATTGCTCTTTTCTGCGCTGGGCATGGTGTCAGTGATAGGCGTGATTGCTGTTTTCTCCGCTGGGCATGGTGTCAGTGATAGGCGTGATTGTTCTTTTCTGCGCTGGGCATGGCGTCAGTGATAGGCGTGATTGCTCTTTTCTGTGCTGGGCATTGCGTCAGTGATAGGCGTGATTGTTCTTTTCTGCGCTGGGCATGGCGTCAGTGATAGGCCTGATTGGTCTTTTCTGCGCTGGGCATGGCGTCAGTGATAGGCGTGATTGTTATTCTCTGCGCTGGGCATGGCGTCAGTGATAGGCGTGATTGCTCTTTGCTGCGCTGGGCATGGCGTCAGTGATAGGCGTGATTGTTCTTTTCTGCGCTGGCATTGCGTCAGTGATAGGCGTGATTGTTCTTTTCTGCGCTGGCATGGCGTCAGTGATAGGCGTGATTGTTCTTTTCTGCGCTGGGCATGGCGTCAGTGATAGGCGTGATTGCTCTTTGCTGCGCTGGGCATGGCGTCAGTGATAGGCGTGATTGTTCTTTTCTGCGCTGGCATGGCGTAAGTGATAGGCATGATTGTTCTTTTCTGCGCTGGGCATGGCATCAGTGATAGGTGTCAGTGTTCTTTTGTGCGCTGGGCATGGCGTCAATGATAGGCGTGATAGCTCTTTTCTGTGCTGGGCATGGCATCAGTGATAGGCGTGATTGTTCTTTTCTGCGCTGGGCATGGCGTCAGTGATAGGCGTAATTGCTCTTTGCTGCGCTGGCCTTGGCGTCAGTGATAGGCGTGATTGTTTTTTTCTGCGCTGGGCATGGCGTAAGTGATAGGCGTGATTGCTCTTTTCTGCGCTGGGCATGGCGTCAGTGATAGGCGTGATTGCTCTTTTCTGCGCTGGGCTTGGCGTCAATGATAGGCGTGATTGTTCTTTTCTGCACTGGGCATGGCGTCAGTGATAGGCGTGATTGTTCTTTTCTGCGCTGGGCATGGCGTCAGTGATAGGCGTGATTGTTCTTTTCTGCCCTAGGCATTGCGTCAGTGATAGGCGTGATTGTTCTTCTCTGCGCTGGGCTTGGCGTCAGTGATAGGCGTGATTGTTCTTCTCTGCGCTGGGCATGGCGTCAGTGATAGGCGTGATTGTACTTTTCTGCGTTGGGCATGGCGTCAGTGATAGGTGTGATTGTTTTTTTGTGCGCTGGGCATGGCGTCAGTGATAGGCGTGATTGTTCTTCTCTGCGCTGGGCATGGCGACAGTGATAGCCGTAATTGGTCTTTCGCTGCGCAGGGCATGGCGTCAGTGATAGGCGTGATTGTTCTTTGCTGTGCTGGGCATAGCGTCAGTGATAGGCGTGATTGTTCTTTTCTGCGCTGGGCATGGCATTAGTGATAGGCGTGATTGCTCTTTTCTGTGCTGGGCATGACGTCAGTGATAGGCGTGATTGTTCTTTTCTGTGCTGGCATGGCATCAGTGATAGGCATGATTGCTCTTTTCTGCGCTGGGCATGGTGTCAGTGATAGGCGTGATTGCTGTTTTCTCCGCTGGGCATGGTGTCAGTGATAGGCATGATTGTTCTTTTCTGCGCTGGGCATGGCGTCAGTGATAGGCGTGATTGCTCTTTTCTGTGCTGGGCATTGCGTCAGTGATAGGCGTGATTGTTCTTTTCTGCGCTGGGCATGGCGTCAGTGATAGGCCTGATTGGTCTTTTCTGCGCTGGGCATGGCGTCAGTGATAGGCGTGATTGTTATTCTCTGCGCTGGGCATGGCGTCAGTGATAGGCGTGATTGCTCTTTGCTGCGCTGGGCATGGCGTCAGTGATAGGCGTGATTGTTCTTTTCTGCGCTGGCATTGCGTCAGTGATAGGCGTGATTGTTCTTTTCTGCGCTGGCATGGCGTCAGTGATAGGCGTGATTGTTCTTTTCTGCGCTGGGCATGGCGTCAGTGATAGGCGTGATTGCTCTTTGCTGCGCTGGGCATGGCGTCAGTGATAGGCGTGATTGTTCTTTTCTGCGGTGGCATGGCGTCAGTGATAGGCATGATTGTTCTTTTCTGCGCTGGGCATGGCGTCAGTGATAGGTTTCAGTGTTCTTTTGTGCGCTGGGCATGGCGTCAGTGATAGGCGTGATAGCTCTTTTCTGTGCTGGGCATGGCATCAGTGATAGGCGTGATTGTTCTTTTCTGCGCTGGGCATGGCGTCAGTGATAGGCGTAATTGCTCTTTGCTGCGCTGGCCTTGGCGTCAGTGATAGGCGTGATTGTTTTTTTCTGCGCTGGGCATGGCGTAAGTGATAGGCGTGATTGCTCTTTTCTGCGCTGGGCATGGCGTCAGTGATAGGCGTGATTGCTCTTTTCTGCGCTGGGCTTGGCGTCAATGATAGGCTTGATTGTTCTTTTCTGCACTGGTCATTGCGTCAGTGATAGGCGTGATTGTTCTTTTCTGCGCTGGGCATGGCGTCAGTGATAGGCGTGATTGTTCTTTTCTGCCCTAGGCATGGCGTCAGTGATAGGCGTGATTGTTCTTCTCTGCGCTGGGCTTGGCGTCAGTGATAGGCGTGATTGTTCTTCTCTGCGCTGGGCATGGCGTCAGTGATAGGCGTGATTGTACTTTCCTGCGCTGGGCATGGTCGTCAGTGATAGGCGTGATTGTTCTTCTCTGCGCTGGGCTTGGTGTCAGTGATAGGCGTGATTGTTCTTTTCTGCGCTGGGCATGGCGTCAGTGATAGGCGTGATTGTTCTTCTCTGCGCTGGGCTTGGTGTCAGTGATAGGCGTGATTGTTCTTTTCTGTGCTGGGCATGGCGTCAGTGATAGGCGTGATTGTTCTTCTCTGCGCTGGGCTTGGCGTCAGTGATAGGCGTGATTGTTCTTTTCTGCGCTGGGCATGGCGTCAGTGAGAGGTGTGATTGTTTTTTTGTGCGCTGGGCATGGCGTCAGTGATAGGCGTGATTGTTCTTCTCTGCGCTGTGCATGGCGACAGTGATAGCCGTAATTGCTCTTTCGCTGCGCTGGGCATGGCGTCAGTGATATGCATGATTGTTCTTCTCTGCGCTGGGCTTGGCATCAGTGATAGGCATGATTGTTCTTCTCTGCGCTGGGCATGGCGTCAGTGATAGGCGTGATTGTTCTTTCTCTGTGCTGGGCATGGCGTCAGTGATAGGCGTGATTGTTCTTCTCTGCGCTGGGCTTGGTGTCAGTGATAGACGTGATTGTTCTTTTCTGCGCTGGGCATGGCGTCAGTGATAGGAGTGATTGTTCTTTTCTGCACTGGGCATGGTGTCAGTGATAGGCGTGATTGTTCTTTTCTGCGCTGGGCATGACGTCAGTGATAGGCGTGATTGTTCTTTTCTACACTGGGCATTGCATCAGTGATAGGCATGATTGTTCTTTTCTGTGCTGGCATGGCATCAGTGATAGGCGTGATTGCTCTTTTCTGCGCTGGGCATGGCGTCAGTGATAGGCGTGATTGCTGATTTCTGCGCTGGGCATGGTGTCAGTGATAGGCGTGATTGTTCTTTTCTGCGCTGGGCATGGCGTCAGTGATAGGCGTGATTGTTCTTTTCTGCGCTGGGCATGGTGTCAGTGATAGGCGTGATTGTTCTTTTCTGCACTGGGCATGGTGTCAGTGATAGGCGTGATTGTTCTTTTCTGCGCTGGGCATGGCGACAGTGATAGGCGTGATTGTTCTTTTTTTCGCTGGGCATGGCATCAGTGATAGGCGAAATTGTTCTTTTCTGCGCTGGGCATGGCGTCAGTGATAGGCGTGATTGTTCATTTCTGCGCTGGGCATGGTATCAGTGATAGGCGTGATTGTTCTTTTCTGCGCTGGGCATGGAGTCAGTGATAGGCGTGATTGTTCTTTTTTTCGCTGGGCAAGGCGTCAGTGATAGGCGTGATTGTTCTTTTCTGCGCTGGGCATGGCGTCAGTGATAGGCGTGATTGTTCTTTTGTGCACTGGGCATTGTGTCAGTGATTGGCGTGATTGCTCTTTTCTGTGCTGGGCATGGCGTCAGTGGTAGGCGTGATTGCTCTTTTCTGCGCTGGGTATGGTGTCAGTGATAGGCGTGATTGTTCTTTTCTGCGCTGGGCATGGCGTCAGTGATAGGCGTGATTGTTCTTTTCTGTGCTGGGCATGGCGTCAGTGATAGGCGTGATTGTTCTTTTCTGCGCTGGGCATGGCGTCAGTGATAGGCATGATTGTTCTTTTCTGCGCTGTGCATGGCGTCAGTGATAGGTGTGATTGTTCTTTTCTGCGCTGGGCATGGTGTCAGTGATAGGCGTGATTGTTCTTTTCTGCGCTGGGCATGGCGTCAGTGATAGGCGTGATTGTTCTTTGCTGTGCTGGGCATCGCGTCAGTGATAGGCGTGATTGTTCTTTTCTGCGCTGGGCATGGCATTAGTGATAGGCGTGATTGCTCTTTTCTGCGCTGGGCATGACGTCAGTGATAGGCGTGATTGTTCTTTTCTGTGCTGGCATGGCATCAGTGATAGGCGTGATTGCTCTTTTCTGCGCTGGGCATGGCGTCAGTGATAGGCGTGATTGTTCTTTTCTGCGCTGGGCATGGCGTCAGTGATTGGCGTGATTGCTGTTTTCTGTGCTGGGCATGGCGTCAGTGATAGGCGTGATTGTTCTTTTCTGCGCTGGGCATGGCGTCAGTCATAGGCGTGATTGGTCTTTTCTGCGCTGGGCATGGCGTCAGTGATAGGCGTGATTGTTATTCTCTGCGCTGGGCATGGCGTCAGTGATAGGCGTAATTGCTCTTTGCTGTGCTTGGCATGGCATCAGTGATAGGCGTGATTGTTCTTTTCTGCGCTGGCATTGCGTCAGTGATAGGCGTGATTGTTCTTTTCTGCGCTGGCATTGCGTCAGTGATAGGCGTGATTGTTCTTTTCTGCGCTGGGCATGGCGTCAGTGATAGGCGTAATTGCTCTTTGCTGCGCTGGGCATGGCGTCAGTGATAGGCGTGATTGTTCTTTTCTGCGCTGGCATGGGGTCAGTGATAGGCGTGATTGTTCTTTTCTGCGCTGGGCATGGCGTCAGTGATAGGTGTCAGTGTTCTTTTGTGCGCTGGGCATGGCGTCAATGATAGGCGTGATTGCTCTTTGCTGTGCTGGGCATGGTGTCAGTGATAGGCGTGATTGTTCTTTTCTGCGCTGAGCATGGCGTCAGTGATAGGCGTGATTCTTGTTTTCTGTGCTGGGCATGGCGTCAGTGATAGGCGTAGTTGCTCTTTGCTGTGCTGGGCTTGGCGTCAGTGATAGGCGTGATTGTTCTTTTCTGCGCTGGGCATGGCGTAAGTGATAGGCGTGATTGCTCTTTTCTGCGCTGGGCATGGCGTCAGTGATAGGCGTGATTGCTCTTTTCTGCACTGGGCTTGGCGTCAATGATAGGCGTGATTGTTCTTTTCTGCGCTGGGCATGGCGTCAGTGATAGGCATGATTGTTCCTTTCTGCGCTGGGCATGGCGTCAGTGATAGGCGTGATTGTTCTTTTCTGCGCTGGGCATGGCGTCAGTGATAGGCGTGATTGTTCTTCTCTGCGCTGGGCTTGGCGTCAGTGATAGGCGTGATTGTTCTTCTCTGCGCTGGGCATGGCGTCAGTGATAGGCGTGATTGTTCTTTCCTGCACTGGGCATGGTCGTCAGTGATAGGCGTGATTGTTCTTCTCTGCGCTGGGCTTGGTATCAGTGATAGGCGTGATTGTTCTTTTCTGCGCTGGGCATGGCGTCAGTGATAGGCGTGATTGTTCTTCTCTGCGCTGGGCTTGGCGTCAGTGATAGGCGTGATTGTTCTTCTCTGCGCTGGGCATGGCGTCAGTGATAGGCGTGATTGTTCTTTCCTGCGCTGAGCATGGCGTCAGTGATAGGCGTGATTGTTCTTTTCTGCGCTGGGCATGGCGTCAGTGATAGGCGTGATTGTTCTTTCCTGTGCTGGGCATAGCGTCAGTGATAGGCGTGATTGTTCTTTTCTGCACTGGGCATGGCGTCAGTGATAGGCGTGATTGCTCTTTTCTGCGCTGGGCATGGCATCAGTTATAGGCGTGATTGTTCTTTTCTGCGCTGGGCATGGTGTCAGTGATAGGCGTGATTGTTCTTTTCTGCGCTGGGCATGACATCAGTGATAGGCGTGATTGTTCTTTTCTACGCAGGGCATTGCATCAGTGATAGGCATGATTGTTCTTTTCTGTGCTGGCATGGCATCAGTGATAGGCGAGATTGCTCTTTTCTGTGCTGGCATGGCATCAGTGATAGGCGTGATTGCTGATTTCTGCGCTGGGCATGGTGTCAGTGATAGGCGTGATTGTTCTTTTCTGCGCTGGGCATGGCGTCAGTAATAGGCGTGATTGCTCTTTTCTGTGCTGGGCATGGCGTCAGTGATAGGCGTGATTGTTCTTTTCTGCGCTGGGCATGGTGTCAGTGATAGGCGTGATTGTTCTTTTCTGCGCTGGGCATGGTGTCAGTGATAGGCGTGATTGTTCTTTTCTGCGCTGGGCATGGCGTCAGTGATAGGCGTGATTGTTCTTTTCTGCGCTGGGCATGGCGACAGTGATAGGCGTGATTGTTCTTTTTTTCGCTGGGTATGGCGACAGTGATAGGCGAAATTGTACTTTTCTGCGCTGGGCATGGCGTCAGTGATAGGCGTGATTGTTCTTTTCTGCGCTGGGCATGGCGTCAGTGATAGGCGTGATTGTTCTTTTCTGCGCTAGGCATGGCGTCAGTGATAGGCGTGATTGTTCTTTTTTTCGCTGGGCATGGCGTCAGTGATAGGCGTGATTGTTCTTTTCTGTGCTGGGCATGGCGTCAGTGATAGGCGTGATTGTTCTTTTCTGCGCTGGGCATGGTGTCAGTGATAGGCGTGATTGCTCTTTTCTGTGCTGGGCATGGCATCAGTGATAGGCGTGATTGCTCTTTTCTGCGCTGGGCATGGTGTCAGTGATAGGCGTGATTGTTCTTTTCTGCGCTGGGCATGGCGTCAGTGATAGGTGTGATTGTTCTTTTCTGTGCTGGGCATGGCGTCAGTGATCAGCGTGATTGTTCTTTTCTGCGCTGGGCATGGCGTCAGTGATAGGCATGATTGTTCTTTTCTGCGCTGTGCATGGCGTCAGTGATAGGCGTGATTGTTCTTTTCTGTGCTGGGCATGGTGTCAGTGATAGGCGTGATTGTTCTTTTCTGCGCTGGGCATGGCATCAGTGATAGGCGTGATTGTTCTTTTCTGCGCTGGGCATGGTGTCAGTGATAGGCGTGATTGTTCTTTTCTGCGCTGGGCATGACGTCAGTGATAGGCGTGATTGTTCTTTTCTACGCAGGGCATTGCATCAGTGATAGGCATGATTGTTCTTTTCTGTGCTGGCATGGCATCAGTGATAGGCGAGATTGCTCTTTTCTGTGCTGGCATGGCTTCAGTGATAGGCGTGATTGCTGATTTCTGCGCTGGGCATGGTGTCAGTGATAGGTGTGATTGTTCTTTTCTGCTCTGGGCATGGCGTCAGTAATAGGCGTGATTGCTCTTTTCTGTGCTGGGCATGGCGTCAGTGATAGGCGTGATTGTTCTTTTCTGCGCTGGGCATGGTGTCAGTGATAGGCGTGATTGTTCTTTTCTGCGCTGGGCATGGCGTCAGTGATAGGCGTGATTGTTCTTTTCTACACTGGGCATTGCATCAGTGATAGGCATGATTGTTCTTTTCTGTGCTGGCATGGCATCAGTGATAGGCGTGATTGCTCTTTTCTGCGCTGGGCATGGCGTCAGTGATAGGCGTGATTGCTGATTTCTGCGCTGGGCATGGTGTCAGTGATAGGCGTGATTGTTCTTTTCTGCGCTGGGCATGGCGTCAGTGATAGGCGTGATTGTTCTTTTCTGCGCTGGGCATGGTGTCAGTGATAGGCGTGATTGTTCTTTTCTGCACTGGGCATGGTGTCAGTGATAGGCGTGATTGTTCTTTTCTGCGCTGGGCATGGCGACAGTGATAGGCGTGATTGTTCTTTTTTTCGCTGGGCATGGCATCAGTGATAGGCGAAATTGTTCTTTTCTGCGCTGGGCATGGCGTCAGTGATAGGCGTGATTGTTCATTTCTGCGCTGGGCATGGTATCAGTGATAGGCGTGATTGTTCTTTTCTGCGCTGGGCATGGAGTCAGTGATAGGCGTGATTGTTCTTTTTTTCGCTGGGCAAGGCGTCAGTGATAGGCGTGATTGTTCTTTTCTGCGCTGGGCATGGCGTCAGTGATAGGCGTGATTGTTCTTTTGTGCACTGGGCATTGTGTCAGTGATTGGCGTGATTGCTCTTTTCTGTGCTGGGCATGGCGTCAGTGGTAGGCGTGATTGCTCTTTTCTGCGCTGGGTATGGTGTCAGTGATAGGCGTGATTGTTCTTTTCTGCGCTGGGCATGGCGTCAGTGATAGGCGTGATTGTTCTTTTCTGTGCTGGGCATGGCGTCAGTGATAGGCGTGATTGTTCTTTTCTGCGCTGGGCATGGCGTCAGTGATAGGCATGATTGTTCTTTTCTGCGCTGTGCATGGCGTCAGTGATAGGTGTGATTGTTCTTTTCTGCGCTGGGCATGGTGTCAGTGATAGGCGTGATTGTTCTTTTCTGCGCTGGGCATGGCGTCAGTGATAGGCGTGATTGTTCTTTGCTGTGCTGGGCATCGCGTCAGTGATAGGCGTGATTGTTCTTTTCTGCGCTGGGCATGGCATTAGTGATAGGCGTGATTGCTCTTTTCTGCGCTGGGCATGACGTCAGTGATAGGCGTGATTGTTCTTTTCTGTGCTGGCATGGCATCAGTGATAGGCGTGATTGCTCTTTTCTGCGCTGGGCATGGCGTCAGTGATAGGCGTGATTGTTCTTTTCTGCGCTGGGCATGGCGTCAGTGATTGGCGTGATTGCTGTTTTCTGTGCTGGGCATGGCGTCAGTGATAGGCGTGATTGTTCTTTTCTGCGCTGGGCATGGCGTCAGTCATAGGCGTGATTGGTCTTTTCTGCGCTGGGCATGGCGTCAGTGATAGGCGTGATTGTTATTCTCTGCGCTGGGCATGGCGTCAGTGATAGGCGTAATTGCTCTTTGCTGTGCTTGGCATGGCATCAGTGATAGGCGTGATTGTTCTTTTCTGCGCTGGCATTGCGTCAGTGATAGGCGTGATTGTTCTTTTCTGCGCTGGCATTGCGTCAGTGATAGGCGTGATTGTTCTTTTCTGCGCTGGGCATGGCGTCAGTGATAGGCGTAATTGCTCTTTGCTGCGCTGGGCATGGCGTCAGTGATAGGCGTGATTGTTCTTTTCTGCGCTGGCATGGGGTCAGTGATAGGCGTGATTGTTCTTTTCTGCGCTGGGCATGGCGTCAGTGATAGGTGTCAGTGTTCTTTTGTGCGCTGGGCATGGCGTCAATGATAGGCGTGATTGCTCTTTGCTGTGCTGGGCATGGTGTCAGTGATAGGCGTGATTGTTCTTTTCTGCGCTGAGCATGGCGTCAGTGATAGGCGTGATTCTTGTTTTCTGTGCTGGGCATGGCGTCAGTGATAGGCGTAGTTGCTCTTTGCTGTGCTGGGCTTGGCGTCAGTGATAGGCGTGATTGTTCTTTTCTGCGCTGGGCATGGCGTAAGTGATAGGCGTGATTGCTCTTTTCTGCGCTGGGCATGGCGTCAGTGATAGGCGTGATTGCTCTTTTCTGCACTGGGCTTGGCGTCAATGATAGGCGTGATTGTTCTTTTCTGCGCTGGGCATGGCGTCAGTGATAGGCATGATTGTTCCTTTCTGCGCTGGGCATGGCGTCAGTGATAGGCGTGATTGTTCTTTTCTGCGCTGGGCATGGCGTCAGTGATAGGCGTGATTGTTCTTCTCTGCGCTGGGCTTGGCGTCAGTGATAGGCGTGATTGTTCTTCTCTGCGCTGGGCATGGCGTCAGTGATAGGCGTGATTGTTCTTTCCTGCACTGGGCATGGTCGTCAGTGATAGGCGTGATTGTTCTTCTCTGCGCTGGGCTTGGTATCAGTGATAGGCGTGATTGTTCTTTTCTGCGCTGGGCATGGCGTCAGTGATAGGCGTGATTGTTCTTCTCTGCGCTGGGCTTGGCGTCAGTGATAGGCGTGATTGTTCTTCTCTGCGCTGGGCATGGCGTCAGTGATAGGCGTGATTGTTCTTTCCTGCGCTGAGCATGGCGTCAGTGATAGGCGTGATTGTTCTTTTCTGCGCTGGGCATGGCGTCAGTGATAGGCGTGATTGTTCTTTCCTGTGCTGGGCATAGCGTCAGTGATAGGCGTGATTGTTCTTTTCTGCACTGGGCATGGCGTCAGTGATAGGCGTGATTGCTCTTTTCTGCGCTGGGCATGGCATCAGTTATAGGCGTGATTGTTCTTTTCTGCGCTGGGCATGGTGTCAGTGATAGGCGTGATTGTTCTTTTCTGCGCTGGGCATGACATCAGTGATAGGCGTGATTGTTCTTTTCTACGCAGGGCATTGCATCAGTGATAGGCATGATTGTTCTTTTCTGTGCTGGCATGGCATCAGTGATAGGCGAGATTGCTCTTTTCTGTGCTGGCATGGCATCAGTGATAGGCGTGATTGCTGATTTCTGCGCTGGGCATGGTGTCAGTGATAGGCGTGATTGTTCTTTTCTGCGCTGGGCATGGCGTCAGTAATAGGCGTGATTGCTCTTTTCTGTGCTGGGCATGGCGTCAGTGATAGGCGTGATTGTTCTTTTCTGCGCTGGGCATGGTGTCAGTGATAGGCGTGATTGTTCTTTTCTGCGCTGGGCATGGTGTCAGTGATAGGCGTGATTGTTCTTTTCTGCGCTGGGCATGGCGTCAGTGATAGGCGTGATTGTTCTTTTCTGCGCTGGGCATGGCGACAGTGATAGGCGTGATTGTTCTTTTTTTCGCTGGGTATGGCGACAGTGATAGGCGAAATTGTTCTTTTCTGCGCTGGGCATGGCGTCAGTGATAGGCGTGATTGTTCTTTTCTGCGCTGGGCATGGCGTCAGTGATAGGCGTGATTGTTCTTTTCTGCGCTAGGCATGGCGTCAGTGATAGGCGTGATTGTTCTTTTTTTCGCTGGGCATGGCGTCAGTGATAGGCGTGATTGTTCTTTTCTGTGCTGGGCATGGCGTCAGTGATAGGCGTGATTGTTCTTTTCTGCGCTGGGCATGGTGTCAGTGATAGGCGTGATTGCTCTTTTCTGTGCTGGGCATGGCATCAGTGATAGGCGTGATTGCTCTTTTCTGCGCTGGGCATGGTGTCAGTGATAGGCGTGATTGTTCTTTTCTGCGCTGGGCATGGCGTCAGTGATAGGTGTGATTGTTCTTTTCTGTGCTGGGCATGGCGTCAGTGATCAGCGTGATTGTTCTTTTCTGCGCTGGGCATGGCGTCAGTGATAGGCATGATTGTTCTTTTCTGCGCTGTGCATGGCGTCAGTGATAGGCGTGATTGTTCTTTTCTGTGCTGGGCATGGTGTCAGTGATAGGCGTGATTGTTCTTTTCTGCGCTGGGCATGGCATCAGTGATAGGCGTGATTGTTCTTTTCTGCGCTGGGCATGGTGTCAGTGATAGGCGTGATTGTTCTTTTCTGCGCTGGGCATGACGTCAGTGATAGGCTTGATTGTTCTTTTCTACGCAGGGCATTGCATCAGTGATAGGCATGATTGTTCTTTTCTGTGCTGGCATGGCATCAGTGATAGGCGAGATTGCTCTTTTCTGTGCTGGCATGGCTTCAGTGATAGGCGTGATTGCTGATTTCTGCGCTGGGCATGGTGTCAGTGATAGGCGTGATTGTTCTTTTCTGCTCTGGGCATGGCGTCAGTAATAGGCGTGATTGCTCTTTTCTGTGCTGGGCATGGCGTCAGTGATAGGCGTGATTGTTCTTTTCTGCGCTGGGCATGGTGTCAGTGATAGGCGTGATTGTTCTTTTCTGCGCTGGGCATGGCGTCAGTGATAGGCGTGATTGTTCTTTTCTGCGCTGGGCATGGCGTCAGTGATAGGCGTGATTGTTCTTTTCTGCGCTGGGCATGGCGACAGTGATAGGCGTGATTGTTCTTTTTTTCGCTGGGCATGGCGACAGTGATAGGCGAAATTGTTCTTTTCTGCGCTGGGCATGGCGTCAGTGATAGGCGTGATTGTTCTTTTCTGCGCTGGGCATGGCGTCAGTGATAGGTGTGATTGTTCTTTTCTGCGCTGGGCATGGTGTCAGTGATAGGCGTGATTGTTCTTTTTTTCGCTGGGCATGGCGTCAGTGATAGGCGTGATTGTTCTTTTCTGTGCTGGGCATGGTGTCAGTGATAGGCGTGATTGTTCTTTTCTGCGTTGGGCATGGTGTCAGTGATAGGCGTGATTGCTCTTTTCTGTGCTGGGCATGGCGTCAGTGATAGGCGTGATTGCTCTTTTCTGCGCTGGGCATGGTGTCAGTGATAGGCGTGATTGTTCTTTTCTGCGCTGGGCATGGCGTCAGTGAGAGGTGTGATTGCTCTTTTCTGTGCTGGGCATGGCGTCAGTGATCAGCGTGATTGTTCTTTTCTGCGCTGGGCATGGCGTCAGTGATAGGCATGATTGTTCTTTTCTGCGCTGTGCATGGCGTCAGTGATAGGCGTGATTGTTCTTTTCTGTGCTGGGCATGGTGTCAGTGATAGGCGTGATTGTTCTTTTCTGCGCTGGGCATGGCATCAGTGATAGGCGTGATTGTTCTTTGCTGTGCTGGGCATAGCGTCAGTGATAGGCGTGATTGTTCTTTTCTGCGCTGGGCATGGCATTAGTGATAGGCGTGATTGCTCTTTTCTGTGCTGGGCATGACGTCAGTGATAGGCGTGATTGTTCTTTTCTGTGCTGGCATGGCATCAGTGATAGGCGTGATTGCTCTTTTCTGCGATGAGCATGGCATCAGTGATAGGCGTGATTGCTGTTTTCTGCGCTGGGCATGGTGTCAGTGATAGGCGTGATTGTTCTTTTCTGCGCTGGGCATGGCGTCAGTGATAGGCGTGATTTCTCTTTTCTGTGCTGGGCATGGCGTCAGTGATAGGCGTGATTGTTCTTTTCTGCGCTGGGCATGGCGTCAGTGATAGGCGTGATTGGTCTTTTCTGCGCTGGGCATTGCGTCAGTGATAGGCGTGATTGTTATTCTCTGCGCTGGGCATGGCGTCAGTGATAGGCGTGATTGCTCTTTGCTGCGCTGGGCATGGCGTCAGTGATAGGCGTGATTGTTCTTTTCTGCGCTGGCATTGCGTCAGTGATAGGCGTGATTGTTCTTTTCTGCGCTGGCATGGCGTCAGTGATAGGCGTGATTGTTCTTTTCTGCGCTGGGCATGGCGTCAGTGATAGGCGTGATTGTTCTTTTCTGCGCTGGGCATGGCGTCAGTGATAGGCGTGATTGCTCTTTGCTGCGCTGGGCATGGCGTCAGTGATAGGCGTGATTGTTCTTTTCTGCGCTGGCATGGCGTCAGTGATAGGCGTAATTGCTCTTTGCTGCGCTTGGCTTGGCGTCAGTGATAGGCGTGATTGTTTTTTTCTGCGCTGGGCATGGCATAAGTTATAGGCGTGATTGCTCTTTTCTGCGCTGGGCATGGCGTCAGTGATAGGCGTGATTGCTCTTTTCTGCGCTGGGCTTGGCGTCAATGATAGGCGTGATTGTTCTTGTCTGCGCTGGGCATGGCGTCAGTGATAGGCGTGATTGTTCTTTTCTGCGCTGGGCATGGCGTCAGTGATAGGCGTGATTGTTCTTTTCTGCCCTGGGCATGGCGTCAGTGATAGGCGTGATTGTTCTTCTCTGCACTGGGCTTGGCATCAGTGATAGGCGTGATTGTTCTTCTCTGCGCTGGGCATGGCGTCAGTGATAGGCGTGATTGTACTTTCCTGCACTGGGCATGGTCGTCAGCGATAGGCGTGATTGTTCTTCTCTGCGCTGGGCTTGGTGTCAGCGATAGGCGTGATTCTTCTTTTCTGCGCTGGGCATGGCGTCAGTGATAGGCGTGATTGTTCTTCTCTGCGCTGGGCTTGACCTCAGTGATAGGCGTGATTGTTCTTCTCTGCGCTGGGCATGGCATCAGTGATAGGCGTGATTGTTCTTTCCTGCGCTGAGCATGGCGTCAGTGATAGGCGTGCTTGTTCTTCTCTGCGCTGGGCTTGGTGTCAGTGATAGGCGTGATTGTTCTTTTCTGTGCTGGGCATGGCGTCAGTGATAGGCGTTATTGTTCTTCTCTGCGCTGGGCTTGGCATCAGTGATAGGCGTGATTGTTCTTTTCTGTGCTGGGCATGGCGTCAGTGATAGGTGTGATTGTTTTTTTGTGCGCTGGGCATGGCGTCAGTGATAGGCGTGATTGTTCTTCTCTGCGCTGGGCATGCCGACAGTGATAGCCGTAATTGCTGTTTCGCTGCGCAGGGCATGGCGTCAGTGATAGGCGTGATTGTTCTTTGCTGTGCTGGGCATAGCGTCAGTGATAGGCGTGATTGTTCTTTTCTGCGCTGGGCATGGCATTAGTGATAGGCGTGATTGCTCTTTTCTGTGCTGGGCATGACGTCAGTGATAGGCGTGATTGTTCTTTTCTGTGCTGGCATGGCATCAGTGATAGGCGTGATTGCTCTTTTCTGCGCTGGGCATGGCGTCAGTGATAGGCGTGATTGCTGTTTTCTCCGCTGGGCATGGTGTCAGTGATAGGCGTGATTGTTCTTTTCTGCGCTGGGCATGGCGTCAGTGATAGGCGTGATTGCTCTTTTCTGTGCTGGGCATGGCGTCAGTGATAGGCGTGATTGTTCTTTTCTGCGCTGGGCATGGCGTCAGTGATAGGCATGATTGGTCTTTTCTGCGCTGGGCATGGCGTCAGTGATAGGCGTGATTGTTATTCTCTGCGCTGGGCATGGCGTCAGTGATAGGCGTGATTGCTCTTTGCTGCACTGGGCATGGCGTCAGTGATAGGCGTGATTGTTCTTTTCTGCGCTGGCATTGCATCAGTGATAGGCGTGATTGTTCTTTTCTGCGCTGGCATGGCGTCAGTGATAGGCGTGATTGTTCTTTTCTGCGCTGGGCATGGCGTCAGTGATAGGCGTGATTGTTCTTTTCTGCGCTGGGCATGGCGTCAGTGATAGGCGTGATTGTTCTTTTCTGCGCTGGGCATGGCGTCAGTGATAGGCGTGATTGTTCTTTTCTGCGCTGGGCATGGCGACAGTGATAGGCGTGATTGTTCTTTTTTTCGCTGGGCATGGCGACAGTGATAGGCGAAATTGTTCTTTTCTGCGCTGGGCATGGCGTCAGTGATAGGCGTGATTGTTCTTTTCTGCGCTGGGCATGGCGTCAGTGATAGGCGTGATTGTTCTTTTCTGCGCTGGGCATGGCGTCAGTGATAGGCGTGATTGTTCTTTTTTTCGCTGGGCATGGCGTCAGTGATAGGCGTGATTGTTCTTTTCTGTGCTGGGCATGGTGTCAGTGATAGGCGTGATTGTTCTTTTCAGCGTTGGGCATGGTGTCAGTGATAGGCGTGATTGCTCTTTTCTGTGCTGGGCATGGCGTCAGTGATAGGCGTGATTGCTCTTTTCTGCGCTGGGCATGGTGTCAGTGATAGGCGTGATTGTTCTTTTCTGCGCTGGGCATGGCGTCAGTGATAGGTGTGATTGCTCTTTTCTGTGCTGGGCATGGCGTCAGTGATCAGCGTGATTGTTCTTTTCTGCGCTGGGCATGGCGTCAGTGATAGGCATGATTGTTCTTTTCTGCGCTGTGCATGGCGTCAGTGATAGGCGTGATTGTTCTTTTCTGTGCTGGGCATGGTGTCAGTGATAGGCGTGATTGTTCTTTTCTGCGCTGGGCATGGCATCAGTGATAGGCGTGATTGTTCTTTGCTGTGCTGGGCATAGCGTCAGTGATAGGCGTGATTGTTCTTTTCTGCGCTGGGCATGGCATTAGTGATAGGCGTGATTGCTCTTTTCTGTGCGGGGCATGACGTCAGTGATAGGCGTGATTGTTCTTTTCTGTGCTGGCATGGCATCAGTGATAGGCGTGATTGCTCTTTTCTGCGATGAGCATGGCGTCAGTGATAGGCGTGATTGCTGTTTTCTGCGCTGGGCATGGTGTCAGTGATAGGCGTGATTGTTCTTTTCTGCGCTGGGCATGGCGTCAGTGATAGGCGTGATTGCTCTTTTCTGTGCTGGACATGGCGTCAGTGATAGGCGTGATTGTTCTTTTCTGCGCTGGGCATGGCGTCAGTGATAGGCGTGATTGGTCTTTTCTGCGCTGGGCATTGCGTCAGTGATAGGCGTGATTGTTATTCTCTGCGCTGAGCATGGCGTCAGTGATAGGCGTGATTGCTCTTTGCTGCGCTGGGCATGGCGTCAGTGATAGGCGTGATTGTTCTTTTCTGCGCTGGCATTGCGTCAGTGATAGGCGTGATTGTTCTTTTCTGCGCTGGCATGGCATCAGTGATAGGCGTGATTGTTCTTTTCTGCGCTGGGCATGGCGTCAATGATAGGCGTGATTGCTCTTTGCTGCGCTGGGCATGGCGTCAGTGATAGGCGTGATTGTTCTTTTCTGCGCTGGCATGGCGTCAGTGATAGGCGTAATTGCTCTTTGCTGCGCTTGGCTTGGCGTCAGTGATAGGCGTGATTGTTTTTTTCTGCGCTGGGCATGGCATAAGTTATAGGCGTGATTGCTCTTTTCTGCGCTGGGCATGGCGTCAGTGATAGGCGTGATTGCTCTTTTCTGCGCTGGGCTTGGCGTCAATGATAGGCGTGATTGTTCTTTTCTGCGCTGGGCATGGCGTCAGTGATAGGCGTGATTGTTCTTTTCTGAACTGGGCATGGCGTCAGTGATAGGCGTGATTGTTCTTTTCTGCCCTGGGCATGGCGTCAGTGATAGGCGTGATTGTTCTTCTCTGCACTGGGCTTGGCATCAGTGATAGGCGTGATTGTTCTTCTCTGCGCTGGGCATGGCGTCAGTGATAGGCGTGATTGTACTTTCCTGCACTGGGCATGGTCGTCAGTGATAGGCGTGATTGTTCTTCTCTGCGCTGGGCTTGGTGTCAGTGATAGGCGTGATTCTTCTTTTCTGCGCTGGGCATGGCGTCAGTGATAGGCGTGATTGTTCTTCTCTGCGCTGGGCTTGACGTCAGTGATAGGCGTGATTGTTCTTCTCTGCGCAGGGCATGGCGTCAGTGATAGGCGTGATTGTTCTTTCCTGCGCTGAGCATGGCGTCAGTGATAGGCGTGCTTGTTCTTCTCTGCGCTGGGCTTGGTGTCAGTGATAGGCGTGATTGTTCTTTTCTGTGCTGGGCATGGCGTCAGTGATAGGCGTTATTGTTCTTCTCTGCGCTGGGCTTGGCGTCAGTGATAGGCGTGATTGTTCTTTTCTGCGCTGGGCATGGCGTCAGTGATAGGTGTGATTGTTTTTTTGTGCGCTGGGCATGGCGTCAGTGATAGGCGTGATTGTTCTTCTCTGCGCTGGGCATGCCGACAGTGATAGCCGTAATTGCTGTTTCGCTGCGCAGGGCATGGCGTCAGTGATAGGCGTGATTGTTCTTTGCTGTGCTGGGCATAGCGTCAGTGATAGGCGTGATTGTTCTTTTCTGCGCTGGGCATGGCATTAGTGATAGGCGTGATTGCTCTTTTCTGTGCTGGGCATGACGTCAGTGATAGGCGTGATTGTTCGTTTCTGTGCTGGCATGGCATCAGTGATAGGCGTGATTGCTCTTTTCTGCGCTGGGCATGGCGTCAGTGATAGGCGTGATTGCTGTTTTCTCCGCTGGGCATGGTGTCAGTGATAGGCGTGATTGTTCTTTTCTGCGCTGGGCATGGCGTCAGTGATAGGCGTGATTGCTCTTTTCTGTGCTGGGCATGGCGTCAGTGATAGGCGTGATTGTTCTTTTCTGCGCTGGGCATGGCGTCAGTGATAGGCATGATTGGTCTTTTCTGCGCTGGGCATGGCGTCAGTGATAGGCGTGATTGTTATTCTCTGCGCTGGGCATGGCGTCAGTGATAGGCGTGATTGCTCTTTGCTGCACTGGGCATGGCATCAGTGATAGGCGTGATTGTTCTTTTCTGCGCTGGCATGGCGTCAGTGATAGGCATGATTGTTCTTTTCTGCGCTGAGCATGGCGTCAGTGATAGTTGTCAGTGTTCTTTTGTGCGCTGGGCATGGCGTCAATGATAGGCGTGATTGCTCTTTGCTGTGCTGGGCATGGCGTCAGTGATAGGCGTGATTGTTCTTTTCTGCGCTGGGCATGGCATCAGTGATAGGCGTAATTGCTCTTTGCTGCGCTGGGCTTGGCGTCAGTGATAGGCGTGATTGTTTTTTTCTGCGCTGGGCATGGCGTAAGTGATAGGCGTGATTGCTCTTTTCTGCGCTGGGCATGGCGTCAGTGATAGGCGTTATTGCTATTTTCTGCGCTGGGCTTGGCGTCAATGATAGGCGTGATTGTTCTTTTCTGCACTGGGCATGGCGTCAGTGATAGGCGTGCTTGTTCTTTTCTGCGCTGGGCATGGCATCAGTGATAGGCGTGATTGTTCTTTTCTGCCCTAGGCATGGCGTCAGTGATAGGCGTGATTGTTCTTCTCTGCGCTGGGCTTGGCGTCAGTGATAGGCGTGATTGTTCTTCTCTGCGCTGGGCATGGCGTCAGTGATAGGCGTGATTGTACTTTCCTGCGCTGGGCATGGTCGTCAGTGATAGGCGTGATTGTTCTTCTCTGCGCTGGGCTTGGTGTCAGTGATAGGCGTGATTGTTCTTTTCTGCGCTGGGCATGGCGTCAGTGATAGGCGTGATTGTTCTTCTCTGCGCTGGGCTTGGTGTCAGTGATAGGCGTGATTGTTCTTTTCTGTGCTGGGCATGGCGTCAGTGATAGGCGTGATTGTTCTTCTCTGCGTTGGGCTTGGCGTCAGTGATAGACGTGATTGTTCTTTTCTGCGCTGGGCATGGCGTCAGTGAGAGGTGTGATTGTTTTTTTGTGCGCTGGGCATGGCGTCAGTGATAGGCGTGATTGTTCTTCTCTGCGCTGGGCATGGCGACAGTGATAGCCGTAATTGCTCTTTCGCTGCGCTGGGCATGGCGTCAGTGATAGGCATGATTGTTCTTCTCTGCGCTGGGCTTGGCATCAGTGATAGGCATGATTGTTCTTCTCTGCGCTGGGCATGGCGTCAGTGATAGGCGTGATTGTTCTCTGCGCTGGGCTTGGCGTCAGTGATAGGCGTGATTGTTCTTTTCTGCGCTGGGCATGGCGTCAGTGATAGGTGTGATTATTTTTTTGTGCGCTGGGCATGGCGTCAGTGATAGGCGTGATTGTTCTTCTCTGCGCTGGGCATGCCGACAGTGATAGCCGTAATTGCTGTTTCGCTGCGCAGGGCATGGCGTCAGTGATAGGCGTGATTGTTCTTTGCTGTGCTGGGCATAGCGTCAGTGATAGGCGTGATTGTTCTTTTCTGCGCTGGGCATGGCATTAGTGATAGGCGTGATTGCTCTTTTCTGTGCTGGGCATGACGTCAGTGATAGGCGTGATTGTTCTTTTCTGTGCTGGCATGGCATCAGTGATAGGCGTGATTGCTCTTTTCTGCGCTGGGCATGGCGTCAGTGATAGGCGTGATTGCTGTTTTCTCCGCTGGGCATGGTGTCAGTGATAGGCGTGATTGTTCTTTTCTGCGCTAGGCATGGCGTCAGTGATAGGCGTGATTGCTCTTTTCTGTGCTGGGCATGGCGTCAGTGATAGGCGTGATTGTTCTTTTCTGCGCTGGGCATGGCGTCAGTGATAGGCATGATTGGTCTTTTCTGCACTGGGCATGGCGTCAGTGATAGGCGTGATTGTTATTCTCTGCGCTGGGCATGGCGTCAGTGATAGGCGTGATTGCTCTTTGCTGCACTGGGCATGGCGTCAGTGATAGGCGTGATTGTTCTTTTCTGCGCTGGCATTGCGTCAGTGATAGGCGTGATTGTTCTTTTCTGCGCTGGCATGGCGTCAGTGATAGGCGTGATTGTTCTTTTCTGCACTGGGCATGGCGTCAGTGATAGGCGTGATTGTTCTTTTCTGCGCTGGGCATGGCGTCAGTGATAGGCGTGATTGTTCTTTTCTGCGCTGGGCATGGCGTCAGTGATAGGCGTGATTGTTCTTTTCTGCGCTGGGCATGGCGACAGTGATAGGCGTGATTGTTCTTTTTTTCGCTGGGCATGGCGACAGTGATAGGCGAAATTGTTCTTTTCTGCGCTGGGCATGGCGTCAGTGATAGGCGTGATTGTTCTTTTCTGCGCTGGGCATGGCGTCAGTGATAGGCGTGATTGTTCTTTTCTGCGCTGGGCATGGCGTCAGTGATAGGCGTGATTGTTCTTTTTTTCGCTGGGCATGGCGTCAGTGATAGGCGTGATTGTTCTTTTCTGTGCTGGGCATGGTGTCAGTGATAGGCGTGATTGTTCTTTTCTGCGTTGGGCATGGTGTCAGTGATAGGCGTGATTGCTCTTTTCTGTGCTGGGCATGGCGTCAGTGATAGGCGTGATTGCTCTTTTCTGCGCTGGGCATGGTGTCAGTGATAGGCGTGATTGTTCTTTTCTGCGCTGGGCATGGCGTCAGTGATAGGTGTGATTGCTCTTTTCTGTGCTGGGCATGGCGTCAGTGATCAGCGTGATTGTTCTTTTCTGCGCTGGGCATGGCGTCAGTGATAGGCATGATTGTTCTTTTCTGCGCTGTGCATGGCGTCAGTGATAGGCGTGATTGTTCTTTTCTGTGCTGGGCATGGTGTCAGTGATAGGCGTGATTGTTCTTTTCAGCGCTGGGCATGGCATCAGTGATAGGCGTGATTGTTCTTTGCTGTGCTGGGCATAGCGTCAGTGATAGGCGTGATTGTTCTTTTCTGCGCTGGGCATGGCATTAGTGATAGGCGTGATTGCTCTTTTCTGTGCGGGGCATGATGTCAGTGATAGGCGTGATTGTTCTTTTCTGTGCTGGCATGGCATCAGTGATAGGCGTGATTGCTCTTTTCTGCGATGAGCATGGCGTCAGTGATAGGCGTGATTGCTGTTTTCTGCGCTGGGCATGGTGTCAGTGATAGGCGTGATTGTTCTTTTCTGCGCTGGGCATGGCGTCAGTGATAGGCGTGATTGCTCTTTTCTGTGCTGGACATGGCGTCAGTGATAGGCGTGATTGTTCTTTTCTGCGCTGGGCATGGCGTCAGTGATAGGCGTGATTGGTCTTTTCTGCGCTGGGCATTGCGTCAGTGATAGGCGTGATTGTTATTCTCTGCGCTGGGCATGGCGTCAGTGATAGGCGTGATTGCTCTTTGCTGCGCTGGGCATGGCGTCAGTGATAGGCGTGATTGTTCTTTTCTGCGCTGGCATTGCGTCAGTGATAGGCGTGATTGTTCTTTTCTGCGCTGGCATGGCATCAGTGATAGGCGTGATTGTTCTTTTCTGCGCTGGGCATGGCGTCAGTGATAGGCGTGATTGCTCTTTGCTGCGCTGGGCATGGCGTCAGTGATAGGCGTGATTGTTCTTTTCTGCGCTGGCATGGCGTCAGTGATAGGCGTAATTGCTCTTTGCTGCGCTTGGCTTGGCGTCAGTGATAGGCGTGATTGTTTTTTTCTGCGCTGGGCATGGCATAAGTTATAGGCGTGATTGCTCTTTTCTGCGCTGGGCATGGCGTCAGTGATAGGCGTGATTGCTCTTTTCTGCGCTGGGCTTGGCGTCAATGATAGGCGTGATTGTTCTTTTCTGCGCTGGGCATGGCGTCAGTGATAGGCGTGATTGTTCTTTTCTGCGCTGGGCATGGCGTCAGTGATAGGCGTGATTGTTATTTCTGCCCTGGGCATGGCGTCAGTGATAGGCGTGATTGTTCTTCTCTGCACTGGGCTTGGCATCAGTGATAGGCGTGATTGTTCTTCTCTGCGCTGGGCATGGCGTCAGTGATAGGCGTGATTGTACTTTCCTGCACTGGGCATGGTCGTCAGTGATAGGCGTGATTGTTCTTCTCTGCGCTGGGCTTGGTGTCAGTGATAGGCGTGATTCTTCTTTTCTGCGCTGGGCATGGCGTCAGTGATAGGCGTGATTGTTCTTCTCTGCGCTGGGCTTGACGTCAGTGATAGGCGTGATTGTTCTTCTCTGCGCAGGGCATGGCGTCAGTGATAGGCGTGATTGTTCTTTCCTGCGCTGAGCATGGCGTCTGTGATAGGCGTGCTTGTTCTTCTCTGCGCTGGGCTTGGTGTCAGTGATAGGCGTGATTGTTCTTTTCTGTGCTGGGCATGGCGTCAGTGATAGGCGTTATTGTTCTTTTCTGCGCTGGGCATGGCGTCAGTGATAGGTGTGATTGTTTTTTTGTGCGCTGGGCATGGCGTCAGTGATAGGCGTGATTGTTCTTCTCTGCGCTGGGCATGCCGACAGTGATAGCCGTAATTGCTGTTTCGCTGCGCAGGGCATGGCGTCAGTGATAGGCGTGATTGTTCTTTGCTGTGCTGGGCATAGCGTCAGTGATAGGCGTGATTGTTCTTTTCTGCGCTGGGCATGGCATTAGTGATAGGCGTGATTGCTCTTTTCTGTGCTGGGCATGACGTCAGTGATAGGCGTGATTGTTCTTTTCTGTGCTGGCATGGCATCAGTGATAGGCGTGATTGCTCTTTTCTGCGCTGGGCATGGCGTCAGTGATAGGCGTGATTGCTGTTTTCTCCGCTGGGCATGGTGTCAGTGATAGGCGTGATTGTTCTTTTCTGCGCTGGGCATGGCGTCAGTGATAGGCGTGATTGCTCTTTTCTGTGCTGGGCATGGCGTCAGTGATAGGCGTGATTGTTCTTTTCTGCGCTGGGCATGGCGTCAGTGATAGGCATGATTGTTCTTTTCTGCGCTGGGCATGGCGTCAGTGATAGGCGTGATTGTTATTCTCTGCGCTGGGCATGGCGTCAGTGATAGGCGTGATTGCTCTTTGCTGCACTGGGCATGGCGTCAGTGATAGGCGTGATTGTTCTTTTCTGCGCTGGCATGGCGTCAGTGATAGGCATGATTGTTCTTTTCTGCGCTGGGCATGGCGTCAGTGATAGTTGTCAGTGTTCTTTTGTGCGCTGGGCATGGCGTCAATGATAGGCGTGATTGCTCTTTGCTGTGCTGGGCATGGCGTCAGTGATAGGCGTGATTGTTCTTTTCTGCGCTGGGCATGGCGTCAGTGATAGGCGTAATTGCTCTTTGCTGCGCTGGGCTTGGCGTCAGTGATAGGCGTGATTGTTTTTTTCTGCGCTGGGCATGGCGTAAGTGATAGGCGTGATTGCTCTTTTCTGCGCTGGGCATGGCGTCAGTGATAGGCGTTATTGCTATTTTCTGCGCTGGGCTTGGCGTCAATGATAGGCGTGATTGTTCTTTTCTGCACTGGGCATGGCGTCAGTGATAGGCGTGATTGTTCTTTTCTGCGCTGGGCATGGCGTCAGTGATAGGCGTGATTGTTCTTTTCTGCCCTAGGCATGGCGTCAGTGATAGGCGTGATTGTTCTTCTCTGCGCTGGGCTTGGCGTCAGTGATAGGCGTGATTGTTCTTCTCTGCGCTGGGCATGGCGTCAGTGATAGGCGTGATTGTACTTTCCTGCGCTGGGCATGGTCGTCAGTGATAGGCGTGATTGTTCTTCTCTGCGCTGGGCTTGGTGTCAGTGATAGGCGTGATTATTCTTTTCTGCGCTGGGCATGGCGTCAGTGATAGGCGTGATTGTTCTTCTCTGCGCTGGGCTTGGTGTCAGTGATAGGCGTGATTGTTCTTTTCTGTGCTGGGCATGGCGTCAGTGATAGGCGTGATTGTTCTTCTCTGCGTTGGGCTTGGCGTCAGTGATAGACGTGATTGTTCTTTTCTGCGCTGGGCATGGCGTCAGTGAGAGGTGTGATTGTTTTTTTGTGCGCTGGGCATGGCGTCAGTGATAGGCGTGATTGTTCTTCTCTGCGCTGGGCATGGCGACAGTGATAGCCGTAATTGCTCTTTCGCTGCGCTGGGCATGGCGTCAGTGATAGGCATGATTGTTCTTCTCTGCGCTGGGCTTGGCATCAGTGATAGGCATGATTGTTCTTCTCTGCGCTGGGCATGGCGTCAGTGATAGGCGTGATTGTTCTCTGCGCTGGGCTTGGCGTCAGTGATAGGCGTGATTGTTCTTTTCTGCGCTGGGCATGGCGTCAGTGATAGGTGTGATTGTTTTTTTGTGCGCTGGGCATGGCGTCAGTGATAGGCGTGATTGTTCTTCTCTGCGCTGGGCATGCCGACAGTGATAGCCGTAATTGCTGTTTCGCTGCGCAGGGCATGGCGTCAGTGATAGGCGTGATTGTTCTTTGCTGTGCTGGGCATAGCGTCAGTGATAGGCGTGATTGTTCTTTTCTGCGCTGGGCATGGCATTAGTGATAGGCGTGATTGCTCTTTTCTGTGCTGGGCATGACGTCAGTGATAGGCGTGATTGTTCTTTTCTGTGCTGGCATGGCATCAGTGATAGGCGTGATTGCTCTTTTCTGCGCTGGGCATGGCGTCAGTGATAGGCGTGATTGCTGTTTTCTCCACTGGGCATGGTGTCAGTGATAGGCGTGATTGTTCTTTTCTGCGCTGGGCATGGCGTCAGTGATAGGCGTGATTGCTCTTTTCTGTGCTGGGCATGGCGTCAGTGATAGGCGTGATTGTTCTTTTCTGTGCTGGGCATGGCGTCAGTGATAGGCATGATTGGTCTTTTCTGCGCTGGGCATGGCGTCAGTGATAGGCGTGATTGTTATTCTCTGCGCTGGGCATGGCGTCAGTGATAGGCGTGATTGCTCTTTGCTGCACTGGGCATGGCGTCAGTGATAGGGCGTGATTGTTCTTTTCTGCGCTGGCATTGCGTCAGTGATAGGCGTGATTGTTCTTTTCTGCGCTGGCATGGCGTCAGTGATAGGCGGTGATTTTCTTTTCTGCGCTGGCATGGCGTCAGTGATAGGCGTGATTGTTCTTTTCTGCGCTGGGCATGGCGTCAGTGATAGCGTGATTGTTCTTTTCTGCACTGGGCATGGCGTCAGTGAATAGGCGTGATTGTTCTTTTCTGCGCTGGGCATGGCGACAGTGATAGGCGTGATTGTTCTTTTTTTCGCTGGGCATGGCGACAGTGATAGGCGAATTGTTCTTTCTGCGCTGGGCATGGCGTCAGTGATAGGCGTGATTGTTCTTTTCTGCGCTGGGCATGGCGTCAGTGATAGGCGTGATTGTTCTTTTCTGCGCTGGGCATGGCGTCAGTGATAGGCGTGATTGTTCTTTTTTTTCGCTGGGCATGCGTCAGTGATAGGCGTGATTGTTCTTTTTCTGTGCTGGGCATGGTGTCAGTGATAGGCGTGATTGTTCTTTTCTGCGTTGGGCATGGTGTCAGTGATAGGCGTGATTGCTCTTTTCTGTGCTGGGCATGGCGTCAGTGATAGGCGTGATTGCTCTTTTCTGCGCTGGGCATGGTGTCAGTGATAGGCGTGATTGTTCTTTTCTGCGCTGGGCATGGCGTCAGTGATAGGTGTGATTGCTCTTTTCTGTGCTGGGCATGGCGTCAGTGATCAGCGTGATTGTTCTTTTCTGCGCTGGGCATGGCGTCAGTGATAGGCATGATTGTTCTTTTCTGCGCTGTGCATGGCGTCAGTGATAGGCGTGATTGTTCTTTTCTGTGCTGGGCATGGTGTCAGTGATAGGCGTGATTGTTCTTTTCTGCGCTGGGCATGGCATCAGTGATAGGCGTGATTGTTCTTTGCTGTGCTGGGCATAGCGTCAGTGATAGGCGTGATTGTTCTTTTCTGCGCTGGGCATGGCATTAGTGATAGGCGTGATTGCTCTTTTCTGTGCTGGGCATGACGTCAGTGATAGGCGTGATTGTTCTTTTCTGTGCTGGCATGGCATCAGTGATAGGCGTGATTGCTCTTTTCTGCGATGAGCATGGCATCAGTGATAGGCGTGATTGCTGTTTTCTGCGCTGGGCATGGTGTCAGTGATAGGCGTGATTGTTCTTTTCTGCGCTGGGCATGGCGTCAGTGATAGGCGTGATTGCTCTTTTCTGTGCTGGGCATGGCGTCAGTGATAGGCGTAATTGTTCTTTTCTGCGCTGGGCATGGCGTCAGTGATAGGCGTGATTGGTCTTTTCTGCGCTGGGCATTGCGTCAGTGATAGGCGTGATTGTTATTCTCTGCGCTGGGCATGGCGTCAGTGATAGGCGTGATTGCTCTTTGCTGCGCTGGGCATGGCGTCAGTGATAGGCGTGATTGTTCTTTTTTGCGCTGGCATTGCGTCAGTGATAGGCGTGATTGTTCTTTTCTGCGCTGGCATGGCATCAGTGATAGGCGTGATTGTTCTTTTCTGCGCTGGGCATGGCGTCAGTGATAGGCGTGATTGCTCTTTGCTGCGCTGGGCATGGCGTCAGTGATAGGCGTGATTGTTCTTTTCTGCGCTGGCATGGCGTCAGTGATAGGCGTAATTGCTCTTTGCTGCGCTTGGCTTGGCGTCAGTGATAGGCGTGATTGTTTTTTTCTGCGCTGGGCATGGCATAAGTTATAGGCGTGATTGCTCTTTTCTGCGCTGGGCATGGCGTCAGTGATAGGCGTGATTGCTCTTTGCTGCGCTGGGCATGGCGTCAGTGATAGGCGTGATTGTTCTTTTCTGCGCTGGCATTGCGTCAGTGATAGGCGTGATTGTTCTTTTCTGCGCTGGCATGGCATCAGTGATAGGCGTGATTGTTCTTTTCTGCGCTGGGCATGGCGTCAGTGATAGGCGTGATTGCTCTTTGCTGCGCTGGGCATGGCGTCAGTGATAGGCGTGATTGTTCTTTTCTGCGCTGGCATGGCGTCAGTGATAGGCGTAATTGCTCTTTGCTGCGCTTGGCTTGGCGTCAGTGATAGGCGTGATTGTTTTTTTCTGCGCTGGGCATGGCATAAGTTATAGGCGTGATTGCTCTTTTCTGCGCTGGGCATGGCGTCAGTGATAGGCGTGATTGCTCTTTGCTGCGCTGGGCATGGCGTCAGTGATAGGCGTGATTGTTCTTTGCTGCGCTGGGCATGGCGTCAGTGATAGGCGTGATTGTTCTTTTCTGCGCTGGCATGGCGTCAGTGATAGGCGTAATTGCTCTTTGCTGCGCTTGGCTTGGCGTCAGTGATAGGCGTGATTGTTTTATTCTGCGCTGGGCATGGCATAAGTTATAGGCATGATTGCTCTTTTCTGCGCTGGGCATGGCGTCAGTGATAGGCGTGATTGCTCTTTTCTGCGCTGGGCTTGGCGTCAATGATAGGCGTGATTGTTCTTTTCTGCGCTGGGCATGGCGTCAGTGATAGGCGTGATTGTTCTTTTCTGCGCTGGGCATGGCGTCAGTGATAGGCGTGATTGTTCTTTTCTGCCCTGGGCATGGCGTCAGTGATAGGCGTGATTGTTCTTCTCTGCACTGGGCTTGGCATCAGTGATAGGCGTGATTGTTCTTCTCTGCGCTGGGCATGGCGTCAGTGATAGGCGTGATTGTACTTTCCTGCACTGGGCATGGTCGTCAGTGATAGGCGTGATTGTTCTTCTCTGCACTTAGCTTGGTGTCAGTGATAGGCGTGATTCTTCTTTTCTGCGCTGGGCATGGCGTCAGTGATAGGCGTGATTGTTCTTCTCTGCGCTGGGCTTGACGTCAGTGATAGGCGTGATTGTTCTTCTCTGCGCAGGGCATGGCGTCAGTGATAGGTGTGATTGTTCTTTCCTGCGATGAGCATGGCGTCAGTGATAGGCGTGCTTGTTCTTCTCTGCGCTGGGCTTGGTGTCAGTGATAGGCGTGATTGTTCTTTTCTGTGCTGGGCATGGCGTCAGTGATAGGCGTTATTGTTCTTCTCTGCGCTGGGCTTGGCGTCAGTGATAGGCGTGATTGTTCTTTTCTGCGCTGGGCATGGCGTCAGTGATAGGTGTGATTGTTTTTTTGTGCGCTGGGCATGGCGTCAGTGATAGGCGTGATTGTTCTTCTCTGCGCTGGGCATGCCGACAGTGATAGCCGTAATTGCTGTTTCGCTGCGCAGGGCATGGCGTCAGTGATAGGCGTGATTGTTCTTTGCTGTGCTGGGCATAGCGTCAGTGATAGGCGTGATTGTTCTTTTCTGCGCTGGGCATGGCATTAGTGATAGGCGTGATTGCTCTTTTCTGTGCTGGGCATGACGTCAGTGATAGGCGTGATTGTTCTTTTCTGTGCTGGCATGGCATCAGTGATAGGCGTGATTGCTCTTTTCTGCGCTGGGCATGGCGTCAGTGATAGGCGTGATTGCTGTTTTCTCCGCTGGGCATGGTGTCAGTGATAGGCGTGATTGTTCTTTTCTGCGCTGGGCATGGCGTCAGTGATAGGCGTGATTGCTCTTTTCTGTGCTGGGCATGGCATCAGTGATAGGCGTGATTGTTCTTTTCTGCGCTGGGCATGGCGTCAGTGATAGGCATGATTGGTCTTTTCTGCGCTGGGCATGGCGTCAGTGATAGGCGTGATTGTTATTCTCTGCGCTGGGCATGGCGTCAGTGATAGGCGTGATTGCTCTTTGCTGCACTGGGCATGGCGTCAGTGATAGGCGTGATTGTTCTTTTCTGCGCTGGCATGGCGTCAGTGATAGGCATGATTGTTCTTTTCTGCGCTGGGCATGGCGTCAGTGATAGTTGTCAGTGTTCTTTTGTGCGCTGGGCATGGCGTCAATGATAGGCGTGATTGCTCTTTGCTGTGCTGGGCATGGCGTCAGTGATAGGCGTGATTGTTCTTTTCTGCGCTGGGCATGGCGTCAGTGATAGGCGTAATTGCTCTTTGCTGCGCTGGGCTTGGCGTCAGTGATAGGCGTGATTGTTTTTTTCTGCGCTGGGCATGGCATAAGTGATAGGCGTGATTGCTCTTTTCTGCGCTGGGCATGGCGTCAGTGATAGGCGTTATTGCTATTTTCTGCGCTGGGCTTGGCGTCAATGATAGGCGTGATTGTTTTTTTCTGCACTGGGCATGGCGTCAGTGATAGGCGTGATTGTTCTTTTCTGCGCTGGGCATGGCGTCAGTGATAGGCGTGATTGTTCTTTTCTGCCCTAGGCATGGCGTCAGTGATAGGCGTGATTGTTCTTCTCTGCGCTGGGCTTGGCGTCAGTGATAGGCGTGATTGTTCTTCTCTGCGCTAAGCATGGCGTCAGTGATAGGCGTGATTGTACTTTCCTGCGCTGGGCATGGTCGTCAGTGATAGGCGTGATTGTTCTTCTCTGCGCTGGGCTTGGTGTCAGTGATAGGCGTGATTGTTCTTTTCTGCGCTGGGCATGGCGTCAGTGATAGGCGTGATTGTTCTTCTCTGCGCTGGGCTTGGTGTCAGTGATAGGCGTGATTGTTCTTTTCTGTGCTGGGCATGGCGTCAGTGATAGGCGTGATTGTTCTTCTCTGCGCTGGGCTTGGCGTCAGTGATAGACTTGATTGTTCTTTTCTGCGCTGGGCATGGCGTCAGTGAGAGGTGTGATTGTTTTTTTGTGCGCTGGGCATGGCGTCAGTGATAGGCGTGATTGTTCTTCTCTGCGCTGGGCATGGCGACAGTGATAGCCGTAATTGCTCTTTCGCTGCGCTGGGCATGGCGTCAGTGATAGGCATGATTGTTCTTCTCTGCGCTGGGCTTGGCATCAGTGATAGGCATGATTGTTCTTCTCTGCGCTGGGCATGGCGTCAGTGATAGGCGTGATTGTTCTTTCTCTGTGCTGGGCATGGCATCAGTGATAGGCGTGATTGTTCTTCTCTGCGCTGGGCTTGGTGTCAGTGATAGGCATGATTGTTCTTTTCTGCGCTGGGCATGGCGTCAGTGATAGGAGTGATTGTTCTTCTCTGCGCTGGGCTTGGCGTCAGTGATAGTCGTGATTGTTCTTCTCTGCGCTGGGCATGGCGTCAGTGATAGGCGTGATTGTTCTTTCCTGCGCTAGGCATGGCGTCAGTGATAGGAGTGATTGTTCTTCTCTGCGCTGGGCTTGGTGTCAGTGATTGGCGTGATTGTTCTTTTCTGCGCTGGGCATGGCGTCAGTGATAGGCGTGATTGTTCTTCTCTGCGCTGGGCATGGCGTCAGTGATAGGCGTGATTGTTCTTTTCTGCGCTGGGTATGGCGTCAGTGATAGGTGTGATTGTTCTATTGTGCGCTGGGCATGGCGTCAGTGATAGGCGTGATTGTTCTTCTCTGCGCTGGGCATGGCATCAGTGATAGGCGTAATTGCTCTTTGCTGCGCTGGGCATGGCGTCAGTGATAGGCGTGATTGTTCTTTTCTGCGCTGGGCATGGCATCAGTGATAGGCGTGATTGCTCTTTTCTGCGCTGGGCATGGCGTCAGTGATAGGCATGGTTGTTCTTTTCTGCGCTGAGCATGGCGTTAGTGATGGGCGTGATTCCTCTTTTCTGCGCTGGGCATGGCGTCAGTGATAGGTGTGATTGTTGTTTTCTTCGCTGGGCATGGCGTCAGTGATAGGTGTGATTGTTCTTTTATGCGCTGGGCATGGCGTCAGTGATAGGCGTGATTCCTCTTTTATGCGCTGGGCATGGCGTCAGTGATAGGTGTGATTGTTGTTTTCTGCGCTGGGCATGGCATCAGTGATAGGTGTGATTGTTCTTTTATGCGCTGGGCATGGCGTCAGTGATAGGCGTGATTGTTCTTTTCTGCGCTGGGCATGGCGTCAGTGATAGGCGTGATTGTTGTTTTCTGCGCTGGGCATGGCGTTAGTGATAGGCGTGATTGTTCTTTTCTGCGCTGGGCATGGCGTCAGTGATAGGCGTGATTGTTGTTTTCTGTGCTGGGCATGGCGTCAGTAATAGGCGTGATTGTTCTTTTCTGCGCTGGGCATGGCGTCAGTGATAGGCGTAATTGCTCTTTGCTGTGCTGGGCATGGCATCACTGATAGGCGTGATTGTTCTTTTCTGCGCTGGGCATGGCGTCAGTTATATGCGTGATTGTTCTTTTCTGTGCTGGGCATGGCTTCAGTGATAGGTGTGATTGCTCTTTGCTGTGCTGGGCATGGCGTCAGTGATAGGCGTGATTGCTCTTTGCTGTGCTGGGCATAGCGTCAGTGAAAGGCATGATTGTTCTTTTCTGCGCTGAGCATGGCGTCAGTGATAGGCGTGATTGTGGTTTTCTGCGATGGGCATGGTGTCAGTGATAGGCGTGATTGTTCTTTACTGTGCTGGGCATGGCGTCAGTGATAGGCGTGATTGTTCTTTTCTGCGCAGGGCATTGACATCAGTGATAGGTGTGATTGTTCTTTTCTGCGCTGGGCATGGTGTCAGTGATAGTCGTGATTGTTCTTTTTTTCGCTGGGCATGGCGTCAGTGATAGGGGTGATTGTTCTTTTCTGCACTGGGCATGGCGTCAGTGATAGGCGTGATTGTTCTTTTCTGCGCTGGGCATGGTGTCAGTGATAGGCGTGATTGTTCTTTTCTGCGCTGGGCATGGCGTCAGTGATAGGTGTGATTGCTCTTTTCTGTGCTGGGAATGGCGTCAGTGATAAGCGTGATTGTTCTTTTCTGCGCTGGGCATGGCGTCAGTGATAGGCATGATTGTTCTTTTCTGCGCTGTGCATGGAGTCAGTGATAGGCGTGATTGTGCTTTTCTGCGCTGGGCATGGTGTCAGTGATAGGCGTGATTGTTCTTTTCTGCGCTGGGCATGGCGTCAGTGATAGGCGTGATTGTTCTTTGCTGTGCTGGGCATAGCGTCAGTGATAGGCGTGATTGTTCTTTTCTGCGCTGGGCATGGCGTTAGTGATAGGCGTGATTGCTCTTTTCTGCGCTGGGCATGACGTCAGTGATAGGCGTGATTGTTCTTTTCTGCGCTGGGCATGGCGTCAGTGATAGGCGTGATTGTTCTTTTCTGCGCTGGGCATGGTGTCAGTGATAGGCGTGATTGTTCTTTTCTGCGCTGGGCATGACGTCAGTGATAGGCGTGATTGTTCTTTTCTACGCTGGGCAAGGCGTCAGTGATAGGCGTGATTGTTCTTTTCTGCGCTGGGCATTGACATCAGTGATAGGTGTGATTGCTCTTTTCTGCGCTGGGCATGGTGTCAGTGATAGGCGTGATTGTTCTTTTCTGCGCTGGGCATGGCGTCAGTGATAGGCGTGATTGTTCTTTTCTGCGCTGGGCATTGACATCAGTGATAGGTGTGATTGTTCTTTTCTGCGCTGGGCATGGTGTCAGTGATAGGCGTGATTGTTCTTTTTTTCGCTGGGCATGGCGTCAGTGATAGGCGTGATTGTTCTTTTCTGCACTTGGCATGGCGTCAGTGATAGGCGTGATTTTCTTTTCTGCGCTGGGCATGGTGTCAGTGATAGGCGTGATTGCTCTTTTCTGTGCAGGGCATGGCGTCAGTGATAGGCGTGATTGCTCTTTTCTGCGCTGGGCATGGTGTCAGTGATAGGCGTGATTGTTCTTTTCTGCGCTCGTCATGGCGTCAGTGATAGGTGTGATTGCTCTTTTCTGCGCTGGGCATGGCGTCAGTGATAAGCGTGATTGTTCTTTTCTGCGCTGGGCATGGCGTCAGTGATAGGCATGATTGTTCTTTTCTGCGCTGTGCATGGCGTCAGTGATAGGCGTGATTGTTCTTTTCTGCGCTGGGCATGGTGTCAGTGATAGGCGTGATTGTTCTTTTCTGCGCTGGGCATGGCGTCAGTGATAGGCGTGATTGTTCTTTGCTGTGCTGGGCATAGCGTCAGTGATAGGCGTGATTGTTCTTTTCTGCGCTGGGCATGGCGTTAGTGATAGGCGTGATTGCTCTTTTCTGCGCTGGGCATGACGTCAGTGATAGGCGTGATTGTTCTTTTCTGCGCTGGGCATGGCGTCAGTGATAGGCGTGATTGTTCTTTTCTGCGCTGGGCATGGTGTCAGTGATAGGCGTGATTGTTCTTTTCTGCGCTGGGCATGACATCAGTGATAGGCGTGATTGTTCTTTTCTACGCAGGGCATTGCATCAGTGATAGGCATGATTGTTCTTTTCTGTGCTGGCATGGCATCAGTGATAGGCGTGATTGCTCTTTTCTGCGCTGGGCATGGCGTCAGTGATAGGCGTGATTGCTGTTTTCTGCGCTGGGCATGGCATCAGTGATAGGCGTGATTGTTCTTCTCTGCGCTGGGCTTGGTGTCAGTGATAGGCGTGATTGTTCTTTTCTGTGCTGGGCATGGCGTCAGTGATAGGAGTGATTGTTCTTCTCTGTGCTGGGCTTGGCGTCAGTGATAGGCGTGATTGTTCTTTTCTGCGCTGGGCATGGCATCAGTGATAGGTGTGATTGCTCTTTTCTGCGCTGGGCATGGCGTCAGTGATAAGCGTGATTGTTTTTTTCTGCGCTGGGCATGGCGTCAGTGATAGGCATGATTGTTCTTTTCTGCGCTGTGCATGGCGTCAGTGATAGGCGTGATTGTTCTTTTCTGCGCTGGGCATGGTGTCAGTGATAGGCGTGATTGTTCTTTTCTGCGCTGGGCATGGCGTCAGTGATAGGCGTGATTGTTCTTTGCTGTGCTGGGCATAGCGTCAGTGATAGGCGTGATTGTTCTTTTCTGCGCTGGGCATGGCGTTAGTGATAGGCGTGATTGCTCTTTTCTGCGCTGGGCATGACGTCAGTGATAGGCGTGATTGTTCTTTTCTGCGCTGGGCATGGCGTCAGTGATAGGCGTGATTGTTCTTTTATGCGCTGGGCATGGCGTCAGTGATAGGCGTGATTCCTCTTTTATGCGCTGGGCATGGCGTCAGTGATAGGTGTGATTGTTGTTTTCTGCGCTGGGCATGGCGTCAGTGATAGGTGTGATTGTACTTTTATGCGCTGGGCATGGCGTCAGTGATAGGCGTGATTGTTCTTTTCTGCGCTGGGCATGGCGTCAGTGATAGGCGTGATTGTTGTTTTCTGCGCTGGGCATGGCGTCAGTGATAGGCGTGATTGTTCTTTTCTGCGCTGGGCATGGCGTCAGTGATAGGCGTGATTGTTGTTTTCTGTGCTGGGCATGGCGTCAGTAATAGGCGTGATTGTTCTTTTCTGCGCTGGGCATGGCGTCAGTGATAGGCGTAATTGCTCTTTGCTGTGCTGGGCATGGCATCACTGATAGGCGTGATTGTTCTTTTCTGCGCTGGGCATGGCGTCAGTTATATGCGTGATTGTTCTTTTCTGTGCTGGGCATGGCGTCAGTGATAGGCGTGATTGCTCTTTGCTGTGCTGGGCATGGCGTCAGTGATAGGCGTGATTGCTCTTTGCTGTGCTGGGCATAGCGTCAGTGAAAGGCATAATTGTTCTTTTCTGCGCTGAGCATGGCGTCAGTGATAGGCGTGATTGTTGTTTTCTGCGATGGGCATGGTGTCAGTGATAGGCGTGATTGTTCTTTTCTGTGCTGGGCATGGCGTCAGTGATAGGCGTGATTGTTCTTTTCTACGCAGGGCATTGACATCAGTGATAGGTGTGATTGTTCTTTTCTGCGCTGGGCATGGTGTCAGTGATAGGCGTGATTGTTCTTTTTTTCGCTGGGCATGGCGTCAGTGATAGGGGTGATTGTTCTTTTCTGCACTGGGCATGGCGTCAGTGATAGGCGTGATTGTTCTTTTCTGCGCTGGGCATGGTGTCAGTGATAGGCGTGATTGTTCTTTTCTGCGCTGGGCATGGCGTCAGTGATAGGTGTGATTGCTCTTTTCTGCGCTGGGCATGGCGTCAGTGATAAGCGTGATTGTTCTTTTCTGCGCTGGGCATGGCATCAGTGATAGGCATGATTGTTCTTTTCTGCGCTGTGCATGGAGTCAGTGATAGGCGTGATTGTTCTTTTCTGCGCTGGGCATGGTGTCAGTGATAGGCGTGATTGTTCTTTTCTGCGCTGGGCATGGCGTCAGTGATAGGCATGATTGTTCTTTGCTGTGCTGGGCATAGCGTCAGTGATAGGCGTGATTGTTCTTTTCTGCGCTGGGCATGGCGTTAGTGATAGGCGTGATTGCTCTTTTCTGCGCTGGGCATGACGTCAGTGATAGGCGTGATTGTTCTTTTCTGCGCTGGGCATGGCGTCAGTGATAGGCGTGATTGTTCTTTTCTGCGCTGGGCATGGTGTCAGTGATAGGCGTGATTGTTCTTTTCTGCGCTGGGCATGACGTCAGTGATAGGCGTGATTGTTCTTTTCTACGCTGGGCAAGGCGTCAGTAATAGGCGTGATTGTTCTTTTCTGCGCTGGGCATTGACATCAGTGATAGGTGTGATTGCTCTTTTCTGCGCTGGGCATGGTGTCAGTGATAGGCGTGATTGTTCTTTTCTGCGCTGGGCATGGCGTCAGTGATAGGCGTGATTGTTCTTTTCTGCGCTGGGCTTGGTGTCAGTGATAGGCGTGATTGTTCTTTTCTGCGCTGGGCATGGCGTCAGTGATAGGCGTGATTGTTCTTCTCTGCGCTGGGCTTGGTGTCAGTGATAGGCGTGATTGTTCTTTTCTGTGCTGGGCATGGCGTCAGTGATAGGCGTGATTGTTCTTCTCTGCGCTGGGCTTGGCGTCAGTGATAGACGTGATTGATCTTTTCTGCGCTGGGCATGGCGTCAGTGAGAGGTGTGATTGTTTTTTTGTGCGCTGGGCATGGCGTCAGTGATAGGCGTGATTGTTCTTCTCTGCGCTGGGCATGGCGACAGTGATAGCCGTAATTGCTCTTTCGCTGCGCTGGGCATGGCGTCAGTGATAGGCATGATTGTTCTTCTCTGCGCTGGGCTTGGCATCAGTGATAGGCATGATTGTTCTTCTCTGCGCTGGGCATGGCGTCAGTGATAGGCGTGATTGTTCTTTCTCTGTGCTGGGCATGGCATCAGTGATAGGCGTGATTGTTCTTCTCTGCGCTGGGCTTGGTGTCAGTGATAGGCATGATTGTTCTTTTCTGCGCTGGGCATGGCGTCAGTGATAGGAGTGATTGTTCTTCTCTGCGCTGGGCTTGGCGTCAGTGATAGTCGTGATTGTTCTTCTCTGCGCTGGGCATGGCGTCAGTGATAGGCGTGATTGTTCTTTCCTGCGCTGGGCATGGCGTCAGTGATAGGCGTGATTGTTCTTCTCTGCGCTGGGCTTGGTGTCAGTGATTGGCGTGATTGTTCTTTTCTGCGGTGGGCATGGCGTCAGTGATAGGCGTGATTGTTCTTCTCTGCGCTGGGCATGGCGTCAGTGATAGGCGTGATTGTTCTTTTCTGCGCTGGGTATGGCGTCAGTGATAGGTGTGATTGTTCTATTGTGCGCTGGGCATGGCGTCAGTGATAGGCGTGATTGTTCTTCTCTGCGCTGGGCATGGCATCAGTGATAGGCGTAATTGCTCTTTGCTGCGCTGGGCATGGCGTCAGTGATAGGCGTGATTGTTCTTTTCTGCGCTGGGCATGGCATCAGTGATAGGCGTGATTGCTCTTTTCTGTGCTGGGCATGGCGTCAGTGATAGGCATGGTTGTTCTTTTCTGCGCTGAGCATGGCGTCAGTGATGGGCGTGATTCCTCTTTTCTGCGCTGGGCATGGCGTCAGTGATAGGTGTGATTGTTGTTTTCTGCGCTGGGCATGGCGTCAGTGATAGGTGTGATTGTTCTTTTATGCGCTGGGCATGGCGTCAGTGATAGGCGTGATTCCTCTTTTATGCGCTGGGCATGGCGTCAGTGATAGGTGTGATTGTTCTTTTATGCGCTGGGCATGGCGTCAGTGATAGGCGTGATTGTTCTTTTCTGCGCTGGGCATGGCGTCAGTGATAGGCGTGATTGTTGTTTTCTGCGCTGGGCATGGCGTTAGTGATAGGCGTGATTGTTCTTTTCTGCGCTGGGCATGGCGTCAGTGATAGGCGTGATTGTTGTTTTCTGTGCTGGGCATGGCGTCAGTAATAGGCGTGATTGTTCTTTTCTGCGCTGGGCATGGCGTCAGTGATAGGCGTAATTGCTCTTTGCTGTGCTGGTCATGGCATCACTGATAGGCGTGATTGTTCTTTTCTGCGCTGGGCATGGCGTCAGTTATATGCGTGATTGTTCTTTTCTGTGCTGGGCATGGCTTCAGTGATAGGCGTGATTGCTCTTTGCTGTGCTGGGCATGGCGTCAGTGATAGGCGTGATTGCTCTTTGCTGTGCTGGGCATAGCGTCAGTGAAAGGCATGATTGTTCTTTTCTGCGCTGAGCATGGCGTCAGTGATAGGCGTGATTGTTGTTTTCTGCGATGGGCATGGTGTCAGTGATAGGCGTGATTGTTCTTTACTGTGCTGGGCATGGCGTCAGTGATAGGCGTGATTGTTCTTTTCTGCGCAGGGCATTGACATCAGTGATAGGTGTGATTGTTCTTTTCTGCGCTGGGCATGGTGTCAGTGATAGGCGTGATTGTTCTTTTTTTCGCTGGGCATGGCGTCAGTGATAGGGGTGATTGTTCTTTTCTGCACTGGGCATGGCGTCAGTGATAGGCGTGATTGTTCTTTTCTGCGCTGGGCATGGTGTCAGTGATAGGCGTGATTGTTCTTTTCTGCGCTGGGCATGGCGTCAGTGATAGGTGTGATTGCTCTTTTCTGCGCTGGGCATGGCGTCAGTGATAAGCGTGATTGCTCTTTTCTGCGCTGGGCATGGCGTCAGTGATAGGCATGATTGTTCTTTTCTGCGCTGTGCATGGAGTCAGTGATAGGCGTGATTGTGCTTTTCTGCGCTGGGCATGGTGTCAGTGATAGGCGTGATTGTTCTTTTCTGCGCTGGGCATGGCGTCAGTGATAGGCGTGATTGTTCTTTGCTGTGCTGGGCATAGCGTCAGTGATAGGCGTGATTGTTCTTTTCTGCGCTGGGCATGGCGTTAGTGATAGGCGTGATTGCTCTTTTCTGCGCTGGGCATTACGTCAGTGATAGGCGTGATTGTTCTTTTCTGCGCTGGGCATGGCGTCAGTGATAGGCGTGATTGTTCTTTTCTGCGCTGGGCATGGTGTCAGTGATAGGCGTGATTGTTCTTTTCTGCGCTGGGCATGATGTCAGTGATAGGCGTGATTGTTCTTTTCTACGCTGGGCAAGGCGTCAGTGATAGGCGTGATTGTTCTTTTCTGCGCTGGGCATTGACATCAGTGATAGGTGTGATTGCTCTTTTCTGCGCTGGGCATGGTGTCAGTGATAGGCGTGATTGTTCTTTTCTGCGCTGGGCATGGTGTCAGTGATAGGCGTGATTGTTCTTTTCTGCGCTGGGCATGGCGTCAGTGATAGGTGTGATTGCTCTTTTCTGCGCTGGGCATGGCGTCAGTGATAAGCGTGATTGTTCTTTTCTGCGCTGGGCATGGCGTCAGTGATAGGCATGATTGAGCTTTTCTGCGCTGTGCATGGCGTCAGTGATAGGCGTGATTGTTCTTTTCTGCACTGGGCATGGTGTCAGTGATAGGCGTGATTGTTCTTTTCTGCGCTGGGCATGGCGTCAGTGATAGGCGTGATTGTTCTTTGCTGTGCTGGGCATAGCGTCAGTGATAGGCGTGATTGTTCTTTTCTGCGCTGGGCATGGCGTTAGTGATAGGCGTGATTGCTCTTTTCTGCGCTGGGCATGACGTCAGTGATAGGCGTGATTGTTCTTTTCTGCGCTGGGCATGGCGTCAGTGATAGGCGTGATTGTTCTTTTCTGCGCTGGGCATGGTGTCAGTGATAGGCGTGATTGTTCTTTTCTGCGCTGGGCATGACATCAGTGATAGGCGTGATTGTTCTTTTCTACGCTGGGCATTGCATCAGTGATAGGCATGATTGTTCTTTTCTGTGCTGGCATGGCATCAGTGATAGGCGTGATTGCTCTTTTCTGCGCTGGGCATGGCGTCAGTGATAGGCGTGATTGCTGTTTTCTGCGCTGGGCATGGCATCAGTGATAGGCGTGATTGTTCTTCTCTGCGCTGGGCTTGGTGTCAGTGATAGGCGTGATTGTTCTTTTCTGCGCTGGGCATGGCGTCAGTGATAGGAGTGATTGTTCTTCTCTGTGCTGGGCTTGGCGTCAGTGATAGGCGTGATTGTTCTTTTCTGCGCTGGGCATGGCGTCAGTGATAGGTGTGATTGCTCTTTTCTGCGCTGGGCATGGCGTCAGTGATAAGCGTGATTGTTTTTTTCTGCACTGGGCATGGCGTCAGTGATAGGCATGATTGTTCTTTTCTGCGCTGTGCATGGCGTTAGTGATAGGCGTGAATGTTCTTTTCTGCGCTGGGCATGGTGTCAGTGATAGGCGTGATTGTTCTTTTCTGCGCTGGGCATGGCGTCAGTGATAGGCGTGATTGTTCTTTGCTGTGCTGGGCATAGCGTCAGTGATAGGCGTGATTGTTCTTTTCTGCGCTGGGCATGGCGTTAGTGATAGGCGTGATTGCTCTTTTCTGCGCTGGGCATGACGTCAGTGATAGGCGTGATTGTTCTTTTCTGCGCTGGGCATGGCGTCAGTGATAGGCGTGATTGTTCTTTTATGCGCTGGGCATGGCGTCAGTGATAGGCGTGATTCCTCTTTTATGCGCTGGGCATGGCGTCAGTGATAGGTGTGATTGTTGTTTTCTGCGCTGGGCATGGCGTCAGTGATAGGTGTGATTGTTCTTTTATGCGCTGGGCATGGCGTCAGTGATAGGCGTGATTGTTCTTTTCTGCGCTGGGCATGGCGTCAGTGATAGGCGTGATTGTTGTTTTCTGCGCTGGGCATGGCGTCAGTGATAGGCGTGATTGTTCTTTTCTGCGCTGGGCATGGCGTCAGTGATAGGCGTGATTGTTGTTTTCTGTGCTGGGCATGGCGTCAGTAATAGGCGTGATTGTTCTTTTCTGCGCTGGGCATGGCGTCAGTGATATGCGTAATTGCTCTTTGCTGTGCTGGGCATGGCATCACTGATAGGCGTGATTGTTCTTTTCTGCGCTGGGCATGGCGTCAGTTATATGCGTGATTGTTCTTTTCTGTGCTGGGCATGGCGTCAGTGATAGGCGTGATTGCTCTTTGCTGTGCTGGGCATGGCGTCAGTGATAGGCGTGATTGCTCTTTGCTGTGCTGGGCATAGCGTCAGTGAAAGGCATGATTGTTCTTTTCTGCACTGAGCATGGCGTCAGTGATAGGCGTGATTGTTGTTTTCTGCGATGGGCATGGTGTCAGTGATAGGCGTGATTGTTCTTTTCTGTGCTGGGCATGGCGTCAGTGATAGGCGTGATTGTTCTTTTCTGCGCAGGTCATTGACATCAGTGATAGGTGTGATTGTTCTTTTCTGCGCTGGGCATGGTGTCAGTGATAGGCGTGATTGTTCTTTTTTTCGCTGGGCATGGCGTCAGTGATAGGGGTGATTGTTCTTTTCTGCACTGGGCATGGCGTCAGTGATAGGCGTGATTGTTCTTTTCTGCGCTGGGCATGGTGTCAGTGATAGGCGTGATTGTTCTTTTCTGCGCTGGGCATGGCGTCAGTGATAGGTGTGATTGCTCTTTTCTGCGCTGGGCATGGCGTCAGTGATAAGCGTGATTGTTCTTTTCTGCGCTGGGCATGGCGTCAGTGATAGGCATGATTGTTCTTTTCTGCGCTGTGCATGGAGTCAGTGATAGGCGTGATTGTTCTTTTCTGCGCTGGGCATGGAGTCAGTGATAGGCGTGATTGTTCTTTTCTGCGCTGGGCATGGCGTCAGTGATAGGCGTGATTGTTCTTTGCTGTGCTGGGCATAGCGTCAGTGATAGGCGTGATTGTTCTTTTCTGCGCTGGGCATGGCGTTAGTGATAGGCGTGATTGCTCTTTTCTGCGCTGGGCATGACGTCAGTGATAGGCGTGATTGTTCTTTTCTGCGCTGGGCATGGCGTCAGTGATAGGCGTGATTGTTCTTTTCTGCGCTGGGCATGGTGTCAGTGATAGGCGTGATTGTTCTTTTCTGCGCTGGGCATGACGTCAGTGATAGGCGTGATTGTTCTTTTCTACGCTGGGCAAGGCGTCAGTGATAGGCGTGATTGTTCTTTTCTGCGCTGGGCATTGACATCAGTGATAGGTGTGATTGCTCTTTTCTGCGCTGGGCATGGTGTCAGTGATAGGCGTGATTGTTCTTTTCTGCGCTGGGCATGGCGTCAGTGATAGGCATGATTGTTCTTTTCTGCGCTGGGCATTGACATCAGTGATAGGTGTAATTGTTCTTTTCTGCGCTGGGCATGGTGTCAGTGATAGGCGTGATTGTTCTTTTTTTCGCTGGGCATGGCGTCAGTGATAGGCGTGATTGTTCTTTTCTGCGCTTGGCATGGCGTCAGTGATAGGCGTGATTTTCTTTTCTGCGCTGGGCATGGTGTCAGTGATAGGCGTGATTGCTCTTTTCTGTGCAGGGCATGGCGTCAGTGATAGGCGTGATTGCTCTTTTCTGCGCTGGGCATGGTGTCAGTGATAGGCGTGATTGTTCTTTTCTGCGCTGGGCATGGCGTCAGTGATAGGTGTGATTGCTCTTTTCTGCGCTGGGCATGGCGTCAGTGATAAGCGTGATTGTTCTTTTCTGCGCTGGGCATGGCGTCAGTGATAGGCATGATTGTTCTTTTCTGCGCTGTGCATGGCGTCAGTGATAGGCGTGATTGTTCTTTTCTGCGCTGGGCATGGTGTCAGTGATAGGCGTGATTGTTCTTTTCTGCGCTGGGCATGGCGTCAGTGATAGGCATGATTGTTCTTTGCTGTGCTGGGCATAGCGTCAGTGATAGGCGTGATTGTTCTTTTCTGCGCTGGGCATGGCGTTAGTGATAGGCGTGATTGCTCTTTTCTGCGCTGGGCATGACGTCAGTGATAGGCGTGATTGTTCTTTTCTGCGCTGGGCATGGCGTCAGTGATAGGCGTGATTGTTCTTTTCTGCGCTGGGCATGGTGTCAGTGATAGGCGTGATTGTTCTTTTCTGCGCTGGGCATGACATCAGTGATAGGCGTGATTGTTCTTTTCTACGCTGGGCATTGCATCAGTGATAGGCATGATTGTTCTTTTCTGTGCTGGCATGGCATCAGTGATAGGCGTGATTGCTCTTTTCTGCGCTGGGCATGGCGTCAGTGATAGGCGTGATTGCTGTTTTCTGCGCTGGGCATGGCATCAGTGATAGGCGTGATTGTTCTTCTCTGCGCTGGGCTTGGTGTCAGTGATAGGCGTGATTGTTCTTTTCTGCGCTGGGCATGGCGTCAGTGATAGGAGTGATTGTTCTTCTCTGTGCTGGGCTTGGCGTCAGTGATAGGCGTGATTGTTCTTTTCTGCGCTGGGCATGGCGTCAGTGATAGGTGTGATTGCTCTTTTCTGCGCTGGGCATGGCGTCAGTGATAAGCGTGATTGTTCTTTTCTGCGCTGGGCATGGCGTCAGTGATAGGCATGATTGTTCTTTTCTGCGCTGTGCATGGTGTCAGTGATAGGCGTGATTGTTCTTTTCTGCGCTGGGCATGGTGTCAGTGATAGGCGTGATTGTTCTTTTCTGCGCTGGGCATGGCGTCAGTGATAGGCGTGATTGTTCTTTGCTGTGCTGGGCATAGCGTCAGTGATAGGCGTGATTGTTCTTTTCTGCGCTGGGCATGGCGTTAGTGATAGGCGTGATTGCTCTTTTCTGCGCTGGGCATGATGTCAGTGATAGGCGTGATTGTTCTTTTCTGCGCTGGGCATGGCGTCAGTGATAGGCGTGATTGTTCTTTTCTGCGCTGGGCATGGTGTTAGTGATAGGCGTGATTGTTCTTTTCTGCGCTGGGCATGACATCAGTGATAGGCGTGATAGTTCTTTTCTACGCTGGGCATTGCATCAGTGATAGGCATGATTGTTCTTTTCTGTGCTGGCATCGCATCAGTGATAGGCGTGATTGCTCTTTTCTGCACTGGGCATGGCGTCAGTGATAGGCGTGATTGCTGTTTTCTGCGCTGGGCATGGCGTCAGTGATAGGCGTGATTGTTCTTCTCTGCGCTGGGCTTGGTGTCAGTGATAGGCGTGATTGTTCTTTTCTGCGCTGGGCATGGCGTCAGTGATAGGAGTGATTGTTCTTCTCTGTGCTGGGCTTGGCGTCAGTGATAGGTGTGATTGTTCTTCTCTGCGCTGGGCATGGCGTCAGTGATAGGTGTGATTGTTCTTTCCTGCGCTGGGCATGGCGTCAGTGATAGGCGTGATTGTTCTTCTCTGCACTGGGCTTGGTGTCAGTGATAGGCGTGATTGTTCTTTTCTGCGCTGGGCATAGCGTCAGTGATAGGCGTGATTGTTCTTCTCTGCGCTGGGCTTGGCGTCAGTGATAGGCGTGATTGTTCTTTTCTGCGCTGGGCATGGCGTCAGTGATAGGTGTGATTGTTCTTTTGTGCGCTGGGCATGGCGTCAGTGATAGGCGTGATTGTTCTTCTCTGCGCTGGGCATGGCGTCAGTGATAGGCGTCGCTGGGCATGGCGTCAGTGATAGGCGTGATTGTTCTTTTCTGCTCTGGCATGTCGTCAGTGATAGGCGTGATTGTTCTTTTCTGCGCTGGGCATGGCATCAGTGATAGGCGTGATTGCTCTTTTCTGCGCTGGGCACGGCGTCAGTGATAGGCATGATTGTTCTTTTCTGCGCTGAGCATGGCGTCAGTGATAGGTGTGATTGTTCTTTTCTGCACTGGGCATGGCGTCAGTGATAGGCGTGATTGTTCTTTTCTGTGCTGGGCATGGCGTCAGTGATAGGCATGATTGCTCTTTGCTGTGCTGGGCATGGCGTCAGTGAGAGGCGTGATTGCTCTTTGCCTGTTCTGGGCATGGCGTCAGTGATAGGCGTGATTGCTCTTTTCTGTGCAGGGCATGGCATCAGTGATAGGCGTGATTGCTCTTTTCTGCGCTGGGCATGGTGTCAGTGATAGACGTGATTGTTCTTTTCTGCGCTGGGCATGGAGTCAGTGATAGGTGTGATTGCTCTTTTCTATGCTGGGCATGGCGTCAGTGATAAGCGTGATTGTTCTTTTCTGCGCTGGGCATGGCATCAGTGATAGGCGTGATTGTTCTTTTCTGCGCTGTGCATGGCGTCAGTGATAGGCGTGATTGTTCTTTTCTGCGCTGGGCATGGTGTCAGTGATAGGCGTGATTGTTCTTTTCTGCTCTGGGCATGGCATCAGTGATAGGCGTGATTGTACTTTGCTGTGCTGGGCATAGCGTCAGTGATAGGCGTGATTGTTCTTTTCTGCGCTGGGCATGGCATTAGTGATAGGCGTGATTGCTCTTTTCTGCGCTGGGCATGACGTCAGTGATAGGCGTGATTGTTCTTTTCTGCGCTGGGCATGGCGTCAGTGATAGGCGTGATTGTTCTTTTCTGTGCTGGGCACGGTGTCAGTGATAGGCGTGATTGTTATTCTCTGCGCTGGGCATGACGTCAGTGATAGGCATGATTGTTCTTTTCTACGCTGGGCATTGCATCAGTGATAGGCATGATTGTTCTTTTCTGTGCTGGCATGGCATCAGTGATAGGCGTGATTGCTCTTTTCTGCGCTGGGCATGTTGTCAGTGATAGGCGTGATTGCTGTTTTCTGCGCTGGGCATGGTGTCAGTGATAGGCGTGATTGTTCTTTTCTGCGCTGGGCATGGCGACAGTGATAGGCGTGATTGTTCTTTTCTGCGCTGGGCATGGCGTCAGTGATAGGTGTGATTGCTCTTTTCTGCGCTGTGCATGGCGTCAGTGATAGGCGTGATTGTTATTTTCTGCGCTGGGCATGGCGTCAGTGATAGGCGTGATTGTTCTTTTCTGCGCTGGGCATGGCGTCAGTGATAGGCGTGATTGTTCTTTTCTGCGCTGGGCATGGCATCAGTGATAGGCGTGATTGTTCTTTTCTGCGCTGGGCATGGCGACAGTGATAGGCGTGATTGTTCTTTTTTTCGCTGGGCATGGCATCAGTGATAGGCGAAATTGTTCTTTTCTGCGCTGGGCATGGCGTCAGTGATAGGCGTGATTGCTCTTTTCTGCGCTGGGCTTGGCGTCAATGATAGGCGTGATTGTTCTTTTCTGCACTGGGCATGGCGTCAGTGATAGGCGTGATTGTTCTTTTCTGCGCTGGGCATGGCGTCAGTGATAGGCGTGATTGTTCTTTTCTGCCCTAGGCATGGCGTCAGAGATAGGCGTGATTGTTCTTCTCTGCGCTGGGCTTGGCGTCAGTGATAGGCGTGATTGTTCTTCTCTGCGCTGGGCATGGCGTCAGTGATAGGCGTGATTGTACTTTCCTGCGCTGGGCATGGTCGTTAGTGATAGGCGTGATTGTTCTTCTCTGCGCTGGGCTTGGTGTCAGTGATAGGCGTGATTGTTCTTTTCTGCGCTGGGCATGGCGTCAGTGATAGGCGTGATTGTTCTTCTCTGCGCTGGGCTTGGTGTCAGTGATAGGCGTGATTGTTCTTTTTTGTGCTGGGCATGGCGTCAGTGATAGGCGTGATTGTTCTTCTCTGCGCTGGGCTTGGCGTCAGTGATAGGCGTGATTGTTCTTTTCTGCGCTGGGCATGGCGTCAGTGAGAGGTGTGATTGTTTTTTTGTGCGCTGGGCATGGCTTCAGTGATAGGCGTGATTGTTCTTCTCTGCGCTGGGCATGGCGACAGTGATAGCCGTAATTGCTCTTTCGCTGCGCTGGGCATGGCGTCAGTGATAGGCATGATTGTTCTTCTCTGCGCTGCGCTTGGCATCAGTGATAGGCATGATTGTTGTTTTCTGCGATGGGCATGGTGTCAGTGATAGGCGTGATTGTTCTTTTCTGTGCTGGGCATGGCGTCAGTGATAGGCGTGATTGTTCTTTTCTGCGCAGGGCATTGACATCAGTGATAGGTGTGATTGTTCTTTTCTGCGCTGGGCATGGTGTCAGTGATAGGCGTGATTGTTCTTTTTTTCGCTGGGCATGGCGTCAGTGATAGGGGTGATTGTTCTTTTCTGCACTGGGCATGGCGTCAGTGATAGGCGTGATTGTTCTTTTCTGCGCTGGGCATGGTGTCAGTGATAGGCGTGATTGTTCTTTTCTGCGCTGGGCATGGCGTCAGTGATAGGTGTGATTGCTCTTTTCTGCGCTGGGCATGGCGTCAGTGATAAGCGTGATTGTTCTTTTCTGCGCTGGGCATGGCGTCAGTGATAGGCATGATTGTTCTTTTCTGCGCTGTGCATGGTGTCAGTGATAGGCGTGATTGTTCTTTTCTGCGCTGGGCATGGTGTCAGTGATAGGCGTGATTGTTCTTTTCTGCGCTGGGCATGGCGTCAGTGATAGGCGTGATTGTTCTTTGCTGTGCTGGGCATAGCGTCAGTGATAGGCGTGATTGTTCTTTTCTGCGCTGGGCATGGCGTTTGTGATAGGCGTGATTGCTCTTTTCTGCGCTGGGCATGACGTCAGTGATAGGCGTGATTGTTCTTTTCTGCGCTGGGCATGGCGTCAGTGATAGGCGTGATTGTTCTTTTCTGCGCTGGGCATGGTGTCAGTGATAGGCGTGATTGTTCTTTTCTGCGCTGGGCATGACGTCAGTGATAGGCGTGATTGTTCTTTTCTACGCTGGGCAAGGCGTCAGTGATAGGCGTGATTGTTCTTTTCTGCGCTGGGCATTGACATCAGTGATAGGTGTGATTGCTCTTTTCTGCGCTGGGCATGGTGTCAGTGATAGGCGTGATTGTTCTTTTCTGCGCTGGGCATGGCGTCAGTGATAGGCGTGATTGTTCTTTTCTGCGCTGGGCATTGACATCAGTGATAGGTGTGATTGTTCTTTTCTGCGCTGGGCATGGTGTCAGTGATAGGCGTGATTGTTCTTTTTTTCGCTGGGCATGGCGTCAGTGATAGGCGTGATTGTTCTTTTCTGCGCTTGGCATGGCGTCAGTGATAGGCGTGATTTTCTTTTCTGCGCTGGGCATGGTGTCAGTGATAGGCGTGATTGCTCTTTTCTGTGCAGGGCATGGCGTCAGTGATAGGCGTGATTGCTCTTTTCTGCGCTGGGCATGGTGTCAGTGATAGGCGTGATTGTTCTTTTCTGCGCTGGGCATGGCGTCAGTGATAGGTGTGATTGCTCTTTTCTGCGCTGGGCAAGGCGTCAGTGATAAGCGTGATTGTTCTTTTCTGCGCTGGGCATGGCGTCAGTGATAGGCATGATTGTTCTTTTCTGCGCTGTGCATGGCGTCAGTGATAGGCGTGATTGTTCTTTTCTGCGCTGGGCATGGTGTCAGTTAAAGGCGTGATTGTTCTTTTCTGCACTGGGCATGGCGTCAGTGATAGGCGTGATTGTTCTTTGCTGTGCTGGGCATAGCGTCAGTGATAGGCGTGATTGTTCTTTTCTGCGCTGGGCATGGCGTTAGTGATAGGCGTGATTGCTTTTTTCTGCGCTGGGCATGACGTCAGTGATAGGCGTGATTGTTCTTTTCTGCGCTGGGCATGGCGTCAGTGATAGGCGTGATTGTTCTTTTCTGCGCTGGGCATGGTGTCAGTGATAGGCGTGATTGTTCTTTTCTGTGCTGGGCATGACATCAGTGATAGGCGTGATTGTTCTTTTCTACGCTGGGCATTGCATCAGTGATACGCATGATTGTTCTTTTCTGTGCTGGCATGGCATCAGTGATAGGCGTGATTGCTCTTTTCTGCGCTGGACATGGCGTCAGTGATAGGCGTGATTGCTGTTTTCTGCGCTGGGCATGGCGTCAGTGATAGGCGTGATTGTTCTTCTCTGCGCTGGGCTTGGTGTCAGTGATAGGCGTGATTGTTCTTTTCTGCGCTGGGCATGGCGTCAGTGATAGGAGTGATTGTTCTTCTCTGTGCTGGGCTTGGCGTCAGTGATAGGCGTGATTGTTCTTCTCTGCGCTGGGCATGGCGTCAGTGATAGGTGTGATTGTTCTTTCCTGCGCTGGGCATGGCGTCAGTGATAGGCGTGATTGTTCTTCTCTGCGCTGGGCTTGGTGTCAGTGTTAGGCGTGATTGTTCTTTTCTGCGCTGGGCATAGCGTCAGTGATAGGCGTGATTGTTCTTCTCTGCGCTGGGCTTGGCGTCAGTGATAGGCGTGATTGTTCTTTTCTGCGCTGGGCATGGCGTCAGTGATAGGTGTGATTGTTCTTTTGTGCGCTGGGCATGGCGTCAGTGATAGGCGTGATTGTTCTTCTCTGCGCTGGGCATGGCGTCAGTGATAGGCGTCGCTGGGCATGGCGTCAGTGATAGGCGTGATTGTTCTTTTCTGCGCTGGCATGGCGTCAGTGATAGGCGTGATTGTTCTTTTCTGCGCTGGGCATGGCATCAGTGATAGGCGTGATTGCTCTTTTCTGCGCTGGGCATGGTGTCAGTGATAGGCGTGATTGTTCTTTTCTGTGCTGGGCATGACATCAGTGATAGGCGTGATTGTTCTTTTCTACGCTGGGCATTGCATCAGTGATACGCATGATTGTTCTTTTCTGTGCTGGCATGGCATCAGTGATAGGCGTGATTGCTCTTTTCTGCGCTGGACATGGCGTCAGTGATAGGCGTGATTGCTGTTTTCTGCGCTGGGCATGGCGTCAGTGATAGGCGTGATTGTTCTTCTCTGCGCTGGGCTTGGTGTCAGTGATAGGCGTGATTGTTCTTTTCTGCGCTGGGCATGGCGTCAGTGATAGGAGTGATTGTTCTTCTCTGTGCTGGGCTTGGCGTCAGTGATAGGCGTGATTGTTCTTCTCTGCGCTGGGCATGGCGTCAGTGATAGGTGTGATTGTTCTTTCCTGCGCTGGGCATGGCGTCAGTGATAGGCGTGATTGTTCTTCTCTGCGCTGGGCTTGGTGTCAGTGTTAGGCGTGATTGTTCTTTTCTGCGCTGGGCATAGCGTCAGTGATAGGCGTGATTGTTCTTCTCTGCGCTGGGCTTGGCGTCAGTGATAGGCGTGATTGTTCTTTTCTGCGCTGGGCATGGCGTCAGTGATAGGTGTGATTGTTCTTTTGTGCGCTGGGCATGGCGTCAGTGATAGGCGTGATTGTTCTTCTCTGCGCTGGGCATGGCGTCAGTGATAGGCGTCGCTGGGCATGGCGTCAGTGATAGGCGCGATTTTTCTTTTCTGCGCTGGCATGGCGTCAGTGATAGGCGTGATTGTTCTTTTCTGCGCTGGGCATGGCATCAGTGATAGGCGTGATTGCTCTTTTCTGCGCTGGGCATGGCGTCAGTGATAGGCATGATTGTTCTTTTCTGCGCTGAGCATCGCGTCAGTGATAGGCTTGATTGCTCTTTTCTGCGCTGGGCATGGCGTCAGTGATAGGTGTGACTGTTGTTTTCTGCGCTGGGCATGGCGTCAGTGATAGGTGTGATTGTTCTTTTCTGCACTGGGCATGGCGTCAGTGATAGGCGTGATTGTTCTTTTCTGCGCTGGGCATGGCGTCAGTGATAGGCGTGATTGTTGTTTTCTGCGCTGGGCATGGCGTCAGTGATAGGCGTGATTGTTCTTTTCTGTGCTTGGCATGGCGTCAGTGATAGGCGTGATTGTTGTTTTCTGTGCTGGGCATGGCGTCAGTAATAGGCGTGATTGCTCTTTTCTGTGCTGGGCATGGCGTCAGTGATAGGCGTGATTGTTGTTTTCTGTGCTGGGCATGGCGTCAGTGATAGGCATGATTGCTCTTTGCTGTGCTGGGCATGGCGTCAGTGATAGGCGTGATTGCTCTTTGCTGTGCTGGGCATGGCGTCAGTGATAGGCGTGATTGCTCTTTTCTGTGCAGGGCATGGCATCAGTGATAGGCGTGATTGCTCTTTTCTGCGCTGGGCATGGTGTCAGAGATAGACGTGATTGTTCTTTTCTGCGCTGGGCATGGAGTCAGTGATAGGTGTGATTGCTCTTTTCTATGCTGGGCATGGCGTCAGTGATAAGCGTGATTGTTCTTTTCTGCGCTGGGCATGGCGTCAGTGATAGGCGTGATTGTTCTTTTCTGCGCTGTGCATGGCGTCAGTGATAGGCGTGATTGTTCTTTTCTGCGCTGGGCATGGTGTCAGTGATAGGCGTGATTGTTCTTTTCTGCGCTGGGCATGGCGTCAGTGATAGGCGTGATTGTACTTTGCTGTGCTGGGCATAGCGTCAGTGATAGGCGTGATTGTTCTTTTCTGCACTCGGCATGGCATTAGTGATAGGCGTGATTGCTCTTTTCTGCGCTGGGCATGACGTCAGTGATAGGCGTGATTGTTCTTTTCTGCGCTGGGCATGGCGTCAGTGATAGGCGTGATTGTTCTTTTCTGCGCTGGGCATGGTGTCAGTGATAGGCGTGATTGTTCTTTTCTGTGCTGGGCATGACATCAGTGATAGGCGTGATTGTTCTTTTCTACGCTGGGCATTGCATCAGTGATAGGCATGATTGTTCTTTTCTGTGCTGGCATGGCATCAGTGATAGGCGTGATTGCTCTTTTCTGCGCTGGGCATGGCGTCAGTGATAGGCGTGATTGCTGTTTTCTGCGCTGGGCATGGCGTCAGTGATAGGCGTGATTGTTCTTCTCTGCGCTGGGCTTGGTGTCAGTGATAGGCGTGATTGTTCTTTTCTGCGCTGGGCATGGCGTCAGTGACAGGAGTGATTGTTCTTCTCTGTGCTGGGCTTGGCGTCAGTGATAGGCGTGATTGTTCTTCTCTGCGCTGGGCATGGCGTCAGTGATAGGTGTGATTGTTCTTTCCTGCGCTGGGCATGGCGTCAGTGATAGGCGTGATTGTTCTTCTCTGCGCTGGGCTTGGTGTCAGTGTTAGGCGTGATTGTTCTTTTCTGCGCTGGGCATAGCGTCAGTGATAGGCGTGATTGTTCTTCTCTGCGCTGGGCTTGGCGTCAGTGATAGGCGTGATTGTTCTTTTCTGCGCTGGGCATGGCGTCAGTGATAGGTGTGATTGTTCTTTTGTGCGCTGGGCATGGCGTCAGTGATAGGCGTGATTGTTCTTCTCTGCGCTGGGCATGGCGTCAGTGATAGGCGTCGCTGGGCATGGCGTCAGTGATAGGCGTGATTGTTCTTTTCTGCGCTGGCATGGCGTCAGTGATAGGCGTGATTGTTCTTTTCTGCGCTGGGCATGGCATCAGTGATAGGCGTGATTGCTCTTTTCTGCGCTGGGCATGGCGTCAGTGATAGGCATGATTGTTCTTTTCTGCGCTGAGCATCGCGTCAGTGATAGGCGTGATTGCTCTTTTCTGCGCTGGGCATGGCGTCAGTGATAGGTATGACTGTTGTTTTCTGCGCTGGGCATGGCGTCAGTGATAGGTGTGATTGTTCTTTTCTGCGCTGGGCATGGCGTCAGTGATAGGCGTGATTTTTCTTTTCTGCGCTGGGCATGGCGTCAGTGATAGGCGTGATTGTTGTTTTCTGCGCTGGGCATGGCATCAGTGATAGGCGTGATTGTTCTTTTCTGTGCTTGGCATGGCGTCAGTGATAGGCGTGATTGTTGTTTTCTGTGCTGGGCATGGCGTCAGTAATAGGCGTGATTGCTCTTTTCTGCGCTGGGCATGGCATCAGTGATAGGCGTGATTGTTCTTTTCTGTGCTGGGCATGGCGTCAGTGATAGGCATGATTGCTCTTTGCTGTGCTGGGCAAGGCGTCAGTGATAGGCGTGATTGCTCTTTGCTGTGCTGGGCATGGCGTCAGTGATAGGCGTGATTGCTCTTTTCTGTGCAGGGCATGGCATCAGTGATAGGCTTGATTGCTCTTTTCTGCGCTGGGCATGGTGTCAGTGATAGGCGTGATTGTTCTTTTCTGCGCTGGGCATGGCGTCAGTGATAGGCGTGATTGTACTTTGCTGTGCTGGGCATAGCGTCAGTGATAGGCGTGATTGTTCTTTTCTGCACTGGGCATGGCATTAGTGATAGGCGTGATTGCTCTTTTCTGCGCTGGGCATGACGTCAGTGATAGGCGTGATTGTTCTTTTCTGCGCTGGGCATGGCGTCAGTGATAGGCGTGATTGTTCTTTTCTGTGCTGGGCATGGTGTCAGGAATAGGCGTGATTGTTCTTTTCTGCGCTGGGCATGACATCAGTGATAGGCATGATAGTTCTTTTCTACGCTGGGCATTGCATCAGTGATAGGCATGATTGTTCTTTTCTGTGCTGGCATGGCATCAGTGATAGGCGTGATTGCTCTTTTCTGCGCTGGGCATGGCGTCAGTGATAGGCGTGATTGCTGTTTTCTGCGCTGGGCATGGTGTCAGTGATAGGCGTGATTGTTCTTTTCTGCACTGGGCATGGCGACAGTGATAGGCGTGATTGTTCTTTTCTGCGCTGGGCATGGCGTCAGTGATAGGCGTGATTGCTCTTTTCTGCGCTGTGCATGGCGTCAGTGATAGGCGTGATTGTTATTTTCTGCGCTGGGCATGGCGTCAGTGATAGGCATGATTGTTCTTTTCTGCGCTGGGCATGGCGTCAGTGATAGGCGTGATTGTTCTTTTCTGCGCTGTGCATGGCGTCAGTGATAGGCGTGATTGTTCTTTTCTGCGCTGGGCATGGCGACAGTGATAGGCGTGATTGTTCTTTTTTTCGCTGGGCATGGCATCAGTGATAGGCGAAATTGTTCTTTTATGCGCTGGGCATGGCGTCAGTGATAGGCGTGATTGCTCATTTCTGCGCTGGGCATGGCGTCAGTGATAGGCGTGATTGCTCTTTTCTGCGCTGGGCATGGTGTCAGTGATAGGCGTGATTGTTCTTTTATGCGCTGGGCATGTCGTCAGTGATGGGTGTGATTGCTCTTTTCTGGGCTGGGCATGGCGTCAGTGATAAGCGTGATTGTTCTTTTCTGCGCTGGGCATGGCATCAGTGATAGGCATGATTGTTCTTTTCTGCGCTGTGCATGGCGTCAGTGATAGGCGTGATTGTTCTTTTCTGCGCTGGGCATGGCGTCAGTGATAGGCGTGATTGTTCTTTTCTGCGCTGGGCATGGCGTCAGTGATAGGCGTGATTTCTCTTTTCTGCGCTGGCCATGGCGTCAGTGATAGGCGTGATTGCTCTTTTCTGCGCTGGGCATGGTGTCAGTGATAGGCGTGATTGTTCTTTTCTGCGCTGGGCATGGCGTCAGTGATAGGTGTGATTGCTCTTTTCTGGGCTGGGCATGGCGTCAGTGATAAGCGTGATTGTTCTTTTCTGCGCTAGGCATGGAGTCAGTGATAGGTGTGATTGCTCTTTTCTATGCTGGGCATGGCGTCAGTGATAAGCGTGATTGTTCTTTTCTGCGCTGGGCATGGCGTCAGTGATAGGCGTGATTGTTCTTTTCTGCGCTGTGCATGGCGTCAGTGATAGGCGTGATTGTTCTTTTCTGCGCTGGGCATGGTGTCAGTGATAGGCGTGATTGTTTTTTTCTGCGCTGGGCATGGCTTCAGTGATAGGCGTGATTGTACTTTGCTGTGCTGGGCATAGCGTCAGTGATAGGCGTGATTGTTCTTTTCTGCGCTGGGCATGGCGTTAGTGATAGGCGTGATTTCTCTTTTCTGCGCTGGGCATGACATCAGTGATAGGCGTGATTGTTCTTTTCTGCGCTGGCCATGGCGTCAGTGATAGGCCTGATTGTTCTTTTCTGTGCTGGGCATGGTGTCAGTGATAGGCGTGATTGTTCTTTTCTGCGCTGGGCATGACGTCAGTGATAGGCGTGATTGTTCTTTTCTGCGCTGGCCATGGCGTCAGTGATAGGCGTGATTATTCTTTTCTGCGCTGGCATGGCGTCAGTGATAGGCGTGATTGTTCTTTTCTGCGCTGGGCATGGCGTCAGTGATAGGCGTAATTGCTCTTTGCTGCGCTGGGCATGGCGTCAGTGATAGGCGTGATTGTTCTTTTCTGCGCTGGCATGGCGTCAGTGATAGGCGTGATTGTTCTTTTCTGCGCTGGGCATGGCGTCAGTGATAGGTGTCAGTATTAATTTGTGCGCTGGGCATGGCGTCAGTGATAGGCGTGATTGCTCTTTGCTGTGCTGGGCATGGTGTCAGTGATAGGCGTGATTGTTCTTTTCTGCGCTGAGCATGGCGTCAGTGATAGGTGTGATTGTTGTTTTCTGCGCTGGGCATGGCGTCAGTGATAGGCGTAATTGCTCTTTGCTATGCTGGGCTTGGCGTCAGTGATAGGCGTGATTGTTCTTTTCTGCGCTGGGCATGGCGTCAGTGATAGGCGTGATTGCTCTTTTCTGCGCTGGGCATGGCGTCAGAGATAGGCGTGATTGCTCTTTTCTGCGCTGGGCTTGGCGTCAGTGATAGGCGTGATTGTTCTTTTCTGCGCTGGGCATGGCGTCAGTGATAGGCGTGATTGTTCTTTTCTGCGCTGGGCATGGCGTCAGTGATAGGCGTGATTGTACTTTTCTGCGCTGGGCATGGCGTCAGTGATAGGCGTGATTGTTCTTCTCTGCACTGGGCTTGGCGCCAGCGAAAGGCGTGATTGTTCTTCTCTGCGCTGGACATGGCGTCAGTGATAGGCGTGATTGTTCTTTCCTGCGCTGGGCATGGTCGTCAGTGATAGGCGTGATTGTTCTTTTCTGCGCTGGGTATGGCGTCAGTGATAGGCGTGATTGTTCTTTTCTGCGCTGGGCATTGACATCAGTGATAGGTGTGATTGTTCTTTTCTGCGCTGGGCATGGTGTCAGTGATAGGCGTGATTGTTCTTTTTTTCGCTGGGCATGGCGTCAGTGATAGGCGTGATTGTTCTTTTCTGCGCTTGGCATGGCGTCAGTGATAGGCGTGATTTTCTTTTCTGCGCTGGGCATGGTGTCAGTGATAGGCGTGATTGCTCTTTTCTGTGCAGGGCATGGCGTCAGTGATAGGCGTGATTGCTCTTTTCTGCGCTGGGCATGGTGTCAGTGATAGGCGTGATTGTTCTTTTCTGCGCTGGGCATGGCGTCAGTGATAGGTGTGATTGCTCTTTTCTGCGCTGGGCAAGGCGTCAGTGATAAGCGTGATTGTTCTTTTCTGCGCTGGGCATGGCGTCAGTGATAGGCATGATTGTTCTTTTCTGCGCTGTGCATGGCGTCAGTGATAGGCGTGATTGTTCTTTTCTGCGCTGGGCATGGTGTCAGTGAAAGGCGTGATTGTTCTTTTCTGCGCTGGGCATGGCGTCAGTGATAGGCGTGATTGTTCTTTGCTGTGCTGGGCATAGCGTCAGTGATAGGCGTGATTGTTCTTTTCTGCGCTGGGCATGGCGTTAGTGATAGGCGTGATTGCTTTTTTCTGCGCTGGGCATGACGTCAGTGATAGGCGTGATTGTTCTTTTCTGCGCTGGGCATGGCGTCAGTGATAGGCGTGATTGTTCTTTTCTGCGCTGGGCATGGTGTCAGTGATAGGCGTGATTGTTCTTTTCTGTGCTGGGCATTACATCAGTGATAGGCGTGATTGTTCTTTTCTACGCTGGGCATTGCATCAGTGATACGCATGATTGTTCTTTTCTGTGCTGGCATGGCATCAGTGATAGGCGTGATTGCTCTTTTCTGCGCTGGGCATGGCGTCAGTGATAGGCGTGATTGCTGTTTTCTGCGCTGGGCATGGCGTCAGTGATAGGCGTGATTGTTCTTCTCTGCGCTGGGCTTGGTGTCAGTGATAGGCGTGATTGTTCTTTTCTGCGCTGGGCATGGCGTCAGTGACAGGAGTGATTGTTCTTCTCTGTGCTGGGCTTGGCGTCAGTGATAGGCGTGATTGTTCTTCTCTGCGCTGGGCATGGCGTCAGTGATAGGTGTGATTGTTCTTTCCTGCGCTGGGCATGGCGTCAGTGATAGGCGTGATTGTTCTTCTCTGCGCTGGGCTTGGTGTCAGTGTTAGGCGTGATTGTTCTTTTCTGCGCTGGGCATAGCGTCAGTGATAGGCGTGATTGTTCTTCTCTGCGCTGGGCTTGGCGTCAGTGATAGGCGTGATTGTTCTTTTCTGCGCTGGGCATGGCGTCAGTGATAGGTGTGATTGTTCTTTTGTGCGCTGGGCATGGCGTCAGTGATAGGCGTGATTGTTCTTCTCTGCGCTGGGCATGGCGTCAGTGATAGGCGTCGCTGGGCATGGCGTCAGTGATAGGCGTGATTGTTCTTTTCTGCGCTGGCATGGCGTCAGTGATAGGCGTGATTGTTCTTTTCTGCGCTGGGCATGGCATCAGTGATAGGCGTGATTGCTCTTTTCTGCGCTGGGCATGGCATCAGTGATAGGCATGATTGTTCTTTTCTGCGCTGAGCATCGCGTCAGTGATAGGCGTGATTGCTCTTTTCTGCGCTGGGCATGGCGTCAGTGATAGGTATGACTGTTGTTTTCTGCGCTGGGCATGGCGTCAGTGATAGGTGTGATTGTTCTTTTCTGCGCTGGGCATGGCGTCAGTGATAGGCGTGATTTTTCTTTTCTGCGCTGGGCATGGCGTCAGTGATAGGCGTGATTGTTGTTTTCTGCGCTGGGCATGGCGTCAGTGATAGGCGTGATTGTTCTTTTCTGTGCTTGGCATGGCGTCAGTGATAGGCGTGATTGTTGTTTTCTGTGCTGGGCATGGCGTCAGTAATAGGCGTGATTGCTCTTTTCTGCGCTGGGCATGGCATCAGTGATAGGCGTGATTGTTCTTTTCTGTGCTGGGCATGGCGTCAGTGATAGGCATGATTGCTCTTTGCTGTGCTGGGCAAGGCGTCAGTGATAGGCGTGATTGCTCTTTGCTGTGCTGGGCATGGCGTCAGTGATAGGCGTGATTGCTCTTTTCTGTGCAGGGCATGGCATCAGTGATAGGCTTGATTGCTCTTTTCTGCGCTGGGCATGGTGTCAGTGATAGGCGTGATTGTTCTTTTCTGCGCTGGGCATGGCGTCAGTGATAGGCGTGATTGTACTTTGCTGTGCTGGGCATAGCGTCAGTGATAGGCGTGATTGTTCTTTTCTGCACTGGGCATGGCATTAGTGATAGGCGTGATTGCTCTTTTCTGCGCTGGGCATGACGTCAGTGATAGGCGTGATTGTTCTTTTCTGCGCTGGGCATGGCGTCAGTGATAGGCGTGATTGTTCTTTTCTGTGCTGGGCATGGTGTCAGGAATAGGCGTGATTGTTCTTTTCTGCGCTGGGCATGACATCAGTGATAGGCATGATTGTTCTTTTCTACGCTGGGCATTGCATCAGTGATAGGCATGATTGTTCTTTTCTGTGCTGGCATGGCATCAGTGATAGGCGTGATTGCTCTTTTCTGCGCTGGGCATGGCGTCAGTGATAGGCGTGATTGCTGTTTTCTGCGCTGGGCATGGTGTCAGTGATAGGCGTGATTGTTCTTTTCTGCACTGGGCATGGCGACAGTGATAGGCGTGATTGTTCTTTTCTGCGCTGGGCATGGCGTCAGTGATAGGCGTGATTGCTCTTTTCTGCGCTGTGCATGGCGTCAGTGATAGGCGTGATTGTTATTTTCTGCGCTGGGCATGGCGTCAGTGATAGGCATGATTGTTCTTTTCTGCGCTGGGCATGGCGTCAGTGATAGGCGTGATTGTTCTTTTCTGCGCTGTGCATGGCGTCAGTGATAGGCGTGATTGTTCTTTTCTGCGCTGGGCATGGCGACAGTGATAGGCGTGATTGTTCTTTTTTTCGCTGGGCATGGCATCAGTGATAGGCGAAATTGTTCTTTTATGCGCTGGGCATGGCGTCAGTGATAGGCGTGATTGCTCATTTCTGCGCTGGGCATGGCGTCAGTGATAGGCGTGATTGCTCTTTTCTGCGCTGGGCATGGTGTCAGTGATAGGCGTGATTGTTCTTTTATGCGCTGGGCATGTCGTCAGTGATGGGTGTGATTGCTCTTTTCTGGGCTGGGCATGGCATCAGTGATAAGCGTGATTGTTCTTTTCTGCGCTGGGCATGGCATCAGTGATAGGCATGATTGTTCTTTTCTGCGCTGTGCATGGCGTCAGTGATAGGTGTGACTGTTGTTTTCTGCACTGGGCATGGCGTCAGTGATAGGTGTGATTGTTCTTTTCTGCGCTGGGCATGGCGTCAGTGATAGGCGTGATTGTTCTTTTCTGCGCTGGGCATGGCGTCAGTGATAGGCGTGATTGTTGTTTTCTGCGCTGGGCATGGCGTCAGTGATAGGCGTGATTGTTCTTTTCTGTGCTTGGCATGGCATCAGTGATAGGCGTGATTGTTGTTTTCTGTGCTGGGCATGGCGTCAGTAATAGGCGTGATTGCTCTTTTCTGCGCTGGGCATGGCGTCAGTGATAGGCGTGATTGTTCTTTTCTGTGCTGGGCATGGCGTCAGTGATAGGCATGATTGCTCTTTGCTGTGCTGGGCATGGCGTCAGTGATAGGCGTGATTGCTCTTTGCTGTGCTGGGCATGGCGTCAGTGATAGGCGTGATTGCTCTTTTCTGTGCAGGGCATGGCATCAGTGATAGGCGTGATTGCTCTTTTCTGCGCTGGGCATGGTGTCAGAGATAGACGTGATTGTTCTTTTCTGCGCTGGGCATGGAGTCAGTGATAGGTGTGATTGCTCTTTTCTATGCTGGGCATGGCGTCAGTGATAAGCGTGATTGTTCTTTTCTGCGCTGGGCATGGCGTCAGTGATAGGCGTGATTGTTCTTTTCTGCGCTGTGCATGGCGTCAGTGATAGGCGTGATTGTTCTTTTGTGCGCTGGGCATGGTGTCAGTGATAGGCGTGATTGTTCTTTTCTGCGCTGGGCATGGCGTCAGTGATAGGCGTGATTGTACTTTGCTGTGCTGGGCATAGCGTCAGTGATAGGCGTGATTGTTCTTTTCTGCACTGGGCATGGCATTAGTGATAGGCGTGATTGCTCTTTTCTGCGCTGGGCATGACGTCAGTGATAGGCGTGATTGTTCTTTTCTGCGCTGGGCATGGGGTCAGTGATAGGCGTTATTGTTCTTTTCTGCGCTGGGCATGGTGTCAGTGATAGGCGTGATTGTTCTTTTCTGTACTGGGCATGACATCAGTGATAGGCGTGATTGTTCTTTTCTACGCTGGGCATTGCATCAGTGATAGGCATGATTGTTCTTTTCTGTGCTGGCATGGCATCAGTGATAGGCGTGATTGCTCTTTTCTGCGCTGGGCATTGCGTCAGTGATAGGCGTGATTGCTGTTTTCTGCGCTGGGCATGGCGTCAGTGATAGGCGTGATTGTTCTTCTCTGCGCTGGGCTTGGTGTCAGTGATAGGCGTGATTGATCTTTTCTGCGCTGGGCATGGCGTCAGTGATAGGAGTGATTGTTCTTCTCTGTGCTGGGCTTGGCGTCAGTGATAGGCGTGATTGTTCTTCTCTGCGCTGGGCATGGCGTCAGTGATAGGTGTGATTGTTCTTTCCTGCGCTGGGCATGGCGTCAGTGATAGGTTTGATTGTTCTTCTCTGCGCTGGGCTTGGTGTCAGTGTTAGGCGTGATTGTTCTTTTCTGCGCTGGGCATAGCGTCAGTGATAGGCGTGATTGTTCTTCTCTGCGCTGGGCTTGGCGTCAGTGATAGGCGTGATTGTTCTTTTCTGCGCTGGGCATGGCGTCAGTGATAGGTGTGATTGTTCTTTTGTGCGCTGGGCATGGCGTCAGTGATAGGCGTGATTGTTCTTCTCTGCGCTGGGCATGGCGTCAGTGATAGGCGTCGCTGGACATGGCGTCAGTGATAGGCGTGATTGTTCTTTTCTGCGCTGGCATGGCGTCAGTGATAGGCGTGATTGTTCTTTTCTGCGCTGGACATGGCATCAGTGATAGGCGTGATTGCTCTTTTCTGCGCTGGGCATGGCATCAGTGATAGGCATGATTGTTCTTTTCTGCGCTGAGCATCGCGTCAGTGATAGGTGTGATTGCTCTTTTCTGCGCTGGGCATGGCGTCAGTGATAGGTGTGACTGTTGTTTTCTGCGCTGGGCATGGCGTCAGTGATAGGTGTGATTGTTCTTTTCTGCGCTGGGCATGGCGTCAGTGATAGGCGTGATTGTTCTTTTCTGCGCTGGGCATGGCGTCAGTGATAGGCGTGATTGTTGTTTTCTGCGCTGGGCATGGCGTCAGTGATAGGCGTGATTGTTCTTTTCTGTGCTTGGCATGGCGTCAGTGATAGGCGTGATTGTTATTTTCTGTGCTGGGCATGGCGTCAGTAATAGGCGTGATTGCTCTTTTCTGCGCTGGGCATGGCGTCAGTGATAGGCGTGATTGTTCTTTTCTGTGCTGGGCATGGCGTCAGTGATAGGCATGATTGCTCTTTGCTGTGCTGGGCAAGGCGTCAGTGATAGGCGTGATTGCTCTTTGCTGTGCTGGGCATGGCGTCAGTGATAGGCGTGATTGCTCTTTTCTGTGCAGGGCATGGCATCAGTGATAGGCGTGATTGCTCTTTTCTGCGCTGGGCATGGTGTCAGAGATAGACGTGATTGTTCTTTTCTGCGCTGGGCATGGAGTCAGTGATAGGTGTGATTGCTCTTTTCTATGCTGGGCATGGCGTCAGTGATAAGCGTGATTGTTCTTTTCTGCGCTGGGCATGGCGTCAGTGATAGGCGTGATTGTTCTTTTCTGCGCTGTGCATGGCGTCAGTGATAGGCGTGATTGTTCTTTTCTGCGCTGGGCATGGTGTCAGTGATAGGCGTGATTGTTCTTTTCTGTGCTGGGCATGGCGTCAGTGATAGGCGTGATTGTACTTTGCTGTGCTGGGCATAGCGTCAGTGATAGGCGTGATTGTTCTTTTCTGCACTGGGCATGGCATTAGTGATAGGCGTGATTGCTCTTTTCTGCGCTGGGCATGACGTCAGTGATAGGCGTGATTGTTCTTTTCTGCGCTGGGCATGGCGTCAGTGATAGGCGTGATTGTTCTTTTCTGTGCTGGGCACGGTGTCAGTGATAGGCGTGATTGTTCTTTTCTGCGCTGGGCATGACGTCAGTGATAGGCATGATTGTTCTTTTCTACGCTGGGCATTGCATCAGTGATAGGCATGATTGTTCTTTTCTGTGCTGGCATGGCATCAGTGATAGGCGTGATTGCTCTTTTCTGCGCTGGGCATGGCGTCAGTGATAGGCGTGATTGTTCTTTTCTGCGCTGGGCATGGCGACAGTGATAGGCGTGATTGTTCTTTTTTTCGCTGGGCATGGCATCAGTGATAGGCGAAATTGTTCTTTTATGCGCTGGGCATGTCGTCAGTGATAGGCGTGATTGTTCTTTTCTGCGCTGGGCATGGCGTCAGTGATAGGCGTGATTTCTCTTTTCTGCGCTGGGCATGGCGTCAGTGATAGGCGTGATTGCTCTTTTCTGCGCTGGGCATGGTGTCAGTGATAGGCGTGATTGTTCTTTTCTGTGCTGGGCATGGCGTCAGTGATAGGTGTGATTGCTCTTTTCTGGGCTGGGCATGGCGTCAGTGATAAGCGTGATTGTTCTTTTCTGCGCTAGGCATGGAGTCAGTGATAGGTGTGATTGCTCTTTTCTATGCTGGGCATGGCGTCAGTGATAAGCGTGATTGTTCTTTTCTGCGCTGGGCATGGCGTCAGTGATAGGCGTGATTGTTCTTTTCTGCGCTGTGCATGGCGTCAGTGATAGGCGTGATTGTTCTTTTCTGCGCTGGGCATTGTGTCAGTGATAGGCGTGATTGTTTTTTTCTGCGCTGGGCATGGCTTCAGTGATAGGCGTGATTGTACTTTGCTGTGCTGGGCATAGCGTCAGTGATAGGCGTGATTGTTCTTTTCTGCGCTGGGCATGGCGTTAGTGATAGGCGTGATTTCTCTTTTCTGCGCTGGGCATGACGTCAGTGATAGGCGTGATTGTTCTTTTCTGCGCTGGCCATGGCGTCAGTGATAGGCCTGATTGTTCTTTTCTGTGCTGGGCATGGTGTCAGTGATAGGCGTGATTGTTCTTTTCTGCGCTGGGCATGACGTCAGTGATAGGCGTGATTGTTCTTTTCTGCGCTTGCCATGGCGTCAGTGATAGGCGTGATTGTTCTTTTCTGCGCTGGCATGGCGTCAGTGATAGGCGTGATTGTTCTTTTCTGCGCTGGGCATGGCGTCAGTGATAGGCGTAATTGCTCTTTGCTGCGCTGGGCATGGCGTCAGTGATAGGCGTGATTGTTCTTTTCTGCGCTGGCATGGCGTCAGTGATAGGCGTGATTGTTCTTTTCTGCGCTGGGCATGGCGTCAGTGATAGGTGTCAGTATTATTTTGTGCGCTGGGCATGGCGTCAGTGATAGGCGTGATTGCTCTTTGCTGTGCTGGGCATGGTGTCAGTGATAGGCGTGATTGTTCTTTTCTGCGCTGAGCATGGCGTCAGTGATAGGTGTGATTGTTGTTTTCTGCGCTGGGCATGGCGTCAGTGATAGGCGTAATTGCTCTTTGCTATGCTGGGCTTGGCGTCAGTGATAGGCGTGATTGTTCTTTTCTGTGCTGGGCATGGCGTCAGTGATAGGCGTGATTGCTCTTTTCTGCGCTGGGCATGGCATCAGAGATAGGCGTGATTGCTCTTTTCTGCGCTGGGCTTGGCGTCAGTGATAGGCGTGATTGTTCTTTTCTGCGCTGGGCATGGCGTCAGTGATAGGCGTGATTGTTCTTTTCTGCGCTGGGCATGGCGTCAGTGATAGGCGTGATTGTACTTTTCTGCGCTGGGCATGGCGTCAGTGATAGGCGTGATTGTTCTTCTCTGCGCTGGGCTTGGCGTCAGTGAAAGGCGTGATTGTTCTTCTCTGCGCTGGGCATGGCGTCAGTGATAGGCGTGATTGTTCTTTCCTGCGCTGGGCATGGTCGTCAGTGATAGGCGTGATTGTTCTTTTCTGCGCTGGGCATGGCGTCAGTGATAGGCGTGATTGTTTTTTTTGTTCGCCGGGCATGGCGTCAGTGATAGGCGTGATTGTTCTTATCTGCGCTAGGCTTGGCGTCAGTGATAGGCGTGATTGTTCTTTTCTGCGCTGGGCACGGTGTCAGTGATAGGTGTGATTGTTGTTTTGTGCGCTGGGCATGCCGTCAGTGATAAGCGTGATTGTTCTTCTCTGCGCTGGGCATGGCGTCAGTGATAGGCGTAATTGCTCTTTGCTGCGCTGAGCATGGCATCTGTGATAGGCGTGATTGTTCTTCTCTGCGCTGGGCTTGGCGTCAGTGATAGGCGTGATTGTTCTTCTCTGCGCTGGGCATGGCATCAGTGATAGGCGTGATTGTTCTTTCCTGCGCTGGGCATGGCGTCAGTGATAGGCGTGATTGTTCTTCTCTGCGCTGGGCTTGGTGTCAGTGATAGGCGTGATTGTTCTTTTCTGCGCTGGGCATGGCGTCAGTGATAGGCGTGATTGTTCTTCTCTGCACTGGGCTTGGCGTCAGTGATAGGCGTGATTGTTCTTTTCTGCGCTGGGCATGGCGTCAGTGATAGGCGTGATTGTTCTTCTCTGCGCTGGGCTTGGCGTCAGTGATAGGCATAATTGCTCTTTGCTGCGCTGGGCATGGAGTCAGTGATAGGCGTGATTGTTCTTTTCTGCGCTGGCATGGCGTCAGTGATAGGTGTGATTGTTCTTTTGTGCGCTGGGCATGGCGTCAGTGATAGGCGTGATTGTTCTTCTCTGCGCTGGGCATGGCGTCAGTGATAGGCATAATTGCTCTTTGCTGCGCTGGGCATGGCGTCAGTGATAGGCGTGATTGTTCTTTTCTGCGCTGGCATGGCGTCAGTGATAGGTGTGATTGTTCTTTTCTGCGCTGGGCATGGCATCAGTGATAGGTGTGATTGCACTTTTCTGCGCTGGGCATGGCGTCAGTGATAGGCATGATTGTTCTTTTCTGCGCTGAGCATGGCGTCAGTGAATGGCGTGATTGCTCTTTTCTGCGCTGGGCATGGCGTCAGTGATAGGTGTGATTGTTGTTTTCTGCGCTGGGCATGGCGTCAGTGATAGGTGTGATTGTTCTTTTCTGCGCTGGGCATGGCGTCAGTGATAGGCGTGATTGCTGTTTTCTGCGCTGGGCATGGCGTCAGTGATAGGCGTGATTGTTGTTTTCTGCGCTGGGCATGGCGTCAGTGATAGGCGTGATTGCTCTTTTCTGCGCTGGGCATGGCATCAGTGATAGGCGTGATTGTTGTTTTCTGTGCTGGGCATGGCGTCAGTAATAAGAGTGATTGTTCTTTTCTGCGCTGGGCATGGCATCAGTGATAGGCGTGATTGTTGTTTTCTGCGCTGGGCATGACGTCAGTGATAGGCGTGATTGCTCTTTTCTGCGCTGGGCATGGCGTCAGTGATAGGTGTGATTGTTCTTTTGTGCGCTGGGCATGGCGTCAGTGATAGGCGTGATTGTTCTTCTCTGCGCTGGGCATGGCGTCAGTGATAGGCGTAATTGCTCTTTGCTGCGCTGGGCATGGCGTCAGTGATAGGCGTGATTGTTCTTTTCTGCGCTGGCATGGCGTCAGTGATAGGTGTGATTGTTCTTTTCTGCGCTGGGCATGGCATCAGTGATAGGTGTGATTGCACTTTTCTGCGCTGGGCTTGGCGTCAGTGATAGGCATGATTGTTCTTTTCTGCGCTGAGCATGGCGTCAGTGAATGGCGTGATTGCTCTTTTCTGCGCTGGGCATGGCGTCAGTGATAGGTGTGATTGTTGTTTTCTGCGCTGGGCATGGCGTCAGTGATAGGTGTGATTGTTCTTTTCTGCGCTGGGCATGGCGTCAGTGATAGGCGTGATTGTTCTTTTCTGCGCTGGGCATGGCGTCAGTGATAGGCGTGATTGTTGTTTTCTGCGCTGGGCATGGCGTCAGTGATAGGCGTGATTGCTCTTTTCTGCGCTTTGCATTTCGTCAGTGATAGGCGTGATTGTTGTTTTCTGTGCTGGGCATGGCGTCAGTAATAAGCGTGATTGTTCTTTTCTGCACTGGGCATGGCATCATCAGTGATAGGCGTTATTGCTCTTTGCTGAGCTGGGCATGGCGTCAGTGATAGGCGTGATTGTTCTTTTCTGCGCTGGGCATGGCATCAGTGATAGGCTTGATTGTTCTTTTCTGTGCTGGGCATGGCATCAGTGATAGGCGTGATTGCTCTTTGCTGTGCTGGGCATGCCGTCAGTGATAGGCGTGATTGCTCTTTGCTGTGCTGGGCATGGCGTCAGTGATAGGCATGATTGTTCTTTTCTGTGCTGAGCATGGCGTCAGTGATAGGTGTGATTGTTGTTTTCTGCGATGGGCATGGCGTCAGTGATAGGCGCGATTGTTCTTTTCTGCGCTGGACATTGACATCAGTGATAGGCGTGATTGTTCTTTTCTGCGCTGGGCATGGTGTCAGTGATAGGCGTGATTGTTCTTTTTTGCGCTGGGCATGGCGTCAGTGATAGGAGTGATAGTTGTTTTCTGTGCTGGGCATGGCGTCAGTAATAAGCGTGATTGTTCTTTTCTGCGCTGGTTATGGCATCAGTGATAGGCATAATTGCTCTTTGCTGAGCTGGGCATGGCGTCAGTGATAGGCGTGATTGTTCTTTTCTGCGCTTGGCATTGACATCAGTGATAGGCGTGATTGTTCTTTTCTGCACAGGGCATGGCGTCAGTGATAGGTGTGTTTGCTCTTTTCTGTGCTGGGCATGGCGTCAGTGATAAGCGTGATTGTTCTTTTCTGCGCTGGGCATGGCGTCAGTGATAGGCATGATTGTTCTTTTCTGCGCTGTGCATGGCGTCAGTGATAGACGTGATTGTTCTTTTCTGCGCTGGGCATGGTGTCAGTGATAGGCGTGATTGTTCTTTTCTGCGCTGGGCATGGCGTCAGTGATAGGCGTGATTGTTCTTTCCTGTGCTGGGCATAGCGTCAGTGATAGGCGTGATTGTTCTTTTCTGCACTGGGCATGGCGTTAGTGATAGGCGTGATTGCTCTTTTCTGCGCTGGGCATGATGTCAGTGATAGGCGTGATTGTTCTTTTCTGCGCTGGGCATGGCGTCAGTGATAGGCGTGATTGTTCGTTTCTGCGCTGGGCATGGTGTCAGTGATAGGCGTGATTGTTCTTTTCTGCGCTGGGCATGATGTCAGTGATAGGCGTGATTGTTCTTTTCTACACTGGGCATTGCATCAGTGATAGGCATGATTGTTCTTTTCTTTGCTGGCATGGCATCAGTGATAGGCGTGATTGCTCTTTTCTGCGCTGGGCATGGCGACAGTGATAGGCGTGATTGCTGATTTCTGCGCTGGGCATGGTGTCAGTGATAGGCGTGATTGTTCTTTTCTGCGCTGGGCATGGCGTCAGTGATAGGCGTGATTGCTCTTTTCTGTGCTGGGCATGGTGTCAGTGATAGGCGTGATTGTTCTTTTCTGCGCTGGGCATGGCGTCAGTGATAGGCGTGATTGTTCTTTTCTGTGCTGGGCATGGTGTCAGTGATAGGCGTGATTGTTCTTTTCTGCACTGGGCATGGTGTCAGTGACAGGCGTGATTGTTCTTTTCTGCGCTGGGCATGGCGACAGTGATAGGCCTGATTGTTCTTTTTTTCGCTGGGCATGGCATCAGTGATAGGCGAAATTGTTCTTTTCTGCGCTGGGCATGGCGTCAGTGATAGGCGTGATTGTTCATTTCTGCGCTGGGCATGGTGTCAGTGATAGGCGTGATTGTTCTTTTCTGCGCTGGGCATGGAGTCAGTGATAGGCGTGATTGTTCTTTTTTCGCTGGGCAAGGCGTCAGTGATAGGCGTGATTGTTCTTTTCTGTGCTGGGCATGGCGTCAGTGATAGGCGTGATTGTTCTTTTGTGCGCTGGGCATGGTGTCAGTGATTGGCTTGATTGCTCTTTTCTGTGCTGGGCATGGCGTCAGTGGTAGGCGTGATTGCTCTTTTCTGCGCTGGGCATGGTGTCAGTGATAGGCGTGATTGTTCTTTTCTGCGCTGGGCATGGCGTCAGTGATAGGTGTGATTGCTCTTTTCTGTGCTGGGCATGGCATCAGTGATAAGCGTGATTGTTCTTTTCTGCGCTGGGCATGGCGTCAGTGATAGGCATGATTGTTCTTTTCTGCACTGTGCATGGCGTCAGTGATAGGCGTGATTGTTCTTTTCTGCGCTGGGCATGGTGTCAGTGATAGGCGTGATTGTTCTTTTCTGCACTGGGCATGGCGTCAGTGATAGGTGTGATTGTTCTTTACTGTGCTGGGCATAGCGTCAGTGATAGGCGTGATTGTTCTTTTCTGCGCTGGGCATGGCATTAGTGATAGGCGTGATTGCTCTTTTTTGCACTGGGCATGACGTCAGTGATAGGCGTGATTGTTCTTTTCTGTGCTGGCATGGCATCAGTGATAGGCGTGATTGCTCTTTTCTGCGCTGGGCATGGCGTCAGTGATAGGCGTGATTGCTGTTTTCTGCGCTGGGCATGGTGTCAGTGATAGGCGTGATTGTTCTTTTCTGCGCTGGGCATGGCGTCAGTGATAGGCGTGATTGCTGTTTTCTGTGCTGGGCATGGCGTCAGTGATAGGCGTGATTGTTCTTTTCTGCGCTGGGCATGGCGTCAGTGATAGGCGTGATTGGTCTTTTCTACGCTGGGCATGGCGTCAGTGATAGGCGTGATTGTTATTCTCTGTGCTGGGCATGGCGTCAGTGATAGGCGTAATTGCTCTTTGCTGCGCGGGGCATGGCATCAGTGATAGGCGTGATTGTTCTTTTCTGCGCTGGCATTGCGTCAGTGATAGGCGTGATTGTTCTTTTCTGCGCTGGCATGGCGTCAGTGATAGGCGTGATTGTTCTTTTCTGCGCTGGGCATGGCGTCAGTGATAGGTGTAATTGCTCTTTTCTGCGCTGGGCATGGCGTCAGTGATAGGCGTGATTGTTCTTTTCTGCGCTGGCATGGGGTCAGTGATAGGCGTGATTGTTCTTTTCTGCGCTGGGCATGGTGTCAGTGATAGGTGTCAGTGTTCTTTTGTGCGCTGGGCATGGCGTCAATGATAGGCGTGATTGCTCTTTGCTGTGCTGGGCATGGTGTCAGTGATAGGCGTGATTGTTCTTTTCTGCGCTGAGCATGGCGTCAGTGATAGGTGTGATTGTTGTTTTCTGTGCTGTGCATGGCGTCAGTGATAGGCGTAGTTGCTCTTTGCTGTTCTGGGTTTGGCGTCAGTGATAGGCGTGATTGTTCTTTTCTGCGCTGGGCATGGCGTAAGTGATAGGCGTGATTGCTCTTTTCTGCGCTGGGCATGGCGTCAGTGATAGGCGTGATTGCTCTTTTCTGCGCTGGGCTTGGCGTCAATGATAGGCGTGATTGTTCTTTTCTGCGCTGGGCATGGTGTCAGTGATAGGCGTGATTGTTCCTTTCTGCGCTGGGCATGGCATCAGTGATAGGCGTGATTGTTCTTTTCTGCGCTGGGCATGGCGTCAGTGATAGGCGTGATTGTTCTTCTCTGCGCTGGGCTTGGCGTCAGTGATAGGCGTGATTGTTCTTCTCTGCGCTGGGCATGGCGTCAGTGATAGGCGTGATTGTTCTTTCCTGCACTGGGCATGGTCGTCAGTGATAGGCGTGATTGTTCTTCTCTGCGCTGGGCTTGGTGTCAGTGATAGGCGTGATTGTTCTTTTCTGCGCTGGGCATGGCGTCAGTGATAGGCGTGATTGTTCTTCTCTGCGCTGGGCATGGCGTCAGTGATAGGCGTGATTGTTCTTTCCTGCGCTGAGCATGGCGTCAGTGATAGGTGTGATTGTTCTTTTCTGCGCTGGGCATGGCGTCAGTGATAGGCATTATTGTTCTTTCCTGTGCTGGGCATAGCGTCAGTGATAGGCGTGATTGTTCTTTTCTGCACTGGGCATGGCGTCAGTGATAGGCGTGACTGCTCTTTTCTGCGCTGGGCATGATGTCAGTGATAGGCGTGATTGTTCTTTTCTGCGCTGGGTATGGTGTCAGTGATAGGCGTGATTGTTCTTTTCTGCGCTGGGCATGGTGTCAGTGATAGGCATGATTGTTCTTTTCTGCGCTGGGCATGACGTCAGTGATAGGCGTGATTGTTCTTTTCTACGCAGGGCATTGCATCAGTGATAGGCATGATTGTTCTTTTCTGTGCTGGCATGGCATCAGTGATAGGCGAGATTGCTCTTTTCTGCGCTGGGCATTGCGTCAGTGATAGGCGTGATTGCTGATTTCTGCGCTGGGCATGGTGTCAGTGATAGGCGTGATTGTTCTTTTCTGCGCTGGGCTTGGCGTCAGTGATAGGCGTGATTGTTCTTCTCTGCGCTGGGCATGGCTTCAGTGATAGGCGTGATTGTTCTTTCCTGCACTGGGCATGGTCGTCAGTGATAGGCGTGATTGTTCTTCTCTGCGCTGGGCTTGGTGTCAGTGATAGGCGTGATTGTTCTTTTCTGCGCTGGGCATGGCGTCAGTGATAGGCGTGATTGTTCTTCTCTGCGCTGGGCATGGCGTCAGTGATAGGCGTGATTGTTCTTTCCTGCACTGGGCATGGTCGTCAGTGATAGGCGTGATTGTTCTTCTCTGCGCTGGGCTTGGTGTCAGTGATAGGCGTGATTGTTCTTTTCTGCGCTGGGCATGGCGTCAGTGATAGGCGTGATTGTTCTTCTCTGCGCTGGGCATGGCGTCAGTGATAGGCGTGATTGTTCTTTCCTGCGCTGAGCATGGCGTCAGTGAAAGGCGTGATTGTTCTTTTCTGCGCTGGGCAGGGCGTCAGTGATAGGCATTATTGTTCTTTCCTGTGCTGGGCATAGCGTCAGTGATAGGCGTGATTGTTCTTTTCTGCACTGGGCATGGCGTCAGTGATAGGCGTGATTGCTCTTTTCTGCGCTGGGCATGATGTCAGTGATAGGCGTGATTGTTCTTTTCTGCGCTGGGCATGGTGTCAGTGATAGGCGTGATTGTTCTTTTCTGCGCTGGGCATGGTGTCAGTGATAGGCGTGATTGTTCTTTTCTGCGCTGGGCATGACGTCAGTGATAGGCGTGATTGTTCTTTTCTACGCAGGGCATTGCATCAGTGATAGGCATGATTGTTCTTTTCTGTGCTGGCATGGCATCAGTGATAGGCGAGATTGCTCTTTTCTGCGCTGGGCATTGCGTCAGTGATAGGCGTGATTGCTGATTTCTGCGCTGGGCATGGTGTCAGTGATAGGCGTGATTGTTCTTTTCTGCGCTGGGCATGGCGTCAGTAATAGGCGTGATTGCTCTTTTCTGTGCTGGGCATGGCGTCAGTGATAGGCGTGATTGTTCTTTTCAGCGCTGGGCATGGTGTCAGTGATAGGCGTGATTGTTCTTTTCTGCGATGGGCATGGTGTCAGTGATAGGCGTGATTGTTCTTTTCTGCACTGGGCATGGCGTCAGTGATAGGCGTGATTGTTCTTTTCTGCGCTGGGCATGGCGACAGTGATAGGCGTGATTGTTCTTTTTTTCGCTGGGCATGGCATCAGTGATAGGCGAAATTGTTCTTTTCTGCGCTGGGCATGGCGTCAGTGATAGGCGTGATTGTTCATTTCTGCGCTGGGCATGGTGTCAGTGATAGGCGTGATTGTTCTTTTCTGCGCTGGGCATGGCGTCAGTTATAGGCGTGATTGTTCTTTTCTGTGCTGGGCATGGCGTCAGTGATAGGCATGATTGTTCTTTTCTGCGCTGGGCATGGTGTCAGTGATAGGTGTGATTGTTCTTTTCTGTGCTGGGCATGGCGTCAGTGATAGGCGTGATTGCTCTTTTCTGCGCTGGGCATGGTGTCAGTGATAGGCGTGATTGATCTTTACTGCGCTGGGCATGGCGTCAGTGATAGGTGTGATTGCTCTTTTCTGTGCTGGGCATGGCGTCATTGATCAGCGTGATTGTTCTTTTCTGCGCTGGGCATGGCGACAGTGATAGGCGTGATTGTTTTTTTTTTCGCTGGGCATGGCATCAGTGATAGGCGAAATTGTTCTTTTCTGCGCTGGGCATGGCGTCAGTGATAGGCGTGATTGTTCATTTCTGTGCTGGGCATGATGTCAGTGATAGGCGTGATTGTTCTTTTCTGCGCTGGGCATGGCGTCAGTGGTAGGCGTGATTGTTCTTTTTTTCGCTGGGCATGGCGTCAGTGATAGGCGTGATTGTTCTTTTCTGTGCTGGGCATGGCGTCAGTGATAGGCGTGATTGTTCTTTTCTGCGCTGGGCATGGTGTCAGTGATAGGTGTGATTGCTCTTTTCCGTGCTGGGCATGGCGTCAGTGATAGGCGTGATTGCTCTTTTCTGCACTGGGCATGGTGTCAGTGATAGGCGTGATTGATCTTTTCTGCGCTGGGCATGGCGTCAGTGATAGGTGTGATTGCTCTTTTCTGTGCTGGGCATGGCGTCATTGATCAGTGTGATTGTTCTTTTCTGCGCTGGGCATGGCGTCAGTGATAGTCATAATTGTTCTTTTCTGCGCTGTGCATGGCGTCAGTGATAGGCGTGATTGTTCTTTTCTGTGCTGGGCATGGTGTCAGTGATAGGCGTGATTGTTCTTTTCTGCGCTGGGCATGGCGTCAGTGATAGGCGTGATTGTTCTTTTCTGCGCTGGCATGGGGTCAGTGATAGGCGTGATTGTTCTTTTCTGCGCTGGGCATGGTGTCAGTGATAGGTGTCAGTGTTCTTTTGTGCGCTGGGCATGGCGTCAATGATAGGCGTGATTGCTCTTTGCTGTGCTGGGCATGGTGTCAGTGATAGGCGTGATTGTTCTTTTCTGCGCTGAGCATGGCGTCAGTGATAGGTGTGATTGTTGTTTTCTGTGCTGTGCATGGCGTCAGTGATAGGCGTAGTTGCTCTTTGCTGTTCTGGGTTTGGCGTCAGTGATAGGCGTGATTGTTCTTTTCTGCGCTGGGCATGGCGTAAGTGATAGGCGTGATTGCTCTTTTCTGCGCTGGGCATGGCGTCAGTGATAGGCGTGATTGCTCTTTTCTGCGCTGGGCTTGGCGTCAATGATAGGCGTGATTGTTCTTTTCTGCGCTGGGCATGGTGTCAGTGATAGGCGTGATTGTTCCTTTCTGCGCTGGGCATGGCATCAGTGATAGGCGTGATTGTTCTTTTCTGCGCTGGGCATGGCGTCAGTGATAGGCGTGATTGTTCTTCTCTGCGCTGGGCTTGGCGTCAGTGATAGGCGTGATTGTTCTTCTCTGCGCTGGGCATGGCGTCAGTGATAGGCGTGATTGTTCTTTCCTGCACTGGGCATGGTCGTCAGTGATAGGCGTGATTGTTCTTCTCTGCGCTGGGCTTGGTGTCAGTGATAGGCGTGATTGTTCTTTTCTGCGCTGGGCATGGCGTCAGTGATAGGCGTGATTGTTCTTCTCTGCGCTGGGCATGGCGTCAGTGATAGGCGTGATTGTTCTTTCCTGCGCTGAGCATGGCGTCAGTGATAGGCGTGATTGTTCTTTTCTGCGCTGGGCATGGCGTCAGTGATAGGCATTATCGTTCTTTCCTGTGCTGGGCATAGCGTCAGTGATAGGCGTGATTGTTCTTTTCTGCACTGGGCATGGCGTCAGTGATAGGCGTGACTGCTCTTTTCTGCGCTGGGCATGATGTCAGTGATAGGCGTGATTGTTCTTTTCTGCGCTGGGCATGGTGTCAGTGATAGGCGTGATTGTTCTTTTCTGCGCTGGGCATGACGTCAGTGATAGGCGTGATTGTTCTTTTCTACGCAGGGCATTGCATCAGTGATAGGCATGATTGTTCTTTTCTGTGCTGGCATGGCATCAGTGATAGGCGAGATTGCTCTTTTCTGCGCTGGGCATTGCGTCAGTGATAGGCGTGATTGCTGATTTCTGCGCTGGGCATGGTGTCAGTGATAGGCGTGATTGTTCTTTTCTGCGCTGGGCTTGGCGTCAGTGATAGGCGTGATTGTTCTTCTCTGCGCTGGGCATGGCGTCAGTGATAGGCGTGATTGTTCTTTCCTGCACTGGGCATGGTCGTCAGTGATAGGCGTGATAGTTCTTCTCTGCGCTGGGCTTGGTGTCAGTGATAGGCGTGATTGTTCTTTTCTGCGCTGGGCATGGCGTCAGTGATAGGCGTGATTGTTCTTCTCTGCGCTGGGCATGGCGTCAGTGTAGGCGTGATTGTTCTTTCCTGCACTGGGCATGGTCGTCAGTGATAGGCGTGATTGTTCTTCTCTGCGCTGGGCTTGGTGTCAGTGATAGGCGTGATTGTTCTTTTCTGCGCTGGGCATGGCGTCAGTGATAGGCGTGATTGTTCTTCTCTGCGCTGGGCATGGCGTCAGTGATAGGCGTGATTGTTCTTTCCTGCGCTGAGCATGGCGTCAGTGATAGGCGTGATTGTTCTTTTCTGCGCTGGGCATGGCGTCAGTGATAGGCATTATTGTTCTTTCCTGTGCTGGGCATAGCGTCAGTGATAGGCGTGATTGTTCTTTTCTGCACTGGGCATGGCGTCAGTGATAGGCGTGATTGCTCTTTTCTGCGCTGGGCATGATGTCAGTGATAGGCGTGATTGTTCTTTTCTGCGCTGGGCATGGTGTCAGTGATAGGCGTGATTGTTCTTTTCTGCGCTGGGCATGGTGTCAGTGATAGGCGTGATTGTTCTTTTCTGTGCTGGGCATGACGTCAGTGATAGGCATGATTGTTCTTTTCTACGCAGGGCATTGCATCAGTGATAGGCATGATTGTTCTTTTCTGTGCTGGCATGGCATCAGTGATAGGCGAGATTGCTCTTTTCTGCGCTGGGCATTGCGTCAGTGATAGGCGTGATTGCTGATTTCTGCGCTGGGCATGGTGTCAGTGATAGGCGTGATTGTTCTTTTCTGCGCTGGGCATGGCGTCAGTAATAGGCGTGATTGCTCTTTTCTGTGCTGGGCATGGCGTCAGTGATAGGCGTGATTGTTCTTTTCAGCGCTGGGCATGGTGTCAGTGATAGGCGTGATTGTTCTTTTCTGCGATGGGCATGGTGTCAGTGATAGGCGTGATTGTTCTTTTCTGCACTGGGCATGGCGTCAGTGATAGGCGTGATTGTTCTTTTCTGTGCTGGGCATGGCGACAGTGATAGGCGTGATTGTTCTTTTTTTCGCTGGGCATGGCATCAGTGATAGGCGAAATTGTTCTTTTCTGCGCTGGGCATGGCGTCAGTGATAGGCGTGATTGTTCATTTCTGCGCTGGGCATGGTGTCAGTGATAGGCGTGATTGTTCTTTTCTGCGCTGGGCATGGCGTCAGTTATAGGCGTGATTGTTCTTTTCTGTGCTGGGCATGGCGTCAGTGATAGGCGTGATTGTTCTTTTCTGCGCTGGGCATGGTGTCAGTGATAGGTGTGATTGTTCTTTTCTGTGCTGGGCATGGCGTCAGTGATAGGCGTGATTGCTCTTTTCTGCGCTGGGCATGGTGTCAGTGATAGGCGTGATTGATCTTTACTGCGCTGGGCATGGCGTCAGTGATAGGTGTGATTGCTCTTTTCTGTGCTGGGCATGGCGTCATTGATCAGCGTGATTGTTCTTTTCTGCGCTGGGCATGGCGACAGTGATAGGCGTGATTGTTTTTTTTTTCGCTGGGCATGGCATCAGTGATAGGCGAAATTGTTCTTTTCTGCGCTGGGCATGGCGTCAGTGATAGGCGTGATTGTTCATTTCTGTGCTGGGCATGATGTCAGTGATAGGCGTGATTGTTCTTTTCTGCGCTGGGCATGGCGTCAGTGGTAGGCGTGATTGTTCTTTTTTTCGCTGGGCATGGCGTCAGTGATAGGCGTGATTGTTCTTTTCTGTGCTGGGCATGGCGTCAGTGATAGGCGTGATTGTTCTTTTCTGCGCTGGGCATGGTGTCAGTGATAGGTGTGATTGCTCTTTTCCGTGCTGGGCATGGCGTCAGTGATAGGCGTGATTGCTCTTTTCTGCACTGGGCATGGTGTCAGTGATAGGCGTGATTGATCTTTTCTGCGCTGGGCATGGCGTCAGTGATAGGTGTGATTGCTCTTTTCTGTGCTGGGCATGGCGTCATTGATCAGCGTGATTGTTCTTTTCTGCGCTGGGCATGGCGTCAGTGATAGGCATGATTGTTCTTTTCTGCGCTGTGCATGGCGTCAGTGATAGGCGTGATTGTTCTTTTCTGTGCTGGGCATGGTGTCAGTGATAGGCGTGATTGTTCTTTTCTGCGCTGGGCATGGCGTCAGTCATAGGCGTGATTGTTCTTTGCTGTGCTGGGCATAGCGTCAGTGATAGGCGTGATTGTTCTTTTCTGCGCTGGGCATGGCATTAGTGATAGGCGTGATTGCTCTTTTCTGTGCTGGGCATGACGTCAGTGATAGGCGTGATTGTTCTTTTCTGTGGTGGCATGGCATCAGTGATAGGCGTGATTGCTCTTTTCTGTGCTGGGCATGGCATCAGTGATAGGCGTCATTGCTGTTTTCTGCGCTGGGCATGGTGTCAGTGATAGGCGTGATTGTTCTTTTCTGCGCTGGGCATGGCGTCAGTGATAGGCGTGATTGCTCTTTTCTGTGCTGGGCATGGCGTCAGTGATAGGCGTGATTGTTCTTTTCTGCGCTGGGCATGGCGTCAGTGATAGGCGTGATTGGTCTTTTCTGCGCTGGGCATGGCGTCAGTGTTAGGCGTGATTGTTATTCTCTGCGCTGGGCATGGTGTCAGTGATAGACGTGATTGCTCTTTGCTGCGCTGGGCATAGCGTCAGTGATAGGCGTGATTGTTCTTTTCTGCGCTGGCATTGCGTCAGTGATAGGCGTGATTGTTCTTTTCTGTGCTGGCATGGCGTCAGTGATAGGCATGATTGCTCTTTTCTGCGCTGGGCATGGCGTCAGTGATAGGTGTGATTGCTCTTTGCTGCGCTGGGCATGGCATCAGTGATAGGCGTGATTGTACTTTTCTGCGCTGGCATGGCGTCAGTGATAGGCATGATTGTTCTTTTCTGCGCTGGGCATGGCGTCAGTGATAGGTGTCAGTGTTCTTTTGTGCGCTGGGCATGGCGTCAATGATAGGCGTGATTTCTCTTTGCTGTGCTGGGCATGGCGTCAGTGATAGGCGTAATTGTTCTTTTCTGCGCTGGGCATGGCGTCAGTGATAGGCTTAATTGCTCTTTGCTGCGCTGGGCTTGGCGTCAGTGATAGGCGTGATTGTTTTTTTCTGCACTGGGCATGGCGTAAGTGATAGGCGTGATTGCTCTTTTCTGCGCTGGGCATGGCGTCAGTGATAGGCGTGATTGCTCTTTTCTGCGCTGGGCTTGGCGTCAATGATAGGCGTGATTGTTCTTTTCTGCGCTGGGCATGGCGTCAGTGATAGGCGTGATTGTTCTTTTCTGCGCTGGGCATGGCGTCAGTGATAGGCGTGATTGTTCTTTTCTGTGCTGGGCATGGCGTCAGTGATAGGCGTGATTGTTCTTTTCTGCGCTGGCATGGCGTCAGTGATAGGCATGATTGTTCTTTTCTGTGCTGGGCATGGCGTCAGTGATAGGCGTGATTGCTCTTTGCTGCGCTGGGCATGGCATCAGTGATAGGCGTGATTGTTCTTTTCTGCGCTGGCATGGCGTCAGTGATAGGCATGATTGTTCTTTTCTGCGCTGGGCATGGCGTCAGTGATAGGTGTCAGTGTTCTTTTGTGCGCTGGGCATGGCGTCAATGATAGCCGTGATTGCTCTTTGCTGTGCTGGGCATGGCGTCAGTGATAGGCATGATTGTTCTTTTCTGCGCTGGGCATGGCATCAGTGATAGGCGTAATTGCTCTTTGCTGCGCTGGGCTTGGCGTCAGTGATAGGCGTGATTGTTTTTTTCTGCACTGGGCATGGCGTAAGTGATAGGCGTGATTGCTCTTTTCTGCGCTGGGCATGGCGTCAGTGATAGGCGTGATTGCTCTTTTCTGCGCTGGGCTTGGCGTCAATGATAGGCGTGATTGTTCTTTTCTGCGCTGGGCATGGCGTCAGTGATAGGCGTGATTGTTCTTTTCTGCGCTGGGCATGGCGTCAGTGATAGGCGTGATTGTTCTTTTCTGCCCTGGGCATGGCGTCAGTGATAGGCGTGATTGTTCTTCTCTGCGCTGGGCTTGGCATCAGTGATAGGCGTGATTGTTCTTCTCTGCGCTGGGCATGGCGTCAGTGATAGGCGTGATTGTACTTTCCTGCGCTGGGCATGGTCGTCAGTGATAGGCGTGATTGTTCTTCTCTGCGCTGGGCTTGGTGTCAGTGATAGGCGTGATTGTTCTTTTCTGCGCTGGGCATGGCGTCAGTGATAGGCGTGATTGTTCTTCTCTGCGCTGGGCTTGTCGTCAGTGATAGGCGTGATTGTTCTTCTCTGCGCTGGGCATGGCGTCAGTGATAGGCGTGATTGTTCTTTCCTGCGCTGAGCATGGCGTCAGTGATAGGCGTGCTTGTTCTTCTCTGCGCTGGGCTTGGTGTCAGTGATAGGCGTGATTGTTCTTTTCTGTGCTGGGCATGGCGTCAGTGATAGGCGTGATTGTTCTTCTCTGCGCTGGGCTTGGCGTCAGTGATAGGCGTGATTGTTCTTTTCTGCGCTGGGCATGGCGTCAGTGATAGGTGTGATTGTTTTTTTGTGCGCTGGGCATGGCGTCAGTGATAGGCGTGATTGTTCTCTGCGCTGGGCATGGCGACAGTGATAGCCGTAATTGCTCTTTCGCTGAGCTGGGCATGGCGTCAGTGATAGGCGTGATTGTTCTTTGCTGTGCTGGGCATAGCGTCAGTGATAGGCGTGATTGTTCTTTTCTGCGCTGGGCATGGCATTAGTGATAGGCGTGATTGCTCTTTTCTGTGCTGGGCATGACGTCAGTGATAGGCGTGATTGTTCTTTTCTGTGCTGGCATGGCATCAGTGATAGGCGTGATTGCTCTTTTCTGCGCTGGGCATGGCGTCAGTGATAGGCGTGATTGCTGTTTTCTGCGCTGGGCATGGTGTCAGTGATAGGCGTGATTGTTCTTTTCTGCGCTGGGTATGGCGTCAGTGATAGGCGTGATTGCTCTTTTCTGTGCTGGGCATGGCGTCAGTGATAGGCGTGATTGTTCTTTTCTGCGCTTGGCATGGCGTCAGTGATAGGCGTGATTGGTCTTTTCTGCGCTGGGCATGGCGTCAGTGATAGGCGTGATTGTTATTCTCTGCGCTGGGCATGGCGTCAGTGATAGGCGTGATTGCTCTTTGCTGCGCTGGGCATGGCGTCAGTGATAGGCGTGATTGTTCTTTTCTGCGCTGGCATTGCGTCAGTGATAGGCGTGATTGTTCTTTTCTGCGCTGGCATGGCGTCAGTGATAGGCGTGATTGTTCTTTTCTGCGCTGGGCATGGCGTCAGTGATAGGCGTGATTGCTCTTTGCTGCGCTGGGCATGGCGTCAGTGATAGGCGTGATTGTTCTTTTCTGCGCTGGCATGGCATCAGTGATAGGCATGATTGTTCTTTTCTGCGCTGGGCATGGCGTCAGTGATAGGTGTCAGTGTTCTTTTGTGCGCTGGGCATGGCGTCAATGATAGGCGTGATTGCTCTTTGCTGTGCTGGGCATGGCGTCAGTGATAGGCGTGATTGTTCTTTTCTGCGCTGGGCATGGCATCAGTGATAGGCGTAATTGCTCTTTGCTGCGCTGGGCTTGGCGTCAGTGATAGGCGTGATTGTTTTTTTCTGCGCTGGGCATGGCGTCAGTGATAGGCGTGATTGCTCTTTTCTGCGCTGGGCTTGGCGTCAATGATAGGCGTGATTGTTCTTTTCTGCGCTGGGCATGGCGTCAGTGATAGGCGTGATTGTTCTTTTCTGCGCTGGGCATGGCGTCAGTGATAGGCGTGATTGTTCTTTTCTGCCCTGGGCATGGCGTCAGTGATAGGCGTGATTGTTCTTCTCTGCGCTGGGCTTGGCATCAGTGATAGGCGTGATTGTTCTTCTCTGCGCTGGGCATGGCGTCAGTGATAGGCGTGATTGTACTTTCCTGCGCTGGGCATGGTCGTCAGTGATAGGCGTGATTGTTCTTCTCTGCGCTGGGCTTGGTGTCAGTGATAGGCGTGATTGTTCTTTTCTGCGCTGGGCATGGCGTCAGTGATAGGCGTGATTGTTCTTCTCTGCGCTGGGCTTCTCGTCAGTGATAGGCGTGATTGTTCTTCTCTGCACTGGGCATGGCGTCAGTGATAGGCGTGATTGTACTTTCCTGCGCTGAGCATGGCGTCAGTGATAGGCGTGCTTGTTCTTCTCTGCGCTGGGCTTGGTGTCAGTGATAGGCGTGATTGTTCTTTTCTGTGCTGGGCATGGCGTCAGTGATAGGCGTGATTGTTCTTCTCTGCGCTGGGCTTGGCGTCAGTGATAGGCATGATTGTTCTTTTCTGCGCTGGGCATGGCGTCAGTGATAGGTGTGATTGTTTTTTTGTGCGCTGGGCATGGCGTCAGTGATAGGCGTGATTGTTCTTCTCTGCGCTGGGCATGGCGACAGTGATAGCCGTAATTGCTCTTTCGCTGCGCTGGGCATGGCGTCAGTGATAGGCGTGATTGTTCTTTGCTGTGCTGGGCATAGCGTCAGTGATAGGCGTGATTGTTCTTTTCTGCGCTGGGCATGGCATTAGTGATAGGCGTGATTGCTCTTTTCTGTGCTGGGCATGACATCAGTGATAGGCGTGATTGTTCTTTTCTGTGCTGGCATGGCATCAGTGATAGGCGTGATTGCTCTTTTCTGCGCTGGGTATGGCGTCAGTGATAGGCGTGATTGCTGTTTTCTGCGCTGGGCATGGTGTCAGTGATAGGCGTGATTGTTCTTTTCTGCGCTGGGCATGGCGTCAGTGATAGGCGTGATTGCTCTTTTCTGTGCTGGGCATGGCGTCAGTGATAGGCGTGATTGTTCTTTTCTGCACTGGGCATGGCGTCAGTGATAGGCGTGATTGGTCTTTTCTGCGCTGGGCATGGCGTCAGTGATAGGCGTGATTGTTATTCTCTGCGCTAGGCATGGCGTCAGTGATAGGCGTGATTGCTCTTTTCTGCACTGGGCATGGCGTCAGTGATAGACGTGATTGTTCTTTACTGTGCTGGGCATAGCGTCAGTGATAGGCGTGATTGTTCTTTTCTGCGCTGGGCATGGCATTAGTGATAGGCGTGATTGCTCTTTTCTGCGCTGGGCATGACGTCAGTGATAGGTGTGATTGTTCTTTTCTGTGCTGGCATGGCATCAGTGATAGGCGTGATTGCTCTTTTCTGCGCTGGGCATGGCGTCAGTGATAGGCGTGATTGCTGTTTTCTGCGCTGGGCATGGTGTCAGTGATAGGCGTGATTGTTCTTTTCTGCGCTGGGCATGGCGTCAGTGATAGGCGTGATTGCTGTTTTCTGTGCTGGGCATGGCGTCAGTGATAGGCGTGATTGTTCTTTTCTGCGCTGGGCATGGCGTCAGTGATAGGCGTGATTGTTCTTTTCTGCCCTGGGCATGGCGTCAGTGATAGGCGTGATTGTTCTTCTCTGCGCTGGGCTTGGCGTCAGTGATAGGCGTGATTGCTGTTTTCTGTGCTGGGCATGGCGTCAGTGATAGGCGTGATTGTTCTTTTCTGTGCTGGGCATGGCGTCAGTGATAGGCGTGATTGTTCTTTTCTGCCCTGGGCATGGCGTCAGTGATAGGCGTGATTGTTCTTCTCTGCGCTGGGCTTGGCATCAGTGATAGGCGTGATTGTTCTTCTCTGCGCTGGGCATGGCGTCAGTGATAGGCGTGATTGTACTTTCCTGCGCTGGGCATGGTCGTCAGTGATAGGCGTGATTGTTCTTCTCTGCGCTGGGCTTGGTGTCAGTGATAGGCGTGATTGTTCTTTTCTGCGCTGGGCATGGCGTCAGTGATAGGCGTGATTGTTCTTCTCTGCGCTGGGCTTGTCGTCAGTGATAGGCGTGATTGTTCTTCTCTGCGCTGGGCATGGCGTCAGTGATAGGCGTGATTGTTCTTTCCTGCGCTGAGCATGGCGTCAGTGATAGGCGTGCTTGTTCTTCTCTGCGCTGGGCTTGGTGTCAGTGATAGGCGTGATTGTTCTTCTCTGCGCTGGGCTTGGCGTCAGTGATAGGCGTGATTGTTCTTTTCTGCGCTGGGCATGGTGTCAGTGATAGGTGTGATTGTTTTTTTGTGCGCTGGGCATGGCGTCAGTGATAGGCGTGATTGTTCTCTGCGCTGGGCATGGCGACAGTGATAGCCGTAATTGCTCTTTCGCTGAGCTGGGCATGGCGTCAGTGATAGGCGTGATTGTTCTTTGCTGTGCTGGGCATAGCGTCAGTGATAGGCGTGATTGTTCTTTTCTGCGCTGGGCATGGCATTAGTGATAGGCGTGATTGCTCTTTTCTGTGCTGGGCATGACGTCAGTGATAGGCGTGATTGTTCTTTTCTGTGCTGGCATGGCATCAGTGATAGGCGTGATTGCTCTTTTCTGCGCTGGGCATGGCGTCAGTGATAGGCGTGATTGCTGTTTTCTGCGCTGGGCATGGTGTCAGTGATAGGCGTGATTGTTCTTTTCTGCGCTGGGCATGGCGTCAGTGATAGGCGTGATTGCTCTTTTCTGTGCTGGGCATGACGTCAGTGATAGGCGTGATTGTTCTTTTCTGTGCTTGGCATGGCGTCAGTGATAGGCGTGATTGGTCTTTTCTGCGCTGGGCATGGCGTCAGTGATAGGCGTGATTGTTATTCTCTGCGCTGGGCATGGCGTCAGTGATAGGCGTGATTGCTCTTTGCTGCGCTGGGCATGGCGTCAGTGATAGGCGTGATTGTTCTTTTCTGCGCTGGCATTGCGTCAGTGATAGGCGTGATTGTTCTTTTCTGCGCTGGCATGGCGTCAGTGATAGGCGTGATTGTTCTTTTCTGCGCTGTGCATGGCGTCAGTGATAGGCGTGATTGCTCTTTGCTGCGCTGGGCATGGCGTCAGTGATAGGCGTGATTGTTCTTTTCTGCGCTGGCATGGCATCAGTGATAGGCATGATTGTTCTTTTCTGCGCTGGGCATGGCGTCAGTGATAGGTGTCAGTGTTCTTTTGTGCGCTGGGCATGGCGTCAATGATAGGCGTGATTGCTCTTTGCTGTGCTGGGCATGGCGTCAGTGATAGGCGTGATTGTTCTTTTCTGCGCTGGGCATGGCGTCAGTGATAGGCGTAATTGCTCTTTGCTGCACTGGGCTTGGCGTCAGTGATAGGCGTGATTGTTTTTTTCTGCGCTGGGCATGGCGTAAGTGATAGGCGTGATTGCTCTTTTCTGCGCTGGGCCTGGCGTCAGCGATAGGCGTGATTGCTCTTTTCTGCGCTGGGCTTGGCGTCAATGATAGGCGTGATTGTTCTTTTCTGCGCTGGGCATGGCGTCAGTGATAGGCGTGATTGGTCTTTTCTGCGCTGGGCATGGCGTCAGTGATAGGCGTGATTGTTATTCTCTGCGCTGGGCATGGTGTCAGTGATAGGCGTGATTGCTCTTTGCTGCGCTGGGCATGGCGTCAGTGATAGGCGTGATTGTTCTTTTCTGCGCTGGCATTGCGTCAGTGATAGGCGTGATTGTTCTTTTCTGCGCTGGCATGGCGTCAGTGATAGGCGTGATTGTTCTTTTCTGCGCTGGGCATGGCGTCAGTGATAGGCGTGATTGCTCTTTGCTCCGCTGGGCATGGCGTCAGTGATAGGCGTGATTGTTCTTTTCTGCGCTGGCATGGCACCAGTGATAGGCATGATTGTTCTTTTCTGCGCTGGGCATGGCGTCAGTGATAGGTGTGATTGTTCTTTTGTGCGCTGGGCATGGCGTCAATGATAGGCGTGATTGCTCTTTGCTGTGCTGGGCATGGCGTCAGTGATAGGCGTGATTGTTCTTTTCTGCACTGGGCATGGCGTCAGTGATAGGCGTAATTGCTCTTTGCTGCGCTGGGCTTGGCGTCAGTGATAGGCGTGATTGTTTTTTTCTGCGCTGGGCATGGCGTCAGTGATAGGCGTGATTGCTCTTTTCTGCGCTGGGCTTGGCGTCAATGATAGGCGTGGTTGTTCTTTTCTGCGCTGGGCATGGCGTCAGTGATAGGCGTGATTGTTCTTTTCTGCGCTGGGCATGGCGTCAGTGATAGGCGTGATTGTTCTTTTCTGCCCTGGGCATGGCGTCAGTGATAGGCGTGATTGTTCTTCTCTGCGCTGGGCTTGGCATCAGTGATAGGCGTGATTGTTCTTCTCTGCGCTGGGCATGGCGTCAGTGATAGGCTTGATTGTACTTTCCTGCGCTGGGCATGGTCGTCAGTGATAGGCGTGATTGTTCTTCTCTGCGCTGGGCTTGGTGTCAGTGATAGGCGTGATTGTTCTTTTCTGCGCTGGGCATGGCGTCAGTGATAGGCGTGATTGTTCTTCTCTGCGCTGGGCTTCTCGTCAGTGATAGGCGTGATTGTTCTTCTCTGTGCTGGGCATGGCGTCAGTGATAGGCGTGATTGTACTTTCCTGCGCTGAGCATGGCGTCAGTGATAGGCGTGCTTGTTCTTCTCTGCGCTGGGCTTGGTGTCAGTGATAGGCGTGATTGTTCTTTTCTGTGCTGGGCATGGCGTCAGTGATAGGCGTGATTGTTCTTCTCTGCGATGGGCTTGGCGTCAGTGATAGGCGTGATTGTTCTTTTCTGCGCTGCGCATGGCGTCAGTGATAGGTGTGATTGTTTTTTTGTGCGCTGGGCATGGCGTCAGTGATAGGCGTGATTGTTCTTCTCTGCGCTGGGCATGGCGACAGTGATAGCCGTAATTGCTCTTTCGCTGCGCTGGGCATGGCGTCAGTGATAGGCGTGATTGTTCTTTGCTGTGCTGGGCATAGCGTCAGTGATAGGCGTGATTGTTCTTTTCTGCGCTGGGCATGGCATTAGTGATAGGCGTGATTGCTCTTTTCTGTGCTGGGCATGACATCAGTGATAGGCGTGATTGTTCTTTTCTGTGCTGGCATGGCATCAGTGATAGGCGTGATTGCTCTTTTCTGCGCTGGGTATGGCGTCAGTGATAGGCGTGATTGCTGTTTTCTGCGCTGGGCATGGTGTCAGTGATAGGCGTGATTGTTCTTTTCTGCGCTGGGCATGGCGTCAGTGATAGGCGTGATTGCTCTTTTCTGTGCTGGGCATGGCGTCAGTGATAGGCGTGATTGTTCTTTTCTGCACTGGGCATGGCGTCAGTGATAGGCGTGATTGGTCTTTTCTGCGCTGGGCATGGCGTCAGTGATAGGCGTGATTGTTATTCTCTGCGCTGGGCATGGCGTCAGTGATAGGCGTGATTGCTCTTTTCTGCACTGGGCATGGCGTCAGTGATAGGCGTGATTGTTCTTTACTGTGCTGGGCATAGCGTCAGTGATAGGCGTGATTGTTCTTTTCTGCGCTGGGCATGGCATTAGTGATAGGCGTGATTGCTCTTTTCTGCGCTGGGCATGACGTCAGTGATAGGTGTGATTGTTCTTTTCTGTGCTGGCATGGCATCAGTGATAGGCGTGATTGCTCTTTTCTGCGCTGGGCATGGCGTCAGTGATAGGCGTGATTGCTGTTTTCTGCGCTGGGCATGGTGTCAGTGATAGGCGTGATTGTTCTTTTCTGCGCTGGGCATGGCGTCAGTGATAGGCGTGATTGCTGTTTTCTGTGCTGGGCATGGCATCAGTGATAGGCGTGATTGTTCTTTTCTGCGCTGGGCATGGCGTCAGTGATAGGCGTGATTGGTCTTTTCTGCGCTGGGCATGGCGTCAGTGATAGGCGTGATTGTTATTCTCTGCGCTGGGCATGGCGTCAGTGATAGGCGTAATTGCTCTTTGCTGCGCTGGGCATGGCATCAGTGATAGGCGTGATTGTTCTTTTCTGCGCTGGCATTGCGTCAGTGATAGGCGTGATTGTTCTTTTCTGCGCTGGCATGGCGTCAGTGATAGGCGTGATTGTTCTTTTCTGCGCTGGGCATGGCGTCAGTGATAGGTGTAATTGCTCTTTGCTGCGCTGGGCATGGCGTCAGTGATAGGCGTGATTGTTCTTTTCTGCGCTGGCATGGGGTCAGTGATAGGCGTGATTGTTCTTTTCTGCGCTGGGCATGGTGTCAGTGATAGGTGTCAGTGTTCTTTTGTGCGCTGGGCATGGCGTCAATGATAGGCGTGATTGCTCTTTGCTGTGCTGGGCATGGTGTCAGTGATAGGCGTGATTGTTCTTTTCTGCGCTGAGCATGGCGTCAGTGATAGGCGTGATTGTTGTTTTCTGTGCTGTGCATGGCATCAGTGATAGGCGTAGTTGCTCTTTGCTGTTCTGGGTTTGGCGTCAGTGATAGGCGTGATTGTTCTTTTCTGCGCTGGGCATGGCGTAAGTGATAGGCGTGATTGCTCTTTTCTGCGCTGGGCATGGCGTCAGTGATAGGCGTGATTGCTCTTTTCTGCGCTGGGCTTGGCGTCAATGATAGGCGTGATTGTTCTTTTCTGCGCTGGGCATGGTGTCAGTGATAGGCATGATTGTTCCTTTCTGCGCTGGGCATGGCATCAGTGATAGGCGTGATTGTTCTTTTCTGCGCTGGGCATGGCGTCAGTGATAGGCGTGATTGTTCTTCTCTGCGCTGGGCTTGGCGTCAGTGATAGGCGTGATTGTTCTTCTCTGCGCTGGGCATGGCGTCAGTGATAGGCGTGATTGTTCTTTTCTGCGCTGGGCATGGCGTCAGTGATAGGCGTGATTGTTCTTCTCTGCGCTGGGCTTGGCGTCAGTGATAGGCGTGATTGTTCTTCTCTGCGCTGGGCATGGCATCAGTGATAGGCGTGATTGTTCTTTCCTGTGCTGAGCATGGCGTCAGTGATAGGCGTGATTGTTCTTTTCTGCGCTGGGCATGGCGTCAGTGATAGGCATGATTGTTCTTTCCTGTGCTGGGCATAGCGTCAGTGATAGGCGTGATTGTTCTTTTCTGCACTGGGCATGGCGACAGTGATAGGCGTGATTGCTCTTTTCTGCGCTGGGCATGATGTCAGTGATAGGCGTGATTGTTCTTTTCTGCGCTGGGCATGGCGTCAGTGATAGGCGTGATTGCTCTTTTCTGCGCTGGGCATGATGTCAGTGATAGGCGTGATTGTTCTTTTCTGCGCTGGGCATGGCGTCAGTGATAGGCGTGCTTTTTCTTTTCTGCGCTGGGCATGGTGTCAGTGATAGGCGTGATTGTTCTTTTCTGCGCTGGGCATGACGTCAGTGATAGGCGTGATTGTTCTTTTCTACGCAGGGCATTGCATCAGTGATAGGCATGATTGTTCTTTTCTGTGCTGGCATGGCATCAGTGATAGGCGAGATTGCTCTTTTCTGCGCTGGGCATTGCGTCAGTGATAGGCGTGATTGTACTTTCCTGCGCTGGGCATGGTCGTCAGTGATAGGCGTGATTGTTCTTCTCTGCGCTGGGCTTGGTGTCAGTGATAGGGGTGATTGTTCTTTTCTGCGCTGGGCATGGCGTCAGTGATAGGCGTGATTGTTCTTCTCTGCGCTGGGCTTGTCGTCAGTGATAGGCGTGATTGTTCTTCTCTGCGCTGGGCATGGCGTCAGTGATAGGCGTGATTGTTCTTTCCTGTGCTGAGCAAGGCGTCAGTGATAGGCGTGATTGTTCTTCTCTGCGCTGGGCATGGCGTCAGTGATAGGTGTCAGTGTTCTTTTGTGCGCTGGGCATGGCGTCAATGATAGGCGTGATTGCTCTTTGCTGTGCTGGGCATGGCGTCAGTGATAGGCGTGATTGTTCTTTTCTGCGCTGGGCATGGCGTCAGTGATAGGCGTAATTGCTCTTTGCTGCGCTGGGCTTGGCGTCAGTGATAGGCGTGATTGTTTTTTTCTGCACTGGGCATGGCGTAAGTGATAGGCATGATTGCTCTTTTCTGCGCTGGGCATGGCGTCAGTGATAGGCGTGATTGCTCTTTTCTGCGCTGGGCTTGGCGTCAATGATAGGCGTGATTGTTCTTTTCTGCCCTGGGCATGGCGTCAGTGATAGGCGTGATTGTTCTTTTCTGCGCTGGGCATGGCATCAGTGATAGGCGTGATTGTTCTTTTCTGCCCTGGGCATGGCGTCAGTGATAGGCGTGATTGTTCTTCTCTGCGCTGGGCTTGGCATCAGTGATAGGCGTGATTGTTCTTCTCTGCGCTGGGCATGGCGTCAGTGATAGGCGTGATTGTACTTTCCTGCGCTGGGCATGGTCGTCAGTGATAGGCGTGATTGTTCTTCTCTGCGCTGGGCTTGGTGTCAGTGATAGGCGTGATTGTTCTTTTCTGCGCTGGGCATGGCGTCAGTGATAGGCGTGATTGTTCTTCTCTGCGCTGGGCTTGTCGTCAGTGATAGGCGTGATTGTTCTTCTCTGCGCTGGGCATGGCGTCAGTGATAGGCGTGATTGTTCTTTCCTGCGCTGAGCATGGCGTCAGTGATAGGCGTGCTTGTTCTTCTCTGCGCTGGGCTTGGTGTCAGTGATAGGCGTGATTGTTCTTTTCTGTGCTGGGCATGGCGTCAGTGATAGGCGTGATTGTTCTTCTCTGCGCTGGGCTTGGCGTCAGTGATAGGCGTGATTGTTCTTTTCTGCGCTGGGCATGGCGTCAGTGATAGGTGTGATTGTTTTTTTGTGCGCTGGGCATGGCGTCAGTGATAGGCGTGATTGTTCTTCTCTGCGCTGGGCATGGCGACAGTGATAGCCGTAATTGCTCTTTCGCTGAGCTGGGCATGGCGTCAGTGATAGGCGTGATTGTTCTTTGCTGTGCTGGGCATAGCGTCAGTGATAGGCGTGATTGTTCTTTTCTGCGCTGGGCATGGCATTAGTGATAGGCGTGATTGCTCTTTTCTGTGCTGGGCATGACGTCAGTGATAGGCGTGATTGTTCTTTTCTGTGCTGGCATGGCATCAGTGATAGGCGTGATTGCTCTTTTCTGCGCTGGGCATGGCGTCAGTGATAGGCGTGATTGCTGTTTTCTGAGCTGGGCATGGTGTCAGTGATAGGCGTGATTGTTCTTTTCTGCGCTGGGCATGGCGTCAGTGATAGGCGTGATTGCTCTTTTCTGTGCTGGGCATGGCGTCAGTGATAGGCGTGATTGTTCTTTTCTGCGCTTGGCATGGCATCAGTGATAGGCGTGATTGGTCTTTTCTGCGCTGGGCATGGCGTCAGTGATAGGCGTGATTGTTATTCTCTGCGCTGGGCATGGCGTCAGTGATAGGCGTGATTGCTCTTTGCTGCGCTGGGCATGGCGTCAGTGATAGGCGTGATTGTTCTTTTCTGCGCTGGCATTGCGTCAGTGATAGGCGTGATTGTTCTTTTCTGCGCTGGGATGGCGTCAGTGATAGGCGTGATTGTTCTTTTCTGCGCTGGGCATGGCGTCAGTGATAGGCGTGATTGCTCTTTGTTGCGCTGGGCATGGTGTCAGTGATAGGCGTGATTGTTCTTTTCTGCGCTGGCATGGCATCAGTGATAGGCATGATTGTTCTTTTCTGTGCTGGGCATGGCGTCAGTGATAGGTGTCAGTGTTCTTTTGTGCGCTGGGCATGGCGTCAATGATAGGCGTGATTGCTCTTTGCTGTGCTGGGCATGGTGTCAGTGATAGGCGTGATTGTTCTTTTCTGCGCTGGGCATGGCGTCAGTGATAGGCGTAATTGCTCTTTGCTGCGCTGGGCTTGGCGTCAGTGATAGGCGTGATTGTTTTTTTCTGCGCTGGGCATGGCGTAAGTGATAGGCGTGATTGCTCTTTTCTGCGCTGGGCATGACGTCAGTGATAGGCGTGATTGCTCTTTTCTGCGCTGGGCTTGGCGTCAATGATAGGCGTGATTGTTCTTTTCTGCGCTGGGCATGGCGTCAGTGATAGGCGTGATTGGTCTTTTCTGCGCTGGGCATGGCGTCAGTGATAGGCGTGATTGTTATTCTCTGCGCTGGGCATGGTGTCAGTGATAGGCGTGATTGCTCTTTGCTGCGCTGGGCATGGCGTCAGTGATAGGCGTGATTGTTCTTTTCTGCGCTGGCATTGCGTCAGTGATAGGCGTGATTGTTCTTTTCTGCGCTGGCATGGAGTCAGTGATAGGCGTGATTGTTCTTTTCTGCGCTGGGCATGGCGTCAGTGATAGGCGTGATTGCTCTTTGCTGCGCTGGGCATGGCGTCAGTGATAGGCGTGATTGTTCTTTTCTGCGCTGGCATGGCACCAGTGATAGGCATGATTGTTCTTTTCTGCGCTGGGCATGGCGTCAGTGATAGGTGTCAGTGTTCTTTTGTGCGCTGGGCATGGCGTCAATGATAGGCGTGATTGCTCTTTGCTGTGCTGGGCATGGCGTCAGTGATAGGCGTGATTGTTCTTTTCTGCGCTGGGGATGGCGTCAGTGATAGGCGTAATTGCTCTTTGCTGCGCTGGGCTTGGCGTCAGTGATAGGCGTGATTGTTTTTTTCTGCGCTGGGCATGGCGTAAGTGATAGGCGTGATTGCTCTTTTCTGCGCTGGGCATGGCGTCAGTGATAGGCATGATTGCTCTTTTCTGCGCTGGGCTTGGCGTCAATGATAGGCGTGATTTTTCTTTTCTGCGCTGGGCATGGCGTCAGTGATAGGCGTGATTGTTCTTTTCTGCGCTGGGCATGGCGTCAGTGATAGGCGTGATTGTTCTTTTCTGCCCTGGGCATGGCGTCAGTGATAGGCGTGATTGTTCTTCTCTGCGCTGGGCTTGGCATCAGTGATAGGCGTGATTGTTCTTCTCTGCGCTGGGCATGGCGTCAGTGATAGGCATGATTGTACTTTCCTGCGCTGGGCATGGTCGTCAGTGATAGGCGTGATTGTTCTTCTCTGCGCTGGGCTTGGTGTCAGTGATAGGCGTGATTGTTCTTTTCTGCGCTGGGCATGGCGTCAGTGATAGGCGTGATTGTTCTTCTCTGCGCTGGGCTTGTCGTCAGTGATAGGCGTGATTGTTCTTCTCTGCGCTGGGCATGGCGTCAGTGATAGGCGTGATTGTTCTTTCCTGCGCTGAGCATGGCGTCAGTGATAGGCGTGCTTGTTCTTCTCTGCGCTGGGCTTGGTGTCAGTGATAGGCGTGATTGTTCTTTTCTGTGCTGGGCATGGCGTCAGTGATAGGCGTGATTGTTCTTCTCTGCGCTGGGCTTGGCGTCAGTGATAGGCGTGATTGTTCTTTTCTGCGCTGGGCATGGCGTCAGTGATAGGTGTGATTGTTTTTTTGTGCACTGGGCATGGCTTCAGTGATAGGCGTGATTGTTCTTCTCTGCGCTAGGCATGGCGACAGTGATAGCCGTAATTGCTCTTTCGCTGCGCTGGGCATGGCGTCAGTGATAGGCGTGATTGTTCTTTGCTGTGCTGGGCATAGCGTCAGTGATAGGCGTGATTGTTCTTTTCTGCGCTGGGCATGGCATTAGTGATAGGCGTGATTGCTCTTTTCTGTGCTGGGCATGACGTCAGTGATAGGTGTGATTGTTGTTTTCTGTGCTGGCATGGCATCAGTGATAGGCGTGATTGCTCTTTTCTGCGCTGGGCATGGCGTCAGTGATAGGCGTGATTGCTGTTTTCTGCGCTGGGCATGGTGTCAGTGATAGGCGTGATTGTTCTTTTCTGCGCTGGGCATGGCGTCAGTGATAGGCGTGATTGCTCTTTTCTGTGCTGGGCATGGCGTCAGTGATAGGCATGATTGTTCTTTTCTGCACTTGGCATGGCGTCAGTGATAGGCGTGATTGGTCTTTTCTGCGCTGGGCATGGCGTCAGTGATAGGCGTGATTGTTATTCTCTGCGCTGGGCATGGCGTCAGTGATAGGCGTGATTGCTCTTTGCTGCGCTGGGCATGGCGTCAGTGATAGGCGTGATTGTTCTTTTCTGCGCTGGCATTGCGTCAGTGATAGGCGTGATTGTTCTTTTCTGCGCTGGCATGGCGTCAGTGATAGGCGTGATTGTTCTTTTCTGCGCTGGGCATGGCATCAGTGATAGGCGTGATTGCTCTTTGCTGCGCTGGGCATGGCGTCAGTGATAGGCGTGATTGTTCTTTTCTGCGCTGGCATGGCGTCAGTGATAGGCATGATTGTTCTTTTCTGCGCTGGGCATGGCGTCAGTGATAGGTGTCAGTGTTCTTTTGTGCGCTGGGCATGGCGTCAATGATAGGCGTGATTGCTCTTTGCTGTGCTGGGCATGGCGTCAGTGATAGGCGTAATTGCTCTTTGCTGCGCTGGGCTTGGCGTCAGTGATAGGCGTGATTGTTTTTTTCTACGCTGGGCATGGCGTAAGTGATAGGCGTGATTGCTTTTTTCTGCGCTGGGCATGGCGTCAGTGATAGGCGTGATTGCTCTTTTCTGCGCTGGGCTTGGTGTCAATGATAGGCGTGATTGTTCTTTTCTGCGCTGGGCATGGCATCAGTGATAGGCGTGATTGTTCTTTTCTGCGCTGGGCATGGCGTCAGTGATAGGCGTGATTGTTCTTTTCTGCCCTAGGCATGGCGTCAGTGATAGGCGTGATTGTTCTTCTCTGCGCTGGGCTTGGCGTCAGTGATTGGCGTGATTGTTCTTCTCTGCGCTGGGCATGTCATCAGTGATAGGCGTGATTGTACTTTCCTGCGCTGGGCATGGTTGTCAGTGATAGGCGTGATTGTTCTTCTCTGCGCTGGGCTTGGTGTCAGTGATAGGCGTGATTGTTCTTTTCTGCGCTGGGCATGGCGTCAGTGATAGGCGTGATTGTTCTTCTCTGCGCTGGGCTTGTCGTCAGTGATAGGCGTGATTGTTCTTCTCTGCGCTGGGCATGGCGTCAGTGATAGGCGTGATTGTTCTTTCCTGTGCTGAGCATGGCGTCAGTGATAGGCGTGATTGTTCTTCTCTGCGCTGGGCTTGGCGTCAGTGATTGGCGTGATTGTTCTTCTCTGCGCTGGGCATGGCGTCAGTGATAGGTGTGATTGTACTTTCCTGCGCTGGGCATGGTTGTCAGTGATAGGCGTGATTGTTCTTCTCTGCGCTGGGCTTGGTGTCAGTGATAGGCGTGATTGTTCTTTTCTGCGCTGGGCATGGCGTCAGTGATAGGCGTGATTGTTCTTCTCTGCGCTGGGCTTGTCGTCAGTGATAGGCGTGCTTGTTCTTCTCTGCGCTGGGCTTGGTGTCAGTGATAGGCGTGATTGTTCTTTTCTGTGCTGGGCATGGCGTCAGTGATCGGCGTGATTGTTCTTCTCTGCGCTAGGCTTGGCGTCAGTGATAGGCGTGATTTTTCTTTTCTGTGCTGGGCATGGCGTCAGTGAGAGGTGTGATTGTTTTTTTGTGCGCTGGGCATGGCGTCAGTGATAGGCGTGATTGTTCTTCTCTGCGCTGGGCATGGCGACAGTGATAGCCGTAATTGCTCTTTCGCTGCGCTGGGCATGGCGTCAGTGATAGGCATGATTGTTCTTCTCTGCGCTGGGCTTGGCGTCAGTGATAGGCGTGATTGTTCTTCTCTGCGCTGGGCATGGCATCAGTGATAGGCGTGATTGTTCTTTCTCTGTGCTGGGCATGGCGTCAGTGATAGGCATGATTGTTCTTTTCTGCGCTGAGCATGGCGTCAGTGATAGGCGTGATTGTTGTTTTCTGCGATGGGCATGGCGTCAGTGATAGGCGTGATTGTTCTTTTCTGCGCTGGGCATGGTGTCAGTGATAGGCGTGATTGTTCTTTTCTGCGCTGGGCATTGACATCAGTGATAGGTGTGATGGTTCTTTTCTGCGCTGGGCATGGTGTCAGTGATAGGCGTGATTGTTCTTTTTTTCGCTGGGCATGGCATCAGTGATAGGGGTGATTGTTCTTTTCTGTGCTGGGCATGGTGTCAGTGATAGGCGTGATTGCTCTTTTCTGTGCAGGGCATGGCGTCAGTGATAGGCATGATTGCTCTTTTCTGCGCTGGGCATGGTGTCAGTGATAGGCGTGATTGTTCTTTTCTGCGCTGGGCATGGCGTCAGTGATAGGTGTGATTGCTCTTTTCTGTGCTGGGCATGGCGTCAGTGATAAGCGTGATTGTTCTTTTCTGCGCTGGGCATGGCGTCAGTGATAGGCATGATTGTTCTTTTCTGCGCTGTGCATGGCGTCAGTGATAGGCGTGATTGTTCTTTTCTGCGCTGGGCATGGTGTCAGTGATAGGCGTGATTGTTCTTTTCTGCGCTGGGCATGGCGTCAGTGAAAGGCGTGATTGTTCTTTGCTGTGCTGGGCATAGCGTCAGTGATAGGCGTGATTGTTCTTTTCTGCGCTGGGCATGGCGTTAGTGATAGGCGTGATTGCTCTTTTCTGCGCTGGGCATGACGTCAGTGATAGGCGTGATTGTTCTTTTCTGCGCTGGGCATGGCGTCAGTGATAGGCGGGATTGTTCTTTTCTGCGCTGGGCATGGTGTCAGTGATAGGCGTGATTGTTCTTTTCTGTGCTGGGCATGGCATCACTGATAGGCGTGATTGTTCTTTTTTGCGCTGGGCATGGCGTCAGTGATATGCGTGATTGTTCTTTTCTGTGCTGGGCATGGCGTCAGTGATAGGCGTGATTGCTCTTTGCTGTGCTGGGCATGGCGTCAGTGATAGGCGTGATTGCTCTTTGCTGTGCTGGGCATAGCGTCAGTGATAGGCGTGATTGTTCTTTTCTGCGCTGGGCATTGACATCAGTGATAGGTGTGATTGTTCTTTTCTGCGCTGGGCATGGTGTCAGTGATAGGCGTGATTGTTCTTTTTTTCGCTGGGCATGGCGTCAGTGATAGGGGTGATTGTTCTTTTCTGCGCTGGGCATGGCGTCAGTGATAGGCGTGATTGTTCTTTTCTGCGCTGGGCATGGTGTCAGTGATAGGCGTGATTGCTCTTTTCTGTGCAGGGCATGGCGTCAGTGATAGGCGTGATTGCTCTTTTCTGCGCTGGGCATGGTGTCAGTGATAGGCGTGATTGTTCTTTTCTGCGCTGGGCATGGCGTCAGTGATAGGTGTGATTGCTCTTTTCTGCGCTGGGCATGGCGTCAGTGATAAGCGTGATTGTTCTTTTCTGCGCTGGGCATGGCATCAGTGATAGGCATGATTGTTCTTTTCTGCGCTGTGCATGGCGTCAGTGATAGGCGTGATTGTTCTTTTCTGCGCTGGGCATGGTGTCAGTGATAGGCGTGATTGTTCTTTTCTGCGCTGGGCATGGCGTCAGTGATAGGCGTGATTGTTTTTTTCTGTGCTGGGCATGACGTCAGTGATAGGCGTGATTGTTCTTTTCTACGCTGGGCATGGCGTCAGTGATAGGCGTGATTGTTCTTTTCTGCACTGGGCATTGACATCAGTGATAGGTGTGATTGCTCTTTTCTGCGCTGGGCATGGTGTCAGTGATTGGCGTGATTGTTCTTTTCTGCGCTGGGCATGGCGTCAGTGATAGGGTGATTGTTCTTTTCTGCGCTGGGCATTGACATCAGTGATAGGTGTGATTGTTCTTTTCTGCGCTGGGCATGGTGTCAGTGATAGGCGTGATTGTTCTTTTTTTCGCTGGGCATGGCGTCAGTGATAGGCGTGATTGTTCTTTTCTGCGCTGGGCATGGCGTCAGTGATAGGCGTGATTGTTCTTTTCTGCGCTGGGCATGGTGTCAGTGATAGGCGTGATTGCTCTTTTCTGTGCAGGGCATGGCGTCAGTGATAGGCGTGATTGCTCTTTTCTGCGCTGGGCATGGTGTCAGTGATAGGCGTGATTGTTAATTTCTGCGCTGGGCATGGCGTCAGTGATAGGTGTGATTGCTCTTTTCTGCGCTGGGCATGGCGTCAGTGATAAGCGTGATTGTTCTTTTCTGCGCTGGGCATGGCGTCAGTGATAGGTATGATTGTTCTTTTCTGCGCTGTGCATGGCGTCAGTGATAGGCGTGATTGTTCTTTTCTGCGCTGGGCATGGTGTCAGTGATAGGCGTGATTGTTCTTTTCTGCGCTTGGCATGGCGTCAGTGATAGGTGTGATTGTTCTTTGCTGTGCTGGGCATAGCGTCAGTGATAGGCGTGATTGTTCTTTTCTGCGCTGGGCATGGCGTTAGTGATAGGCGTGATTGCTCTTTTCTGCGCTGGGCATGACGTCAGTTATAGGCGTGATTGTTCTTTTCTGCGCTGGGCATGGCGTCAGTGATAGGCGTGATTGTTCTTTTCTGCGCTGGGCATGGTGTCAGTGATAGGCGTGATTGTTCTTTTCTGCGCTGGGCATGACGTCAGTGATAGGCATGATTGTTCTTTTCTACGCTGGGCATTGCATCAGTGATAGGCATGATTGTTCTTTTCTGTGCTGGCATGGCATCAGTGATAGGCGTGATTGCTCTTTTCTGCGCTGGGCATGGCGTCAGTGATAGGCGTGATTGCTGTTTTCAGCGCTGGGCATGGCATCAGTGATAGGCGTGATTGTTCTTCTCTGCGCTGGGCTTGGTGTCAGTGATAGGCGTGATTGTTATTTTCTGCGCTGGGCATGGCGTCAGTGATAGGAGTGATTGTTCTTCTCTGTGCTGGGCTTGGCGTCAGTGATAGGCGTGATTGTTCTTTCCTGCACTGGGCATGGCGTCAGTGATAGGCGTGATTGTTCTTCTCTGCGCTGGGCTTGGTGTCAGTGATAGGCGTGATTGTTCTTTTCTGCGCTGGGCATAGCGTCAGTGATAGGCGTGATTGTTCTTCTCTGCGCTGGGCTTGGTGTCAGTGATAGGCGTGATTGTTCTTTTCTGCGCTGGGCATGGCATCAGTGATAGGTGTGATTGTTCTTTTGTGCGCTGGGCATGGCGTCAGTGATAGGCGTGGATGTTCTTTTCTGCGCTGGGCATGGCGTCAGTGATAGGTGTGATTGTTCTTTTGTGCGCTGGGCATGGCGTCAGTGATAGGCGTGGATGTTCTTCTCTGCGCTGGGCATGGCGTCAGTGATAGGCGTAATTGCTCTTTGCTGCGCTGGGCATGGCGTCAGTGATAGGCGTGATTGTTCTTTTCTGCGCTGGCATGGCGTCAGTGATAGGCGTGATTGTTCTTTTCTGTGCTGGGCATGGCATCAGTGATAGGCGTGATTGCTCTTTTCTGCGCTGGGCATGGCGTCAGTGATAGGCATGATTGTTCTTTTCTGCGCTGTGCATGGCGTCAGTGATAGGCGTGATTGTTCTTTTCTGCGCTGGGCATGGTGTCAGTGATAGGCGTGATTGTTCTTTTCTGCGCTGGGCATGGCGTCAGTGAAAGGCGTGATTGTTCTTTGCTGTGCTGGGCATAGCGTTAGTGATAGGCGTGATTGTTCTTTTCTGCGCTGGGCATGGCGTTAGTGATAGGCGTGATTGCTCTTTTCTGCGCTGGGCATGACGTCAGTGATAGGCGTGATTGTTCTTTTCTGCGCTGGGCATGGCGTCAGTGATAGGCGGGATTGTTCTTTTCTGCGCTGGGCATGGTGTCAGTGATAGGCGTGATTGTTCTTTTCTGTGCTGGGCATGGCATCACTGACAGGCGTGATTGTTCTTTTTTGCGCTGGGCATGGCGTCAGTGATATGCGTGATTGTTCTTTTCTGTGCTGGGCATGGCGTCAGTGATAGGCGTGATTGCTCTTTGCTGTGCTGGGCATGGCGTCAGTGATAGGCGTGATTGCTCTTTGCTGTGCTGGGCATAGCGTCAGTGATAGGCGTGATTGTTCTTTTCTGCGCTGGGCATTGACATCAGTGATAGGTGTGATTGTTCTTTTCTGCGCTGGGCATGGTGTCAGTGATAGGCGTGATTGTTCTTTTTTTCGCTTGGCATGGCGTCAGTGATAGGGGTGATTGTTCTTTTCTGCGCTGGGCATGGCGTCAGTGATAGGCGTGATTGTTCTTTTCTGCGCTGGGCATGGTGTCAGTGATAGGCGTGATTGCTCTTTTCTGTGCAGGGCATGGCGTCAGTGATAGGCGTGATTGCTCTTTTCTGCGCTGGGCATGGTGTCAGTGATAGGCGTGATTGTTCTTTTCTGCGCTGGGCATGGCGTCAGTGATAGGTGTGATTGCTCTTTTCTGCGCTGGGCATGGCGTCAGTGATAAGCGTGATTGTTCTTTTCTGCGCTGGGCATGGCATCAGTGATAGGTATGATTGTTCTTTTCTGCGCTGTGCATGGCGTCAGTGATAGGCGTGATTGTTCTTTTCTGCGCTGGGCATGGTGTCAGTGATAGGCGTGATTGTTCTTTTTTTCGCTGGGCATGGCGTCAGTGATAGGGGTGATTGTTCTTTTCTGCGCTGGGCATGGCGTCAGTGATAGGCGTGATTGTTCTTTTCTGCGCTGGGCATGGTGTCAGTGATAGGCGTGATTGCTCTTTTCTGTGCAGGGCATGGCGTCAGTGATAGGCGTGATTGCTCTTTTCTGCGCTGGGCATGGTGTCAGTGATAGGCGTGATTGTTCTTTTCTGCGCTGGGCATGGCGTCAGTGATAGGTGTGATTGCTCTTTTCTGCGCTGGGCATGGCGTCAGTGATAAGCGTGATTGTTCTTTGCTGTGCTGGGCATAGCGTCAGTGATAGGCGTGATTGTTCTTTTCTGCGCTGGGCATTGACATCAGTGATAGGTGTGATTGTTCTTTTCTGCGCTGGGCATGGTGTCAGTGATAGGCGTGATTGTTCTTTTTTTCGCTGGTCATGGCGTCAGTGATAGGGGTGATTGTTCTTTTCTGCGCTGGGCATGGCGTCAGTGATAGGCGTGATTGTTCTTTTCTGCGCTGGGCATGGTGTCAGTGATAGGCGTGATTGCTCTTTTCTGTGCAGGGCATGGCGTCAGTGATAGGCGTGATTGCTCTTTTCTGCGCTGGGCATGGTGTCAGTGATAGGCGTGATTGTTCTTTTCTGCGCTGGGCATGGCGTCAGTGATAGGTGTGATTGCTCTTTTCTGCGCTGGGCATGGCGTCAGTGATAAGCGTGATTGTTCTTTTCTGCGCTGGGCATGGCATCAGTGATAGGCATGATTGTTCTTTTCTGCGCTGTGCATGGCGTCAGTGATAGGCGTGATTGTTCTTTTCTGCGCTGGGCATGGTGTCAGTGATAGGCGTGATTGTTCTTTTCTGCGCTGGGCATGGCGTCAGTGATAGGTGTGATTGTTCTTTGCTGTGCTGGGCATAGCGTCAGTGATAGGCGTGATTGTTCTTTTCTGCGCTGGGCATGGCGTTAGTGATAGGCGTGATTGCTCTTTTCTGCGCTGGGCATGACGTCAGTTATAGGCGTGATTGTTCTTTTCTGCGCTGGGCATGGCGTCAGTGATAGGCGTGATTGTTCTTTTCTGCGCTGGGCATGGTGTCAGTGATAGGCGTGATTGTTCTTTTCTGCGCTGGGCATGACGTCAGTGATAGGCGTGATTGTTCTTTTCTACGCTGGGCATTGCATCAGTGATAGGCATGATTGTTCTTTTCTGTGCTGGCATGGCATCAGTGATAGGCGTGATTGCTCTTTTCTGCGCTGGGCATGGCGTCAGTGATAGGCGTGATTGCTGTTTTCAGCGCTGGGCATGGCATCAGTGATAGGCGTGATTGTTCTTCTCTGCGCTGGGCTTGGTGTCAGTGATAGGCGTGATTGTTATTTTCTGCGCTGGGCATGGCGTCAGTGATAGGAGTGATTGTTCTTCTCTGTGCTGGGCTTGGCGTCAGTGATAGGCGTGATTGTTCTTCTCTGCGCTGGGCATGGCGTCAGTGATAGGTGTGATTGTTCTTTCCTGCGCTGGGCATGGCGTCAGTGATAGGCGTGATTGTTCTTCTCTGCGCTGGGCTTGGTGTCAGTGATAGGCGTGATTGTTCTTTTCTGCGCTGGGCATAGCGTCAGTGATAGGCGTGATTGTTCTTCTCTGCGCTGGGCTTGGCATCAGTGATAGGCGTGATTGTTCTTTTCTGCGCTGGGCATGGCATCAGTGATAGGTGTGATTGTTCTTTTGTGCACTGGGCATGGCGTCAGTGATAGGCGTGGATGTTCTTTTCTGCGCTGGGCATGGCGTCAGTGATAGGTGTGATTGTTCTTTTGTGCGCTGGGCATGGCGTCAGTGATAGGCGTGGATGTTCTTCTTTGCGCTGGGCATGGCGTCAGTGATAGGCGTAATTGCTCTTTGCTGCGCTGGGCATGGCGTCAGTGATAGGCGTGATTGTTCTTTTCTGCGCTGGCATGGCGTCAGTGATAGGCGTGATTGTTCTTTTCTGTGCTGGGCATGGCATCAGTGATAGGCGTGATTGCTCTTTTCTGCGCTGGGCATGGCGTCAGGGATAGGCCTGGTTGTTCTTTTCTGCGCTGAGCATGGCGTCAGTGATAGGCGTGATTCCTCTTTTCTGCGCTGGGCATGGCGTCAGTGATAGGTGTGATTGTTGTTTTCTGCGCTGGGCATGGAGTCAGTGATAGGCGTGATTCCTCTTTTCTGCGCTGGGCATGGCGTCAGTGATAGGTGTGATTGTTGTTTTCTGCGCTGGGCATGGCGTCAGTGATAGGTGTGATTGTTCTTTTATGCGCTGGGCATGGTGTCAGTGATAGGCGTGATTGTTCTTTTCTGCGCTGGGCATGGCGTCAGTGGTAGGCGTGATTGTTGTTTTCTGCGCTGGGCATGGCGTCAGTGATAGGCGTGATTGTTCTTTTCTGCGCTGGGCATGGCGTCAGTGATAGGCGTGATTGTTGTTTTCTGTGCTGGGCATGGCGTCAGTAATAGGCGTGATTGTTCTTTTCTGCGCTGGGCATGGCGTCAGTGATAGGCGTAATTGCTCTTTGCTGTGCTGGGCATGGCATCACTGATGGGCATGATTGTTCTTTTCTGCGCTGGGCATAACGTCAGTGATATGCGTGATTGTTCTTTTCTGTGCTGGGCATGGCGTCAGTGATAGGCGTGATTGCTCTTTGCTGTGCTGGGCATGGCGTCAGTGATAGGCGTGATTGCTCTTTGCTGCGCTGGGCATGGCGTCAGTGATAGGTGTGATTGTTCTTTTATGCGCTGGGCATGGTGTCAGTGATAGGCGTGATTGTTCTTTTCTACGCTGGGCATTGCATCAGTGATAGGCATGATTGTTCTTTTCTGTGCTGGCATGGCATCAGTGATAGGCGTGATTGCTCTTTTCTGCGCTGGGCATGGCGTCAGTGATAGGCGTGATTGCTGTTTTCAGCGCTGGGCATGGCATCAGTGATAGGCGTGATTGTTCTTCTCTGCGCTGGTCTTGGTGTCAGTGATAGGCGTGATTGTTATTTTCTGCGCTGGGCATGGCGTCAGTGATAGGAGTGATTGTTCTTCTCTGTGCTGGGCTTGGCGTCAGTGATAGGCGTGATTGTTCTTCTCTGCGCTGGGCATGGCGTCAGTGATAGGTGTGATTGTTCTTTCCTGCGCTGGGCATGGCGTCAGTGATAGGCGTGATTGTTCTTCTCTGCGCTGGGCTTGGTGTCAGTGATAGGCGTGATTGTTCTTTTCTGCGCTGGGCATAGCGTCAGTGATAGGCGTGATTGTTCTTCTCTGCGCTGGGCTTGGCGTCAGTGATAGGCGTGATTGTTCTTTTCTGCGCTGGGCATGGCATCAGTGATAGGTGTGATTGTTCTTTTGTGCACTGGGCATGGCGTCAGTGATAGGCGTGGATGTTCTTTTCTGCGCTGGGCATGGCGTCAGTGATAGGTGTGATTGTTCTTTTGTGCGCTGGGCATGGCGTCAGTGATAGGCGTGGATGTTCTTCTTTGCGCTGGGCATGGCGTCAGTGATAGGCGTAATTGCTCTTTGCTGCGCTGGGCATGGCGTCAGTGATAGGCGTGATTGTTCTTTTCTGCGCTGGCATGGCGTCAGTGATAGGCGTGATTGTTCTTTTCTGTGCTGGGCATGGCATCAGTGATAGGCGTGATTGCTCTTTTCTGCGCTGGGCATGGCGTCAGGGATAGGCATGGTTGTTCTTTTCTGCGCTGAGCATGGCGTCAGTGATAGGCGTGATTCCTCTTTTCTGCGCTGGGCATGGCGTCAGTGATAGGTGTGATTGTTGTTTTCTGCGCTGGGCATGGAGTCAGTGATAGGTGTGATTGTTCTTTTATGCGCTTGGCATGGCGTCAGTGATAGGCGTGATTGTTGTTTTCTGTGCTGGGCATGGCGTCAGTAATAGGCGTGATTGTTCTTTTCTGCGCTGGGCATAGCGTCAGTGATAGTCGTAATTGCTCTTTGCTGTGCTGGGCATGGCATCACTGATGGGCATGATTGTTCTTTTCTGCGCTGGGCATGGCGTCAGTGATATGCGTGATTGTTCTTTTCTGTGCTGGGCATGGCGTCAGTGATAGGCGTGATTGCTCTTTGCTGTGCTGGGCATGGCGTCAGTGATAGGCGTGATTGCTCTTTGCTGTGCTGGGCATAGCGTCAGTGATAGGCATGATTGTTCTTTTCTGCGCTGAGCATGGCGTCAGTGATAGGCGTGATTGTTGTTTTCTGCGATGGGCATGGCGTCAGTGATAGGCGTGATTGTTCTTTTCTGCGCTGGGCATGGCGTCAGTGATAGGCGTGATTGTTCTTTTCTGCGCTGGGCATTGACATCAGTGAAAGGTGTGATTGTTCTTTTCTGCGCTGGGCATGGTGTCAGTGATAGGCGTGATTGTTCTTTTTTTCGCTGGGCATGGCGTCAGTGATAGGGGTGATTGTTCTTTTCTGCGCTGGGCATGGCGTCAGTGATAGGCGTGATTGTTCTTTTCTGCGCTGGGCATGGTGTCAGTGATAGGCGTGATTGCTCTTTTCTGTGCAGGGCATGGCGTCAGTGGTAGGCGTGATTGCTCTTTTCTGCGCTGGGCATGGTGTCAGTGATAGGCGTGATTGTTCTTTTCTGCGCTGGGCATGGCGTCAGTGATAGGTGTGATTGCTCTTTTCTGCGCTGGGCATGGCGTCAGTGATAAGCGTGATTGTTCTTTTCTGCGCTGGGCATGGCGTCAGTGATAGGCATGATTGTTCTTTTCTGCGCTGTGCATGGCGTCAGTGATAGGCGTGATTGTTCTTTTCTGCGCTGGGCATGGTGTCAGTGATAGGCGTGATTGTTCTTTTCTGCGCTGGGCATGGCGTCAGTGATAGGCGTGATTGTTCTTTGCTGTGCTGGGCATAGCGTTAGTGATAGGCGTGATTGTTCTTTTCAGCGCTGGGCATGGCGTTAGTGATAGGCGTGATTGCTCTTTTCTGCGCTGGGCATGACGTCAGTGATAGGCGTGATTGTTCTTTTCTGCGCTGGGCATGGCGTCAGTGATAGGCGTGATTGTTCTTTTCTGCGCTGGGCATGGTGTCAGTGATAGGCGTGATTGTTCTTTTCTGCGCTGGGCATGACGTCAGTGATAGGCATGATTGTTCTTTTCTACGCTGGGCATGGCGTCAGTGATAGGCGTGATTGTTCTTTTCTGCGCTGGTCATTGACATCAGTGATAGGTGTGATTGCTCTATTCTGCGCTGGGCATAGTGTCAGTGATAGGCGTGATTATTCTTTGCTGTGCTGGGCATGGCATCACTGATAGGCGTGATTGTTCTTTTCTGCGCTGGGCATGGCGTCAGTGATATGCGTGATTGTTCTTTTCTGTGCTGGGCATGGCGTCAGTGATAGGCGTGATTGCTCTTTGCTGTGCTGGGCATGGCATCAGTGATAGGTGTGATTGTTCTTTTATGCGCTGGGCATGGCGTCAGTGATAGGCGTGATTGTTCTTTTCTGCGCTGGGCATGGCGTCAGTGATAGGCGTGATTGTTGTTTTCTGCGCTGGGCATGGCGTCAGAGATAGGCGTGATTGTTCTTTTCTGCGCTGGGCATGGCGTCAGTGATAGGCGTGATTGTTGTGTTCTGTGCTGGGCATGGCGTCAGTAATAGGCGTGATTGTTCTTTTCTGCGCTGGGCATGGCGTCAGTGATAGGCGTAATTGCTCTTTGCTGTGCTGGGCATGGCATCACTGATGGGCGTGATTGTTCTTTTCTGCGCTGGGCATGGCGTCAGTGATATGCGTGATTGTTCTTTTCTGTGCTGGGCATGGCATCAGTGATAGGCGTGATTGCTCTTTGCTGTGCTGGGCATGGCGTCAGTGATATGCGTGATTGCTCTTTGCTGTGCTGGGCATAGCGTCAGTGATAGGCATGATTGTTCTTTTCTGCGCTGAGCATGGCATTAGTGATAGGCGTGATTGTTGTTTTCTGCGATGGGCATGGCGTCAGTGATAGGCGTGATTGTTCTTTTCTGCGCTGGGCATTGACATCAGTGATAGGTGTGATTGTTCTTTTCTGCGCTGGGCATGGTGTCAGTGATAGGCGTGATTGTTCTTTTTTTCGCTCTGCATGCCGTCAGTGATAGGGGTGATTGTTCTTTTCTGCGCTGGGCATGGCGTCAGTGATAGGCGTGATTGTTCTTTTCTGCGCTGGGCATGGTGTCAGTGATAGGCGTGATTGCTCTTTTCTGTGCAGGGCATGGCGTCAGTGATAGGCGTGATTGCTCTTTTCTGCGCTGGGCATGGTGTCAGTGATAAGCGTGATTGTTCTTTTCTGCGCTGGGCATGGCGTCAGTGATAGGTGTGATTGCTCTTTTCTGCGCTGGGCTTGGCGTCAGTGATAAGCGTGATTGTTCTTTTCTGCGCTGGGCATGGCATCAGTGATAGGCATGATTGTTCTTTTCTGCGCTGTGCATGGCGTCAGTGATAGGCGTGATTGTTCTTTTCTGCGCTGGGCATGGTGTCAGTGATAGGCGTGATTGTTCTTTTCTGCGCTGGGCATGGCGTCAGTAATAGGCGTGATTGTTCTTTGCTGTGCTGGGCATAGCGTCAGTGATAGGCGTGATTGTTCTTTTCTGTGCTGGGCATGGCGTTAGTGATAGGCGTGATTGCTCTTTTCTGCGCTTTGCATGACGTCAGTGATAGGCATGATTGTTCTTTTCTGCGCTGGGCATGGCGTCAGTGATAGGCGTGATTGTTCTTTTCTGCGCTGGGCATGGTGTCAATGATAGGCATGATTGTTCTTTTCTGTGCTGGGCATGACGTCAGTGATAGGCGTGATTGTTCTTTTCTACGCTGGGCATGGCGTCAGTGATAGGCGTGATTGTTCTTTTCTGCGCTGGGCATTGACATCAGTGATAGGTGTGATTGCTCTTTTCTGCACTGGGCATAGTGTCAGTGATAGGCGTGATTGTTCTTTGCTGTGCTGGGCATTGCATCACTGATAGGCGTGATTGTTCTTTTCTGCGCTGGGCATGGCGTCAGTGATATGCGTGATTGTTCTTTTCTGTGCTGGGCATGGCGTCAGTGATAGGCGTGATTGCTCTTTGCTGTGCTGGGCATAGCGTCAGTGATAGGCATGATTGTTCTTTTCTGCGCTGAGCATGGCGTCAGTGATAGGCGTGATTGTTCTTTTCTGCGCTGGGCATGGCGTCAGTGATAGGCGTGATTGTTCTTTTCTGCGCTGGGCATTGACATCAGTGATAGGTGTGATTGTTCTTTTCTGCGCTGGGCATGGTGTCAGTGATAGGCGTGATTGTTCTTTTTTTCGCTGGGCATGGCGTCAGTGATAGGGGTGATTGTTCTTTTCTGCGCTGGGCATGGCGTCAGTGATAGGCGTGATTGTTCTTTTCTGTGCTGGGCATGGTGTCAGTGATAGGCGTGATTGCTTTTTTCTGTGCAGGGCATGGCGTCAGTGATAGGCGTGATTGCTCTTTTCTGCGCTGGGCATGGTGTCAGTGATAGGCGTGATTGTTCTTTTCTGTGCTGGGCATGGCGTCAGTGATAGGTGTGATTGCTCTTTTCTGCGCTGGGCATGGCGTCAGTGATAAGCGTGAATGTTCTTTTCTGCGCTGGGCATGGTGTCAGTGATAGGCATGATTGTTCTTTTCTGCGCTGTGCATGGCGTCAGTGATAGGCGTGATTGTTCTTTTCTGCGCTGGGCATGGTGTCAGTGATAGGCGTTATTGTTCTTTTCTGCGCTGGGCATAGCGTCAGTGATAGGCGTGATTGTTCTTTTCTGCGCTGGGCATTGACATCAGTGATAGGTGTGATTGTTCTTTTCTGCGCTGGGCATGGTGTCAGTGATAGGCGTGATTGTTCTTTTTTTCGCTGGGCATGGCGTCAGTGATAGGTGTGATTGTTCTTTTCTGCGCTGGGCATTGACATCAGTGATAGGTGTGATTGTTCTTTTCTGCGCTGGGCATGGTGTTAGTGATAGGCGTGATTGTTCTTTTCTGCGCTGGGAATGGCTTCATTGATAGGCGTGATTGTTCTTTTCTGCGCTGGGCATGGTGTCAGTGATAGGCGTGATTGCTCTTTTCTGTGCAGGGCATGGCGTCAGTGATAGGCGTGATTGCTCTTTTCTGCGCTGGGCATGGTGTCAGTGATAGGCATGATTGTTCATTTCTGCGCTGGGCATGGTGTCAGTGATAGGCGTGATTGTTCATTTCTGCGCTGGGCATGGCGTCAGTGATAGGTGTGATTGCTCTTTTCTGCGCTGGGCATGGCGTCAGTGATAAGCGTGATTGTTCTTTTCTGCGCTGGGCATGGCGTCAGTGATAGGCATGATTGTTCTTTTCTGCGCTGTGCATGGCGTCAGTGATAGGCGTGATTGTTCTTTTCTGCGCTGGGCATGGTGTCAGTGATAGGCGTGAATGTTCTTTTCTGCGCTTGGCATGGCGTCAGTGATAGGCGTGATTGTTCTTTGCTGTGCTGGGCATAGCATCAGTGATAGGCGTGATTGTTCTTTTCTGCGCTGGGCATGGCGTTAGTGATAGGCGTGATTGCTCTTTTCTGCGCTGGGCATGACTTCAGTGATAGGCGTGATTGTTCTTTTCTGCGCTGGGCATGGCGTCAGTGATAGGTGTGATTGTTCTTTTCTGCGCTGGGCATGGTGTCAGTGATAGGCGTGATTGTTCTTTTCTGCGCTGGGCATGACGTCATTGATAGGCGTGATTGTTCTTTTCTACGCTGGGCATTGCATCAGTGATAGGCATGATTGTTCTTTTCTGTGCTGGCATGGCATCAGTGATAGGTGTGATTGCTCTTTTCTGCGCTGGGCATGGCGTCAGTGATAGGCGTGATTGCTGTTTTCTGCGCTGGGCATGGCATCAGTGATAGGCGTGATTGTTCTTCTCTGCGCTGGGCTTGGTGTCAGTGATAGGCGTGATTGTTCTTTTCTGCGCTGGGCATGGCGTCAGTGATAGGAGTGATTGTTCTTCTCTGTGCTGTGCTTGGCGTCAGTGATAGGCGTGATTGTTCTTCTCTGCGCTGGGCATGGCGTCAGTGATAGGTGTGATTGTTCTTTCCTGCGCTGGGCATGGCGTCAGTGATAGGCGTGATTGTTCTTCTCTGCGCTGGGCTTGGTGTCAGTGATAGGCGTGATTGTTCTTTTCTGCGCTGGGCATAGCGTCAGTGATAGGCGTGATTGTTCTTTTCTGCACTGGGCATTGACATCAGTGAAAGGTGTGATTGTTCTTTTCTGCACTGGGCATGGTGTCAGTGATAGGCGTGATTGTTCTTTTTTTCGCTGGGCATGGCGTCAGTGATAGGGGTGATTGTTCTTTTCTGCGCTGGGCATGGCGTCAGTGATAGGCGTGATTGTTCTTTTCTGCGCTGGGCATGGTGTCAGTGATAGGCGTGATTGCTCTTTTCTGTGCAGGGCATGGCGTCAGTGATAGGCGTGATTGCTCTTTTCTGCGCTGGGCATGGTGTCAGTGATAGGCGTGATTGTTCTTTTCTGCGCTGGGCATGGCGTCAGTGATAGGTGTGATTGCTCTTTTCTGCGCTGGGCATGGCGTCAGTGATAAGCGTGAATGTTCTTTTCTGCGCTGGGCATGGTGTCAGTGATAGGCATGATTGTTCTTTTCTGCGCTGTGCATGGCGTCAGTGATAGGCATGATTGTTCTTTTCTGCGCTGGGCATGGTGTCAGTGATAGGCGTTATTGTTCTTTTCTGCGCAGGGCATAGCATCAGTGATAGGCGTGATTGTTCTTTTCTGCGCTGGGCATTGACATCAGTGATAGGTGTGATTGTTCTTTTCTGCGCTGGGCATGGTGTCAGTGATAGGCGTGATTGTTCTTTTTTTCGCTGGGCATGACGTCAGTGATAGGTGTGATTGTTCTTTTCTGCGCTGGGCATTGACATCAGTGATAGGTGTGATTGTTCTTTTCTGCGCTGGGCATGGTGTTAGTGATAGGCGTGATTGTTCTTTTCTGCGCTGGGAATGGCGTCATTGATAGGCGTGATTGTTCTTTTCTGCGCTGGGCATGGTGTCAGTGATAGGCGTGATTGCTCTTTTCTGTGCAGGGCATGGCGTCAGTGATAGGCGTGATTGCTCTTTTCTGCGCTGGGCATGGTGTCAGTGATAGGCATGATTGTTCATTTCTGCGCTGGGCATGGTGTCAGTGATAGGCGTGATTGTTCATTTCTGCGCTGGGCATGGCGTCAGTGATAGGTGTGATTGCTCTTTTCTGCGCTGGGCATGGCGTCAGTGATAAGCGTGATTGTTCTTTTCTGCGCTGGGCATGGCGTCAGTGATAGGCATGATTGTTCTTTTCTGCGCTGTGCATGGCGTCAGTGATAGGCGTGATTGTTCTTTTCTGCGCTGGGCATGGTGTCAGTGATAGGCGTGAATGTTCTTTTCTGCGCTTGGCATGGCGTCAGTGATAGGCGTGATTGTTCTTTGCTGTGCTGGGCATAGCGTCAGTGATAGGCGTGATTGTTCTTTTCTGCGCTGGGCATGGCGTTAGTGATAGGCGTGATTGCTCTTTTCTGCGCTGGGCATGACTTCAGTGATAGGCGTGATTGTTCTTTTCTGCGCTGGGCATGGCGTCAGTGATAGGTGTGATAGTTCTTTTCTGCGCTGGGCATGGTGTCAGTGATAGGCGTGATTGTTCTTTTCTGCGCTGGGCATGACGTCATTGATAGGCGTGATTGTTCTTTTCTACGCTGGGCATTGCATCAGTGATAGGCATGATTGTTCTTTTCTGTGCTGGCATGGCATCAGTGATAGGTGTGATTGCTCTTTTCTGCGCTGGGCATGGCGTCAGTGATAGGCGTGATTGCTGTTTTCTGCGCTGGGCATGGCATCAGTGATAGGCGTGATTGTTCTTCTCTGCGCTGGGCTTGGTGTCAGTGATAGGCGTGATTGTTCTTTTCTGCGCTGGGCATGGCGTCAGTGATAGGAGTGATTGTTCTTCTCTGTGCTGGGCTTGGCGTCAGTGATAGGCGTGATTGTTCTTCTCTGCGCTGGGCATGGCGTCAGTGATAGGTGTGATTGTTCTTTCCTGCGCTGGGCATGGCGTCAGTGATAGGCGTGATTGTTCTTCTCTGCGCTGGGCTTGGTGTCAGTGATAGGCGTGATTGTTCTTTTCTGCGCTGGGCATAGCATCAGTGATAGGCGTGATTGTTCTTTTCTGCGCTGGGCATTGACATCAGTGAAAGGTGTGATTGTTCTTTTCTGCGCTGGGCATGGTGTCAGTGATAGGCGTGATTGTTCTTTTTTTTGCTGGGCATGGCGTCAGTGATAGGGGTGATTGTTCTTTTCTGCGCTGGGCATGGCGTCAGTGATAGGCGTGATTGTTCTTTTCTGCGCTGGGCATGGTGTCAGTGATATGCGTGATTGCTCTTTTCTGTGCAGGGCATGGCGTCAGTGATAGGCGTAATTGCTCTTTTCTGCGCTGGGCATGGTGTCAGTGATAGGCGTGATTGTTCTTTTCTGCGCTGGGCATGGCGTCAGTGATAGGTGTGATTGCTCTTTTCTGCGCTGGGCATGGCGTCAGTGATAAGCGTGATTGTTCTTTTCTGCGCTGGGCATGGCGTCAGTGATAGGCATGATTGTTCTTTTCTGCGCTGTGCATGGCGTCAGTGATAGGCGTGATTGTTCTTTTCTGCGCTGGGCATGGTGTCAGTGATAGGCGTGATTGTTCTTTTCTGCGCTGGGCATGGCGTCAGTGATAGGCGTGATTGTTCTTTGCTGTGCTGCGCATGGCATCACTGATAGGCGTGATTGTTCTTTTCTGCGCTGGGCATGGCGTCAGTGATATGCGTGATTGTTCTTTTATGCGCTGGGCATGGCGTCAGTGATAGGCGTGATTGTTCTTTTCTGCGCTGGGCATGGCGTCAGTGATAGGCGTGATTGTTGTTTTCTGCGCTGGGCATGGCGTCAGAGATAGGCGTGATTGTTCTTTTCTGCGCTGGGCATGGCGTCAGTGATAGGCGTGATTGTTGTTTTCTGTGCTGGGCATGGCATCAGTAATAGGCGTAATTGTTCTTTTCTGCGCTGGGCATGGCGTCAGTGATAGGCGTAATTGCTCTTTGCTGTGCTGGGCATGGCATCACTGATGGGCGTGATTGTTCTTTTCTGCGCTGGGCATGGCGTCAGTGATATGCGTGATTGTTCTTTTCTGTGCTGGGCATGGCGTCAGTGATAGGCGTGATTGCTCTTTGCTGTGCTGGGCATGGCGTCAGTGATAGGCGTGATTGCTCTTTGCTGTGCTGGGCATAGCGTCAGTGATAGGCATGATTGTTCTTTTCTGCGCTGAGCATGGCGTCAGTGATAGGCGTGATTGTTGTTTTCTGCGATGAGCATGGCGTCAGTGATAGGCGTGATTGTTCTTTTCTGCGCTGGGCATGGCGTCAGTGATAGGCGTGATTGTTCTTTTCTGCGCTGGGCATTGACATCAGTGATAGGTGTGATTGTTCTTTTCTGCGCTGGGCATGGTGTCAGTGATAGGCGTGATTGTTCTTTTTTTCGCTGGGCATGGCGTCAGTGATAGGGGTGATTGTTCTTTTCTGCGCTGGGCATGGCGTCAGTGATAGGCGTGATTGTTCTTTTCTGCGCTGGGCATGGTGTCAGTGATAGGCGTGATTGCTCTTTTCTGTGCAGGGCATGGCGTCAGTGATAGGCGTGATTGCTCTTTTCTGCGCTGGGCATGGTGTCAGTGATAGGCGTGATTGTTCTTTTCTGCGCTGGGCATGGCGTCAGTGATAGGTGTGATTGCTCTTTTCTGCGCTGGGCATGGCGTCAGTGATAAGCGTGAATGTTCTTTTCTGCGCTGGGCATGGTGTCAGTGATAGGCATGATTGTTCTTTTCTGCGCTGTGCATGGCGTCAGTGATAGGCATGATTGTTCTTTTCTGCGCTGGGCATGGTGTCAGTGATAGGCGTTATTGTTCTTTTCTGCGCTGGGCATAGCATCAGTGATAGGCGTGATTGTTCTTTTCTGCGCTGGGCATTGACATCAGTGATAGGTGTGATTGTTCTTTTCTGCGCTGGGCATGGTGTCAGTGATAGGCGTGATTGTTCTTTTTTTCGCTGGGCATGACGTCAGTGATAGGTGTGATTGTTCTTTTCTGCGCTGGGCATTGACATCAGTGATAGGTGTGATTGTTCTTTTCTGCGCTGGGCATGGTGTTAGTGATAGGCGTGATTGTTCTTTTCTGCGCTGGGAATGGCGTCATTGATAGGCGTGATTGTTCTTTTCTGCGCTGGGCATGGTGTCAGTGATAGGCGTGATTGCTCTTTTCTGTGCAGGGCATGGCGTCAGTGATAGGCGTGATTGCTCTTTTCTGCGCTGGGCATGGTGTCAGTGATAGGCATGATTGTTCATTTCTGCGCTGGGCATGGTGTCAGTGATAGGCGTGATTGTTCATTTCTGCGCTGGGCATGGCGTCAGTGATAGGTGTGATTGCTCTTTTCTGCGCTGGGCATGGCGTCAGTGATAAGCGTGATTGTTCTTTTCTGCGCTGGGCATGGCGTCAGTGATAGGCATGATTGTTCTTTTCTGCGCTGTGCATGGCGTCAGTGATAGGCGTGATTGTTCTTTTCTGCGCTGGGCATGGTGTCAGTGATAGGCGTGAATGTTCTTTTCTGCGCTTGGCATGGCGTCAGTGATAGGCGTGATTGTTCTTTGCTGTGCTGGGCATAGCGTCAGTGATAGGCGTGATTGTTCTTTTCTGCGCTGGGCATGGCGTTAGTGATAGGCGTGATTGCTCTTTTCTGCGCTGGGCATGACTTCAGTGATAGGCGTGATTGTTCTTTTCTGCGCTGGGCATGGCGTCAGTGATAGGTGTGATAGTTCTTTTCTGCGCTGGGCATGGTGTCAGTGATAGGCGTGATTGTTCTTTTCTGCGCTGGGCATGACGTCATTGATAGGCGTGATTGTTCTTTTCTACGCTGGGCATTGCATCAGTGATAGGCATGATTGTTCTTTTCTGTGCTGGCATGGCATCAGTGATAGGTGTGATTGCTCTTTTCTGCGCTGGGCATGGCGTCAGTGATAGGCGTGATTGCTGTTTTCTACGCTGGGCATGGCATCAGTGATAGGCGTGATTGTTCTTCTCTGCGCTGGGCTTGGTGTCAGTGATAGGCGTGATTGTTCTTTTCTGCGCTGGGCATGGCGTCAGTGATAGGAGTGATTGTTCTTCTCTGTGCTGGGCTTGGCGTCAGTGATAGGCGTGATTGTTCTTCTCTGCGCTGGGCATGGCGTCAGTGATAGGTGTGATTGTTCTTTCCTGCGCTGGGCATGGCGTCAGTGATAGGCGTGATTGTTCTTCTCTGCGCTGGGCTTGGTGTCAGTGATAGGCGTGATTGTTCTTTTCTGCGCTGGGCATAGCATCAGTGATAGGCGTGATTGTTCTTTTCTGCGCTGGGCATTGACATCAGTGAAAGGTGTGATTGTTCTTTTCTGCGCTGGGCATGGTGTCAGTGATAGGCGTGATTGTTCTTTTTTTTGCTGGGCATGGCGTCAGTGATAGGGGTGATTGTTCTTTTCTGCGCTGGGCATGGCGTCAGTGATAGGCGTGATTGTTCTTTTCTGCGCTGGGCATGGTGTCAGTGATAGGCGTGATTGCTCTTTTCTGTGCAGGGCATGGCGTCAGTGATAGGCGTAATTGCTCTTTTCTGCGCTGGGCATGGTGTCAGTGATAGGCGTGATTGTTCTTTTCTGCGCTGGGCATGGCGTCAGTGATAGGTGTGATTGCTCTTTTCTGCGCTGGGCATGGCGTCAGTGATAAGCGTGATTGTTCTTTTCTGCGCTGGGCATGGCGTCAGTGATAGGCATGATTGTTCTTTTCTGCGCTGTGCATGGCGTCAGTGATAGGCGTGATTGTTCTTTTCTGCGCTGGGCATGGTGTCAGTGATAGGCGTGATTGTTCTTTTCTGCGCTGGGCATGGCGTCAGTGATAGGCGTGATTGTTCTTTGCTGTGCTGCGCATGGCATCACTGATAGGCGTGATTGTTCTTTTCTGCGCTGGGCATGGCGTCAGTGATATGCGTGATTGTTCTTTTATGCGCTGGGCATGGCGTCAGTGATAGGCGTGATTGTTCTTTTCTGCGCTGGGCATGGCGTCAGTGATAGGCGTGATTGTTGTTTTCTGCGCTGGGCATGGCGTCAGAGATAGGCGTGATTGTTCTTTTCTGCGCTGGGCATGGCGTCAGTGATAGGCGTGATTGTTGTTTTCTGTGCTGGGCATGGCATCAGTAATAGGCGTAATTGTTCTTTTCTGCGCTGGGCATGGCGTCAGTGATAGGCGTAATTGCTCTTTGCTGTGCTGGGCATGGCATCACTGATGGGCGTGATTGTTCTTTTCTGCGCTGGGCATGGCGTCAGTGATATGCGTGATTGTTCTTTTCTGTGCTGGGCATGGCGTCAGTGATAGGCGTGATTGCTCTTTGCTGTGCTGGGCATGGCGTCAGTGATAGGCGTGATTGCTCTTTGCTGTGCTGGGCATAGCGTCAGTGATAGGCGTGATTGTTGTTTTCTGCGATGAGCATGGCGTCAGTGATAGGCGTGATTGTTCTTTTCTGCGCTGGGCATGGCGTCAGTGATAGGCGTGATTGTTCTTTTCTGCGCTGGGCATTGACATCAGTGATAGGTGTGATTGTTCTTTTCTGCGCTGGGCATGGTGTCAGTGATAGGCATGATTGTACTTTTTTTCGCTCTGCATGCCGTCAGTGATAGGGGTGATTGTTCTTTTCTGCGCTGGGCATGGCGTCAGTGATAGGCGTGATTGTTCTTTTCTGCGCTGGGCATGGTGTCAGTGATAGGCGTGATTGCTCTTTTCTGTGCAGGGCATGGCGTCAGTGATAGGCGTGATTGCTCTTTTCTGCGCTGGGCATGGTGTCAGTGATAAGCGTGATTGTTCTTTTCTGCGCTGGGCATGGCGTCAGTGATAGGTGTGATTGCTCTTTTCTGCGCTGGGCTTGGCGTCAGTGATAAGCGTGATTGTTCTTTTCTGCGCTGGGCATGGCATCAGTGATAGGCATGATTGTTCTTTTCTGCGCTGTGCATGGCGTCAGTGATAGGCGTGATTGTTCTTTTCTGCGCTGGGCATGGTGTCAGTGATAGGCGTGATTGTTCTTTTCTGCGCTGGGCATGGCGTCAGTGATAGGCGTGATTGTTCTTTGCTGTGCTGGGCATAGCGTCAGTGATAGGCGTGATTGTTCTTTTCTGCGCTGGGCATGGCGTTAGTGATAGGCGTGATTGCTCTTTTCTGCGCTGGGCATGACGTCAGTGATAGGCGTGATTGTTCTTTTCTGCGCTGGGCATGGCGTCAGTGATAGGCGTGATTGTTCTTTTCTGCGCTGGGCATGGTGTCAATGGTAGGCGTGATTGTTCTTTTCTGCGCTGGGCATGACGTCAGTGATAGGCGTGATTGTTCTTTTCTACGCTGGGCATGGCGTCAGTGATAGGCGTGATTGTTCTTTTCTGCGCTGGGCATTGACATCAGTGATAGGTGTGATTGCTCTTTTCTGCACTGGGCATAGTGTCAGTGATAGGCGTGATTGTTCTTTGCTGTGCTGGGCATTGCATCACTGATAGGCGTGATTGTTCTTTTCTGCGCTGGGCATGGCGTCAGTGATATGCGTGATTGTTCTTTTCTGTGCTGGGCATGGCGTCAGTGATAGGCGTGATTGCTCTTTGCTGTGCTGGGCATAGCGTCAGTGATAGGCATGATTGTTCTTTTCTGCGCTGAGCATGGCGTCAGTGATAGGCGTGATTGTTCTTTTCTGCGCTGGGCATGGCGTCAGTGATAGGCGTGATTGTTCTTTTCTGCGCTGGGCATTGACATCAGTGATAGGTGTGATTGTTCTTTTCTGCGCTGGGCATGGTGTCAGTGATAGGCGTGATTGTTCTTTTTTTCGCTGGGCATGGCGTCAGTGATAGGGGTGATTGTTCTTTTCTGCGCTGGGCATGGCGTCAGTGATAGGCGTGATTGTTCTTTTCTGCGCTGGGCATGGTGTCAGTGATAGGCGTGATTGCTCTTTTCTGTGCAGGGCATGGCGTCAGTGATAGGCGTGATTGCTCTTTTCTGCGCTGGGCATGGTGTCAGTGATAGGCGTGATTGTTCTTTTCTGTGCTGGGCATGGCGTCAGTGATAGGTGTGATTGCTCTTTTTTGCGCTGGGCATGGCGTCAGTGATAAGCGTGAATGTTCTTTTCTGCGCTGGGCATGGTGTCAGTGATGGGCATGATTGTTCTTTTCTGCGCTGTGCATGGCGTCAGTGATAGGCATGATTGTTCTTTTCTGCGCTGGGCATGGTGTCAGTGATAGGCGTTATTGTTCTTTTCTGCGCTGAGCATAGCGTCAGTGATAGGCGTGATTGTTCTTTTCTGCGCTGGGCATTGACATCAGTGATAGGTGTGATTGTTCTTTTCTGCGCTGGGCATGGTGTCAGTGATAGGCGTGATTGTTCTTTTTTTCGCTGGGCATGGCGTCAGTGATAGGTGTGATTGTTCTTTTCTGCGCTGGGCATTGACATCAGTGATAGGTGTGATTGTTCTTTTCTGCGCTGGGCATGGTGTTAGTGATAGGCGTGATTGTTCTTTTCTGCGCTGGGAATGGCGTCATTGATAGGCGTGATTGTTCTTTTCTGCGCTGGGCATGGTGTCAGTGATAGGCGTGATTGCTCTTTTCTGTGCAGGGCATGGCGTCAGTCATAGGCGTGATTGCTCTTTTCTGCGCTGGGCATGGTGTCAGTGATAGCATGATTGTTCATTTCTGCGCTGGGCATGGTGTCAGTGATAGGCGTGATTGTTCATTTCTGCGCTGGGCATGGCGTCAGTGATAGGTGTGATTGCTCTTTTCTGCGCTGGGCATGGCGTCAGTGATAAGCGTGATTGTTCTTTTCTGCGCTGGGCATGGCGTCAGTGATAGGCATGATTGTTCTTTTCTGCGCTGTGCATGGCGTCAGTGATAGGCGTGATTGTTCTTTTCTGCGCTGGGCATGGTGTCAGTGATAGGCGTGAATGTTCTTTTCTGCGCTTGGCATGGCGTCAGTGATAGGCGTGATTGTTCTTTGCTGTGCTGGGCATAGCGTCAGTGATAGGCGTGATTGTTCTTTTCTGCGCTGGGCATGGCGTTAGTGATAGGCGTGATTGCTCTTTTCTGCGCTGGGCATGACTTCAGTGATAGGCGTGATTGTTCTTTTCTGCGCTGGGCATGGCGTCAGTGATAGGTGTGATTGTTCTTTTCTGCGCTGGGCATGGTGTCAGTGATAGGCGTGATTGTTCTTTTCTGCGCTGGGCATGACGTCATTGATAGGCGTGATTGTTCTTTTCTACGCTGGGCATTGCATCAGTGATAGGCATGATTGTTCTTTTCTGTGCTGGCATGGCATCAGTGATAGGTGTGATTGCTCTTTTCTGCGCTGGGCATGGCGTCAGTGATAGGCGTGATTGCTGTTTTCTGCGCTGGGCATGGCATCAGTGATAGGCGTGATTGTTCTTCTCTGCGCTGGGCTTGGTGTCAGTGATAGGCGTGATTGTTCTTTTCTGCGCTGGGCATGGCGTCAGTGATAGGAGTGATTGTTCTTCTCTGTGCTGGGCTTGGCGTCAGTGATAGGCGTGATTGTTCTTCTCTGCGCTGGGCATGGCGTCAGTGATAGGTGTGATTGTTCTTTCCTGCGCTGGGCATGGCGTCAGTGATAGGCGTGATTGTTCTTCTCTGCGCTGGGCTTGGCGTCAGTGATAGGCGTGATTGTTCTTTTCTGCGCTGGGCATGGCGTCAGTGATAGGTGTGATTGTTCTTTTGTGCGCTGGGCATGGCGTCAGTGATAGGCGTGGATGTTCTTTTCTGCGCTGGGCATGGCGTCAGTGATAGGTGTGATTGTTCTTTTGTGCGCTGGGCATGGCATCAGTGATAGGCGTTGATGTTCTTCTCTGCGCTGGGCATGGCGTCAGTAATAGGCATAATTGCTCTTTGCTGCGCTGGGCATGGCGTCAGTGATAGGCGTGATTGTTCTTTTCTGCGCTGGCATGGCGTCAGTGATAGGCACGATTGTTCTTTTCTGCGCTGGGCATGGCATCAGTGATAGGCGTGATTGCTCTTTTCTGCGCTGGGCATGGCGTCAGTGATAGGCATGATTGTTCTTTTCTGCGCTGAGCATGGCGTCAGTGATAGGCGTGATTGCTCTTTTCTGCGCTGGGCATGGCGTCAGTGATAGGTGTGATTGTTGTTTTCTGCGCTGGGCATGGCGTCAGTGATAGGTGTGATTGTTCTTTTCTGCGCTGGGCATGGCGTCAGTGATAGGCGTGATTGTTGTTTTCTGCGCTGGGCATGGCGTCAGTGATAGGCGTGATTGTTGTTTTCTGCGCTGGGCATGGCGTCAGTGATAGGCGTGATTGTTCTTTTCTGCGCTTGGCATGGCGTCAGTGATAGGCGTGATTGTTGTTTTCTGTGCTGGGCATGGCGTCAGTAATAGGCGTGATTGCTCTTTTCTGCGCTGGGCATGGCGTCAGAGATAGGCGTGATTGTTCTTTTCTGTGCTGGGCATGGCGTCAGTGATAGGAATGATTGCTCTTTGCTGTGCTGGGCATGGCGTCAGTGATAGGCGTGATTGCTCTTTGCTGTGCTGGGCATGGCGTCAGTGATAGGCGTGATTGCTCTTTTCTGTGCAGGGCATGGCATCAGTGATAGGCGTGATTGCTCTTTTCTGTGCAGGGCATGGCATCAGTGATAGGCGTGATTGCTCTTTTCTGCGCTGGGCATGGCGTCAGTGATAAGCGTGATTGTTCTTTTCTGCGCTGGGCATGGCGTCAGTGATAGGCGTGATTGTTCTTTTCTGCGCTGTGCATGGCGTCAGTGATAGGCGTGATTGTTCTTTTCTTCGCTGGGCATGGCGCCAGTGATAGGCGTGATTGTACTTTGCTGTGCTGGGCATAGCGTCAGTGATAGGCGTGATTGTTCTTTTCTGCGCTGGGCATGGCGTTAGTGATAGGCGTGATTGCTCTTTTCTGCGCTGGGCATGATGTCAGTGATAGGCGTGATTGTTCTTTTCTGCGCTGGGCATGGCGTCAGTGATAGGCGTGATTGTTCTTTTCTGTGCTGGGCATGGTGTCAGTGATAGGCGTGATTGTTCTTTTCTGCACTGGGCATGTCGTCAGTGATAGGCATGATTGTTCTTTTCTACGCTGGGCATTGCATCAGTGATAGGCATGATTGTTCTTTTCTGTGCTGGCATGGCATCAGTGATAGGCGTGATTGCTCTTTTCTGCGCTGGGCATGGCGTCAGTGATAGACGTGATTGCTGTTTTCTGCGCTGGGCATGGTGTCAGTGATAGGCGTGATTGTTCTTTTCTGCGCGGGGCATGGCGACAGTGATAGGCGTGATTGTTCTTTTCTGCGCTGGGCATGGCGTCAGTGATAGGCGTGATTGCTCTTTTCTGCGCTGGGCATGGCGTCAGTGATAGGCGTGATTGTTATTTTCTGCGCTGGGCATGGCGTCAGTGATAGGCGTGATTGTTCTTTTCTGCGTTGGGCATGGTGTCAGTGATAGGCGTGATTGTTCTTTTCTGCGCTGGGCATGGCGTCAATGATAGGCGTGATTGTTCTTTTCTGCGCTGGGCATGGCGACAGTGATAGGCGTGATTGTTCTTTTTTTCGCTGGGCATGGCATCAGTGATAGGCGAAATTGTTCTTTTCTGCGCTGGGCATGGCGTCAGTGATAGCCGTGATTGCTCATTTCTGCGCTGGGCGTGGTGTCAGTGATAGGCGTGATTGTTCTTTTCTGCACTGGGCATGGCGTCAGTGATAGGCGTGATTGTTCTTTTTTTCGCTGGGCATGGCGTCAGTGATAGGCGTGATTGTTCTTTTCTGCGCTGGGCATGGCGCCAGTGATAGGCGTGATTGTTCTTTTCTGCGCTGGGCATGGCGTCAGTGATAGGCGTGATTGCTCTTTTCTGCGCTGGGCATGGCGTCAGTGATAGGCATGATTGCTCTTTTCTGCGCTGGGCATGATGTCAGTGATAGGCGTGATTGTTCTTTTCTGCGCTGGGCATGGCGTCAGTGATAGGCGTGATTGCTCTTTTCTGGGCTGGGCATGGCGTCAGTGATAAGCGTGATTGTTCTTTTCTGCGCTGGGCATGGCATCAGTGATAGGCATGATTGTTCTTTTCTGCGCTGTGCATGGCGTCAGTGATAGGCATGATTGTTCTTTTCTGCGCTGGGCATGGCGTCAGTGATAGGCGTGATAGCTCTTTTCTGCGCTGGGCATGGTGTCAGTGATAGGCGTGATTGTTCTTTTTTGCGCTGGGCATGGCGTCAGTGATAGTTGTGATTGCTTTTTTCTGGGCTGGGCATGGCGTCAGTGATAAGCGTGATTGTTCTTTTTTGCGCTAGGCATGGAGTCAGTGATAGGTGTGATTGCTCTTTTCTATGCTGGGCATGGCGTCAGTGATAAGCGTGATTGTTCTTTTCTGCGCTTGGCATGGCGTCAGTGATAGGCATGATTGTTCTTTTCTGCGCTGTGCATGGCGTCAGTGATAGGCGTGATTGTTCTTTTCTGCGCTGGGCATGGTGTCAGTGATAGGCGTGATTGTTTTTTTCTGCGCTGGGCATGGCGTCAGTGATAGGCGTGATTGTACTTTGCTGTGCTGGGCATAGCGTCAGTGATAGGCGTGATTGTTCTTTTCTGCGCTGGGCATGGCATTAGTGATAGGCGTGATTGCTCTTTTCTGCGCTGGGCATGGTGTCAGTGATAGGCATGATTGTTCTTTTCTGCGCTGGGCATGGCGTCAGTGATAGGCGTGATTGCTCTTTTCTGCGCTGGGCTTGGCGTCAGTGATAGGCGTGATTGTTCTTTTCTGTGCTGGGCATGCCGTCAGTGATAGGCGTGATTGTTCTTTTCTGCGCTGGGCATGGCGTCAGTGATAGGCATGATTGTTCTTTTCTGCACTGGGCATGGCGTCAGTGATAGGCGTGATTGTTCTTTTCTGCGCTGGGCATGGCGTCAGTGATGGGCGTGATTGTTCTTTTCTGCGCTGGGCATGGCGTCAGTGATAGGTGTGATTGTTCTTTTCTGTGCTGGGCATGGCGTCAGTGATAGGCGTGATTGTTCTTTTCTGTGCTGGGCATGGCGTCAGTGATAGGCGTGATTGTTCTTTCCTGCGCTGGGCATGGTGTCAGTGATAGGCATGATTGTTCTTCTCTGCGCTGGGCATGGCGTCAGTGATAGGCGTGATTGTTCTTTCCTGCGCTGGGCATGGCGTCAGTGATAGGCATGATTGTTCTTCTCTGCGCTGGGCATGGTGTCAGTGATAGGCGTGATTGTTCTTCTCTGCGCTGGGCATGGCGTCAGTGATAGGCGTGATTGTTCTTTCCTGCGCTGGGCATGGCGTCAGTGATAGGCATGATTGTTCTTCTCTGCGCTGGGCTTGGTGTCAGTGATAGGCGTGATTGTTCTTTTCTGCGCTGGGCATGACGTCAGTGATAGGCGTGATTGTTCTTTTCTACGCTGGGCGTGGTGTCAGTGATAGGCGTGATTGTTCTTTCCTGTGCTGGGCATGGCATCAGTGATAGGCATGATTGTTCTTTTCTGTGCTGAGCATGACGTCAGTGATAGGGGTGATTGCTCTTTTCTGCGCTGGGCATGGCGTCAGTGATAGGCGTGATTGCTCTTTTCTGCGCTGGGCATGGTGTCAGTGATAGGCGTGATTGCTCTTTTCTACGCTGGGCATGGCATCAGTGATAGGCGTGATTGTTCTTTTCTGCTCTGGGCATGGCAACAGTGATAGGCGTGACTGTTCTTTTCTGCGCTGGGCATAGCGTTAGTGATAGGCGTGATTGTTCTTTTCTGCGCTGGGCATGGTGTCAGTGATAGGCGTGATTGTTCTTTTCTGCGCTGGGCATGGCGTCAATGATAGGCGTGATTGTTCTTTTCTGCGCTGGGCATGGCGTCAGTGATAGGCGTGATTGTTCTTTTCTGCGCTGGGCATGGCGACAGTGATAGGCGTGATTGTTCTTTTCTGCGCTGGGCATGGCGTCATTGATAGGCGTGATTGTTCTTTTCTGCGCTTGGCTTGGCGTCAGTGATAGGCATGATTGTTCTTTTCTGCGCTTGGAATGGCATCAGTGATAGGCGTGATAGCTCTTTTCTGTGCTGGTCATGGCGTCAGTGATAGGCGTGATTGCTCTTTTCTGTGCTGGGCATGGCGTCAGTGATGGGAGTGATTGTTCTTCCCTGCGCTGGGCATGGCATCAGTGATAGGCGTGATTGTTCTTTTCTGCGCTGATCATGGCGTCAGTGATAGGTGTGATTGTTCTTTTCTGCGCTGGGCATGGCGTCAGTGATAGGCGTGATTGCTCTTTGCTGTGCTGGGCATGGCGTCAGTGATAGGCGTGATTGCTCTTTTCTGTGCTGAGCATGGCATCAGTGATAGGCGTTATTGTTCTTTTCTGCGCTGGGCATAGGCGTCAGTGATAGGCGTGATTGCTCTTTGCTGTGCTGGGCATGGCGTCAGTGATAGGCGTGATTGCTCTTTTCTGTGCTGGGCATGGCGTCAGTGATAGGCGTGATTGTTCTTTTCTACGCTGGGCATGGCATCAGTGATAGGCGTGATTGTTCTTTGCTGTGCTGGCCATGGCACCCCCTTTGATGAAGTGCTTCTGTGACTGGCCTGGACCATGCCGCCATACTCCTGCACACCGGCTATGTGGACAAAACCGCCACCTTTGCTGTATGTGTATTGAGACGTTATATGCTGCTTGCCTCAGAGACAACATAATCTCCTGAGAGCTGTCCAGCCAAGCAGTCTCTGCTGATGAAGTCCCGCTGTGTTTCTGTACAGCTGATCCATATGGGAAACAGTCGGGAAGTTGGCGGACGCAATGCTGACCGCCGGCTTCCCAACTGCTGAATCCCTGCAAGGGTTAAATGGCAGACGTCGAAATCTCAATGCCTGTCACTTTACCTACGCCGGGAGACCGGCGCCTGGCATCCCGATCGAAGGGATGCCGGGTGCGGACAGCCGCGGGGGGGCGGGGACACAGCCACGGGGTTTTTGGTTTAGGGCTCCCTGGGGGGGGACTTAGGGTTAGGCAACCCCCCAGGGAGGTTAGGGTTAGGTTAGGGGAAGAGGGGGTTAGGGCTAGGCATCTCCGGGGGGGGGGTAGGTTTAGGCTGGTGGTGAATTGTGCTCCCAACTGTCATATTTCTAGCACATCCTGCAACATGACAGTTGGAAGCTGCGTGGTTGGTCGTTTATCACTCTGCACTTTGGCCCCCATTTACTAACGAGTTTTATCACCAAAACGAGTGATAAATGTCACTGTGTATGATAAATGGTGCTTCAGCCAATCAGTTCCTAACTGTCATTTTTCTAACAGTTGACAGTTAGGAGCTGATTGGCTGGAGCAGCATTTATCATACACAGTGACATTTATCACTCGTTTTGGTGATAAAACTCGTTAGTAAATGGGGTCCAAAGTGCAGAGTGATAAACGACCAACCACTCAGCTTCCAACTGTCATGTTGCAGGATGTGTTTGAAAAATGACAGTTGGGAGCTGATTGGTTGGTCGTTTATTACTCTCCACTTTACCACTTCCCAGAGCTTCTTACATCTGCCCCCTTAACTCCTAATATAATAGACACACCTATGCCAATGTAATCCCTGAACTGCATCGCACTGCACAGTATATCCTATTCCTATCTCTATTAATCATTTGCCTGGCACGGTCGTATCAGATACGTCCATACCAGACTGGGCTTTACCTGGCATGGTCGTATCTGATATGACCAGTCAGAAATGCCCACTGGGGGGCTGCGGGAAGCTAATCTTCCCGTAGCCGCCTATATCAGAGGCACCAACCATAACAGTGTTTTTTATAACCATTTTTGCAGTCATTGCATTCTGTGAAGCTTTATGTTTTAATAATTCATTTTTTTCTTGTGTTATAATTTTTAATGCATGTTTGCGTTCATTGCTTATATTATTGTGCCTTATGTCACTTTTTGAGCTCACTGTTACAGTATTGTTGCATACCTTATGAATATGTACTGGATTGTGTCCGTGGTTGTATATCTGTTGTCTAGGTGATGGGTGCACTTTTGGTGACGTCATAATTATGTGTCTCTAGCCGGAAGTGAACAGGAAGCACACGGAACTGTGGTGATGGGGAGCACCTATTTAAGGTCAGTGGCCCTCATTTAAGACCCGGTCGCAAGCGCTGAGTGCTCGCAACTGGGTCGATGTTAAGGCCCTGTGCACGCGCATCGAACGCACTGCGTGTGCGCAAATTCTCTCGCTCTGGAGCTCACTACAAAAGGGGCGGCTGTCGATGTTGATCGACAGCTCGCCCCGTTTTGTAGGCGGGGCGGGGGTGGCTACACAAACGGAACAAACGGAACGCCTGCCATTTTGTGGGCGGCCGCACTGACATCAGCAGTGATGTCAGTGGGGAGCTTCCTGCTCGATCAGAGCAGGAAGCTCCCTGGGGCTTGCGGTTGCAGAGACCCAACCTTAGGGTCTCGTCGCAAGCCCCGATGGTCGCGATGGTCTTGATCATCGCGACCATCAACCTGGTCGGTTGCTAAAGCTGTGGGTGTTAAACCACAGCTTAGCTAGCGACCAGGAGGCCGCACTTGAAACGTGAAGCGGCCGCCCTCATTCAGAGAGAGCGCTCGCTTCTTGCGACTGCCTCTGAATGAGGGCCAGTGTCTTTTGTATATCTTTGTGTCCTGATGACAATGCTTTTTGCATTGAAACGTCGACTAGACTGAGGGCCTAATTCAGACCTGCTCGCGAGCGCTGAGCGCTCGCAAGCGGGTCGATGTTGGCCCAGTGCACATGCGCACGAGGCAGCCGGCTCCATCGTACGCATGCGTGAGACCCGGATAGCGACGGCCAAGCCGTCGCTATGGGTCTCGCCAAGAAGGGGGCGTGCTGTCGATGGTGACAAGTGATGTCGGTGGAACATCACTTATCACCAAGTGATGTCCCACTGACAAGTGATGTCAGTGGGAGTGCTCTCGGCTTGAAAGCACTCCAGGGCTTGCGGCAACGAGACCCTACCACAAGATTCTCGTTGCAAGCCCGATGGTCTTGACCATCGCGACCATCTTTTTGGCCGCTCGCTATAGCTGTGGGTGGTCACCCACAGCTATGCGAGTGGCCAGGAGGCCGCTCTAAAATTAGGAAGGACGGCCCTGATTCAGGTCAGCCACATTGTCTCACTGGCCAGCGGGTTGCCTGAGGCTTTGAAATGGGAACTTGCCCTCTTGCTCATCCCCACCGATCTCGCGTTGCTGGCCTGTGGGGCTGCCTTGCACCCCTTACCGGGCGTTGGCGCATTAAATCCTTGTGTATCAATGCCTATTTCCCTATAGATTGTAAGCTTGCGAGCAGGGCCTTCCTACCTATATATCTGTCTGTTATTACCCTGTTTTGTTCTATTAATTATTATTTTATTTATTTATTAACAGTTTCTTATATAGCGCAGCAAATTCTGTTACGCTTTACAATTTGAATCAACATTAACATATTACCTGGTTGTAAAATACATACATACATAAAAGACATACATAAAGGACATACATAAAGGTAAGAGGGCCCTGCTCGCAAGCTTACAATCTATAAGGAAATAGGTTTTGATAAACCAGGACAGGTGCTACATATTGCAAATTGGTCCAGCCCGATTGCAGATGTTCTTGGTGGGCTGTATAATCCAATCACGCTGGAAAGTTGGCCTAGGGTTAGGAGGATGTTAAATTGAAGAAAAAGAAGATGTGATTGGTGTTTACTATAAGAAGGGAGCTAGATAGGGAGCTATGAAAGGTTATGTGGGCAGCCCTGGAATCTGATAAGCTTGTCTGAAGAGGTGAGTTTTCAGAGAACGCTTGAATGTTTGGAAACTAGTGGAAAGTCTTATTGTGCATGGGAGGGCATTCCACAGGGTGTGTGCAGCCCGAAAAAAGTCCTGTAACCGAGCATGGGAACATGTAATGCGTGGGGATGAGAGACGCAGATCTTGTACAGAGCGGAGATGTCGGGTTGGAAGATATTTTGAGATAAGTGAAGAGATGTATGTTGGTGTGGTTTGGTTAATAGCTTTATGTGTAAGTATAAGTATTTTATATTGAATACGGTAGAAGACCGGCAGCCAATGGAGGGACTAACAGAGTGGATCAGCAGACACTGAACATTTGGTGAGAAAGATCAGCCTCGCAGCTGCATTCAAAATGGATTGTAGTGGGGAGAGCCTGTTTTTGGGAAGACCAATAAGGAGACTATTGCAATAGTCAATGCGGGAAATAATGAGTGCATGGATTAGAGTTTTTGCAGTGTCTTGTGTGGGATATGGTTAAATTTTTTGGCTATTATTTTAGATGTATGTAACAGGATTGAATATGGGGAACAAAGGACAGTTCAGAGTCAAGTATGACACTTAGGCAGCGAGCCTGTGGGGTGGGGTTGATTGTCGAGTTGTCAACAGTAATAGAGATATCAGGTTGGTAACTACTATCGGCCGGTGGAAAGATAATTAATTCTGTTTTGGATATATTAACTTTGAGGTGTCGAGATGACATCCAAGATGAAATGGCAGAGACATTCAGTGACACGGACCAGCACAGATGGTGACAAATCTGGGGAGGATAGGTAAATTTGAGTATCGTCCGCGTACAGATGATACTGAAAACCAAAAGGGCTGATTAGTTTGCCAAGAGAAGTGGTATAGATTGAGAAAAGCAGATGACCTAAGACTGAGCCTTGTGGTACTCCAACTGATAGAGGTAGCAAAGTGGAGGTAGAATCAGAAAAGCGAACAGTGAAAGAGCGATTAGATAGGTAGGATAAGAACCAAGAAAGGACTGTGTCTTGAAGACCTAGGGATTGTAGTATTTGTATGAGAAGAGAGTGGTCAACAGTGTCAAAGGCAGCAGAGAGATCTAGAAGAATTACAAGTGAATAATGGCCTTTAGCCTTGGCAGTGACCAGATCATTTACTACCTTAGTCAGTGCTGTCTCAGTGTAGTGTTGGGAACGAAAGCCTAACTGAAGTGGGTCCAATAAGTTGTGGGTGTTAAGAAAGTGTGTGAGGAGGGTGTAGATAAGTCTCTCCAGTAGCTTGGAGGGGCAAGGTTGCTGGGAGATAGAACGGTAATTTGAGAGAGTGTTAGGGTCAGAATTGAGTTTTTTTCAAAATGGGAGTGATCGCTAAATGCTTGAACAGTGATGGAAAGATACCAGTAGAGAAAGAGAGATTACAGATTTTAGTTAAGTGTGGGATGAGCACAGGAGACAGAGCTTTACTGATTTGTGAGGGTATAGGATCTAGAGGAGAGAGTAGGAGGATGAGAAGAGTGTAGATACTTCATTTTCATTAGTGGGGTCAAAGGATGAGAACGTGCCACTGGGTTCAGGTAGGGAATTAAACAAGTCCCTGGCTGAGGAAGTGCATACCATTTCATTTGGATATTATCAATCTTGTTCTTGAAATAGGAGCTAAGATCTTGTGCACTGATAGTAGCAGGTGGGTTGGGTGACGGAGGGGTAAGAAGTGATTTAAATGTATTAAAAAGTCGCTTTGAGGTTAGAGGCTTGGGCAGAGATGACAGATTGGAAATATGTTTGGCATTATCCAGTGCATTACGATAAGAGTTGTAGATAGTCTTATATGTGAGGAGACTTTTGCCACTGACGTTCTACTTTACGTGAGAATTTTTGTAGGTGTCTTGTCAATTTGGAATGCCACGGTTGACGTCTAAGTCTACGCGGAGTGTGATGGGTAGCTGGAGCTACTTCATCAAGGGCTAGCTCTAGGGTCTGGTTCAGGTGTGATACAGCAGTCTTAGGAGAAGTGAAATTAGAAATAGTTACCTGTGATTGTGATTGTTGCAGAGAGGTGGATAGTTGTTCAAAATGAATAGCATTAATATCTCTCCGGGTTTGAGGAGGTTTGGTTGATTTGATTGGGATTGAGGATTATGTAATGGAGGAGAGTGTGCAGGTGATATGGTTATGATCTGAGAGAAGGAAAGGAGAATTAGTGAAATCAGAAACTGAGCATAGTCTGGTAAATACAAGATCAAGGCAGTAGCCCTCCTGATGAGTAGAGGAGTCAGTTTATTGGGAGAGGCCTACAGAGGATGATAAAGAGAAGTTTGGAGACATGAGGAGATTGTGGACTGTCAATGGGGATATTGAAATCACCCATAATGATGGTGGAGATGTCTGAGGATAGGAAGTGAGGGAGATAGGGAGACAAATGTTCCAGAAACTGATTGGGTGGTCCAGGTGTGTGATATATAGCAGCAATGTGCAGAGAGAAAGTGGTGAAAGTCCTAATAGAATGTACTTCAAATGATGTAAATGTAAGTGATGGTACCTGTGGAATAACTGTGTATGTAAAAAATTGGAACAGTAATATTCCTACTCCACCTCCTTTACTATTACCAGGCATGGAGGCAGGGGCTGGCTGGCAATTTTTAGCCTGGGGGGCAAACACAAGCAAGTGGCCCCGAATTTTCTACCAGCACATTGTGGCGCTTGGCCCTGATAGGGTAACGCCATGTCCAGATGGCATTACTCTATAGTAGTCTATGGACTACTATTCCTCCTGGAGAGGGGTACTCCGGATCCCTCTCTGTTGGCCCATGAGAGCCGCACATGCACAGTGTGCACAGGATCCAAACCAGAAAGCGTTACGCTATCATACTGCTTCCAGCCCAACCCCAGGGCAGGCTCTTAACGGAGCCCGTCTCCTGGCATGAAGATTTTTGTAAATTTGCATAAAAATATTAATTAACACATTGCGAATTTGGGCGTAAAATATTTATCACATCTACATTAAAAATGCAGATTGTGATAAATAAGTCACCTAGTAACAGACCTGCCATCTTTAGGTTCAGTTTTGTGGCGCTGAACGCGAAGAGTGGATGTGTATGGGGCAGGAGGGTACATGTGTATGGGAGAGGAGGTGTAGGGGGGAAGAAGGTGGATTAATAGTGGGGAGGAGGGTAAAAGTGTAGTGGGGAGGAGGGAGCATGTGTGGGGTGGCGGAAGGGGATTTGTAGGGGGAGGTGGAAAATGTGTAAGGGATGAGGGCAGATATGTAGTGGGGGAATGGAAGCAGCTAGACCCCCTTCCGTAGATTGATCCCGATGTCATCAGCCAGTGTCCAACGTCATTCACTACCATCCAAATGGGCATAGAGGGGGGAAATAACCATGTGGCGAGTGTAGCGAGCCGGCGAGGGGTCAACTTTAATTGTTTTAGTGGACTGTGTGGGCAGGAAACTGCACTTCCGCCCTCACTGTACGTCACTTCCAGGTACAGTATCTGAAGGGGAAATAGTCTCTACCGTGGGGGAATAGATGTGGCAGGGAAGAGATAGGATTGATGGGAAAGGGGGAGGTAAGAAGGGGATAATAGAAGAGAAAGGAAAAGGAGGGACATTGACAGAAGGATGGAGAGGTAAGTGGGTGGAGGAGAAAGAAAAGGGGGCAGATGGGACAAGAGTAGTGGATTGATCCTCCTCCGTATATGTACCCTGACATCATCAGTTACTGTCAGACGTCATTCCCTACTATACACGTGGACATAGAAGGGGAATATAATCCTGTGGTGAGCGAAGTGAGCCCACGAGGGGACAAGTATATATATACACACATTATATTATATATATATTACACACACGATAGATAGATAGATATACATATATATATATATATATATATATATTTATTTATATATATATATATATATAGACATACACATACTGTATATAAACAGGTACAGGTAATGTGGGTGAATAAATAGGCACCTAGGTACTGTGAGCAGGGGGTTAGCTGTGATCAGGTGTGAGGTGTATATGCATATAGACACACACATATATATATATATATATATATATATATATATACACTTATATGTATACAATATATACATATTTACCTTTGTCAAGGTAAGTAACCTTACTTACCTTGACAAAGGGGTGTTGAGGCCCCGAAACGTCGGCCTGAACATCCTGTTTATGGATTAAAGGATTTATACTTTTGCCATCTTTGAAGACCCGGAGTGCCATTTTTTTGTCGTCTATCTATCTATATATATATATATATATATATATATATATATTATATAAACAAGTAAAGGCAGTGTGGGTGAATGAATAGGCTTCTACAGTAGGTGCAGTGAGCAGGGTGTTTGGTGTGAGGCAGTTATGTGGGAGGTGTAAGGCACTGAGGTGGGAGGTGAGTACACGTTGCCCCAGCAGTGTTGGGCAGCAATCACTCCTCCTCCCCCTCCCTGAGAGAGACACAGTTACCGGCACTGAGGATACTCCACCGGACTAGGGGATGTAGAAGCCACCAGTCCGACTACCGCTTGTGCCGCCCGGCCGCCGCTGCAGCTGTCCCCGGCGGTTCCTTCTAGCATCCGGAAGTGCCGCTATTCGGCGCAGAGGAAAGCTTCCGGCAAACCTGTCCTGTAAGTGCACGCACAGCCGGCTTATGTGAGCCGGCCAGACAGGCAGCCCGGCAGAGGACCGGCCGGCCCTAATTCTGCACAGTTGTACCGGCCCAGAGGGCAGATGGCACCCTGCCCCCTGGCCCAGCCCGCCGCTGCCTGGAGGTGTGTGTGAAGTGTAGACCACCATGTGAGAGCGCTGCAGGGGAGGAAGAGTCTGATTGTTTTGCAATAGAGAGGTCATGGATGGATGTTAGTTTGTTGCAGACAGAGCGTGCATTCCATAAGGCACATGTTAGTGTTTTGGAGGGTGATGGGAGGCATGTGATGTGTCTGAGGTTTGCTGGATTTATATTCCGTTGTGAGTGGGGCATGTGGGTAGGGCCTGGATTTGGTGATCTGTCACCAGCTAATAGAAGTAGATGGAGAGAGATATAAATATAGTTGTGGGTTTTGTATGAAGGTTTTCTATGGAGACAGGTTGTGGATGTTATTGTGAATTTATAAAGATAAGTAAATAGCTCATGTGTGTTCACAAGAGGGGAGCAGATTACTGAGGCTGCAATGTGTACAGAGCATACTTGCCGACAATCAGCTCCAGCCTTCCGGGAGGGAGCTGATTGTCGGCTAATAGTGGGGGCGGGGCCGGCCATTGGGGGCGGAGCCGGGGGCGGGGCAGCCATTTGGTGGCACACTGGGGGCGGGGCTGCACGATCGCGTCATCATGACTCCGCCCCCTCTTCACAATGCTGTTATTTTCAGCATTGTGAAGCAGGGGGCGGGGCCACGATGACGCGATTCTGCGCGAATCGCGTCACCGGGCCCCCCGCTGCGGGGATTTCCGTTTTTTTCAGGGGGGAGGTCAGGAGGTTCGCCAGCTTCCGGGAGGCTTGCCTGCCTTTCCGGGGGGCCGGGAGCGGCACCCGAAAATCGGGAGGCTCCCGGCCAAATCGGGAGGGTAGGCAAGCCTGGTACAGAGGGGTGAGCTGCAGGGAGAGTGAAGGATGTAATAGCCCGAGAGGAGATGCCATGGAGTGAAAAAAGAATGAATCATATTTGGTACATGATGATTTAGAATAAAATGAGAAAATTCTTAGCATGCAAAAGAAATATAATTTTCATTTAGAAATTACCTGCTTTTGATGTTGTTCAACTGTTTTTTTAACTGTTCATTTTGGATACTTTGTGCATAGGATGCACAGCTGAAATTGGAGTACAGCTCTTATGGTGCATACACACGTAGCGATCTGCCAGCGATATGATATCACTGGCAGATCATACTGCACCCTCCCTGGTGTGTTGGATGATCTATATAGATCATCCAACACACCACCAACCTGCCAGCAGCTATAGCGACCCACGATCAGCGATCGCAGGTCCCTATAGTAACCTGCTCGATATCGAGCAGGTTGACCAGCATGCAGGGACGATGGGCAATATCGCTATCGCCCATACGTGCCCACGAATCGCTAGTCAAAGGTAAATTGGTAGGGACCATTGTAAGCTTGCGAGCAGGGCCTTCCTACCTATATATCTGTCTGTTATTACCCAGTTTTGTTCTATTAATGTTTCCAATTGTAAAGCGCAATGGATTATGCTGCGCTATATAAGAAAGCATGATTTGATAGATAACGGTGACGATATCGATATCGTTCAAATCGTCCAGCTAACCTAACGTGTTACATTTCCCTGTGTTTGACTATGTAAACAACAGCCCAGTATTCCATCATAAACTATGCTTCACTGACATCATCTCAAAACAGGTCATGACTATTGCAACAATTTGAGATATCACATAAATTTAAATAAGTTTGATTGAACAATGGGCCTGATTCAGAGCCGCTCGTAAGCGACCGCTCGTTCGCTCCGAGCGATGTTCGCACATCTGCGCATGCGTATGGGTCGTAATGCGCATGCGCCAACCAGTCATTGCGGTCGGAAATCGAGCGCTCGCAAAATAGCGAGTGCCTGCTAATTTGAGTGACAGGATGAGGCATTTGTGGGTGGTAACAGGGGAAGGTGCTTGAAAACGGGGAGTGGAGATCAGAACGCAGGCGTGTCAAACGGTCAAAACGGGCGTTTTAAGGGTGTGCATAATTAACAAAGCAGCGTCATCGACCACGTCACTTGGTTGTTTCTTAGCCTGAACTGTTCGCATGATTGCGGTAGGAAAATCCAACCACAAGCACTGCGAGCAGTTCAGACGCCTTTTGATGTACTCGATTAATCAAATAAATAGCGGAGATGACGTCGGATGCGAGCGGCCAGGGGGCGTCTTTACAAAATAGCGAGCGAATGTTTCGTTCGCTTGCTCAGACGTAGAGGCGTCAACAGACCGCAAAGAGCAAGCGCTCAATTTAAATATCCGGCCCCTTTTTCTGAACGAGCGTGCGCAAATAGCTTCCGGCTCTGAATCAGGCCCAAAGTTCAGAGTATGAAGATTGCAGGAGGGTGGATATCACTGGATAAACAGATTAATGTTTCCAATTGTAAAGCGCAGCGGAATATGTTAATAAATAATGAATTGAACGATGTGATACAGCTCAGCCTAAAATGTAAATTTACAGTGATTAAAAAACGCATCCTTATTGCTGGAGAAAAAGGCCTATTGGTAAAGCGACACTCGGGCGCTGAGTTCCTCCTTATAACAGTCTGCTCCAGTGCTTCTCCCTGTAATATTCCAATGCTACGTCCTGATCCAGTCTCTGCCCCTTTATTAATCTGTTACCGTCCCCCTCCCCACCATGTGCTGTTGCTGTAACCATCTCCGGGAGTAAATCTGAAGCCGTCTGCCTTCGCATCGCAGGCTGGGGCTGCTGTAACTTATATAACTGCTCTAAACATCACCCCTGGTTTATAATATTAGACACAGGTCCCTAATAAACTTCACTTTCTTTGTACTTCAATTATTTGCCTTTTTCTGGATACAGACGAGTAATCCCCAAATCTCCCTGTTCTGTGAATAAACAACAATAACGACACCAGCAGTTTGCAGACTGTGAATCTTCTCTTTTCTCTGTGTCTTGGTAATTTGTCTGTTTCCTTATGTAATCAGAGACAATGCATGAGATATCTGATAATTGGCTGCTGTTTTGTAATCTTATAATCCAGCCATTAACCCTTTGTATCAGGCTGAAGTACATGGTAAGAGAGGCAGTGTGACAATAAGCCTGTTGGCCGATCGCATAGCTGTGTGTGACCACCCACAGCTATTGCGAGCGGCCATGATGATGGTCGCGATGGTCAAGACCATCGTGACCATCGGGCTTGCGACGAGACCCTTGTGGTAGGGTCTTGTGGCCGCAAGCCCCAGAGAGATTTCAGCTCTAACAGAGCCGGAATCTCTCCACTGACATCACTTGTGATGTCAGTGGGGCCGCCCACAGACGGTAGGCGTTCTCATGGGAACGCCTCCGTTTTGGCAGCCACCCAACCCCCCACCCCGCCCACCGAAAGGGGGCGTGCTGTCACTCAACATCGGCAGCTCGCCCCCTTTATTGCGAGACCTGGAGCGATGGATTGCCCGTCGCTAGCCGGGTCTCGAGCATGCGCACAATGGAGCCGGCTCCGACGAGCGCATGCTCTGTGGGCCACCATCGACCCGGTTGCGAGCGCTCAGCGCTTGCGACCGGGTCTGAATCAGGCCCACTGCTCATTGACGTACATTGTGGCTACATTTACTCTTCTGTAAAACCCCATACACTGCTGTGTCTATGTTGGCACTTTGTGGGTTGGTCACTTTCCAACATCAATATCTCATTATTTATGCCACACCCACACCAATTATACCCAGGCTTCCCTACCCAACCGATTTGGCCGGGAGCCTCCCGAATATCGTGAACCGCTCCCGAACCCCCCCCCCGCCCCCAGAAGAGCAGGCAAGCCTCCCAGCTGCCGTCTGCCCCCCGGACTACTAATAGAAACCCCTGCGTCATCATGGCCCAGCACCCTGCTTCACAATGCCTTTAATTTCGCCCCCAATATGGAGTCATTGCCCGACCATGCCCCCCGCTGTATGCGGGAAGGAGGGAGCTGAATGTCAGCAAGTAATGATTATGATTATTTTCCTCAAGATGCCATTAGTTTTCCCCATTTCTCCTTGAAAGACGCCATCTACAAATGGAAATTGTAAAGATATTTTTTTGAAACATGGACCCAGAAATATTGGCATGGGTAAGGGATGTCAGCATTCGGGATCCCAGTGGTCAAAATCCAGTCGCCGACATCTCGACAGGGTTAGGACACCGACACCTGTCGGTCGGTCTCCTAACCCTCCCCCTTTTCCTAACCCTCCCTCCCCGGTGCCTAAATCTAACCTCCCCTCCTAGTGCCTAAACCTTACCCTCCCCCTAGTGCGTAAACCTAACCTCCCCTCCTAGTGCCTAACCCTAACCGTCCCCCTAGTGCCTAAACCTAACCCTCCCCTCCTAGTGCCAAACCCTAACCACCCCCCTAGTGCCTAACACTCCCTCCCTGGTGCCTAACCCTCCCCCTAGTGCCTAACCCTAACCTCCCCTCCTAGTGCCTAACCCTAACCCTTCCCCTAGTGCCTAACCCTAACCCTCCTCCTAGAGCCTAAACCTAACCCTCCCCTCCTAGTGTCTTACCCTAACCCTCCCCCTAGTGCCTAACCCTTACCCTCTCTCCCTGGTGCCTAACCCTAACCCTCCCCCTAGTGCCTAACCCTAACCCTCCCCTCCTAGTGCCTAACCTTCCCCTCCTGCATAATACCCCTAAACCTCCCCATAGTGCCTAACCCTCCCCCTAGTGCATAGCCCTAATCTCCTCTCTAGTGCCTAAACCTAACCTCCCCTCCTAGTGCCTAACCCTCCCCTCCTGCATCCTACCACTAACCCTCCCCCTAGTGCCTAAACCTAACCTCCCCTCCTAGTGCCTAACCCTAACCCTCCCCTAGTGCGTAAACCTAACCTCCCCTCCTAGTGCCTAACCCTAACACTCCCCCTAGTGCCTAACCCTAACCTCCCCTCCTAGTGCCTAACCCTAACCCTTCCCCTAGTGTCTAACCCTAACCCTCCTCCTAGAGCCTAAACCTAACCCTCCCCTCCTAGTGCCTTACCCTAACCCTCCCCCTAGTGCCTAACCCTAACCCTCCCTCCCTGGTACCTAACCCTCCCTCCCTGGTGCCTAACCCTAACCCTCCCCTAGTGCCTAACCCTAACCCTCCCTCCCTGGTGCCTAACCCTCCCCCCCTAGTGCCTAACCCTCCCCCTAGTGCATAGCCCTAATCTCCTCCCTAGTGCCTAAACCTAACCTCCCCTCCTAGTGCCTAACCCTTCCATCCTGCATCCTACCCCTAACCCTCCCGCTAGTGCCTAAACCTAACCTCCCCTCCTAGTGCCTAACCCTCCCCTCCTGCATCCTACCCCTAACCCTCCACCTAGTGCCTAACCCTAACCCTCCCCCTAGTGCTTATCCCTAACCTCCTCCCTAGTGCCTAACCCTCCCCCTAGTGCCTAACCCTAACCCTCCCCCTAGTGCCTAACCCTAACACTCCCCCTAATGCCTAAACCTAACCTTCCCCTCCTAGTGCCTAACCCTTCCCTCCTGCATCCTACCCCTAGTGCCTAACCCTAATCCTTCCCCTAGTGCCTAACCCTAACCCTCCTCCAAGAGCCTAAACCTAACCCTCCCCTCCTAGTGTCTTACCCTAACCCTCCCCCTAGTGCCTAACCCTAACCCTCCCTCCCTGGTGCCTAACCCTAACCCTCCCCCTAGTGCCTAACCCTCCCTCCCTGGTGCCTAACCCTAACCCTCCCCTCCTAGTGCCTAACCTTCCCCTCCTGCATAATACCCCTAACCCTCCCCCTAGTGCCTAACCCTCCCCCTAGTGCATAGCCCTAACCTCCTCTCTAGTGCCTAAACCTAACCTCCCCTCCTAGTGCCTAACCCTCCCCTCCTGCATCCTACCACTAACCCTCCCCCTAGTGCCTAAACCTAACCTCCCCTCTTAGTGCCTAACCCTAACCCTCCCCTAGTGCCTAAACCTAACCTCCCCTCCTAGTGCCTAACCCTAACACTCCCCCTAGTGCCTAACCCTAACCTCCGCTCCTAGTGCCTAACCCTAACCCTTCCCCTAGTGCCTAAGCCTAACCCTCCTGCTAGAGCCTAAACCTAACCCTCCCCACCTAGTGCCTTACCCTAACCCTCCCCCTAGTGCCTAACCCTAACCCTCCCTCCCTGGTGCCTAACCCTAACCCTCCCTCTTTGGTGCCTAACCCTAACCCTCCCCCTAGTGCCTAACCCTAACCCTCCCTCCCTGGTGCCTAACCCTAACCCTCCCCTCCTAGTGCCTAACCTTCCCCTCCTGCATCCTACCCCTAACCCTCCCCCTAGTGCCTAACCCTCCCCTTAGTGCATAGCCCTAACCTCCTCCCTAGTGCCTAAACCTAACCTACCCTCCTAGTGCCTAAACCTCCCATCCTGCATCCTACCCCTAACCCTCCCCCTAGTGCCTAAACCTAACCTCCCCTCCTAGTGCCTAACCCTCCCCTCCTGCATCCTACCCCTAACCCTCCACCTAGTGCCTAACCCTAACCCTCCCCCTAGTGCTTATTCCTAACCTCCTCCCTAGTGCCTAACCCTCCCCCTAGTGCCTAACCCTAACCCTCCCCCTAGTGCCTAACCCTAACACTCCCCCTAATGCCTAAACCTAACCTTCCCCTCCTAGTGCCTAACCCTCCCCTCCTGCATCCTACCCCTAGTGCCTAACCCTAACCCTTCCCCTAGTGGCCTTACCCTAACCCTCCCCCTAGTGCCTAACCCTAACCTCCCCTCCTAGTGCCTAACCCTCCCCCAAGTGCCTAACCCTAACCCTCCCCCTAGTGCCTAACCCTAATCCTCCCCTCCTAGTGCCTAACCCTAACCCTCCCCCAAGTGCCTAAACTTAACCTCCCCTCCTAGTGCCTATCCCTAACCCTCCCCCTAGTGCCTAAACCTAACCCTACTCCAAGAGCCTAAACCTAACCCTTCCCTCCTAGTGCCTTACCCTAACCCTCCCCCTAGTGCCTAAACGTAACCTCCCCTCCTAGTGCCTAACCCTCCCCTCCAGCATCCTACCACTAACCCTCCCTCTAGTGCCTAAACCTAACCTCCCCTCCTAGTGCCTAACCCTAACCCTCCCCCTAGTGCCTAAACCTAACCCTCCCCTCCTAGTGCCTAACCCACCCCTCCTGCATCCTACCCCTAACCCTCCACCTAGTGCCTAACTCTCCCCCTAGTGCCTAACCCTGACCTCCTCCCTAGTGCCTAACCCTCCCCCTAGTGCCTAACCCTAACCCTCCCCCTAGTGCCTAACCCTAACCCTCCCCCTAATGCCTAAACCTAACCCTCCCCTCCTAGTGCCTAACCCTCCCCTCCTGCATCCTACCCCTAGTGCTTAACCCTAACCCTTCCCCTAGTGCCTAACCCTAACCTCCCCAACTAGTGCCTAACCCTCCTCCTAGTGCCTAACCCTAACCCTCCCCCTAGTGCCTGACCCTAACCTCCCCTCCTAGTGCCTAACCCTCCCCCTAGTGCCTAACCCTAACCCTTCCCTCCTAGTGCCTAACCCTAACCACCCCCCTAGTGCCTAACCATAACCCTCCCCTCCTGCATCCTAACACTAACCCTCTCCCTAGTACGTAAACCTAACCTCCCCTTCTAGTGCCTAACCCTCCCCCTAGTGCCTAACCCTAACCACCCCCGTACTACCTAACCCTAACTCCCTGGTGCCTAACCCTAACCCGCCCCCTAGTGCCTAGCCCTAACCTCCTCCCTAGTGCCTAACCCTAACCTCCCCTCCTAGTGCCTAACCCTCCCCCTAGTGCCTAAACATAACATCCCCTCCTAGTGCCTAACCCTCCCCTCCTGCATCCTACCCCTAACCATCCCTCTAGTGCCTAAACCTAACCTCCCCTCCTAGTGCCTAACCCTAACCCACCCCCTAGTGCCTAAACCTAACCCTCCCCTCCTAGTGTCTAACCCTCCCATCCTGCATCCTACCACTAACACACCACCCAGGGCCTAACCCTAACCCTCCCCCTAGTGCCTAACCCTAACCTCCTTCCTAGTGCCTAACCCTACCCCTAGTGCCTAACCCTAACCCTCCCACTAGTGCCTAACCCTAACCCTCCCCCTAATACCTAAACCTAACCCTACCCTCCTAGTGCCTAACCCTCCCCTCCTGCATCCTACCCCTAGTGCCTAACCCTAACCCTTCCACTAGTGCCTAACCCTCCCCCTAGTACCTAACCCTCCCCCTAGTGCCTAACCCTACCCCTAGTGCCTAACCCTTCCCTCCTAATGCCTAACCCTAACCACCCCCCTAGTGCCTAACCGTAACCCTCCCCCCCTGCATCCTACCTCTAACCCTCCCCCTAGTACGTAAACCTAACCTCCCCTTCTAGTGCCTAACCCTCCCCCTAGTGCCTAACCACCCCCCTAGTGCCTAACCCTAACTCCCTGGTGCCTAACCCTAACCCTCCCCCTAGTGCCTAGCCCTAACCTCCTCCCTAGTGCCTAACCCTAACCTCCCCTCCTAGTGCCTAACCCTCCCCCTAGTGCCTAAACCTAACCTCCCCTCCTAGTGCCTAACCCTCCCCCTAGTGCCTAAACCTAACCCTCCCCTCCTAGTGCCTAACCCTCCCCTCCTGCATCCTACCCCTAACACTCCACCTAGTGCCTAACCCTAACCCTCCCTCTAGTGCCTAACCCTCCCCCTAGTGCCTAACCCTAACCCTCCCCCTAGTGCCTAAACCTAACCCTCCCCCTAATGCCTAAACCTAACCCTACCCTCCTAGTGCCTAACCCTCCCCTCCTGCATCCTACCCGTAGTGCCTAACCCTAACCCTTCCCCTAGTACCAAACCCTAACCTCCCCTCCTAGTGCCTAAACCTCCCCCTAGTACCTAACCCTAACCCTCCCCCTAGTGCCTAACCCTAACCTCCCCTCCTAGTGCCTAACCCTCCCCCTAGTGCCTAACCCTAACCCTCCCCCTAGTACCTAACCCTAACCTCCCCTCCTAGTGCTTAACCCTCCCCATAGTACCTAACCCTCCCCCTAGTGCCTAACCCTAACCTCCCCTCCTTGTGCCTAACCCTCCCCCTAGTGCCTAACCCTAACCCTCCCCCTAGTGCCTAACCCTAATTCTCCCCTCCTAGTGCCTAACCCTCCCCCAAGTGCCTAAACCTAACCTCCCCTCCTAGTGCCTAACCCTAACCCTCCCCCTAGTGCCTAAACCTAACCCTCCTCCTAGAGCCTAAACCAAACCCTCCCCTCCTAGTGCCTTACCCTAATCCTCCCCCTAGTGCCTAACCCTAACCCTCCCTCCCTGGTGCCTAACACTAACCCTCCGCCTAGTGCCTAACCCTAACCCTCCCTTCCTGGTTCCTAACCCTAACCCTTCCCTCCTAGTGCCTAGCCTTCCCCTCCTGCATCCTACCCCTAACCCTCCCCCTAGTGCCTAACCCTCCCCCCTAGTGCCTAGCCCTAACCTCCTCCCTAGTGCCTAACCCTAACCTCCCCTCCTAATGCCTAACCCTCCCCCTAGTGCCTAAACCTAACTGCCCCTCCTAGTGCCTAACCCTCCCCTCCTGCATCCTACCCCTAACCCTCCCCCTAGTTCCTAAACCTAACCTCCCCTCCTAGTGCCTAACCCTAACCCTCCCCCTAGTGCCTAACCCTCCCCTCCTGCATCCTACCCCTAACCCTCCCCCTAGTACCTAACCCTCCTCCTAGTTCCTCACCCTGACCTCCTCCCTAGTGCCTAACCCTCCCCCTAGTGCCTAACCCTAACCCTCCCCCTAGTGCCTAACCCTAACCCTCCCCCTAATGCCTAAACCTAACCTTCCCCTCCTAGTGCCTAAACCTCCCCCTATTGCCTAACCCTAACCCTCCCCCTAGTGCCTAACCCTAATCCTCCCCTCCTAGTGCCTAACCCTCCCCCAAGTGCCTAAACCTAACCTCCCCTCCTAGTGCCTAACCCTCCTCCTAGTGCCTAAACCTAACCCTCCTCCTAGAGCCTAAACCAAACCCTCCCCTCCTAGTGCCTTACCCTAACCCTCCCCCTAGTGCCTAACCCTCCCTCCCTGGTGCCTAACACTAACCCTCCGCCTAGTGCCTAACCCTAACCCTCCCTGGTGCCTAACCCTAACCCTTCCCTCCTAGTGCCTAACCTTCCCCTCCTGCATCCTACCCCTAGTGCCTAACCCTCCCCCTAGTGCCTAGCCCTAACCTCCTCCCTAGTGCCTAACCCTAACCTCCCCTCCTAGTGCCTAACCCTCCCCCTAGTGCCTAAACCTAACCTCCCCTCCTAGTGCCTAACCCTCCCCTGCTGCATCCTACCCCTAACCCTCCCCCTAGTGCCTAAACCTAACCTCCCCTCCCAGTGCCTAACCCTAACCCTCCCCCTAGTGCCTAACCCTAACCCTCCCCCTAGTGCCTAACCCTCCCCTCCTGCATCCTACCCCTAACCCTCCACCTAGTGCCTAACCCTCCCCCTAGTGCCTAACCCTGACCTCCCTAGTGCCTAACCCTCCCCCTAGTGCCTAACCCTAACCCTCCCCCTAGTGCCCAACCCTATCCCTCCCCCTAATGCCTAAACCTAACCTTCCCCTCCTAGTGCCTAATCCTCCCCTCCTGCATCCTACCCCTAGTGCCTAACCCTAACCCTTCCCCTAGTGCCTAACCCTAACCTCCGCTCCTAGTGCCTAACCCTCCCCCTAGTGCCTAACCCTAACCCTCCCCCTAGTGCCTAACCCTAACCTCCCCTCCTAGTGCCTAACCGTAACCCTCCCCTCCTGCATCCTACCCCTAACCCTCCCCCTAGTACGTAAACCTAACCTCCCCTCCTAGTGCCTAACCCTAACCCTCCCCCTAGTACCTAACCCTAACCCTTCCCTCCTAGTTCCTAACCCTAACCACCCCCCTAGTGCCTAACCGTAACCCTCCCCTCCTGCATCCTACCCCTAACCCTCCCCCTAGTACGTAAACCTAACCTCCCCTCCTAGTGCCTAACCCTAACCCTCCCCCTAGTGCCTAACCCTAACTCCCTGGTGCCTAACCCTAACCTCCCATCCTAGTGCCTGATCCTAACCCTTCCCCTAGTGCCTAACCCTAACCTCCCTCCTTAGTGCCTAACCTTAACCCTCCCCCTAACCCCGCTACTTATCTTTGGGATGCCGGCGGTCGGGATGGAGGCGCCAGGATTCTGACAGGTGTTGGGATTCCGGGTCGGTATTCTATGCACCGGAATCCCAAAATAATTTGTGATTTTCTTGATCTGCTAGTACTGTACTTTTGCAGTGCAGGTTGATTTTGGGCCTGATTCAGTAGCGGACGCAATGGCGATTACGATTGCAGATAGAGCGATTGTTTGCCATCACGCTTGCGTATAAGCAGCACTACGCGTGTGCACAGCGATTGCATTGCGATCCCGGACGCACAGAAGAATCCATTGCAAAGTGAGTGACAGGCTGTCAGCGTTTGGGAGGTGGTGACGGGAGGGTGCCATAAAAACCGAGGTGTGTCTGTTCGTTTGAACGCCGTGTCATTAGCCACTGCGATTGCATGCGCAGCATGAGAGCTCTCTGCGTGCCAGGAGACTTGCAGTGTCTGCGGCTGGTCAGACCTGCGGTAAATGCGGCGTGACTGATCGATGTGCGTTGATGGTACCAATGTTTACGCAGAAGAGCGACATCGGACAGATATGAGGAGGCGGCAATGGGCGTCTTTATGTCGGCTGTATTTTTGGCAAGCATTGGCATATTGTAGCAACTGCGATATGTAAGCAATTGCAGTTGCGATTGCATTTGCTCCCGCTACTGAATCAGTCTCATTGGGCCTGATTCAGCAAGGATCGCAGTTGCTAATACACACGCAATCGGCCGATTATTCGCACTGCGCATGCATCGCAGTGCGCGTGCGTGAACCAGCCACTGTGATCAGGACTGCGATCGCAAAGGCTAAGCAAACCCATCACAGAGTGATAAACTGGAAGTGGCGTTTGTGGGTGGTGACGGGAGGGTGGTCGTGCGAACGCAGGCGTGCCAGTGTGCCTCAACGCCGTTACAGGGGTGTGCATAAATTATCCACTCTGTAGCCATATGCAGTGTGAGGCCTAATAGCGTGCGTGGCTGGTAGCAATTTCTGAGTAAGGTCAGGGCTTGTGCAAGTGTGCGTATGGGTCCGATGTTACTGATGGTATCGCTATTCTGCTAGGTATTACGGATGTGAGTAAGGGGAAGTGGGCGTCCTTATGTTAGGCTGCTTTCGCAATGCAAATGCAATTATTTGCATATCACCGCTGGTATTAGCCCACTGTCTGCTATTGTCTCAGGTCACGTAATCATACCTCTGGCTGCCCCCTCTGAGAGAGTGGAGATGTTTTCATAAAAGTGCAACCTGGTGTGCGGGACGATAGGCCACAATGTGACGTGCGCTGGATGGAGGCGTACTGGTGCAAGGCGTCTCGCTGAGAGCGTTGGGTGCACTTCACAAATTACATCAACAGAGTGACTGCAGAATCCCCGCACTGTGCTGCCGGTATGCGTCTATGCCTTACGTGTCAGACAGATGTGTGTGTTATAATTCTTTCTTTAGTCACGTCCTTATAGGGACATAACATGTATAGATGGCATGTATATGGCTGTTATGGAGACGTATCCTCCTCTCCAGCTTTGGACCTTGTGATCACCATGACAGGTCTCTGTAGCGGCTGCAGAATCTTCATTTGTAACCTGCGAGGTGAAGAGTGTGATCCTACAAATATAAATCAATTCACATTACAGCTTCCTAAACCCTGTCTGTATCAATAGCAGGTTACCTAATCGCGTGCATTGAATTCTGCAGACACTCCAAGCGACGTGGAACAGCTCAGAAATGTTAAGGACCCGGGAAGCTGATTGGGATGCAGGATCCAGTCTATGGCACAGCGCATGCTGCAGCCGGTTTAGTGAAGGAAATGATTCCGTGTGTTGTGGGGTGGGTCAGTGTAACTCATTATATTCCAGGTCTCCCGGGAGCTTAGAGCTTTCTATGTCTTACAGGCTATAGGACACATGCATCTTGTGGAAAGTGAGGTGAATTTGTGTCACCCCTCTGATTATATTCAGCCCTCTTGTTTCCTTCTTATATAATGTCACGTTCTGGGCAGCCTTACAGCTAAGGTCAGCGTCAGCTAGGGATGGCGCAGAGGGCTCCTTTCCCCTGAGTGTGTGGCACCCCCACCTCTGCAGCTTCATTCACTAGCAAAGTGGTGGGCAACCCTTGGCACCAGGGCTGTAACTAGGGATATGTGGGTGGTGCTGTAGCCCGGGGTGCAGCCTGGGGATGGTACCTTCTCTGCCTTACGGCACCTGCATTTGACTGGCAGGGTGTCTGGAATGGCACAGAGCTGCTGCTGAGCCATGCGGAGCGTCTTGTAAAACCAAAGTATGGCCTGCGTATCCTAGCAAGTCTGAGCCTCTCATAAATGAACCCTGCCACAATTAGTCCTGCTCACAGTCAACTCACAGTACAATATTCTGGAGCATGCCTTCATCTCCAGACTACAGATTTGTCCTCATACAATGCGGCTCTAGCCAGGGGCGTAACTAGGTATTTGAAGGCGCCATAGCAAAAGTGTGCAAGGGCCTCTATGTGCCAACCAGTGGTGAAAAATGTATATAACACACAGGGGTGTATCTAGGGATCTGAACGCCCCTGGCAAGGTAATGGACTGGCGCCCCCCTCCCCCATAATTTCAGGAAGTGCCTCCCAGTAGTAGTTCCCCCTATGCAGTGCCCCCAGTAGTAGTCCCCTCTATGCAGTGCCCCCAGTAGTAGTCCCCTCTATGCAGTGCCCCCAGTAGTAGTCCCCTCTATGCAGTGCCCCCAGTAGTAGTCCCCTCTATGCAGTGCCCCCAGTAGTAGTCCACCCTTTGCAGTGCCCCCAGCAATAGTCCCCCTTATGCATTGCCCCCAGTAGTAGTCCCCCTTTACAGTGCCCCCAGTAGGAGTCCACCCTATGCAGTGTCCCCAGTAGTAGTCCCCCTTATGCATTGCCCTCAGTAGTAGTCCCCGTATACAGTGCCCCCAGTAGTAGTTCCCCCTATACAGTGCCCACAGTAGCGGCCATTCCCCCTCCATAACGTGCCCCCAGTAGCGGCCCCCACAATACAGTGCCCCCAGTAGCGTCCACCCCCCCCATTAACGTGCCCCCAGTAGCGGCCACCCCTATACAGTGCCCCCTAGTAGCCACTGTGCTGTGCCAGAAAAAAAAAAAAACTAACCTGATCCCCGCTCCTGCCAACGACCGCCGCTATCCACTCCTCTGGGCCCGCTCTCGCTCTGCACTATGGGATGGGAGAGACGTCATGGGGGGGTAGCCGGAAGACGGAGATCATGAGTGAGCTCCAGCCTGCTCCCTCCTTGGGCGCTGCAGCCAATGAGAGTCTGTCTGACTCTCACTGGCTGACTGCTATAACAAACAAACTGTGTAGGGCAGACCACTCTCACTACACTTAGGGCCGGGGGGACTAGCGGGGTAGTCCACCCATTGGCTGCTGGTGGCACTGCCGGATGGCGCCCCCCTTTGGCCGGCACCCCTGGCGAGTGCCATCCTGGCCAATGGGTAGATACGCCCCTGATAACACATGTACAGTAACTTTGACAGGGAAGATGAGCCGCCCACAGGTCTGGGCCCCATGGCAGCTGCACCCCTTGCACAAATGGTAGTTACGTCCATGGCTCTAGCTGCGGCAAATAGCCCCTTCTCGGCGCTCCAGGTCCTGGGCAACTCGGCTGCAACGGGCGTCTTTATCGCTCAAAATATGCGTTTTATACACATAGATAAAGCAACTTGGAGTGCCAAAACTCCTTTGCTAGATTGCACTGATCTGACACTTTTATATCTGTATGTGACTGAGGGCCTGATTCAGACCCATTCGCTATCTGCGTACGCTCGCTGGATGTGTATGCAAATTTGTCAAAGTGACGCCACGGGAAGCGAACGCTCGCCAAGGCATAAGCATGCCCACCATGTCTTAGCGAGCGGCCACTTTGTCTGAGCGTACGCCCAATCGCCCAGGCAGAGCCGCCCACCAGCAACACGTCGTCTCCAGGAAGTGTATTAAAACATTGGTACATCGAGCACCATCGGATGTGAACGTAGTGCTTGATGTAGCTTTACCCTACCGCAAGCATTGCGAGGAGATCAGTGTAAAAAAATGGCTGGTGACATGTACTATGACGCTGCCTGTCAATTCTGCACGCCTCTAAAACGGCGCTGAAACACTCAGGCACGCCCGCGTTCGCACCTCCACTCCCCCGTTATTAGTGTCCTGCCCCTGTTACCACCACAAAGGTCTCTCCTGTCACTCATAACCCTGGGCTGCCTTTGCTGGGCGAGCGGGATGGTTGCGTTCGCAGTGTGCAGTTTGCGCACGTGCAGAACAAAGCGTGCGCATGTGCGTACGCAGAACATCGGCCCACTTGCGAGCGCACAGTGCGAGCAAGCGGCTCTGAATCAGGCCCTGAGTCTGAATCTGTATACGAAGTGCGACGATGCAACGGCCGCGGCCTTTTCTCACGCTGTTGTTGTTCATTTGCGACTTTGCACGTGTTATTAAAACTAATTCCTGTGCTGTTAAAGTCTCAGTTAAGCGTCTCTAGTACACTGTAGGCCTGATTCGGAGGTGTACGCAGTTGCAGCGGCGACTGCAGCGGCGACGGCGTCTTTATGCTAATATGACGGGCCGATGGTCTTCCTGGTGAAACTCCCACTAGCTGCCGCGCTAATTAGTGGCTGTGCATATTATTTATGCTTAATCAGTCGCGCTATTGGTCACACCATCAAAGGTTGCACCAGCCCTACGGAGGCGCAAAATCTCTGCCTGAACATGGCCGCCTGTATCAGTGCAACTGACTGCCACACGCCCGAGCCTGGCTAGTCACCCCCATGTCACCAGCCAGGGACACCCACTAAAATTCCCAGCTCTTGCCACCAAATTCATTCTGCGTCGTACAGCGGTAACGCCCTCTGAAAACATTGGGCCACTTGCTGCCGACATCGCGTCGTCCCCCCGAATCAGGCCTTGTGAGTGTATCTGCTATGTGAATAAGGCGCAAAAAAAAAGTGGTACGGTACTCCAGTCAGAGAGGCTCAGTCACGGCGGGCATCTCATGTCATATGGCAGCACAGACGGTGTAATGGTAGCATTACTGCCTCACAGCACTGAGGTCGTTGGTTTGATACCCACTGCGGCCCTAACTGTGTGGAGTTTGTATATTCTCCCTGTGCTTGCGTGGGTTTCCCCCGGGTACTCCGGTTTCCTCCCACATTCCAAAAATATACTGGTAGGTTAATTGGCTCCTAACAAAATTACCCCTAGTGTGTATGTATGTGAGCATGTGGTAGGGAATATAGAGTGTAAGCTCCACTGGGGCAGGGACGGATGTGAATGGCCGAATATTCTCTGTAAAGCGCTGCGGAATATGTGTGCGCTATACAAATAACTGGTAATAATAAATAAATAATATGGCCTATGGACTCTAATGGGTATATTTACTAAAGAGTGGGTTTTTAGAAGTGGAGATGTTGTCCATAGCACCCAATCAGATTTTAGCTTATATCTTCTACAAGGTCCTAGATAAATGATAAGTAGAAACTGATTGGTTGCTATGGGCAACATCTCCACTTCTAAAAACCCGCACTTTAGTAACTATGGGGTCTATTTACTAAGCAGTGTTAGGAGACAGAGGGGTCTATGTACTAAGCAGTGACAGAGTGAAAAGTGATAAGTCTGTGATAAGTGCCAGCCAATCAGCTTCCAAGTGCCATCTCACAGGCTGTGTTTGAAGATTGACAGATGGGAGCTGATTGGCTCGCACCTTATCACAGACTTATTTCTTTTCACTCTGTCACTTATCACTGCTTAGTACATAGACCCCATAGTGAAATGAGATAAGGTGCCAGCCAATCAGCTCCTGTCATTTTTCAAACACAGCCTGTGAGATGACAGTTGGGAGCTGATTGGCTGGCACCTTATCACTTTTCACTCTGTCTCCTAACACTGCTTAGTAACTAGACCCCATTATACCCCTAAGTGTAAGAGGAGAGGACACATCTGTACAAATGATCAACCTCATCTGAGCAATAGAAAGGACAGGGAAGCCACGTACATGGTAAGTACCCAGCTATATACATACAGTATGTTGTAACATTGCCTACCGCTGCCTTAACAGATGAGAAATAAGCATATTGTGTTTGTCATACTGGGTGTCTGGAGCTTGGCTGTGGCCAGGATGGATAAACATCACACTCCCAACGTATCACTGACATGGAGGAGCAGCAGCCGGAGGTGGCCTCACAGATAAGACCCCGCCAGCTGTTTTCCATGCATCTAAGGGGCCTATTTACCGTTTTCTTTGGGGGGGATACCCGCAAATATTAAGGATCACCCCAATGTTTGAAAGAGGGACAGCAGCAGATATCTCTGATTCTATGGGGGATGCTGTCAGATTTAACAAGCAGTTTTGCCCTCCGCAGTTTTCGCCATCTGAAAATGGAGATGTGCTGCTGTAGCCTATGAGTTATAATGGGTGCAGGGTGTGCGGTGCACACGGGACCCTGGGTCCGGGGGAGCCCCCACCGAACACCCTACACCCCTATTTAGTTATACTTACCTTTCCATAATCTCCGGAGTGTGCTGCTCTGCAGCGCTGGATCGGCGCTGCAGAAAAACAAAAAATCACAGGGAAAATGGCGGCGGACATTTTCCTTGTGAATCTACTGCGCTGATTGAGAGGAGGGGGCCCAAACGGAGGCTGCAGATGGGTCCCCTCCTCTCTTAAAACGACCCTGCTATGGGCTACACTTTGCGAAGTTTACTGGGAGAGGGCAATGGCCGCTGCTCATGTGTGGTCAGTAGCAGACCCTCCAACATGACCCGTTCCACCAGGTACAAAGTGCTCTGCTCCTGGACTCACCTCATGAATGATTGCAGCCCTAGTCCATTTTTTCAATCCCGATGATCACAGTGTACATGCGCCGGGCAATCCCAAAATCCCAGGATTGGAGCCTCCAATCCCGGGATTCAAATCCTGGTAATTTTGGGGCCAAATCCCGGGATCCCCCCGATCCCAATCCCGGGATTGGCTTCCCTAATCTCAGCCACCTGTGGTGAAACACCTACCTCATCAATTACCTAGTTCAACACAGGTGGCAGCAATCATAAATGAGGTGGGAAGTCCCGGAGCAGAGCATTATGTACCTGGTGGAACGGGTCATGTTGGAGGCTCTGCAGTAGACCGCACATGCGCAGGAGTCCCGATAGAGGACTGAAGAGACCTCTGATGTGGTATCTTCACTCTCAACACATAGTAGGGATGAGCTACTTTCTGAGCTCCTGTCCCTGCGGGGGAACAGTGATACATTTGGGCAATATCACATCCTGCAATGCAGTTTTGGGCACTAATATCTCCAGGGCCGGATTAAGGATTGTGGGGGCCCCGGGGCAACTAAGTTGTGGGGGCCCCATAAAAAATGTCAACTGCCAGGGTAAAATGCAGGATTTAGAGTGGGGTTATATATATATATATATATCTATATATCTATATATATATACAGGATAGATAGATAGATAGATAGATATGAGATAGATAGATAGATATATAGATGTGAGATAGATATATAGATATGAGATAGATATATAGATATGAGATAGATATACTGTATATGAGATAGATAGATAGATAGATAGATAGATAGATAGATAGATAGATATGAGATAAATAGATAGATATGATATAGACAGATAGATAGATAGATAGATAGATAGATAGATAGATAGATAGATATGAGATAGATAGATAGATAGATAGATAGATATGTGATAGATATGAGATAGATAGATAGGAGATAGATATGAGATAGATAGATAGATAGATAGATAGATAGATAGATAGATAGATAGATAGATAGATAGATATAGATAGATAGATAGATAGATAGATAGATAGATAGATAGATAGATATGAGATAGATAGATAGATAGATACATTGAGATAGATAGATAGATAGATAGATAGATAGATAGATATGAGATAGATAGATAGATAGATAATATAGATATATAAATTGATATATACTGTATATATATATATATATTTTTTTTATAGATAAAGATAGGGATATAGATAGATATACAGTATATACAGTATAGATAGAGAGAGGGGGGAGAGAGGAAGGGTCAGGGAGGGAGGGAGAGGGGGATGGGAGAGGGAGGGAGGGAGGGAGAGGGGGATGGGAGAAGGAGGGGGAGAGAGAGGGAGGGAGGGACATGGGCGGGATGCACTAACATATATGATCAGTACAGCAAAGGACAGCTCTTCTGATAAGATCTGTCCTTTGCGATCCGCGCCGCTCCGTGGACTTCTGGATTTATGACTCGGGAGTCCATCTGCTCATGCGCAGTGTGACACGCCAGCCGCGGGGCATGCTGGGAGGGATCCGATCGGATCCCTCATAGCAGCGCGATGCGGTAGAAGCCCATAGGCTTCTATAGGGTAACGCCAGCAAAACGCTGCTTTGGAACCCCTGGACGACTGCCCCGTTTGCCCCTCTGATAATTCGGCCCTGAATATCTCACCCAGATCGCATTGCATATGTGATTATTGATTAATGGCTCTGATGGGGGCGTTACATACATTGGCAGGGCCGTCCCAACATATATTCCGATTATGAAAAGAAATCTATCCGCACAGACCATACATAACAATCATACTCGCCTACTTTTGAGAAAGCATTTCAGGAAGATTGTGAAAGCAGCACCTATGAGCACGGCGGTAAAGTGGGCGTGTCCTGCTACATCTGAGAGGCGTGTCATACATATGATGGGCGTGTACTGCTACATCTGAGAGGCGTGTCATACATATGGGCGTGTACTGCTACATCTGAGAGGCGTGGCATACATGTGATGGGCGTGTACTGCTACATCTGAGAGGCGTGTGATATATGTGATGGGCATGTACTGCTACATCTGAGAGGCATGTCATACATGTGATGGGCATGTACTGCTGCATCTGAGAGGCGTGTCATACATGTGATGGGCGTGTCCTGCTACATCTGAGAGGCGTGTCATAAACCTGACTTACATTCACATGTACACAAGCCCCTAAGCAGTTAGTAAGATCTATTTGTTCATGAAAACACACTGATACTTTTTAGAAAATACATGTAGCCATAGGGATCATTGTGCCTTATAACCAATGCAGGGAAATTATACTTTGAATGTATATGTCTCTTTTTTTTTGTATATATTGGCTTCATAATAGGGATAAGGTGGAATCAGGGAGATTGCCAGACTCTTCAGGGAATAAGGGAGATTGCTACTATTTCAGGGAGTCTCCCTGATAATCAGGGGGAATTGGCAAGTATGATAACAATTCAATATCCGTTCTTCCCCTATATCTAAAATCAATTATACTAGCTGATATATAGTGGAGAGGTGCAACCAGGAATATAAATTATTTAGTATCAAAACAGAAGAAAAGAAAGATATTCCTAATTTCCTACAGTGATGACTTCATGAACTGGATACTATTATATTATCTTCCAATTGCTTGGTATATACCTTTTATTAACTAGTGACCCATATCAATACTGAAATTGAGTTAGGACATAGGCCCTGATTCAGACCCACTCGCAAGCGGCTGTCCGCTCGCAAGTGGGTCGATGGTCTGCACTGAGCATGCGCACGACGGAGGGAGCTCCGTCGTGCGCATGCGCCAGACGCGACGAGCGAAGGAAAGTCCTTCGCTCGTTGTGTCTGATCAAAGGGGGCGTGCTGTCGATGTTGATTGACAGCACGCCCCCTTTGGTGGGCGTGCCGGGGGCGTGCCTCCCTGACGGGGGCGTTCCCACGGGAACGCCTCCCGTCAGAAGCCGGCCCACTGACATCACTAGTGATGTCAGTGGGAGTGATTTTGGCTCTGATAGAGCCAAAATCACTCCGGGGCTTGCGGTTGAAAACCTCAACCGCAGGCTCCGGCTCGCAGTTTCGATGGTCGCGATGGTCAAGACCATCGCGGCCATCAAACTGCACGCTCGTATAGGCTGTGGGTGGTGACCCACAGCTATACGAGCGTCCAGGAGGACGCTCCATTTTTATGGAGGGCGGCCCTCATTCAGAGCGTGCGCTCTGCTCAGAGCGTACGGCTCTGAATGAGGGCCATAATTCTAATATCACTATTCATTATCTGCCAGGACATCAGAAAAAAATGTTGCTTTTATGAGGTATTCATAGGCTGAACAATAAGTTGCATTGAGCCATATATTAAAAAAGAAAAGTTCTAAAACATAACCTTTATTCCGATCCTAAAATTGGGTCAGTGAATTATTATTATAATTTAATTTTGGTTTTCTTATACAGTTCTTTACGGTTTATAATAAAAATTATTGTCTGAAGGTGAATTAAAATATTACCACCAAAATAACATTATTATCTGTGTCTCTTCAATATTGTATTTATCATTCCATCGGTTATGACTAGTGTAGTCAATTCGCTGACTTAATTTTAGGATCGAACTAAAGGTTATGTTTTAGAAATTGTCTTTTTCTTGAATACACTGGTTACACAGTTCCAGAACTATTGCTAGCAGGGTACAGCATGCCGAGGTAGGGACGCTCTCCAGAGGGAACCCGATGGGGCATGCCAGTGCCCCCACACTTGCCCATGCCTCCTAGTACCAGACTCTGCCTCCTTTGCCTGTCATCATATTGCTATGGGCACTGACATTAAGAGGCCAAGCAGTCACCATTGTGTTGAGGCCATTGTGCTACCTGAAAAACACATGATGGTGGGCGCAGCCAGTGAGGCGGACTTGGGACTCAGGGCCTGATTCAGAGATAGACGCTAACGCGCAGGATTTCGCACGGAACGCAGCTTCAAAAATAAGCTAATAGTTCCAAAGCTTACCCGAGCATAAGGACGCCCACCGCTGCCTTCTCACATGCGTATGTCGCTTACCTGCGTAAATATTGGTAACATCAACGCACATTGAGCGCCCATCTTGTCCTTGCGGCATGTCTGACCAGTCGCAGACTCGGCAGTTCTCCTGACATGCAGAGAGCTCTCGTGCTGCGTAGGAGATCGTAAGGGCTAATTTATGCACACCCATGGCATTTAAATGGTCAGGCACGCCCGCGTTTTTCTAACTACCCCCCTTTACCACCCCTAAACGCTGACTACCTGTCACTCACTCTGCGATGGATTCCTTTGTGCGTCCAGAATTGCAATGTGACCACTGAGCACGCGCGGTTCGGCTTATGCGCAATGACAAACAATCGCTCGATATGCCTAAAAATCGCCATTGCGTCCGGCTCTGAATCAGGCCCTCTGTTTGTAGTCTACTACAATACTAATCAGGTCCTCTTTGTCCAATTTCTTCCTGGCTCATTACAGCGTACAAAGGAGGGAGCCCAACATTTAAAGGCTAATTCCACCTTAATACATACTGAACATTTTGGTCGTTATCACCCGTTCCCTTTGCTCCATCTAAATTACAGTGGTCCCAGGCCTGAGAACCCATCTTTGCACTGTGGCCATATGTTGACCCGTCCAATGTCGGACTAGAGCATGTAGGGCCCACTAGTGGAATACAGGGGATGCAGTCAGGAAGCCGACGGTCAAAATGCCGACTGCCGGCTTCCCGACTGTCTAATCCTGGCAATAACGGGCTTCGAGACCCCGACGGCTGTCATTTTACCTACGCCGGGAGCCCGACGCCCGGCATACCGATCAAAAGTAAGCCGGGCACCGGGAGCGGACAGCTGCGGGGGGGGGAGGGTTAGGTTAGGGGCTCCCGTGGAGAACTTAGGTTTAGGCACCCCCCCGGGAGTGTTAGGGTTAGGCTAGGGGAAGGGGGGGTTAGGGTTAGGCACCCCCGGGGGGGTAGGTTAGGGTTAGGCACCCCCCCGGGAGACTTAGGCTGCGGGGAAGGGGGGGTTAGGTTTAGGCACTTACAGGGAGGGTTAGGGTTAGGCACTTGGGAGGAGGTTAGGGTTAGGCACCCCTAAGGGAGGGTTAGGGTTAAGGGGGGGGGTTAGGTTAGTGAATATAGAAAATACTTACCTGTCTGGATCTTCACTGCTGGTCTTCCAGCGTCGAGATTCGAACCGTCCGGCGGTATTTCATACCGATCCCGGAATACAGTGGTATGGACCAATGCTTAAGACATGTGTCCAGCCACCACGAAGAGCTAACGATTAGAGAGTGCATGGTCTGTACCCTTATATATATGTATATATTTATATATATATATATATATATAGATAGATAGTGGATGCGGAGCTACAATGCCATTTCAATTACTGGCATTATGCTAAAGCCTACGGCCAACAAGAGGAGGGGACAGGGTTGTGTCGTGACCGCCCGCTTTGATTGGCAGGAGGGTGAATTTTGGTGTAGTTTCTATAAAAGCGAACCAAGGGCCTGATTCAGAGAGGTGCGGTGCTGCGATTTCGTATGCAGCGGAGAAGCGATTGTTTGTAAATTAGCACCCTCTCCTAACAGTACTGAGACACCCACTGGAGCCATCGCAAACAGCACCTCAACTGCCTACACATTTGCAGCCCATACGCAGGTTCTCCGATAATCGCCAATGTGAGTAAGCCTATGGTTACGCAGCGTGAGCGTCTGGACTGAGACGCGGGAGCCATCTTATGTATGTAGGGGATCGTAGATGCCTGCTGCGACACTCCCCCAAAACACCACCGGCCCATCTGTGGTTTGCAGACCACTCCCCCATTTGCTCCCCTAAACAAAGCCATCCTGTCAATCTCACTGCGTTCCTCGAAGGTATTCGTGCAGGATTACAGAGTGGGCTTGGCACATGCGCCTTTAGATTCATACGCATGCACAGTTCACCTATAATCCTTCAAGTGCGTATAAATTGGAACAGCGTACATCTTTGAATGAGGCCCCAACCACCCGTGGGCAACCATGTGTATCCGTGGGCCTGTTTCAGCAGGTAACTGACTCTATAACAGAGTAATGGATTTCCACTATATCCCTGTGGGCCAGGCCGACCTTGGCCCCATCTCCTATTTGCTACTTCAGATTGGTGACTGTACCAATAGCAATTGCTCTTACAGTGCACAGCAGAGGTCAGGGGGTAGGGGCCCTTATTTTTTAGGTAAGGGCAGGGTCGCCGACAGCCATGCCGGGCTGGAGTAAAGGGGCGTGGTCTAATCGCGGGAGGTGTGGCCATGCCCCCTTAGGGGGAAAATATTTTATTGCAGTGAAGCAGGGCTGAGCACTGGGTAGGGGGGCACTTTGAGCCCCTCAGCCCAGCGCATATCCAGTGGGGGGCGCGATCAGTGTGATCGCTCCACCCACTGGCATAGGAGACTTTAGCAGCCATGAGCAGTCTCCCAGTGAAGCCCAGCACAGAGCAGCATGTGCTGGGCTGAGGTGATGTAATAATGGAGGGGGCACCGAACCCAGGTACCCGCCAGGCCCCCCCGGCAAGCACGGCCTAGGTAATTAGTACCCGCTCCCCCTCCCCTCTCAGCTCAGCACCCCTAGGTAAGGGAGAGTAAAGAAAGAGTGGGGTTGCGTTAAAAAAATAAAGCAAAAAGGCAAAGTTGTCCTTTAGATAAAATATGACTGAAAAATAAGAGGGTGATGATGAAAGGCTGATGTATACCTGCCAAATACTGATTGTCCCAAATTGGAACAACGAGAAGGGGCTGTGGGCATGCCATGTTGAATCGTGCCAAATTCCAATGGAAGGGAGGGGGCACCCCGAAGCACTGGGCCACCCCCATCCTTTCCAATAAACGATATTGCTGTTTTTGGCCAATTGGAACGTGAAATCGTTTAAAAAGTGCCGTGTGTAGGCACCATAACAATGCTGATGCGTGCTGACCACGTGATCTCTCCAACATGCAGAAGGATGTCTTTCACGATTTGCCACACATTGTTTTACGCGTGTACGCACGATGAACGATGTCATGGACGACGAACGATTTGTCCTCACTTTTCCTGGCCACACCTCTCCACCATTTTGTGCCAGCCGACGGAGAGACAGAAGATGCATCGTGAGGATATTTGCTGCCAAACGATATATCGTTAACGATTTGCAGTCATTAACTAACCATCTATATCGTTTGTACAATCGTTCCATGCGTATGCACAATATCATTTGTACGGGTGTGTTCAGGAGTTCAAAGGAAATCGTTAACGAGATCGGATCGTTACCTACATCGTTCCATGTGTAGGGGCTTTAACTCTTATCTTTGTCTCTAGTAGCTGGTGATTTATTCCTCCACGTTACATACTTATCACTCGGATTCAGGACACTAAAGAAATCCACAAAACCTAAGACACACCACCTGGCTCCCATCATCCTCTAAATCCAATTGTCTGTAACAAACTAACCTTCAGCCATGACTTCTGCCTCTCAAATAACCTCAACCTTCTGGCCATAACAGAAACATGGCTGACGGCACGGCTTCATCTGCAGTCCTTTCACATAGTGGTCTCTGCTGCTCCCACACCCTCTGATCCAAACACAGACAAGGGAGTGCTTATGACTTCTTCCCACGAATTGCACATTGTCAGTTCTACCAACCGTTCCATCTCATCCCGTACTATGGGCCTGATTCAGAGCCGGTCGCTATTTGCGCTCGCTCGTCCAGAAAATAGGGGTGGCTATTCAAATGAACCGTTCGCTGTTTGCGGTCTGTTCACGCCTCTAGGTCTGAACGAGCGAACAAAACTTGCGGTCGTTTTTTGGGAAACTACGCCCCCTGGCCGCTCGCATCCTACGTCATGTCCGCTATTTATTAGATTAATCGAGTACATCGAACAGGGTATGAACTGCTCGCTATTCTTGTGGTCCGTTTTTGCTACCACAACTTTGCGAGCAGTTCTGGCTAAAATAAACCCAGCGATGTGGTCAATGACGCTGCTGTTTTAATTATGCACACCCATAAAATGCCCGTTTTGACCTTTAAGCACGCCTGCGATCGGATCTCCACTCCCCGTTTTCAAGCACCTTCCCCTGTTACCACCCACATACGCCTCATCCTGTCACTCAAATTATCAGGCATTCGCTATTTTGCGAGCACATGAATTTCGTCCGCACTGACTGGTTCATGCATGCGTATTACGATCCGTACGCATGCGCAGTTGGGCAAACATCGCTCGAAGCGAACGAGCAGCCACTTGCGTCCGGCTCTGAATCAGGCCCTATCTGTGTAGTTTAGCTCTCATTCTGCATGTTGCTGTGCTCTGTCATCTCCCAATATCAGCCAAGGGTGCCCAGAGGGGGGTAGAGCAGATACAAGTGCCGTGGGTGTGTCTAGTGGACTGGAAGCGCAGCTGAGGAATGACCATGTAAACCACAATGCCTTGACCGTGGCATTGTTGCACCATACACAATAGTGAAATACTCCACAAACGGGGCTTAATCATGCCCCCTCTAGCAGCCAAGTCCCCCAATACAGGGCCCACTCTATGTCTTGGTGGCCCAGAATATTTTTTCCTCCTGGCTTCCTTATTTATTATGCTCAAAAAAATCCCATTCTGATCATGTGTGATTTTAGCATTCAACCATGGGCGTCGTAACGGGAGGGGGACAGGCGGGCGCCTCACCCCCCAGTCCAAACATTTGAAAGGTGCGGTAGCCACGAATGGTCAGGGGCTGTGCACATTATAGCAATAGGCTGCATGGCTCCTGCGCTGCACAGAGGAGGTAGTGTCATGTGCGGTCTTTAAGTTAAAACACGGCACATTACACCACCTCCATGCGGTGCAGGGAATGTGCGGCCTATTGCAATTAAGAACAGCCCCTGACCGTCCGCAGCCACCGCTACATGGTCCCAGGTAAGAGAGAGGTAGGAGAGGAGGAGAGGAGGGGAGTGAAGGATAGGAGGAGGGAAGGAGGGGGTGCAGGGGTGTCAGAACGATTTTATATTGCCCCCCCAACATAAAATCATTCCGACACAACTGATCCCAACTGATTATCCGTATTTTCCCTGTGCTTCCAAACTATTCTCTCTGTGGACCAACTCTCCTACTCTTCGTGAATGCCACGGTCTCGATCTCGTTTCCTCCAGGTTTTGCTCAGCTTCTGATCTTGACGCTGGTTTGCTATACACCTTACTATTCTGCCTGATGTATAACACTATGAGGAGAATATATCAAGCTTAATAAAGAGTGGAGACCTAGACAAGTGGAGGAGATGACCATTGCAACCACTCAAGGTCTACTAGTATTGATCAAGTCCATGCTATAAAATGATAGGTTGAAGCTGATTGGTTGCTATGAAAAACTTGTCCACTTCTCAACGCTTTAGAAGGTTTGATACATCTCCTCCTAAGCTTTATTTCTTGATGTTATTGTAGTTCAGTGTCCTGCATTTCGCCTGTTGGTCCTCTACATCTTTCTAATACAAGCTACTTCCCCTCTGTACGGCACTGTGGAATTTTTGAAGCCAAACCTATAATGTAAGCCAACTCGGAAGGCGCGTGAAGTTTTTCCAGGTGGAAAAGCCTCTGCTGCCATCATGAGGCTGGGAACGCCGCTGAAGGTGCAGTCTTCACCACTTGAAGTCTATTTCACTGTTTGGTCACACGACAAGGTGAACATTCTTCTATCCATCTGACATTGAACAAGGAAGTCCCCAAGCCAACCAACTATTCAATTCAGAATCAGCAAACCCCCCCATCAAACCCCCATCACGGGGCGATATTACCACTCAGAGTCGTCAGGATCATCGTTTAATCTGGACACAAACAAATAACTTCAACATCCGTTAGGAGTCATTTTAAAACCACGTTTTTCAATGTGCCCCGTAATGATATGATCAATTACAGTGTGATCATTGTGTAGCGTCACATGGGTTTTGGGGCTTATTACCAAATAGTCATTTTCTCCATGCTCACTTGCACTATTTGTCCTCTCCAACGTGAGGGTCCGATGGGGACAGCTGACTAAGAGCTGGGGAAAGGAAATCGTTCAGCTGTTTGTATTTGAGAGATGATGATAGCATGGGACACATTGCCCAGTGGGTGAACCATAAATAGATGATTAGAGAGAATGGCATTAACTCATTCCCTGCCATGTACCCCCACAGCCTAATCCCAAGAGCAGTCCGCAGCTGAACAGGCTCCGTACTGAGGGCAGCAGCTGTCGGAGGCCAACGCGGTCCTTTATTTACATGATGAATCCTTTACTTTTCTCCTGTGAAAGTGTCTCCTCATTATTAACCCCTCTACGTTGAATGAATTTTGTAGTTATGATTCTTAACTATTTCCCCAAATAGAGGGTGAGGAATAGGCAGAATCATGGGAGCTAAAGAGGTTCTTGGAGACACTGAGGGCCTCATTCAGAGGCGGTCGGAGGATGCAAGCGGTCGCTCAGAAACTGGGCGTCCACTTGCATCCTGACCGCCCGCCTCTGTAACGACCGCTCAGGTGATGGTCGCGATGGTCAGAGACCATCGCGACCATCGGGGCTTACGACGAGACCCTAGGGTAGGGTCTGCCTTGTCGTAAGCCCCGGAGAGCTTCTGGCTCTGTCTGACCCGGAAGCTCTCCACTGACATCACTATTGATGTCAGTGGGGCCTCCCCCAAACGGCAGGCGTTCCCATGGGAACGCCCCCGTTTGGGCTGCCACCCCCCCGGCCCGCCTTCCAAACGGGGCGAGCTGTCAATCAACATCGACAGTTCGCCCCCTTTGGATCGAGACCCGCTACGACCAGCGCTGTCGGTCGTAGCGGGTCTCACGCATACGCACAACGGCGCCGTCGTGCGCATGCTCTGTGGGGGGCCATCGACCCGGTCCGAGCGCATCGGCGCTAACGACCGGGTCTGAATGACCCCCTGAATCTGGGCAGCGCACAACCCGTACCTCCCAACTGTCCCTATTCCAAGATTGTATAGTCAAGATGACTGTAGGATGTCTTGTTATAATTCATGAGTGTAAATTATAGGGGAGTGGGACAGTAAGGGGCAATGTATAAATGGGTCTGAGGGTGGGAGCAATGGACGTCTTAACTAAAAGGGTAATGGCTTGGAAACATAGTAAAAAATTGTGGGCCTGATTCAGACCCGCTCGCAAACGGGTCGATGGCCGGGCAGTGCACACGCGCCACGTGCACGAGTCCCAGAGCGAGCGAGAAATCACTCGCTCCAGGGCTCGCACAAATTGGGGCGGCTGTCGGGGTTGATCGACAGCTCGCCCCATTTTGTAGGTGGAGAGGGGGGGTGGCTGGCCAAACGGAGGCGTTCCCGAACGAACGCCTACCGTTTGAGGGTGGCCCTACTGACATCACTCGTGATGTCAGTAGTTGAGCTTCCTGCTCTATTAGAGCAGGAAGCTCACTGGGGCTTGCGGGAACGAGACCCTACCACAAGGGTCTCGTCACAAGCCCGATGGTTGCGATGGTCACGACCATCACCTGGCCACTCGCAAAAGCTGTGGGTGGTCACCCACAGCTTAGCGAGCGGCCAGGAGGCCGGCTCCAAAAAAAAAAAATCGCCTTGATTCAGAGCGAGCGCTCTGAAAGAGCGTCCGGCTCTGAATCAGGCCCTAAGTGTTTTTGGTGAATTCCTCAGAAGTACCACTCAGAGAATAATGGGACTGATTGAGACCCACTCGCTTGGATGCGTTTGCACGCAGCCAGCCGATGTTTGCAATCTGAGCATGTGTACGCAAACCAGTGCGAGCGATCGGGAAGCGTTCACTCGCTGCACATAGACAGCCCAGCAAAATGAGTTACAGGAGAAGCCGTTTGTGGGTGGTGACAGGGACTGGCCGCTAGAAATGGGGGAATGGAGGTGCGAACATAGGCGTGCCTGAGCGTCTCAATGACGTTTCAGAGGCGTGCATAATGAAGACGCAGCGTCATCCTATAGATTGTAAGCTTACGAGCAGGTCCTTCCTACCTATATATATATGTGTGTGACTACCCAGCTTTGTTCTATTTATGTTTCCAATTGTAAAGCGCAATGGAATATGCTGCGCTATATAAGAAACTGTTAATAAATAAATAAATAGTACACGTCACTTGGCTGGATGTTACACTGTTGTGCTTTTGGCAGGGTATGGTCAGCCACAAGTGCTGCGATCGCTTCCGATGGTACGTGATGTTACCGATGGTTGCATACACTTCCTGGAGATGACGTGCGCAAGTGGGCATCTTCAGACAGGCTGCATACACAGAGCAATTGCACGCCAGGACATAGTGGGCGTGCTAATGCCTTGCCGTGCGATCGCCTGCCTTGCCGAATTTGCATACGCATCTAGCGAGCGGGTCTGAATGGAGCCCTGTGTGCTGAGCGCTGCTGTGCTCGGTAGTAATTACATTATGGCCAGAGGAGGGTGAACGGAGGCCACGATTCGCTCCGCTGCACTTTCCCTATATGTGGTATTGGGGGGAGGGGGTTTCGAAGCAGAAGTAAAGGGATTGTTACTAGAAGGGGTATGGTGATGGAAAGGGGAGATAGTGGGTTAAAGATGGAACAGGGTGATGAGAGGAGGGGAAGAGCTGGAAGGGGGAGAGAATGATGATGGGGAAAAGGATAATTATGAGGGATAGGGGATGTGACGCACAAATTAATACTCTCACTGTCACTATTTAAATAACAAAACAGTATAGAAAACGTGATCTATAGGGTCTGACTCTGAGCTGGACACAACTGCGAAGTTGGACGTAGTGACGTTTTCTTCCGTACATGCATCTGAGTCACACCGCACATCTGAGTCACACCGCGCATGAGTCACACTGCGCATCTGAGTCACACCGCGCATCTGAGTCACACCGCGCGTCTGAGTCACACCGTGCATGTATCTGAGTCACACCGCGCATCTGAGTCACACCGCGCATGTATCTGAGTTACACCATGCATCTGAGTCACACCGCGCATCTGAGTCACACCATGCATGTGTGTGAGTCACACCGTGCATGCGTCTGAGTCACAACATGCATGCATCTGAGTCACACCACGCATCTGAGTCACACCGCGCATCTGAGTCACACCGCACATCTGAGTCACACCGCGCATGTGTCTGAGTCACACCATGCATGCGTCTGAGTCACACCGCACATCTGAGTCACACCGCACATCTGAGTCACACCGCGCATGTGTCTGAGTCACACCATGCAAGCGTCTGAGTCACACCGCACATCTGAGTCACACCGCACATGCGTCTGAGTCACACCATGCATGCGTCTGAGTCACACCGTGCATCTGAGTCACACTGCGCAACTGAGTCACACCGCACAGCTGAATCACACCACGTATCTGAGTCACACCGAACATCTGAGTCACACCGCGCATCTGAGTCACACTGCGCATCTGAGTCACACCACGTGTCTGTCACACCGTGCATGTATCTGAGTCACACCGCGCATCTGAGTCACACCGCGCATGTATCTGAGTTACACCATGCATCTGAGTCACACTGCGCATCTGAGTCACACCGTGCATGCATCTGAGTCACACCGTGCATGCATCTGAGTCACACCGTACATGCATCTGAGTCACACCGCGCATCTGAGTCACACCGCGCATCTGAGTCACACCGCGCATGCGTCTGAGTCACAACATGCATGCATCTGAGTCACACCGCTCATCTGAGTCACACCGCACATCTGAGTCACACCGCGCATCTGAGTCACATTATGCATGCGTCTGAGTCACATCGTGCATGCATCTGAGTCCCACTGGGCATCTGAGTCACACCACGCATCTGAGTCACACCGCGCATCTGAGTCACACCGTGCATGCGTCTGAGTCACACCGCGCATCTGAGTCACATCGTGCATGTATCTGAGTCACACCGCACATCTGAGTCACACCGCGCATCTGAGACACCGCATCTTAGCCACACTGTGCATCTGAGTCACACTGTGCATGTATCTGAGTCACACCACGCGTCTGAGTCACACCGTGCGTGTATCTGAGTCACACCGCGCATCTGAGTCACACCGCCCATCTGAGTCACACCGTGCATGCGTCTGAGTCACAACATGCATGCATCTGAGTCACACCGCTCATCTGAGTCACACCACACATCTGAGTCACACCGCGCATCTGAGTCACATTGTGCATGCGCCTGAGTCACATCGTGCATGTATCTGAGTCCCACTGGGCATCTGAGTCACACCATGCATCTGAGTCACACCGCGCATCTGAGTCACACCGCGCATCTGAGTCACACCATGCATGCGCCTGAGTCACACCGCGCATCTGAGTCACACCGTGCATGCGTCTGAGTCACACCGCGCATCTGAGTCACATCGTGCATGTATCTGAGTCACACCGCACATCTGAGTCACACCGCGCATCTGAGACACCGCATCTTAGCCACACTGTGCATCTGAGTCACACTGTGCATCTGAGTCACACCGCGCATCTGAGTCACACCGTGCATGCGTCTGAGTCACAACATGCATGCATCTGAGTCACACCGCTCATCTGAGTCACACCGCACATCTGAGTCACACCGCGCATCTGAGTCACATTATGCATGCGTCTGAGTCACATCGTGCATGCATCTGAGTCCCACTGGGCATCTGAGTCACACCACGCATCTGAGTCACACCGCGCATCTGAGTCACACCGTGCATGCGTCTGAGTCACACCACGCATCTGAGTCACACCGCGCATCTGAGTCACACCGCGCATCTGAGTCACACCATGCATGCGCCTGAGTCACACCGCGCATCTGAGTCACACCGTGCATGCGTCTGAGTCACACCGCGCATCTGAGTCACATCGTGCATGTATCTGAGTCACACCGCACATCTGAGTCACACCGCGCATCTGAGACACCGCATCTTAGCCACACTGTGCATCTGAGTCACACTGTGCATGTATCTGAGTCACACCACGCGTCTGAGTCACACCGTGCATGTATCTGAGTCACACCGCGCCTCTGAGTCACACCGCACATCTGAGTCACACTGCGCGTCTGAGTCACACCGCGCCTCTGAGTCACACCGTGCATCTGAGTCACACCGTGCATGCATCTGAGTCACACCGTGCATGTATCTGAGTCACACTGCGCATCTGAGTCACACCGCGCATCTGATTCACAATTGCGCATGTATCTAAGTCACACTGCGCATCTGAGTCACACGGCGTCTGAGTCACACCGTGCATGTATCTGAGTCACACCGCGCATGTATCTGAGTTACACCATGCATCTGAGTCACACCGTGCATCTGAGTCACACCGTGCATGCATCTGAGTCACACCGTACATGCATCTGAGTCACACCGCACATCTGAGTTTCACAGCGCATCTGAGTCACACCGCGTGCATGTGTCTGAGTCACACCGGGCATCTGAGTCACACCGCGCATCTGAGTCACATCATGCATGTGTCTGAGTCACACTGCGCATCTGAGTCACACCGCGCATCCGAGTCACACCGTGCATGTATCTGAGTCACACCGCGTGTCTGCGTCACACCGCGCATCTGAGTCACACTGCATCTGAGTCACACTGCGCATATGAGTCACACCGTGCATGTATCTGAGTCACACCGCGCATCTGAGTCACACCGTGCATGTATCTGAGTCACACCGCGCATCTGAGTCACAAAGTGCATGCATCTGAGTCACACTGTGCATGCATCTGAGTCACACCGTGCATCTGTCACACTGCACATCTGAGTCACACTGCACATCTGAGTCACACTGCGCATCTGAGTCACACCGTGCATGTATCTGAGTCACACCGCACGTCTGAGTCTCACCGTGTATCTGAGTCACACCGCATCTGAATCACACCATGCATGTATCTGAGTCACACCGGGCATCTGAGTCACACCGCGCATCTGAGTCACACCGTGCATGCATCTGAGTCACACTGTGCATGCATCTGAGTCACACCGTGCATCTGTCACACTGCACATCTGAGTCACACTGCACATCTGAGTCACACTGCGCATCTGAGTCACACCGTGCATGTATCTGAGTCACACCGCACGTCTGAGTCACACCGTGCATGTATCTGAGTCACACCGGGCATCTGAGTCACACCGCGTATCTGAGTCACACCGTGCATGCATCTGAGTCACACCGTGCATCTGTCACACTGCACATCTGGGTCACACTGCACATCTGAGTCACACTGCACAACTGAGTCACACAACGCATCTGAGTCACACTGCACATCTGAGTCACACCACACATCTGAGTCACACCACACATCTGAGTCATACTGCACATCTGAGTCACACCGAACATCTGAGTCACACCGCGCATGTGACTCAGAAAAAAAAAGATGCAAACAGAACAAATCATTGTCCTATGTCCCATTCACATCTGGCTTGTGACACGTCCACAGGAGCGCGCAGTTGTGAATACACACTGCGCAATACGCACGATTTGTCATTCCAATTTGGCTAGAAATCGTGCAGTTATTGTTGTAGTGTGTATCCAGCGTAAGGGGGCGATGTATCAAAGCTTGGAGGGAGATAGAGTGGAGAGAGATAAAGTACCAAAGAGCCAGCTCCTGTTACTTCACAGGCTGAGTTTAAAAAATGACAGTTAGGAGCTGATTGGTTGGTACTTTATCTCTCTCTAAGGCTTGATACATCTCCCCCTTAGACTCATGCATTGGGAGTGGGACGGTGTAGCTTACATATATGGTCTGTGTGTGTAATGCTATATACACACAGTAAGAAGCCAGTGTGAATCAGTCTGATGTATGCGGGTTTTTTTAACCCTTTCAATCCCTCATTAGAATTTATATAATTTTTATTTTATTTCAGAACATATTAGAGCCAAAGAGAGTTAAAAGAAAGACAATTACATCATATTACATTTATCTTTCCTTTTGATTGATTTTGGTTTTGCGTCGACACAGGCACACTGGCTCTGATTCCGAGGCGGGCCTGGTGCCGATGGTGCACACGCCGATGCCGCACGCAGTTGGCCGATGTTGTAAGTCTGCCAGTGCGTTTAAATTATTTGACAAGAAAAAAAAAATGTTTGGATAATACAAAAACAAACATTGCCATAATCTAATGAGTATCTACTTCCAGAATATTGTAAATGGCTCCCTCCTCCCGGCGTCAGTCTGTGATACTATCACTGTGCTGCACTAACCTGTCACCAGTAGTCCCCTTGCCCAGTAATTGCCCCCTGCCTGACCATCCCTAGTGCATCTCCTTATGAAGACTCTGGAGCAGATGTTATATGGATCTGGCGGATTTGACAACGAAAACTTGAAGCACAAACGTCAGAAGCGATTTGGATTCCGCTCTGCGGCCAGCGATCCCCTGGAAACATCTAAAGCGTCCGTGACAGATTCAGTTCAGAGCCTCCTGCTGGCCAGGCCGTGAGTTCTGCTGAGGACCTGACCTTACAGCAGGGAAATGAGTGATTCTCCTGGGTGTAATGAGCCGATATCTGCAGGACTGGAGCCGACTTTTCAGGGTCAGAGAGAGGAGAACATGTCCAGGGATTAGAGACACCGCATGATGCTCTAGTCTAGATTGTAAGCTCTGCGAGCCAGATGAACTGCTCAAACCACTGGCTGCATACATTACAGGCAGGCAGACAATTTCCTCTTATTTAATCAAATGGATTCGGCATCGTAGACTGTCCCGGAAGGATCAATCAGCCGCAGCAATATCTGATTGGGATCAATTAGATTTGACTCCGGCTGGTGATCCATATGCATGTTTAGTACATACATGATAGGTGCCTGTTCTGTGAGCATAACTCACTAAATAAACCCGCCTGACGTGCCTGATGGTTTGGGTCTGTGGATTTAATTGCTACAGTCGTGATAAATTAAATAAATAATAAAATGAATGTTATTATGGATGAAAAACTGCATTTAACAACTTCTGAGACATTTTCACCTTTTATAATGTGGCACATCCACTAGGCGACAATGAAAAGGCTGAACGATAACGATATCGTTATTGTTCAGTCGTTCATTGTACTGTGCAGTGTCTACACTGAACGATATATCGCTCAGTGTACGCACCCTCCATCATCCCCGAACATGGCCAATCTGTCGTTATCGGCAGATGTTCGGGGGATGATTGATGTCGGAAACGACCAGCGGTAGCACGGATCGTTAGTCGTTTCCGACATTTGCATGCCCGATTTGTGCCAGATTAATGGCGTTATCGTTCAATCGCTCTGTTTAATCGTGTAGTGGATGTTCGCTGTGCGCCTTAACTTATCAGCTTAACTGCAACTCAAAGGGGCCCATTTATCCTTAAATACTTGCTGCATATTCCCCCAAAACACCTGTTTTCACAAGATATCTTCAAATATTTAGTATCCCCCGGATGTATTATAATAAGGGAGGTTTGCCTGCCCTCCTGCTGGCATTAAAGGGCCCATTTATCAATGATCACATACACAATGCGATCTGGACACAATATTAGTGCCCATGATCACATTGCAGGAGGCCAAATGTATCATAGAGTCCCTGCGATGTGCTCGGAGTAAACTGACCGCATCAGTGGTCTCTTCCCTCGGTGCTGGGACTCCATGCATGCGCCCTCGGCCATTGTCAGGGGGAGGGGTAGTCAGGTCAAGCTCCAGAAGCATTGCCACCCCCAAAGAAACCTATGGAGGTTGTGGCTGCTGTCGGAAAAGGAGCGAGATCTCTGCTGTGTTCCCTCAATAATACATTGCGGGGATTCTAATAATTTGCAGATATCCCTCAAAAACTGATGTTTTTTTTTTCCAGAGAATATGCTGCAAATAGTTAATGATAAACGGGCCCCTAAGTGTCACTGGCCGCGGGTCCCCATATGCCTTAGCAATATAGTTTAATTATAAATGCGGATGATAACTAATTTTTATATCCTTGATAGATGGCAATAAATATGTACCATTATCTTGGCAATTACTATAACATAAATACATAGGACCTCTATAAGTCTGTACAATACTAGAGGAGTCGTTTTCAGCAACAATACAACAAAGGGGTAATTGGGTACAAGAGAATAAAGGGGGTAATTGGGTAGAAGAGAATAAAGGGGGTAATTGGGTAAAAGAGAATAGAGGGGGTAATTAGGTAGAAGAGAATAGAGGGGGTAATTAGGTAGAAGAGAATAGAGGGGGTAATTGGGTAGAAGAGAATAGAGGGGGTAATTAGGTAGAAGAGAATAGAGGGGGTAATTAGGTAGAAGAGAATAGAGGGGGTAATTAGGTAGAAGAGAATAGAGGGGGTAATTGGGTAAAAGAGAATAGAGGGGTAATTGGGTAAAAGAGAATTGAGGGGGTAATTAGGTAGAAGAGAATAGAGGGGTAATTGGGTAAAAGAGAATAGAGGGGGTAATTGGGTAGAAGAGAATAGAGGGGGTAATTGGGTAAAAGAGAATAGAGGGGGTAATTGGGTAAAAGAGAATAGAGGGGGTAATTGGGTAGAAGAGAATAGAGGGGTAATTGGGTAAAAGAGAATAGAGGGGGTAATTGGGTAGAAGAGAATAGAGGGGGTAATTAGGTAGAAGAGAATAAAGGGGGTAATTAGGTAGGAGAGAATAGAGGGGGTAATTGGGTAGAAGAGAATAGAGGGGGTAATTAGGTAGAAGAGAATAGAGGGGGTAATTGGGTAGAAGAGAATAAAGGGGGTAATTAGGTAGGAGAGAATAGAGGGGGTAATTTAGGTAAAAGAGAATAAAGGGGGTAATTGGATAGAATAGAATAAAGGGGGTAATTGAGTAGAATAGAATAAAGTAGGGGTGTGCACCGGCCACTTTTCGTGTTTTGTGTTTTGCTTTTGGATCTGGATCTTTCTTCGTGTTTTGGATCTGGATTGGTTTTGCCAAAACCACCCTTCCGTGTTTTGGGTTCTGGGTTTTGTGTTTTGGATCTGTATTTTTTTGAAAAAAAGCATAAAAACAGCTAAAATCTCAGAATTTGTAGGTTTTTCTGCTCCTATGCTATTATTAACCTCAATAACCTTAATTTGCACTCATTTCCAGTCTATTCTGAACACCTCACACCTCACAATAGTGTTTTCATGTCCAAAAGGTTGCACCGAGGTAGCTGGATGACTATGCTAAGCGACACGAGTGGGCGGCACAAACACGTGACCCATCTAGGCGTGAAACTGCAGCGGCAGACAGGATGGCAGTTTGAAAAACTAGGCCCCAAACTGTACATAATGCAAAGAAAAAAAAGAGGTGTAAGATGGAATTGTCCTTGGGCCCTCCCACCCACCCTTATGTTGTATAAACAGGACATGCACACTTTAACAAACCAATCATTTCAGCGCCAGGGTCTGCCACACAACTGTGGCTGAAATGATTGGTTCGTTTGGGCCCCCACAAAACAAGCTGGCAATTAATGTGTCCCTGCACAAACTGGCTCTACGGAGGCAAGATGTCATCCTCATCCTCCTCATCCACCGATTCCTCACCCTCTTCAGTGTGTACATCCTCATCCTCACAAAGTATTAACTCGTCCCCACTTGAATCCACCACCACAGGTCCCTCTGTACCTTCTGGAGGCTGGTCTCCCTGGAAGAGCTGATAATTCATTTTGATGAACATCATCTTCTCCACATTCTGTGGAAGCAACCTCCTACGCCTTTCGCTGACAAGGTTCCCGGCTGCACTAAACACTCTTTCGGAGTACACACTGGAGGGGGGGCAACTCAGGTAAAATAGAGCCAGTTTGTACAGGGGCCTCCAAATTGCCTCTTTTTCCTGCCAGTACAGGTATGGACTGTCTGACATGCCTACTTGGATGCTGTCACCGATGTAATCCTCCACCATTCTGTCAATGGTGACAGTATCATATGCAGTGACAGTAGACATGTCAGAAATTGTTGCCAGGTCCTTCAGTCCGGACCAGATGTCCAAACTTGGTCCTGCCTGCCCTGCATCACCGCCAGCGGGTTGCTTAGGATACCTAAGTTTTTTCCTGGCAGCCCCAGTTGCGGGAGAAAATGAAGAAGGAGCCGTTGACGTGTCACGTTCCGCTTCAGCTGACAGTGTGTTCACCAGCAGGTCTTTGCACCTCTGCAGGCTTGTGTCGGCCGGAAAGAGAGACACCACATAGGCTTTAAACCTAGGATCGAGCACGGTGGCCAAAATGTAGTGGTCTGATTTCAACAGATTGACCACCCTGGAATCCTGGCAAAGCGAATGAAGGGCTTCATCCACAAGTCCCACATGCCGAGCGGAATCGCTCCGTCTTAGCTCCTCCTTCACTTTCTCCAGCTGCTTCTGCAAAAGCCTGATGAGGGGAATGACCTGACTCAAGCTGGCAGTGTCTGAACTGACTTCACGTGTGGCAAGTTCGAAGGGCTGGAGAACCTTGCACAACACGGAAATCATTCTCCACTGCGCTTGAGTCAGGTGCATACCCCCTCCTTTGCCTATGTCATAGGTGGATGTATAGGCTTGTATGGCCTTTTGCTGCTCCTCCATCCTCTGAAGCATATAGAGGGTTGAGTTCCACCGCGTCACAACCTCTTGCTTCAGGTGATGGCGGGGCAGGTTCAAGAGTGTTTGCTGGCGCTCCAGTCTTCGGCACGCAGTCGCTGAATGGCGAAAGTGGGCAGAAATTTTTCGGGCCACCCAAAGCGTCTCCTGCACGCCCCTGTCGCTTTTCAGAAAATTCTGCACCACCAAGTTTATTGTGTGAGCAAAACATGGGACGTGCTGGAATTTGCCCAGATGTAATGCCCGCACAATATTGGTGGCGTTGTCAGATATCACAAATCCCCAGGAGAGTCTAAGTGGGGTAAGCCACTGGGCGATGATTTCCCTCAGTTTCTCTAAGAGGTTGTCGGCGGTGTGCCTCTTACTGAAACCGGTGATACACAGCGTAGCCTGCCTTGTAACGAGCTGGCGTTTCTGAGATGCTGCTACTGGTGACGCTGCTGCTGTTGCTGCGTAAGGTGATACATCTACCCAGTGGGCTGTCACAGTCATATCTGCCCTGTTCCACTTGTCCACATGTCCGTGGTTAAGTGGACATTGTGTACAACGGCATTTTTCAGGACACTGAGGACACTTTTTCTGACGTTTCTGTACAGTCTCGGTATCGCCTGCCTAGTGAAGTGGAATCTAGACGGGATTTGGAACCGGGGACACACTACCTCCATCAATTGTCTAAATCCCACTGCACTAATGGCGGATACCAGACGCACGTCTAACACCAACATAGCAGTCAAGGCCTCAGTTATACGTTTTGCTTCAGGATGACTGCTGTCGTACTTCATCCTCCTCGCTAAGGACTGTTGGAGGGTCAATTGTTTAGTAAAAGTAGTGGTGTTCCTACTTCCTCTCTGGGATGATGAACGACTCCCAGCAGCAGCAACAGCAGCAGCGGCAGCAGTAGGTGTAGCAATGCAGGATCCTCCGGAGGAATCCCGGATAGGAGAGTCAGTCATGCCAGTGACATGGCCTGCAGGACTACTTCCGATCCTGACTAAGGAGGAAATTGACGAGGAGGGAGTTGACGGTGTGGTTTGCAGGCGCTTGGATACAACAGGACAACGGGATTTAGGTGTCCCTGGACTGCTTACGGTCTTAGCCAAAGTTTCTGAACTTGACAGTAACTTTTTATGAACGCGCTGCAGGTGCCGTATAAGGGAGGATGTTCCTAGGTGGTTGACGTCCCTACCCCTACTTATTTCACCTTTACATATGGTACATATGGCAAGACAGTTGTTGTCCGGATTTGGATAGAAATATTGCCAGACCAAAGAGGTGGAATGTTTGGTCTTCTGCCCAGGCATGACCGTGATGGGCTTTTTCATCCCACGGACAACAACTGTCTCCCCCGGAGCCTGATTTAAACAAACCACATCACCATCAGAATCCTCCTCGCCAACTTCCTCCTCAGCGCCAGCTACACCAGTATCCTCATCCTGTTGTACTTCAACAGTGACATCTTCAATTTGCATATCAGCAAGTGGACTGTGGGTGCTCCTTTCAGCACTTGCAGGGGGCGTGCAAATGGTGGAAAGAGCCACCTCTTCCCGTCCAGTGCTGGGAAGGTCAGGCATCGCAACCACCACCACACTTGGACTCTCCTTGGGGATTTGTGATATCTTCTTAGAAAGCACAGTTCTTCGCTGTGCTTTTGCCAGCTTAACTCTTTTGATTTTTTTTAGTGGGAGGAGGGCTTCCATCGTCATGTGAAGCTGAACCACTAGTCATGAACATACTAGGGATTGACCTTAGCCGTTCCTTGCCACTCCGTGTCGTAAATGGCATATTGGCAAGTTTACGTTTCTCTTCAGCTGATTTAAATGTCTTTTTCAAGGTCATTTTCCTGAACTTTGCCATTTGGGATTGTATGTGCCCTCTACTATGACATTGGGCATCGGCCTTGGCAGATGACGTTGATGGCATGTTATTGTCTATGTCATGACTAGTGGCAGCAGCTTCAGCACTAGGAGGAAGTGGTTCTTGATCTTTCTCTATTTTATTTTTATCGGAGAAAGTTTGGTCCTCCATTTATGTTATATCAATTTGATATATACGTGCGGCTAAACACAGAAAATAATTTTTTTTTTGGTTTGGACTGGAGTGTACTTTCGGGGGTTACAGCACCCTTAACGGTCAAGCCAGCCGGCCCTTTACTTATGACACAGGCGCACGCTTGGCACTACTTTGTTGATGCACGTGCGGCTACTGCGCACACAATTCACAAGCACAGAAAATAATTTTTTTTTTGGTTTGGACTGGAGTGTACTTTGGGGGTTACAGCACCCTTTAACGGTCAAGCCAGCCGGCCCTTTACTTATGACACAGGCGCACGCTTGGCACTACTTTGTTGATGCACGTGCGGCTACAGCGCACACAATTCACAAACACAGAAAATAATTTTTTTTTTGGTTTGGACTGGAGTGTACTTTGGGGGTTACAGCACCCTTTAACCGTCAAGCCAGCCGGCCCTTTACTTATGACACAGGCGCACGCTTGGCACTACTTTGTTGATGCACGTGCGGCTACTGCGCACACAATTCACAAACACAGAAAATAATTTTTTTTTTGGTTTGGACTGGAGTGTACTTTCGGGGGTTACAGCACCCTTAACGGTCAAGCCAGCCGGCCCTTTACTTATGACACAGGCGCACGCTTGGCACTACTTTGTTGATGCACGTGCGGCTACTGCGCACACAATTCACAAACACAGAAATTAATTTTTTTTTTGGTTTGGACTGGAGTGTACTTTGGGGGTTACAGCACCCTTTAACGGTCAAGCCAGCCGGCCCTTTACTTATGACACAGGCGCACGCTTGGCACTACTTTGTTGATGCACGTGCGGCTACTGCGCACACAATTCACAAACACAGAAAATAATTTTTTTTTTGGTTTGGACTGGAGTGTACTTTCGGGGGTTACAGCACCCTTAACGGTCAAGCCAGCCGGCCCTTTACTTATGACACAGGCGCACGCTTGGCACTACTTTGTTGATGCACGTGCGGCTACTGCGCACACAATTCACAAACACAGAAAATAATTTTTTTTTTGGTTTGGACTGGAGTGTACTTTGGGGGTTACAGCACCCTTTAACGGTCAAGCCAGCCGGCCCTTTACTTATGACACAGGCGCACGCTTGGCACTACTTTGTTGATGCACGTGCGGCTACTGCGCACACAATTCACAAACACAGAAAATTATTTTTTTTTTGGTTTGGACTGGAGTGTACTTTGGGGGTTACAGCACCCTTTAACGGTCAAGCCAGCCAGCCCTTTACTTATGACACAGGCGCACGCTTGGCACTACTTTGTTGATGCACGTGCGTCTACTGCGCACACAATTCACAAACACAGAAAATAAATAATTTTTTTTTGGTTTGGATTGGAGTGTACTTTCGGGGGTTACAGCACCCTTTAACGGTCAAGCCAGCCGGCCCTTTACTTATGACACAGGCGCACGCTTGGCACTACTTTGTTGATGCACGTGCGGCTACTGCGCACACAATTCACAAACACAGAAAATATATTATTTTTTTAGCACTTGGGGGGAGCACCCCTGATGGACAGAGCAACCCCTGGACAACACTACAGAACCCCTTTAGGACTGGGACACTGCACAGGACTTTGGAGTGGACACAGCCCCTATGGAGAACTGACTGCACAACACAGTCCAGCCAGCCCCTATGGACTTTGAAGTAGTGGACACAGCCCCTATTAACAACAGCAGCACAGCACAACACAGCCAGCCCCTATGGACTTTGAAGTAGTGGACAACAGCAGCACTACACTACACTACACAGCCCTAACTCCCACCCTCCCTCTTCACTGTCCACAGCCGAGTGAGAAAATGGCGCCGACGCGGGTACCTTATATAGGATCCAAAACCCGCGAGACTCGGAAGGCGGGATGATGACGTTTTGCCTCGATTTCAGATCCGAGTCAGGTGGGAAAAGTCGAGCCTGACTCGGATCGGACTCGGATCGGGGGGGCTCGGGGGGGTTCGGATTTCAGAAATCCGAACCCGCTCACCCCTAGAATAAAGGAGAGTTAATCAGGTAGAATACAATAGATGGAGGTAGGGTAATCTGTAGAATCGAACAAAGTGGGCCAATAAGGTAAAATTAAATTGAGGAGCATAGGTGGGTAAAATAAAATAGAGAAGGGCAATTGGGTAGAATAAAATGATGGGGGTTGTTTGGTAGAATAGAATAGTGTGCGCAATCAAATAGAACAGAAGGGTAGTAACGGTAGAATAAAATAGTATGGAGAAGATAATCGAGTAGGATTGAATAGTGGAGGGGGGAGTAATTGGGAGACTACAGGTAATTGGAAGGAATAGAGTAGAATAGAATAGAATAGAGGGGAAGTGACTAGGTAGAAAAGAATAGTGTGCCTCATTCAGAGTCGGTCGCAAGCGCTGAGCGCTCGCAACCGGCTCGATGTTTTGGTCCTGCGCACGCGCAGCGGCCACACTGCGCATGCGCAAGCTCCGGAGCGAGAGAGAAACTCTCTCGCTCCGGAGCTCACTACAAAAGGGCCGGCTGTCGATGTTACCCCATTTTGTAGGCGTGGCGGGGGGGTGGTTTCACAAACAGAGACATTCCTGACGGAACGCTTGCCGTTTTGTGGGCGGCCGCACTGACATCAGCAGGGGTCACCTTAGGGTCTTGTCGCAAGCCCCGATGGTCGCGATGGTCTTGACCATCGTGACCAACACCCTGGTCGGTCGCTAAGCTGTGGGTGGTAACCCACAGCTTAGCTAGCGACCAGGAGGCCGCTCTTACAAAAATGAAGCGGCCGTCCTCATTCAGAACGAGCGGTCGCTTCTTGCAACCACCTCTGAATGAGGGCCAGTGTGTGTGGGAGTAATCAGGTTAAATAGAATAGTGTACAGAAGTGTCATTTGGTAGAATGGAATAGTGTGGGTGTGTGTGTGTGTGTGTGGGGGGGGTAATTGAGTATAATAGAGAGATAGTAATTGGGTAGAATAGAAGAGTGGTTGAGGTAGTATATATAATAGAGGCGACGTGATTGGGTAGAAGAAGAAGAGATTAATTTAAAGGCTACGGGTGTATTTACTAAAGCGTGGGTTTTTAGAAGTGGAGATGTTGCCCATAGCAACCAGATTCTACTTATCTTTTATCTAGCACCAGGGCCGTAACTAGGGTAGTGCGACCAGTGCCATGGCACAGGGCACTGCAGGGCATGGGGCACTGTTTGGGCCTGTCAATTTTCCTGTTTATTATAATTCTCACTTGTAGCTTCCTCTTATTTTATCCCCAGCATCTCCCGGCCTACCCTATCTCTTCCCTGGCCTTTCCCCATGAGGCCATGGCCCTCTCTCAGGTGCACTATATTATGTCCCTATTTATCCCCAGCATCTTCTGGCCTCCCCTATCTCTTCCCTGGCCCTTCCCTATGAGGCCATAGCCCTTTTTCAGGTGCACTATATTATGTCCCTATTTATCCCCAGCATCTCCTGGCCTCCCCTATCTCTTCCCTGGCCCTTCCCCATGAGGCCATGGCCCTCTCTCAGGTGCACTATATTATGTCCCTATTTATCCCCAGCATCTCCTGGCCTCACCTATCTCTTCCCTGGCCCTTCCCTATGAGGCCATAGCCCTTTTTCAGGTGCACTATCTTATGTCCCTATTTAAAAAATGGGGGGTGGGGAGCCGCCAATGCTCTCTCTGGCACAGGGCACCAAAAAGTCTAGTTACAGCTCTGTTTAGCACCTTCTAGAAGATAATAGCTAGAATCTGATTGATTCCATGGGCAACATCTCCACTTCTAAAAACCCGTACTTTAGTAACTATACCCCTATGTCTGGAGTTTGGAGGCTGCGGAAAGTGTTGTTGTGAGAACGCGGGCATTGCACAGAGTGGGTGTATGTATCCTGGAATGGGAGCAGGTAATGTGTGAGGATGAGAGGCGCAGATCTGGCGCTTTTTTACAGTGTCTTGTATGAGATATGGGCGTATTTCTGGAAATGTTTCTTAGATGTATGTAACATAATTTGGATGCAGACTGCCTGGCGGGAGTGAAGGACAGTTCCGGCACAGCGCCTAGTCAGCGGGTGCGAGCGGTATTGTTTGTTGTCGTGTTGTCTATAGAAACACAGATGTCAGGTGGGTACACTTTGTTATTGTCTCCATTTTTGAAAGATTGAGTTTGAGCTGGTGAGAGGCCACGATGAAATGGCAGAAGCACTGTCAGTACCCTAGGCCAACACAGATGGTGAGAGATCCAGAGAGCAGAGCTATATCTGAGTATCCTCCATACAAGGAGATACTGGCGTCCAAAGGTGCTTCCTAGTTTTCCAAACCACGTGGAATAGAACAGAGGACCTGGGACCGAGCCTTGCGGTCTCCAGCTGATGACGGAAGCAGAGAGGAGAAATGAACACTGCATGAACAAGGTGTACGAGAGGTAGGAGAACCAGAATCGGACATTTTCTTGAAGACCTCGAGAATGCTGTGCTTGTATGAGAAGATAGTGGTCACAGGGTCAAATGTCCATGAGAATTATAGGTGAGCTGTGACCTTTACAGTTCCTTTTATACTGTATTTATTTATTTGAACAAAATGCGTTGTATGCGCTGTAACAATAATAGTTTGTGGACAGAAGGTGATGTGGACTAAGAGTGTGATGTATCAAGCAGTGAAAAGAGTGGACCAATGGTGAAGTTGCCCCGTAGCTACCAATCAGCTTCTACCTTACATTTTATGGAATGTACTTGATAAATGCTACCTCAAAGCTGATTGGTGGCTAGGTGCAACTTCTCCACTGGTCAACTCCTTTCACTGCTGGATACGTCACCCCCTCTGTGCACCCTGTGGGTCATAGACATCGAGTCATCCTGAGGTGTCCAGAAGAGCAGACTGTGGTCAGGACAGCAGATGCCAGAAATGTGAGCAGAAGGTCATCTTAGTATATAGGGCAATGAGCCTCCACAACCCAAAGAAAAGGCTTTGCAACTTCTTTGACCTTCTTAATTCTCTCAGAGAAAGTCTTAATTAAGCTGCAGACACGTAGATTAGGAGATGAAAGTGACTGAGCTCTCAGTAGTTTGCTCTTTAAAGGACGCTCAGAACTAAATTCAGCAAACAGAGACTAAGGAGTTTCTTATTCCCATTTGGGTCCTCCAAGACCCAGTGCAGGCATCAAACAGCCAAGATTACAGAGCAGGGGGGGGGGCTCGTTACTGATATAATTCCCACCGCACAACCAGGTAATTATACACACACATCTGAACAGCTTCGTTCTCTGTCTGAAGCTGACTGAAGTGTAGGAATTAAGCTCCCCTCATACGTCAGTAATTATACATTGGAGTTTTGTTCCTGGAAGTTCTTAAGCCTGACAATGGGCGTCAGACCCGGTGATGAACGTACATCTCCGAATGTTAGGGTGCAGAATGCTTCCTGCATTGCATTTCGGTGGTTACAGCCGAAAGATGCAGAATGAATTTGGACCCAGAGAGAGGCAATATCAGTGATCATTTCTGGGTGGTAGCGGGGGGGGGGGGTGACTGGTCAGACGCGGGTGTGTCGCGATCAGCGATGGCATCTTTTGCTGCAGTTGCAGTAACACAGACGACCATGTTCAGACAGAGATTCTGCACCTCCATAGGGATGGTGCAATCTCCGATGGTCTGACTAATGGTGCGTCTCAATACTGATGTGAATGGCCAAAAATTCTCTCTGTAAAGCGCTGCGGAATATGTGTGCGCTATATAAATAACTGGTAATAAATAAATAAATACGCACATTGGCGGTTTAGCGCCGCCGGTGGTGTAAAAATTCCATCGGATGAGGCATTAGCATAGATACGCAGTCGTGGCTTACCTTCTCTTCTATAGGGTATATAGGCCCTCATTCAGAGCCACTCGCAAGCGGGCGCACGTACGTTAGGCGTACGTACAAAAATATTTAAATTCAAGGGCTCGCTCGTATTTTCGATCGCATCTAAAAATCCTCCCCAAACTCAGACGACCCCTCCTCTAACTAACGAGCGTGCGAAATAGCGAGCGTACATCCCCGAAATGGCTTGAAGGGAACGCACGCACAAGTATAAACCGGAAGAGGCCATGTCAGATGTCGATTACCTGCTCCTTTATTCTGCCTACCTCCATCAATCGTATCATGCCAATCAATGTATCAATTAGCTTAATGTTTTTTTTTTTTCAACACAATGCAAGAAACTTTACTCTTGTCCGTGTTTGTGTTTACCCGCAGAATACGTACGGCTTAAACATTCGCTTTTATTGCTCAAAAAACATGTTAGCCACAATGAGACAATTGTTCTATTGCTGTGGATCCCCGCATATTTTCCGGGGTTCATTTCTTTATTTAAATTTGCTTACGCATGTCACTGCATCAAGCCTATCATAACTCTCCAGAGATTTCTGGCCCTGTCGAACACATGACTCATACACTAACCAATCAAATTGCTCCTGTTAATTTCCAAGCTACATTAGCCAATCAGAAATTTTTGGCACACTTTATCAAAAATGAATTTTAAGAAAAACACCATTGCCATCATGAGAGCCTCCGCATTCACCAGGCGCGAGCTGCTGGTGCTAACGGAGGTGCTGGATCGGCGTATCACCAGCCAGCCTCCACCCATCACCAACCGGCAGAAGCGTTCCGCGTATGCGGAGGCACGGGCCCGCCTGTGCTCCTTCGGCTCACGCCGCAACATCGGCCAGCTGGAGCGCAGGTGGTCTGACCTGCAACGGCGAACGCCCCGCTTGCTGGCATGCTTTCGCATGCAGATATTGGAAAGTAAGTGTTATGTATTGTGGTTTTCATGTTTGTCTTTGTGGGGCAAACTGCGTGTGCATGTTTTCATGTCTGTCCTATTTTTTCATTCTCATCATATCTGCGTGTGCATGTTTTTATGTCTGTCCTATTTATTCATTCTCCTCATATCTGCATGACCATGTTTTCCCTCTATTTCTGATATATTCATTCTACTCATATTTGCATGTTTTTTGTTGGTGGTGGGTGATTTTAAAATGTTATTTGGGCAGGATTTGGCCAGAAACTAACCACAATTTGTTTGACATCTTTTAGGGGGACAGGCAAGACTACGCCGTCACCGTCCGGCCAGACGGCGGTCCCGCCCACTCTCACCCACCCCCAGCCAACACTCCACCCCAAATAATTCCCCTATTCCCCCCTCCTCCCAAGCCTTCCAAGAGCCTCTCCCGGAACTGTCGGGCCTCCTTCCCCTCCGTCCCCCTTCCCCCTCTCCTCCAACCACCCCTCTTCCAATTACCCCCTCCCCGGAGTCCGTGATAACCCCGCCCCGTTCTTTGGGGAATGAAGGCTCCTCCGAGGATGAAGATGGAGGGACTTCGGGATCTGCCGTTTTGGCTACCGGTATGTTTTTCTTTTGCGTTTTTTTTAACCACAAACTGTTTGTATGTAATCATGTGTCGTTCCTTTATTCGTGATTTTTGGGTTCTTTTTTGGTGATTTAGCAGTTTGCCTTTACCTCTTCCTGCTGATTTCAACATACACATATCACACCTGTGGGTATTTCTACATAGGCCTTGTAATTTTTGCAGCACCCCTTTTTTTTTAAATTTTGGTTTTGGAGTGATTTCGTTGTGTTTTTGTTTTTTTAATGTGGATTCCCTATTGTTTGATTAATCCACACACTTTTCTCACCCACAGAGGAACAGAGGCGTCGGCAAGAGGTCGAAGATTGTGTGGCACACATGCGCCAAAATGTAATTGGGGTGCTTGTGGCCCTTGACCGGCTGTCTGGCATCCTTCGGCAGTAGTTTTTTTTTGTTTTTATCTTTTTCAAAATAAATTGTTTATTTCTAATATACGTTCTGCCTCATTCGTTTTTTCAAAACCAAAGATAGTTAACCCTGACATAAGTAGACTGTTCCTGCAAGGTTTTGCATTTTTTTAAAATTAGAGTGGGTTTTGTATTTGTATGTAAAACACCCTCAAGAAACACATAACAGTAACAATGTCATTTCCCTTTTTGTGTGTAGTGTCAATTAGATATTTCTACATTTTACAGGTTCCTAGTTGGTGGGCAAGCTGCTTAGGCGAAACTTACAAAGCCAAATGATTGGACAGGCTTCCTTTTGGTGTGGGTTGGGAACCTGAAAACATATTTCATTTTTGCTCAACTGGCGTCAGTACTGGATTACCCCTTAGTCAAATGTAAGGTGTGTTAACCTGGTTAAACTTGCTGGTAACGTCCAAAAAAAGGAAGAACATTTAACTCTCCAAACATTTATTCACAACATAACTGAGAAATCAAAGTGGTCACTCACAAAAAAAACACACAGTGAGAATCTCAAATACAACACATACCCAATAAAACAAAAAATAAAAAAACAAATCAAGAACTGGTTGAGGAAGGACCATGCCAAAATGATTCCACAAACATGGCGTTGCGATATGGGTTCCAGAATATATTCACAAAATGAGCAGATCCAGGTTGAAGTAGTGAGCGTTGTAGTGCCAAAGATTATGTGAACAAACCGAAGATGTTGAAAAAAAGAAAACAAAATTAGATGTTCGCAAACAAACACAAACACATTAGGTTAAAACACTGTTTTGTTCAAACTTACCTAAAAAATCTGGCCACCACATCATCGCGTATGGCCCCCCCCACATACTGACCTCCGACCAACCTCGGGGGGGCCATCCTCAGGTAAGGCATCCTCTGGCTGCATTGGGACACCACTCCTTATGGCGATGTTGTGAAATATCCCACACAGGACCACAATTTTCGACACCATATCCGGCAAATACATGAGCTCGCCACCAGAGCGGTGGAGTCATCTGAATCGGCCTTTTAAAAGGCCGATACAGCGCTCCACCACTTGCCTGGTGGCTGTAAGTGCGGAATTATACTCACTTTGTGGCCCTGGTGTGGGAGCCAAATAAGGAGTGAGCAGCCAGGACATGCAAGGATATCCACTGTCTCCTATGGAAAAGAATTGACAACATCAGGAACACTGTGTATCAAGCTTAACATTGTTATGTACTAAAGGTCTCCACTTACCCAGAAGCCACGCATCACCAGCTTGTAGGTTGGTTAATCTGTGCCATATCCCTGATTGCCGGATGACGAAGGAGTCATGTGCACTTCCGGGTAATTTAGCATTCAGGGACAGGATCTGGAGGGAGGCATCACATACCACCATTACATTCAGGGAGTGATAGTGTTTCCTGTTTCTAAATATGGCCTCCAGCCGGGCTGGAGGCTGAAGTGGTATGTGAGTACCATCCACAACCCCTATGATGTGTGGGAAGGCAGCTATTTGGTAAAAATTGGCCTTGGCCACACTAAGGGCACCCATATCCAAAGGCATTTGAATAAAATGATGGAGGTGCTTGAAAAGTGCCTCCATCACTGCCCTCAGGATCCGGGAAAAGGAGGATTGGGAGATGCCCGCCACTATTCCCACCGTTGTTTGAAACGATCCTGAGGCACAGAAATGTAACACCGCCATAAATTGCGTAAGTGGTGGTATTGCTGTTGGACTGTCAATTTGCCGCTCAAGATCACTTTCTATTAATGAGAGAGTGTCTATGATGATTTTGGGAGGTAGACGGTAGCGTCTTAAAACCTCATCATCGGGCATTCCAAAAAGGGTGACACGTGTTCGAAATATCTGGGGCCTTGCATGCCTACGATGCCTACGCCTGGGACGAGATTGAGGTTGGTCGGCTTCCGGGAGCATGGCCAGAACAATCCGCCCCAGATCAACCTGAAATTCAAAGATTTTAAAGTAAGGCTTTTGACCCACCCCAAAACTATATTAAAACAACTTAGCTTGATGATACCATCCATTGCTGCTTACATGCCGGGGTATTGTCATGATACGTCCAAACTGAAAATAAACACCAAAATTACTTGACACATTTCACTCTGTGCATTTTTGTTTACAAATTTTGTGCTAGACCAAAGTTAAAATATGCCAAACACCCATTTAGCAAAACAGCAAAGCGACATTTAACACAGTACATCAAAATGGGTCGAAATGTTGGCACAAAAAAAGAAAGAGAAACCACCAAAAAGTTAGAATGATTATTAAGCTGCTAAAAATGCGCTAATTAGTTCGCTAATACAAGTCACAAGAGTAACTACTAAAAATGCGCTAATTAGTTCGCTAATACAAGTTACAAGAGTAACTACTAAAAATGCGCTAATTAGTTCGCTAATACAAGATAAAAAATGGACTTACCAAGAGCAAATATATAAGAGTCAAAAACAAAAGGTCTTTTGGGTCGAAAATAAACAAAATCTAAAATAGAAGAAATTATGGATCCAAAATTTAAAAAAAATAAGAAACACAATGAAACAACAATTGAACAAAAGTTAGACTTCACAAAACTTACCAAATCAAGAAACGAGGTCCCAAAAATATAAACCAACAAAGATAACGGAAAAAAAAACGCAAATCAAACCAACAAACGAATCTACAACCGCCAACTCCTTTCTACGCAATCAATAAACTCCAGCCAAGATAACCTCCAACAATCCAAAAACGCCACCTCGACTTGAGACACACCAAGCCATAAATAGTGTTTCGTTTCCCGCACAAATTAAGGAGGGATCATAGGGCCGCACAATCAATGATGCGGCCTCAAAATAAGGACGCGTGTATAAATACGTCACGAAAACACATTCAAATTCTGGTGTATTTCTTGTTTGGACCTCAGACATGGCGACAGACCAGGGAAAAGATGCCCAAGAGTCAGGCGGTAAGTCTTTCATGCATTTTCTATCAACGATTAATTTGAAACATAAGATTAGGCAAGTTGTGATTTTGTGAATTCTGTAAATTTACACAAATAGGTGAGGAGGCTGACATGGAAGAGGCTGCTGGGCCCAGTATTCCGGCCAAAGCGGCCAAAAAAAAAAGGCAGCCACATTTCACAAGAAAGGAGATGGAGGTTTTGATCCAGAAGTGTGTGGACATCCTGCCACAGGCAGACAGGAATATGAGTCTAAGCCAGAAGTGGAGAATGTGGGAAGAGGTAGCCGTTGCTGTCAATAGGGTGGGTGATTATGTCCGTCTAGCCCGGGATGTCAAACGGCGGTAAGTAAACCCTTGCCCCCCCTAAAAACAAACCCCATTTTAAACCAAAGGATAATGGCTTCCATTTTTTCCCACAGATGGGGCGACTTCAAATATCGCTTAAAACAAAAACTCGCGGACAGGGCTAGGCATGCAAGGGGGACAGGTGGGGGTCCCACCCCTGTGTCATTGGAGTTGACGGATTTAGAAGAGCTGGCACAGGGGTGTGTGCAGCCTGTGGAGGTGTTTGGCGTGGCGTGTCCAACATGGATACGGACATGCCAGACTTTGCGGCTCCTCATGTTGTCCCAGGTAAATCTTTGGATGTCATCAACTCTGAAATGTTATTGTGCCAATATGTAGATTGTAATGTGAGGCTTTTCTCTTTTTTCCTAACAGAGACACAGGCGGATGAGTCTGCTCCAGAGGGGAGCCTTGACCGCCGAATTTCTGCTGGCTCTGCAGGGGAGGAACCAGTACATCCGGCTGAGGACCCTGCAGAAGCCAGTCCAGGACAATCCCCCTCGCAGGCAGTGGCCCTCCTCACAGAACTCAATTTCAAATCGGATTCCCATACGGAGATTCTGCAGAGGATGGACGCCAGTCTGCTACGGGTGGCTGAGGCCCTGGAGCAAAATGCTGCGGCCAACGAGACCATTGGTCAGGTCCTGGCGGAAAATACCAGGGCCAACATCCGCATCGCCAATGCCCTGGAGCAGCTCGTTCGCCAGCACATGGTGGAGCCGACCTCCCTTCCTGCCGGAACATCAGGATCCTCCACCCCTGGCACAACATCAGCCAATCCTCCAAATGTGCCTAGCCCTGTGCCTAGTCCAGAGGCCACAACATCTGCCTCTGGACAGGCCAGCTCGATGACATCCCGGACCCGGTCTGGCGCCCTCCCTCCCCCATCCAAACGGGTGAAAAAACGGTGACAGCAATGGTGACTTTTCCCACACTCCTTCTGTGCTTGGCTCATATTCCTTTCGGGTCAAAACTTCCCTCTCCTTTCTTGTGAAATGTTTTTATTTTTTTGATGTATGTTTATGTCATCAGTTATGTTGGGCCAATTTGTTTGATTTGGGAACATATCTTTGGGCAAAAAAGATGTCCCCAAAATTTTTAAAATAAGTTTTTTTGTTTGAGCAATAAATTGGAAATTAAACAATGACATTGGATTGTGAAATTATTGTACAAATGGGCTACATTTAATCCTGGGCCAAAAGGCAAAAACTCGGCCAAAAAAAAAAAAAAAAGGGCTCTTTAAGGAACGTTTAAAAATTCATATAATTCGGCAAATTCAAGAGGCACAAATAAAATGGTGCGAAACTGAAAACATGATGAAATTATTGTTACAATAGGCCCTAACCACCAAATTGCTGCCCAAATAAACCCCCCCAAATGTACGCAAATTGACTGTGTCATCCTGACATTAGCAGCTCTGAGTTCCACCTGCGTACGTTTTGTGCTATCCCAAAAAACTGATTTCAAAACACATACCAAGCCGGTTCTCAATCCAACACTTATTGCTTTTCTGCCCGCCCGCGATTAATCGCAACAACATCGTGGAGTCCCGGGACGGAGGAGAAGGCCATCGCCAATGTGGTCGAGTAATCCAGACCCTAAGCTGTGCGAGCATTTGGAAGGGAAAGAGGATCATCCAGTGACGTAGGAGTCGGTCCGTACACATTTTACGCTCGCATCTGCTAATGTATGTACGCCCCAAAAACGCCTCGCCACGCCTGCGTTTTTCCATCTCCACCCTCGTCAACACCCTAAAACGCCCTGTTCTGTCAATCACATTTGACATGTCACTTCCTGTACGCTATTTTAGGAACGAGTCCCAAAAAACTTGCAATCTGCAGTACGCACATGCGCAGTGTAACACCGACGCATTCGCGGTTATTCAACATCGGAACGCAACGAGCGTACTGCTGTTAACGAGTGGCTCTGAATGAGGGCCATACTTCCTAAAATAGGACACTAACTGAAAACATTATTTTCTCATTTGTATATTTGTCTAAAGCTGCATACACACACAATGATTGAGTTATGGTGCATACACACGATCAGATTTTTTCTTCAGATATGGACGATAACGATTTAAAAATCGTTCAGTCGTTCATATCTGATGAAAAATCGTTCATATCTGACATGCCTGAACGATGGACGATCAACGATGCGCGTTCCCGTTTGTCAGATAACGATATCTGACATCTGATGGGTTTGCAGTCAGACTTGGACGATTCCATTCATTTTAATGCAGTTAAAAATCGTTCAATCGCTCAAATCGTTCAAATCGTTCAAAACTTTGGTCAAATCGTCCAAATCGTTCAAATCGTTTAATCGTTCAGTCGTTCATCTGACAAATCTGACAAGTCTGACAAATCTGACCGTGTGTACGCTCCATTAATGAACGATTTTAGTAAACGATTTTCTACCTTGAAAAAATGAACTAAAATCGTTTACTAAAGTTGTTCATTTACTATGTTCATTTAAATGTAATGAACGATTTTTATGAACTACAAACGATTTTTGCATATTAACTTAATGAAAATCGTTGAGTTGACAAGTCTGACTGAACTACAAACTACAAACTACAAACGTGAACGCGCATGAACAATAATCGTTCATCGTTTGACTCAGAAAGTGAACGATTTTTAGAAACGACTATCGTTAAATGATATCGTTTAACGATAATCGTTCAAAAAATCGTTGTGTGTGTATGCACCTTTAGTGTACATATCCTGTTTATTGCTTTGTTCCTCAAATTACAATAATGGGGCTTATGTAATAGGTTGTGAACCTCAGCTGCTGCGGGAAGTCCTGTGAGTATTCCTGTACTTAAAGTAGCAATCATTTTATAGGCAAAACCATCAGGAGTTCCCACAGCGGCTGCAGTTTGCAACCATTTATTTTCTTTTGGTAGTCACTGGTTGTCTATACCCAAAACCCAGCGCCCTAACACTGCTACTGTGCCCTTCAGATCTGTGCATATGTGGTCTGTTGCACCAGCTCCTGGCTCAGGTGTTGGACACTGGTGTAGGCTGCACCTGGCTCCAGGTTTGGCACCTGTATAGCTGCATGCAGGAGGGGAGACAGTGGAGGTCACAGGGCACAGGCAAATGCAGGAGGGGTTTCCGGTTGCCTGGAAACACCCCCTCCCCAGCTTACACCATGACCACAATAGAAATAATAATATAATAGAATGTTACTAGCGATGCATGTTCTTCTCAGTATCACAAATTAAATAATTAGAACCACCTGTGGATCTATTAACATGTATCAGTCAGTAATAAATAACCTGTGCACCAACTAGGAGATCTGGAAAACATGCACTGTTAGAGGTGCACTGCTATGCAGGCCATTTATAGGCTTATTTATTAATACTGGATAATAATACACTATCCAATACATAATGAGATCAATATGTAGATATGTGTCCAGGGCAGTGCTAGGTTTTTCTGCTGCTCCCCCAGACTCCCGGACTTGCTCCCATGCTCTGGAATGGTGCCCACATCTGAGATAAAAACATTCAGCTCAGGCAGGATGGCCCTACTGCTGCATTTAATGGCTTACTGTGATAGCTGGTCCTGTATACTGTATGCTGGAATTATGACACACAATACACTTTGTATGACGCAGAGATGGATAAGTCCTAATTATGCCCTCTACATGGACTGGCCACACTCACTCTAAAATCAGGCATTTGGAAACCCCCCTCAAGAAATCCTGCGTTTGCCACTGCAGGGACTCAACTAAAGCAAAGTTATACCTCTGGGCTTCGGCTATGGACATGTTCTTACTGCTCATATACAGTATGAACTTTTTTCTTAATCAAAACAATAAACTGAATCATGACACAGTCCTGGCAAGAATACAGCTGGATAAAGAACATATTTGAGGCTGGTGTTCATGTAATGAGTTTGTGCTTATTCTATCCTGCAGGGGGCACTCTTACAATTACTATTCTTACGCATTTGTTGGATTGATCACAATGTGCAAATCCCCAAAGTGCTAATTCAGATTTTTGTTTCACCAAACTACTGGTCATGTTCAGTGTTTTCCATCCCCATATAAAATCAGCTGCACATAATGGCAAAGTCTGTTTTGCAGATGGATCTTACGCATTTTTGCACCGCGCGTGTACCTATGGGCGATGCTGAGTCACACGCAATGCAGTGACGGGACTGGTGCAAGTGTGCGCTAATAATGATGGCGGCTACTTAACCATGCGTGTAGATAGGGACGCTGAGGCCACATAGAAAACGTACAATATGGGTGAATATCAGCATTTTTATCATTACAAGCGATGCAGGTGTCATTATGGCCATCTTTCGCTCAACTGTGAATCAGCCCCTATGTGCGTGCCTAGCAACAAAGAGTTAATCTGTTACTTGCTCTGTATTCCACACGTTTGTTACATTCTGTAGACTCCGAACAGGCTGCAGCATGACAAATATAATAGAATTTTCAGTAATTGGGATGAGAACCTCTGCGGGATAATTCTATGGAAAGTTATTCTCTCTCCTGTCTATAAATTCAGAATTCACTCTCCAGATTCCCTCTAACCCGGGCGCACAGGTGTGTTCTCAGAGCCAGACATAAGCCCAATCGCAGCGCCCTGGTGTGTTGTCATGATGACTGTGGCACACGTACGTCTGTTGTTATAGACACGCACGCGCAAAAGTGAGACATTCAGGCGTTAATTGCGCGGGGAGTGGACTTTTGCTCCCCGGGGAAGCATAGCCGGTGCTATCACTAGGCAACCTATGACCGTTGTTGAAAATGAGATACAGGTAAAAAGGGAGAATGATAGGACAAAATGGGGTAGATGTATTATAGCGGCACTTACCATGCCTCTAAACCGCTTCCTGCTTCGCCTCTTTACCGAGCATTAACTCCCCCCTCCGGCGCTACCCGCTAGAGACAGCAGCGCATCAGCCTAGTGCTGATGCGCTGTGTCTCTGTCCCGGCCGACTCCACTGAACATGCGCTGGATCTCGCAAATATCGCGAGATCCCCGCGCGCAAGCCTGGAGCCGGCAGCAGCTGCAGCAGGGACACCGCTGTCCCTGCTGTGGGGATAGGCTGGCACCAGGCTGTAGTTGTCAATAACGACAGCTACAGCCGGCCGAACGGTCATGCGGTATGACCGTTCGTACATGGCCCTGCCGCTCGGCGCTGCTATCTTGTAGATAGCAGCGCCGATAATGACAGGGGCACATAGCGCCCCTGTCATTTACCGCCCAGACCCCCAATCATACATCGGGGAGAAGCAGTATCAGCGCACATAACGTGCGCTGATACCGCTTCTAGGCTTCGTACATCTCCCCCATTGTCCAAAGAAGTATTACATAAATACTCATGATATAAATGGGCATATTGATTATTTATCGGGTTTTAGACACAATAATAATAATTTCTTATCCCCACTCATTGCGCCAATAAGAAATTAAAGATCTACCAGATTTGCCAAAAATCACATCCAGAGATAGGGGCTCGTCGGGAGCCGTCCCTGCGATGTGAGAAAGTAAAATGATTGCTACTGCGATCACTTTACTTTACTTTCATATTCGGGACCCCGGCGAACTACCCCACATGCACGTTGTGCTGACCGCACATGAGCAATCGGGGAGTGCTGGGTTAGCAAGTTTTGCGTGATGTAGCCTATAGCCTACAATGGCTGACGCCATCTGATTTCGTAGCTTGGTAAGTTTGCCATTTCTACGGGGGGCTGCTTTTGCAGTCGGTAATGTTACATCTAGGGAAGCTTTCCTTTTTATTATTATTATCCTATATTTATATGGCGCCACAAGGGTTCCGCAGTGCCCTAAGGACCTGATTCAGACCCGCTCGCTAGGATGCGTTCGCTGGTAGCCAGCCGTATGTTCGCATTGTGTGCATGCGTACGAATCGCAGTGCGCGTGCGCAAACCAGTGCGAGAGATCTGGAAATGTTCGCTCGCTGCACATCCCAGCAGAGTGAGTGACAGGAGAAGCCGTTTGTGGGTGGTGACAGGGGCTGGCTACTAAATACGCAGGCGTGCCTGAGCGTCTCAACGCCATTTCAGAGGCGTGCATAATTTAGAGACAGCGTCATAGTACACGTCACCTGGCTGGATGTTACACTGAAGTGCTCGCAGTGCTTGCGGCAGGGTATGGTCAGCCACAAGTGCTGCGATCGCATCCGATGGTACCCGATGTTACACTTCCTGGAGATGACGTGCGCAAGTGGGCGTCTTAAGACAGGCTGGTGGGCGTCTGCATACACAGCGCGATTGCACGCCAAGACATAGTGACCATGCTAATGCCTGGCTGTACGATCGCCTGCCTGCCCAGATTTGCATACGCATCGAGCGAGCGAACGCATCTAGCGAGCGGGTCTGAATGAGGTCCTAAGTACATATACAAATAAGCACACAAGAAAACAGTTATTAACAGTACAAAACAATGGAGGACAAGGGCATGGTATATAATCATTGCTGCATTAGTGATCATAACACTTAAGTAAGCAGCAGGGCCAAAAGATTGGGCGCACAGACCCTCGTGATGTTTAGTTCATCCTTCCCCAGTTAATTAGTTTTCCTAAAGTAATGAAATCTTCATTGGAGAGGTGCACCCAGGAACAAATCAGTATACACAAACAAAAGAGTAAAAAGTGTTCCAACAAGGGGCGCTCACAGACTGTAAGTATATAGAATCATCTAATTAAAGACTCTCTATTGTGGTGACCCAAGAAAATACATAAAATATAACCTTTAATTCATACTTTAAGGCCAGCGAAATATAAAGTGCAAAAATTGTGTTTAAGTGATACAATTGTGAGACAATACTAACAAAAAATTTAAATATTGCATCTATCTCAAATGTTTATGTTTATTTATTTATATTTAGTATTTAATATAAGTACATCCTTCCAATGTAATACCATTCGCGACAGGATGCTATTGTTTTTAATTATGTCATAATAATGTCACCACTCCTATATGGGGTAATGGTTCAATATATTATGTTCATCTGGAGTCGTGGCATCTGTACCTTGGTGTATATCTAACACCTAAGGAGCCAAAACTGCATTCAATAGAGAAAATTGATTTATTAACATATTTTCATAAATGGTTCTTAAACCCTGTCCCAATTATAATGTAAATCTTTGCAGGATGCCATTACAGAACTCCACCAATTATGGTTTGTAAATCATAAATCCACCGCCTCACACATGCACGTAGATTATATTTCTCATGATATCTCTCATCCGTGCATTTATTATGCATCCTGTCCCACATATACTTCAACCTGACATATATATTCTCATTTCTTATGATATGTCCCTTCCATAAGTTTCTTAGGGGTCTATTTACTAAGCTGTGTTAGGAGATAACGAGAACGGTGATAACAGGTACCAGCCAATCAGCTCCTAACTGCCATCTCACAGGCTGTGTTTGAAAAATGACAGTTAGGAGCTGGTTGGCTGGTACCTTATTTCTGTTTACTTTACCTCCTTCCAAGGCTTAGTAAATAGACCCCTTAATGTATCTTATCACAACTGCCACTCAGGTCTGACATTTGTATTTCATTTCTCATGTTGTGGCTTATCCAGACCAGAGTTTCTATGTGATTGGTTATCATTCACAGGGTATGATCAATTTTATATTAGAACCACTGTTATACTGTATACATGAGTGTATGTGCCCTGCGTGCTGGTACTCACTGGGGACATACTTTAGTGGAGACATTGGCCCTCATTCAGACCCACTCGCAAGCGGGCGCACGTACGTTAGGCGTACGTACAAAATTATTTAAATTCAATGGCTCGCTCGTATTTTCGTTCGCATCTAAAATTCCTCCCTAAACTCAGGCGACCCCTCCTCTAACTAACGAGCGTGCGAAATAGCGAGCGTACATCCCCGAAATGGCTTGAAGGGAACGCACGCACAAGTGAAACCGGAAGTGGCCTTGTCAGATGTCGATTACCTGCTCCTTTATTCTGCCTACCTCCCTCAATCGTATCATGCCAATCAATGTATCAATTAGCTCATTTTTTTTTTTTTTCAACACAATGCAAGAAACTTTACTCTTGTCCGTGTTTGTGTTTACCCGCAGAATACGTACGGATGGAACATTCGCTTTTATTGTTCAAAAAACATGTGAACCACAATTAAACAATTGTTCTATTGCTGTGGATCCCCGCATATTTTCCGGGGTTCATTTCTTTATTTAAATTTGCAAACGCATGTCACTGCATCAAGCCTATCATAACTCTCCAGAGATTTCTGGCCCTTTTGAACACATGACTGATACACTAACCAATAAAATTGCTCCTGTTAATTTCCAAAATACATTAGCCAATCAGAAATTTGGGCCACACTTTATCAAAAATGTTTTGTATGAAAAACTCCATTGCCATCATGAGAGCCTCCGCATTCACCAGGCGCGAGCTGCTGGTGCTTACGGAGGTGATGGATAGGCGGATCACCAGCCAGCCTCCACCCATCACCAACCGGCAGAAGCGCTCCGCGTATGCGGAGGCACGGTCCCGCCTGCGGTCGATGGGTTCACGCCGCAACATCGGGCAGCTTGAGCGCAGGTGGTCAGACCTGCAACGGCAAACGCCCCGCTTGCTGGCATGCAGATCGTTGAAAGTAAGTGTTATGTATTGTGGTTTTCATGTTTGTGTTTGTGGGGCAAACTGCGTGTGCATGTTTTCCTGTCTGTCCTATTAATTATTTGTCCTCATATCTGCGTGTGCATGTTTTCCTGTCTGTCCTATTAATTATTTGTCCTCATATCTGCGTGTGCATGTTTTCCTGTCTGTCCTATTAATTATTTGTCCTCATATCTGCGTGTGCATGTTTTCCTGTCTGTCCTATTAATTATTTGTCCTCATATCTGCGTGTGCATGTTTTCCTGTCTGTCCTATTAATTATTTGTCCTCATATCTGCGTGTGCATGTTTTCCTGTCTGTCCTATTATTTGTCCTCATATCTGCGTGTGCATGTTTTCCCTCTATTTCTGTTTTTTTCATTCTACTCCTTTTTGCATGTTTTTTGTTGCTGGTTTTTTTTTTTTAATTTGGGCCCCGGATTTGCCCAGAAACTAACCTCAATTTGTTTGACATATTTTAGGAGGACAGCCAAGACTACGCCGTCACCGTCCGGCCAGACGGCGTTCCCGGCCACTATCCCCAACCCCCAGCCAACACTCCACCCCAAATATTTCCCCTATACCCCACTCCTCCCCAGCCTTCCCAGACCCTCTCCCGGAACTGTCGGGCCTCCTTCCCCTCCGTCCCACTTCCCCCTCTCCTCCACCCACCCCTCTTCCAATTACCCCCTCCCCGGAGTCCATCATTACCCCTCCCCGTTCTTTGGGGAATGAAGGCTCCTCCGAGGAGGAACATGGAGGGACTTCCGGAGCTCCCGTTTTGGCTCCCGGTATGTTTTTCTTTCTCATTTTTTTTAACCACAAACTGTTTGTATGTAATCATGTGTCGTGCCTTTATTCGTGCTTGTTTGGTTTACTTTTGTTGATTTAGCAGTTTGCCTTTACCTCTTCCTGCTGATTTCAACATACACATATCACACCTGTGTGAATTTGTACATAGGCCTTGTAATTTTGCCAGCACCCCCTTTTTGTTTTGGTTTTTTTTTTTTCGGTTTAGGAGTGATTTCGTTGTGTTTTTGTTTTTTTAATGTGGATTCCCTATTGTTTTATTAATCCACACACTTTTCTCACCCACAGAGGAACAGAGGCGTCGTCAAGAGGTGGAGGATTGTGTTGGCCAGATGCGGCAACATGTAATTGGCCTTCTTGTGGCCCTTGACCGGCTGTCTGGCATCCTTCGCCAGTAGTTTTTTTTTTTTTGATTCGTTTTGTAAATAAATTTTGTAGTTCTAATATACGTTCTGGCTCATTCTTTTTTTCTAAAACACAAATAGTTTTCCCTGACATAAGTAGACTGTTCCTGCACGGATTTCCATTTTTTAAAAGTTAGATTGTATTTTGTATTTGTATGTTAAACAGCCACAAGAAACACATAACAGTAACAATGTCATTTCCCTTTTTGGGTGTAGTGTCAATTAGATATTTCGCCATTTTACAGGTTCCTAGTTGGTGTGCAAGCTGCTTAGGCCAATCTTCAAAATCCAAAGGTTTGGACAGGCTTCCTTTTGGTGTGGGTTGGGAACCTGCAAACATATTTCAGTTTACATCAACTGGTGTCAGTACTGGATTACCCCTTAGTCAATTGTAAGGTGTGTTAACCTGGTTCCACTTGCTGTTAACGTCCAAAAAAAGGAAGACCATTTCACTCTCCAAACATTTATTCACAACTTAAATGAGAAATCAAAGTGGTCAGTCCCAAAACCAAAAAACACTGATAATCTCAAATCCAACACATACAAATAAAATATTTAATTTAAAAAAACAATCAAGAACTGGTTGACGAAGGACCATGCCAACATGATTCCACAAACATGGCGTTGCGATATGGGTTCCAGAATATATGGCCAAAATCACCAGATCCAGGTTTGGTAAGGGTAGCAGGAAGTAGTGAGCGTTGGAGTGGCAAAGATTATGTGAACAAACAGAAGATGGTGAAAAAATAAAAATAAATTAGATGTTCGCAAACAAACACAAACACATTAGGTATAAACACTGTAGTTTGGGTCAAACTTACCTAAAAAATCTGGCCACCACATCATCGCGTATGGCCCCCCCACATACTGACCTCCGACCAACCTCGGGGGGGCCATCCTCAGGTAAGGCATCCTCTGGCTGCATTGGGACACCACTCCTTATGGCGATGTTGTGAAATATCCCACACAGGACCACAATTTTCGACACCATATCCGGCAAATACATGAGCTCGCCACCAGAGCGGTGGAGGCATCTGAATCGGCCTTTTAAAAGGCCGATACAGCGCTCCACCACTTGCCTGGTGGCTGTAAGTGCGGAATTATACTCACTTTGTGGGCCTGGTGTGGGAGCCAAATAAGGAGTGAGCAGCCAGGACATGCAAGGGTATCCACTGTCTCCTGTGAAAAATAAGAGACAACATCAGGAACACTGTGTATCAAGCTTAACATTGTTATGTACTAAAGGTCTCCACTTACCCAGAAGCCACGCATCACCAGCTTGTAGGTTGGTTAATTTCTGCCATATCCCTGATTGCCGGATGACGAAGGAGTCATGTGCACTTCCTGGTAACTTAGCATTCAGGGACAGGATCTGGAGGGAGGCATCACATACCACCATTACAATCAGGGAGTGATAGTGTTTCCTGTTTCTAAATATTGCCTCCAGCCGTGCTGGAGGCTGAAGTGGTATGTGAGTACCATCCACAACCCCTATGATGTGTGGGAAGCCAGCTATTTGGTAAAAATTGGCCTTGGCCACACTAAGGGCACCCATATCCAAAGGCATTTGAATAAAATGATGGAGGTGCTTGAAAAGTGCCTCCATCACTGCCCTCAGGATCCGGGAAAAGGAGGATTGGGAGATGCCCGCCACTATTCCAACCGTTGTTTGAAATGATCCTGAGGCACAGAAATGTAACACCGCCATAAATTGCGTCAGTGGTGGTATTGCTGTTGGACTGTCAATTTGCCGCTCAAGATCACTTTCTATTAATGAGAGAGTGTCTATGATGATTTTGGGAGGTAGACGGTAGCGTCTTAAAACCTCATCATCGGGCATTCCAAAAAGGGTGACACGTGTTCGAAATATCTGGGGCCTTGCATGCCTACGATGCCTACGCCTGGGATGAGATTGAGGTTGGTCGGCTTCCGGGAGCATGGCCAGAACAATCCTCCCCAGATCAACCTGAAATTCCAAAATTTTAAAGTAAGGCTTTTGACCCACCCCAAAACTATATTAAAACAACTTAGCTTGATGATAGCATCCATTGCTGCTTACATGCCGGGGTATTGTCATGATACGTCCAAACTGAAAATAAACAACAAAATTACTTGACACATTTCACTCTGTGCATTTTTGTGGATACATTTTGTGCTAGACCAAAGTTCAAATATGCCAAACACCCATTTAGCAAAACCGCAAAGCGACATTTAACACAGTACATCAAAACGGGTCGAAATGTTGGCGCAAAAAGCGAAAGCTAAACCATCAAAAAGTTAGAATGATTATTAAGCTGTTTAAAATGTGCTAATTAGTTCGCTAATACAAGTCACAAGAGTAACTACTAAAAATGCGCTAATTAGTTCGCTAATACAAGTCACAAGAGTAACTACTAAAAATGCACTAATTAGTTCGCTAATACAAGTCACAAGAGTAACTACTAAAAATGCGCTAATTAGTTCGCTAATACAAGTCACAAGAGTAACTACTAAAAATGCGCTAATTAGTTCGCTAATACAAGTCACAAGAGTAACTACAAAAAATGCGCTAATTAGTTCGCTAATACAAGATAAAAAATGGACTTACCAAGAGCAAATATCTAAGATGCAAAATCAAAAGGTCTTTGGGGTCCAAAAAAAACCAAAATCTAAAATAGAATAAATTAGGTATCCAAAAATTACAAAATATACGAAACACAATGAAACAACAATTGAACAAAAGTTAGACTTCACAAAACTTACCAAATCAACAAACGAGGTCCCAAAAATATAAACCAACAAAGATAACGGAAAAAAAAACGCAAATCTAACCAACAAACGATTCTCCAACCTCCAACTCCTTTCTACACAATCAATACACTCCAGCCAAGATAACCTCCAACAATCCAAAAACGCCACCTCGACTTGAGACACACCAAGCCATAAATAGTGTTTCGTTTCCCGCACAAATTAAGGAGGGATCATAGGGCCGCACAATCAATGATGCGGCCTCAAAATAAGGACGCATGTATAAATACGTCACGAAAACACATTCAAATTCTGGTGTAGTTCTTGTTTGGACCGCAGACATGGCGACAGACCAGGGAAAAAATGCCCAAGAGTCAGGCGGTAAGTCTTTCATGCATTTTCTATCAACGATTAATTTGAACCATAAGATGAGGCAAGTTGTGATTTTGTGAATTCTGTAAATTTACACAAATAGGTGAGGAGGATGACATGGAAGAGGCTGCTGGGCCCAGTATTCCGGCCAAAGCGGCCAAAAAAAAAAGGCAGCCACATTTCACAAGAAAGGAGATGGAGGTTTTGATCCAGAAGTGTGTGGACATCCTGCCACAGGCAGACAGGAATATGAGTCTAAGCCAGAAGTGGAGAATGTGGGAAGAGGTAGCCGTTGCTGTCAATACGGTGGGTGATTATGTCCGTCTAGCCCGGGATGTCAAACGGCGGTAAGTAAACCCTTGCCCCCCCTAAAAACAAACCCCATTTTAAACCAAAGGATAATGGCTTCCATTTTTCCCCACAGATGGGGCGACTTCAAATATCGCCTAAAGCAAAAACTCGCAGACAGGGCTAGGCATGCAAGGGGGACAGGTGGGGGTCCCACCCCTGTGTCATTGGAGTTGACGGATTTAGAAGAGCTGGCACAGGGGTGTGTGCAGCCTGTGGAGGTGTTTGGCGTGTCCAACATGGATACGGACATGCCAGACTTTGCGGCTCCTCATGTTGGCCCAGGTAAGTATTGTGATGTCACCAACTCTGAAATGCTATTGTGCCAATATGTAGATTCTAATGTGACTCTTTTCTCATTTTTCAAACAGAGACACAGGCGGATGAGTCTGCTCCAGAGGGAAGCCTTGGCCGCAGAATTTCTGCTGGCTCTGCAGGGGAGGAACCAGTACATCCGGCTGAGGACCCTGCAGAAGCCAGTCCAGGGCGTGCCCCCTCGCAGGCAGTGGGCCTCCTCACAGAACTCAATTTCAAATCGGATTTCCATACGGAGATTCTGCAGAAGATGGACGCCAGTCTGCTACGGGTGGCTGAGGCCCTGGAGCAAAATGCTGCGGCCAACGTGACCATTGGTCAGGCCCTGGCGGAAAATACCAGGGCCAACATCCGCATCGCCGATGCCCTGGAGCAGCTCGTTCGCCAGCACATGGTGGAGCCGACCTCCCTTCCTGCCGGAACATCAGGATCCTCCACCTCTGGCACAACATCAGCCAATCCTCCAAATGTGCCTAGCCCTGTGCCTAGTCCAGAGGCCACAACATCTGCCTCTGGACAGGCCAGCCCGATGGCATCCCGGACCCGGTCTGGCGCCCACCCTCCCCCATCCAAACGGGCGAAAAAACGGTGACAGCAATGGCGACTTTTCCCACACTCCTTCTGTGCTTGGCTCATATTCCTTTCTGGTCAAAACTTCCCTCTCCTTTCTTGTGAAATGTTTTTAAGTTATTTTTGTACGTTTATGTTATCAGTTATTGATTTTTTTTTTTTGATAAAAAGTATCTTTGGCAGAAAAACTAAAAAAAAATATTATGCCAATTGGTTTGTGTTTAAACAATAAATTTATGAAAAAAATCTGACATTGTATTGTGACATTATTGGACAAATAGGTTACATTTAATCCTGGCCCTAAAGGCAAAAAAGGACACCAAAAACCATTTCATTTGTCTAAAAAAAAGGCCTCTTGAAGGAACGTTTAAAAAAACACATAACGATGCAAATTGCACATTAAAAAAAAGGGGGAGCTAATTAAAACATGATGACATTATTGTCACAATAGGCCATAAACAACAAATTGAGGCCAAAAAAACCCCCAAAAAATGTACGCCAATTGATTGTGTAATCCTGACATTAGCAGGTATGATTTCCACCTGCGTACGGTTTTGTGCTATCCCAATAAACTGCTTTCCAAACACATACCAAGCCGGTTTTCAATACAACACTAATTGCTTTTGTGACCACCCGCGATTAATCGCTGCAACATCGTGGAGTCCCGGGACGGAGGAGAAGGCCATCGCCAATGTGGTCGAGTAATCCAGACCCTAAACTGTGCGAGCATTTTGAAGGGAAAGAGGATGTTCCAGTGACGTATGTGACGGTCCGAACACATTTTACGCTCGCATCTGCTAATGTATGTACGCCCCAAAAACGCCTCGCCACGCCTGCGTTTTTCCATCTCCACCCCCGTCAACACCCAAAAACGCCCTGTTCTGTCAATCACATTTGACATGTCACTTCCTGTACGCTATTTTAGGAACGACAGATAAAAAGCTCGCAATCTGCCGTACGCACATGCGCAGTGTAACACCGACGCATGCGTGGTTAGTCAACATCGGAACGCAACGAGCGTACTGCTGTTTGCGAGTGGCTCTGAATGAGGGCCATTGTTGAAAGTAACATTGGATACATTGATTCAATTACATAGTGTGCTGATTCTCAGTGGGACGGCTAATTCACAATGGGACCTCTAATTCTCAATGGGACGGTTAATTCACAATGGGACGGCTAATTCGCAATGGGACGGCTAATTCTCAATGGGACGGCTAATTCTCAATGGGATGGGTAATTGTCAATGGGACCTCCCATGTGTGTTCATCCGGAATGTAGGCATTTATGCCACACTAATAGCAACTATACACGGGGGCCATTCAGTAAACAACAATAATATAAAAATCCCCGGACACGCTAATCCGTGTGTGCGGTATCGCCTAATGTACATTTCGCTACAGCTTAGTCATAGGATCATATGACTAAGCTGTACATCATGCAATACCACACACGTGGGTTAGCGTGTCCAGGGATTTTAATATTATTGTTGTCAACTGAATGGCCCCTGTGTATAGTTGCTATTAGTGTGACATAAATGCCTACAAAATCGATAAACACACATGGGAGGTCCCATTGACAATTACCCATCCCATTGAGAATTAGCCGTCCCACTGAGAATTAGCACACTGTGTAATTGAGTCAATGTATCTAATGTTACTTTCAACAATGTCTCCACTGTGTCCCCAGTGAGAAACAGCATGCAGGGCATATACACTCATGTATACAGTATAACAATGGTTCTAAAGTATAATCAGCATGGTGATAGTAATAAATATAAAATTGATCATACCCTGTGAATGATAACCAATCACATAGAATCTCTGGTCTGGATAAGCCACAACATGAGAAATGAAATACAAATGTCAGACCTGAGTGGCAGTTGTGATAAGATACATTAATGGGACTATTTACTAAGCCTTGTAAGGAGATAAAGTAAACAGAGATAAGGTACCAGCCAACCAGCTCCTGACATTTTTCAAACACAGCCTGTGACATGGCAGTTAGGAGCTGATTGGATAAATGTACGGCTGAGAGATATCATGAGAAATAAAATCTAGGTGTGAGATATAAAGTGCTTTGTGGGATAGGATACATAGAAGGATATATGGATAAAATATACCATGAGACGTGGAACCGATATGTCAAACATAAAGTGCATGTGTGAGGCGGTGGATTTATGATTTACAAACCATAATTGGCAGACCCGGGTAACAGGGGGCGTGGCCTAGTCATGGGAGGCGTGGCCATGCCCCCTTCAGAAAAAAGTAAACATTTTCAGCGCCGTGAAGCGGTGAGGCGCACTGGTGAGGGGGGCGCTCTGAGCCCCCTCAGTACGGCGCAAAGCCAGGGGGGCGCGATCAGTGTGATCGCTCCCCTCTCAGGCATAGGAGACTGCTGTGTACTGGGCTGCTGTGAGGGAGAGAGGGGCGGCGTTGGACCCGGGCCCCCGCCGGCCCCTCAGGAAGTCCGGGCCCGGGTAATTTGTACCCGCCCCCCCCTCTCGGCGCCCCTGATCGTTCAATCGCTCAACTTAATCGTCTAGTGGATGTGTGCCATTAGGTGCTCTTGTGGGGAGTGAGGAGGGCGGGATGTACTGAGGGTGAAATGTGGTCAGAACTCAGAAAACCCCCGTTTCCATATGCACAAAACCCTGGAATGTGATACATTCTGGAGCTTGGACCCAGTGGGTAACGCCACCTTTAGGCTAATATTGCGCCCATATCGCTTTGTAAATATGATCATTAATAAAATGGCCTCGTACAGAGAAAAGGAAATCATGCTTTCTAAAAGCTGGAGAATAACAATGTGCTCATTTATAAACAGACCCCTCAGGATATGTTACTGAATTCACATTTGAGACTAATGACAAACAGGTGATTTGAAGTTTACTATCACACAGGGCACCTGAGATTTACTGAAAAACACAGGACACCTGAGATTTACTGACACACAGGACACCTGAGATTTACTGACACACAGTACACCTGAGATTTACTGGCACACAGTACACCTGAGATTTACTGACACACACGACACCTGAGATTTACTGACACACAGGGCACCTGAGATTTACTGACACACAGTACACCTGAGATTTACTGACACACAGTACACCTGAGATTTACTGACACACAGGACACCTGAGATCTACTGACACACACGACACCTGACATTTACTGACACACAGGACATCTGAGATTTACTGACACACAGTGCACCTGAGATTTACTGACAAATAGAAAATATGAGATTACTGACACACTTGACTCCTAAGATTACTGACAAACAATACACCTGAGATTTACTGACACACAGGGCACCTGAGATTTACTGACAAATAGAAAATATTAGATTACTGACACACTTGACTACCATGATTTACTGACAAACAATACACCTGATATTTACTGACACACAGTACACCTGATATTTACTGACAAATAGAAAATATGAGATTACTGACACACTTGACGTCTAAGATTTACTGGCAAACAATACACCTGAGATTTACTGACACACAGTACACCTGAGATTTACTGACACACAGGACACCTGAGATCTACTGACACACACGACACCTGACATTTACTGACACACAGGACACCTGAGATTTACTGACACACAGTACACCTGAGATTTACTGACAAATAGAAAATATGAGATTACTGACACACTTGACGTCTAAGATTTACTGGCAAACAATACACCTGAGATTTACTGACACACAGGGCACCTGAGATTTTGGCACACCTATGATTTGCAGACACACAGGACACCTGAGAGCCCAGGACAACAAACAATGTTACATGAGAGTCAAAAAGCGACTGAAAAATAGGATACCTGAGAGGACACCGGAAGATTACTAGAAGGGACACCAAAGATTTACTGACACATGGTAAACTTGAGAAATACTTAAACATCGGGCCCCTGAGAACTACAGACATATAAAACACCTGAAAATGACCAAAACATGGGAAACCAAAAAATTATAGGAACACAGGACACAGAACACACGATAACTATTTCTCAATGGGACACCTGACAATTATTGACTCTCTGAAAACACACAGAACATCTAAAAATTACCGACCCTTAAGGCACTGGCAAACAACTCACACACGGGTCACCGAGAGTTACTGATACATCAGACACCAGAGAATTACTGACATGCTAAATAATGAGAATTACTGACACATGGGTCACCTGAGAGTTATTAACATGATGGACACTGAGAATTACTGACACACGGGATAACTGAGAATTACTGACAAGCTGGACAATGATAATTACTGACACATGGGATAGCTGAGAGTTACTGACATGCTGCACACTGAGAATTACTGACACATAGGATAGCTGAGAGTTACCGACATGCTGCACACTGAGAATTACTGACACATGGGATAGCTGAGAGTTACTGACATGCTACACACTGAGAATTACTGACACATGGGACACTTGAGAGTTACTGACATGCTGCACACTGAGAATTATTGACACATGGGATAGCTGAGAGTTACTGACACATAAGACACCAGAGAATTACTGACACATGGGATAGCTGAGAGTTACTGACATGCTGCACACTGAGAATTACTGACACATGGGACACCTGAGAGTTACTGACATGCTGCACACTGAGAATTACTGACACATAGGATACTTGAGAGTTACTGACATGCTGCACACTGACAATTATTGACACATGGGACACCTGAGAGTTACTGACATGCAGCACACTGAGAATTACTGAAACATGGGACACCTGAGAGTTCCTGACATGCTGCACACTGAGAATTACTGAAACATGGGACACCTGAGAGTTACTGACATGCTGCATACTGAGAATTACTGACACATAGGATACCTGAGAGTTACTGACATGCTGCACACTGAGCATTACTGACACCTGGAACACCTGAGAGTTACTGACATGCGGCACATTGAGAATTACTGACACATGGGATAGCTGAGAGTTACTGACACATAAGACACCAGAGAATTACTGACACATGGGATACCTGAGAGTTACTGACATGCTGCATACTGAGAATTACTGACACATGGAAACCTGAGAGTTACTGACATGCCGCACACTGAAAATTACTGACACATAGGATACCTGAGAGTTACTGACATGCTGCACACTGAGACTTACAGACACATGGAACACCTGAGAGTTACTGACATGCAGCACACTGAGAGTTACTGACACATGGGATGCCTGAGAGTTACTGACATGTTGCACACTGAGAATTACTGACACATGGGACACCTGAGAGTTACTGACATGCTGCACACTGACAATTATTGACACATGGGACACCTGAGAGTTACTGACATGCTGCACACTGACAATTATTGACACATGGGACACCTGAGAGTTACTGACATGCTGCACACTGAGAATTACTGACACATGGGATAGCTGAGTTACTGACATGCTGCACACTGAGAATTACTGACACATGGGACACCTGAGAGTTACTGACATGCAGCACACTGAGAATTACTGACACATGGGACACCTGAGAGTTACTGACATGCAGCACACTGAGAATTACTGACACATGGGACACCTGAGAGTTACTGACATGTAATGTATATAATATGTGATTTAGGTATTGGGGTGGGTGTGTTACCTGTGAACGTGCAGTATGTGAATATAGTATACAGCATGTGATGGAGAGTTCGGGAGGTTGGGGTTCCCCCGGGTGGGGTGCAGGCAGCGGTATTACACAGGGAGTAATGTACAGTATGTGTGTGTGTGTATATATGTATGTATGTATGTATGTATATATATATATTATATATATATATTTATATATATATATATATATATATATATATATGCAGTCTATGTCAGTGTACATACAATATATAGTAATATGTGATGCCCTGGTCCAGGGTCCCCCTGGGTGGGGTTGGGGATCCCCTCACTATGACGACCCCCTCCCCTGTCCTCAGCCCCCAGGTGGCCGCGTCCATCCCCCCGCCCCTCCTCCCTGTCACTCTGTCCCTGGCTCGGTGCGAGCAGATCGCAGTCTTGCATCCTCCGTCTCCGGCTCTTCTCACCCTGGTGCCCCGCAGGCGGGTGTGGCTGGTGGCCCTGGGGGTCGCCATGCTCCTGGTCCTGGTCATTGTTATCCCGCTGCTGGCGCTGCCGCCCCCGGGCCATGGACACTATGAGATGCTGGGGACGTGCAGGATGATCTGTGACCCGTACACCGGACACCCCCCCAACACCCCGGGGGAGGCTCTGCAGGACCTCAGCGGGGCCCCTCCGCCCTTCATCCAGGGGCCAAAGGGGGAGCCAGGCAGGACGGGGAAGCCAGGGGCCCGGGGTCCCCCAGGAGAGCCGGGACCCCCCGGACCCAGGGGCCCCCCTGGAGAGAGGGGTGAGCCCGGCAGAGCGGGGGGCTCGGGGGGCTCTGTGTCCGGCACCGCCTCAGCCGCGCTCCCCGGACCCCGCATCGCCTTCTATGTCGGGCTGAAGAGCCCCCACGAGGGCTACGAGCTGCTGAAGTTCGACGACGTAGTCACCAACCTGGGCAACCACTACGACCCCAGCACCGGCAAGTTCACCTGCCAGGTGCCCGGCATCTACTACTTCACCTACCACATCCTCATGCGGGGCGGCGACGGCACCAGCATGTGGGCGGACCTCTGCAAGAACGGACAGGTGAGACACTGGGGGGACCGGGGACAGGAGAGACACGGGGGACCGGGGACAGGAGAGACACGGGGGACCGGGGACAGGAGAGACACGGGGGACCGGGGACAGGAGAGACACGGGGCACCGGGGACAGGAGAGACACGGGGGACCGGGCACGGGTGAGACACTGGGGACCGGAGACAGGTGAGACACTGGGGACCGGGGACAGGAGAGACACGGGGGACCGGGCACATGTGAGACACGGGGGACCGGAGACAGGTGAGAAACGGGGGATCGGGGACAGGTGAGACACCGGGGACCGGGCACAAGTGAGACACGGGGGACCGGTGACAGGTGAGACACGGGGGACCGGGGACAGGAGACACACGGGCGCACGGGGACAGGAAAGATACGGGGGACCGGGGACAAGTGAGACACTGGGGAACGGGGACAGATGAGACACTGGGGAATGGGGAAGGGAGCCATAGGTGAGACACGGGAGACCGGGGGGAGGGGGGATAGGTGAGACACGGGGTACCGGGGGAGGAGGCCACAGGGGACAGATTAGATACAGGGGTAAGGTGAGGGGGCACAGGTGAGACACGGGGGCCCGAGGGGGTGGGGACAGGTGAGGGACAGGATAAGTGGGGACAGGTGAGACACTAGGTACCGGAGAGTGGGAACAGGTGGAACACGGAGAACATGTAGAGAATAACAGGTAGAGACACGGGGCACCGGGGGAGGGGGGAGAAGTTAGATCGGGAACAATAGGTCTATTGTAGGTGGCTGGAGAAAATTTAAGGCAATTGTGACCCAGGTGACAGTGGGTGTGGCAGGTGACTGTGGCTAGGGGACCGGTGCTGGGGGCTCAGAGGTGAGTCGGGTGTAGGAATTGCCGGGTGAGGCGGGTGATATGGGTGTATGAGAGGCAGTATCCTCTTGTGGGCGTCTCCGGTGTTCTGAGCACCGGGGATATGAGGGCAGGGGGTCTACTGTGGAGTGGGCAGGTAACTCTTGTTTTCAGGAGGGGTTACAGTGGGTAACACGAGGAGGACACCCGGGCAAGTGAGTGAGTCTGGCTGCTGTCAACTTTATCCAGCACACAACAAGCCTGATACTGGGGTATACAGAAGGGGGCACCCGGGAGATTTGCTGCCTCTGTCTATTGATGATTTGTTATTAGACAGAATATGTCAGAATTATCCACCCCCATATGATGTCTTTATCCATCCCCTGACATTATCCAGCACGCTGGCCTCTCCCTGTGGAGCTCTAGTACTGGGTGCTGCTGAGTATACCCTGGGTACCCCTGCAGGGAGGATTGCAGATCCCAGAGCTGAGAGTGAATCTGCTCAGCCTGTTATTCAGGAATACCTGGGGGCTGTGATATTAGTATTGGGGGGTCCCTGGGTTACTGACATCTATATGTCTAGGTGGAAAATATTCTAGTACATCCCTCCTCAGAGATTTTACTTATTTTGGTGATAATAATGTTTGGGCAATTTAGCTCATCGATCTATGTAAATAATAACTGTTAGATCCTATAATATAAATGTAGATAGAATGAGACAGAATAAGGTAAATTGCACAATGATATTGGTCTGTAATCATACTATATTTCCTCAGTCATCCATGGTAGGTATGTCACTGGCATCTTGTGATGGGCACTTTGTGCCATAGCCTGCACCCACATTACACATGCCAGAGGTGTCCTGGTACCACATCACACCCTGCACCCATTTACATGCACCAGTGGCATCTTGTAACCAACATTATATAATGCATCATCTGCACCTACGGCAGATACGCCAATCCCAGCTTGGAAGTCACAGGAAACAATGGACATCCAGCACCCACGGGTGATATGCCAGTGGAGTGGTAAGGGTTAATCAGGCCGGCACACTCGTGCTTAGTGCACAGTCCCTGGGTTCAGTTCCATTTAGTGGACAGATTATTATTTTTTTAAATGTTTATAATAATTTGTGCAGTGTTGTCCTTCAGCCATCGCCATCCTGAGATACAGTGGCGCAGGTTCTGCCGCAATAGCTGTTTAATCGGCTTCTCCATACAGCGCTGTCACTGCCAGTGACCCAAGGTGTCTCAGGCCGAGAGGGCAGCAATTGGGGCTTGTATTGTATTGGTAGATGTTACAGTGTATATCACACATCCACAGTAAAAGTGTTAGTTAGTGGGTGTGAGCGATGAATGCTCCCTGTATATTTAGAGATAGCATTTATCTCCTAATTACCTTTATACAGTCAGGTCCATAAATATTGGGACATTGACAGAATTTTCATATTTTGTCCTCTATTCACCACCACAATGGCTTTGAAATGAAACAAACAAGATGTGCTTTAACTGCAGACTTTCAGATTAAATTTGAGGGTAATTACATCCAAATCAGGTGAACGGTGTAGGAATTACAACGGTTTCTATATGTGCCTCCCACTTTTTAAGGGGCCAAAAGTAATGGGACAAACTAAACAATCCTAAATCTAACTTTCACTTTTTAATACTTTGTTGCAAATCCTTTGCAGGCAATTACAGCCTGAAGTCTGGAACGCATAGACATCACCAGGCGCTGGGTTTCATCCCTGGTGATGCTCTGCCAGGCCTCTACTGCAAATGTCTTCAGTTCCTGCTTGTTCTTGGGGCATTTTCCCTTCAGTTTTGTCTTCATCAAGTGAAATGCATGCTCGATCGGATTCAGGTCAGGGGATTGACTTGGCCATTGCATAACATTCCACTTTTTAGCCTTAAAAAACTCTTTGGTTGCTTTTGCAGTATGCTTCGGGTCATTGTCCATCTGCACTGTGAAGCGCCGTCCAATGAGTTCTGAAGCATTTGACTGAATATGAGCATATAATGTTGCCCGAAACACTTCAGAATTCATTCTGCTGCTTTTGTCAGCAGTCACATCATCAATAAATACAAGGGAACCAGTTCCATTGGCAGCCATACATGCCCACGCCATGATACTACCACCATCATGCTTCACTGATGAGGTGGTATGTTTTGGATCATGAGCAGTTCCTTTCCTTCTCCGTACTCTTCTCTTCCCATCACTCTGGTACAAGTTGATCTTTGTCTCATCTGTCCATAGGATGTTGTTCTAGAACTGTAATGGCTTTTTTAGATGTTGTTTGGCAAACTCTAATCTGGTCTTCCTGTTTTTGTGGCTCACCAATGGTTTTCATCTTGTGGTGAACCCTCTATATTCACTCTTGTGAAGTCTTCTCTTGATTGTTGACTTTGACACATATACATCTACCTCCTGGAGAGTGTTGTTCATTTGGCCAACTGTTGTGAAGGGGTTTTTCTTCACCAGGGAAATAATTCTTCTGTCATCCACCACAATTGTTTTCCGTGGTCTTCCGGGTCTTTTGGTGTTGCTGAGCTCTCCGGTGCGTTCTTTCTTTTTAAGAATGTTCCAAACAGTTGATTTGGCCACACCTAATGTTTTTGCTATCTCTCTGCTGGGTTTGTTTTGATTTTTCAGCCTAATGATGGCTTGCTTCACTGATAGTGACAGCTCTTTGGATCTCATATTGAGAGTCAACATCAACTGATTCCAAATGCAAATGTCACACCTAGGATCAACTCCAGACCTTTTACCTTCTTAATTGATAATGAAATAACGAGGGAATAGCCCACACCTGTCCATGAAATAGCTTTTGAGTTGATAGTCCCATTACTTTTGGCCCCTTAAAAAGTGAGAGGCACATATTGAAACCGTTGTAATTCCTACACCGTTCACCCGATTTGGATGTAATTACCCTCAAATTAAATGTGAAAGTCTGCAGGTAAAGCACATCTTGTTTGTTTCATTTCAAAACCATTGTGGTGGTGAATAGAGGCCAAAATATGACAATTCTGTCAATGTCCCAATATTTATGGACCTGACTGTATTTGTATGCCAACATTTATTACTGTTGTGAGGTCGTCCGCTTTGTTCTGTGCTGATACTGTATTGAGTGCACATATCTTTGTATTGTTATACAATCAACTATTTATATTGTTGCAATATTACTTTATACCAGTATATGTGGAAGGAGGCAGGTTGGAGGCTGTGTATTATACCTCACCTTTACCTGCAGCTCCAGCAGTGACCGATGCATCATGGGAGATATTCAGCTTCATCATACACATTCACTCTCTCACATACTGACTCACTCCACTCACTCACTCACATACACCCACTCACTCACATACAAACTCACTCACATACACCCACTCACTCACATACAAACTCACTCACATACTGAATCACTTTCACTCACTCACATACAAACTCACTCACATACTGACACTCACTCACATTCTCATACTGACTCACATTCTCAATCACTCACATACTGACTCTCTCACATACTGACTCACTCACTTACATACTGACTCACTCACATACACAATCACTCACATACTGACTCACTCACATACTGACTCACTCACATATTCACTCACATACTCAATCACTCACATACTGACTCTCTCACATACTGACTTACTCACATACTCAATCACTCACATACTGACTCACTCACATATTCACTCACATACTCACTCACATGTTCACTCACATACTGACTCACTGACATATTCACTCTCATACTCAATCACTCACAGACTGACTCTCTCACATACTGACTGACTCACATACTGACTCACTCACATATTCACTCACATACTCACTCACATATTCACTCACATACTCACTCACTTACTGACTCACTCACTCACATATTCACTCACATACTCACATACTGACTCACTCACATACTCACATGCTGACTCAGTCACATACTGACTCGCTCACATACTAACATACTGACTTACTCACATATTCACTCATTCATTCACTCACATACTCACATCAAAGCGCGCGTACTCGGGCCAGACGCTGCAGTCAGAATTGTATACGCAGAGGCTACGCAGACCCATGACAGAGTGATTGATAGGAATCGCCATTTGTGGGTGGTGACGGGGGGGTGGTGGGGCGCACGCAGGCATGCCAGTGCATTTCAAAGTCGTTGCATGGGCGTGCATAAAATAGCAACTGCGATACCAGACGCCTCCTGGGGCCTCATAGCGTGTGCTGAAGTTAGCAATTCCTGAGTGAGGTCTGACCTGCCTTACCTGTGCGTATGGGTCCGATGTGATTCGATGTTACCGATTGTTTCACTATGTTGGCCAAGTATGGGGATGTGAGCAAGGGGAAGTGGGCAGCCTTATGTCAGGTTGTGATCGCAATGCGAATGCAAACATTTACATAGCACCGCTGATATTAGCAACTGCGTTGCGATGCTGCTGTCGGTATTTTGACAGCCGGCATCCTAATAGCCGGAATCCCATACCCAACCCATCCAGGAGAGGTAATAAACCCACAATTACCCCTGGGTAAACTTAATTGGTGTGAGATAAAATTACTTTGTGCCAATAAGTGGGCGGAACATACAGTGGTTAAAGCTAAATGCATACTTAGGGTCAGCCAAAGGAACAGAGCATATAATACATGTTTGACTTACATGTAAGTTTGTAGTAAATTGGCATAACTTGTATTCTATCTATCTATCTATCTATCTATCTATCTATCTATCTATCTATCTATCTATCTATCTATCGTATTATCTAATATCTATCCATCTCATATCTATCTATCTATCTATCTATCTATCTATCTATCTATCTATCTATCTCTCTATCTCTCTATCTATCTATCTATCTATCTATCTATCTATCTATCTATCTATCTATCTATCTATCTATCTATCTATCTATCTATATCTCATATCTATCTATCTATCTATCTATCTATCTATCTATCTATCTATCTATCTATCTATCTATCTATCTATCGCATATCTATCTCTCTATCTATCTCATATCTATCTATCTATCTATCTATCTATCTATCTATCTATCTATCTATCTATCTATCTCCCGGTGTCAGTAAATTGACAGGCTTCTAGATATAGACGCCTGTCATTTAACCCTCACCGGGATAAAGCAGTTAGGGAACACCCTAGGGGTGCCTAACCTTAACCTCCCCCCCAAAACCTAGCTAACCCCGCTACACTGTCTAAACCTAACCCTCCCCCCCATGGCTAACACTAAGGGCTTACCTTCGTTCGGGCTGGCGTCCCACTGGATTCCGGCAACGGGATTAACATAGGTGTCAGTATTACAACTCCCTTGTCTGGATTCCAGCATCGGCATTGAGACTGGCGGCTGGTCTCTTCACTACATCCCCAGGAATGATTACCAGTGTCTGCATTACTAGCACCCTACACACATCCACTTTCATACTGGGAGAGGGTGCACAAACACACTACATTGAATTTCACTGCATATTGTGTTGGGTTTTATGGCACTGTATATTGTACAGTTCTAGTTAATTTCTGCAGGTCAGGTTATGTCAGAATATAAGGATCACTGCGTATTGCTTTGGATCTTATGGCTCTGTGTATTGTACAGTTCTAGTAAGTTCCTGTTGGCCAGGTCAGGATGTACACACTACGCACTGTGGGCCTGATTCAGACCCGCTCGCAAGCGCTTGAGCGCTCACGAGCGGGGCGATGGTGTGCTCAGCGCACACGCAGCTGCCGCACTGCGCGTGCGCAAGCCCCGGAGCGAGATAGAAAATCTCTCGCTCCGTGGCTCACTATAAAAGGGGTGGCTGTCGATGTTGATTGACAGCTCGCCCAGTTTTGTAGGCATGGTGGGTGGGTGGCTTCACAAACGGAGGCGTTCCCAAGCGAATGCCTGCTGTTTGTGGGCAGCCCCACTGACATCACCAGTGATGTCAGTGAGAGAGCTTCCAGCTCTATTAGAGCCAGAAGCTCTCTGGGGCTTGTAGCCACGAGACCCTACCACAAGGGTCTTGTCGCAAGCCCGATGGTCGCGATGGTCTTGACCATCGCGACCATCATCCTGGCCGCTCGCAATAGCTGTGGGTGGTCACCCACAGCTATGCGAGCGGCCAGGAGGCCGCACAAAAAAAAAAAAAATAACGCCCAGATTCAGAGCGAGCGCTCTTTCAGAGCGTCCGGCTCTGAATCAGGGCCAGTGTTCATTAAACTTATAATCTGCAGCTTCTAATAAAGGGAAATTACCAACCCTAAGAAAAGGTAGAAAATCATATAATTATAAGCACTGATTGTCAGAACAATGACAACATTGTCCGTTTCTCAATCAGGGCCCGTGTTGGATGTTATGGCTCTGTGTATTGTACAGATCCTCTGGGTCAGGTCAGGACGTGAGGATCACTGCGTATTGTGTTGGATCTTATAGCTCTATGGGGCCTAATCATCATCACTTAATTTTTACAAAAGCAGGTGAAAATCAACATTCACCTGCAATTGTAAAAATTAAGTTATCGGGCCATTCATCAAGAAGGTTAAGCAGGAGATATCTCAGATATCTCCTACTTACCTTCCTCTCGCAGAATGGCCCGCTGTCCCCATACACTAGTATCACAGATATCTCTTACTTACCTTTCTCTCCAGGAATGGCCCACTGTCCCCATACACTAGTATCACAGATATGTCCTACTTACCTTCGTCTCCAGGAATGGCCCACTGTCCCCATACACTAGTATCACAGATATGTCCTACTTACCTTCGTCTCCTGGAATGGCCCACTGTCCCCATACACTAGTATCACAGATATTTCCTACTTACCTTCGTCTGGCGGAATGGACCGCTGTCCAGATACACTAGTATCACAGATATCTCCTGCTTACCTTCCTCTCCTGGAATGGCCCGCTGTCCCCATACACTAGTATCACAGATATCTCCTGCTTACCTTCCTCTCCCGGAATGGCCCGCTGTCCCCATACACTAGTATCACAGATATCTCATACTCACCTTCCTTTTGCAGAATGGCCCACTGTCCGCATACACTAGTATCACAGATATCTCCTACTTACCTTCCTCTCCCGGAATGGCCGACTGTCCCCATACACTAGTATCACAGATATCTCATACTTACCTTTCTCTCCTGGAATGGCCCACTGTCCCCATACACTAGTATCACAGATATCTCCTACTTACCTTCCTCTGCCGGAATGGCCCGCTGTCCAGATACACTAGTATCACAGATATCTCCTGCTTACCTTCCTCTCCTGGAATGGCCCGCTGTCCCCATACACTAGTATCACAGATATCTCCTGCTTACCTTCCTCTCCCAGAATGGCCCACTGTCCCCATACACTAGTATCACAGATATCTAATACTCACCTTCCTTTTGCAGAATGGCCCGCTGTCCCCATACACTAGTGTCACAGATATCTCCTACTTACCTTCCTTTTGCGGAATGGCCCACTGTCCGCATACACTAGTATCACAGATATCTCCTGCTTACCTTCCTCTCCCGGAATGGCCGACTGTCCCCATACACTAGTATCACAGATATCTCATACTTACCTTCCTTTTGCGGAATGGCCCACTGTCCGCATACACTAGTATCACAGATATCTCCTGCTTACCTTTCTCTCCCGGAATGGCCCGCTGTCCCCATAAACTAGTATCACAGATATCTCCTGCTTACCTTCCTCTCCCGGAATGGCCCGCTGTCCCCATACACTAGTATCACAGATATCTCATACTTACCTTCCTTTTGTGGAATGGCCCGCTGTCCCCATACACTAGTATCACAGATATCTCCTGCTTACCTTTCTCTCCCGGAATGGCCCGCTGTCCCCATATACTAGTATCACAGATATCTCCTGCTTACCTTTCTCTCCCGGAATGGCCCGCTGTCCCCATAAACTAGTATCACAGATATCTCCTGCTTACCTTCCTCTCCCGGAATGGCCCGCTGTCCCCATACACTAGTATCACAGACATCTCCTACTTACCTTCGTCTCCTGGAATTTTCCCGCTGTCCCCATACACTAGTATCACAGATATCTCTTACTTACCTTCCTCTGCCGGAATGGCCCGCTGTCCCCATAAACTAGTATCACAGATATCTCCTGCTTACCTTCCTCTCCCGGAATGGCCCACTGTCCCCATACACTAGTATCACAGATATCTCATACTTACCTTCCTTTTGCGGAATGGCCGCTGTTCCCATACACTAGTATCACAGATATCTCCTACTTACCTTCCTTTTGTGGAATGGCCCACTGTCACCATACACTAGTATCACAGATATCTCTTACCTACCTTTCTCTCCCGGAATGGCCCGCTGTCCCCATACACTAGTATCACAGATATCTCATACTTACCTTCCTTTTGTGGAATGGCCCGCTGTCCCCATACACTAGTATCACAGATATCTCTTACCTACCTTTCTCTCCCGGAATGGCCCGCTGTCCCCATACACTAGTATCACAGATATCTCATACTTACCTTCCTTTTGCGGAATGGCCCACTGTCCGCATACACTAGTATCACAGATATCTCCTGCTTACCTTCCTCTCCCGGAATGGCCGACTGTCCCCATACACTAGTATCACAGACATCTCCTACTTACCTTCGTCTCCTGGAATTTTCCCGCTGTCCCCATACACTAGTATCACAGATATCTCTTACTTACCTTCCTCTGCCGGAATGGCCCGCTGTCCCCATAAACTAGTATCACAGATATCTCCTGCTTACCTTCCTCTCCCGGAATGGCCCGCTGTCCCCATACACTAGTATCACAGATATCTCATACTTACCTTCCTTTTGTGGAATGGCCCGCTGTCCCCATACACTAGTATCACAGATATCTCCTGCTTACCTTTCTCTCCCGGAATGGCCCGCTGTCCCCATATACTAGTATCACAGATATCTCCTGCTTACCTTCCTCTCCCGGAATTGCCCGCTGTCCCCATAAACTAGTATCACAGATATCTCCTGCTTACCTTCCTCTCCCGGAATGGCCCGCTGTCCCCATACACTAGTATCACAGATATCTCATACTTACCTTCCTTTTGTGGAATGGCCCGCTGTCCCCATACAATAGTATCACAGATATCTCATACTTACCTTCCTTTTGCGGAATGGCCGCTGTTCCCATACACTAGTATCACAGATATCTCCTACTTACCTTCCTTTTGTGGAATGGCCCGCTGTCCCCATACACTAGTATCACAGATATCTCATACTTACCTTCCTTTTGTGGAATGGCCCGCTGTCCCCATACACTAGTATCACAGATATCTCCTGCCTACCTTTCTCTCCCGGAATGGCCCGCTGTCCCCATACACTAGTATCACAGATATCTCATACTTACCTTCCTTTTGCGGAATGGCCGCTGTTCCCATACACTAGTATCACAGATATCTCCTTCTTACCTTCCATTTGTGAAATGGCCCGCTGTCCCCATACACTAGTATCACAGATATCTCATACTTACCTTCCTTTTGCGGAATGGCCCACTGTCCCCATACACTGGTATCACATATATTTCCTGCTTACCTTTCTCTCCCGGAATGGCCCGCTGTCCCCATACACTAGTATCACAGATATCTCATACTTACCTTCCTTTTGCGGAATGACCCGCTGTTCCCATACACTAGTATCACAGATATCTCATACTTACCTTCCTTTTGCGGAATGGCCGCTGTCCCCATACACTAGTATGGGGACAGAATTCATCAAGCTCCGAAAATATAATATTTTCGGATTCTGAGTGCGGGAGCATTCGCCATCTTCAGATAGCCAATGCTTCTACTCCGGGCTCGCCACCTGCTCCTTCCCTCTAGGAAGGAGGCCCGGTTGCGAAGAGGAATCCTTTCGGATCCCTCCGGCACTTTCTACCGGACGTCAGGGCTCTTGTGCGCATGCGTGACCTGTAGGTCATGCATGCGCACTCCCGTCACTGCTAGGAATGGAGAAGTGAAGCCGCTCGTGGGGACAGCTGATTTCGCATCAGCTGTCACCGCGCTGGAGCAATGATGAATTGCTCCGGCAGCCGCTGCGAGTTAGAATGTTAATTATCGGGGTCCCGATAATTATCATAATGAATAGGCCCCCTATGTATTGTACAGTTCTAGTAAGTTCCTGGAGGCCAGGTTAGGATTTACACACTGCGTACTGAGGGTCTGATTCAGCAGGGATCGCTATTCTGCTTAGCACGCAACGCAGTTGCTAATATCAGCGGTGATATGTAAATAATTGCATTAGCTTTGCAATTGCAGCCTAAAATAAGGACGCCCACTTCCCCTTACTCACATCCATATACTTGGGCAACATAGCAAAATAATCGGTAACATCGAGTAACATCGGACCCATACGCACAGTTAAGGCAGGTCAGACAACACTTAGGAATTTGCTGACCAGCGCACGCTATGAGACCTCAGGCTGCGTCTGGTATCGCAGTGGCTAATTTATGCACGCCCCTCCAACGCTGTCCCAATGCACTGGCACGCCTGCGTTTACCCGATCAACCCCTTGTCACTGCCCACAAAAGGCACTTCCTGTCAATCACTCTGCCATGGGTCTGCGTATCCTCTGCGATCGCAGTCCCAATCACAGCGGCCGGCTTGCGCACGCGCACTGCAATGCATACACATGCGCAGTACGCAACAATCAGCTGATTGCATGCGTATAAGCAACTGCATTCCTTGCTGAATCAGGCCCTGTGTTGAATCTATGGCTCTGTGTAGTGTACAGTTCTAGTCAGTTCCTGTTGGCCAGGTCAGGACGTACACACTGCGTACTGTGTTGGATCTATGGCTCTGTGTAGTGTACAGTACTAGTCAGTTCCTGTTGGCCAGGTCAGGACGTACACACTGCGTACTGTGTTGGATCTATGGCTCTGTGTAGTGTACAGTTCTAGTTAGTTCCTGTTGGCCAGGTCAGGACGTACACACTACGTACTGTGTTGGATCTTATGGTTCTGTGTATTGTACAGTACTAGTCAGTTCCTGTTGGCCAGGACAGGACTTACACATTACGTACTGTGTTGGATCTATGGCTCTGTGTATTGTACAGTTCTAGTCAGTTCCTGTTGGCCAGGTCAGGACGTACACACTGGGTACTGTGTTGGATCTATGGCTCTGTGTATTGTACAGTTCTAGTCAGTTCCTGTTGGCCAGGTCAGGACGTACACACTACATACTATGTTGGATCTATGGTTCTGTGTATTGTACAGTTCTAGTCAGTTCCTGTTGTCCTCTACATACTGTGTTGGATCTATGGTTCTGTGTATTGTACAGTTCTAGTCAGTTCCTGTTGGCCAGGTCAGGACGTACACACTACATACTGTGTTGGATCTATGGTTCTGTGTATTGTACAGATGCCGAGGGTCAGGTCAGGAAGTAACGATCACTGCATATTGTGTTGGAAATTGTGCAATGCAGGATAAGCGCCTTATATAGAAAAGGTTATATTCAGAATATATTCCCAGTATATGTACTATTTATTTTTATGAGAAATTGTGCAGAATTGTTTATATGACTAAAGCTTCATTTTTACAAATGTAATTTCTGCGTTACTAATAAATGACTTCAGAATTTAACAGCGCTGATTACGTATAAGCTTTACAGCTCAAATCCATTACTACTGCTGTTATAGGCTAGAGTTAGAGTATTTTAGGACTGTTGGATCGCTTTCCTGTGCTGAGTAAGTTATGTTTTTAACCCTATGATGGTGTTTAATTGCTTATTGTTATATGTTTTGATTTTCTTTGTGGCTGGTGAATTTATGTACTAAATAAAATGTTGTCATTGTTCTGACAATCAGTGCTTATAATTATATGATTTTCTTGCTCTGAATCTGGGCGTTATTTTTTCTTTTTTGTGCGGCCTTCTGGCCGCTCGCATAGCTGTGGGTGACCACCCACAGCTATAACGAGCGGCCAGGATGATGGTCACGATGGTCAAGACCATCGCGACCATCGGGCTTGCGACGAGACCCTTGTGGAAGGGTCTCGTTCATTGCAAGCCCCAGAGAGCTTTCGGCTCTAACAGTGACACTCGTGATGTCAGTGGGGCCACCCCCAAACGGCAAGCGTTCCCTCAGGAATCCCTCAGTTTGGGCAGCCACCCTCCCGGCCGCCCACCAAACGGGGCAAGCTGTCACTCAACATCGACAGCTCGCCCCCTTTGGTGCGAGACCCGGAGTGACGGATTGCCCGTCGCTAGCCGGGTCTCGCGCATGCGCACGACGGAGCCGGCTCCGTCGTGCGCATGCGCTGTGGGCCACCATCGACCAGGTTGCGAGCGCTCAACGCTTGCGACCAGGTCTGAATCAGGCCCACTGATTGAGTTCAGCTCCAGCTGTTTGCAGGTCTCATCCTACAGTGCTGCCCTTTCCCTCTCTAAACTGTCGAATTTCAATAACCTCATCTCCGTAAACCCCAGGCATCTATTAGCCACGTAAACCTCCTTCCACTGTGCACCCCCCACCCCTTTCCCGCTTCTCCTGCTCACTCTCTGCCCTTGACTTTGCCACCTACGTTACATCTAAAATTGGCTCCTGGCCCTCAAAATCCCGACACTAAAAACCTGACATGAGACTAAAGATAGGTGTCAAAATCCCAATGCCTATCATTAGCCCCATGACGAAGTCCCGATATACCAAACGAAGGTAAGCTGGTGTCTTAGGTTCTAGTCGTGGTGGTGGGGGGGGGGGAGGGTTACCTTTAGGAACCCCTGGGAGGACTTAGGGTTAGGCATCCCCCAGGAGGGTTAGGCTAGTGGAAGGGGGGTTAGGTTTAGAGTGCGGGAAAGGGGGGTTGGGCTTAGGCACCAATGAGGGGAGGTTAGGGTTAGGCACTAAGGGGGAGGTTAGGGTTAGACACCACTAAGGTGAGGGTTAGGGTAGGGAGAGGGGAGGGTTAGGGTACTTACCACCCCCGTCGGGATTTCGAACCGTCGGTGTTCCGCTGTCAGTATTTGATACGGCGGCTATTCAGCCATCGGCATTACATACTGATTCCCATCAGGACATCATATCCCTCCAGACCCTCGGCACCCCACCCCCTCCTTTGCCAGTCTGACTCTCGCCATCCATATGTACTGGCTCTGACTTCTTTTACCCCCGTATCCGGAAATTAAGTTATGGTCCTTATCTGATCACGCCACTCCACCTCCACCTTGACCCTATTCCCTCCTGCCTCTTCCACTACCTCTCTCTTTCTGCCTGGTCCATCTTTCCCACCTCTTCAATCTCAACCTCTCTTTAGGCACTGTCCCCCCTGCATTCAGGCATGCCCTTGTTTCCCCCCATTCTTAAAAAACCTACCCTTGATCCTAATACTTTCACCAACTACTGACCCATCTCTTCCTTTTGCCTCTAAACTCCTTGAGCGTATTCTTTACAATCACCTTACTGCCTCTCTTTCCTCCCACTCCCTGCTTGACCCATTTCAGTCTAGCTTCCGTACTCTCTACTCTACAAAAACTCCCCTGAGGAAAGTCAGCAGTGTCCTACTTGCTGCCAAGTCCAAGGGCCATTACTCTCTGCTCATTGTCCTTGACCTCTCTGCTGCTTTTGACACTGTGGCCCACCCTCTCCTCATGCAAATCCTTCACTCCATTGGTCTGTGTGACACTGCCCTCTCCTGGCTGTCTTCCTACCTTTCTGATCTCTCTGTCTCCTATCATGACTGTACATCCCCCGCACTTCCACTAAGAGTAGGTGTCCGCTATGGTTCTATTCTTGGACCTCTCCTATTCTCCCTCTATACGTCCTCTTGAGGTGAACTCATCAGCTCTTTTGACCTCCAATATCATCTCTATGCTGATGACACTCAGATCTACCTCTCCTCTCCTGACCTCTCTCCCTCTCTCCTCACTCATAACTACAACTGTTTCTCTGCTGTCTCTTCCTGGATATCCCAGGATTTTCTTAAACATAATATTTCTAAGATTGAGCTGATCATCTTCCCACCCTCCTGCATAACTTCACTTTCCAAAATGTTATTATCGATGGCACAACTATCTCCTCTAGCCACCAAATGCACTGTCTTGGAGTTATCCTTGACTTCTCACCTTCAAACTACACATTCATTACCTCTCACAGTCCTGCCGTTTCCATCTCAGAAGTATCTCCAAGATCAGACCCTTTCTCACCCATGATGCTACATAGACCCTCATCCACTCACTGGTCATCTCCAGATTGGACTACTGTAACCTCGTCCTATCTGGCCTCCCTGACTCACACCTCTTTCCATTCCAATCTGTCCTCAATGCTACTGCTCGACTCATCTTCCTCACCATACATTCTACACTTATCTCCCCTCTCCTACAAGCCCTCCACTGGCACCCTCTGCCTTTTCTCAAGGTTCTTACACTCACCTACAAAGCCCTCACCCATTTCTCTCCCATTTACATCTGTGACCTCATCTCCCTTCACTCTGCTGCCCACCCTCTTCGCTCTGCAAATTAATCACCTCTCCTGCCAACTGATTACTGCTTCCCATGACCGCCTCCAATACTTTGCATGTGCTTCTCCTTACAGTACCTCTGGAATTTTCTACCTCTCTCTGTCAGACTCTCCAACTCTCTACTAATCTTCAAAAGGGCTCTTAAGACCCACTTCATCATCAAAGCCTTCCATCTCTCATCCTAACCCTCTGTCCCATGCTCACTATCTACCCCATTTGTGTCACCCCTGTCTGTCTATCCCTACCCATTAAAATATAAACTCTCACAAGCAGGGCCCTCTACCTCCTTTGACTTCTGCCACCGTACTACTAATTTGAGTGTCATGATGGCTGATTCAGCAATGTTTGTATACCATGTACTTGTCCTGCACTGCTCTTGTTCTTTTGCTCAATTGTTTATGTACTTTGTTGGGCACTGCGGAACCCTTGTGGTGCCATGTAAATAAAGGATAATAATAATAAAAATCTGTAAGTTTCTTCTCTCATGGCCCTTCTGTTCCTTTCATGGTGATCTCTAGTCTGAGACTGACTCCTGTCATTCCACCTTCTTTTGTATTTGTTCCTCAGGTTCGAGCCAGCGCTATAGCTCAGGATGCGGATCAGAACTACGACTACGCCAGTAACAGTGTGGTGCTTCATCTGGACTCAGGGGATGAAATTTATGTCAAACTGGATGGGGGAAAAGCTCATGGAGGCAACAATAATAAGTACAGCACTTTCTCTGGCTTCATTCTGTACCCGGACTAGAGGTGCTCGCTGGACAATGATCACCTGGTAGGACTTTTCACCTGGTAGAAGCAGAACACCCACATACGTACTGCACACCTGGAAACACCTGGATTTGGTGCCTTGGTTTAGTTTTCTGTTTATCATTTGTGTTAATCACACTCAGTATTTACAGAAGCTCGAGGTCATCATCCACAGAACGCAGTGGGGCTCATGTAGAGTTGGACTTGTACCTGTTTTATTTCCTTACTGCACACGCGCAGAAAATAAATGTACGAATACATTCATATGTAGACTTCATCCCATCTTACACATTTATTTTAACAGTTAAGAACACATAGCGCCCATTTATTGCGGGCGCTTGACAGCGAACTTCAGTCCCTTCTCCGGGTGAGCTCACACTCTAAGGGACTCAATCTGAGTCAGATGCCAGTCCATAAGCGCATGCATCCCGCGAATATCTGCAGACAGGGCGTGTGGCGTAGGAAGCAATCGCAGACTGCGCATGTGTCGCTACATGTATACGCACATGGAAGGAGGTTACGAGAGCAGAGGGTTCATGTCGTGTGTCACCGGTTCTCTGTTTCCAAAAAATGGGAGTTTCTGGGTGGCAATTGGGCGGCCACCTTGCGGACAGGGATGGATGACGGGGCGTCCAAGTTTCTGATGGATCTTTTGCACCCAGCATGGGGTGGGTGTATGTCCCAATAGTAATGATAATGACAGCGGATGGAAAAAGCAGTGGGTGGCGTGGCCTTTCGCTTGAAGACGAACGCATACTCGCATTACCAATACAGCTGTAAATCTGACTGCAGTAGACATCTCGCGGACGCTTTACTCCTGACTCTAAATTAGCACACTCACACACACTCATACAACAGATACCCATGCAAACACAGATAGAACATACAAACTCTACACATATAGGGCCTGCTAGGGAATTGATCAATTGACCTTAGTGCTGTGAGGCAGCAAATAGTAATCACTGTGCCACTATATATGTATATACATATATATATATATATATATATATATAAAACACATTGCAAATCACTGTGACACTATCTATATGTATAATATAATTTTAATTACTGTGCTACCCTATATATACTTAATAATGCTGTCCACTGTGCCATCATTCTGCCCGCTTGCAACTTCTCATGTTTGTAGAGGTAGAATGAGCGAGCGGAGGCTGGGTACAATATGGGTGTGTTAATGCAATTGGGACTGGAGTATACCTGGGTGCAGACGTCTATACACCACTCAGGAGAAATATCTTTTGTGTGTGCTGGATTGCCGGTGCAATACGCTGATATACAATGATAATGATGACCAATAGCACTGTCTTGCCGCTTCTGATTCTACCAAAACTACCAGAGACCCAATGCTCTTAACCCCATTGTTATAATCCAGAAGCCATGTTCCACAGATACTACACACATCATCACCAGGGTCTAGGGGCATCCTCCAAGATATGTCCTTTCTACCAATTAGAAAAAGTTGATGTTATCTCTCTCGATAAATATGAGTAAGTTCTCTCTTCCTCCTGTATAGTAAATTACAAGAGAAACCTTCTAGAGAGTGGGAAAACCTAAAACTCATAGCCAAGGATACTCTCTTCAGAGTAAAGGAACCCTTCAGTTAATGCCACAATAGTTTGGGAGCTTCAAAACATCCATGTTCTACTTCTAAGGATACGTTGCTCAGTCCTGATAGACCACGATCGGTGAAGAAGGCCATGCTCGGCTCTGGACCAGTTAAACTATTTCAAAGGACATTCCAAGCCCACCAACATAATTTCTACAGACTTGTCCCAGTGTGTCAGTAGTTTCTTATAGAATGTTATACCTTGAAGATGAGAATGTGAGGAATGCGAATAGTCCCATCTGTCCTGTTGTAGTCATCACAAAATAAGACTCATTTAGATTTGTTCTTTTAAGTGCAGCAATTGTAATTGATGTCCTGTTGCTTTGCTAGAAAGGCAAGCAAGAAGACGCTTACCTATATTATCCAGAAAAACATGGCCCAGGATGGAGCAGGGGGTACGGGGAGGGACATTTCTCTCTGTGCTCGGAGGTCATAACTCGGTCTAGCTCATGATCATCAGAAACTGCTTTGTTAACGCCTTCAAGGTCTGAGCTTAATTGAATATGTACAATTGTGTTCTGCTGCCAACTAAATAAACACAGTTTCTAGACAGTGTTTGTTGGGTCTGTTTCAATAGACTGTTTTGGGATGTGACTTGCTGCTAAATAATTCAGAATCATCATTGAGAAATCACAATGAAGGCTCAGAGAGGTCATTCTCATCCCGTTTCCCAGCTTATGGAGTGCCTATTATTCAGTGTATTGAGTTAGCATGACCTCTTCCTTGGAACGCTAATGCCAGCAGCTGAGTGTATAATTCTGTAGTTTTGCACTCTTGCCTCCCAATCACACATATTCCCTGCTTTCTGGAGGGTTCTACTCAAACTAGAAGTGCAGAGATGCGGAAATAATCCTGGGTCTTGTACTTACTGTAAAATAAAGGCTTTCTCATTCCTTCACTCAGTATCTGGGAGCTGCTGTGTTTACTGATGAATGTGACCAAACACATGTTGTGGGTTAATAATGTCAATGACACTAGTCATGGACAGTGGGAGGTCTTATAGGCAGGCCAAACAAGAGCCGCGGCGGGCTCGGGTGACAGGGGGCGTGGCCTAATCAGGGGAGGCGTGGCCACGTCCCCTTAGGAAAAAAACACAGAATGAAAAAAACATTTTAGCAGCGCCGCTTCACTGGGAGGGGGGCACTGAGAGCCGATCAGCCTGGCGTACAGCCAATGGGGGTCACAATCAGCATGATCGCTCCCCCCATAGGCATAGGAGACTGCTCCAGCTGCTGCGAGCAGTCTCCCACTGCAGCCAAGCACACAGCAGGGCTGCTGTGATGTAGGAGGGAGGGGGGGGGGGCGGTGCCGGACCAGGGCCCACGCCGGGCCCCTCCAGCAAGCCTGGGCCCGGGTAATGTGTACCTGCTCCCCCCCCCTCTCGGCGCCCCAGGTTATAGGCTGTAAACGTGGCCCCATTGTACAATATCACCATAGGAATGGCGTGTAAATAACTGTCCAGTCTTCACCCCCCTCCACCCCCCATGGCGGAGATGAACTATGTTACCACTACTACCTAGCTTTGCCCAACTTTGCAATCATAGACTGAAGAAAAAAGGAGAAATCAATGGACAAGATAGGACTTCCTTAGATATGGAACAATAGTCAGGGTGGGCAGGAGAGGTTCAATGTCGAGAGACAAGCTGAAGGTCAGGGTCACAAGCGTACATTGAGGGTCAGAAAACAAGCTGGGTCAGCAACGGGAGCAATTATACCGACTAGCTTACATAAACCAACAAAAAAAACCTGTTTCTCTGACACAGGGTTGTAAACTAAAAAAGATGCTGAACCCGCGTCTGCACAGCATGTTCTGTGGATAAAAGTAGAACAGGAGCACATCATCTACTGCAGGGGTTTCTAACAAGCAAAGTGGGATGTGATATCATGTGTTTGTTACAGGTGACCTCTGGGCATCCTCTACCTGGATGCAATAGATAATGTAGATGGTGCCTCAGGATGACAAGGGTCTAAACCACAATCGTCTGTATTTGTTTTACTTCAAACTCCTGTTGACATTCAAGCAAAAGTGGTTAAAGAGCATTATGTTGTGGGGTATTAGTGAAGGAGAGCATAGTGGGGGGAGGGAATGGGGACTTTATGGGGTGACAGTGAAGATGAGAATAGTGGGGGATGGTATAGAGACTTTATGGGGTGATAGTGAAGGAGAGGATAGGGGGGATGGTGTGGAGACTATGGGATGATAGTGAAGGAGAGGATAGCGGGGGATGGTGTGGAGACTATGGGATGATAGTGAAGGAGAGCATAGTGGGGGAGGGAATGGGGACTTTATGGGGTGACAGTGAAGATGAGAATGGATGAGTGGAGGATGAGTGGAGGATGGTATAGAGACTTTATGGGATGATAGTGAAGGTGAAGATAGTGGAGCATGATATGGAGACTTTATGGTGTGATAGTGAAGGAGAGGATAGGGGGGATGGTGTGGAGACTTTATGGGGTGATAGTGAAGGAGAGGTTAGTGGGGGAGGATATGGAGACTTTATGGGGTGATAGTGAAGGAGAGGATAGCGGGGGATGGTGTGGAGACTTTATGGGGTGATAGTGAAGGAGAGGATAGAGGGGGAGGATATGGAGACTTTATGGGGTGATAGTGAAGGAGAGAATAGCTGGGGATGGTATGGAATCTTTATGGGGTGATAATGAAGGAGAGGATAGCAGGTAATGTGATGCTATGGAGTCTTTCTGGGGTGATAGTGAAGATGATGATAGCGGGGGAGGGTATGGAGACTTAATGGGGTGATAGCGAGGGAGAGGATAGCGGGGGAAGGTATGGAGTCTTTATGGGGTGATAGTGAATATGAATATAGTGGGGGAGGGTATAGAGACTTTATGGGGTGATAGGGAGAGGAGAGTGGGGGAAGGTATGGAGTCTTTATGGGGTGATAGTGAAGAAGAGGATAGTGGGGGATGGTATGGAAACTTTATGTGGTGATAAAGAAGAAGAGGATAGCAGGTGATGGTATGGAGACTTTATGTGGTGATAGTGGAGAGGATAGCAGGGGATGCAATGCTATGGAGTCTTTATGGGGTGATAGTGAAGAAGAGGATAGCGGGGGATAGTATGGAGACTTTATGGGGTGATAGCGAGGGAGAGGGTAGCGGGGGAAGGTATGGAGTCTTCATGGGGTGATAGTGAATATGAAGATAGTGGGGGAGGGTATGGAGACTTTATGGGGTGATAGTGAAGGAGAGAATAGCTGGGGATGGTATGGAATCATTATGGGGTGATAATGAAGGAGAGGATAGCGGGGGATGTGATGCTATGGAGTCTTTATGGGGTGATAGTGAAGATGAGGATAGCGGGGGATGGTATGGAGACTTAATGGGGTGATAGCGAGGGAGAGGATAGCGGGGGAAGGTATGGAGTCTTTATGGGGTGATAGTGAATATGAAGATAGTGGGGGAGCGTATGGAGACTTTATGGGGTGATAGGGAGAGGAGAGTGGGGGAAGGTATGGTGTCTTTATGGGGTGATAGTGAAGAAGAGGATAGTGGGGGATGGTATGGAAACTTTATGGGGTGATAAAGAAGAAGAGGATAGCAGGTGATGGTATGGAGACTTTATGTGGTAATAGTGAAGGAGAGGATAGCAGGGGATGCAATGCTATGGAGTCTTTATGGGGTGATAGTGAAGAAGAGGATAGCGGGGGATAGTATGGAGACTTTATGGGGTGATAGTGAAGGAGGGGATAGCGGGAGAGGGAATGGGGACTTCATGGGGTGACACTGAAGGAGACGATAGCAGGGGAGGGAATGGGGACTTTATGGTGTGATAGTGAAGGAGAGGATAGGGGGGATCGGGTGGAGACTTTATGGGGTGATAGTGAAGGACAGGTTAGTGGGGGAGGATATGGAGACTTTATGGGGTGATAGTGAAGGAGAGGATAGCGAGGGATGGTGTGGAGACTTTATGGGGTGATAGTGAAGGAGAGGATAGGGGGGATGGTGTGGAGACTTTATGGGGTGATAGTGAAGGAGAGGATAGAGGGGGAGGATATGGAATCTTTATGGGGTGATAATGAAGGAGAGGATAGCGGGGGATGTGATGCTATGGAGTCTTTATGGGGTGAAAGTGAAGATGAGGATATTGGGGGAGGGTATGGAGACTTTATGGGATAATAGTGAAGTAGAGGATAGCGAGGGATGGTATGGAGACTTATTGGGGTGATAGTGAAGGAGAGGCTAGTGGGGGATGGTATGGAGACTTTATGGGATGATAGTGAAGGAGAAGATAGTGAGGGATAGTATGGAGACTTTATGGGGTGATAGTGAAGGAGAAGATAGTGAGGAATAGTATGGAGACTTTATGGGGTGATAGTGAAGGAGAGGATAGCAGGGGATGGTATGGAGATTTTATGTGATGATAATAAAGGAGAGGATAGTGGGGGATAGTATGGAGACTTTATGGGGTGATAGTGAAGAAGAGGATAGTGGGGGAGAATATAGAGACTTTATGGGGTGATAGTGAACAAAAGGATAGTGGGGGACGGTATGGAGACTTTATGGGGTGATAGTGAAGGAGAGGATAGTGGGGGAAGTTATGGAGTCTTTATGGGGTGATATTGAAGAAGAGGATAGTGGGGGATGGTATGGAGACTTTATAAGTTGTGAAGGAAAGGATAGCGAGGGATGGTATGGAGTCTTTACAGGGTGATAGTAAATAAGAGGATAGCGGGGGAGGGTATGGAGACTTAATGGGGTGATAGCAAGGGAGATGATAGCGGGGGAAGGTATGGAGTATTTATGGGGTGATAGTGAATATGAAGATAGTGGGGGATGGTATGGAGTCTTTATGGGGTGATAGTAAAGAGGAGGATAGTAGGGGATGGTATGGAGACTGTATGGGGTGATAGTGAAGGAGAAGATAGCAGACGTATGGAGACTTTATGGGAATATCGTGAAGGAGAGGATAGCGAGGGATGGTATGGAGACTTTATGGGGTGCTAAAGAAGAAGAGGTTAGCGGGGGATGGTGTTTAGACTTTATGGGATGATAGTGAAGGAGAATATAGTGGGGGATAGTATGGAGACTTTATGGGGTGATAGTGAAGGAGAGGATAGCAGGGGATGGCATGGAGACTTTATGTGATGATAATAAAGGAGAGGATAGTGGGGGAGAGTATGGATACATTATGGGGTGATAGTGAAGAAGAGGATAGTGGGGGAGGATATAGAAACTTTATGGGGTGACAGTGAAGAAGAGGATAGTGGGGGATGGTATGGAGACTTTACGGGGTGATAGTGAAGGAGAGGATAGTGGGGGAGGGTATGGATTCTTTTTGGAGTGATAGTGAAGAAGAGGATAGTGGGGGAGAGTATGGTACAGACTTTATGGGGTGATAGTGAAGGAGAGAATAGTGGGGGAGGGTATGGAGTCTTTATGGGATGATAGTGAAGAAGAGGATAGTGGGGGATGGTATGGAGACTTTATAAGTTGTGAAGGAAAGGATAGCGAGGGATGGTATGGAGTCTTTACAGGGTGATAGTAAATAAGAGGATAGTGGGGGATGGTGTGGAGACTTTATGGGGTGATAGTGAAGGAGAGGATAGGGGGGATGGTGTGGAGACTTTATGGGGTGATAGTGAAGGAGAGGATAGAGGGGGAGGATATGGAATCTTTATGGGGTGATAATGAAGGAGAGGATAGCGGGGGATGTGATGCTATGGAGTCTTTATGGGGTGAAAGTGAAGATGAGGATATTGGGGGAGGGTATGGAGACTTTATGGGATAATAGTGAAGTAGAGGATAGCGAGGGATGGTATGGAGACTTATTGGGGTGATAGTGAAGGAGAGGCTAGTGGGGGATGGTATGGAGACTTTATGGGATGATAGTGAAGGAGAAGATAGTGAGGGATAGTATGGAGACTTTATGGGGTGATAGTGAAGGAGAAGATAGTGAGGAATAGTATGGAGACTTTATGGGGTGATAGTGAAGGAGAGGATAGCAGGGGATGGTATGGAGATTTTATGTGATGATAATAAAGGAGAGGATAGTGGGGGATAGTATGGAGACTTTATGGGGTGATAGTGAAGAAGAGAATAGTGGGGGAGAATATAGAGACTTTATGGGTTGATATTGAAGAAGAGGATAGTGGGGTATGGTATGGAGACTTTATAAGTTGTGAAGGAAAGGATAGCGAGGGATGGTATGGAGTCTTTACAGGGTGATAGTAAATAAGAGGATAGCGGGGGAGGGTATGGAGACTTAATGGGGTGATAGCAAGGGAGAGGATAGCGGCGGAAGGTATGGAGTATTTATGGGGTGATAGTGAATATGAAGATAGTGGGGGATGGTATGGAGTCTTTATGGGGTGATAGTAAAGAGGAGGATAGTAGGGGATGGTATGGAGACTGTATGGGGTGATAGTGAAGGAGAAGATAGCAGACAAGGGTATGGAGACTTTATGGGAATATCGTGAAGGAGAGGATAGCGAGGGATGGTATGGAGTCTTTATGGGGTGCTAAAGAAGAAGAGGTTAGCGGGGGATGGTGTTTAGACTTTATGGGATGATAGTGAAGGAGAATATAGTGGGGGATAGTATGGAGACTTTATGGGGTGATAGTGAAGGAGAGGATAGCAGGGGATGGCATGGAGACTTTATGTGATGATAATAAAGGAGAGGATAGTGGGGGAGAGTATGGATACATTATGGGGTGATAGTGAAGAAGAGGATAGTGGGGGAGGATATAGAAACTTTATGGGGTGACAGTGAAGAAGAGGATAGTGGGGGATGGTATGGAGACTTTACGGGGTGATAGTGAAGGAGAGGATAGTGGGGGAGGGTATGGATTCTTTTTGGAGTGATAGTGAAGAAGAGGATAGTGGGGGAGAGTATGGTACAGACTTTATGGGGTGATAGTGAAGGAGAGAATAGTGGGGGATGGTATGGAGTCTTTATGGGATGATAGTGAAGAAGAGGATAGTGGGGGATGGTATGGAGACTTTATAAGTTGTGAAGGAAAGGATAGCGAGGGATGGTATGGAGTCTTTACAGGGTGATAGTAAATAAGAGGATAGTGGGGGATGGTATGGAGACTTTATGGGGTGATAGCGAAGGAGAAGATAGCAGGCAAGGGTATGGAGACTTTATGGGAGGATCGTGAAGGAGAGGATAGCGAGGGATGATATGGAGACTTTATGGGGTGCTAAAGAAGAAGAGGATAGCGGATAGCTGGGGATGCTATGGAGACTTTATGGGGTGATAGTGAAGGAGAGGATAGCGGGGGAAAGAGCGGGGACTTTATGAGGTGATAATGAAGGAGAGCATGGCGGGGGATGGTATGGAGACTTTATGGGGTGATAGTGAAGGAGAGGATAGCGTGGGATGTTATGGAGACTTTATGGGGTGATAGTGATGGAGAGGATAGCGGGGGGAGGGTATGGAGAATTTTTGGGGTGATAGTGAAGGAGAGGATAGCGAGGGATGGTATGGAGACTTTATGGTGTGATAGTAGAGGAGAGGATAGCGGAGGGTGTGGAGACTTTATGGGGTGATAGTGAAGGAGAGGATAGCGGGGGATGGTATGGAGACTTTATGGGATGATAGTAAAGAAGAGGATAGTGGGGGATAGTATGGAGATTTTATGGGGTGATAGTGAAGGAGAGGATAGTGGGGGATGGTGTGGAGACTTTATGGGGTGATAGTGAAGGAGAGGCTAGTGGGGGAGGATATGGAGTCTTTATGGGGTGATAGTGAAGGAGAGGATAGCTGGGGATGGTATGGAATCTTTATGGGGTGATAATGAAGGAGAGGATAGCGGGGGATGTGATGCTATGGAGTCTTTATGGGGTGATAGTGAAGATGAGGATAGCGGGGGAGGGTATGGAGACTTAATGGGGTGATAGCGAGGGAGAGGATAGCGGGGGAAGGTATGGAGTATTTATGGGGTGATAGTGAATATGAAGATAGTGGGGGAGGGTATGGAGACTTTATGGGGTGATAGGGAGAGGAGAGTGGGGGAATGTATGGAGTCTTTTTGGGGTGATAGTGAAGAAGAGGATAGTTGGGGATAGTATGGAAACTTTATGTGGTGATAAAGAAGAAGAGGATATCAGGTGATGGTATGGAGTCTTTATGGGGTGATAGTGAAGAAGAGGATAGCGGGGGATAGTATGGAGACTTTATTGAGTGATAGTGAAGGAGAGGATAGCGGGGGAGGGAATGAGGACATTATGGGGTGATAGTGAAGGAGGGGATAGCGGGAGAGGGAATGGGGACTTCATGGGCTGACACTGAAGGAGACGATAGCAGGAGAGGGAATGGGGACTTCATGGGCTGACACTGAAGGAGACGATAGCAGGAGAGGGAATGGGGACTTTATGGGGTGATAATGAAGGAGAGGATAGTGGGAGATGGTATGGAGAATTTATGGGATAATAGTGAAGTAGAGGATAGCAAGGGATGGTATTGAGACTTTATGGGATGATAGTGAAGGAGAAGATAGTGGGGGATAGTATGGAGACTTTATGGGGTGATAGTGAAGGAGAGGATAGCAGGGGATGGCATGGAGACTTTATGTGATGATAATAAAGGAGAGGGTAGTGGGGGATAGTATGGAGACATTATGGTTTGATAGTGAAGGAGAGAATAGTGGGGGAGGGTATGGAGTCTTTATGGGATGATAGTGAAGAAGAGGATAGTGGGGGATGGTATGGAGACTTTATAAGTTGTGAAGGAAAGGATAGCGAGGGATGGTATGGAGTCTTTAAGGGGTGATAGTAAAGAAGAGGATAGTGGGGGATGGTATGGAGACTTTATGGGGTGATAGTGAAGGAGAAGATAGCAGGCAAGGGAATGGGAACTTTATGAGGTAATAGGGAAGGAAAGGATAGTGGGGGAAGATATTTATGGGGTGATAGTGAAGGAGAGGAAAGCCGGGGATGGTATGGAGTTTTTATGGGGTGATAGGGAAGGAGAGGATAGTGGTGGGGGTTAGGGAGTCTTTTTGGAGTGATAGTGAAGAAGAGGATAGTGGGGGAGAGTATGGTAGAGACTTTATGGGGTGATAGTGAAGGAGAGAATAGTGTGGGAGAGTATGGAGTCTTTATGGGGTGATAGTGAAGAAGAGGATAGTGGGGCATGGTATAGAGACTTTATAAGTTATGAAGTAGAGAATAGCGGGGGATGGTATGGAGTCTTTATGGGGTGATAGTAAAGAGGAGGATAGTGGGGGATGGTATGGAGACTTTATGGGGTGATAGTGAAGGGGAAAATAGCAGGCAAGGGTATGGAGACTTTATGGGAAGATCGTGAAGGAGATTATAGAGAGGGAAGGTATGGAGACTTTATGGGGTGGTAGTGAAGGAAACGATAGCGGGGGAGGGAATGGGAACTTTATGAGGTAATAGGGAAGGAGAGGATAGTGGGGGAAGATATTTATGGGATGATAGTGAAGGAGAGAGTAGCGGGGGAGGGTATGGAGGCTTTATGGGGTGATAGTGAAGGAGAGGATAGCGGGGGATGGTATGGAGACTTTATGGTACAATAGTGAAGGAGAGGATAGCGGGGATGGTATGGAGACTTTATGGGGTGATAGTGAAGGAGAGGATAGCGTGGGGAGTGCATGGAGACTTTATAGGGTGATAGTGAAGGAGTGGATAGCGAGGGATGGTATGGAGATGTTATGGGGTGATAAAAGAGGAGAGGATAGCGGAGGGTGTGGAGACATTATGGGGTGATAGTGAAGGAGAGGATAGTGGGGGATGGTATGGAGACTTTATGGGGTGATAGTGAAAGAGATGATAGCAGGCAAGGGTATGGAGACTTTATGGGAAGATAGTGAAGGAGAGGATAGCGATGGATGGTATGGAGACTTTATGGGGTGCTAAAGAAGAAGAGGATAGTGGGGGATGGTATGGATACTTTATGGGGTGATAGTGAAAGAGAAAATAGCAGGCAAGGGTATGGAGACTTTATGGGAAGATAGTGAAGGAGAGGATAGCGATGGATGGTATGGAGACTTTATGGCGTGTTAAAGAAGAAGAGGTGATAGTGAAGGAGAGGATAGTGGGGAGAGAATGGGACTTTTTGGGGTGATAGTGAAGGAGAGGATAGCGGGGAAGAGAATGGGGACTTTATGAGGTGATAATGAAGGAGAGGATAGTGAGGGAGGATATGGAGACTTTATGGGGTGATAGTGAAGGCGAGGATAGTGGAAGAGGGAATGCGGACATTATGGGGTGGTAGTGAAGGAAAGGACAACGGGGGAGGGAGTGGGGACTTTATGAGGTAATAATGAAGGCAAGGATAGTGGGGGATTTTGAGAATTTATGGGGTGATAGTGAAGGAGAGAGTAGCGGGGGAGGGTATGGAGACTTTCTGGGGTGATGGTGAAGGAGAGGATAGCCGGGCATGTTATGGAGACTTTATGAGATGATACTGAAGGAGAGGATAGCGGGGGATGGTATGGAGACTTTATGGGGTGATAGTGAAGGAGAGGATAGCCGGGCATGTTATGGAGACTTTATAAGATGATACTGAAGGAGAGGATAGCGGGGGATGGTATGGAGACTTTATGGGGTGATAGTGAAGCAGAGGATAGCGAGGGATGGTATGGCGACTTTATGGGGTGATAGTAAAGGAGAGGATAGCAGAGGATATGGAAACTTTATGGGGTGATAGTGAAGGAGAGGATAGCGGGGGATGGTATGGAGACTTTATGGGATGATAGTGAAGGAGAGGATATCGGGGGATGGTATGGAGACTGGGCCTGATTCAGACCAGGATGCTATTTGCGTCCGCTCGCTGGCTAAAAGGAGCCGGCTATTTAAATTATGTGCTCGCACTGCGTCGCGTAAAGCTGCCCACTAAGTAATAGCGAGCGGCCGCACTATGCGCTCGCACCTGTATAAAGATGCCCCTTTGCCACTCGCAACACACATCAGTTGTAGGATTAATCGGGAATATCGAGAGCCATCGGAGCTGCTCGCAGCGCTTGTGGTAGCTATTTCCCACCACAGCATTACGAGCAGTTCAGGCTAAAATACAACCCAGTCACACGTGTAATGACGCTAATTTGCTAATTATGCACGCCCATTAAACACCGTTCTGACGGTCGGGCACGCCTGCGTTCGCACATCCACACCCCCGTTTACAAGCACCTTTCCCTGTTACCACCCACAAACAGCACTATCTGTCACTCAAAATAGCGGCCCAACTGCGGGTTATGGGCGAGCACTTTCCAATCGCAATGACTGGTTTGCGCACACTCATTGCGACTCATATGCATGCGCAGATTGCGAAAAATTGCTCAATGCGAGCGAGCGCAGCGTCCGGGTCTGAATCAGGCCCTTTACGCAATGATAGTGAAGGAGAGGATAGTGGGAGTGGAAATGGGGACTTTATGAGGTGATAATGAAGGAGAGGATAGTGAGGGAGGATATGGAGACTTTATGGAGTGATAGTGAAGGAGAGGATAGTGGGGGAGAGAATGGGGACTTTTTGGGGTGATAGTGAAGGAGAGGATAGCGGGGAAGCAAATGGGTATGAGGTGATAATGAAGGAGAGGATAGTGAGGGAGGATATGGAAACTTTATGGGGTAATAGTGAAGGAGAGCATAGTGGAAGAGGGAATGTGGACATTATGGGGTGGTAGTGAAGTAAAGGATAGCGGGGAATGGTATGGAGACTTTATGGGGTGTTAGTGAAGGAGAGGATAGTGGGGGAGAGAATGGTATGGAGACTTTATGAGGTAATAATGAAGGAGAGGATAGTGGGGGAAGATATTGAGAATTTATGGGGTGATAGTGAAGGAGAGGAAAGCCGGGGAGGGTATGAAGACTTTATGGGGTGATAGTGAAGGAGAGGATAGCGGGGGATGGTATGGAGACTTTATGGGGTGATAGCGAAGGAGAGGATAGCGGGGGATGGTTTGGAGACTTTATGGGGTGATAGTGAAAGAGAGGATAGCGGGGGAGGGTATGGAGACTTTATGGGGTGATAGTGAAGGAGAGGATAGCAAGGGATGGTATGGAGACTTTATGGGGTGATAGTAAAGGAGAGGATAGCGGAGGGTATGGAGACTTTATGGGGTGATAGTGAAGGAGAGGATAGCGGGGGATGGTATGGAGACTTTATGGGGTGATAGTGAAGGAGAGGATTAGGGGGGATGGTATGGAGACTTTATGGGATGATAGTGAAGGAGAGGATTAGGGGGGATGGTATGGAGACTGTATGGAGTGATAGTGAAGGAGAGTTTAGCGGGGGAGGGTATAGAGACTTTATGGGGTGATAGTGATGGAGAGGATAGCGGGGGATGGTATAGAGACTTTATGGGGTGATAGTAATGGAGAGGATAGTGGGGGAGGGTATGGAGACTGTATGGAGTGATAGTGAAGGAGAGGATAGCGGGGAAGGGTATGTAGACTGTGTGGAGTGATAGTGAAGGAGAGGATAGCGGGGGAGGGTATGGGGACTGTATGGAGTGATAGTGAAGGAGAGTTTAGCAGGGGATGGTATGGAGACTGTATGGAGTGATAGTGAAGGAGAGTTTAGCAGGGGAGGGTATGGAGACTGTATGGAGTGATAGTGAAGGAGAGGATAGCGGGGGAGGGTATGGAGACTATGGAGTGATAGTGAAGGAGAGGTTAACGGGGGATGGTATGGAGACTGTATGGAGTGATAGTGAAGGAGAGGATAGCGGGGGAGGGTATGGAGACTGTATGGAGTGATAGTGAAGGAGAGGATAGTGGGGGAGGGTATGGCGACTGTATGGAGTGATTGTGAAGGAGAGGATAGCAGGGGAGGGTATGGAGACTGTATGGAGTGATAGTGAAGGAGAGGATAGCAGGGGAGGGTATGGGGACTGTATGGAGTGATAGTGAAGGAGAGGATAGCGGGGGAGGGTATGGGGACTGTATGGAGTGATAGTGAAGGAGAGGATAGCGGGGGAGGGTATGGGGACTGTATGGAGTGATAGTGAAGGAGAGTATAGCGGGGGAGGGTATGGGGACTCTGGGTCTAATCAGAGTTATAAGCAAGTAGGTTTTGAGGGTGAATCTTGTGCATTTTTGCTGTGTGCATGCTAGACACTATAGGCGACACAGTTTTGTGCGCAGCTGAAGGACGTGTTAGCACATAGGCAAAGCTCAGAGAGGTCGTATTAACAGAACTGCTGGCTATGCAGATTTGTGCATACTCATAATTTTGCTTGTTTTTTTTGCACCAAAGATAGGGCTGATATTAGTGCAAGTACGCACTGATGATGGTGGCGGCTCCTGAACAAAATGTTTAGATAGGGATAGAGATAGATCCCCTTCCGTAGATGTATGGTGACATCATCTGCCAACGTCCAACGTCATTCCCTACCGTCCACCATGCCTGCAGTGTGGCGAGCGCAGCGAGCCCACAATGGGTCAACTTTGTTATTTTCGTGGAAAGTGTGGGCAGAAACCTCCACTTCCGCCCTCACTCACATCACGTCCAGGTACAGCTACTGAAGGGGTTTTATGCTCTTCTGTTTAGATAGGGGCAGTCTGACCACAGAGATGGATAGAACTCTGTATACAGCCAAATATATGCATGCTCTTTTGCATGCATGCCATGTGGTAGTCATTACCGCCGACTTGTGTTGAACTTTGCATCAGCCTCTTTGCGCAGTGACAGTAGAGGAGAGAATTATTGAATCAAATATATTTGGTGCTGAGTTCTACTCATCTTCTTGTCTAGTCTGGCATGGACACTGTTAATTTTATATGGCAATCATGATTTTATTACTGGCCAGATATAATATCTGGAGCTTTTATATAGAGCTAATTGTGTCACAGTGACCGATACGCCGCAAGATCTGATCTGTAATCAGCCGCTGGGTCAGAGACTTGTCAAGCAGTTTATGTTTAATAATAGATGACATAAGACAAAGTTGGATATTTTATCGAGAAGAAGCGCCCGGTTATGTTAAATGATGTTGTTTTGTTTTTTTTAAAGAAAGAGCTGAACATTTGTCTGTGATTACTTTAGTTGCAATGTCAGGAAACACTAAATCTTTAGAAAAGTCCACTTAAGTGTGCATTATTCCTCTAAAATTATAAGCATATAGGTAACGATGTATTTATATATCTATGTGTTGTTGTGTGCTATGTAAATGAAGGACCTCCGAGGTCCCTATCTATGTGTACATAATAACCAGTTAAATCTCTGACACTAAAAACTCAGCAGGCATTAATCATTCTCGCCAGAGTCATTTGCAATATAGTTAAGAGGTTTTAGGAGTAAAATCGGCTTTTCCTGTATTCATATTGCCCCTTAATCCTGTGTGACTTATCCCCCTTCCTCTGGTAAGACGCAGCTTAGATAGAAAGCCTTTGGTTTAAATGTAAAAATGGGAATTGACAACATAACAAGAGGAGCAGCTCTGAATCCCGAGGAGGTGTCAGCTCAGCTCATCCTCTGCATTAACAACCAATTTGTACTTCTAACACACACCCAATTCTCTGCTCTCCACAAAAGGCCAGCGAAGGCTCCTTGCTGGGGAATTGCTGTTCACAACACTTAAACAGATTTGAATGTTAGGCTTTTAAATCTGTATTCCCATGCCAAAGATGCTGCCTTCCATTCTGATGCAAGTCTTGCTGGGATCGTTTGTGGTGTCAAGAGCTAAGAGCGCGATGGATTGATGAGGCTGGGGAGACATAGGTCCACAGTGACAGTGATCTATGTATGTGAGCATTAGCAGTGCCACTGAGACACTCGGCCACCCTGAGTGCTCTCTTCATTCAGCACAGTAATTATCAGGCTTCATACTGGGAACAGTGACAGCTTCCCCAGTCAGCACAGAGGACAGCTCCCCAATTCTGGTCAAGGGACAGCTCCCTCAATCAGCACAGGGACCAGCTCCCCCATTCAGTATAGGGGACAGCTCCCCCATTCAGCACAATGGACAGTTCCTTTATTCAGCACAGTGGACAGTTCCCTCCTTCATCACAGTGGACAGCTCCCCCATTCAGCACAGCAAACAGATCCCCATTCAGCACAGCAAACAGCCCCCCATTTAGCACATAGGACAGCTCCCCTATTCAGCACAGAGGACAGCTCCCCCATTCATTATAAGAGACAGCTCCCCCATTCAGCACAGCAAACAGCTCCGCATTCAGCACAGCAAACAGCCCCCCATTCAGCACAGAGGACAGCTCCCAATTCAGCACAGGGAACAACTCCCCCATTCAGCACAGGGGACAGCTCCCCCATTCAGCACAGGGGACAGCTCCCCCATTCTGCACATGGGAGAAATCCCTCATTCATCACAAGAGACAGATCTCTCATTCTGCACAGGGGACAGCTCCCCCATTCATCACATCAGACAACTCCCTCATTCAGTACAGGGGACAGCTCCTTCATTCATCACGGCGAACAGCTCCCCCATTCATCACAAGAGACAGCTCCTTCATTCAGTACAGGGGACAGATCCCCCAATCAGCACAGGGGGACAGCTCCCCCATTCAGCACAGGGCACAGTTCCCCCATTTAACACAGTGAACAGCTCCCTCCATTCATCACAGTAAACAGCTCCCAATTCAGCACAGCAAACAGATCCCCATTCAGCACAGCAAACAGATCCACATTCAGCACAGCAAATAGCTCCCCCATTCAGCACAGGGCACAGCTCCCCCTTTCATCACAGTGAACAGCTCCCAATTCAGCACAGCAAACAGCTCCCCATTCAGCACAGCAAACAGCTCCCCATTCAGCACAGCAAACAGATCCACATTCAGCACAGAGGACAGCTCCCCATTCAGCACAGGGGACAACTCCCCCATTCAGTACAGGGGACAACTCCTCCATTCATTACAAGAGACAGCTCCCCCATTCAGCACAGCAAACAGCTCCCTATTCAGCACAGCAAACAGCCCCCCATTCAGCACAGAGGACAGCTCCCCATTCAGCACAGGGAACAACTCCCCCATTCAGCACAGGTAACAACTCCCCAATTCAGCACAGGGGACAGCTCCTTCATTCATCACGGCGAACAGCTCACCCATTCATCACAAGAGACAGCTCCTTCATTCAGTACAGGGGACAGATCCCCCAATCAGTTCAGGGAACAGCTCCCCCATTCAGCACAGGGCACATCTCCCAATTCAGCACAGCAAACAGTTCCACATTCAGCACAGCAAATAGCTCCCCCATTTAGCACAATGAACAGCTCCCCCATTCAGCACAGCAAACAGCCCCCATTTCAACACTGACAACTTGACATCAGGGCAAAGTTCATTCTGACTTCACAGCCTGACAGCAAGAGTGATTTCCAGCTGTGTGTCAGACACATGCACAACCTACCCTATATTCTGCTACCTGACTTATTACTGATGTGTCTCTAGCCTTTTATTACCATGCATTCTCCTGTACAGAGTGAGGCCCTGATTCAGAGCCGGACGCTATTTGCGGTCGTTCATTCAGAAAAAAGGGGTGGCTATTCAAATGAACCGTTCGCTCTTTGCGGTCTGTTGACGCCTCTATGTCTGAACGAGCGAACAAAACTTGCAGTCGTAATTTTGAAAAAGACGCCCCCTGGCCACTCGCACCTTACATCATGTCCGCTATTTATTAGATTAATCGAGTACATCGAACAGCGTATGAACTGCTCGCTATTCTTGTGGTTGGTTTTTCCTATCGCTATCTTGCGAGCAGTTCTGACTATAAAACAACCAAGTGACGTGGTCAATGACGCTGCTGTATTAATTATGCAAACCCTTAAAACGCCCGTTTTGACCTTTAAGCACGCCTGCGTTCTGAATTCCACTCCCTGTTTTCAAGCACCTTCCCCTGTTACCAACCACATACGCCTCCTCCTGTCACTCAAAATAGCAGGCATTTGCTATTTAGTGAACAAACGATTTTCGGCCGCACTGACTGGTTCGCGCATGCGTATTACAATCCGTACGCATGCGCAGATGAGCGAACATCGCTCATAACGAACGAGCGGCCGCTTACGAGCGGCTCTGAATGAGGGCCTGATTCCCATCTCTGCATTCCCCTAAGTGCTGTAGTACTATATGCTCTATTTTCTCCTGAGTTTTTTGTATAGTGGGTTATTCTATCCTTATATTCCCGAGTGCATCAATAGTAAGGTATCACCTGGCCCTATATCCCCTGGAGTGCCCAGTTACTGAGTATCACCTGCCCTTGTATCGTCTGGAGTGACCATTTACTGGGTATAACCTGTCCCTATATTGCCTGGAGTGACCCATTACTAAGGTACCACCTGTCCCTGTATCGCCTGGAGTGACCCATTACTAAGGTATCACCTGGCCCTATAACACCTGGAGTGACCCATTACTAAGGTATCACCTGGCCCTATATCACCTGGAGTGCCCCATTACTAAGGTATCACCTGGCCCTATATTGCCTGGAGTGCCCCATTACTCAGGTATCACCTGTTCCTATATCACATGGAGTGACCCATTACTAAGGTATCACCTGGCCCTATATCACCTGGAGTGACCCATTACTAAGGTATCACCTGGCCCTATATCACTTGGAGTGGCCCAGCGCCATCCTGTGTTGCCACGCGTTCCCTCCTCCTCTCCCTCCCCCTGTGCTTAAATATCTACTATAGCACTGGGAGGGAGGTGGGCGTTTCCTGCGCCCTCCGGAAACAGTAGCGCTCCGGGCGACGGACCTGCTTGCCCGTGCCTGGAGCTGCTACTGCCTATATCACCTGGAGTGACACATTACTAAGGTATCACCTGGCCCTATATCACCTGGAGTGACCCATTACTAAGATATCACCTGGCCCTATATCACCTGGAGTGCACCATTACTAAGGTATCACTTGGCCCTATATCACCTGGAGTGCCCCATTACTAAGGTATCACCTGGCCCTATATCGCTTGGAGTGCCCCATTACTAAGGTATCACCTGGCCCTATATCACCTGGAGTGACCCATTACTAAGGTATCACCTGGCCCTATATCACCTGGAGTGCCCCATTACTAAGGTATCACCTGGCCCTATATCACCTGGAGTGACCCATTACTAAGGTATCACCTGGCCCTATATCACTTGGAGTGACCCATTACTAAGGTATCACCTGGCCCAATATCACCTGGAGTGACCCATTACTAAGGTATCACCTGGCCCTATATCACCCGGAGTGCCCCATTACTAAGGTATCACCTGGCCCTATATCACCTGGAGTGCCCCATTACTAAGGTATCACCTGGCCCTATATCACCTGGAGTGACCCATTACTCAGGTATCACCTGTCCCTATATCACCTGGAGTGACCCATTACTAAGGTATCACCTGGCCCTATATCACCTGGAGTGACCCATTACTAAAGTATCAACTGACCCTATAACACCTGGAGTGACCCTTTACTAAGGTATCACTTGGAGTGACCCACTACTAAGGTATCACCTGGCCCTATATCACCTGGAGTGACCCATTACTAAGGTATCACCTGGCCCTATATCACCTGAAGTGACCCATTACTAAGGTATCACCTGGCCCTATATCACCTGGAGTGCCCCATTACTAAGGTATCACCTGGCCCTATATCACCTGGAGTGTCCCATTACTAAGTTATTACCTGGCCCTATATCACCTGGAGTGACCCATTACTAAGGTATCACCGGGCCCTATAACACCTGGAGTGATCCATTACTAAGGTATCACTTGGAGTGACCCACTACTAAGGTATCACCTGGTCCTATATCACCTGGAGTGACCCATTACTAAGGTATCACCTGGCCCTATATCACCTGGAGTGACCCAGTACTAAGGTATCACCTGGCCCTATATCACATGGAGTGACCCACTACTAAGGTATCACCTGGCCCTATATCACCTAGAGTGACCCACTACTAAGGTATCACCTGGCCCTATATCACCTGGAGTGCCCCATTACTAAGGTATCACCTTGCCCTATATCACCTGGAGTGCCCCATTACTAAGGTATCACCTGGCCCTATATCACTTGGAGTGACCTATTACTAAGGTATCACCTGGCCCTATATCACATGGAGTGACCCATTACTAAGGTATCACCTGGCCCTATATTACCTGGAGTGACCCATTACTAAAGTATCAACTGGCCCTATAACACCTGGAGTGACCCATTACTAAGGTATCACCTGGCCCTATATCACCTGGAGTGACCCATTACTAAGGTATCTCCTGGCCCTATATCACCTGGAGTGCCCCATTACTAAGGTATCACCTGGCCCTATATCACCTGGAGTGCCCCATTACTAAGGTATCACCTGGCCCTATATCACCTGGAGTGTCCCATTACTAAGGTATTACCTGGCCCTATATCACCTGGAGTGACCCATTACTAAGGTATCACCTGGCCCTATATCACTTGGAGTGACCCATTACTAAGTTATCACCTGGCCCTATATCACCTGGAGTGCCCCATTACTAAGGTATCACCTGGCCCTATATCACCTGGAGTGCCCCATTACTAAGGTATCACTTGGCCCTATATCACCTGGAGTGCCCCATTACTAAGGTGTCACCTGGCCCTATATCACTTGGAGTGCCCCATTACTAAGGTATCACCTGGCCCTATATCACTTGGAGTGACCCATTACTAAGGTATCACCTGGCCCTATATCACCTGGAGTGCCCCATTACTAAGGTATCACCTGGCCCTATATCACCTGGAGTGCCCCATTACTAAGGTATCACCTGGCCCTATATCACCTGAAGTGCCCCATTACTAAGGTATCACCTGGCCCTATATTTACCTGGGAGACAAGCAACTGGGTGAGGGGCTCAAGGAATACTGTGTAACTGACATACAAGAATACAGACAGAAACCAGTCTTTCATATATGCCCATGCAAGGTGAAGAGGCTACTGCAAACCCTTTATAAGAACTCCCATTCCACAGAATTCAATGAACATTACGTACATAGAATATTTTTATAACTTTTGTGAATTAAGACTTTTTACCACAATTTGCGATGTTTACAAACAGCCATTCTACAAATTACACGTCAGGATATCATACAGCCATCCTACAGATTACACGTCAGGACATCGTACAGCCATCCTACAGATTACACGTCAGGACATCGTACAGCCATCCTACAGATTACACGTCAGTACATCGTACAGCCATCCTACAGATTACACGCCAGGATACCGTACAGCCATCCCACAGATTACACACGAGGACACCATACAGCCATCCTACAGATTACACGCCAGGACACCGTACAGCCATCCTACAGATTACACGTCAGGACATCGTACAGCCATTTTACAGATTACACGTCAGGACATCGTACAGCCATTTTACAGATTACACGTCAGGACATTGTACAGCCATCCTACAGATTACACGTTAGGACATCGTACAGCCATCCTACAGATTACGCGTCAGGACATCGTACAGCCATCCTACAGATTACACGTCAGGATATCATACAGCCATCCTACAGATTACACGTCAGTACATCGTTCAGCCATCCTACAGATTACACGCCAGGACACCGTACAGCCATCCTACAGATTACACACCAGGACACCGTACAGCCATCCTACAGATTACACGCCAGGACACCGTACAGCCATCCTACAGATTACACGTCAGGACGTCGTACAGCCATTTTACAGATTACAAGTCAGGACATCGTACAGCCATTTTACAGATTACACGTCAGGACATCGTACAGCCATCCTACATATTACACGTCAGGACATCGTACAGCCATTTTACAGATTACACATCAGGACATCGTACAGCCATTTTACAGATTACACGTCAGGACATTGTACAGCCATCCTACAGATTACACGTTAGGACATCGTACAGCCATCCAACAGATTACGCATCAGGACATCGTACAGCCATCCTACAGATTACACGTCAGGATATCATACAGCCATCCTACAGATTACACGTCAGTACATCGTACAGCCATCCTACAGATTACACGCCAGGACACCGTACAGCCATCCTGCAGATTACACGCCAGGACACCGTACAGCCATCCTACAGATTACACGTCAGGACGTCGTACAGCCATTTTACAGATTACACGTCAGGACATCGTACAGCCATTTTACAGATTACACGTCAGGACATCGTACAGCCATCCTACATATTACACGTCAGGACATCGTACAGCCATTTTACAGATTACACATCAGGACATCATACAGCCATTTTACAGATTACACGTCAGGACATCGTACAGCCATCCTACAGATTACACGTCAGGATATCATACAGCCATCCTACAGATTACACGTCAGGACATCGTACGGCCATCCTACAGATTACATGTCAGGACATTTTACAGCCATCCTACAGATTACACGTCAGGACATCGTACAGACATCCTACAGATTACACGTCAGTACATCGTACAGCCATCCAACAGATTACACGTAAATACATCCTACAGCCATCCTACAGATTACACGTCAGGACATCGTACAGCCATCCTACAGATTACACGTCAGGACATCGTACAGCCATCCTACAGATTACCCGTCAGGACATCGTACAGCCATCCTACAGATTACACGTCAGGACATCGTACAGCCATTTTACAGATTACACGTCAGGACACCGTACAGCCATCCTATAGATTACACGCCAGGACACCGTACAGCCATCCTACAGATTACACGCCAGGACACCGTACAGCCATCCTACAGATTACACACCAGGACACCGTACAGCCATCCTACAGATTACACGCCAGGACACCGTACAGCCATCCTACAGATTACACACCAGGACATCGTACAGCCATCCTACAGATTACACGTCAGGACATCGTACAGCCATTTTACAGATTACACGTCAGGACATCATACAGCCATCCTACAGATTACACGTCAGGACATCGTACAGCCATTTTACAGATTACACATCAGGGCATCGTACAGCCATTTTACAGATTACACGTCAGGACATCGTACAGCCATCCTACAGATTACACGTCAGGATATCATACAGCCATCCTACAGATTACACGTCAGGACATTGTACAGCCATCCTACAGATTACACGTTAGGACATCGTACAGCCATCCTACAGATTACACGTCAGGATATCATACAGCCATCCTACAGTTTACACGTCAGGACATTGTACAGCCATCCTACAGATTACACGTTAGGACATCGTACAGCCATTCTACAGATTACGCGTCAGGACATCGTACAGCCATCCTACAGATTACGCGTCAGTACTTTGTACATTTAAAGCCCACTCAGGACACTCTAGGCAGGATGCGCATTTTGCATGCATACCGGCATCAATAACTTCGGTATGCAGGATTAAACTCACAGTAGACAGCTTTACTGGTAAGAGCTGTCCTTTGCGATAGAAGGACTTCCGGGTTTATGACCTAGAAGATCCCATGACATCCTTCTGCCCATGCACAGAAGGACACGTGCCACAGGTGGTGCTGGGAGAGATCCGATACACCAATTTTATTAACATCACCTGGCCCAATAATGCCTAGAGTGACCCATTATTGAGGTTTCACCTGGCCCTATATCCCCAGAATGACCATTTTACTATACCTCTGAGTGCTCCTGTACTACTGGATGCCCTACCTTATATCTCTGAGTGCTCCTGTACTTCTGGATGCCCTGCCTTATATCTCTGAGAGCTCCTGTACTGCTGGATGCCCTGCCTTATATCTCTGAGTGCTCCTGTACTGCCAGATGCCCTGCCCTATACCTCTGAGTGCTCCTGTGCTTCTGGATGCCCTGCCCTATATCTCTGAGTGCACCAGTACTGCCGGATGTCCTGCCTTATATCTGAGTGCTCCTGTACTGCAGGATGCCCTGCCTTATATCTCTGAGTGCTCCTGTACTTCTGGATGCCCTGCCTTATATCTCTGAGTGCTCCTGTACTGCCGGATGCCCTGCCTTATATCTCTGAGTGCTCCTGTATTGCCGGATGTCCAGCCTTATATCTCTGAGTGCTCCTGTACTGCCGGATGCCCTGCCCTATACCTCTGAGTGCTCCTGTACTTCTGGATGCCCTGCCTTATATCTCTGAGTGCTCCTGTACTGCCGGATGCCCTGCCTTATATCTCTGTGCTCCTGTACTGCTGGATGTCCTGCCATATATCTCTGAGTGCACCAGCAATGCCGGATGTCCTGTCCGATATCTCTGAGTGCTCCTGTACTGCCAGATGCCCTGCCCTATATCTAAGAGAGCTCCTGTACTTCCAGATGCCCTGCCTTATATCTCTGACTGGTCCTGTACTGCTGGATGTCCTGCCCTATACTTCTGAGTGCTCCTGTGCTGCCGGATGTCCTGCCTTATATCTCTGAGTGCTCCTGTACTGCCGGATGCCCTGTCTTATATCTCTGAGTACTCCTGTACTGTCGGATGTCCTGCCTTAAATCTCTGAGTGCTCCTGTACTGCCGGATGCCCTGCCTTATATCTCTGAGTGCTCCATCTCTGAGTGCTCTTGTACTGCCGGATGTCCTGCCTTATATCTCTGAGAGCTCCTGTACTGCCGGATGCCCTGCCTTATATCTCTGAGTGCTCCTGTTATGCCGGATGCCCTGCCTCATATCTCTGAGTGCTCCATCTCTGAGTGCTCTTGTACTGCCGGATGTCCTGCCTTATATCTCTGAGTGCTCCTGTACTTCCAGATGCCCTGCCCTATATCTCTGACTGGTCCTGTACTGCTGGATGTCCTGCCCTATACTTCTGAGTACTCCTGTGCTACCGGATGTCCTGCCTTATATCTCTGAGTGCTCCTGTGCTGCTGGATGCCCTGCTTTATATTTCAGAATGCTCCTGTACTACCTGATGTCCTGCCTTATATCTCTGAGTGCTCCTGTACTGCCAGATGCCCTGCCTTATATCTTAGAGTACTTCTGTACTGCTTGATGTCCTGCCCTCTATCTCAGAGTGCTCCTGTACTGCCGGATGTCCTGCCCTATATCTCAGAGAGCTCCTGTACTGCCAGATACCCTGCCTTATATCTCAGAGTACTCCTGTACTGCTTGATGTCCTGCCCTCTATCTCAGAGTGCTCCTGTACTGCCGGATGCCCTGCCTTATATCTTTGAGTGCTCCCGTACTGCCAGATGCCCTGCCTTATATCTCTGAGTGCTCCTGTGCTGCTGGATGCCCTGCTTTATATTTCAGAATGCTCCTGTACTACCTGATGTCCTGCCTTATATCTCTGAGTGCTCCTGTACTGCCAGATGCCCTGCCTTATATCTCAGAGTACTCCTGTACTGCCAGATGCCCTGCCTTATATCTCTGAGTGCTCCTGTACTGCCGGATGCCCTGCCTTATATCTCTGAGTGCTCCTGTACTGTCAGATGCCCTGCCTTATATCTCTGAGTGCTCCTGTACTGCCAGATGCCCTGCCTTATATCTCAGAGTACTGCTGTACTGCCTGATGTCCTGCCCTATATCTCAGAGTGCTCCTGTACTGCCAGATGCCCTGCCTTATATCTCAGAGTGCTCCTGTACTGCCGGACGTCCTGCCCTATATCTCAGAGAGCTCCTGTACTTCCTGATGCCCTGCCCTATAACTCTGAGTACTTCTGTACTGCCGGATGTCCTGCCTTATATCTCTGAGTGCTCCTGTACTGCCGGATGCCCTGCCTTATATCTCTGAGTGCTCCATCTCTGAGTGCTCCTTTACTGCCGGATGCCCTGCCTTATATCTCTGAGTGCTCCTGTTCTGCCGGATGCCCTGCCTTATATCTCTGAGTGCTCCTGTACTGCTTGATGTCCTGCCCTCTATCTCAGAGTGCTCCTGTACTGCCGGATGCCCTGCCTTATATCTTTGAGTGCTCCCGTACTGCCAGATGCCCTGCCTTATATCTCTGAGTGCTCCTGTGCTGCTGGATGCCCTGCTTTATATTTCAGAATGCTCCTGTACTACCTGATGTCCTGCCTTATATCTCTGAGTGCTCCTGTACTGCCAGATGCCCTGCCTTATATCTCAGAGTACTCCTGTACTGCCAGATGCCCTGCCTTATATCTCTGAGTGCTCCTGTACTGCCGGATGCCCTGCCTTATATCTCTGAGTGCTCCTGTACTGTCAGATGCCCTGCCTTATATCTCTGAGTGCTCCTGTACTGCCAGATGCCCTGCCTTATATCTCAGAGTACTGCTGTACTGCCTGATGTCCTGCCCTATATCTCAGAGTGCTCCTGTACTGCCAGATGCCCTGCCTTATATCTCAGAGTGCTCCTGTACTGCCGGACGTCCTGCCCTATATCTCAGAGAGCTCCTGTACTTCCTGATGCCCTGCCCTATAACTCTGAGTACTTCTGTACTGCCGGATGTCCTGCCTTATATCTCTGAGTGCTCCTGTACTGCCGGATGCCCTGCCTTATATCTCTGAGTGCTCCATCTCTGAGTGCTCCTTTACTGCCGGATGCCCTGCCTTATATCTCTGAGTGCTCCTGTTCTGCCGGATGCCCTGCCTTATATCTCTGAGTGCTCCTGTACTGCCGAATGCCCTGCCTTATATCTCTGAGTGGTCCTGTACTGTAGAATAAACTGACAGTCTATTCCTCTGAGTGCACCTGTACTGTAGGATACCCTGACAGTCTATTCCTCTGAGTGTATCTTTTCTGTAGGATACCCTGACAGTATATTCCTCTGAGTGCTCCTGTATTGCAGTATGTCCTACCTTATATCTCTGAGTACACCTGTACTGTAGGATACCCTGACAGTATATTCCTCTGAGTGCACCTGTACTGTAGGATACCCTGACAGTATATTCCTCTTAGTGCACCTGTACTGTAGGATACTCTGATAGTATATTCCTCTGAGTGCACCTGTACTGTAGAATACGCTGACAGTATATTCCTCTGAGTGCACCTGTACTGTAGGATACCCTGACAGTATATTCCTCTGAGTGCACCTGTACTGTAGGATACCCTGACAGTATATTCCTCTGAGTGCACCGGTGCTGTAGGATACCCTGACAGTATATTCCTCTGAGTGCACCTGTACTGTAGGATACTCTGATAGTATATTCCTCTGAGTGCACCTGTACTGTAGGATACCCTGACAGTATATTCCTCTGAGTGCACCTGTACTGTAGGATACCCTGACAGTATATTCCTCTGAGTGCACCCGTACTGTAGGATACTCTGATAGTATAGTCCTCTGAGTGCACCCGTACTGTAGGATACCCTGACAGTATATTCCTCTGAGTGCACCTGTACTGTAGGATACTCTGATAGTATATTCCTGAGTGCACCTGTACTGTAGGATACTCTGATAGTATATTCCTCTGAGTGCACCCGTACTGTAGGATACCCTGTCAGTATATTCCTCTGAATGCACCTGTACTGTAGGATACTCTGATAGTATATTCCTCTGAGTGCACCTGTACTGTAGAATACTCTGATAGTATATTCCTCTGAGTGCACCTGTACTGTAGGATACTCTGATAGTATATTCCTCTGAGTGCACCTGTACTGTAGGATACTCTGATAGTATATTCCTCTGAGTGCACCCGTACTGTAGGATACTCTGATAGTATATTCCTCTGAGTGCACCTGTACTGTAGGATACTCTGATAGTATATTCCTCTGAGTGCACCCGTACTGTAGGATACTCTGATAGTATATTCCTCTGAGTGCACCTGTACTGTAGGATACTCTGATAGTATATTCCTCTGAGTGCACCTGTACTGTAGGATACTCTGATAGTATATTCCTCTGAGTGCACCCGTACTGTAGGATACTCTGATAGTATATTCCTCTGAGTGCACCTGTACTGTAGGATACTCTGATAGTATATTCCTCTGAGTGCACCTGTACTGTAGGATACTCTGATAGTATATTCCTCTGAGTGCACCCGTACTGTAGGATACTCTGATAGTATATTCCTCTGAGTGCACCTGTGTTGTCAGATGCCCTTCCCTAAAATCCATCTCAGTTCTTCTCTATTGTGACACCTCTGGCCCTATATTCCTTTGGGTCCCCAGTCCTGTCGCTATGCTTGGCACCAGGGACATGTAACCTTGTTGGCCCACAAACTGAAAGCTGATGGTTTATTGGTTCCATGATGCTTATACTGTGGAAGAGAGAAGTGGGAAAGGCCAGCTTACAGCGCACAATGCACTGAATGAGGATAGGCTCCTATGTGTCATGTGACTGACATAGATCTACTCATGTAGCCGCACAGTGACTAATAATTACCAGGAGTAACTGAGTACATATGTAGCAGTGGTGCAGCAGTGATCCCTGGTAACAGCTACACATATCCCGAGGGGTACACTGAGGGCTACACACCCATAGCGCCCTGACAATGGAGGGACATTGCCAGTAATGCCCCCTATAGTACACCTACCTTAAATGTCAGTAGGTGGTAAAGCCCAACCATCAGTAATCACATTCCTGTATTGGAGGGTAGTAGAATGGGGACCTTACCTGTAGTGTGGGGAATCAGGATTATTGATCCCTTCTAGAAGACAAGTGAATGGAGCAGGATCCCAAACAGTGACTTGTCCACAGACAGCCGACATAGTAGTCAATTCATCTGCTCTTATGTCCCTGAAGAGGCATGCCAAGGGGGAGCTGGATCAAACTGCTAAAAAGTACAGGTGGAGAGGTTTTCCATAGCAGCCAATCAGATTGTAGCTTACATTTATCTAGTATGTGCTATAAAATAAATGGTAGCTGGAAGTTGATTGGCTGCTATGGGTAATACCTCCACTTGTCCTCATTAGGTTTGATACATCTCCCCCATGGATCTGGATTGTACTCAATACTGCTGTGCACCAGGCTGTGCTAGGCCTCAGCCTGTATGTCTCTGTGCGGGGAGCATTGGATCATGAGCTCCACTGTGGAACAGGTGTGAATGAAGCCCAATATACTGTATAAATGACGGATACGAATAAAATCATCTGGTAAGGTCACATAAACCACAAACAAGGTCATTTCCGTAGAACCGGCTGCCTGGTGCTGAGTTCTGGGGTTTGATGACTTTGGGAGGGCGCAGAATGTTTTCCGATGTCTGACAGCACCGGACGGATGAGGAGATTTTCCGGTGTCCTCACACTGTGACGGGGTAATCTTCATTACCGCACAATAAATGACACTAATGGCTCCCACGAAGGATCCAGCGATCATTAATATCTCACTGGGCAGAGCAGAAGCTCAGAGCTTAATGTATAAAGTGACATCGGTGACATATGAGCCGGGACATCGTGTCCCCAGGTCTCTCTTACAAACCGCACGACACTGAGCAGCTTTATGCTGTGTATATTCCACTCGGCCTGATCCTGTGGTCTCCTCTTCTCATCATATCAATGGCAGTATATAAAACCAATCCATTTCATAAACTTTACTGCCCATGAGACATCGGGGCCTGATTGTAAGCGGCAGGCACCGCTGATGTTCACAGAGCTGAGCGACCATTAGCTATTGCACCTGCACAAAAATCCATAAAAACCCATATGTGCACGCGTTACTCTGTGTCGCTCAGAGGCGCAGTTATGATTAAGATGCACAGTGTGCATTACGTATTGGAAATGTGCTGGGCGGTGACTGGCAGCTGCTTATTCAGACATATCGAGATGTACCATCTTATGGGCGCGTTATGGGGGCATCGCTGACATGACGCTGAACTTGCTGCAAACTCAGAGATGTACGTTAATGCGATCGCAGCTGTGAAAACATGCTAGTCTTTCCAAAGCTTATCCGAGCATAGGGACGCCAGAGCTGTAACTAGAATTTTTGGTGCCCTGTGCCAGAAAGAGCATTGGCGCCCCCCTCATTTTTCAAAGGGACATAATGCACCCAAAAAAGGGGAATGGCCTCATGGGGAAGGGTCAGGGAAGAGATAGGGGAGGCCAGGAGATGCTTGGGATGATATAAGAGGTAGCTACAAGTGAGAATGATAATTAGCAGAAATTTGACAGGCCCAAACAGCACCCCCTGACCTGTGGTGCCCTGTGCGATGGCACCGGCCGCACTACCCTAGCTGCGGCCCTGAGGGACGCCCACCGCTGCCTTCTCATATCCGTCTACGTAACGCACCAGCGTAAGCATCGGTAACATCTACACCAGGTGTTCCCAACCACGGTCCTCAAGGCACACTAAGAGTCCAGGTTTTAGGGATAGCCATACTTGAGCACAGGTGACTTTTTTAGTTCCTCAGTTATTTTGATTAAACCATCTGAGCACAATCATGGATAACACTAAAACCAGGACTGTTAGTGTGCCCTGAGGACCGAGGTTGGGAATCACTAATCTACACAGATCGGGCAGCCGCTCAGCATATGACACAAGTCTGACCCATACATGCCTACACTCCCGGTTTTCGCGGGAGGCTCCCGATTTTTCGGGTATCCCCCTGCACCCCCGGAAGGGTAGGCATTTCTCCCGCATTCTGCCCACTTCCAAGTGAAGTGGGCAGAATGAGGAGAATACCCGCGGAGATCGCGGGCCTCCGTGTAGGGGGCGGGGCTTAAAACGTGATTATACATGAATCACGTAATTTGGCCCCGCCCCTATGCAAATTCTAGCCAATCGTGACAATTTTACCGTGAGGGGCGTGAATCATCAGGCCCCGCCCCTCCTGCTTCTCTTGCCCGGGCTTCTCCTGGGAAGAGATCTGCAAAGGTAGGGAACTCTGGTCTGACCTGTCTCAAACACAGCGTCTCTCCTGACACACAGAGAGGGCACCCTGCAAAGGAGATTGCATTGGCTAATATACAGTATGCACGCCCATGAAATGGCGTTTAAACGGTCTGACGTGCCTGCGTTTGTCTAGCTACCCCGTTACCTCCCCCACACGCTGACTACCTGTCACTCTCTGTCTGTTTGAATCCTCCGTGTAATCGCAAAACAATCGCTGTGCATGCGCAGTGCTGCTTACCTGCATGCGCTATGGCTAACAATCGCTCCATCTGTGTAAATATCAGCATTGTGTACATGTCTGAATCAGGCCGTTAATCGCTCACATTGGAGGCCATACTCTAACGGAGATTCTGCGCCTAGCATGGGGCAGGTGCAACCACCGTTGGTCGCGTCTAAAGACTCACCCAGCATATAAAGTTGCTACAAGTGATGGTCTCAGTCCTTGCACAGTCTTCTGTCACTTCCCCCTCACACTAAGCAAAGTGTTCCGGTCTGCATCCTAAAGAACCTTGGAGCCTAAAACACATGAGAGATGTCTTCAGTAATCTCCAGGTTTCTTCTGTCAACTAAAATACAAAACTATTGTACTAACAACATTGATAATTATTTATATAGAAGTTTATCAGGACTGAAAGTATTTCATCGGCTATTGTTTTGTCCTACACACGTTACATTCATGCGTGCCTGCTCTCCCGGGACGGCTGGGAGACTTCCAAAATTCGGGTGGTACTTCCGGCCACCCGCAAGAGAGGGCAAATCTCCCAGACTGCCCTCCACCCCCACATCCGCCCCCCCCCCCACACACACACACACTACCCTCTAATTAGCTGAAAAAAGTGGGCAGTCTGGAAGGGGTCGATGATGCGATTCACGCTAAATTGCATCATCATAGCCCCTCCCCCTGCTTTACAATGCGGTAATCTCAATTGTGCCACCACACTCCCACACCGCCCACCTATGCCATCACCAGTGGCAGTACTAGGCGCTAAGTTAGCAGGGCAGTCGCCCGGAGCGCAGCCCGGCCTGAACTTACCATTACAGGAAAACCTCGCCCTCCATCCTCCCGCTGGCGTTATTGGGTAAATGCTCAGGGGGAAAGGATGGGTGTGGCAGTCCAACATGGATGGCACTGGGCGCAGAGAAACCTAGCGCCGGCCCTGGCCGTCGCCATGCCCCCTGCCGTGCTGACCTGGCTGCGGCTAGAAAGTTGGCAACTATGATTAGATTTGATGTCAATAATCATAGTGAAGGGCGCTGCACTCATGTAGTTACATCGTGACACCAATTATTTGCTCAGCTTTAACTTGACGGATCAAGATGAAACAAAGTGCAGGTTAGTTCTAGGAGTTTTCACTTTTTACAAAATTATGCAGTTCAGTAGTGTCTGTGCAACTTGGTGCAAACCAACAAACACAATGTACGTATATATATTTAAAGCATTAAATGAAAGGTTTCAAAATGTATTATATATAACAATTGAGACAGATGAAAAAGCTTCAATGATTTTCAAAAATAAACAATGAACAATCAGCAAATGTTATATTTCTTACCTGTTGTCCATCCCCTATCGGGAACTATTAATTGTTTTCCTAATATTTCCGGGGTCCTGATGTCTAGAGACCCCACTCATGCGGTCCTGTCTTGTTGATGAATGCCATGTGGGTGGGTGTCTTTCCTCAGGTACAGAGAAAGGTGATTACAAACTGACAAACTCATCTATCCAGAAGACTAATACCATGAGAAGGGGGAAGTAATGTATCTGGGGACAGGCTGGAGATTGGGACATTGATCAGCATCAATGTGACAACTTCTCCTCAAGTATTTCATGATTTTCCTGTCTGAATCGTATGCTGAAGTGAAGCACAAAACATAACAGAAATATAACAGAAAGAGAAAAAAAAAACTTCTTATAGGTCTATTCTTCATATGTACAGAACTTCCCAAAACTCACCGGTCTCCACTTCATATGTACAGAACTGCCCAAATCTCACTGGTCTCATCTTCATATGTACAGAACATTCCCATCCTCACCAATGTTCTCTTCATATGTACAGAACTTCCAAACCTCACCGGGCTCCTCGTCATATGTATAGAACTCCCCAAATCTCACCGGTCTCCTGTTCATATGTACAGAACTCACCAAATCTCACCAGTCTCCTCTTCATACGTACAAGACTTCCCAAATCTCATTGGTCTCCTCTTCATATGTACAGAACATTCCCATCATCGCCAATGTCCTCTTTATATGTACAGAACTCCCCAAACCTCACTGGTTTCCTGTTCATATGTACAAAACTTTCCAAACCTCATGAGTCTCCTCTGCATATGTACAGAACGCTCCAACCCTCACCGGTCTCCTCTTCATATGTACAGAACAGTCCCATTCTCACCAATGTGCTCTTCATATGTACAGAACTCCCCAAACCTCATCGGCCTCATCTGCATATGTACAGAACTTCCCAAACCTCATCAGTCTCCTCTTCATATGTACAGAACACCCCAAATCTCACCGGTCTGCTCTTCATATGTACAGAACTTCCCAAACCTCATCAGTCTCCTGTTCATATGTACAGAACTTCCCAAATCTCACCGGTCTCCTCTTCATATGTACAGAACTTCCCAAACCTCATCAGTCTCCTCTTCATATGTACAGAACGCCAGAAAATCTCTCCGGTCTCATCTTCATATGTACAGAACTTCCCAAACCTCATCAGTCTCCTGTTCATATGTACAGAACTCGCTAAATCTCACCGGTCTCCTCTTCATATGTACAAAACTCCCCAAACCTCACTGGTCTCCTCTTCATATGTACAGAACTTCCCGAACCTCATCAGTCTCCTGTTCATATGTACAGAACTTCCCAAATCTCACCGGTCTCCTCTTCATATGTACAGAACTTCCCAAACCTCATCAGTCTCCTGTTCATATGTACAGAACTCCCCAAATCTCACCGGTCTCCTCTTCATATGTACAGAACTCCCCAAACCTCACCGGTCTCCTCTTCATATGTACAGAACAGTCCCATTCTCACCAATGTGCTCTTCATATGTACAGAGCTCCCCAAACCTCATTGGTCTCATCTGCATATGTACAGAACTTCCCAAACCTCATCAGTCTCCTCATCATATGTACAGAACTCCCCAAACCTCACCGGTCTCCTGTTCATATGTACAGAACTTCCCAAATCTCACTGGTCTCCTCTTCATATGTACAGAACTTCCCAAACCTCATCAGTCTCCTGTTCATATGTACAGGACTTCCCAAATCTCATCGGTCTCCTGTTCATATGTACAGAACTTCCCAAATCTCACTGGTCTCCTCTTCATATGTACAGAACTTCCCAAACCTCATCAGTCTCCTGTTCATATGTACAGGACTTCGCAAATCTCATCAGTCTCCTGTTCATATGTACAGGACTTCCCAAATCTCAACGGTCTCCTCTTCATGTGTACAGAACTTCCCAAACCTCATCAGTCTCCTGTTCATATGTACAGGACTTCCCAAATCTCATCAGTCTCCTCTTCATATGTACAGGACTTCCCAAACCTCATCGGTCTCCTCGTCATATGTACAGGACTTCTCATATCTCATTGTTCTCCTCTTCATATATACAGGACTTCCCAAACCTCATCGGTCTCCTCTTCATATGTACAGGACTTCCCATACCTCATTGTTCTAGTCTTCATATGTACAGAACTTCCCATACCTCATTGTTCTCCTCTTCATATGTACAGGAGTTCCTGAACCTCATCATTCTCCTCTTCATATGTACAGAACTTCCCAAACCTCATCAGTCTCCTCTTTATATGTACAGAACTCCCCAAACCTCACCAGTCTCCTCTTCATATGTACAGAACTTCCCAAACCTCATCAGTCTCCTGTTCATATGTACAGAACTTCCCAAACCTCATCAGTCTCCTGTTCATATGTACAGAACTCCCCAAACCTCATCAGTCTCCTGTTCATATGTACAGAACTTCCCAAATCTCACCGGTCTCCTCTTCATATGTACAGAACTTCCCAAACCTCATCGGTCTCCTCTTCATATGTACAGAACTTCCCAAATCTCACCGGTCTCCTCTTCATATGTACAGAACTTCCCAACCTCATCAGTCTCCTGTTCATATGTACAGGACTTCCCAAATCTCATCAGTCTCCTGTTCATATGTTCAGGACTTCCCAAATCTCACCGGTCTCCTCTTCATATGTACAGAACTTCCCAAACCTCATCAGTCTCCTCTTCATATGTACAGAACGCCCCAAAATCTCACCGGTTTCCTCTTCATATGTACAGAACTTCCCAAACCTCATCAGTCTCCTGTTCATATGTACAGAACTCCCCAAACCTCACCGGTCTCCTCTTCATATGTACAGAACAGTCCCATTCTCACCAATGTGCTCTTCATATGTACAGAACTCCCCAAACCTCATTGGTCTCATCTGCATATGTACAGAACTTCCCAAACCTCATCAGTCTCCTCTTCATATGTACAGAACTCCCCAAACCTCACCGGTCTCCTCTTCATATGTACAGAACTTCCCAAACCTCATCAGTCTCCTGTTCATATGTACAGAACTTCCCAAATCTCACCGGTCTCCTCTTCATATGTACAGAACTTCCCAAACCTCATTGGTCTCCTGTTCATATGTACAGAACTTCCCAAATCTCACCGGTCTCCTCTTCATATGTACGGAACTTCCCAAACCTCATCAGTCTCCTGTTCATGTGTACAGGACTTCCCAAATCTCATCAGTCTCCTGTTCATATGTACAGGAGTTCCCAAATCTCACCGGTCTCCTCTTCATATGTACAGAACTTCCCAAACCTCACCAGTCTCCTGTTCATATGTACAGGACTTCCCAAATCTCATCAGTCTCCTCTTCATATGTACAGTACTTCCCAAACCTCATCGGTCTCCTCTTCATATGTACAGGACTTCCCATATCTCATCGTTCTCCTCTTCATATATACAGGACTTCCCAAACCTCATCGGTCTCCTCTTCATATGTACAGGACTTCCCATACCTCATTGTTCTCCTCTTCATATGTACAGGACTTCCCATACCTCATCGTTCTCCTCTTCATATGTACAGGACTTCCCGAACCTCATCGTTCTCCTCTTCATATGTACAGGACTTCCCATACCTCATTGTTCTCCTCTTCATATGGACAGGACTTCCCATACCTCATCGTTCTCCTCTTCATATGCACAGGACTTCCCATACCTCATTGTTCTCCTCTTCATATGTACAGAACTTCCCAAACCTTATCAGTCTCCTGTTCATATGTACAGAACTCACCAAATCTCACCGGTCTCCTCTTCATATGTACAGAACTCCCCAAACCTCATCAGTCTCCTGTTCATATGTACAGAACTCCCCAAACCTCACCGGTCTCCTCTTCATATGTACAGAACAGTCCCATTCTCACCAATGTGCTCTTCATATGTACAGAACTCCCCAAACCTCATCGGTCTTATCTGCATATGTACAGAACTTCCCAAACCTCATCAGTCTCCTCTTCATATGTACAGAACTCCCCAAACCTCACCAGTCTCCTCTTCATATGCACAGAACTTCCCAAACCTCATCAGTCTCCTGTTCATATATACAGAACTTCCCAAATCTCACCGGTCTCCTTTTCATATGTACAGAACTTCCCAAACCTCATCGGTCTCCTGTTCATATGTACAGAACTTCCCAAATCTCACCGATCTCCTCTTCATATGTACAGAACTTCCCAAACCTCATCAGTCTCCTGTTCATATGTACAAGACTTCCCAAATCTCACCGGTCTCCTCTTCGTATGTACAGGACTTCCCAAACCTCATCGGTCTCCTCTTCATATGTACAGGACTTCTCATATCTCATTGTTCTCCTCTTCATATATACAGGACTTCCCAAACCTCATCGGTCTCCTCTTCATATGTACAGGACTTCCCATACCTCATTGTTCTCCTCTTCATATGTACAAGACTTCCCATACCTCATCGTTCTCCTCTTCATATGTACAGGACTTCCCGACCCTCATCGTTCTCCTCTTCATATGTTCAGGACTTCCCATACCTCATTGTTCTCCTCTTCATATGTACAGGACTTCCCATACCTCATCGTTCTCCTCTTCATATGTACAGAACTTCCCAAACCTCATCGGTCTCCTCTTCATATGTACAGAACATTCCCATACTTACCAATGTCCTCTTCATATGTACAGAACTCCCCAAACCTCACCAGTCTCCTCTTCATATGTACAGGACTTCCCGAACCTCATCGGTCTCCTCTTCAAACGTATAGGACTTCCCTCTTTCTTTACTTCACCGCACTTAGGACTATGGTCAAAGCTGCGGTTATGCAAATGCTAGTTTCACGTTCTCCTTATGCACTAGCGTGCGTCGAGTTGTGTAGGCCCAGAGAAGCCCGCTTTCAATTCTGTGGAAAATGTAACTCCGCCAGTAGTACTGAACACTCCACCATTCTCACACCACTGCGTCCACCATGGACCCGTGCACCAGCCTATGGCTGGCGCAGTGTCTCCTTCTGACATGGCTTCTGCGGCTGTGGCCCTGTGACTGAATCAGGCCCAGTGTTTCCAAGTAGGTGCTGGAGATGTCTGAATGCTGCATCTCCCACCACTACGTCCTTCACATTAAGGTCACAAACCCTTAAAATTATGTTACAATGCAGCAGCTGAATTAATGAAAACTTTTTGGCTAAAACTTTTTTTCGTATTTAATTTTGGTGCATTAATTAAGCAAAGGGTGACTGCGGACGAGACATCCCACCAGTCTCATCTCAGTTCTTCTACTTCAAAGCTGGAATCTTCTTCATAACCTTGAAAAACCCTTTTGTGACCTTGACAGTGGAAACCAGAATCCAGGAATATGCGATAAAGACACTCGACGCTGCTGCTGGAGCCACCCGGTTCTGCCACAGTCACCGCCGGCCGGGCCTGAAGGAGTTAAACGCTCAGAAATAAAGAGGATCCCTGTGATAATTCCTAATTAAAATTCCCCAGGCAGGAAAAGTTTAGTTTTGAAGTTGACTCATCAAGACCTGTTAAATAATTGATCGTTGTCCTGTGTATATGACTGTGTCTTTCTAAAGGTGATTAGTGAATAGAACATTCAGCTGCATAAATCAGAACTTATTAACATAACGATACTGCCGCTAACACAGAGCCGTGTCTGCCTTGGACTAGAGGCCGCTGCAACCGTTTGTTTCTTTATTCCATCTGGTTTGGGCGTTTCTTAAAAACAGTTTTGGTTAAAAAATAGTCTTAAAGGTACCAATACGCCAATGGGGCAATATCGGTAGATAACTTGTAGATAACCGGCAGGGGTATTTCCTGATTCTGTGCTGATGACCCCCAAACTCTTCTCTGAATGGGGGCGTGTACCCGCGCAGAGACTCAGAGATGAATGCGCAGATGGGTGTTTACGCATTTTTCATATCTCTGTCCTATCTTGAGTTGGACGGAACTCGGACAGATCTGTCTTGACGTGACATTGGGAGTCAACATTGCGGGCGCACGGAACCGCTGTGACTTGTGGGGGTGCCATAGGAGTGTTGCGGGTGTGTATCAAAAGCTCAGTGTAATTCTGAGTGGTGCGTAGAAAGGTGGGAAGCCCATTTCTGACAGATTTCCTGCACTTTTGCATGGGGCTGGTGCAAGTTCAGATGCTAGTGATGACGGTAACGACAGCCAGCGTAATGGGCGGCGCAGCCCTATGGCCTCAGGCATTAGCATCAGGCTTCCATGGCCGCCCACAACTGCAGGCACTTTGCGAGCGACTCAAAATGAGTCCTTATACCTCTAGGCCCAGTCCCTATAAGCAGAATTACTAGGAGCTGGGGCGGCTCCAGGCATGTTCGACCAACGCGGTCGAACAGGGGAGCCACCCCATAGAGGGCGCACCCCTCCCAACTGCTCCCGATTTCAGCGGGACAGTCACGTTTTTCGGGCACTGCCCCGCTGTTACACCCGCGGGGAAAAGTGTCCCGCGGGTGGTTGGGCACCTCCACCGCTGCAGCCATGCGGTGGCGCCGGCCCTGCGGAAGAGGAATGGCATGCCCCCAAATAACGTAATTTAAGGGGTGTGTCATATGGTAATTAGGCCACACCCATTTTCGGTTGAGCGTGGCTAAGGGGCGACAGATCCCGGTCTCGCACAGGGCGCGGTTAACCCTGGAGCCAGCCCTGACTAGGAGCATTCCTAGATCTCAATCCACAACCTGACATCTGTCTGCCTGGTCATTATTTATTATGCCAGAGGCGAGGGGACCTCTGTAAAACTGTATTGGGTGTACAGTCACTCTCAAGGGGGCAGATGTACTAAGCTCTGGGAAGTAATAAAGTGGAGAGTGATAAACTAATAACCAATTAGCTCCTGTAACATGACAGTTGGGAGCTGAGTGGTTGGTGGTTTATCACTCTCCACTTTCCAGAGCTTAGTACATCTCCGCCATTGTCTTTAGTCTCCTGGTAATGGCGTTTTCCTCTCGGACTTTGCCTTTCTCTGCAGCACATCCCTCACAGTACTCTCCCAGAGACTCCCTGGGCTAAGGGTCTGATTGTTTTTAGAGACGTGCGCTAATGCCACCGCCCCTGCGAATTTGTACGCAGCGGCTGTGTGTAACCATGCAAACGTCGCAGCCGCCGGGATTTGCATTGAGACTCCCACCGGCAGCTCCCAAACACGCCGCATTGGTCACAGATCAGTTGATTATCGACCTTCCGAGTAACGCTGCGGTAATGGGCAGGGAAAATGAGCCGCTGGAGCCATTTTCTATGGGATCGCAGTCAAAGGCAGAGTCGCTCACCGAAAATGGTTGTGATGCGCCTACGTTTGAGTTGGCCCCCCCGTTACCGCCCATAAATGGTCCCTCCCTGTCAATCACTTTGCAAATAAATCCTCACTGTGAGCGACAACTGTAATGAAACTTGACGCATGCGCAGATCCCAGGTAATCGCCGAACAGCGTAAGCATTGGCATTTCGTCCATCTCTGAATCAGGCCCTAAGCTGCAATGCTTCTCTCCCGCCATCGGCTGCACTCCCAGGCTTCTACAACTTTGGCACAAAACATTCTGCAACATCTCCTCCTGCTTCGTTGGTCCACAGGTATCCTGGGATGTGCAGTTACCAGCGATGGACAGCCCCAGTCAGCGGCCCCATCTCTGCTGTCTCTATACTCTCAGGATAGATAATTATTATCACTGGTACAGTCACAGCATGTGGCAGACAAGTTGCAGGAGGAGCTGAGAGAGCCAATGAGGGAGACTTGGAAACTTTATTGGGACTCTCAGTTTGGGGCAGATCGAGCGGTGGACGCAGCTGCAGATCGTCTTCCTACCGAGACACCCTGACCCTATCCCTAACCCCCTGTAGCTTAACCTTAACCCTCTCCCCAGTGCCTAGCCCTACCCCCTAGTGCCTACACCTTTCCCCCTCCGTAGCTTATCCCTAACCCTCTCCCTAGTGCCTAACCCTACCCCCTTAGTGCCTAACCCTCCAACCTCGCAGCCCATTGTTGACATTCTGAGAATGTCAGGATTTCACATGTGGTCCCTCCATTTCCCACAGAAGAAGCTGTCCCCATAACCTTCTATGGGGGCTGCTGTCCCTGTTGGATTTATGGGATGGGTATGGGATGTCGACGCTCGGGATCCCTGCGATCAGAATCTAGGCGCTGGCATCCTGACTGGGCTAGAATACCGACACATGTCGGTCAGTACCCTAACCCTACCCCTCCTCTCTGCCTGACCCTAATCCTTCCCCCAAGTGCCTAAACCTAACCTCCCTCTGCCCACACCCTAAACCTTTCCCTCCCCACTTAGTAACTAACCTTAACCCTCTCCCTAGTGCCTAACCCTAACCCCACTACTTACCATATGGATGCTGGTGACATTCTAAGCATCGACGTCCCGACTGTCAGGATTTACCAAGCTCCGGAATGCAAAGAATTGATCGCAGATGCCATGGGGAAAATCCTAGTATATACAAACCATCGGCAACAGAGTCCGGTTCACATCAGTCCCGGTGTTATTTGCAGAAAACGGATTGTTAGATACAGGACTAGGATGGATTAACTGGGAGATCTGTAGCATAGTCTAGGTGAAACCACTTTCAGTGATAATGACTGTAAGCACACTGACAATTCACCTCATTTATGTTGTACAATTGATGTGCACTCCTGGTTTCGTACCTCTGTGCCTAGATGCTCAGTTCGGCACACATCAAGGAGCACACACCTCTGTAAAATAGAACTGATTTGCAGAAATTTCTGAAGAGGCCACAAAACGCTGGACTCCTGCTCTGTGACCCCGGTCAGCTGCCCTATGCCGGCATCTCAGATTACAGCACAGAACATCTGACCGGAGTCACAGAGGATCTCACCAGATTACTGATCACCGGTCCCCTAGTGTAGGTAAATGTTAGCTTTGTGGGGGAGAGGGGTGGGAACGTGAGGAGTGGGATCATGGGGAGGGGTGGGATCGCTTGGGGTAGCAGGCAGCTCCTGTGTGGTCACACTTTCAGGGTATATTTTGTGAAATATACCCTGAGAAGTTCGGGGGAGAGAGAGAGAGCTTTCTTGCAAGCTCTGTCCCTGCATGCAATATTTGATACTTCCTTGCGATTTGGGGCGAATTGATCACATCCCATCCTAAATGCGGATTGTGATACGTATGCCCCTAAATCAGGGAAAAGGTTTGTTTTTTTTGCCATAGAACTGACGCTCTGAGTTGTCACATTGGGGTATAGTTGGGAGGGAAGGGGGGAGGGACAGGTAGTGTGACCCTTACAGATTGTTTGGAATTATGGTTACAAACTATTCTTTTTAATTATCTGTCTGTCATTAGTGTGTAGTGTACTCATTACCCCTCCCTGGCCTCCTGCTTCTATTCCCAGTGACTGATGTGCTAATGATATCTCTACCTGGGGCTTAGGCCAGAGCGGAGAATCACCAGTCACAGATCTGGTTATAGTACATTGAGTATCTCACATTTTGGGAACCTTCGCCCAGACAGGCAGGATCAGGGTTAATAAATTGTGCAAACTCTGCTGCTTTGTATGAAAGTCAGAGCCAGGGGCTGGGGGGCGTCTAATGATACCCACAGTAGTCTCGGTGGATGGCAGCTCTTCTATAAAGTGATGAGAATCCTCCGGAGGCTGCTCCAGGCTCCGCTAAATGGAAGTGCTGTATGTTCTTGATGATAAAACAAGTCTTTTTACTGGATTTTACCCCAGACGGAAGATTCTGTCACTGCAGCTGTCAGCGACCAGGACCGTTCTCATTAACACTTTCAGGGCAGGTTGTTCTCTGTACATAGAGGATGCAGGGAAGAGTCTCTGGATTGTGAACCGGTTTGTATTCCCTTAAGTGACGTGTCTGGGATAGGACCGAGAGATACGTACATCTGACCTGTCCTGATATAGCATCCACTTTCTAGCACTGACCCGCTCTATTCACAGTGCATGGATAATGGTGGAAGAGGAAATGTATAATCTACACACAGTGATATTGAGGAATCCACAAGTTACTGATTATTGGCTGTGTCCGAACGGGATATTCTCTGGTAGCTGATTAACAAGCGGGAACAGGACACAGCACATTGAGCTCAATCGATGAGATGGTTAATTTGTCTTCAAATGCAAATGATATGTGGGAACATGTATTACTGGTGTCACCTTTATCTCAGGAGTATCTATTTGTCTGGCACCACCAGGCCCGGATTTACCTCTCCCGCCAAGGCTCCGCGGTCCCAACTGCATGAAATACATAAATATTTCCTACCAGTATCATATATCTCTCCCATCACCAGCCCCCCCCCCCAGCTGGCTGTCCCCGAATAACTCTATGCGACCTGCGGGTGTGGATCATTAGGTCTACAGTAAATAGGTAGACAACGGAAGTTAGACAGGCAATAGGTTGACAGGGTCTGAAGGTCGATGGGGTCTGAAAGTCGACACACTAAAGGTCGACTGGTAAGCTGGTAATAATAAATCAGTATCTAGACAATCATAGGACAAAAACAAAATTCTTAAATGAAATTGAAGGCATGGAGATGAAAAAGAGCTGGAAATGTTTGCAATCCAGATGTAGCGGCTGCTTTGACCCAATTTTTTTTTTGTTAAGATGCACAACAAAAAAATGTTGCAACTTTGGCAAAAAAAAATATCATGGGTTCACCGCACTGCAATTTACACACTCTCACACCTCCCCAGCATCCTTGTCCCAGTCACGTCGTGTGTAGAGGGGTGAGGAAATATATGAAGAGGTGCATTGTACACAGGTGAAAAGGTCACACGAACCTCCACCCTCATGCCACTTTATTACCACCCTCCTAAGCAAGGGACACGCTGCCTCTGCCAAACATCTTTCATCAGCTCGTCCAGTCATCTGGAAGTGCTGCCATCATTCTAGACAAACCCATGGGCCATGCCGGCATCTAGCTACCGGGGCAAATGAAACTGAATGACATCACTAGAATTTTGTATTGCGCCATGTAAATGAGGCCCAGGCTATTGTATGCTGCCTGGTATTGGGTGCATGATGGTGGGATAAGGGTTACAGCCCTAAGTGAGATATAAAGAAACTGTCTTGGGGTGAGAATAACATTTCCTAAAAGCTGAGACAAGTGGCCCCATTATTATGTGAGAAGCAGAACCGATGAAAATAAACACATTTACCTCGTGTCATAACAATGCCCAGACGAGTTCACTGCGGTGTAATAAAACAAGGTTTAATGATTTGTTGACTGTCACAATCTATCAGCTCCCGTCCTGCACTTAATCAGTCAGGGAGCAGAACTGCGGATCAATCATATTAGATTTCCTTTGCTGTATATACAGAGAGTCAGCCACATCGTTATGCTTAAAAAGCATCTTATTCGGTTTTTGTCACCGGTACTCTGAATACAGCTGCGCTATGTGACGGACACAAATGAATGATATATGTACAGCGACAATGTGTCTAGGCTCTATATATTCGCAGCAGTTTCTTAAATATGTCTGGAATTACTCTCTGGCAGTTTCTACTAATTCCCAACTTCGCTCAGATGAGTAAATGTTTACAGATGCAAATGAACAGGATAAAAGGGAAAGGTGACTATGGGCTTGATTCAGAGCCGTTTGCTATTTGCGGTCGTTCGTTCAAAAACAAGGGGTGGCTATTCAAATGATCTGTTCGCAAATTGCAGTCTGTTCCCACCTCTAAGTCTGAATGAGCGAGCAAAACATACGCTCGTTTATTTGATAAAAACACCCCCTGGCCGCACACGCACCATACGTCATGTCCGCTATTTATTAGATTAATCGAGTACATCGTACAGCGTATGAACTGCTCGCTATTCTTGTGGTTGGTGTTTTCAACCGCTATTTTGCGAGCAGTTCTGAGTTAAAAAAAAACAAGTGACGTGGTCAATGACGCTGCTTTGTTAATTATGCACTCCCTTAAAACGCCCGTTTTGACCTTTAAGCACACCTGCGTTCGGATCTCCACTCCCCGTTTTCAAGCACCTTCCCCTGTTACCACCCACATACGCCTCATTCTGTCACTCAAAATAGCAGGCCCTCGCTATATTGCGTACCAACGATTTTCGGCCGCACTGACTGGTTCGCGCATGCGTACTAAAAACCGTACGCATGCGCGGATGTGCGAACATCGCTCGGAACGAGCGTACTGCCGGTAGCGAGTGGCTCTGAATGAGGGCCTATGTCCGATTATTTCCACAGCAAACTTCAGGTCATACAGGTGCACTGGATTGTAATTTGGGTATGAAGGACGCTCTGCTGATGTGGCACTGAGTAAAGGGGCCCATACATCAACAACTCATTCGGCCCAATTCCGCATTTTCTGCTGAAGATTTTAAGAATTTGTTTAAAAAAAACCTCAACAATATCTAACATGTTGGAAATCCTCGAGTCGACGATTCTGACCCAAAAATTATTGGAATGTGTGAATTTTTGACATGTTGGATTTTGCCATCTGAGAATTTGAGATCGGGGAATCGGATTGGGAATCGGGGGATTGGGTAATTGGTGTATGGGCTGATCCAGACTCGGTGCACCCCTCTGCGTCACATAACTCTGTGATGCCAGGCTCTGCTGTGTCACTGCTCAAGTAAGCATGGGGAAAGGAAATGATTTACAACAGCAAATGATTTCTTTGATGAGTCTAGGCCTAATTTACAAAGCACAAAGTTGAGGTTTAGTCCAAGTCCCTTGTCCGGGTGCTAATTAATCTAAATGTCCCCCACAGCCCGTGGGTTTGCATGGTAGCAAGTTTGTATCTGGAGGGGTTGGACAGTCAGGGTATTCTGTGCAAATAGGGTTGCTATATGTCCCAGTTTTCCCGGGAGCATACTGAAATTGGGGTCTGTGCAGGGCCGTAACTGGGTGGCTCAGGCTCCCTGGGCCGACCACACCCTCTTAGTGCATGGCATCATGGCATCATGTGGAGGGGCATGGGGTCACCATAGCCGGGAATGATAGCAATGCCCAGAGTGTCCTGAGGATGCTCCAGGGCAGGGGCTTATTAAGAGAGGAGGGGGTCCGTGTGCAGTCACCGTCCAGGCCCCCTCCTCTCTAGCCAGCAGCGCATTAGTAAGCAATTGTAGACTTCGGCACTGTGACTACAGGACAGGACCCAGCCACACACCTCCTGTCAGGGAAAGCGGGATGCAGTGGCTGGATTAGGGATGGCCATCGACCATCGATGATTCATAATCATCAATGGTTTATGGGTGATGTCAAATGTTTTTCCCATCAATGGGGGAGAACCAGATGATTTTCGTCCATCGATGGAAGACCATAAACCGAATAGCTTTTTTGTTTTTTTACAAGGTGCTGGGACACAGAGCATAGCTACGCCCCCCCGACAACCACAAAGCCACGCCCCCCAGTTCTGATTGGCCAGTCAGTCATAGAACAGGGATGACCATCGGTTGGTGAAATCATCGATGGCCATCCATTGCATAGTTTGTAACCATCGATGGCCCCTTGCTATATTGCCATCGATGGTAACCATCAATGGTAACCATACTCCTACGCTTACCTGCAGACCAACTACATTTAGGCATTGGGTAAATAAATTACAAGCTCTCTCCCCGTTACACTTCAGCAAACATCCCCCACTCTCAGTATCTTCCCACAGCTAGACACACTGGTCAGCAGGGCAACGCTCAATACTACTAAGTACACGAGCTCCAGTACCATGGACTGTGGACATTACACTGCCTGACACCTGCCAGTAAGTACTTATTAACTGCATTGATATAATCCATCCCTCATAGTGGGAGAGTGGGGTAATGGGGCACATCCACTAGGCAATATTAATGAGCTATTGCACGATTACAACATCGTTATCATTCAATTGCTCATTAATCGTGCACTATAATATCGGAAGCGACCAGAGATGCGCGCTCCCGCTGGTCGTTTCCGACATCAATCATCGCCCGAACTTCCCGGTCAATCTGCCGATAACGACAGATTGGCCACGTTCGGGGGATGAGGGAGGGTGCCTGCACTGAACGACTGATCGATCAGTGTAGGCACTGCAGGGGATGGGGAACGACGGTATGATTACGATGTTGTAATCGTACTGTCTTTCCCTAGTCGCCATGTGGATGTGCGCCTTAAGATGAGACAATTTAATTATGTTGTCTCCTAGGCAAGGAAAAATGCAACAGAACGAAAACATCTATCTTGATTTCAGGATGTCTGGAAAAAAAAGTGCTCTTGTGGCTCAACTTGACCCAGATTAGGGGTAAATTGATTTGAGTCAATGGTTAAATTGAGCCATATGGCTGTAAATTGAATTTTTCAAGTTTAAACCTGAGTATAATTTAAAAAAAATAAAAAATTTGCTAATGCCTTTTCCTTTTCCAAATAGTCTTAAAGGTAACTTTAAACAATATAAATCCAACCAAAAAAAGTTTATCATTCAAACAATGAAATAATTTCCATACATCATCAGTTTGGCATTTCATAACTATTTATATTTCCCTTCATCGTTGTTGGGTGGAATATTGAAGTGTTGCTTCCTCCTTGCCGTTCCTCCAGCCTTTTCAGGGTGAGGTACAGTAGCTTCTTCAGTTTGATTCCAGTCACAGCTGGGGTGGAGCTCAGGGCTATACAAGCTTGCTGTTTCCTGTGGGTGGGTCGACCAATGCCGAACCTGTTGGCTGGTGGCTAGTGAGTTGGGCTATAACTGGCCAGTGTTAGGGTCACCAGAAAGTGTGTATGTTTGTTGGAATGTTTTCTATAACTATGACAATAAAAGGCAAGAGTTTGGTTCCCCACGTGTTAGCCAGTCTGGCGCTGCAATTAGGCAGCTGCCGCTCCTGCTCATGGACTGTACGGTTGCTCCCACCAATCAGACTTATTCGAGTTGCTACAATGTGAGTCCTTCCGAGTCTTCTGACACAAACTCATATCTATTCTGGGTGACTGTCTTACTTGGCCTTTGTTGACACAGGAAGCAAGCTTACCCTGGTGTCCAGCTTAGTCTTACCAGTATCTGTGACCAGTCGTGTGACTGTAATCTGAGAAATGCCTGTGTCACAAGATATATTAATAAACCGTGGTGCTTGATATTACAAACCACCAAATTAAAATAAAGTCCAACCAATGTGCCCAAAAAGTGGATGAACTTGAGTGTCCAATCTCATAAAGTTGGGTGAATCTCCTTAAATGCTTTAGTGAGTGTGAAGCAGCAACCAAACTTGAAATAGGACCACACTGCAATCCAAATGATCTGAAAAAAAATAAAAGTAACAAGAGTGCCTTCTAGTGCAATCAATGTGTATCAACCGCCAATTGTAATAAAGATAATTGTAGAGTGATTGGCCCTGCACCGAAAAAAGAATCAATATACTGTAGCTTATCTAAAAATAATTCTTCCAAACCAGCAATGTGGATGAATGAAAATTCCTGGATTTCACACTCAGAAAGAAATGGAAAAAGCAGAACATAGGTGCGTATGCAAATTTGCCAGAGTGACGCCACGGGAAGCGATCGCTCGCCAAGGCATAAGCACGCCCACCATGTCTTAGCGAGCGGCCAATTTGTGTATGCATACGCCCAATCGCACAGGCAGAGCCGCCCACCAGCAACACGTCATCTCCAGGAAGTGTATTAAAACATTGGCACATCGAGCACCATCGGATGTGAACGCAGTGCTTGAGGTAGCTTTACCTTACCGCAAGCATTGCGAGGAAATCAGTGTAAAAAATGGCAAGTGACGTGTACTATGACGCTGCCTGTTAATTATGCACGCCTCAAAAACAGCATTGAAACACTCAGGCACAGCTGCGTTCGCATCCCCAACCCCCCGTTATTAGTGTCCTGCCCCTGTTACCACCCACAAACGGCCTCTCCTGTCACTCATTACTCTGGGCTGCCTTTGCTGGGCAAGCGAGAGGGTTGCGCTCGCAGTGTGTAGTTCGTGCATGCGGAAAATGAAGCATGCACATGCGCGTACACAACATCGGGCCACTTGCGAATGCACAGCGTGAGTGAGCAGCTCTGAATCAGGCCCATGGTGACATGCTGTATGACATATGTACTTTCAGGCACTCATACCAGTAATAAGCTACTTATCTGATAAAAAGCATGAGGGCATCAGTCCAAAAAAAATGCAGAATGTCACAAATCCAACGCGTTTTGTTGTGGTGCTGGAGAAGTGTCACCTAGACTTCATCAGAGGTAAGAGAGAGCTGTAGTGTAGAAGTAGTAGTATGAGAAATGGAGTATTTGTAGGAGATTAGAATTAGTAGTTGAGTAGGAGTAGAAGTAGTGTAGAAGTAGTAGAAGGAGAGTAGGAACAACAATTGGGGCGTAAGAGTAGTTGGAGGAGAGTATAAGTAATAGTTTGGTAAAAGTAATAGTAGGAGAGTAGTATTGTAGAAGTAGAGCAGAAGTAGTAGTGTAGAAGTAGTAGAGTAGGAGTAGTAGTGTAAAAGTAGAGTAGAAGTAGTGTAGAAGTAGCAGTAATAGAGTAGGACTAGCAGTTTAGAAGTAGTAGTAGTAGTAGAGTAGGAGTAGTAGTAGTGTAGAAGTAGAAGCAGTAGTATTAGTAGAGTAGAAATAGTAGTGTAGTAGTAGTAGTAGAGTAGGAGTGTAGAAGTAGTAGTAGAGTAGGAGTTGTAGTGTAGTAGTAGGAGTAGTATTAGAGTAGCACTAGTAGTAGTAGTGTAAAAGTAGTAATAGAGTAGGAGTAGCAGTGTAGAAGTAAGAGTAGTAGAGTAGAAGTAGAGTAGCAGTAGTAGTAGTGTAAAAGTAGTAATAGAGTAGGAGTAGTAGTGTAGAAGTAAGAGTAGTAGTGTAGAAGTAGTAGAAGTAGAGTAGCAGTTGTAGTGTAGAAGTAGTAGAGTAGAAGAACTGTAGTGTAGTAAAAGTAGTAGTAGTAATAATAGAGCAGGAGTAGTAGAGTAGAAATAGTGTAGTAGAAGTAGTAGTAGAGTAGGAGTGTAGAAGTAGCAGTAGAGTAGGAGTAGTAGTGTAGTAGTAGGAGTAGTATTAGAGTAGCACTAGTAGTAGTAGTGTAAAAGTAGTAATAGAGTAGGAGTGTAGAAGTAGCAGTAGAGTAGGAGTAGTAGTGTAGTAGTAGGAGTAGTATTAGAGTAGCACTAGTAGTAGTAGTGTAAAAGTAGTAATAGAGTAGGAGTGTAGAAGTAGCAGTAGAGTAGGAGTAGTAGTGTAGTAGTAGGAGTAGTATTAGAGTAGCACTAGTAGTAGTAGTGTAAAAGTAGTAATAGAGTAGGAGTAGTAGTGTAGAAGTAAGAGTGGTAGTGTAGAAGTAGAAGCAGTAGAGTAGGAGTTGTAGTGTAGAAGTAGTAGAGTAGAAGAACTGTAGTGTAGTAAAAGTAGTAGTAGTAATAATAGAGCAGGAGTAGTAGAGTAGAAGTAGTAGTATTAGTAGAGTAGAAATAGTGTAGTAGAAGTAGTAGCAGTAGAGTAGGAGTAGTAGTGTAGAAGTAGCAGTAGAGTAGGAGTAGTAGTGTAGAAGTAGCAGTAGAGTAGTAGTAATAATAGAGTAGGAGTAGTAGTGTAGAAGTAGTAGTATTAGTAGAGTAGAAATAGTAGTGTATTAGAAGTAGTAGTAGAGTAGGAGTGCAGAAGTAGAAGTAGTAGTAGTAGTATTAGAGTAGCAGTAGTAATAGTAGTGTAAAAGTAGTAATAGAGTAGGAGTAGTAGTGTAGAAGTAAAAGTAGTAGTGTAGAAGTAGAGTAGCAGTTGTAGTGTAGAAGTAGTAGAGTAAAAGTACTGTAGTGTAGTAAAAGTAATAGTAGTAGTAATAATAAAGTAGGAGTAGTAGTGTAGAAATAGTAGTAGTAATAGAGTAGGAGTTGCAGTGAAGAAGTAGTAATAGTAGGGTGGGAGTAGTAGTGTAGAAGTAGTAGAGTAAAAGTAGTAATGTAGAAGTACTAGTAGTAGAGTAGTTAGTAGTTTAAAAGTAGTAGTAGAAGTAGTAGTGGGATGCAGTCAGGAAGCCGACGGTCGAAATGCCGACCGCCGACTTCCCGACTATCAAATCCCAGCAGGGGTCTAATGATAGGCATCGAAATCCCGATGCCTATCATTATCTCTACGCCAGGAGCCCAATGCCTGGCATACCAAACGAAGGTAAGCCGGGCACCAGATGCGGACAGCCGCAGGGGGGGAGGGTTAGGTTAGGGGCTCCCGGGGGGGATTTAGGGTTAGGCACCCCCTGGGAGGGTTAGGGTTAGGCTAGGGGAAGGGGGGTTAGGGTTAGTCATCCCCGGGGGGAGGTTAGGGTTAGGCACCCCCCCGAGAGACTTAGGTTTAGGCTGCGGAGACGGGGGGGGTTAGGTTTAGGCACTTAGGGGGTGTGAGGGTTAGGCGCTATGGGGGAGGTTAGGGTTAGGCACCCCTAAGGGAGGGTTAGGGGGGAGTGGGGTTAGCTTTACTTACTTTAATCCCCTGTCAGAATCGTCACTCCTGACGGTCTTCCGCCATTGGGATTTGAACCAACGGCCATAGGGCCGGCGGACATTCATCCTGATTCTGTAGTAGATGAAAAAAACCAAAAGCGCTAATACCTATTAGAAAATCGTGATGATCTCTACATACAAGTAAACTCAATGAAAAGCCAGCCCTCTACAGTGGGGATAACTGGAAAATCCCCAAACAAGCAGTGACCAATATGAAAAGAAATAGTGGGCGCTAATCCGGGTACAATTAAAAAAAGCATTTAATAAAGGGCAATAGGAGTGAACTCCAAGAGATAAAAACACATGTGGAAATACATAAATAATGTTGTTAGGATGATAAATGTATAAATGAAATAGAGATGCAAAAAATAAAATGAAAAATATTATGAAAAATATTAAAATTAAAAACAATAAATAACAATGAAAAATAAAAAATAAAATAAACCCTAAAAAATTAAAAATAATGAATGATAAAAATAATATGAAATGATACAATAAACACACAGTGTATGCATACACAATAATGATAAATCAGCATGCACCACTGCTTGTATAGTGCTGCACATAGAACGACATAAATGTATTAAACCACAGAGCAATTGCTGTTTGATAAACACAGATGTAGTAATGTTGAATAGATTAGGATACTAGGACCATTTGACAAAAGAGATACATGTCCTTCAAAAAAATATATACGTTTGTATCTGGAATTGTTCCTGCTAAAAAATGTTCCCAAAAGAGAAAATTCCCTGGAGCAAGGTATAAATGGATCGTAGCTCATAGGTATATCACAATCCCAGTTAGAGCTATGAATGGATCCAAAATGAATATTGGTAGTTGGAGGCTGTGGATTTGCAGCGTGGGTTGTCAGACGGGAGAAAGTTAATCACATGCATGTGTGTTTGGTAAATGTCCCGCTCAGTTTTCCTACCCTGAATGTGTCCCTTCTATTCAGACCAAATGCTGCATGGCCAGCGAGCCGGCAGTAGTGTTTACCAGTATGATGGTCAAATGAACAGGGACCCACAATCAGGGGAACAGCAGCCCATATACTCTATGCCTCTCCACAGCGGGCACTCATGTAACGCGTTTCTCCGCCTATACGCCCATCAGCGGTTTCCTCAGACAATGTGACACTGGTAAATACTACTGCCGGCTCGCTGGCCATGCAGCATTTGGTCTGAATAGAAGGGACACATTCAGGGTAGGAAAACTGAGCGGGACATTTACCAAACACACATGCATGTGATTAACTTTCTCCCGTCTGACAACCCACGCTGCAAATCCACAGCCTCCAACTACCAATATTCATTTTGGATCCATTCATAGCTCTAACTGGGATTGTGATATACCTATGTGCTACGATCCATTTATACCTTGCTCCAGGGAATTTTCTCTTTTGGGAACATCTTTTAGCAGGAACAATTCCAGATACAAACGTATATATTTTTTTGAAGGACATGTATCTCTTTTGTCAAATGGTCCTAGTATCCTAATCTATTCAACATTGCTACATCTGTGTTTATCAAACAGCAATTGCTCTGTGGTTTAATACATTTATGTCGTTCTATGTGCAGCACCATACAAGCAGTGGTGCATGCTGATTTATCATTATTGTGTATGCATACACTGTGTGTTTATTGTATCATTTCATATTATTTTTATCATTCATTATTTTTCATTTTTTAGGGTTTATTTTACTTTTTATTTTTCATTGTTATTTATTATTTTTAATTTTAATATTTTTAATTTTATTTTTTGCATCTCTATTTCATTTATACATTTATCATCCTAACAACATTATTTATGTATTTCCACATGTGTTTTTATCTCTTGGAGTTCACTCCTATTGCCCTTTATTAAATGTTTTTTTTAATTGTACCCTGATCAGCACCCACTATTTCTTTTCATATTGATTCTGTAGTAGTAGTAGTGGTAGTAGAGTAAGAGTAGTAGTACTAAAGTAGGAGTTGTAGTGTAGAAGTAGTAGTAGTAGAGTAGGAGTAGTAGTAGTGTAAAAGTAGTAATAGAATAGGAGTATTAGTGTAGAAGAAATAGAAGTAGAGTAGCAGTTGTAGTGTAGAAGTAGTAGAGTAGAAGTACTGTAGTGTAGTAAAAGTAGCAGTAGAGTTTAAAATAGTAGTATTAAAGTAGTAGTAGAGTAGGAGTTGCAGTGAAGAAGTAGTAATAGTAGGGTAGGAGTAGTAGTATAGTAGTAGTAGTAGAGTAGGAGTAGTAGTAGAGTAGGAGTTGTAGAGTAGGAGTAGTAGTAGTGTAAAAGTAGTAATAGAGTAGGAGTAGCATTGTAGAAGAGTAGTAGTGTAGAAGTGGTAGAAGTAGAGTAGCAGTTGTAGTGTAGAAGTAGTAGAGTAGAAGTACTGTAGTGTAGTAAAAGTAGCAGTAGAGTTTAAAATAGTAGTATTAAAGTAGTAGTAGAGTAGGAGTTGCAGTGAAGAAGTAGTAATAGTAGGGTAGGAGTAGTAGTATAGTAGTAGTAGTAGAGTAGGAGTAGTAGTAGAGTAGGAGTTGTAGAGTAGGAGTAGTAGTAGTGTAAAAGTAGTAATAGAGTAGGAGTAGCATTGTAGAAGAGTAGTAGTGTAGAAGTGGTAGAAGTAGAGTAGCAGTTGTAGTGTAAAATTAGTAGAGTAGAAGTACTGTAGTGTAGTAAAATTAGCAGTAGAGTAGGAATAGTAGTATTAAAGTAGTAGTAGAGTAGGAGTTGCAGTGAAGAAGTAGTAATAGTAGGGTAGGAGTAGTAGTGTAGTAGTAGTAGTAGAGTAGGAGTAGAAGTAGTAGTAGTAGAGTAGAAGTAGTAGTGTAGAAGTAGTAGTAGAGTAGGAATAGTCATTTTGAAGTAGTAGTAGTAGAGTAGTAGTAGAAGTAGTACTACTACTCTACTACTAGGAATAGTAGGAATAGTAGTGTAGAAGTAGTAGTAGAGTAGGTGTAGTAGTATAGTTGTCGTTGTAGTGTAGAAGTAGTAGTTGTAGTAGAGTAGGAGTAGTAGTAGTGTAAAAGCAGTAATAGAGTAGGTGTAACAGTGTAGAAGTAAGAGTAGTAGTGTCGACGTAGAGTAGCAGTTGTAGAGTAGAAGTAGTAGAGTAGAAGTACTGTAGTGTAGTAGAAGTAGTAGTAGAGTAGGAGTGAAGAAGTAGTAATAGTAGAGTAGGAGTAGGAGTGTAAAAGTAGAAGTAGTAGAGTAGGAGTAGTAGTGTAAAAGTAGAAGTAGTAGAGTAGGAGTAGTAGTGTAAAAGTAGAAGTAGTAGAGTAGGAGTAGTAGTGTAAAAGTAGAAGTCGTAGAGTAGGAGTAGTGTAAAAGTAGAAGTAGTAGAGTAGAAACAGTAGTGTAGAAGTATTAGAGTAGGAATAGTAGTTTAGAAGTAGTAGTAGAGTAAGAGTAGTAGTGTAGAAGTAGTAGCAGAGTAAGAGTAGTAGTGTAGAAGTAGTAGCAGAGTAGAGAGTAGTAGTAGCAGCAGAGTAAAAGTAGTAGAGTAATAGTAGTAGGAGGAGTGTACGAACAATAGCATATAAGTAGTAGTAGGATAATAGGTTGGGTAGGAGGAGAGTAGGAGTAGTAGTATAGAAGTAGTGTATTAGAGTAAGAGTAGTAGTTTAGAAGTAGTAGCAGAGTAAGAGTAGTAGAAGTAGTAGAGTAAAAGTAGTAGTATAGAAGTAGTAGCACAGTAGGAATTGTAGTGTAGAAGTAGTAGAGTAAGAGTAGTAAAAGGAATAGCAAAGCAATAGCAATAGCATGTAAGTAGTAGTAGTAGGAGAAAAGGATGAGTAGAAGGAGAGTAGCAGTAGTAGCATAGAAATAGTGTATTAGAGTAAGAGTAGTAGTGTAGAAGTAGCAGAGTAAGAGTAGTAGTGTAGAAGTAGTAGAGTAAGTAGTAGTTTAGAAGTAGTAGCACAGTAGGAGTTGTAGTGTCAAAGTAGTAGTGTAGAAGTAGTAGCAGAGTAAGAGTAGTAGTGTAGTAGTATAGTAAGAGTAGTAGTGTAGAAGTAGTAGCAGAGTAAGAGTAGTAGTGTAGAAGTAGTAGCAGAGTAAGAGTAGTAGTGTAGTAGTAGTAGAGTAAGTAGTAGGAGGAGTGTATGAGCAATAGCATATAAGTAGTAGTAGGAGAGAAGGATGAGTAGTAGTAGTAGAGTAGGAGTAGTAGTGTATTAGAGTAGGAGTAGTAGGAGGAGTGTACGAGCAATAGTATATAAGTAGAAGTAGGAGAGTAGGATGAGTAGGAGAAGAGTAGGAGTAGTAGTATAGATGTAGTAGTAGTAGAGTAAAAGTAGTAGTAGGAGTGTACGAGCAATATTATATAAGTAGTTGTAGGAGAGTAGGATGAGTAGTAGTAGAGTAGGTGTAGTAGTATAGAAGTAGTGTATTAGAGTTGGAGGAGTAGGAGGAGTGTATGAGCAATAGTATATAAGTGGTATTAGGAGAGTAGGATGGGAAGTAGTAGAGTAGGAGTAGCAGTATAGAAGTAGTGTATTAGAGTAGGAGGAGTAGGAGGAGTGTATGAGCAATAGTATATAAGTAGTAGTAGGAGAGTAGGATGAGTAGTACTAGAGTAGGAGTAGTAGTATAGAAGTAGTGTATTAGAGTAGGAGTAGTAGGAGGAGTGTACGAGCAATAGTATATAAGTGGTATTAGGAGAGTAGGATGGGAAGTAGTAGAGTAGGAGTAGCAGTATAGAAGTAGTGTATTAGAGTAGGAGGAGTAGGAGGAGTGTACGAGCAATAGTATATAAGTAGTAGTAGGAGAGTAGGATGAGTAGTAGTAGAGTAGGAGTAGTAGTATAGAAGTAGTGTATTAGAGTAGGAGTAGTAGGAGGAGTGTACGAGCAATAGTTTATAAGTGGTAGTAGAAGAGTAGGATGAGTAGTAGTAGAGTAGGAGCAGCAGTATAGAAGTAGTATATTAGAGTAGGAGTAGAAGGAGTAGTAGGAGGAGTGTGCGAGCAATAGTATATAAGTAGTAGTAGGAGAGTAGGATGAGGAGGAAAAGAGTAGGAATAATAGTGTAGAAGCAGTGTATTAGAGTAGGAGGAGTGTACGAGCAATATTATATAAGTAGTAGTAGGAGAGTAGGATGAGAAGGCGAAGATTAGAAGTAATAGCATAGAAGTAGTGTATTAGAGTAGGAGTAGTAGGAGTAGTAGGAGGAGTGTGCGAGCTATAGCATATAAGTGGTAGTAGGAGAGTAGGATGAGTAGTAGTAGAGTAGGAGTAGTAGTATAGAAGTAGTAGTAGTAGAGTAAGAGTAGTAGGATGAGTAGTAGTAGAGTAGGAGTAGTAGTATAGAAGTAGTGTATTAGAGTAGGAGTAGTAGGAGGAGTAGGAGGAGTGTGCGAGCAATAGCATATAAGTGGTAGTAGGAGAGTAGGATGAGTAGTAGTAGAGTAGGAGTAGTAGTATAGAAGTAGTGTATTAGAGTAGGAGTAGTAGGAGGAGTATACGAGCAATAGTATATAAGTGGTAGTAGGAGAGTAGGATGAGTAGTAGTAGAGTAGGAGAGGTAGTATAGAAGTAGTGTATTAGAGTAGGAGTAGTAGGAGGAGTGTACAGGCAATAGTTTATAAGTGGTAGTAGGAGAGTAGGATGAGTAGTAGTAGAGTAGGAGCAGCAGTATAAAAGTAGTATATTAGAGTAGGAGTAGTAGGAGTAGTAGGAGGAGTGTGCGAGCAATAGCATATAAGTAGTAGTAGGAGAGTAGGATGAGGAGGAAAAGAGTAGGAATAGTAGTGTAGAAGCAGTGTATTAGAGTAGGAGGAGTGTACGAGCAATATTATATAAGTAGTAGTAGGAGAGTAGGATGAGAAGGAGAAGAGTAGGAGTAGTAGTATAGAAGTAGTGTATTAGAGTAGGAGTAGTAGGAGTAGTAGGAGGAGTGTGCGAGCAATAGCATATAAGTGGTAGTAGGAGAGTAGGATGAGTAGTAGTAGAGTAGTAGTAGTATAGAAGTAGTAGTAGTAGAGTAAGAGTAGTAGGATGAGTAGTAGTAGAGTAGGAGTAGTAGTATAGAAGTAGTGTATTAGAGTAGGAGTAGTAGTAGGAGTAGGAGGAGTGTGCGAGCAATAGCATATAAGTGGTAGTAGGAGAGTAGGATGTGTAGTAGTAGAGTAGGAGTAGCAGTATAGAAGTAGTGTATTAGAGTAGGAGTAGTAGGAGAAGTAGGAGGAGTGTGCGAGCAATAGCATATAAGTGGTAGTAGGAGAGTAGGATGAGTAGTAGTAGAGTAGGAGCAGCAGTATAGAAGTAGTGCATTAGAGTAGGAGTAGTAGGAGAAGTAGGAGGAGTGTGCTAGCAATAGTATATAGGTAGTAGTAGGAGAGTAGGATGTGTAGTAGTAGAGTAGGAGTAGCAGTATAGAAGTAGTGTATTAGAGTAGGAGTAGTAGGAGGAGTGTGCGAGCAATAGCATATAAATGGTAGTAGGAGAGTAGGATGAGTAGTAGTAGAGTAGGAGCAGCAGTATAGAAGTTGTATATTAGAGTAGGAGTAGTAGGAGGAGTGTATGAGCAATAGTATATAAGTAGTAGTAGGAGAGTAGGATGAGAAGGAGAAGAGTAGCTGTAGTAGTGTAGAAGTAGTAGTAGTAGAGTAAGAGTAATAGGAGGAGTGTACGAGCAATAGTTTATAAGTGGTAGTAGGAGAGTAGGATGAGTAGTAGTAGAGTAGGAGTAGGAGTAGAGAAGAAGTATATTAGAGTAGGAGTAGTAGGAGTAGTAGTAGGAGTGTATGAGCAATAGTATATAAGTAGTAGTAGGAGAGTAGGATGTGTAGTAGTAGAGTAGGAGTAGCAGTATAGAAGTAGTGTATTAGAGTAGGAGTAGTAGGAGGAGTGTGCGAGCAATAGCATATAAGTGGTAGTAGGAGAGTAGGATGAGTAGTAGTAGAGTAGGAGCAGCAGTATAGAAGTAGTATATTAGAGTAGCAGTAGTAGGAGTAGTAGGAGGAGTGTATGAGCAATAGTATATAAGTAGTAGTAGGAGAGTAGGATGTGTAGTAGTAGAGTAGGAGTAGCAGTATAGAAGTAGTGTATTAGAGTAGGAGTAGTAGGAGGAGTGTGCGAGCAATAGCATATAAGTGGTAGTAGGAGAGTAGGATGAGTAGTAGTAGAGTAGGAGCAGCAGTATAGAAGTAGTGTATTAGAGTAGGAGTAGTAGGAGTAGTAGGAGGAGTGTGCGAGCAATAGCATATAAGTGGTAGTAGGAGAGTAGGATGTGTAGTAGTAGAGTAGGAGTAGTAGTATAGAAGTAGTGTATTAGAGTAGGAGTAGTAGGAGGAGTGTGCGAGCAATAGCATATAAGTGGTAGTAGGAGAGTAGGATGAGTAGTAGTAGAGTAGGAGCAGCAGTATTGAAGTAGTATATTAGAGTAGGAGTAGTAGGAGTAGTAGGAGGAGTGTATGAGCAATAGTATATAAGTAGTAGTAGGAGAGTAGGATGAGTAGTAGTAGAGTAGGAGTAGTATTATAGAAGTAGTGTATTAGAGTAGGAGTAGTAGGAGGAGTGTACGAGCAATAGTTTATAAGTGGTAGTAGGAGAGTAGGATGAGTAGTAGTAGAGTAGGAGTAGGAGTATAGAAGTAGTATATTAGAGTAGGAGTAGTAGGAGTAGTAGGAGGAGTGTATGAGCAATAGTATATAAGTAGTAGTAGGAGAGTAGGATGTGTAGTAGTAGAGTAGGAGTAGTAGTATAGAAGTAGTGTATTAGAGTAGGAGTAGTAGGCGGAGTGTACGAGCAATAGTATATAAGTAGTAGTAGGAGAGTAGGATGTGTAGTAGTAGAGTAGGTGTAGTATTATAGAAGTAGTGTATTAGAGTAGGAGTAGTAGGAGGAGTGTACGAGCAATAGTTTATAAGTGGTAGTAGGAGAGTAGGATGAGTAGTAGTAGAGTAGGAGTAGGAGTATAGAAGTAGTATATTAGAGTAGGAGTAGTAGGAGTAGTAGGAGGAGTGTATGAGCAATAGTATATAAGTAGTAGTAGGAGAGTAGGATGTGTAGTAGTAGAGTAGGAGTAGTAGTATAGAAGTAGTGTATTAGAGTAGGAGTAGTAGGAGGAGTGTACGAGCAATAGTATATAAGTGGTAGTAGGAGAGTAGGATGAGTAGTAGTAGAGTAGGAGCAGCAGTATAGAAGTAGTATATTAGAGTAGGAGTAGTAGGAGTAGTAGGAGGAGTGTCTGAGCAATAGTATATAAGTAGTAGTAGGAGAGTAGGATGAGTAGTAGTAGAGTAGGAGTAGTAGTATAGAAGTAGTGTATTAGAGTAGGAGTAGTAGGAGGAGTGTACGAGCAATAGTATATAAGTGGTAGTAGGAGAGTAGGATGTGTAGTAGTAGAGTAGGTGTAGTAGGAGTAGTAGGAGGAGTGTCTGAGCAATAGTATATAAGTAGTAGTAGGAGAGTAGGATGAGTAGTAGTAGAGTAGGAGTAGTAGTATAGAAGTAGTGTATTAGAGTAGGAGTTGTAGGAGGAGTGTACGATCAATAGTATATAAGTGGTAGTAGGAGAGTAGGATGTGTAGTAGTAGAGTAGGTGTAGTAGTGTAGAAGTAGTGTATTAGAGTAGGAGTAGTAGGAGGAGTGTGCTAGCAATAGTATATAAGTAGTAGTAGGAGAGTAGGATGTGTAGTAGTAGAGTAGGAGTAGCAGTATAGAAGTAGTGTATTAGAGTAGGTTTAGTAGGAGGAGTGTACGAGCAATAGTATATAAGTAGTAGTAGGAGAGTAGGATGAGTAGTAGTAGAGTAGGAGTAGTAGTATAGAAGTAGTAGTAGTAGAGTAAGAGTAGTAGGATGAGTAGTAGTAGAGTAGGAGTAGTAGTATAGAAGTAGTGTATTAGAGTAGGAGTAGTAGGAGGAGTAGGAGGAGTGTGCGAGCAATAGCATATAAGTGGTAGTAGGAGAGTAGGATGAGTAGTAGTAGAGTAGGAGTAGTAGTATAGAAGTAGTGTATTAGAGTAGGAGTAGTAGGAGGAGTATACGAGCAATAGTATATAAGTGGTAGTAGGAGAGTAGGATGAGTAGTAGTAGAGTAGGAGAGGTAGTATAGAAGTAGTGTATTAGAGTAGGAGTAGTAGGAGGAGTGTACAGGCAATAGTTTATAAGTGGTAGTAGGAGAGTAGGATGAGTAGTAGTAGAGTAGGAGCAGCAGTATAAAAGTAGTATATTAGAGTAGGAGTAGTAGGAGTAGTAGGAGGAGTGTGCGAGCAATAGCATATAAGTAGTAGTAGGAGAGTAGGATGAGGAGGAAAAGAGTAGGAATAGTAGTGTAGAAGCAGTGTATTAGAGTAGGAGGAGTGTACGAGCAATATTATATAAGTAGTAGTAGGAGAGTAGGATGAGAAGGAGAAGAGTAGGAGTAGTAGTATAGAAGTAGTGTATTAGAGTAGGAGTAGTAGGAGTAGTAGGAGGAGTGTGCGAGCAATAGCATATAAGTGGTAGTAGGAGAGTAGGATGAGTAGTAGTAGAGTAGTAGTAGTATAGAAGTAGTAGTAGTAGAGTAAGAGTAGTAGGATGAGTAGTAGTAGAGTAGGAGTAGTAGTATAGAAGTAGTGTATTAGAGTAGGAGTAGTAGTAGGAGTAGGAGGAGTGTGCGAGCAATAGCATATAAGTGGTAGTAGGAGAGTAGGATGTGTAGTAGTAGAGTAGGAGTAGCAGTATAGAAGTAGTGTATTAGAGTAGGAGTAGTAGGAGAAGTAGGAGGAGTGTGCGAGCAATAGCATATAAGTGGTAGTAGGAGAGTAGGATGTGTAGTAGTAGAGTAGGAGCAGCAGTATAGAAGTAGTGCATTAGAGTAGGAGTAGTAGGAGAAGTAGGAGGAGTGTGCTAGCAATAGTATATAAGTAGTAGTAGGAGAGTAGGATGTGTAGTAGTAGAGTAGGAGTAGCAGTATAGAAGTAGTGTATTAGAGTAGGAGTAGTAGGAGAAGTGTGCAAGCAATAGCATATAAGTGGTAGTAGGAGAGTAAGATGAGTAGTAGTAGAGTAGGAGCAGCAGTATAGAAGTAGTATATTAGAGTAGGAGTAGTAGGAGTAGTAGGAGGAGTGTATGAGCAATAGTATATAAGTAGTAGTAGGAGTGTAGGATGAGAAGGAGAAGAGTAGCTGTAGTAGTGTAGAAGTAGTAGTAGTAGAGTAAGAGTAATAGGAGGAGTGTATGAGCAATAGTTTATAAGTGGTAGTAGGAGAGTAGGATGAGTAGTAGTAGAGTAGGAGCAGCAGTATAGAAGTAGTATATTAGAGTAGCAGTAGTAGGAGTAGTAGGAGGAGTGTATGAGCAATAGTATATAAGTAGTAGTAGGAGAGTAGGATGTGTAGTAGTAGAGTAGGAGTAGCAGTATAGAAGTAGTGTATTAGAGTAGGAGTAGTAGGAGGAGTGTGCGAGCAATAGCATATAAGTGGTAGTAGGAGAGTAGGATGAGTAGTAGTAGAGTAGGAGCAGCAGTATAGAAGTAGTGTATTAGAGTAGGAGTAGTAGGAGTAGTAGGAGGAGTGTGCGAGCAATAGCATATAAGTGGTAGTAGGAGAGTAGGATGTGTAGTAGTAGAGTAGGAGTAGTAGTATAGAAGTAGTGTATTAGAGTAGGAGTAGTAGGAGGAGTGTGCGAGCAATAGCATATAAGTGGTAGTAGGAGAGTAGAATGAGTAGTAGTAGAGTAGGAGTAGTATTATAGAAGTAGTGTATTAGAGTAGGAGTAGTAGGAGGAGTGTACGAGCAATAGTTTATAAGTGGTAGTAGGAGAGTAGGATGAGTAGTAGTAGAGTAGGAGTAGGAGTATAGAAGTAGTATATTAGAGTAGGAGTAGTAGGAGTAGTAGGAGGAGTGTATGAGCAATAGTATATAAGTAGTAGTAGGAGAGTAGGATGTGTAGTAGTAGAGTAGGAGTAGTAGTATAGAAGTAGTGTATTAGAGTAGGAGTAGTAGGCGGAGTGTACGAGCAATAGTATATAAGTAGTAGTAGGAGAGTAGGATGTGTAGTAGTAGAGTAGGTGTAGTATTATAGAAGTAGTGTATTAGAGTAGGAGTAGTAGGAGGAGTGTACGAGCAATAGTTTATAAGTGGTAGTAGGAGAGTAGGATGAGTAGTAGTAGAGTAGGAGTAGGATTATAGAAGTAGTATATTAGAGTAGGAGTAGTAGGAGGAGTGTATGAGCAATAGTATATAAGTAGTAGTAGGAGAGTATGATGTGTAGTAGTAGAGTAGGAGTAGTAGTATAGAAGTAGTGTATTAGAGTAGGAGTAGTAGGAGGAGTGTACGAGCAATAGTATATAAGTGGTAGTAGGAGAGTAGGATGTGTAGTAGTAGAGTAGGTGTAGTAGGAGTAGTAGGAGGAGTGTCTGAGCAATAGTATATAAGTAGTAGTAGGAGAGTAGGATGAGTAGTAGTAGAGTAGGAGTAGTAGTATAGAAGTAGTGTATTAGAGTAGGAGTAGTAGGAGGAGTGTACGAGCAATAGTATATAAGTGGTAGTAGGAGAGTAGGATGTGTAGTAGTAGAGTAGGTGTACTAGTGTAGAAGTAGTGTATTAGAGTAGGAGTAGTAGGAGGAGTGTGCTAGCAATAGTATATAAGTAGTAGTAGGAGAGTAGGATGTGTAGTATTAGAGTAGGAGTAGCAGTATAGAAGTAGTGTATTAGAGTAGGTTTAGTAGGAGGAGTGTACGAGCAATAGTATATAAGTAGTAGTAGGAGAGTAGGATGAGTAGTAGTAGAGTAGGAGCAGCAGTATAGAAGTAGTGTATTAGAGTAGGAGTAGTAGGAGTAATAGGAGGAGTGTACGAGCAATAGTATATAAGTGGTAGTAGGAGAGTAGGATGAGTAGTAGTAGAGTAGGAGTAGCAGTATAGAAGTAGTGTATTAGAGTAGGAGTAGTAGGAGGAGTGTACGAGCAATAGTATATAAGTGGTAGTAGGAGAGTAGGATGAGTAGTAGTAGAGTAGGAGTAGTAGTGTATAATTGAGTGTGTTTCCCCCGGGTACCACAGCTTCATCCCACAATCTCAATATAGGGCTGGATTCCGAGATTTACACTAATGCAATCACAGCTGCATTCTCTCTCAGATCGCAGTTGCAAAAATACGCTAATGCCTTCCAAATATAGCCGCGCATAGGGACGCCCCCTGCTGCTTTCTCATAACTGTCCGACAATGTGCAACAGTGTAAACCTTGGTACCATTGACACACATCGGGCAGTCACACGGCATGTGAGTCAAGTCTGTCCAGCCACAGACATTGCAGCTCTTCCGACACGCAGGGGGCTCTCATGCTGTGCGGGAGATCACAATGGCTAATTTATGCACGCCCATGAAGCAGCGCTCAAACAATCCGACACGCCTGCGTTTTTTCAACCACCCCCTGCTACCCCCCCAAATGCTGACTACCTGTCACTCACTTTTGAGTGGTTCCTCAGTGCATCTTTTGCGTATGCGCAATAGCAAACATTCACTCGATCTGCGTAAATATTGGCTTTGTGGAAAATCTCTGAATCAGGCCCACAGACTGGCAGGTTCATTCAGTCCCGTAGAGAAATATGCCCGCGCTCGGTTTTACCCATATCATATATGGTACCAGCAGCTCCCGGTGCCCGGTGCAGGCCATGATGTCATGTGGAGGGGACGTGGCCGGGGCAGGTGATTACAGGCTTGCCCAGGGCATCTTCAGGATGCTCTGGGGAGCTGTAGGGGCAGCATTGTGACCATCTGGAGCATCCTAAGGACGCTACAGATGGCTCTGCTGCAGAGATTCTGGCTGCAGGGTGCCGTTACAGACACCCTGCTAGTCCAATGCAGGAGCTGTGGGTGAGCTCTGGCCCTGATTCAGAGACGGACGCTCTGAAAGAGCGCTCGCTCTGAATCTGGGCGTTTTTGTTTTTTTGATGCGGCCTCCTGGCCGCTCGCTTAGCTGTGGGTGACAACCCACAGCTATAGCGAGCGGCCAGGATGATGGTCGCCATGGTCAAGACCATCACGACCATCGGGCTTGCGACGAGACCCTTGCGGTAGGGTCTCGTGGCCGCAAGCCCCAGAGAGCTTCTGGCTCTAATAGAGCCAGGAGCTCTCTTACTGACATCACTGGTGATGTCAGTGGGGCCGCCCACAAACGGCAGGCGTTCGCTTGGGAACGCCTCCGTTTGTGAAGCCACCCCCCGGGCACGCCTACCAAATGGGGCGAGCTGTCAATCACCATCGACAGCTCGCCCCCTTTGGTGCGAGACCCGGAGCGACGGAGCGCCCATCGCTAGCCGGGTCTCGCGTATGCGCACAATGGAGCCAGCTCCGTCATGCGCATGCCCAGTGGGCAAACATTGACCCGGTTGTGAGCGCTCAGCACTTGCGACCGGGTCTGAATCAGGCCCTCTGTGCATCCGCACTGCTCGCACCCCCCTAGTTACTGCCCCGGGTTCATTGGCTTCTGACAAAAAAATTTGCCCTATTGTGTATGTGTATTGTGTCCATGTGATAGGGAATATAGGGCCTGATTCAGACCCGTTCACTAGGCAGCGTTCGCTCGCAGCTGGACGATTGTTGCCAACTGCACGTGCGCGAACCATTCACTATGATCGGGAGACAATCGCTCTCTGCATACTGCCAGAGCGCTGGTTTGAGTGGCAGAACAGGGCGTCTGTGGGTTCTGACTGGGGCAGGTGTGTGTAAACGGGGCGTGCTTGCACTAGCACAGGCGTGGCTGGGCGTTTTTACATCAACTTAAGGGTGTGAATAATTAACATGTAGCATCAGCTGCCGCGTCATATGAGAGAAATAAAGACAGCGGTGGTCGCAGTGCTTGCGGCAGCCTAGAGTCTACCTTAAGCACTGCGTGCTGGTTCGATGTTGCCCGATGATACCGATGTTTTCATACACTTCCTGGAGATGATGTCTGAAAGTGGGCGTCTTTACTCCTGGCTGGTGGGCGTCTAACTTCTCCCGGCGATCGCTCGTTCAGACATAGGAGGTGTCCTCATACGTTAGTGTGCGATCGCATCATTTGCATATTTTCGTGCCTTATGGCAGCGAACGAGCGCAGCCTAGCGAACGGGTCTGAATGAGCTCCATAGAGTGTAAGCTCCACTGGGACAAGGACTGATGGGAATAATTGAATATTCTCTGTAAAACGCTGCATAACTGTAAATAATAAATAACGGTTATTGCACATTATATTCATTGTGTCACGCTGTATACTCACACTGCGCAGGAATGGAAACCACTCATAGATGTCTCCATTTCATTGCGCATTGCGGCTGTTGGTTGTATATACCTTTCATTACACTAATCCATTGTATCTGATTGGGTGTCCCCCCTGGAGTTGGCAAACTACAGACCTGTAATAGGATTCGACAGCACCAGCAAAGCTGCTTCAATCAATAGGTAAAGTGAATATTTACAAACACTCCAAGGTTGCAGCTGGTCATGTAGAGTTTTTGTAAAATATCTGCAGTCGTTCTGCGCCCAGAGACTCGGACATTGTATCCGCAGAAACATTAGACAGGTCGGGGGCCTTATACAGAGATGGGCGCTAATGCAATCGCATTTGAGATTTCGCACGGAACTCAGCTGCGAAAATATACTAATGTTTCCAAAGCTTGCCCGCGCATAGGGACGCCCGCTGCTGCCTTCTCATATCCGTCCGACAGCGTACAACAGCGTAAACATCGGGGACATCAGCGCAATTCGGGGCAGCAATGCAGCAAGTCTGACCAGCCGCAAACACTGCAGCTCTCATGACACACAGAGAGCTCTCATGCTACGAAGGAGATCGCAGTGGCTAATTTATGCACACCCATGAAATGGAATTTAACTGGTCAGACTCAGACACGCCTGTGTTTCTCTAGCCACCCACTAGTGCACGCAAGGGGGGTTTCTGAGTACCCAGAAGCCCCCTTGACAGACTGGAGAGCAGGCACCATTTTCTTAAGCCCCACCCCCTCGCTGCAAAATGATGCTGTTCATGGGTCAATCGCATGGAGGCGGAGCCAACATGACGTGATTCCATTAGAATCGCATAATTTGACTCCGCACCTTCCCGATTGACATGTGAATCTCTGCGTTTTTGTCATTAGGGGGAGGGACCTAATGACATGGCCCCATTCTTATCAGGCCTACAACCCACAGCTGCTGCAAGGTAAGTGTGTGTGTTTAAGGTATGTGTGACATATGTATGTGTGTGTATATTCAGTATATGTATGTGTGTGTATATATATATATATATATATATATATATATACAGTCAGGTGCATAAATATTGGGACATTGACAGAATTTTCATATTTTGGCCTCTATTCACCACCACAATGGCTTTGAAATGAAACAAACAAGATGTGCTTTACCTGCAGACTTTCAGATTTAATTTCAGGGTAATTACATCCAAATCAGGTGAACGGTGTAGGAATTACAACGGTTTCTATATGTGCCTCCCACTTTTTAAGCGGCCAAAAGTAATGGGACTATCAACTCAAAAGCTATTTCATGGACAGGTGTGGGCTATTCCCTCGTTATTTCATTATCAATTAAGCAGGTAACAGGTCTGGAGTTGATTCTAGGTGTGACATTTGCATTTGGAATCAGTTGCTGTCGACTCTCAATATGAGATCCAAAGCACTGTCACTATCAGTGAAGCAAGCCCTCATTAGGCTGAAAAATCAAAACAAACCCATCAGATAGATAGCAAAAACATTAGGTGTGGCCAAATCAACTGTTTGGAACATTCTTAAAAGGAAAGAACGCACCGGAGAGCTCAGCAACACCAAAAGACCCGGGAGACCACGGAAAACAACTGTGGTGGATGACAGACGAATTATTTCACTGGTGAAGAAAAACCCCTTCACAACAGTTGGCCAAATCAAGAACACTCTCCAGGAGGTAGGTGTATATGTGTCAAAGTCAACAATCAAGAGAAGACTTCACAAGAGTGAATATAGAGGGTTCACCACAAGATGTAAACCATTAGTGAGCCTCAAAAACAGGAAGACCAGATTAGAGTTTGCCAAACAAAAAAAGCCATTACAGTTCTGGAACAACATCCTATGGACAGATGAGACAAAGATCAACTTGTACCAGAGTGATGGGAAGAGAAGAGTATAGAGAAGGAAAGGAACTGCTCATGATCCAAAACATACCACCTCATCAGTGAAGCATGGTGGTGGTAGTGTCATGGCGTGGGCATGTATGGCTGCCAATGGAACTGGTTCTCTTATATTTATTGATGATGTGACTGCTGACAAAAGCAGCAGAATGAATTCTGAAGTGTTTTGGGCAATATTATATGCTCATATTCAGTCAAATGCTTCAGAACTCATTGGATGGCGCTTCACAGTGCAGATGGACAATGACCCGAAGCATACTGCAAAAGCAACCAAAGAGTTTTTTAAGGCTAAAAAGTGGTATGTTATGCAATGGCCAAGTCAATCCCCTGACCTGAATCCGATTGAGCATGCATTTCACTTGATGAAGACAAAACTGAAGGGAAAATGCCCCAAGAACAAGCAGGAACTGAAGACATTTGCAGTAGAGGCCTGGCAGAGCATCACCAGGGATGACACCCAGCGTCTGGTGATGTCTATGCGTTCCAGACTTCAGGCTGTAATTGCCTGTAAAGGATTTCCAACAAAGTATTAAAAAGTGAAATTTAGATTTAGGATTGTTTAGTTTGTCCCATTACTTTTGGCCCCTTAAAAAGTGGGAGGCACATATAGAAACCATTGTCATTCCTACACAGTTCACCTGATTTGGATGTAATTACCCTCAAATTAAATCTGAAAGTCTGCAGGTAAAGCACATCTTGTTTGTTTCATTTCAAAGCCATTGTGGTAGTGAATAGAGGCCAAAATATGAAAATTCTGTCAATGTCCCAATATTTATGCACCTGACTGTATATATATATATATATATATATATACATACATACACAGTATATATGTGCGTGAGTGGAAACCCCCCTGTAGGTGTAATCTCAAAACAATAGCTTATAGTCACAGGGATAGTGCTTTGTATAATGAAGCCAGCAATAATCAAAGACCAGGAATGTAATCTGATACATATATCCCCTACTGTAACACTGGGAGGATTCGTATCACTCACATTAAGGATCCACAGTAGCCCAGTTTTGTATATATGTTATATAAATAAAAAAACATTTCTCGCCCATTCTGGCTCTGAACAATAACTGAACCTCTTGATCAAATCTGCATACTTTCATCCATTGGGTTGCTGCCACATAATTGGATGACTAGATATATGCATTAACAAATAGAATCAAAGGTGTACCTAATAAAGAAGCCACTGATTGCAAATATCTAAACAATAATCAAGGGTGGTCTATCCCGTCTCTGTTATACTATATACAGTAATAATGGGGGCTCGCATGCAGACATGTTACCCTCTCGACATCTCACACAGCAGCAACAGGGCATACCATCAGGAAAGGAGAGGAGGACCACTGCACAAGCAACACGTGGTAAGTATAGCGGAGAGGGGGCATGACACGGAGGTGGTGGGATGGGGCGGACTGATGTGACCCAGCATTTACTAGTGCACTTTATGTCATAATACTCAAATAGGCAAAACGGTGGGAGAACCCAAGGGTTGGGTGCTATTGGCAATAGTGAGCAGATGATGGTGTAAGTAAGGGAAGGATGAGCACACGAGGGAAGAGGGTCCTGCTCATGAGAGCTTATATTCTAAAGGGAGTGGCAAACAGATAGACAGGGGTGACACAGAAGGGCGAGACAGTGAGGAAAGAGCAGTGGATTAGGGTGAGAGCTAGATGGCTTTGATAAAGAAGTGGTTCATATGTTGTTTTGTAGAGATGGAGAGTCTGATAGGGAAAGGGAGAGAGTTCCATAGGAAGAGAGCAGTATGAGTGTGAAAGGAGTTAAGTTCATAGATATAAATAGGAGAGGAATGGGTGAAGGCTTTGTAAGTGAGTGTGAGATGTTTGAATTGGGTTCTGAAGGGGAAGGTGATCCAGTGCAGGGCTTGTAGGAAAGGGGTGGCAGATGTAGAACGTTTGGATAGGAGCCAGGCAGCAGCATTGAGGGCAGATTGGAGTGGAGAGAGATGGGAGGCAGGGAGGTCAGATAGGAGGAGGTTACAGTATTTCAATCTGGAGATGACCAGTGAGTGGATGAGGGTCTTAGTTGCCTCCCGGGTGAGAAAGGGTCTGATCCTGGAAATATTTCTGAGATGGTGATGGCAGGACTGCCAGTGGTGCTGAATGTGTGGTTTGAACTAGAGGAAGGAGTCAAGGATAACTCCAAGACAGCGCACTTGTGGGCTAGAGGAGATGGTGATGCTGTTAATAGATAATAATCAGTCTTAAGGTGCCTACACACTAGGCAATATTTTACATGATCCGCCCCATTCCGATGCACCAGAACGAGAGATCGTGTAAGATATGTCCAAATCATGAGGGTCCACTGCTGCAGGCAAGACCTGACAATCTCAGTCACGATGCACTGGAAATAGTAGGATGCATGATAGATCGTGGGTCAGTTTGGACAGTTTTTAACAACAAATCGTGCCCACGACTGCCGGGGAACTGCCGGGGATAGCTCAAGGGAAATCGGACACAATATTGCATCGTGACCACATCGCCTAGTGTGTAGGCACCTTTAGACATGTTATGGTAGGAGGACAGCCAGGAGAGGGCAGTATCACACAGACTGAGAGAATGAAGGATTTACAGGAGGAGAGGGTGGTCCACAGTGCTGAAAGCAGCAGAGAGGTCGAGGAGAATAAGCAAATGAGCAGAGAATAGTGGCCCTTGGATTTGGCAGCAAGGAGGTCAGTTTCTGTTGAGTGGAGAGAACGGAAACCAGAGTGAAACAGGTCAAGCAGGGAGTGGGAGGAGAGAAAGGCAGTAGGGAGCAGCGCCGCATCTGGACGGCAGTGCGCCCTGTGCAGCACTGCCGCCCCTCTCGCTCCCCCCCTGCCCCCCTCCTCCCCCTGAGAGTTTATCTTACCATCCAGGGGTTGGAGGGACGGCGGGATCTTCCGCCGACGTTCTTGGTGCACCGTGCACCACAGCCGGAGGTCTCTTCCTGCAGACCTCCAGAGCCGGGAAGTGTGTGGCTGGTGCCACTGGAGGATTCCGCCCTGCGCGGAGACACCGGCCGCACCACCCTCCCTACGGCCCTGGTAAGTAGGTTAAGGCATTAGTTGGAGAGAGTGATAAGATTAAGGGTAGGTTTTTTAGGAATGGGGGAGAGAAGGGCATGCTTGAATGCATAGGGTACAGTGCCTGATGAGAGGGAGAATTAAAGAGACGGGCAAAATGGGAACAGGGAACTGGAGAGAGGCTGTGGAGGAGGCTGGGGATAGGGTCAAGGGGGAGGTGGAAGAGGGGGAGGACCGGATGATGTCCATGACTTCATCTCCAGATATTGGGGAGAGAGAGGTCAGAGTTGGTAGGATGGATGGGGTGGGGTAGGCTGGAGAAGGAAGGGATGGAGTGCTGGGGGTCTAGTGGGATGTGATTTCCTGAATCCCCATTCAGCCTTAAGGAGAGTGCCCCCAAGTGACCTCTCCTTTGTGACAGGGCTCCCTTAGGAGCAGTAGCAGCGTTTTATTTTTTGCCAAAATTCTGGGATGCTACATGGGTCGAAGAGGATGTCAACCTTTTCTTTTTGTAAGTAATAAATGGGTAAACGAGGGCTGTGGGGGTTGTTTTATGGATTACAAAACTACAATACTGCGTGTACCGTCTTTTGTTTAATATTTGTTTTACCAGTGGAGCACAGGTGCCAGTGGGCCCTTGATGTCCGGGCATGCTGGCAATTGGTTCAATAACTGCCATCATGTCCAGGCAGCCTTGCTGGGACCTGTAATCCTCCTGCACAGAACAATATTATGTAATCAGTTATTTATACTATAACCTCCACACCCAAAGCCCAGGGGGTGCGGAGAAGAGCTTTCAGGCTAGGCCTGGTTGTCTTTGGGGGGGGGATTTATTAATTGTCCCCACTTCCTTAGGTATTCCAGCCATGAGCTTACTAGATTGGGGCTGGTTGCCATTATGGCAGGGGGATTCCCAAGCTGTGCCCCCCTCCCACTCACCCTATAGCAGCAGACCCCCGGCTGGTACAGCCTAGTGCTGGTTATTGGAAAATACCCATCACCATCCCCCCTTCCCCCTATTTTTCCATACTAGCTTAGGTGCAGAGGCCTGGGGCTGGTTAATGATATGGGGGTTTACTCCTTTTTACAACTTTTAAAAAACCAAAGCCTGCACAGATCATAGTTATTTAGAGTTACATACTGCTGTGACTTTAGGCTAATGCCCTGTATAGGGGGGGCCACTACTGGGGGCAATGCAGCATAGGGGGACTACTACTGGGGTCACTGGGGTCACCCCCCGCACCCACCTTGTGACGCCACTGAGAACCATCCATGTTTTCACCTTTGAGCGGTTTGGATGTGATGGCAACTAGCCATCGCATTGCATGATTTGATGTCGAAAGCCCGCCAACCATTCAATGGTGGGCTTCCTGATGTGCATTCCTTTCCAATATGAAGCACGCTCTCCAAGCTCCCACCATATATAACCTCTCATAATCACCTCCTCCAAGAATCCCCATGGCTCTAACTCAATCCATCCTAGATCTACCAAATAATTAACTCTTTTACAACTTACCATAATAAAACAAACCAAAATAACATCGAAGAATCCTAGTAACCACCAACTGCCATATCCAATTCCACAAAAAAACCCCGTAGAGTTTATATTCCTCGGGCCTAAAGACCTTACATCTTTCCAAAGCTCTTCTCAGTCTTTAGAAATACCCCCTGGAAGGGGTGCACCGACATTTGTGGGTTTGCAGATTGTCCAGTATACTGTATGAGTATGGTAAAGAGAGTGTCAGATCCTGGAGGAGAGCGCTCAGAGACAGCACTGTTCTGTCAGGGGCAGGTGGCGGCTCTCCCGCACTGTAATGGAATATTGTGTTTGTTTTGAAAAGTTGCAGTCAGTTGAAATCTGAATTCAATTATTCATTAGTCTCTGGCTGAATGTTTTTATGAAGCAGCGATCTGTATAAATGATGGAACACTTTAACCTCACTTCCCGATAAGTGCTGTTTGGTTGGCCTTTTAATTGCCATGTTCTGTATACCAATGAGACTGTGTTCCCGGCGGGCTGGTGGAAAGGTTATATCTCTGACTACACAAAATACAAATGAGCTGTATACTGGGACAAGGCACAAAAGTAATAGTACATCTCCAAATTGTCCCTCTCTAGTACTTGTGTGCTTTTCTCGTCCCCATTGCTTGGGTCCAACCTTCTCCATAGGCTAATTGAGTTGTGAGTCTTATAGTATCTGTTCTGTATATTATTATATGTTTTAATGTATTGTTCGTGTCAAAGAGAAACAATGAGTTGTGTAACATGTGTCTGTCTTATTGTACCAGGGCTAAAGGTGAATTCCACCAACAATAAACATAATAGGGCTAACGTAGGGTTGGACGGAATTAGCCTAATATACTAAGCCATACTAGGTAATATACAGTATGTGCTACACCAGGAGAGAACAGTAGTATATGCGCCTGGGTTACACCAGGAGAGAACAGTAGTGTATGTGCCTGGGTTACACCAGGAGAGAACAGTAGTGTATGTGCCTGGGTTACACCAGGAGAGAACAGTAGTGTATGGGCCTGGGTTACACCAGGAGAGAACAGTAGTATATGCGCCTGGGTTACACCAGGAGAGAACAGCAGTATATGTGCCTGGGTTACACCAGGAGAGAACAGTAATATATGTGCCTGGGTTACACCAGGAGAGAACAGTAGTATATGTGCCTGGGTTACACCAGGAGAGAACAGTAGTATATGTGCCTGGGTTACACCAGGAGAGAACAGTAGTATATGTGCCTGGGTTACACCAGGAGAGAACAGTAGTATATGCGCCTGGGTTACACCAGGAGAGAACAGTAGTATATGCGCCTGGGTTACACCAGGAGAGAACAGCAGTATATGTGCCTGGGTTACACCAGGAGAGAACAGTAGTATATGCGCCTGGGTTACACCAGGAGAGAGCAGTAGTATATGTGCCTGGGTTACACCAGGAGAGAGCAGTAGTATATGTGCCTGAATTACACCAGTAGAGATCAGTAGTATATGTGCCTGGGTTACACCAGGAGAGAACAGTAGTGTATGTGCCTGGGTTACACCAGGAGAGAACAGTAGTATATGTGCCTGGGTTACACCAGGAGAGAACAGTAGTATATGTGCCTGGGTTACACCAGGAGAGAACAGTAGTATCTGTGCCTGGGTTACACCAGGAGAGAACAGTAGTATATGCGCCTGGGTTACACCAGGAGAGAACAGCAGTATATGTGCCTGGGTTACACCAGGAGAGAACAGTAGTATATGTGCCTGGGTTACACCAGGAGAGAACAGTAGTATATGTGCCTGGGTTACACCAGGAGAGAACAGTAGTATATGTGCCTGGGTTACACCAGGAGAGAGCAGTAGTATATGTGCCTGGGTTACACCAGGAGAGAACAGTAGTATATATGCCTGGATTACACCAGGAAAGAACAGTAGTATATGTGCCTGGGTTACACCAGGAGAGAGGAGAGAACAGTAGTATATGCGCCTGGGTTACACCAGGAGAGAACAGCAGTATATGTGCCTGGGTTACACCAGGAGAGAACAGTAGTATATGCGCCTGGGTTACACCAGGAGAGAGCAGTAGTATATGTGCCTGGGTTACACCAGGAGAGAGCAGTAGTATATGTGCCTGAATTACACCAGTAGAGATCAGTAGTATATGTGCCTGGGTTACACCAGGAGAGAACAGTAGTGTATGTGCCTGGGTTACACCAGGAGAGAACAGTAGTATATGTGCCTGGGTTACACCAGGAGAGAACAGTAGTATATGTGCCTGGGTTACACCAGGAGAGAACAGTAGTATCTGTGCCTGGGTTACACCAGGAGAGAACAGTAGTATATGCGCCTGGGTTACACCAGGAGAGAACAGTAGTATATGCGCCTGGGTTACACCAGGAGAGAACAGCAGTATATGTGCCTGGGTTACACCAGGAGAGAACAGTAGTATATGTGCCTGGGTTACACCAGGAGAGAACAGTAGTATATGTGCCTGGGTTACACCAGGAGAGAACAGTAGTATATGCGCCTGGGTTACACCAGGAGAGAGCAGTAGTATATGTGCCTGGGTTACACCAGGAGAGAACAGTAGTATATATGCCTGGATTACACCAGGAGAGAACAGTAGTATATGTGCCTGGGTTACACCAGGAGAGATCAGTAGTATATGTGCCTGGGTTACACCAGGAGAGAACAGTAGTATATGTGCCTGGGTTACACCAGGAGAGATCAGTAGTATATGTGCCTGGGTTACACCAGGAGAGAACAGTAGTATATGTGGCTGGGTTACACCAGGAGAGAACAGTAGTATATGCGCCTGGGTTACACCAGGAGAGAGCAGTAGTGTATGTGCCTGTGTTACACCAGGAGAGAACAGTAGTGTGTGTGCCTGGGTTACACCAGGAGAGAACAGTAGTATATGTGCCTGGGTTACACCAGGAGAGAACAGTAGTATATGTGCCTGGGTTACACCAGGAGAGAGCAGTAGTATATGTGCCTGGGTTACACCAGGAGAGAACAGTAGTATATGTGCCTGGGTTACACCAGGAGAGATCAGTAGTATATGTGCCTGGGTTACACCAGGAGAGAACAGTAGTATATGCGCCTGGGTTACACCAGGAGAGAGCAGTAGTGTATGTGCCTGTGTTACACCAGGAGAGAACAGTAGTGTGTGTGCCTGGGTTACACCAGGAGAGAACAGTAGTATATGTGCCTGGGTTACACCAGGAGAGAACAGTAGTATATGTGCCTGGGTTACACCAGGAGAGAACAGTAGTGTATGTGCCTGGGTTACACCAGGAGAGAACAGTAGTATATGTGCCTGGGTTACACCAGGAGAGAGCAGTAGTATATGTGCCTGGGTTACACCAGGAGAGAACAGTAGTAATAGTAATTTGGTAGGAGTCCATCTTTTCTCCTTACATGTAGATGTTGTTTTATTTCTCTTTCATTAAAATATCAGTATTACACTGTTCGGAATTTTTCCCTTTTTTGGAGGACATCATTGGAATTTGAGAAGTACTATTACATCTTATGGCTAGAGGAGTCATCTCTATTGTCATATATGCATTGGCCGGGTACACATCTAAACGACGGGCGACATAGGCAAATGCATGGGGAGGGGTTCTGGTTGCTTGGAAACCGCCCTCCCCAGCCCACACCATGACCACAATAGAAATAGTAATATAATAGACTGTTACTAGTGCTGCATGTTCTTCTCAGAATCACAAATTAAATAATTAGCACCACCTGTGGCTCTTTTAATAAATACACCAACTAGGAGATCTGGAAAACATGCACTTTTAGGGGTGCACTGCCATCAATAGGGTTAATTATTAATACTGTATAATAATACACTGTCCAGTGCATAAGGAACCAATATGTATATACACTATGTAGACAAAAGTGATTAACACTGACAGCAAATAGATCAGCGAGAATTGACGGACGTCAGTACTATGTATGTCCACCACGTGCAGTGATTACTGCAGACGCCCTTCTTGGCAAACTGTCCAAAAGTTCCTGGACAGCAGCAGGCGGTATGTTTTGCCATCCACCTTGGGTACAGTGACCAACTGTGACACTGAAGGTGAAGTTGGCCTAGAACACACCAGTTACCGAATGTTCTGTATACCAGTTCATCGCCCTGGAAACGTGAAAGTTGGCATTGTCGTCCTGATAAAAACATTTGTTGTTTCCGTAGAACTGCAAGTGCATAGTCCCCCATGACGTATTCTTGTCGAAACCATCACATTAGTGGCCATTTGGAACTCGTGTGCAGTGGTATGAATGGTATGCATTTCACTTTTGTCTACATAGTGTATATGATTAGGGCAGTGCTAGGTTCTTCTGCTGCTCACCCCGACTGCGGGACATTCTCCAATGCTCTGAAATGGTGCCCACATCAGAGGATGCCCTACTGCCGCATCTAATGGCTTACTGTGATCTCTGGTCCTGTATATGCTGGAATTATGACACACAATACACTATGTATGACACATATAATGGGTTACTGTGATCACTGGTCCTGTATATGCTGGAATTATGACACACAATACACTATGTATGACACATATAATGGGTTACTGTGATCGCTGGTCCTGTATATGCTGGAATTATGACACACAATACACTATGTATGACACATATAATGGGTTACTGTGATCGCTGGTCCTGTATATGCTGGAATTATTACACACAATACACTATGTATGACACATATAATGGGTTACTGTGATCGCTGGTCCTGTATATGCTGGAATTATGACACACAATACACTATGTATGACACATATAATGGGTTACTGTGATCTCTGGTCCTGTATATGCTGGAATTATTACACACAATACACTATGTATGACACATATAATGGGTTACTGTGATCGCTGGTCCTGTATATGCTGGAATTATGACACACAATACACTATGTATGACACATATAATGGGTTACTGTGATCTCTGGTCCTGTATATGCTGGAATTATGACAAACAATACACTATGTATAACACATATAATGGGTTACTGTGATCGCTGGTCCTGTATATGCTGGAATTATGACACACAATACACTATGTATGACACATATAATGGGTTACTGTGATCGCTGGTCCTGTATATGCTGGAATTATGACACACAATACACTATGTATGACACATATAATGGCTTACTGTGATCGCTGGTCCTGTATATGCTGGAATTATGACACACAATACACTATGTATGACACATATAATGGGTTACTGTGATCGCTGGTCCTGTATATGCTGGAATTATGACACACAATACACTATGTATGACACATATAATGGGTTACTGTGATCGCTGGTCCTGTATATGCTGGAATTATGACACACAATACACTATGTATGACACATATAATGGGTTACTGTGATCTCTGGTCCTGTATATGCTGGAATTATTACACACAATACACTATGTATGACACATATAATGGGTTACTGTGATCGCTGGTCCTGTATATGCTGGAATTATGACACACAATACACTATGTATGACACATATAATGGGTTACTGTGATCGCTGGTCCTGTATATGCTGGAATTATGACACACAATACACTATGTATGACGCATATAATGGGTTACTGTGATCGCTGGTCCTGTATATGCTGGAATTATGACACACAATACAATATGTATGACGCATATAATGGGTTACTGTGATCGCTGGTCCTGTATATGCTGGAATTATGACACACAATACACTATGTATGACGCATATAATGGGTTACTGTGATCGCTGATCCTGTATATGCTGGGATTATTACACACAATACACTATGTATGACGCATATAATGGGTTACTGTGATCACTGGTCCTGTATATGCTGGAATTATGACACACAATACACTATGTATGACACATATAATTTGTTACTGTGATCGCTGGTCCTGTATATGCTGGAATTATGACACACAATACACTATGTATGACACATATAATGGCTTACTGTGATCGCTGGTCCTGTATATGCTGGAATTATGACACACAATACACTATGTATGACACATATAATGGGTTACTGTGATCGCTGGTCCTGTATATGCTGGAATTATTACACACAATACACTATGTATGACACATATAATGGGTTACTGTGATCGCTGGTCCTGTATATGCTGGAATTATGACACACAATACACTATGTATGACTAGAGATGAGCGGTTCGGATTCTGTGGAATCCGAACCGCTCCGAACATTGGGGATCCGAGTCCACCCGAACCCTGTTCGGGTGTTCACCGCCTGACTCGGATCCCCGTTCGGGGCCGAACGGCGGCCGCCTGATGTCGGATTCTCACTAGAGAATCCGACATCAGGTCTCCTCGCGTGTAGGGCAGAGCGCAGTGATAGCGCTCTGCCCTACACAGACACAGACACACAGCCGCCAGCGGCAGCTGTGTGTTTGTTACAGCAGCCAATGAGAGTCACACAGACTCTCATTGGCTGCTGCACGGAGGGAGCCGGCTGGAGCTCACACATGAGCTCCGTCTTCCGGCTCCCTCCTCAGCGTGTGACAGAGCGGACGGCGCGGGAGCGGGGAATCAGGTAAGTTTTATTATTTTTATTTTTTTACTTGTCAAAGGTCCGGGGGCGCTACTGGGGGGGGGTCTGCACTACTGGGGGGGTCTGCTACTGGGGGGGGCTATACTACTGGGGGGCCATACTACAGAGGGGCCTGCTACTGGGGGGGGCTATACTACTGGGGGGGGTCTGCACTACTGGGGGGGGTCTGCTACTGGGGGGGGCAATACTACTGGGGGGGCCATACTACAGAGGGGCCTGCTACTGGGGGGGCTATACTACTGGGGGGTTCTGCTACTGGGGGGGCCATACTACTGGGGGGGATCTGCACTATTGGGGGGCCATACTACAGAGGGGCCTGCTACTGGGGGGGGGCTATACTACTGGGGGGGTCTGCACTACTGGGGGGGTCTGCTACTAGGCGGGGCTATACTACTGGGGGGGCTATACTACAGAGGGGCCTGCTACTGGGGGGGGCTATACTACTGGGGGGGTCTGCTACTGGGGGGGCCATACTACTGAGGGGCCTGCTACTGGGGGGGCTTACTACTACTGGGGGGGCTGCTACTGGGGCAGCCTACTACAGGGGGGGCCATACTACAGGGGGGGCCCATACTACAGGGGGGCTACTACTGGGGCAGCCTACTACTGGGGGGGCCTGCTACTGGGGCAGCCTACTACTGGGGGAGCCATACTACTGGGGGGGCATACTACTGGGTGGCATGCTAATGGGGGGCATACTACTGGGGGGGGCTGCTAATGGGGGCATACTACTGGGGGGGCCTGCTAATGGGGGGTATACTACTGGGGGGGGCTGCTAATGGGGGGCATACTACTGGGGGGGGCCTGCTAATGGGGGGCATACTACTGGGGGGCATTCTACTGGGGGCACTGCATAGTGGACCCTACTACTAAGGGGACTGCATAGGGGGCACCACTGCTGGGGGACATTGTGTAAGGGACACCGCTACTGTGGGCATTGTGTAAAAGGGTCACTACTGTGGGCATTGTGTAAAAGGGGCACTACTGTGTGTCGTAACATAAATAAGAGACACTACTTTATGGTGTAATGTGAATCAGGCCCTATGTGCGGTGTAATGCTAATAAGATTGTGCACTGTGACTCCTAGGGCCGTAGCCCACTTTGTAAACAAGTACTGTGACTCTGCTGGCCGTACCCCACTGGGTGGGTGCACTACTTTTCATTTCTGCCACTGCTGTGTGGCAATGTGTCATAGATGTGCTTTATACTGTGGTGTCGTTGTGCCGCTGCTTTGTCGCTTAGTAACCAGTCAGCTCACTGCAACCTTTGGCCAATAATGTTGAAAACAATATTATAAGCTGTGATATGGTCTAAATTGACTGGAAATTAATGTTATTGAGGTTAATAATACTCTAGGAAGAAAAAAAAGACCAATTTATGTGATTTTAGCTTTTTTTGTCAATTTTTGTAAAAAAATCCAAATCCAAATCCAAATCCAAATCCAAAGCCAGTCACCGCAGTTTGGCAAATCCAAATCCAAATCCAAAGCCGGACGACGAATTAGAACCAAATCCAAATCCGGCAAAAATGGTCCGGCGCACATCCCTATGTATGACACATATAATGGGTTACTGTGATCTCTGGTCCTGTATATGCTGGAATTATTACACACAATACACTATGTATGACACATATAATGGGTTACTGTGATCGCTGGTCCTGTATATGCTGGAATTATGACACACAATACACTATGTATGACACATATAATGGGTTACTGTGATCTCTGGTCCTGTATATGCTGGAATTATGACACACAATACACTATGTATGACACATATAATGGGTTACTGTGATCGCTGGTCCTGTATATGCTGGAATTATGACACACAATACACTATGTATGACGCATATAATGGGTTACTGTGATCGCTGGTCCTGTATATGCTGGAATTATGACACACAATACACTATGTATGACGCATATAATGGGTTACTGTGATCGCTGGTCCTGTATATGCTGGAATTATGACACACAATACACTATGTATGACGCATATAATGGGTTACTGAGATCGCTGATCCTGTATATGCTGGGATTATTACACACAATACACTATGTATGACGCATATAATGGGTTACTGTGATCGCTGGTCCTGTATATGCTGGAATTATGACACACAATACACTATGTATGACACATCTAATGGGTTACTGTGATAGCTGGTCCTGTATATGCTGGAATTATGACACACAATACACTATGTATGACACATCTAATGGGTTACTGTGATCGCTGGTCCTGTATATGCTGGAATTATGACACACAATACACTATGTATGACACATATAATGGGTTACTGTGATCGCTGGTCCTGTATATGCTGGAATTATGACACACAATACACTATGTATGACACATATAATGGGTTACTGTGATCTCTGGTCCTGTATATGCTGGAATTATGACACACAATACACTATGTATGACGCATATAATGGGTTACTGTGATCGCTGGTCCTGTATATGCTGGAATTATGACACACAATACACTATGTATGACGCATATAATGGGTTACTGTGATCGCTGGTCCTGTATATGCTGGAATTATGACACACAATACACTATGTATGACGCATATAAGGGTTACTGTGATCGCTGGTCCTGTATATGCTGGAATTATGACACACAATACACTATGTATGACGCATATAATGGGTTACTGTGATCGCTGATCCTGTATATGCTGGAATTATGACACACAATACACTATGTATGACACATCTAATGGGTTACTGTGATCGCTGGTCCTGTATATGCTGGAATTATGACACACAATACACTATGTATGACACATATAATGGGTTACTGTGATCGCTGGTCCTGCATATGCTGGAATTATGACACACAATACACTATGTATGACACATATAATGGGTTACTGTGATCTCTGGTCCTGCATATGCTGGAATTATGACACACAATACACTATGTATGACACATATAATGGGTTACTGTGATCGCTGGTCCTGTATATGCTGGAATTATGACACACAATACACTATGTATGACACATATAATGGGTTACTGTGATCGCTGGTCCTGTATATGCTGGAATTATGACACACAATACACTATGTATGACACATCTAATGGGTTACTGTGATCGCTGGTCCTGTATATGCTGGAATTATGACACACTATACACTATGTATGACACATCTAATGGGTTACTGTGATCGCTGGTCCTGTATATGCTGGAATTATGACACACAATACACTATGTATGACACATATAATGGGTTACTGTGATCTCTGGTCCTGTATATGCTGGAATCATGACACACAATACACTATGTATGACACATATAATGGGTTACTGTGATCGCTGGTCCTGTATATGCTGGAATCATGACACACAATACACTATGTATGACACATATAATGGGTTACTGTGATCTCTGGTCCTGTACATGCTGGAATTATGACACACAATACACTATGTATGACACATATAATGGGTTACTGTGATCGCTGGTCCTGTATATGCTGGAATTATGACACACTATACACTATGTATGACACATATAGTGGGTTACTGTGATCGCTGGTCCTGTATATGCTGGAATTATGACACACAATACACTATGTATGACACATCTAATGGGTTACTGTGATCGCTGGTCCTGTATATGCTGGAATTATGACACACAATACACTATGTATGACACATATAATGGGTTACTGTGATCTCTGGTCCTGTATATGCTGGAATCATGACACTCAATACACTATGTATGACACATATAATGGGTTACTGTGATCGCTGGTCCTGTATATGCTGGAATTATGACACACAATACACTATGTATGACACATATAATGGGTTACTGTGATCACTGGTCCTGTATATGCTGGAATTATGACACACAATACACTATGTATGACACATATAATGGGTTACTGTGATTGCTGATCCTGTATATGCTGGAATTATGACACACAATACACTATGTATGACACATATAATGGGTTACTGTGATCGCTGGTCCTGTATATGCTGGAATTATGACACACAATACACTATGTATGACACATAATGGATTACTGTGATCGCTGGTCCTGTATATGCTGGAATTATTACACACAATACACTATGTATGACACATATAATGGGTTACTGTGATCGCTGGTCCTGTATATGCTGGAATTATGACACACAATACACTATGTATGACACATATAATGGGTTACTGTGACCTCTGGTCCTGTATATGCTGGAATTATGACACACAATACACTATGTATGATACATATAATGGGTTACTGTGATCGCTGGTCCTGTGTATGCTGGAATTTTGACACACAATACATTGTGTATGACACATATAATGGTTACTGTGATCGCTGGTCCTGTATATGCTGGAATTATGACACACTATACACTATGTATGACACATCTAATGGGTTACTGTGATCGCTGGTCCTGTATATGCTGGAATTATGACACACAATACACTATGTATGACACATATAATGGGTTACTGTGATCTCTGGTCCTGTATATGCTGGAATCATGACACTCAATACACTATGTATGACACATATAATGGGTTACTGTGATCGCTGGTCCTGTATATGCTGGAATTATGACACACAATACACTATGTATGACACATATAATGGGTTACTGTGATCACTGGTCCTGTATATGCTGGAATTATGACACACAATACACTATGTATGACACATATAATGGGTTACTGTGATTGCTGATCCTGTATATGCTGGAATTATGACACACAATACACTATGTATGACACATATAATGGGTTACTGTGATCGCTGGTCCTGTATATGCTGGAATTATGACACACAATACACTATGTATGACACATAATGGATTACTGTGATCGCTGGTCCTGTATATGCTGGAATTATTACACACAATACACTATGTATGACACATATAATGGGTTACTGTGATCGCTGGTCCTGTATATGCTGGAATTATGACACACAATACACTATGTATGACACATATAATGGGTTACTGTGACCTCTGGTCCTGTATATGCTGGAATTATGACACACAATACACTATGTATGATACATATAATGGGTTACTGTGATCGCTGGTCCTGTGTATGCTGGAATTTTGACACACAATACATTGTGTATGACACATATAATGGTTACTGTGATCGCTGGTCCTGTATATGCTGGAATTATGACACACTATACACTATGTATGACACATCTAATGGGTTACTGTGATCGCTGGTCCTGTATATGCTGGAATTATGACACACAATACACTATGTATGACACATATAATGGGTTACTGTGATCTCTGGTCCTGTATATGCTGGAATCATGACACACAATACACTATGTATGACACATATAATGGGTTACTGTGATCGCTGGTCCTGTATATGCTGGAATTATGACACACAATACACTATGTATGACACATAAAATGGGTTACTGTGATCTCTGGTCCTGTATATGCTGGAATTATGACACACAATACACTATGTATGACACATATAATGGGTTACTGTGATCGCTGGTCCTGTATATGCTGGAATTATGACACACTATACACTATGTATGACACATATAGTGGGTTACTGTGATCGCTGGTCCTGTATATGCTGGAATTATGACACACAATACACTATGTATGACACATAATGGATTACTGTGATCGCTGGTCCTGTATATGCTGGAATTATGACACACAATACTCTATGTATGACACATATAATGGGTTACTGTGATCGCTGGTCCTGTATATGCTGGAATTATGACACACAATACACTATGTATGACACATATAATGGGTTACTGTGATCGCTGGTCCTGTATATGCTGGAATTATGACACACAATACACTATGTATGACACATATAATGGCTTACTGTGATCGCTGGTCCTGTATATGCTGGAATTATGACACACAATACACTATGTATGACACATATAATGGGTTACTGTGATCGCTGGTCCTGTATATGCTGGAATTATTACACACAATACACTATGTATGACACATATAATGGGTTACTGTGATCGCTGGTCCTGTATATGCTGGAATTATGACACACAATACACTATGTATGACACATATAATGGGTTACTGTGATCTCTGGTCCTGTATATGCTGGAATTATTACACACAATACACTATGTATGACACATATAATGGGTTACTGTGATCGCTGGTCCTGTATATGCTGGAATTATGACACACAATACACTATGTATGACACATATAATGGGTTACTGTGATCTCTGGTCCTGTATATGCTGGAATTATGACACACAATACACTATGTATGACACATATAATGGGTTACTGTGATCGCTGGTCCTGTATATGCTGGAATTAAGACACACAATACACTATGTATGACACATATAATGGCTTACTGTGATCGCTGGTCCTGTATATGCTGGAATTATGACACACAATACACTATGTATGACACATATAATGGGTTACTGTGATCGCTGGTCCTGTATATGCTGGAATTATTACACACAATACACTATGTATGACACATATAATGGGTTACTGTGATCGCTGGTCCTGTATATGCTGGAATTATGACACACAATACACTATGTATGACACATATAATGGGTTACTGTGATCTCTGGTCCTGTATATGCTGGAATTATGACACACAATACACTATGTATGACACATATAATGGGTTACTGTGATCGCTGGTCCTGTATATGCTGGAATTATGACACACAATACACTATGTATGACACATATAATGGGTTACTGTGATCTCTGGTCCTGTATATGCTGGAATTATGACACACAATACACTATGTATGACACATATAATGGGTTACTGTGATCGCTGGTCCTGTATATGCTGGAATTATGACACACAATACACTATGTATGACGCATATAATGGGTTACTGTGATCGCTGGTCCTGTATATGCTGGGATTATTACACACAATACACTATGTATGACGCATATAATGGGTTACTGTGATCACTGGTCCTGTATATGCTGGAATTATGACACACAATACACTATGTATGACACATATAATGGGTTACTGTGATCGCTGGTCCTGTATATGCTGGAATTATGACACACAATACACTATGTATGACACATATAATGGCTTACTGTGATCGCTGGTCCTGTATATGCTGGAATTATGACACACAATACACTATGTATGACACATATAATGGGTTACTGTGATCGCTGGTCCTGTATATGCTGGAATTATTACACACAATACACTATGTATGACACATATAATGGGTTACTGTGATCGCTGGTCCTGTATATGCTGGAATTATGACACACAATACACTATGTATGACACATATAATGGGTTACTGTGATCTCTGGTCCTGTATATGCTGGAATTATTACACACAATACACTATGTATGACACATATAATGGGTTACTGTGATCGCTGGTCCTGTATATTCTGGAATTATGACACACAATACACTATGTATGACACATATAATGGGTTACTGTGATCTCTGGTCCTGTATATGCTGGAATTATGACACACAATACACTATGTATGACACATATAATGGGTTACTGTGATCGCTGGTCCTGTATATGCTGGAATTATGACACACAATACACTATGTATGACGCATATAATGGGTTACTGTGATCGCTGGTCCTGTATATGCTGGAATTATGACACACAATACACTATGTATGACGCATATAATGGGTTACTGTGATCGCTGGTCCTGTATATGCTGGAATTATGACACACAATATACTATGTATGACGCATATAATGGGTTACTGTGATCGCTGATCCTGTATATGCTGGAATTATGACACACAATACACTATGTATGACGCATATAATGGGTTACTGTGATCGCTGGTCCTGTATATGCTGGAATTATTACACACAATACACTATGTATGACGCATATAATGGGTTACTGTGATCGCTGGTCCTGTATATGCTGGAATTATGACACACAATACACTATGTATGACACATCTAATGGGTTACTGTGATCGCTGGTCCTGTATATGTTGGAATTATGACACACAATACACTATGTATGACACATCTAATGGGTTACTGTGATCGCTGGTCCTGTATATGCTGGAATTATGACACACAATACACTATGTATGACACATATAATGGGTTACTGTGATCGCTGGTCCTGTATATGCTGGAATTATGACACACAATACACTATGTATGACACATATAATGGCTTACTGTGATCGCTGGTCCTGTATATGCTGGAATTATGACACACAATACACTATGTATGACACATATAATGGGTTACTGTGATCGCTGGTCCTGTATATGCTGGAATTATTACACACAATACACTATGTATGACACATATAATGGGTTACGTGTGATCGCTGGTCCTGTATATGCTGGAATTATGACACACAATATACTATGTATGACACATATAATGGGTTACTGTGATCTCTGGTCCTGTATATGCTGGAATTATGACACACAATACACTATGTATGACACATATAATGGGTTACTGTGATCGCTGGTCCTGTATATGCTGGAATTATGACACACAATACACTATGTATGACGCATATAATGGGTTACTGTGATCGCTGGTCCTGTATATGCTGGAATTATGACACACAATACACTATGTATGACGCATATAATGGGTTACTGTGATCGCTGGTCCTGTATATGCTGGAATTATGACACACAATACACTATGTATGACGCATATAATGGGTTACTGTGATCGCTGATCCTGTATATGCTGGGATTATTACACACAATACACTATGTATGACGCATATAATGGGTTACTGTGATCGCTGGTCCTGTATATGCTGGAATTATGACACACAATACACTATGTATGACACATCTAATGGGTTACTGTGATCGCTGGTCCTGTATATGCTGGAATTATGACACACAATACACTATGTATGACACATCTAATGGGTTACTGTGATCGCTGGTCCTGTATATGCTGGAATTATGACACACAATACACTATGTATGACACATATAATGGGTTACTGTGATCGCTGGTCCTGCATATGCTGGAATTATGACACACAATACACTATGTATGACACATATAATGGGTTACTGTGATCTCTGGTCCTGCATATGCTGGAATTATGACACACAATACACTATGTATGACACATATAATGGGTTACTGTGATCGCTGGTCCTGTATATGCTGGAATTATGACACACAATACACTATGTATGACACATATAATGGGTTACTGTGATCGCTGGTCCTGTATATGCTGGAATTATGACACACAATACACTATGTATGACACATATAATGGGTTACTGTGATCGCTGGTCCTGTATATGCTGGAATTATGACACACAATACACTATGTATGACACATATAATGGGTTACTGTGATTGCTGATCCTGTATATGCTGGAATTATGACACACAATACACTATGTATGACACATATAATGGGTTACTGTGATCGCTGGTCCTGTATATGCTGGAATTATGACACACAATACACTATGTATGACACATAATGGATTACTGTGATCGCTGGTCCTGTATATGCTGGAATTATTACACACAATACACTATGTATGACACATATAATGGGTTACTGTGATCGCTGGTCCTGTATATGCTGGAATTATGACACACAATACACTATGTATGACACATATAATGGGTTACTGTGACCTCTGGTCCTGTATATGCTGGAATTATGACACACAATACACTATGTATGATACATATAATGGGTTACTGTGATCGCTGGTCCTGTGTATGCTGGAATTTTGACACACAATACATTGTGTATGACACATATAATGGTTACTGTGATCGCTGGTCCTGTATATGCTGGAATTATGACACACTATACACTATGTATGACACATCTAATGGGTTACTGTGATCGCTGGTCCTGTATATGCTGGAATTATGACACACAATACACTATGTATGACACATATAATGGGTTACTGTGATCTCTGGTCCTGTATATGCTGGAATCATGACACACAATACACTATGTATGACACATATAATGGGTTACTGTGATCGCTGGTCCTGTATATGCTGGAATTATGACACACAATACACTATGTATGACACATAAAATGGGTTACTGTGATCTCTGGTCCTGTATATGCTGGAATTATGACACACAATACACTATGTATGACACATATAATGGGTTACTGTGATCGCTGGTCCTGTATATGCTGGAATTATGACACACTATACACTATGTATGACACATATAGTGGGTTACTGTGATCGCTGGTCCTGTATATGCTGGAATTATGACACACAATACACTATGTATGACACATCTAATGGGTTACTGTGATCGCTGGTCCTGTATATGCTGGAATTATGACACACAATACACTATGTATGACACATATAATGGGTTACTGTGATCTCTGGTCCTGTATATGCTGGAATCATGACACACAATACACTATGTATGACACATATAATGGGTTACTGTGATCGCTGGTCCTGTATATGCTGGAATTATGACACACAATACACTATGTATGACACATATAATGGGTTACTGTGATCGCTGGTCCTGTATATGCTGGAATTATGACACACAATACACTATGTATGACACATAATGGATTACTGTGATCGCTGGTCCTGTATATGCTGGAATTATGACACACAATACACTATGTATGACACATATAATGGGTTACTGTGATCGCTGGTCCTGTATATGCTGGAATTATGACACACAATACACTATGTATGACACATATAATGGGTTACTGTGACCTCTGGTCCTGTATATGCTGGAATTATGACACACAATACACTATGTATAACACATATAATGGTTACTGTATCACTGGTCCTGTATATGCTGGAATTATGACACACAATACACTATGTATGACACATATAATGGGTTACTGTGATTGCTGGTCCTGTATATGCTGGAATTATGACACACAATACACTATGTATGACACATATAATGGTTACTGTGATCGCTGGTCCTGTATATGCTGGAATTATGACACACAATACACTGTGTATGACACATATTAAAGCTGGATAAGTGCTAATTATGCCCTCTTCATGGACTGGCCACACCAGGGCCGCAACTAAGGGGGGGCTGGAGGTGCACGTGCACCGGGTGAGCCGCTGTACCTGGTGCCAGTGACCTCCAGCCCGGCGCTGCAGAGAGGCTCCAAGCCGGACGTCCGCTGGTAATATTTATTATCAGCGGGCGCCCGGCTCCTTCTCTGCAGCGACGCGGTGTAGCCGGAGCCGGAGGCTGGAGTTCTCTCCCGAACTCCAGCTTCCGGCTCTCCCCACGGGCACTATGGGGGAGACGTCATGACATCTCCCCCATAGTTCCAAGGAGCAGCCGGCGGACCGGACGCGACGCTGGATGCTGGAGCGGGGTTCAAGGTAAGTATTTTTTTTTTAATAAGCTGCACTACAGGGGCATTATTTTGGGGGCAGGGGCATTACCACAGGGGCATTACTATGGGGGCATAGGCAATAAGGGGCATTAATAATGGGGCATGAGCACTACAGGGGCATTACTATTGGGGCATGGGCACTACAGGGGCATTACCACAGGGGCATTACTGTGGGGGCATGAGCACTACAGGGGCATTACTGTTAGGGCACTACAGGGATATTACTATGGGGCATGGGCAATACAGGGGCATTACTATGAGAGCATGGGCACTACAGGGGCATTACTATGAAAGCATGGGTACTACAGGGGCATTAATATGGGAGCATGGGCACTACAGGGGCATTACTGTATGGTGGGCACTAGAGGGGCATTACTACATTACTATGGGGGTATTAACATATGGGCATTACTATGGGGGCATTACAATATGGGCACTACTGCAGGGGGAATTACATGGGGGGCGCCAAATTACTGTCTTGCCCCTGGTGACAAAAATCCTAGTTTCGGCCCTGGCCACACTCACTCCAAAATCGAGCGTTTGTAAACCCCCCCCCCCCTCTAGAAATTCTGTGCTTGCCACTGGGCAATCTTGTCAATGGTTGGCACGAACGCCAACCATTGACAAGATTGACTATATACATGATGCGATATAATGAACGATGGAACAATACCTCATCCTGTCCTACATTAAACTGCACAGCCCCGCACACGATATTGTCTGATTGGCTGTGCAGCACGGCCAAACAGAAGATCTCGTATGCAACCCGCGGATGCGAGCAATTGTGGGAACACACTAAACGATCGTCATGGTTTGTCATTCCAATATGACAAATCGTGAAGATATCGTTCTAGTGTGTAACCGTCTAATATTTAAGTATTGCTATAACATTACTACTCTCCAGAATTGGCTGTTTCTTTTGAGTTGTAAGAAGGAACGTAGGTGACTACATACACAAGGATTTCAGCTTTAAAGAAGAAAGAATAATACCTCTTTTCCACCAAAAACCCAGGTCCGACCTGGGTTTTTGGACATGGTTCCAACCCTGGTCAGACCCAGGTCAGACCCATTTACACTGCACCTTTGATCTGGGTTACTCCCAGGTCAGCCCTGTTCACACTGAACTCAGGTCTGCCCTGCTAAACCTGCGAGGTCATAAAAAGTGGGAGGTGAATACCCCACAACCACCAATCAGCTCATTTTAGGCATGATCCAGGTCAGATAACCCGGGTTGCGCCGTTTACACTGCACCATTACCTGGGTCCATCCTGGGTCCAACCCTGGTAGCTACCTGGGTTGGATTTCAGGGTCACTTGACCCAGGTTATTTTTCAGGGACCCTTTTACACTGAGCTGCGACCCGGGTAGACCCAGCAAAAACCCAGGGGGAATAGGGGAATGAGACAGAGAGATAGGATTTCAGCATCACCAACCTGAACCACCATTGGCCATCAACTATAAGGGACGTATCAATATTGGTTTATTAGAACGTGTATTTATTTGTGTTTGATATTTTCTGTTCTGTTAGTTTAATTTTTAAGTTGGAGTGACACTTGTTCACATTATTTATATTGGCTGCTTCATTGTACAAATTCCTATTTTATTTCTATTTCGTTTTGTTAAATAATACAATATAAAGTATAATGATTGAATGGATGATAGAACGTTAACACTAATGGTTGGTGACATGGCGGAGCATGGCAGAACACGGAATACGGTGGCTATTTATGTGGTGTATGTTGCGTTTTCTTTCTGATGGTGACTGGATATAAATCAGAATATCTAGTGTGTTAAATGGCTGGATGATGGAGAATATATAACATAATGATTCAGTGGTTATAGACATAGCACAGGGGATCAGATAGTGATATTATGAAATAATAAATATAAAATGAGACCTTCATTGAGTAAATATGGATCTTAATATCCCCAATGTACTAAATCTGTAGGAAGGAGAAAAACTCACTGAATAAACCAATCTGATGCCGCATCTGAATAATGAATGTCATGTAATTATTTATTGTGTGATGTCTTAGATTACACAGATCTGGATGTCGGCGTGATGTGTCCTCTATCCGACACGGTGATGACACTGCTGTCTGAGCGCACCCTGGCGACTGCCCCAGTAGTACCACGATATCCCTCTGCCCTGGCGCAGTCTATGTACTATGGGCATATAATGCCTCCCCTATTCTCTGTCGCTGCTGTAATGCCCTGTATTTACTGATTACACTGCACAGCGCCTGTCAGACACTTGTGTCACATAAATCTATAGTAATAAGAGGATGAGAGCTGGCTCAATGGATGCATCCGAAATGAATTTCCTATATATTGTTAGGGATCAGCGATCCTCGTCTAGCGCAGTTTATAGAACCATTCACATTATGTCGCCAACAGTTCTATTTACACCGAATCAATACACAAATCTGGAGAGAGAGAGAAGAGAGAGAGAAGAGAGAGAGAAAGAGAGAGAAAGAGAGAGAAAGAGAGAGAAAGAGAGAGAAAGAGAGAGAAAAGAGAGAGAAAGAGAGAGAAAGAGAGAGAGAGAGAGAACACACACGTGGCAGGGGATATGGATTGTAAGCTTCACTGCGGCAGGGAAAATATTCTCTGTAAAGCTATTGGTAATACATGTGCCCAGGGCCGGATTAAGGCTTGTGGGGGCCCCAGGGCAACTAAGTTGCGGGGGCCCCATCAAGCCACACAGAGTCGAGCCCAGCCCAGCCGTGCCCCCAGTAGCAGTCTGCCCCAGCAGTGCCCCCAGTAGCAGTCCCCCCTCAACAGTAGTCCCCCCAGGAGTACCCCTATTTGTAATCCCCCTCTATACTGTGTCCCCTAGTAGTGGTCCCACCAGTGTGCAGTGCCCCAGTAGTAGTCCCCCCAGCAGTGCCCCTAGTAGTCCCCCCAGCAGTGCTTCTAGTAGTCCCCCCAGCAGTGCTCCTAGTAGTACCCCCAGCAGTGCCCCTTGTAGTACCCCCTGCAGTGCACCTAGTAGTAGTAGTACTCCCCCAACAGTGCCCCTTGTAGTAACCCCTGCAGTGCCCCCTAGTAGTAGTACCCCTCCATGGCATCTCTCCCATCAGCCACTGCGGGAGCCGGAAGACGGAGTCTCCGGCAGTGGGAGGAGCAGCCGATGAGAGTCTGACTGACTCTCAGCGGCTCTTAAAACAAACACACAACTGCCGGCGCCGGCGGCTGTGTGTTTGTGCTGTGTAGTGCGGACGGCACTTATATGCCGTCCACACTATCACCCTGCCCCAAGCTGATGCAGCAGCACTGACTATGCTGCTGCATGCAGTAGAATGGCCGCAGCTGCAGAGCGCCCTCAACCCGGGAACAGGTGCCACCGGCACCTGTTCTCGGCAGGGTCACACCGACCCTGTATGGGGGCCCTCTGTGTGTGGGGGCCCAGGGACTACCGCCCCTGTCGCCCCCCCCCCTGCATGTGCCCCGTCACGGCCCTGTACCTGGCATTAGTCCTGGGAGCTGGTGGTGTAATACAGGATGCTTTAAAATACCTCTTGGTGCATTTTTAGACAAACTATTGGTCGCATCATTGAAACTCGCACCAGTCCTAGGGCAGGTGCCGATTATCCGTCTGAACATGTGAGCGATTCTGCGCCTATGAACGCAACCACTATCAGCGACTCATCTCCGTCCATCGGTTTATCCACTCCCCCGTTACCTCCCAGTCACCGCACAGGAACACCATATAAATTTCTGCTACCGTGCGTCTAAATGTGCACTGCCACTCTGTACAAACAAAATCTGGAAGCATGCGTGGTGCAACTGACGCAAGCGCAGCTGGAAAAACGTGCTCCACTGCGTCGTACCGCCGCAGATTCAGGCTCGTCTGTATGTGCCTCGACCACAGCCAAACGCCCTTTCTATTGTTTAGAGGCTGCTAATGAGAATTCCAAATTTAAGCTCAGATCACGCGGAGAAGGTCGAGGTGTCAGTTATTGTTACGTACTCACTACGTAAGTTCCACCCACTTGTGCCAGACTTCTGAAAGTGTTTCGTAAATATGTGTAATGCATCAGTCACTCCCACCTACAGTACTATGCACACAATGTTGTTTCTTTATGTTTACTGGGAAATTAATCTTCATTTGTTTTGGTTTCTTATCTATTTTTTTTTTTTTTTTTTTTACAGAATATCTATATTTAATGACCATGTAATCACCGGGGGATCATTACATAGTAATTAGCGTTTATATTGTTCTCAATTACATTAATTTCCAACTTTCGGTTCAGCATTTGCTTTTTGCAAAGCCTGTTGACTTTCAAATCTATTGCAGAGTGTGGACGCCCCCATGTGGCGAGAGACCAAACATCATTCTGCTGTAATAGGAGCCAATGATCATTTCTCGGCTGCCCCTGCATTGTTCATTTCTGCTATGACATCATTATTGTGTAATATGCCCATGGTATACAAAATTCTCCCTGCAAATTTCAGTTTTGCTACCTAAGGAGATAAATCATATTAAAGTATACAGTAATTTGTTTTTAATTATTTGTGCATTTATTATGAACATTTGTGCATAATATGGAATTAAATGCCTGTAAAATATGCAATTATAACTTTAAGAATCACTTGTCCCCTTTGTGACCAAGGTCACTGCACATAGCACCTTTTATTTATCTTTATCATTTTCACTAAAACTACATTATAATAATGTTGGTGAATGTAGGTTAAAATGGGTGGTGGTGTACTAAGCGCTCACCTACTGCTTGGTGGATTAGACTGAGGGGCCTATTCATTAACACAAAATTCGATGGAGGCTAATTAGGTTTAGAACTCGCATGGAGTTCTACCTAATTACCAGAGGAATCCATCATTCCTCCTCTCCATAACTATCTATTCCGGTAGCTGTCATTTTTGCATTTTTGCGATGACAGCTTTTCGGGAAATAGATAGTTTTCCCTCTCTACACTAACTTACCGCAGCTGGAATTCGTAAACCCAGCACATGTGCATCACTACTTAGAGCTGTGGTAATTTAGTGTTGATGAATAGGCCCCTGATAATGCAACCAGGTATCCCTAAATTGTATAGATTAATTATGAATGACCAGTAAGGATATATGTATAGTGTTGTTTATTGACTTAGAAGACACAGTGCTCCAGTATTAAACAACTTGAAGGTTCAAAATCCCATAGATTGGGAGTGGTTGCTAGGGAAATTAGCTGGCTCCTTCAAGGTGCCTCTATCCGTGGTGTTCATTAGACACTACATTACCCTCAAGACACCTGTGGTGTTGCAGCCTTTATAAGAGTACTCAATATGGAGTATAAATGATATAGGGGGTTATCTGGGTAGTGAGTGTGCCCCTTTAAAGGGTTACTCTTCGTATGTGACTTACCTTACCCTATGTACACTGTGAGCGTGTAACAAATTAACCCTTATGTACTGTACAAAAAAATTAATGGGATGTAAGAAGACTTTAGTGTAATTAGGTTCTCTTTCCGTATGTAAGAAATGTCATGTGTTACCCTCACTGTTCATTAGTCAATGTCTTCTAACAGTGAAAATCAGCCCCCCCAAGTAAAATCTGCCACCTCAGTGTAGTCAGTGCAGTCCGTGGCTGGACCCTCTACACTGTGACTGGCAGTGGCTTCCTATTGGAAGCGCCATCTGCCAGTCAGATACACAACAGGCAGTCTCAGGGGGAGGTGTCTCTTCCCCCTGTGACTGCCAGTCCAGGCTGCTATTGCAGAGAGTGGCTTCCAGGAGGAAGCCACTACTCTGTCTTTCAGCCAGCCCTACCTGGCTCCTAGGGGCTGCAGCCCTTTAAAAGCTGGTGAAAAATGTGCATGTGCGGCTTCTGGTGCCTTTCCAATGGATTTTGCAGGAGTGAGGACCCGGCCAGTAGCTACTCCGGGGGTGACCGTTGAGCCCCCCCTCAGGGTGAGTCTTCTCGGCGGCGGCAGCCCCCCTCCTCTAAAAGGGTAGGAGCTGCTACTGGGAAAAATTATATGTACAGTCGCAGCGTCCCGCATGTAGGCTTACCAGTTGGCATGCCAGCAGTAAAGCATCCTGAGACCATTCATGTGTGGGGTTGCTTCTCAGCCAAGGGAGTGGACTCACTCACAAATTTTGCCTAAGAACACAGCCATGAATAAAGAATGGTACCAAAACATCCTCCAAGAGCAACTTCTCCCAACCAACCAAGAACAGTTTGGTGATAAACAATGCCTTTTCCAGCATGATGGAGCACCTTGTCATAAGGCAAAAGTGATAACTAAGTGGCTCGGGCAACAAAACATCGAAATTTTAGGTCCATGGCCAGGAAACTCCCCAGACCTTAATTCCATTGAGAACTTGTGGTCAATCCTCAAGAGGCGGGTGGACAAACAAAAACCCACAAGTTCTGATAAACTCCAAGCATTGAATAGGCAAGAATGGGCAGCCATCAGTCAGTATGTGGCCCAGAAGTTGAGTGACAGCATGCCAGGGCGAATTGCAGAGGTCTTGAAATAGAAGGGTCAGCACTGCAAATATTGACTCTTTGCATAAACTTAATGTAGTGTTCAATAAAAGCCTCTGACACTTATGTAATGCTATGTTACCTCAGTATACCATAGTAACATCTGACACGTATGTAATGCTGTAATGTTATCTCAATATACCATAGTAACATCTGACACGTATGTAATGCTGTAATGTTACCTCAGTATACCATAGTAACATCTGACACTTATGTAATGCTGTAATGTTACCTCAGTATACCATAGTAACATCTGACACTTATGTAATGCTGTAATGTTACCTCAGTATACTATAGTAACATCTGACACTTATGTAATGCTGTAATGTTACCTCAGTATACTATAGTAACATCTGACACTTATGTATTGTTGTAATGTTACTTCAGTATACCATAGTAACATCTGACTATTATGTAATGCTGTAATGTTACCTCAGTATACCATAGTAACATCTGACACTTATGTAATGCTGTAATGTTACCTCAGTATACCATAGAAACATCTGACAAAAAGGTCTAAAAACACTGAAGCAGCAAACTTTGTGATACCAATACTTGGGTCATTCTCAAAACCTTTGGCCATGGGTGTAGGAATTTGATGGTTGGCAGCCATCAGATGCAGCTTTCCGATACCCATCCGATGGATGGCGGCACAACATCTATTCTCAGGGTAGGGGGAGCCTGATGGCAACCCAGCTTCTCTGAGAGTGCTGGACACCACAGTGATGTGGATGGGGGTGTTGTGAGGCCCCACCCCATTTTGGATGAAAGAACCATCACGACGGTTATACTATCAAATGGTTGCAATGTAATGGCTACTTGTCATTGCATCGCTGGACTTGATGTTGGAAGCTTGGCAACCATTCGATGCCAGGCTTCCAAGGTCCATCCCTAATGAAAAGCACATTTACAAAGTGCGTATGCTCAGTCAGATGCACCGAAGAGCCAAGGGTGCAAAATTTTCCTATAGGCACCCCACAGAACGGCAGGGCAGCATATGTACAATCACAGGACCAGGCAGCTCCATCTATCCTCACTAATGCGGAGAGGAAGAAAAGCCATAATTGTAGCCATGACACCAGTTAAGCATCCATGGCAGAATTGGAATTTGGACAGATTATATAGTACCCATTAGTGTTAGGGAGACTTAAAAAAAATATATATATAAAATATATATTTGTTATACTTACTATATGCTAATCACCATTCATGTAAACCTTGTAGTACAAACATTAGAGCATTTACAAGCATAATTGTTAAACAGCAAAATAATTTGAATATATGCTAAATATTTTGCAGATTATCCATAATGACTTTAAATGATCTAATGTTTGCCATATCTGTCTCTGTCTCCCTAATCCTAATTGTGTAGGATATAACGTATTATATAAGGAAGGTATGATTCACTAACAAAACAGTTTAGGGGACATGGGTGAATGGGTAAAATTAGTCACAGGGCCTGATTCAGCTTGGATCACATGTGGTAATACGTACGCAATCGGCCAATTGTAGCAATCTGCGCGTGGATCGCAGTGCACAAACTAGCTATTATGATCGCAGAGGCTATGCAGACCCATCGCAGGAAGTGCCATTTGTGTGTGGTGGTCGGGCGATTGCAGGAGTGCCAGTGTGTTGCGGGGGTGTGCATAAATTATCCACTGCTACAGCCTACGCAGCCTGAGGTCTCATAGCGTGTGTGGCTGTTAGCAGCTTCTGAGCGAGGTCAGGGCTTGTGCAAGTGTGCGTATGGGTCCGATGGTACTCACTGTTACCGATGGTTTCGCTATTTTGCTAAAGTATACGGATGTGAGTAAGGGGAAGTGGGCGTCCTTATGTTAAGCTGTGATCGCAATGTGAATACAAACATTTGGACATCACCGCTGATAATAGCAACTGCTTTGCATGAGGAATTAGCAGAATAGCGATCCTTGCCGAATCAGGCCCTTTGTCACACCGCCTCCCGGTGTGGTGGTCGTGACAGCAGATGTGGATAGAAGCTGCGAGTTGCTGGGGTGGCTGGCCTTACAAGGAGCAACAAGTGTATTACTGATGCCCTGCAATCATTTTGAGAAAGCTTAAGTATAGCACATTATTATTATTATTATTATAGGAAAAGGGACCCGGCGTATACTGGATCTCCGCAGCCGGAAGCATCCCCTATTAGGAGACGGAAATACCCCCCCCCAACATTAGGTCTGGCCATGTGCCTCTCTTTCTGCCACTCCACCAGTGGCATCACAAGGCTAGTACGGGGGGTGTCACACCCCAACCCACAAGGCCATGCCTCCTTTTCCTGGCGCGTGGCTTTGCCATAGTCACTACAGCCCTCCCCGCACCGGGTGTCACCATGGGGAGAGGTGCCACTGCACTGCGCCCATCACTTTGGCTGCTGCCTGTCTCCCTCCTTACTTCAATCTGTTCTTTCCGTACCCTCCCCCCCTCCACACCATCCCGTACCACACACCCCTGCTTCCATATTTACTTCAGCGGCGCTAGGACTGTCCTGTCTCCCATTGCGCATACATTCAGGAGATGAGACCGACCTTATGAAATTATATAGACTTGTACACGGACACCGCAATCCACCTGCTCTGTTTGCCCCACGCCCACCCCGCTTGCCTCCACGCCGTCCCTGATCTGAATGTTTCTCACCCTCCCGTCAAAACACCACGTTGTGCTCCATCTCGTCTTATCATCCTCTACCCTGCTCAGTCCCACCTCCGCTCCCCATACTTACCCTTGGTGGGCTGCCAGGTCCTGTGGTGGCAGGTCTGTCCCATCTTCCTCACAGTGGCGGGAGCCATTGGAACGTGCGCACTCAAGAGATGGGACAGACCTTAAGAAATGATTATATAGATTATGGTTATTATCCTTTATTTGTAGAGATGTAGATTTACAGTGTTAGTAATAAATGAGAGTCACATTACCCTATGGGCACACAATATAATAATGTAATAAAGGGTAATACACATAAGAGAGAGTATTGTATTGTCAGTGTTATAAATAAATGCCAAAATGGGATTTACCACATAATAATACACAATTAGGTACAAACATGGGAACCTTCGGTCCTACTGTGGTCCAACTAGAAAAATCAACAAAGTAATGTGAATAGATACGTAGCCTTCACATAGTGTACCCTGGTAGCAATAAAGTGAATATGTGCATCCTGTACCCGTCCTATGCCCGCCGACCGCTCTACAATCGTAAGGAGTGGAATGAAAAGATGCAACCAAACCAAAGCAGATGTATGCTCTGCTCCGAAATGCAAAAACAAGAGACATTGGTCCAACGCTGCCTAGGTCCCCTCCACAGAGGTTTGTCCTTCTTGTGCTCTCCCTTGTAGGCTGGACCCACAGTTTCATCATATTCCTTGTGATGGGGATCCGGTCAGATTGTCAACAGTAACAGTAACCATGTGATATGTCCACATTCTGAGGATGTTGACGGTTAGGGCCAGAGTTAAGCTGGGTACACATTAAATGATTTTTGTCCCGATCCGACATATCATCAAAATCGTCTAATGTGTACCCACTATGTCTGCCATTGCGTGCTCCCACCGGGTTGTCAGCCGCATCGTAAGATCATCCCTACATGCAGCTCAACCTGACGATGTGATTGACAACCTCATGTAGCAGGGACCAACATATTGGCAGGAGGGGCACCGGGTTGTCTGTGTGCTGGCCACCTGATATGTCGGCCGGACAATGGGGGAGGTGGGGGGGGGGGTCACCCGTTGCATCACTGGGTATGCATATTGTTTACGGTGTACCCAGCATTAGGCGCCGCCGGGAGGGATAGGCTGGGGGGGGGTTAGGATTAGGAACTAGGAGGGTTATTAGGGTTATGGATGAGGGATAGGGGTATAATACTTACTGGAACACCATTCCTGAGATGCCTGCACCGGAACTGCTACACACATGCCTGCCAGGATCTGGAAGAAGATGCTGGAGCCACCGCTGTGCTGGGGGAAGGTAGAACACCACAAGACCACCACGGACAGTTTGTTGATAGTTTATCATGTCAGTATCATCCATTACACATGCTAAGCATGTCAGTAGTTCGACCGTGTGAACATTCTCATGTTGACCTGATAAATGCTGACATGATAACTGTCGACCATTCATATCACACCCTTTGTGATGCACAGCAGGACTGATAAGAAACAAGTTATAAGTTTCAGCATACAATGCAGATGTGAAAAAAGAATTAGGGATGGCCATCTGTCGGCTGTCCATCGTTAGTTACCATTGATGGTAACTTCAGTGAATACCATTGATGGCAATAAACCATCTATGGTGAACCATCGATGGTTTGCACCACTCGAAGACCCCCACTGCTGGAAGGGCACAGAGGGCCAATCAGAATAGAGGACGAGGCTTAGCAGGCCACCAGGGACATGGCTAAGCTCTGGCATTGATGGATCTTTGCCATCGATGGCAAAACCATTGGTAGGTAAACATGGAGAGCCAGGAGGAGGCCTGGAGTGACACAGGGGGAGTCTATAATGACATGTGGTGGGATCTGGAGTGACACAAAGAAGCCTGGAGTGGTGGGGGGAGCCAGTCCCTTACTTTGCCAGGAGTGCTCAGACCCCTAAATACACCTGTCAGATGGATCTCTTGTACCCAGCATGGGGCTGGTGCAAGCACCGATGCGAATAGTGACTGTCACAGCTGTGGACTGATAAACAGTGGGTGGCATGGCTTCCCGCTTGAAGCCACGCAGATCCCCGTGTCAGCCTTATGGAAGCCCCATGAGCATAAGTTAGTAAATCAGGCTCCCGCTGCATCACACAAGCGCATCCACTTGGCACCCGGCTCAGAGCCAGTCCCCTTATGTAGATACTTTATGTGGTCTGACAGCGCTTCATTTATTTATTTGGCTACAATTAGAGGGCTCCAGTTTTTCCTCTTGTTTTGAAGCAGCCACCTGTCATTGCGTATATTATAGCGCCTGCATTGTATTTTGTATTGATGTGTAGACGTGTTCTGTAGATGTGTACGTGCCTGTGTAACAGGTTCCTTTTTCTGTTCTCAGAGTTGTGGATTTTCTCAGTTCAGTTAATTTAGGCATAAGCAGAAATGAAGGCACAGTGTAGGGTGACTCACGTCACGTGACTTCTGTACTCCTCCTTCCACGCTGGGCTCCCTACACCCTTCACTGGCTATCAGGAGCCTTCATGTAGCCATTCAGGCTCAGTACTATCCAAACATAATACTATCTACAGATTGTATATATCTGATCAGTACCATCCAAACATAGGGCTTGATTCAGTAAAGATCACAACTGCGATTGCGTGTCACACCTGTATTTATTTGTGGATCCGGGGTCTGGTAGATGTCTGTTTGAGAGGTGGGAGGTGTGTGAGCAAAGCTGGCAGGCTTGGGGAGCCCCCTTGGAATATATTATAGATGCTTCCCTGAGTGGGAATCAAACCCAGGCCTCAGCAGAGAGATGCCGGATCGTAACCACTAGACCACCAGGGACCAGGGGCAGGACTATGGGAGACAACGGAGGCATCTGCCGCCGGGCTCCAGCTCTGAAGGGGCACCTCCTCCATTGTACACAACATATTCACCCCACTTAGGGCTGAAACTATGTACCTGGAGTGTACCGTCACGGCCGCCTAATACATGGCACCCCAGAAGCCACCATACACTAGTGGAGAACCCCATGCCAGGCCATCAGCTGCTGCCTTCGTCTATCTATAGCCTGTCTGCGTGTGAATTGCTACATTACAGTGTCAGCGGCTGTGATGGGGGGGGGGCACCAAATTATAGCTTGCCTCCGGGCGTCTGGGACGAACTTACGCCACTGCCAGGGACGTTGGTGTTGTGTTGATCTGATGTAAGTAGCGGTGAAGAGTAACAGTATATTGACCAGGCTGAACTGGGTGGTTACTTGACAATAATAATAATACTCTTCTAGTCCATGACACTTGAGTGGCAGAACTTTAGCAGAAGGATTTACAAGGCGCGAACTGAGTTCTCTCTGTAGTCTGGTAGTACTCCAAGGATGACAGGACCGGACACAGGCCCAGATTCAGAGCCGGACGCTCTGACATAGCGCTCGCTCTGAATCAGGGCCGGGCTTTTGTTTTTTGACCACCCACAGCTATAGTGAGCAGCCAGGAAGATGGTCGCGATGGCCCAGACCATCGGGCTTGCAACGAGACCCTTGTGGTAGGGTCTCGTGGCCGCAAGCCCCAGAGAGATTTCGGCTCTAACAGAGCCGGTATCTCTCCCACTGACATCACGAGTGATGTCAGTGGGGCCACCCCCAAACGGAGGCGTTCACATGGGAACGCCTCCATTTGGACAGCCACTCCCCCGGCCTGCCCACCAAAGGTGGCGTGCTGTCACTCAACATTGACAGCACGCCCCCTTTGGTGCGAGACCCAGAGCGACGGTTTGCGCACTGGGCCACCATCGACTCGTTTGCGAGCAGATAGCACTCGCGAGCGGGTCTGAATCAGGCCCACAGACCAAACACCGGAATGGATGGTACAGTAGCTGTGGTATAAACAGGAACAGTTTGAATTACCTGAGCAGACAGGTGTATGCTTTGCAGTGAGGTAACACGGAATCAGCGCACTGGGTCAGGCTGGAATGGCTTGTGCAACTTGTGATGCTGATAGATGGGAGTAGAACAGAAGAGCAGGTTAGTGCAGTAAATACAACATGAACTGCACCAGCAGAATCACAGGAGTGTAACCGGAGCACAGCTGAGCTTCACTCTGTAATGACTGAGCTAAACAATACACAGTTGATTGATGGAGAGTCAGGTGAAGCAGAAGTGAAGCAATGCTGAATCAGAGCTGGGAGACAAAAGGTTAATGATACTGCCCTGGTTTCAGGATTTCTTGTAGCAGAGAGGTAGTTCAGGTGAATCATATGGATAGTAATGAGACTCTCCACAGGCTCTAGCAGTGCTGGAATCTTGCAAACAAATAGATAGCTGGCTCTGGATTCTGGTATTGAAGTGAGGATTTCAGCAATCTGGATACCGGAACAAATATTACAGTTGCTAGGAAAGACACCAATTAGAAAATTAGTCAGATAGTACAGGTGTCACTTCACCCAGTAAGGACTGGGCTCAGAACACTTACTACTCCAAGGCAAATAACACAGCAGCTCATGCCATTGCCTCAGTAGGAACGGAGCTTAGATGTTGTACTGGCAATTTGCTAGAGCCAGTGGATGGTACTTATACCCCTGGGTTAGATGTGAGAGGCTGAGCAGAATCAGGTGGTTCAGGAAGGCTCAGTCTGGCATAGGATTGGATGGACTGTGGTCAGGTGATCGGGACCTGTCATAGCAGTACTCCAGGCTAGGCTCTGATGTGGACTGCGGCCTAGCAGGCCAGAAACAAATGAAGCCTGTGTCTCTCACAGGGATGACAGTGGATGCACAACTGAGTTCAGGGAGCGAGCCAGCTGGCCACAGGAGCGGTAAGTGACCCAGCGGCAGGGGTAACAAGCCTGGGTTGAGACATCGCAGCTGTGATTATGCACGCAGTCTCACTGCGATAGTATGCTAATCCATTGCATTCGCTATGCCGTCGCAGCACTACATAAGGACGCCCACCTTGCCTTACACACATCCGTAATGTTTAGCAAGCAGCAAAACCATCGGTAACATCGAGTACAATCGCAGCCTCACGCACACTTGCACAAGGTCAGGCCTTACTCAGTAATTGCTAACATCCACGCACGCTATCAGTGCTTTGGCTGCTTATGGCCACCCATAAGAAACCCCCCCTGTGTGCTCTAGTGGTGGGGGCCCCTCTGTGTGTGGGGGCCCCGGGACAACCGCCCCTGTCACCCTCCCCTTAATCCGGCCCTGATCATAATTGATAAAAACTTGTGACGATGTTGCCCGATAATATTCTCGGCAACATCGTCACTCTTGCTGAATAGACCCCTATGTAGAGATTGTATATATCTGCTCAGTACTATCCATATAAAATACTATCTGCAGGTTGTATATATCTGCTCAGTACTAGGGAAAGGAAGGAGACATTCTTCAGAACTCTTTGGACAAATCAGCCAAAAAAAAAAATACCTCAGAACACCTCAAAAAAGACATGTCATTTTTGGGGCGAAAATTAAAAAACTGGGGGGACAAGGATAAAAAGTAGTGAAATAGGTTTCTTGGGGGCCTGTATGGATGGGACAGGTGTTTTTAGGATTGCAGGTGTTTGCAGCAGGTGGATTTTTCACATTTTTTACAAGTGCGCTTTAGAGACACAAAAATATGCTAGAAGTTAGAACCCATTTTCAAGTACCCCAAATATGACTGGACCATATATTTTAAATAAAAAAATACTGTTTTTAATCATTCTTCACCACTTTTTCAAATATGCTTCTAGAAAGCATTTAACACAAATTAAGGACACAAAGTACTTTTATTAGTGCTAATAGTACACATCTGTAATGATCTCCAGTGCGTCTTAATTTGGGGTACAGACTGATTCCCCCAATATATTCAGTACTTTCCGCCAGTTATGTATTCGCCTATTTGCGTTTTTGCCTGTTCTGTAATTGAATAGGGCGAAATGCGGGGACACGCATGCCGCAAATTTGCGTCCCAAACAGGCGAATGTGGCGGAAAGTACAATTGAATTGAATACAGCTATTTGAATATGGGCCAATGGGTCTGTTCCTGAGTTGGACACTGCCATGACCGTGTCTGCGTCAATTGGCATTAGCCCGTCTGTGACTTTATGTAAATGGCGCTTTAAGGCCCTTCCCTAGTGTACATCTCTACATCCAAATGTGCAAGGGCTGAGACGCCCACTGTCAGCGCCCGCAGGTGCTGCGGTACCGATTGGTCGGACTTTAAAGCACCGTTGGTCGCACCATCAATACTTACACCAGCCCTATGGCAGGTTCCGTTCCTCCGTCCGTATACGGCCTACCATGTAAGCGGTGGAGCACCGACACTCCCACAGAACGGCCATAAGACAGACATTCTCCGTGCGTTCGTTAAGACACCTCCGTATCACTGCCCAGGACCGGACAGAACATTTTCAACACACTTCTGAAACCGTGCGTCTTCCATGCGCCTCAATTTCAAGTTTTACTCAAGTGCGCTCTGTCTGGACTCATGCGCGGTACGATATAGACACATGCGCAAAAAAGATCTTGGCGCTTCACTGCGTCCGACATCAGCAGTAAGTGCCGATCAGAAGCAGGCTCTTTATACAGTATACTGTCTCATTCTGTTCTGCTATCCAAAAATAAAACTTTCCACGGATTGTATAACTTTTTTATTCTATACGGTTATTTTGCTTGACCTGAAGCGATAATGCGGTCTACCAGCTCTTTGTCTTTATTCCCCTCTACAGGGTGAGACAGCTGCTGGCAGGGCGGATATCGATAATAGCCCCCAGGCACTGAGAGACGGGGTGGGGGCGCCATATTCTGCATTTCCCCCCTGTGTGCACGTCGGGTGATTTTCGACTACTCGGCTGTTTATTGCATCTGTGGGCGAAAACTGAAAGAGACAGAGTGATACGTGTTTGTGAGGTTGTTGTTATACAGACCCCCTGGCGTTAAGCCGGATGGAAATACAGCGTATCTGGTGTATTCAGCACTATTACGCCACTAGTAACACCTGCTACTTATAATATCTTATTACTTTCTGTCTTCAGTTCCCATTTATTTGAGAAAATCAGGGAATGTGCTGCCTGTGGTCTGTATTAGTTCTGCTTTCCGGTGCTTTTAGGAAATTGGCAGTTTTGTGACTATAAACCAGCAAAAGTAACTAGAGGTAAATGATTATAGTGATGAGAGGAAATGAGCTTATTGGGGCTCCTATAGAGTTGGATGTACGTCCATTTGATTTTTTCCCCCGTAAGATACACGTCTCCGTATTGCTCATGAACAACAAATTGTGAGCCTGATTCACTACGGATCACTATTTTGCTAATGCGTACGCAACGCAGTTGCTAATATCAGTGGTGATATGCAAATGCATCCGTTTGCAGTATAACAGTGCGATCGCAGCCTCACATAAGGACGCCCACTTTCCCTTGTCTCACATCCGCAATACTTAGCAATACAGCGAAACAATCAGTAACATTGAGCGCTGGCAGGTCTGCGTTCGGCCGACCACCCCCCGTCACCACCCAAAAACGGCACTTCCTGTCAATCACTCTGCTATGGGACTGCGTAGCCTCTGCGATCGCGGTTCCAATCGCAATAGCTAGTTTGCGCATGCACAATGCATACGCATAACGCTACAATCGGCCTATTGGGTGCGTATTCGCAACTGCGATCCATGCTGAATCAGGCCCTATGACGGTATATGATTTACCTTATGCTTGTACAGGCAGACAGGAAGGTATGAGGAACCTTAGGTTTATGTGCCTCCCCAGCGATGCTCTGTACCAGGTGTACCTCTTTTGGGTGCTGGGAATCGGTATGAAATACCGACGGAGGGAATGTCTGCTCTCAGCACACTCACAGCGGCATCCCGATTGTTCAAATCCCTGCAGGGGAACGGTGAGTACTGTTCCCCTGTCCTATTTACTCCCTAACCTTCCTTTTTTGTACTCTCAAACTAACCCTCCCTACCCCGCACCCTAACCCTCCCGGTAAGTGCTTAAACCTAATCCTCCCCCCTTAGTGCCTAACCCTAACCCTCCCTCCTTAGTGCCTAACCCTAACCCTCCCCCCTTAGTGCCTAACCCTAACCTCTCCCCTTAGTGCCTAACCCCAACCCTCCCCCCTTAGTGCCTAACCCCAACCCTCCCCCCTTAGTGCCTAACCCTAACCTCTCCCCTTAGTGCCTAACCCTAACCTCTCCCCTTAGTGCCTAACCTTAACCCTCCCCCCTTAGTGCCTAACCCTAACCTCTCCCCTTAGTGCCTAACCCTAACCTCTCCCCTTAGTGCCTAACCCTAACCCTCCCCCTTAGTGCCTAACCCTAACCTCCCCCTTAGTGCCTAACCCCAACCCTCCCCCCTTATTGCCTAACCCTAACCTCTCCCCTTAGTGCCTAACCCTAACCTCTCCCCTTAGTGCCTAACCTTAACCCTCCCCCCTTAGTGCCTAACCCTAACCCTACCCCCTCAGTGCCTAACCCCAACTTCGCCCCTTAATGCCTAATCCCTAACCACCCCCCTTAGTGCCTAACCCTAACCTCCCCCCTTAGTGCCTAACCCTAACCTCTCCCCTTAGTGCCTAATCCCTAACCACCCCCCTTAGTGCCTAACCCTAACCCTCCCCCCTTAGTGCCTAATCCCTAACCTCCCCCCTTAGTGCCTAATCCCTAACCTCCCCCCTTAGTGCCTAACCCTAACCTCTCCCCTTAGTGCCTAACCCTAACCCTCCCCCCTTAGTGCCTAATCCCTAACCTCCCCCCTTAGTGCCTAACCCTAACCTTCCCCCCTTAGTGCCTAACCCTAACCTCCCCCCTTAGTGCCTAACCCTAACCCTCCCCCCTTAGTGCCTAACCCTAACCTCTCCCCTTAGTGCCTAACCCTAACCCTCCCCCCTTAGTGCCTAACCCTAACCTCCCCCCTTAGTGCCTAACCCCAACCATCCCTCTTATTGCCTAACCCTAACCTCTCCCCTTAGTGCCTAACCCTAACCTCCCCCCTTAGTGCCTAACCCTAACCTCCCCCCTTAGTGCCTAACCCTAACCTCTCTCCTTAGTGCCTAACCCTAACCCTCCCCCCTTAGTGCCTAACCCTAACCCTCCCCCCTTAGTGCCTAACCCGAACCCTGCCCCCTTAGATACCAACGTCAGCATCCCCAGTCATGTCGGGATTCCGGCGCCGGTATTTTCTCGGTGATGGGGATTCCGGCGCCGGGATTCCGATCGTAGGGATATTGACTACATCCTGGCTGCTGCGGGGCTGGTGCATTGATGCATTCATGATGATGCGACAGCACAGTGGACACGGGGGCTCTTGTGCACCACACACCCTGCACCCATTATAGATACACCCATGGATTGACCCCTCCAGCGGATAGTGCTTAAAGCATTAGTGGCCATATTATTTCAAGTCATTGTCATTTATTCACATAATTTGACATTTCCATTTGGATTACTGCAGGCAAGAAGACAGCCATTTCATCTTTAAATGGAGAAACAATAGATGTTTGTGTTTCATTTAATTTAATTTGTATTTTATATTTAATAACATTAATTTTGCATTTATGACTAGCACAGTTCCAGCTCTTTTGTGTATATAATCCATCACACAAATAGAGAAATGCAACTTTAGCGTTTACTATTAAGATGAATCTCTACACAGTATCCCTACTTTTTCTCTATGCGATCCCTACATTATTGTGGGGGGTAAGTGCATACAGTTGTAATCCTCACATACGCTTAGAGCAAAAGCTACAGTGCCTTAGCTGGATGCATCAGAAGCAAGGAAGCAGGCATGGAGTAGTGATAGCATCACTGCCTCACACCACTGAGGTCTTGTGTTTGCTTCCCAACAAAGTGCTAACTGTGTAGAGTTTGTATGCTCTACCCGTGCTTGCGTAGGTTTCCTCCCACACTCCAAAATGTGGTTCATTAGGTCGACACACAAAAGGTTGACATGGATGTAGGTCGACATGGGTATGGTCGACCCATGGGATTTTTTCTAACCCTAATCTTCACCCTAACCCTCCCTTTGGTGCCTAAGCCCAACCTTCCCTCCTAGTGCCTAACCCTTACCGCCCTTCCTAGCACCTAATCCTAACTGTCGGGGTAAGTGCCTAACCATAATCATCTTTCCCAGTGCCTAATCCTAACCCTCCGGTACTACCCCCCCCCCCCCAAACCTAACCCTGACCCCACTATGCTCCCTAAACCTAACCCTCCTACCCCGCGGCTAACGCTAAGGGCGCCCCAGACCTACCTCATTCGGGCTGGCGTTCCGTCGTCAGGATTAAGATAGGCATCAGTATTTCGACGCCTATCTTAAGTCCCTCGTCGGGATTTCAACGTAGGTATTGAGACTGGCGGCATCGCGGCCGCCGGTCTCATACAGTAACTACATCCCATAAATACACCCCTTTTTAGTTACTTGTCTCTTGTCCTACGTACGCTTTGAGCGTATATATGTGCCTATCTCCGAATGAGACCTGTTGTATTTTGGCTATTCAGCGTGTATCCAGTCTGTGTCAGATCAATGAGAGTTTCTGTACAGATGACACTGCAGTTATTGTTCCCCTGTCTGATTAATCTTCTCTTCAGAGGACTCAGAGCCAGAATCAATTGCAGAAGGTCTCAAGCTGCTGGTTGTTTGCTCTGTATAATTTGCAGACAGGAGAAGAAGGTATTTGTATTACTCCCCGGAGAAAACTCAGTTAAGGTAGAACCTGCCTGTGCCTGTGCCTGTGCCTGTGAGCCGGCATCCACAATATCTGGCAGAAACGTGCTTTTCTCTTAACACCTTCTGTGCCAGTGGTCGGTTCGGCTTTCCAGCTGTGCAGATGCTAATTCAAGAGTGATCGAATCTTTCCCAAATATTATATAGATGTTGCCTGATGGAGACCAGCTGTCATACAGTATCTAGCAAGGGTTCTATTAGTAGTTAACATATTTACTTACACCAGACTTGCCTACTTTTGAAAAAGCATTACAGGGAGATTGTGAAAGTATTCCCTATGAGCGCAGCGGTAAAGTGGGCGTGTACTGCTACATCTGAGAGGTGTGTCATACATGTGATGGGCGTGTACTGCTACATCTGAGAGGCGTGACATACATGTGATGGGCGTGTACAGCTACATCTGGGAGGCGTGTCATATATATGATATGCGTGTACTGCTACATCTGAGAGGCGTGTCATACATTTGATGGGCGTGTACAGCTACATCTGGGAGGCGCGTCATATATATGATGGGCGTGTACTGCTACATCTGAGAGGCGTGACATACATGTGATGGGCGTGTACAGCTACATCTGGGAGGCGTGTCATATAACTGACTTACATCCAAATGTAAATGAGCCCCAAATCAGTCAGTAAGATCTACTTGTTGATGAAGACACACTGATAGGGCTTTCTTATGTATTGTGTTTTGCTGAAAATGGCTCTAGTCGCTGTAGCCTACGGGCTACAATACACATAATTAGCCGGGAGAGGGCTTTCCCGGAGGAATAAATAATGAATCCCGACAGCGGCATCCTGGCAGAGGAGGAAATCCCGATCGTCAAAGGTAAGTATTTGCTAAACTAATCCCCCCCCCTCACCCTAATCCTCCCTTAGGGGTGCCTAACCCTAACCTCCCCCTCCAACCCTAATCCCCCCTCCAAGTGCCTAAACCTAACCCTCCCTTCCCACGCCGCCTAAACCTAAGTTCCCCGGGGGCGCCTAACCCTAACCCCCCCTTCCCCTAGCCTAAACCTGACCTCCCGGGGGTTGCCTAACCCTAAGTCCCCCCCCCCCGGGAACCCTAAACCTAATCCCCCCCCCCCGCGCGCGGCTGTCCGATCGGTGAGTCAGGGGTCGGGCTCCCGGCATAGGTAAAATGACAGGCGTCGGGATATCGACACCAGTCATTTAACCCCTTGCTGGGATTAGACGGTCGGGTTTCCATCCATTGGCTTCCCGACTGCTTTTCCCCCGGAACCCTCCCCAGCAATGGCAGCCGCGCATGTGCAGTGAGCAGTAGCCCCTCGCAGCACTCCGAACGCATCGCAGGGACGGGCTCCTTTCAGAGCCCCTGTACCTGTGCGGGTGCCGGATAATATATTCCTGCACTATGATCACATCTTGCAATACGATCATGGGCGATAATATCATTCCAATTGCGATCATTAATAAATGGGCCCCTAAATGTAAATAAGGGCCATTATGGGTATCTAATAGCTATGTCTGAGAGACGCCCGATTCCAGAGCGTCCCAGACTCCTGGCAGATTAGGCTTCACTTTCTGCTACATTGCGTCATCATGGCTCCGCCCCACACTGTCCTTTGGACCTCCCCTCTGAGATCTCCTGCAGGGGAGGACCACAATGTCAGGGCGTACGAGATATCTCTGTCATCTACCAAGCGCTTAAAATATATAGTGGAGGCCTATACCCCTTTTACACCAAAGTCCCGGGTCTGACCCAGGATTTGGAACACCGTTCCAACCCGGGACAGACCCCCTTTTACACCGCGGTGCCGTTCACACCGGAGCCGGGTCAGCACTGACCCGGCTCTCCAGCGCAAGTGAGCAATGCTTCTTACCCTCCCTCCCCCTTCCGCGCCCTCCTTACCTTACTACGAAAGCGGTCCGGAGGCACTAGGCGGGTGGGGTGTGCTGCTCCGTTCTGGTCGGCCCGGCAGTGGACGCTTGGAGATGATGTAATCTCCAACCGCCACTGAAGCTGGACAATGGGGTGGCATGCAGCGTGACCCATGTCATTGTGACCTGGGTCGCGCCATTTACACTGCAGGGTGACACGGGAATGACCCGTGCTCAACCCTGCAATTTAGCCGGGTCGGATCCCCGGGTCACTGGACCCGGGTTGATCCGTTTACACTGACACAAATCCTGGGGTGATGCGCGTTCACGTGCATCAACCCGGGATTTTTTAGTTGATGTAAAAGGGGTATTATTGACTAGGGCTGATACTAAGGAAATAGTACGTGCTACTTGGGAACATAGGCCCTGATTCAGAGCCGGACGCTATTTGCGCTCGCTCGTTCATAAAAAGGGGCAGGCTATTTAAATTGACCGTTCGCTCTTTGCGGTCTGTTGACGCCTCCATGTCTGAACGAGCAAACCAAACATGCGGTCGTAATTTTGAAAAAACGCCCCCTGGCCGCTCGCATCATACGTCATGTCCGCTATTTATTAGATTAATCGAGTACATTGAAAGGCGAATGGACTGCTCGCTATTCTTGTGGTTGGTTTTTCCTACCGCAATCATGCGAGCAGTTCTGACTATAAGACACCCAAGTGATGTGGTCGATGACGCTGCTTTGTTAATTATGCACACCCTCAAAACGCCCGTTTTGACCGTTTGGCACGCCTGCGTTCTGATCTCCACTCTCCGTTTTCAAGCACCTTCCCCTGTTACCACCCACAAACGCCTCCTCCTGTCACTCAAATTATCAGGCATTCGCTATTTTGCGAGCACACAATTTTCGGCCGCACTGACTGGTTTGCGCATGCGTACTAAAACCCATACGCATGCGCAGATGTGCGAACATCGCTCGGAGTGAACGAGCGGCCGCTTACGAGCGGCTCTGAATCAGGCCCGTAGGCCCTGATTCAGCAAGGGATGCACGGAGGCAGACGCATGCACCCGGCAGCTGCGAGAATATGCTAATGAATGCATACACTCGGCAATCACAGCACAAAGATGCAGACGCCCAGCACTACATAATGCCGCCCCCTTTACCATCCGCTAACGTCCGTACTGATGCGCAAGGCTGAGAAAACATCGGGAACATTGAGTAAGATTAGAGCAGCACGCAGACCCTGCCACAGGAGTTGAGAGACTTCCTGCACGCCAGGCTGCGTCCATCATCTCAGTGGCTAATTTATGCACGCCCCAGTAAAGGGATGCGAACGCACTGGCACGCCTGCGTTCGGCCGACCACTCCCTGTATCCACCCACAAACCGTACTTCCTGTCAATCACTTTTCCCTTGGTCTGCGTATTCACTGCGCTCGCTTTTGCGGATGCGGTGAGCGGTTCGCCCATGCGCACCACGACTCAGACTGTGAACATCGGCCGATTGCGTGCGTCTGCATCCGTACATTCCTTGCTGAATCAGGCCCATAGACATTTGTGAAAATTAAAAGATACCTGTTAATGCTAAATAAATCTGCACTTTAGATGTATTGGTCCTTTTAAACTAATAGGACATTTAAAACAAATGTAAAGAAAAGATATTTCCGTCATGTTTGTAATCTGCTGAAAAAGCCTGGAGGATGCAGATATGGGGATAATACCCATCATACAAGTTTATTCCGGCCATCCCATACAGCCTCATTATCACATCATTGCCTACTCACGCAGAACAACCGGGAGACTCACACATTTTGTGGTGTTCTGCCGGAGAGTAGGAAACCCTCCATGGTTCCACCTCCCCTTCTCATGAAGACGTGTCATTGCTCTGTCGGAGTTTATGGCTATAATGATATGAATTGCGTTGTCGCATGCACCGCACTTCCCCTTTGGACCTCCTGGCGGAATGATACACTATGTAGATATGTAGATGTAGGGAGACAATGTATCAAAACTTTTAAAGAGTGGCACGGTGGAGAGGTGCCCATAACAACCAACCAGCTTCTAGATAGCATTTATCAAGTCCATTCTATCAATGACAGGTAGAAACTGATTGGCAGCTTCTCCACTTCTCACTGTTTAGAAGATTTGATACATTGCCCCCATAATTCTCTGATTTCCGAGCAAACATAGAGGAACCAATCAGCATTGACTGGTACGGTATAGGTTACACAATGAAGGCAAATGGGGCTGTGTAGAAATTCTCTCCGGGGACTCGTGGTATCAAGCTACCCCCCGATTTCCTAGATTGATACTGTGCCGGTTATTGAAGATACACAGTAATAAGCTGCCTCTATACCTTCCGGACTCCTATTGTGCGGGATCATTGCAGCGGAGCTTGGTGCATGGCACACGGCAGCCAGCTACCCTGTAATAACTTTATACAGGCCGGACCGGTGAGGAAAGCAAGTGCAGCGATTTCTCAGTGAGTCTGTCATGTACGGAGCATCACTGGGCATAATACAACGTGGGACATCTATGTACGGTGGATCTGATAAATGATTACTTACCTGAAGTGGGAGAGCACAATTGGGTATTTACATTTTTTCTGAAGATTATATATATATATTTAAAAGACAGAGTACTAATACCGGGTTGGGTATAGGATGTCGAAGCTCGGGATCCTGGCAGTCAGAATCCCAATGTCAGCATCCCGACAGAGTTAGGATACAGACACCTGTTGGTCAGTATACTAACCCCCCCTCTTACCCCTATCCCTCCCTCCCCGGTGCCTAAACCTAACTTCCTCCTCCCGCACCCTAAACCTAACCCTCCCCCCTAGTGCCTAAACCTAACCTCCTCCTCCCTGCACTCTAAACCTAACCCTCCCCCCTAGTGCCTAAACCTAACCTCCTCCTCCTACACCCTAAACCTAACCCTCCCCCCTAGTGCCTAAACCTAACCTCCTCCTCCTACACCCTAAACCTAACCCTCCCCCCTAGTGCCTAAACCTAACCTCCTCCTCCTACACCCTAAACCTAACCCTCCCCCCTAGTGCCTAAACCTAACCTCCTCCTCCTCCTACACCCTAAACCTAACCCTCCCCCCTTTAGTGCGTAACCCTCCTCCTCTGCCTACCCCTATCCCTCCCTCCCCGATGCCTAAACCTAACCCTCCCCCCTAGTGCCTAACCATAACCTAACCTCCCTCTAGCCCCTTTATTTACCATCGGGATGCCAGCGCCAAGATTCTGACAGGTGCTGAGATTCCGGTGTCGGTATTCTAAGCGTTGGAATCCCTGCGGTCGGTATTATGACCACATCTTAGCTATGAGAGAAAGTTTTTCTTATCTGGATATAAAAGAAACCACATAGTATCCAATTGTGGTGCATTGGAATAATTAGCTACTTGTTTGTTACTTTGTATTCAGATTCCAGAAGTACTTTGTACAACTATTTGTTGCTCACAGTTTTTAAGCAATATTGTTATTATATGATAAATTCACCTACACATTTAAGATCTTTTATGACCATTTAATAATGAACGTATTTGCTTATGAATTACCAGACTCCTATGTTGTGTAGCGCAGTTTCTTTTTCTTTTGTTCAGATCATATAACTTGAGGGGATTTCAGTACCTCTTGATAATTGCTGCAGACCTGATTGTGCATTGATTTACTTATTTGAATGTTTATTTTTTAGTATTTATTGATATCTATTATTATGATTATATGTGATAAAGCGCCATTAGGTCTTCCCAATTTATTGGCGAATGTCTGATTTGTGTTCCCTGCGCATTGGTACGCTTGCAGCATGTCAGTAAAACACTTTATATTATATTGTACTAATCACTCGTGCCCTGCCCAATCTGTATTCTGGATATTACTAGTCTTTGGCTATCGCTGGGCCCTAGTATAAATGACACTTGCACACTCTCCTGTAAGGAGCAGGAAGCTCCAGATTTTGTGGCCAGTCCCCCGCACCCCTGGAAGAGTGGCTGGATGTCCCACCTCCCGCCCACTTCCTAGAGAACGGGCAGGATCTCCGGTCCATAGGGAGGGGGCGGGGTTAAAATAATGCAATTCTAAAGACGTGACAGTCCGGTCCCGCCCTCTACAATGATCAGCTGCGTCTCCTTTATGGGCTTCTCTCGGAGAAGGAGACTTCAAGCGTAGTCAAACATGTTGTATTTATTTTTTAGCACCAACGTCTTCCGCAGCATTGCGCAAAGTAGTCCATACACTGCGCTGTATTTGTGTTTTGTTTAATGGATTGTTTAATGCCAATACAATTACACGGTAAAATAGTTGACAACGAATTCTGATTCTGTGGTTACTCCGACATCTTCCTGCTCATACACATAACAGGTCCATAGAAAGCGGCGTGCGCTGAGCGCAGGACAGACGTTAGTATGCGCACTCCACCCCGGCGTCTTCGTTGTGACTGCAGTTATGTTTTTCCCAGTCACTTTTCTCACACTCTAAGATACTTTGTTCCGTACCCTTGCACTTCACATCGTCCAGAAAAATCTTCCCGGTCCCTGTGGAGAAGACCCACATATCATACACAGAACCCACAAAACGTGACTAAACAATTCCGCAAGGAAGACATTCCCCAGTCTAAGTACACAACGCTCGTGGGGACATATCCAAATAGTCTGATGGCTGTAACTGCAGCGAAAGGCGGCTGTACAAAGTATTATATAAGGGGACTGATCCCTTCCCATCCACCAAAACCCTTTTTGTAGATTTTCATTTTTTATTAATTTTCAGAACTTTTTGTCCCATTAGGTGAATCCTGTAAGGTGAAATTAGTGAATAAAAAGCTGGAAAAAGTTTTATTTCATTTATTTTATTTGCCTGGGTGTAAAGTGATAAAAGGTAAGTTTGACAGGGTATGATGATTTTGTATAGGCTAGGCACTGTGTACATATGCAATTGTATGTGTACTGTATACATATACAGTATATACATACACACATGCAAGAGAGATGTAGGGAGAGAGATGGAAGCAAGAGAAGAAGACTGAGCAGAGATAGAGAGGTATATTTCCTAAAGTCTTGTGCCTTGTGCAATTTCCTGATAACCCATCATTCTGTGAAGCTTGGGACGGGGACCTTTAAAACTGTGGTATACATATACATTTTGAGAAGGCCATTTAAATGACCTCTGTATGCTCCTCTAGCTTAGAAGTCCTAAAAATGTATATTCTTTTGACAAGGTGGTACAGATGGCCAGTAATATTACATATGTTTTTCCCTTCTGTTTCTCCCCTATGGGGCCTAATTATCAACAAGTTTTATAATACTCAGGGCGTCATTTATCAACGAGTTTTATCATTCACAACGAGTGATGAAATTTGTTGCATACAATAATGGTGCTCCAGCCAATCAGCTCCCAACTGTCCTCTGTTTGAAAAATGACAGTTAGGAGCTGATTGGCTGGAGCACCATTTATCATACGCAACGGGTTTTATCACTCATTGCGAATAATAAAACTCCCTAGGACTCAGACGTAAACTTATTTAATTTCGCTCAAGTTCTATTTGACCGTTGAATTTCTACAGTCTTCTAACTCACCTTCGCACCTCTTTGTTTTTCCCAAACCCCCGAACTTTCCTCCCTCCTCCTTCCTTTGTCTTGTCGCCCTCTTTGGAAATGCTAATGATCTATATGTCTCTACTTCTCGAAGTATTATGTGTACATGTTGGTAAATGGGATCGTACAGGGTGTTTCACTCGCTATTGGCCCCAAAGTGTTTCTTATAACTTTTAAAGCAATTGATGTAATTATGTAGAATGTGACACAGACATGCCTTGGTCCATGAGAAACATGAGGAAGTCATAGCAAGTACTGAAAGTGTTCACCATTAGCGTCCAGGCCAGTTGGTCACACATGTGTGAAGTGAAGGCCAGCTGTTCACCGCCCTAGTCAGCAGCGCAGTCCAAAATTCAAATAGGGCAGAGACACCAACTGCCAGTGAGGGTGGCAGTTGGTGAGGTTCCCCTAATTGAATTTTGCCCCACCCCTGAGGCCGTCACTTCCTCATGTTTCTCATAGTCCAAAGTAAGTCTGTGTCAAATTTCACTAAATTACGTCAATTACTTTAAAAGTTATCAGAAAAACTTTGGGGCCAATAGCGAGTGAAACACCCTTGACAATGGCTCTCATCCAATATCTGATTGGACCAAAAGAAAAAACAAGGTTTATTACCCTTTATACCAATGTGATATCGATATGTAATTGTTGTCATACGCAGTGAGACTTTACAAACTCCAAAATAAAGAATTTATTTTAAAAAAAAAGTGCCTTAGTTGTATCGCAGACGCAGCAAAACCACCGCTCACAGAGCACCAGAGATTCTAAACTGCGACTTTAAACGCACAGGAATTGGTTGTACACACATATAAAGTCACAGACAAAGCACAAGGAAATTTGACGTGTGGAAAAGTCACGGGCGCTTACATCGTAGCACTTACACAGATTCAGACTCAGTCACACACAGATGTACAAATGCCACACACCCCTCTGGTCTGTGTGTGTTAGCAATGCAGTTATTTCCCTTCTATGGGCCATATTCAATTTGAGGCGAAAAGTCAGTTATCGGTGACAAATTATCATTCTCGCCTGTTACAATTATCCCGATATTCAATTTCAAAGACTTTTCGCTGACTTTTTCTCCATGTAATATATGGCGAAAAAAAGTGCAGAATTGGGGTTTAGGGGTGCAGGCTTAAAAAAATAGCCTGCACCCCTGGGAGTGTCACCTAAAAGTGTTCTGTGTCAAATAATGTTTAAAAAAAGTCCTCAGGACACCCCAAAAATATTTAACTTTTATTTTGGGGGCAAAATAAAAATATATTGGGGATCAAAGATTTAAAATAGCCAAATTAATTTAGGGGGGGTTCCCAAGTATGCGGCAGGTGTTTTCTAGAATGCGGCTGGTAGCGGCAGGTGCATTTTTGAAGAATTTTTAAAAATGACTTTAGGGACTTAAAAATATGCTTGCACCCATTTTCATGTACCCCAAATTTGATGGGAAGTTATTTTTTTCCAAAAAAACCCTTAAGTGCTATTCTTCATCACTTCTTCTAAAGCCGCATTTATGCACCTGCTGCCGCTATTAAAACCCTGACTACCTTCAGCAGGCCAAATCGGGGGTTCCCATAGTGATCCCCTATGTCAGACCATCTTTAGGGGGGGGGCAAGATGATTTCCCGAAAATTCCCAGGACTTTTCGATACTTACCCTTCTGGCGGGTCCCGTTTTCGCAGGATCCTAATTAAATGCGGTGATAAGCGGGCACGTGGCCGATACTTTATAACACGTAAAAACAGCGATGAGGGCAGACTTTCGCCCCATATTGAATATGGCCCCATGTGTTTAAACTATGTGCATAAGATGCACGTTTTGAGCAAAAAAGATGACACACACACACGCACGCACACGCGCGCACACACACACACGTATGGTGTTATTGTAAGATGGGATGAAATATAATCAGAGTTGTGTACTACCCCCCGTGTGCTGGCTCCCTGCTGCAGAGCGATAAGTAACCATGCCAGGCCACATAGCCAATCTAGCCTCCCAGGCTCCCTGCTGTGCTCTTGGGCATGTACAGGGTACCAGTCAGATGAGACCCTTGCTTGGGTGACTTGCCATGCCCCCTTCACCTCCAGTCCCCATGGTGGCCTCACCCCCTGCACTGGGCAGGAAGATGACAGTGCTGATTGGCAATGCTGCACAGACCAATGGAACCATCTGGTGGAAGCAGAACCCTCTTACCTGCGTCTGCAAGGAATGTTGCCACAACTCGTGAGTATCCCAACATCCTGCAGATTACAATACCGTCCTTATTATCCCACTCATCATCACAGATCGTTCCCCACTCTCCATTCCGTTTGATTTCCACCCGACCTCTTGATCCTCCAACAATCCGCACGACATCGGTAACTAGGAAAAGAGGTTACTCAAGAATCATTTGGGAATAATAATAATAACGATATTTATTTATACATAGGCTCACTTTAAACTGGGACACTCATGAATTACACAGGTTCTGTGGCTGGCTGACTTCAAGCCTGCATTTCACCTGGTTTTAATCAGCCCCAGAACCTGTGTAATTCATGAATGTCCCGGTTTAAAGGGACAGTATGGTGAGCCTATGTATACAGCACTTTTCTCAGAGAGTTTTATATGCAGGTTCGTTTTGGGGGATTTGGCTGGGAGTGTTCTTAAGAATTTGTCGCATTCGTGATGTTTGCGGAGTTGGGTGATTTTTTTTTTTTTTTTAACTGCGCAGGCGTCTAATTACGCTGCAATTGAATTCCAACGGCGGCCGATGTGATAATCTGTACTCAGAGTGAGTGACAGTCAGTGTGCGTTTATGGGAGGTAACGGGGGGGGTGGCTAGTGTCACATGATGTTTGTGGGCTTGTCTAGGCCAGCGAATATGTCTGTACGCAGGGGTAAATGATCTGGCGACTTACTTCTGACAGACATTCTGAGCAACCGTAGGGATGGTGCGGCATCTGTCTATGCAAATGGCGGGTCAGAGACCCCAACGTGGGCGTCTGTGTACAAATAACAGCGGCTGCGGCATATTTTCGCAGTGCCGCTGTACACAGATATGCAGATTTTGCCCCCATGCCGGGTGCAAGATATCCATCAGGCACAGTTGTCCCACCTCCGTACGCATGCTGAGATTGAACAAGGATGTCGGATTACGCACCCATGAAACTCCATGACCAGAACTGTGCGCCCATATGGTCACCGCACAATTGCCGTTGCACAGAATGGTGAATTCCATTGATGGGTGGATTGATCTGTCTGCATTGATAATCTCCATTCTGTGAGCGGCACAAGCGCGGTATGCTGATATCCGCGAGATTCCATATGCAATTCTGTGCAGGCTTCTGTGTGCTATACGTGTAACTAGCTGGGATGAAGACTGGACCCTGAAGAACACCTGCAGCCTTTATTTGTTCCCATTGTCCTCGCCTATAACCCCATCCAATTGATCCTGAAAAGGACTCCACTTTTTTCTATCATGCATGCAATTAGTGGTGTAACTACTGTGGGTGTGGCTGCTATGGTGCCCAGGCTGCCTCTGTGGCCCACCACTCCCCCTGCCTCCAGTCATGCACGTAAGGTGGGTCAGTCCACTCAGGGCTATCGAGGGGGGTCTGGGTGTCAGTGATGATGATTTGGTACCGGCCCGCCAGCTGGCTACAGCTGGTGCACTGGCAGTCAATCATGTAGAGACAGAGCCACCGGTCGCAACGCAAACAGAGCTCACAGTCCAGCAGCCAATCAGCAGTGGTGGCTTCTGATTGGCTGCTTGTCTGCAAGCTCCGATTGGCTCGCGACCGATGTCAGATTCAAATTGCGCTGGCGCTGTCTGTCCATGTCTGCCACTGCCTGCCGGCCCGGCCCCAAATCCACACCTTCTGGCTGCTGGTGGCACACAGGAGGAGGCGAGAGGCTGCTGGAGGGACACAGGGAGGTGAATTACTGGGGGGGGCATAATGTGTAAGGGGCACTGCTATTGTGTGGAATAATGTGTTATATGGGGCACTAGTACTATGTGTCATAGGGGTCTATTTACTAAGCAGTGTTAGGAGACAAAGTGAAATGAGATAAGGTACCAGCCAATCAGCTCCTACCTGCCATGTCACAAGCTGTGTTTGAAAAATGACAGTTGGGAGCTGATTGGCTGGTACCTTATCTCCTTTCACTTTGTCTTTTAACACTGCTTAGTAAATAGACCCCATAATCTGTAAAGGGTATAATGTGGTATAATGTGTAAGGGGTATTACTGTGCATGCAAGGGCGTAACTAGAACATTGTACAAACACCGAGGCTCTGGATTTAAAATTAACTTGCATGAGCCATCAAGTTTGCTCAGACTGAGTTCCAAAGGATACTTTTGTTGCATTCTCACAGGTTTTTGGCAGACTGCCAATTTCCACTAAACGCAGCCCAGGAACCTGTGTAATTTAAGAGTGTCCCCATTTTTATATGTGTGACAGTGTCTGGCCCTGACAAAGTTCAAACCGTGCCAAATTTGGTTGAACTATGTATAAAACTCTGGCCATACATAAAGGACAAATAGACGGACAGATAGACAGACACGCTTATATAAAGTGTTTAAAAAAAAACATTTAAAACGGCATAACCAACCCTGGACCTCTCAGCCTTTTCTGGATCCCTCCGGGGGGGGAGTCGGAATAGAAGCTCATAGTCTTCTATTGAGAACGCCATCTGAAGATGGCATTGCTCACCGCATCCAAGCTATGCATTCCGGGGCTTGGTGCATATGAGAATGCAGTCAAACCCTCGAAAACTGCATAACCAACCCTGGACCTCTCAGCCTTTTCTGGATCCCTCCGGGGGGGGAGTCGGAATAGAAGCTCATAGTCTTCTATTGAGAACGCCATCTGAAGATGGCATTGCTCACCGCATCCAAGCTATGCATTCCGGGGCTTGGTGCATATGAGAATGCAGTCAATCCCTCGAAAACGGCATAACCAACCCTGGACCTCTCAGCCTTTTCTGGATCCCTCCGGGGGGGGAGTCGGAATAGAAGCTCATAGTCTTCTATTGAGAACGCCATCTGAAGATGGCATTGCTCACCGCATCCAAGCTATGCATTCCGGGGCTTGGTGCATATGAGAATGCAGTCAAACCCTCGAAAACTGCATTTTCTGGCTTTGGTGCATCGCGCCCATTTAGTGGCTGGAGGGTGGACTTTTATACAGTGTTTTTGCAGTTACACAATGAGCCAATGGAGATTGTTTTTCGACTCTCTGCATTACTAGGTGCACATTTACCATCAACAGGTGTCTCTGGATATAAAAGTGTAGTGTGCACCATGAAAGGTAAAGACATGGTGTAATTGTGATTCTATATTTGGTTATTTATTTATTTATAGAGCGCGCACATATTCTGCAGCGCTTTAGATCGCGGTATTTTTGACATTCACATTATGTCCAAATATTAGAAGCTCACAATCTATATTCCCTATTACATGCACACACACTGGGTACGTTTTTTAGTTGTGAGCCAATTAACCTACCAGTATATTTCTGGAGTGTGGGAGGAAACCAGAGCACCCAGAGGAAACCCACGCAGACACAGGGAGAATATACAAACTCCACACAGTAATGGTGGGTACACACTACATGATATGCTCCCTGAGCGATATCATGTAGTGTTGTCCCCGGCAGGCTGTGCTCAATGTCGTTCATGACATTGAGCACAGCCGCTGAACGATATCATTAACGATATCGTTCAGCGCCGGGCTCTCTCCCCCATTCCCTGACATGCAGCAACCTGACGAGATCGTCAGGTTGGCCTGCATGTCAGCCCGATGAACGATAATGACGAACGACCCGCGGGAACGCGCATCGTCGTTATCGTTCATCTTTTTGGGGTTAAAAATGGACGATAAAGAGGACGACTGAACGATAACGATATCGTTATCGTTCAGTCGTCCACTTTATCGCCCAGTGTGTACACACCTTAAGGCCGTGGTGGGGATCGAACCCAAGCCCTGAGTGCTGTGAGGCCATAATGCTAACCATTACACCATCCGTGCTAGTTTCAATGTACCTTGGGATCTAGAGTCCCCGTTCTCCCCAGGTTCTCCCTTTGGGCCTGGGAGACCGGAGATTCCACTTTCTCCCTTGTTCCCAGTAAGTCCAGGAACTCCTGAAGAGTAAAAGACATAAATTAAAGTGAAGAACTAGAAGCTATTGTAGGCTCCTTAACCTGGAACAAATATCAGTTTATTTAAGGACATCTCTCAGCTGTAGATTGTATTTCCCCTCTGTCCTGCAAAACTATCATTGTTATCCCAACTATCTCACCTACACTACCAATCTTCTGCCCTCTGCATCGGGCCCTGTGTAATGCTTGTAATGTGTATGATAATGTGTGTATAATGTGTGTGTATTATGATAATGTGTGTGTATAATGTGTGTGTATTATGATAATGTGTGTGTATAATGTGTGTGTATTATGATAATGTGTGTATAATGTGTGTGTATTATGATAATGTGTGTGTATTATGATAATGTGTGTGTATAATGTGTGTGTATTATGATAATGTGCGTGCAGAATGTGTATGTTAATGTATGTGTATAATGTATGTGTATAATGTGCGTGTATAATGTATGTGTATAATGTGCGTGTATAATGTGTGTGCTTGTAGAATGTGTATGTTAATTTATGTATATAATCTGCGTGTATAATGTATGTGCGTGTAGAATGTGTATGATAATGTATGTGTATAATGTGCGTGTATAATGTGTGTGCATGTAGAATGTGTATGTTAATGTATGTGTATAATGTGCGTATATAATGTATTTGTATGATGGTCCTGATACAGCAAGGAATGAAACTGAGATCGCAGCTGCGATTACGCATGCAGACCCGCTGCAAAAATATGCTAATGATTGCGATCGCTATGCAACTCGGTAACACCGAGGACCATCGGAGCCTCACGCACAATAGCACAAGGACAGACCTTACTTAGAAAGTGCGGCACTCACATACCCCTCGTGCGTGCCAAAAGGTGCATTGCCTCATGTCCACACCCCCTAATGTGTGCCACTGCAGCCCTGCTATATTACTGTCATCCCTTGGATGGTGTCACCCGGTGCGGCCCGCTCCCCCCTAGTGATGCCACAACTAAGGATTTATAACAGATTGGTGTTCTGTTTACTCTCATAATAATACCAATCAGGTCTACAATAATATCTCAAACGCAGTAGGCAGTGATACAGAATATATGCATGATGTGATAGAGTAGTGTAAGTAACCTGCCGGGCAGTCATCAAAAGGTGCAGAGGAGTACAATATGCAATACAGTATTCCTAACTGTTTCATACGGACTCCACAGGGAAGTGGTACCAAAGATTATAACATATAAACCAGCAAGTAATTGTACATAGCACAACATCAAACGAGTGGCCTTATTTATCAATGAGTGTTATAATTTACGAGTGATAAAATTCATTGCGTATGTTAATGGTGCTCCAGCCAATCAGCTCCCAACTATCATCTGTTTGAAAAATGACAGTTGGAAGCTGACTGGCGTGAGGTCCAGGAGCATTATCACAGGGGGTGGTGACAAGATGATGCAGTTCACAAATTGGGAGACAATAATGCTGGCCATACACCTGCACGATTTCGGGCCGATTGCCAGATTTTCGATGCGTCGTACGATGAATCATGTAGAAATCGTGTATTTTTTAAGTAGGATATGATCCGAATGCCGATCATGCCTTGTTTTTTTACCATACGATAAATCATGCGTCCGAGTGGCGTCATTTTTTAAAAAGAAAAGACTGATGCACGCACGGGGAGATCCGTGATGCATGCTTCTGTCTGTAATAAAATAAACATAGATGCAGGGATGGTTCAGTGAGAACCATCCGTACATCTGTGATAAAAAAAAAAAAGTGTTTAAAAAAACCAACAGCGTGCCCCCTCCCCTTAAAGAGCAACCAGCCCTAGGCTTTAGTGACCCAGTGCTGGTTGGGCAACATACGGGGGACAAACAACGTAAGGGTCCCCCATATGTAAGCATAACCAGCAGCGGGCTAGTCAGAACCAGCCCTGGTTGCCAAAATATGGGGGAGAAACGACGTAGGGATCCCTCGTATTCTGCGCAACCAGCACTGGGCTCTGATCCGGTCCTGGTTCTGGAAATACAGGGGGAAAAATGCGTAGGGTCCCCCTGTATTTTCCAGAACCAGCACCGGACTTTTTCTAGCGGGGGGCTAATGCCACAGCCAGAGGATCCCTTTCACCAGGCCCCCCAGCCAAAGCATTAACCCTGACCGCTAGTCAGCCCAGACCAGGGATCCCTGGGGAGCTGGGGGCCCCCCCAATAAAGGGGTCCTCCCCTCCAGGGCACCCCAGGCCCAGGCTGATAGCCCGGGGCTATCCCTGACACCCCTGGGCGATGGGTTACTAAAGCCCGGGGCTGGTTGCTCTTTGGGGGGGGGGGTGGCACACCACTTTTTTTTCAAAACTTTTTTTTTCTTTTTCACAGATGCACGGATGGTTCTCACTGAACCATCTGTGCTTATTTTATTGAAGACAGATGCATGCAACACGGATCTCCCCACGCGTTCATCAGTCTTTTTTTTTTATTTCTACAAATGACGCTGCTTAGACAAACGGACGCACTATGCATCGTATCATGTGATCGTATGTACAGCGTGTGTCAATCATGTGGCCGAGACTGCCAGAGAGCTGCCGGGGGCAGTTCAAGGGAAAACGTAAGTTGAATCTTATCTTATGCTGGTCATGCTGGTGTATGGCCAGCATTAGTCAGCCAATCAGAAGGAGTGGCCAATCATCATCACCAGAGATCGAGCTAACATAGTTCTACATGTGCATATTTCCTGTGGCTTGTTGTATAGGACACATTGGCGTGAAGTCGTATTTACTGGTATTGGTAAAAACTTGTTCTAAGGTCGCATTTCGCTCAACACCTAACAGGTGCACAGGCGTATGACCAACTGTCACATTTTAAAGATCCACAGGTTACCTGGAAAACATGAACTGTTTGGGGTCCTGAGGACCGAGTTTGAGAACCACTGCTCTAAGCATAAGGAGGATCAAATGTAATATGCATCCGAACCTACAGAGGCAAAGATGTGTAGTACAAGCAAAATGCGATTTGTGCCAAAATGACGCGCTTACACCCAGGACTCTGCGTCAGGGCCAGAGACAGGATGCTGCTGTGTGCTGGGCTGCGGCGAGACCAGTTAGGTTGCTGACATTGAGCAGCAGCAGTCTCCTCTCTCTTTATGACCCGTATTCAATTTGCCTCGAAGAGTCGGAATCCGCGAAAAAGTAGCGCGGATGACGTCATTTCGCCAGGCAGAAACTTTTCGCCATATTCAATTCCAAATACTTGCAATGTAATCGGCGGAAAAGATTCGCCTATGAATAGCAAGTGTAAAAAACATCGGGAAACCACTCAGCACCCTTGGGACCGACCCCCAAAGCATAACTGCATCAAAAAATCCCTAAAAAAAAAGTGAGGAATACCCCAAAAAATTACTTTGAAAATGGGGGTGAAAAAGTGCAAAGTGGGGGTACAAACTTTTAAACTAGCGATATAGACTTTTGGGGGGCCTGCAAGTACAGGGGAGGTGTTTTTTTGATTGCAGGTGCTTGCTGAAGGTGTGTTTTTTAAAATTTCACTTTAGCGACTTTACACTACGCTAGCACCCATTTTCATGTACCCCAAATTTGACAGGACTACTTATTTTCACCCCAAAAAACTGCTTAATGCTATTCTTCACCACTTGTGCAAAGACGCTAATTAGAGGCAATTGACAGCACTTAAGTACCCCAAATAGCTTCAGTAGGGCTATTCAGGGACATCTATACTGATCCCCAATGTTAGTGCATCTTTTGGGGGGTATCAGTCTGATTTCCCCATTTTTGACAGCACTCTTCGCCTGTTAGAGTTTCGCTGAGACGTGTTTTCGCGGCCTTTGGAATTGAATACGGTGAATATCGGGGGCACGCACGATAAGTTTTTGCGGCCAAAACACGCGATATCAGCGAAAAGTGCTGCACGTGAAAAAGTAGCGCGGGTGCGAAAATAATTGAATATGGGCCTATGTATGATGTGCCGCTGCGCTGCTATACAGCTGTCAGTGGTAGTGGGCAGGGAAGTGGTGTTACAGGGGAGGAGAGTAAACTGATCGCCCCCCTCCTGACTCCGCCCATGCTCTGCCTTATTCCTATGTGAGTAATACCTGTGTATAATGAGTGAGACTAATGTCTATATGAGTAACGTGTGTGTGAGTATACAGAGTAATTACTCGCTGTAATACCTGTGTCACCTTTCTGACCGTCAGCCCCGGGAGTTCCAGCAGCACCTGTACAGGAGAAAGCAGCTAATAGTTATAGCTGATAATCTATTGTAATTACTGTAACTAATTATTTTTGGTACCAGGGGCGTATCTATAATGGGTGCAGGGTGTGCTGTGCACACGGGCCCCTGGGTCCAGGATGGGGGGCCCACACCACACACCCTGAGCACATATTTTTAATACATACCTCTCTGAAGTCCTGTGATGATTGTAACTGTGCTGCACAGTAGGGTAATCGCCGGGAACATGCACAGTAGACTCTGGGCACAGACTAGTCAGTTCACTGCCGACCGTTGGGGAGTCATTTCACTGCTGGCCCCCTCCTCTCTTAAAACGCCCCTGTCTGGTACCTTGTATTTGTCTCTGACTAATCATTCCTTTCTGACACTGAAGATTCCTTCCTGTTAGCATTAGAGCAGGGACAGCCAAACGTGGACCGCCACCGGAAACATTCTGTCCCTGGCTGAGATTTCTCAGTACAGTCTAGACCTGAATTCAGCAGCTCTGTCCCACTGGGTTTGCTGCTCTCCCTCCAGTCCACACCGCGACCAGAATGGTTGCTCAGGGGACGTGACCACGGAGCGGATCAAGAGAGGGCTCCCATGACTGGAGTGACGTGTGTGGTGAGAATCGTATGTGTGGCAATCTCACCTAGGATAAGTGTGCCATGGGCATGGAGACTTAATTGCAGGTTATTCCGAGGTGCGCATATGGCAAGTTCCGGCTGATTATAGACAGATCTGTACTGTGCATGTGCAGGTCTCCCTCTGCGAGATTGCTTGTAGTTTCCCCAAGCTGCCACCTGATTGACAGGCTGTGGGTGATCATTCATTCCTATGACTAATCATTCCTTTTTATAACTTACCATTCCTTCCTGTGGCTGATCATTCCTTCCTAAAACTGAGCATTCCTTCCTGTGGCTGGTCATTCCTTCCTATAACTGATCATTCCTTCCTGTGGCTGGTCATTCCATCATATGACTGATCATTTCTTCCTGTGGCTGGTGATTCCTTCCTATTACTGATCATCCCTTCTTATGACTGATTATTCCTTATTATGACTGATCATTCCCTCCTGTGGCTGATCATTCCTTCCTATGACTAATCATTCCTTCCTCTGGCTGATCATTCCTTCTTATGACTTATTATTCCTTCCTATGACTGATCATTCCTTCCTGAGGCTAAACATTCCTTCCTATGACTAATCATTCCTACCTGTGGCAAATCAATCCTTCCTATGACTAAACATTCCTTCCTGTGGCTGATCATTCTTTCATATGACTGATCATTCCTTCCCGTGGCTGATCATTTCTTCCTATGGCTAATCATTCCTTCCTATGACTGATCATTCCATCCTATGACTGATCATTCCTTACTGTGGCTGAGCATTCCTTCCTGTGGCTGAGCATTCCTTCCTATGACTATTCATTCCTTCCTGTGGCTGATCATTCTTTCCTGTGACTGATCACTCCTTCCTGTGACTGCTCATTCCTTCCTGTGACTGCTCATTCCTTCCTGTGACTGATCACTCCTTCCTGTGACTGATCACTCCTTCCTGTGGCTGATCATTCCTTCCTGTGGCTGATCATTCCTTCCTGTGGCTGATCATTCCTTCCTGTGGCTGATCATTCCTACCTGTGGTTGATCATTCCTACCTGTGACTGATCATTCCTTCCTGTGGCTGATCATTCCTTCATATGACTGATCATTCCTTCCTGTGACTGATCATTCCTTCCTGTGACTGATCATTAATTCCTTTGGCTGGCCATTCCTTCATATGACTGATCGTTCCTTACCTGGCATTCCAGTATCACCTTTGTTTCCTTTCAGCCCTGGTACACCTGGCAGACCTTGGAAGCCTGGAATGCCCGAAGCTCCTGTAGAACCTATATTACAGTAAATTGATGATTATACTGTTAATTTCAGTTTACTACTAGGGTATATACATGGCTGTACACAATGTTTTTCAATGACCTTGCATATTTGAGAGTCCCGTGAGCGTTCGTGGGCATGTAGTTGCGAGCTATGAGTGGTGCATGTGCAGAGTCAATGCCAAGCATTGGGATGGTGTAAGCGCCGTTACTAGGGGTGACGGCTGCTCTCCCAGCTGGAGGATTGGGGGCGGCGTAGGACTCTGAATACAGGCGGTCATAGCGCTTCCGTTATCTGGAGGTGTCCACCATTGCGATGGCATTACGTGTGACTCAGAATCAGCATCTATGTGTCCATGTAACATTATAGCGTTTCGCAGACATCGCAATGTTCATGACTGTAGGTGAATCTGTCCCTTCCTTGTCTGACGTGTCTATGTCGGGTTAGCAGACAGAAGAGGCGATTGCCCATCACTGTCACTTATCCATCATCCTGGATCATGTAACTTTATTGGTGCCCTTCCCATTTGGCCCACAGCGGGCCGCCAGCACACGCCACCAGCCACCACATATATACAGACACGAGAATACATAACATGAGATGGATTCACCTTTCTGGCCATCTTGTCCCTGCAGTCCCGGCTCACCCTTCATTCCTGCAGGACACATAACGCTCAGTCATCTTACAGCAATGGTCATCAGGCTGCTATAAGGCACATATATCACATTCTACAGGATACACAGGTCTCAGGGCCTCATTTACATCCTCACGCAAATGCCGATGTTTGCGCAGATTGTGGGCGGGATGCAGCAAAGCAAGAAAAGCGGTCTGACCCAATCTCTCATATGCATCAAGCCCCAGAATGCATTGCGTCGTGTATCCCTCCCCGAGCGATTGTTTGCCATTGCGCATGCATGAAAACCGCACTGCGCTCGCGCAGCTATTGAGTTGCGCTTGCACAGAGGATTCGCATGCGAAGTGAGTGACAGGTAGTCAGCGTATGGGGAGGTAACGGGGAGGTAATTCGCTAAATTTATCAGGGGAGGATTCCTCCAGAACCCTGCCTGGGATTGGCCACCGCACATTAGTGGTCAGCAGACTGCACAAGCGCAGAGCGGCCCCTGCTCACGATATAGAGGTGAAATGATTGCTTTGCTTCTGTAATCATTTCATGTCTTAATGTCGGAACCCCTGTCCCTGCATGTGAACGCGCTCCTGTCGGAACCCCTGAACCTGCGTGTGAAGCGCTCCTGTCAGAACCCCTGTCCCTGCATGTTAACCCGCTCCTGTCGGAACCCCTGTCCCTGCATGTAAACCCGCTCCTGTCGGAACCCCTGTCCCTGCGTGTGAACACTCTCCTGTCGGAACCCCTGTCCCTGCGTGTGAAGCGCTCCTGTCGGAACCCCTGTCCCTGCGTGTAAACGCTCTTCTGTCAGAACCCCTGTCCCTGCGTGTGAAGCGCTCCTGTCGGAACCCCTGTCCCTGCGTGTGGACCCGCTCCTGTCGGAACCCCTGTCCCTGCATGTGAACCCGCTCCTGTCGGAACCCCTGTCCCTGCGTGTGAACCCGCTCCTGTCGGAACACCTGTCCCTGCGTGTGAAGCGGTCCTGTCGGAACCCCTGTCCCTGCGTGTGAAGCGCTCCTGTCGGAACCCCTGTCCCTGCGTGTGAACCCGCTCCTGTCGGAACCCCTGTCCCTGCGTGTGAACCCGCTCCTGTCGGAACCCCTGTCCCTGCATGTGAACGCGCTCCTGTCGGAACCCCTGTCCCTGCGTGTGATCCCGCTCCTGTCGGAACCCCTGTCCCTGCGTGTGAACCCGCTCCTGTCGGAACCCCTGTCCCTGCCTGTGAACCCGCTCCTGTCGGAACCCCTGTCCCTGCCTGTGAACCCGCTCCTGTCGGAACCCCTGTCCCTGCCTGTGCACGCGCTCCTGTCGGAACCCCTGTCCCTGCGTGTGATCCCGCTCCTGTCGGAACCCCTGTCCCTGCGTGTGAACCCGCTCCTGTCGGAACCCCTGTCCCTGCGTGTGAACCCGCTCCTGTCGGAACCCCTGTCCCTGCGTGTGAACCCGCTCCTGTCGGAACCCCTGTCCTTGCGTGTGAAGCGCTCCTGTCGGAACCCCTGTCCCTGCGTGTGAACGCGCCCCTGTCGGAACCCCTGTCCCTGCTTGTGAACGCGCTCCTGTTGGAACCCCTGTCCCTGCGTGTGAACGCGCTCCTGTCGGAACCCCTGTCCCTGCGTGTGAACGAGCTCCTGTCGGAACCCCTGTCTCTGCGTGTGAACGCTCTCCTGTCGGAACCCCTGTCTCTGCGTGTGAACGCGCTCCTGTCGGAACCCCTGTCCCTGCGTGTGAACGCGCTCCTGTCGGAACCCCTGTCCCTGCGTGTGAACGCGCTCCTGTCGGAACCCCTGTCCCTGCGTGTGAACCCGCTCCTGTCGGAACCCCTGTCCCTGCATGTGATTTGTAGTAGATTCGGGGAAATGTAAATTTCTTTTTGCCATGTATAGCGATGATAAGAAATTTTAATTATCGGGTCTAAAACTTAATAATTAGTAAATATGCCACTATGCATTGTAAGATACATATAACATATGGTACAACATTTCCTCCTCTACACATTGAACCATATGGCACCAGAAGTCCTTCTACCTCACTAGTTCTTCTCTCTGCATTGTATCACATGGTATAGGTGTATTGTATCACATGGTATAGGTGTATTGTATCACATGGTATAGGTGTACTGTATCACATGGTGTAGGTGTACTGTATCACATGGCATAGGTGTACTGTATCACATGGTATAGGTGTATTGTATCACATGGTATAGGAGTACTGTATCACATGGTATATAGGTGCCTTGGATCACATGGTATAGGTGTACTGTATCACATGGTATATAGGTGGCTTGGATCACATGGTATAGGTGTACTGTATCACATGGTATATAGGTGCCTTGGATCACATGATATAGGTGTACTGTATCACATGGTATATAGGTGTACTGTATCACATGGTATATAGGTGTACTGTATCACATGGTATATAGGTGTACTGTATCACATGGTATAGGTGTACTGTATCACATTGTATAGGTGTACTGTATCACATGGTATATAGGTGTACTGTATCACATGGTATATAGGTGCCTTGGATCACATGGTATAGGTGTACTGTATCACATGGTATAGGTGTACTGTATCACATGGTATATAGGTGATTTGGATAACAAAAAAGAAAAACTGGAAATTTGGCGCTGCGCCTTTAAGGTGACAATGTGTGTAAAAATTCTAACTGCAGCCCGGAACACCACAGCGGGAGATATATCAACCCGCATACAACTGAAAACAAAAAAAGAATAGAAAAGAGTTCTAAGGCGCTGTAAGATTAATGATTTTAATCAGATAACTTAAAATGATATATACACATACAGTGACGGTTCTAGGGGCGTGCTAACAGGGCCGTCGCCTGGAGCGCCGGCCCCTAGAGGGCGCCACTGAGTCCCCAGAAGAAAAGGAAAAAACCCCAGAAGAAAATAAAACTGCACCGGTCCCCCCCCCCCCTCGCTAGCCGCTACAGGGAGGCTCCATTTGCTGGGCGCCGGCTGAGATTTGTTACCAGCGGGCACCCGGCTCCCTTCCCGCAGTGGCAGCCGAAAGCCGGAGCTCAGTCCTGAGCTCCGGCTTCCGGCTCCCGCAGAGAGCACTATGGGAAAAACAAAATACAATTAAAATACAAAACACTGTACTTACTTTAAGCCCTGCTCCTGCGTCCGCTGCCGTCTGGTCCGACTGCGGCTCCACGGGAGCCGGAGCTCAGGAGTGAGCTCCGGCTCCTCGGATCTATGGGAGAGATGTCATGACGTCATGACATCTCTCCCATAGATCCGAGGAGCCGGAGCTCACTCCTGAGCTCCGGCTCCCGTGGAGCCGCAGTCGGACCAGACGGCAGCGGACGCAGGAGCAGACTTAAGGTAAGTATAGTGTTTTGTATTTTAATTGTATTTTGTTTTTCAGAAGCACCAGCACTGGGGGCACTACTATAGGGGGCACGACTATAGGAGGCATTACTACTTGGGGGCGTACTATAGGGGGCATTACTACTGGGGGCACTACTATAGGGGCATTACTACTGTGGGCAGGACTATAGGGGGCATTACTAATTGGGGCACTACTATAGGGGTCACAACTATAGGGGGCATTACTACTGGGGGCACTACTATAGGGGGCATTACTACTGGGGGTACTACTACAGGGGGCAGTACTACTGGAGGAACTGCTAATGGAGCACTACTATAGGGGGCATTACTACTGGGGGTACTACTACAGGGGGCATTACTACTGGGGGAACTGCTAATGGGGGCACTACTATAGGGCGCATTACCACTATTGTGGCATAATGTGTTATAAAGGCCATTACGGCGGGTGGCATAATATGTTATAAAGGCCATTACTGTGTGTCGCTTAATGTGTTCTAAAGGGCATTACTGCCTGTGGCATAATGTGTTATAAAGGCCAATACTGCGTGTGGCATAATGTGTTATAAAGGCCAATACTGCATGTGGCATAATGTGTTATAAAGGCCATTACTGTGTGTGGCATAATGTGTTATAAAGGCCATTACTGTGTGTGGCATAATGTGTTATACAGGGCATTACTGTGTGTGGCATAATGTGCTATAAAGGCCATTACTATGTGTGGCATAATGTGTTATACAGGGCATTACTGTGTGTGGCATTATGTGTTATAAAGGCCAATTACTGTGTAAGACATACAGTGTAAGGCGCTTTACTGCGCATGGCAATTATTCGCCATGAGGGGAGAGCTTGGGGAAAGCCCAGTACCTCTGTAAGTGCTGGGCACGGCCCACAATGTGATGAATTGGGGGTGTTCCGCAAGGACACGCCCCCTTTCCGGAAGCACGCGCAGAGGAACGCCATCTAAAAATAAGTTATTTCTTTATTTCTTTGGCATGGGGGGGATGCAACTGGGAACTTTCGCCCTGAGCTCCACAATGTCTAGAACCGTCCCAATACACATACATAAAACACAATATGATAAAATCTATGACCATAACCTCCCCCCCCCCCACAAAAAAAAAAAGAAGAAATCTCTGGACATATTTCTAATATCCCAATTGGGACAGTTTCCTGTTGTTGATTTGATACCATCTACGCTTATATCTAAAATAGGATGACACGATCAAAAGTCTGTATCTACCAATGTAGACAAATGTATCTAATAGAAGAATCAAACTTTCTTTAATCCAAATTGCAACATAGTAGCAGTTAGTAATCGGCTGGGATCTCACCTTCTCTGCCGCCCCTATTGACCGGTCAATACTGACATCATTCCCCCTGGCCGTGTACCGAAGGAACTGCTATTCGGGGCAGCAGAGACGGTGAGATCCAAACCGAGTACTAATGGTGCGTACACACTGGGCGATAAAGTGGACGACTGAATGATAACGATATCGTTATCGTTCAGTCGTCCACTTTATCGTCCATTTTTAACACCAAAAAGATGAACGATGACGACGACGTGCGTTCCCGCGGGTCGTTTGTCATCATCGTTCATCGGGCTGACATGCAGGCCAACCTGACGATCTCGTCAGGTTGCTGCATGTCAGGGAATGGGGGAGAGAGCCCGGCGCTGAACGATATCGTTAATGATATCGTTCAGTGGCTGTGCTCAATGTCATGAACGACATTGAGCACAGCCTGCCGGGGACAACACTACACGATATCGCTCAGGGAGCATATCGTGTAGTGTGTACCCACCTTAACTGCTCACCTATTTACGCTGCCAAAGTGACATAAAGAAACACTTTTGTGCTACTATGTTGCAATTTGGATTAAAGAAAGTTTGATTTTTCTATTAGACACATTTGTCTACATTGGTAGATACAGACTTTTGATCGTGTCATCCTATTTTAGATATAAGCGCTTGGAATCAAATCAACAACAAGAAACCGTCCCAATTGGGGTATTAGAAATTTGTCCTTCTTGTTCTGGATTCAGAGATTTCTTCTTTTTTTTTTTTTTTTTTTTGGGGGGGGGGTTATGGCCATAGATTTTATCATATTGTATTTAATGTATGTGTATATATCATTTTAAATGATCTGATTAAAATCATTAATCTGACAGCGGTTTGGATCACATGGTATAGGTGTACTGTATCACATGGTATATAGGTACCTTGGATCACAAAGTATAGGTACCTTGGATCACATGGTATAGGAGCACTTTATCACATGGAATATAGGTGCTTTGGATCACATGTTATAGGTGCACTGTATCACGTGATATATATATAGGTACCTTGGATCACATTATAGGTGGAAGGTATCTCATGGTATATAGATGCTCTGGATCACAAGGTACATGTGCACTAGATTACATATTATAGATGCATTGAATTATATGGTACAGGTGCACTGTATCACATTGTATAAAAGGTAAATGCACTGGATTACATGGTATATATGGTGCCTTGGATCACATGGTATAAGTGCACTGGAGCGGTATAAATGCAGTGATCACATGGTATAAGTGCACTGGAGCGGTATAAATGCAGTGATCACATGGTATAAGTGCACTGGAGCGGTATAAATGCCTTGGATCACATGGTATAAGTGCACTGGAGCGGTATAAATGCAGTGATCACATGGTAAAGATTCCCTGGATTGCATGATGTAATTACATTGGGTTACACAGTAACATCATTTCTCACCATCTCGGCCTGATAGTCCGGGAGGGCCCTGTATTCCTGGGGGGCCGTGGGGGCCCGCACTGCTTCCTTCACTTCCATTTTTACCAGGAGGTCCTAAAATCAGTGAGGCAGAAGTCAGATGCCCATCAGTTATATGTGAACTCTATATCGATTCATTAAGGTTATTCACAAACTACAAAGTGAGCAACTTTTCGGTCAGTAATACAGACAGTCTCTACGTACTCTCCCCTCATGTTTAATTATGGAACATATGAGGCCAAACTGAGCAGTATTTTAAGAAAAATTTGAAAACTATAAATGAATAAAGGGCATGGTCCCACAGTGTTAGGAGCTGGGCCTTGCAGTGTTAGGAGCTGGGCCTTGCAGTGTTAGGAGCTGGACCTTGCAGTGTTAGGAGCTGGGTCTTGCAGTGTTAGAAGCTGGACCTTGCAGTGTTAGGAGCTGGACCTTGCAGTGCTAGGAGCTGGGTCTTGCAGTGTTAGGAGCTGATACTTGCAGTGTTAGGAGCTGGGACCTGGGACTTGCAGTGTTAGGAGCTGGACCTTGCAGCGTTAGGAGCTGGACCTTGCAGTGTTAGGAGCTGGGACCTGGGACTTGCAGTGTTAGGAGCTGGGACCTGGGACTTGCAGTGTTAGGAGCTGGGACCTGGGACTTGCAGTCCTAGGAGCTGGGACCTGGGACTTGCAGGGTTAGAAGCTGGACCTTGCAGTGTTAGGAGCTGGACCTTGCAGTGCTAGGAGCTGGACCTTGCAGTGTTAGGAGCTGGACCTTGCAGTGTTAGGAGATGATACTTGCAGTGTTAGGAGCTGGGACCTGGGACTTGCAGTGTTAGGAGCTGGACCTTGCAGCGTTAGGAGCTGGACCTTGCAGTGTTAGGAGCTGGGACCTGGGACTTGCAGTGTTAGGAGCTGGGACTTGCAGTGTTAGGAGCTGGGACCTGGGACTTGCAGTGTTAGGAGCTGGGACCTGGGACTTGCAGTCCTAGGAGCTGGGACCTGGGACTTGCAGTGTTAGGAGCTGAGACTTGCAGTGTTAGAAGCTGGGACCTGGGACTTTCAGTGTTAGGAGCTGGGACCTGGGACTTTCAGTGTTAGGAGCTGGGACCTGGAACTTGCAGTGTTAGGAGCTGGGACCTGGGACTTGCAGTGTTAGGAGCTGGGACTTGCAGTGTTAGGAGCTGGGAGACTACCTTATGCATTTTCCAGATCATTTATGTAAATAATATAGACCTAGAGCTAGTACTTGTATATGCATTCCTAACGTATTTACCATACACAGTACCTGATGATATTCTGCATTTCATACATTTAATGGTGTGGGGAAAGTATTGCTATTAATGATTGTTGTAATTACTGTGAATATAATGAGTAAGTGATGGGTGTGATGTGTATGAAAGCTATGTGTGAGTAACATGCATTACAAATACTAGTGAGTTGTATGTTAGAGCAATGAATACGAGTAACAGTAGTGAGTTGTATGTGCCAGTTGCGTGTGAGTACACGGGGGTTCCATACCTGTGTCACCTTTCTGTCCCTCCTGACCGTTAGTCCCAGGACTTCCAGCAGCACCTGGACAGGAGAAAACCCAGATGGATGTTGTCTATGATAATCTACTGTGTAGTGTCATCACATCCAGTTGTGTCATGTGTTGTGTTACTGTATCATATACACTTGTGTATTGTGCAGTGTCATCACATCCAGTTGTGTCATGTGTTGTGTTACTGTATCATATACACTTGTGTATTGTGCAGTGTCATCACATCAAGTTGTGTCATGTGTTGTGTTACTGTATCATATACACTTGTGTATTGTGCAGTGTCATCACATCCAGTTGTGTCATGTGTTGTGTTACTGTATCATATACACTTGTGTATTGTGCAGTGTCATCACATCCAGTTGTCATGTGTTGTGTTACTGTATCATATACACTTGTGTATTGTGCAGTGTCATCACATCCAGTTGTGTCATGTGTTGTGTTACTGTATCATATACACTTGTGTATTGTGCAGTGTCATCAGATCTAGTTGTGTCATGTGTTGTGTTATTGTATCATATACACTTGTGTATTGTGCAGTGTCATCACATCTAGTTGTGTCATGTGTTGTGTTACTGTATCATATACACTTGTGTATTGTGCAGTGTCATCACATCTAGTTGTATCATGTGTTGTGTTACTGTATCATATACACTTGTGTATTGTGCAGTGTCATCACATCCAGTTGTGTCATGTGTTGTGTTACTGTATAATATACACTTGTGTATTGTGCAGTGTCATCACATCCATTTGTGTCATGTGTTGTGTTACTGTATCATATACACTTGTGTATTGTGCAGTGTCATCACATCTAGTTGTGTCATGTGTTGTGTTACTGTATCATATACACTTGTGTATTGTGCAGTGTCAGCACATCCAGTTGTGTCATGTGTTGTGTTACTGTATCATATACACTTGTGTATTGTGCAGTGTCATCACATCCAGTTGTGTCATGTGTTGTGTTACTGTATCATATACACTTGTGTATTGTGCAGTGTCATCACATCCAGTTGTGTATTGGAATTTCACTGAATGATGGCAATGATAATGCTGAGTTATATCAACCTAACAAAATGTGTCTTTTCGCACTGTGTGAAACAGCCGTACGCATGCTGACTAAGGGCCTGATTCAGAGCCGCTCATAAGCGGCAGTACGCTTGTTCCGAGCGATGTTAGCACTTCTGCGCATGCGTACGGTTTATAATACGCATGCGCGAACCACTCAGTGCGGCCGAAAATCGTGTGCTCGCTAAATAGCGAATGCCTGCTACTTTGAGTGACAGGATGAGGCGTATGTAGGTGGTAACAGGGGAAGGTGCTTGTAAACGGGGAGTGGAATTAAGAAAGCAGGCGTGCTTAAAGGTCAAAACGGGCATTTTATGGGTGTGCATAATTAATCCAGCAGCGTCATTGACCACGTCACCTAGTTGTTTTATAGTCAGAACTGCTCGCAATATAGTGGTAGGAAAAACCAACCACAAGAATAGCGAGCAGTTCATACCCTGGTCGATGTACTCGATTAATCTATTAAATAGCGGACATGACGTATGGTGCGAGCGGCCAGGGGGCGTATTTTTCAAATAAACGTCCGCAAGTTTTGTTCGCTCGTTCAGACCTAGAGGCGTCAACAGACCGCAAAGAGCGAACGGTTCATTTGAATAGCCACCCCCTTTTTCTGAACGAGCGAGCGCTAATTGCGTCCGGCTCTGAATCAGGCCCTAAGTCACATATTGCACTTACATCAGGGGGGGTGGGCGCTATGTGGCTGCTGCTGAAATACAGGTTGTTTGTTCAAATTGCGTCCCAAGCTGAGAACCAAACAGACGCATATGCGTTTCACTACTGGTGATAGACCGCTGGTGCTAGTGCAAGATGAGGACGGTGACTACGACTGGCGGCTGCATATGATTTACTGAATTCCACCCCATTCTGCTAATACCTTCATAACACTGCTGCGATCAGTGCGTAAGATTACAGTGAAATGACTGATATGTTTGCATTAATAAAACATGTTTCCTAGTCTTCTTGTAAATAAGAAGGCTGCTTCCTGTGACTGACTTTTAATTACTGTGACTGATTCTTCCTTCTTGGGACTGCTCATTTCTTTCCGTGATTTACTCTTCTTTCCTAGGTCTAATCATTCCTTCCTGTGACTGATCATTCCTTCCTGTGACTGATCATTCCTTCCTGTGACTGATCAATCCTTCCTGGAACTTATCATTCTTTCCTGGGTCTAATCATTCCTTCCTGTGACTGATCATTCCTTCCTGGAACTTATCATTCTTTCCTGGGTCTAATCATTCCTTCCTGTGACTAATCATTCCTTCCTGTGCCTGATCATTCCTTCCTGCGACTGATCATTCCTTCCTGCAACTGATCATTCCTTCCTGCGACTGATCATTCCTTCCTGCAACTGATCATTCCTTTCCGTGATTGACTCTTCCTTCTGCAAATGGAGATAAAGTCCAAACCAGCCAGCTTCTAACTGTCATTTTTCAAACACAGCCTGTGATATGACAGTTATGAGCTGATTGTCTGGTACTTTATCTCCATCCAAGGCTTAATAAATAGACCCCTAAGTATTACTCCCTGTGACTGGTCATTTCTTCCTGTCACTGACCTTTTCTATCCTGTGGCTAAGCATCCTTCCTGTGGCTAAGCACCATTCCCGTGGCTAAGCACCGTTCCCGTGGCTAAGCATCCTTCCTGTGACTAAGTATCCTTCCTGTGGCTAAGCACCCTTCCTGTGGCTAAGCACCCTTCCTGTGGCTAAGCATCCTTCCTGTGGTTAAGCATCCTTCCTGTGACTAAGCACTCTTCCTGTGACTAAGCACTCTTCCTGTGACTAAGCATCCTTCCTGTGACTAAGCATCCTTCCTGTGGCTAAGCATCCTTCCTGTGGCTAAGCACCCCTCCTGTGGCTAAGCACCCTTCCTGTGGCTAAGCACCCTTCCTGTGGCTAAGCACCCTTCCTGTGGCTAAGCACCCTTCCTGTGGCTAAGCATCCTTCCTGTGACTAAGCACCCTTCCTGAGACTAAGCACCCTTCCTGAGACTAAGCACCCTACCTGTGGCTAAGCACCCTTCCTGTGGCTAAGCACCCTTCCTGTGACTAAGCATCCTTCCTGTGACTAAGCACCCTTCCTGTGGCTAAGCACCCTTCCTGTGACTAAGCACCCTTCCTGTGGCTAAGCATCCTTCCTATGACTGATCACTTCTTACCTGGCATCCCAGTGACACCGATATCACCTTTGCTTCCATTCAGCCCTGGTACACCTGGCAGACCATGGAGGCCAGGGACACCGGGAACTCCTACAGCACCTGTGATACATGGATGGTTAATACTGTTATTCCATTTTGATTATATAGATGGCTGTATGCAGTGTTCCACACAGGCCTCGTGTGACTGACGCGATGTCATATGTAAAAAGGTGTGAAACCCTGAACAGAGTAATCACATATTACCTGACTATAACAAGTACTGCAGATAGTCATATGTGTGGAAGTCTATATGTTCCCCCCTCAGTCACCAATGTCCCCCTCCCCCCACCCCCAGTCACCAGTGTGTATGATTCCATGTCCCCCCCAGTCACCAGTGTGTATGTCTCCATGTCCCCCTCCCCCCAGTCACCAGTGTGTCTCCATGTCCCCCTTCCTCCAAGTCACCAGTGTGTATTTCTTCATGTTCCTTTTCCACCCCCGGTCACCAGTGCATATGTCTCCATGCCCCCCCCAGTAACCAGTCAGTGTGTATGTCTCCATGCCCCCCCCAGTAACCAGTCAGTGTGTATGTCTCCATGCCCCCCCCAGTAACCAGTCAGTGTGTACGTCTCCATGTCCCCCTCCCCCCAGTCACCAGTGCGTATGTCTCCATATCCCCCTTCCTCCAAGTCACCAGTGTGTATTTCTGTTCCTTTTCCACCCCCGGTCACCAGTGCATATGTCTCCATGCCCCCCCCAGTAACCAGTCAGTGTGTATGTCTCCATGCCCCCCCCAGTAACCAGTCAGTGTGTATGTCTCCATGCCCCCCCCCAGTAACCAGTCAGTGTGTACGTCTCCATGTCCCCCTCCCCCCAGTCACCAGTGCGTATGTCTCCATATCCCCCTTCCTCCAAGTCACCAGTGTGTATTTCTTCATGTTCCTCCCCCCCCCCCCGCAGTCACTGGTGTGTATGTCTCCTATATCCCCCCAGTCATCAGTTTGTACGTCTCTATGTCCACCCTCATGTCCCAGTGTGTATGACTCAATATCACCCACCCCCAGTCACCAGTGTGTATGTCTGTATGTCCTCCTCCCCTCCCAGTCACCAGTATGTATTTCTTCATGTCCCCCTTCCCCAGTCACTGGTGTGTATGTCTGTATGTCCTCCTCCCCTCCCAGTCACCAGTATGTATTTCTTCATGTCCCCCTTCCCCAGTCACTGGTGTGTATGTCTCCATGTTCTCTCTCAGTCACCAGTGTGTATGCCTCCATGTACCCCTCCCTCATGCCTCATTGTGTATGACTTCACATTCCCCTCCCCTAGTCACCTGTCTGTATGTCTCCATGCCCCCTCCCCCCAGTCATTGATGTGTATGCCTACATGCAGTGGAATCACTGGGCATGGTGACACCTGGTGCGGCACTTTTGCGCTCCCCCCAGTCACCAGTTTGTACGTCTCCATTTCCATCCTCATGTCCCAGTGTGTATGACTCCATATCTCCCTCCCCCAGTCACCGATGGTCACGATGGTTATCCCAGCCTGCATCTTTAACTCGCCTTTTTGGCCGTCTTTCATGTGGTTGAAGAATGTGGCTCTTACCAGGAAACATCGATTCATTTTGCAAGACTATTTACATGGGTATATTGCCAGATATATACATTATGTCCATGCACAAAGATGCCAATACAAACATAGATATGACACCTTACTGCCATATATCATACAAACCAACACATATGTTACTCCATTGAAAAATGTCTACAGATATAAATGTAACCGACTAAAAATACGCATCTTGCACTTAACAAGATGGCCGCATTGGAGTGAGATCTTCCCCGCAGTTTCCCCTCTAAGACAGCAGGTAAGAGAGTATCACGCCAACCAAAGATGACGTTATGCTTCTCTGACAAGCAATGACAAGCAACGCTTTCCGTTGCTTGATAAATTGCAAACACAAATTAACTCCATAATGGGCTATGGAGATAGCATTTACAGTTGTGCCCTAGGAAATGCTGCTGTGGTGGAGAGGCCCCTGGTAAATGAAGAACTTACCTTGAAGTCATCACTGGTGCACCCACGGAGGAGGTCGGTGTCACTGGAGCCCGGTCCAGTATATTGTGGCGGTCTTCCAATATTGGGAATACAAAATCTGAGAAGATTCACTATTGCCCATTCAGAGGCCAAAGTGGCTCTCCAATAAGAGCTTGCTATCTGCCTTTTAAAGTTGGCGCTACTGACGAGTCAATTGCGGGTTACAGCATGACATTCCACCCAACCATGTGTCCGCCATATATTTGAGGGGCTCAGTCTATGGCGTAGAGATGACTTATTTACAAGCAAGATGAAAAGAAGACATCTGTTGACATGATGGCGGGGTCAGCGGGATCTTGAGAAAAGACTCCAGACCAAGAAAGAAGAAAGATGCTTACGTTGTAGCAGCAAGGGGCTCTTTGCTGACACTTGGCCCCTCTATGTGCAAGTGAAGAATGGAAGGATCATTCATGTGAGCCAGAAGAAGGAGACCAGTGAAGATAGTGAAGCTCCAACGGTATAGGCCCAGGTGTCAGGAACAGAACATACTTGTGGGCACATACTTTAAGCCAACACCCATCTATAACACCAGTGCCCAATTGCATCACCATTACCTTAGGCCATCATCAGTTTCTCCAAAAACAGATATTTGGCCATTGCTCTCATCAGTGCTTCCAAAGCCAGATATTTGCCCATTGCTCTCATCAGTGCCTCCAAAGCCAGATATTTGCCCATTGCTCTCATCAGTGCCTCCAAAGCCAGATATTTGCCCATTGCTCTCATCAGTGCCTCCAAAGCCAGATATTTGACCCTCGATCTCATCAGTGCCTCCATAGCCAGATATTTGACCCTCGATCTCATCAGTGCCTCCATAGTCAGATATTTGGCCTTTGCTCTCATCAGTGCCACCATAGTCGGGCATAGTCAGGAAAAAGTTATTTGTTCCTTATATATGCATCACTCTGCTCAGCATTTTGTTATGTTATACACAGCGTGTAACATAGTGGTTTATGTAACTATGTAGTATGTAGTACAATAAAATAGTATTAAAGTTTTATTTGGCTATGTGTCTAAATGGTATTTCAGCAACCTAACAGTACCCACTGTCCTAGATGCAAATCTGTGTTGGCCAAGTGACTGGGTGAGATCTCATTTAGCGCATTCACCCCAAGGAAACATCACGTGACATATTACCCAAATGGGACAATAAGAGGCTTTTGTGTTGGGGTGGTAATTGTGGTGCCGTTCCTTGTAGTGCAGGAATTCTACGATGTTTGATTATCTCATTCTTTTTGGTTGCCTTCCCAGTTGGTCCACACTATGCCACCAGTACACGCCAGGAACCTGCACATATACAGACATGAGAATACATAACATGAGATGATTTCACCTTTCTGTCCATCTTGTCCCGGCCGTCCCGGCTCACCCTTCATTCCTGCAGGATACAGAATGCTCAATCTTCTAATATCAATGGTTATCAGGTTTTTCCTTTTTAATATTAGTCACTTATATCAAATATAGCCCAGTGTTACATAAATATGGTCTCATTTATATCATAAACAGAGTTCCCGATACTGAAACAAACATTCACATGTTACTATCTGAGGGCTTCATTCAGAGCTGCTCGTAAGCGGCCGCTCGTTCGTTCCGAGCGATGTTCGCACATCTGCGCATGCGCACGGATTGTAATACGCATGCGCGAACCAGTCAGTGCGGCCGAAAATCGTGTGCTCGCAAAATAGCGAATGCCTGCTATTTTGAGTGACAGAATGAGGCGTATGTGGGTGGTAACAGGGGAAGGTGCTTGAAAACGGGGAGTGGAGATTAGAACGCAGGCGTGCTTAAAGGTCAAAACGGGCGTTTTAAGGGTGTGCATAATTAACAAAGCAGCGTCATTGACCACGTCAGTTGGGTGTCTTATAGTCAGAACTGCTCGCATGATTGCGGTAGGAAAAACTAACCACAAGAATAGCGAGCAGTTCATACGCTGGTCGATGTACTCAATTAATCTATTAAATAGCGGACATGACGTATGATGCGAGCGGCCAGGGGGCGTCTTTTTCCAAAATACAACCGCATGTTTTGTTCGCTCGTTCAGACATAGAGGCGTGAACAGACCGCAAAGAGCGAACGGTTCATTTAAATAGCCACCCCCTTTTTCTGAACGAGCGAGCGCAAATAGCGTCCGGCTCTGAATTAGACCCTGAAATCCTTTGAGTCAAGAAAGAATAATAAGAATATAAAGTAAAATAAACAAATAAGTAAATAAAACATATACATCACCGCAGTGCCAGTTCTCACTTCCAGGTGGCAAAGCTTTAAATTTCAAAACTGTACTTTAGATCACTGCCCATAGGTCCTGATTCAGAGATGTACGCGAACATGATGGTTTACGTACATCTCCGATTGTTGGGGGTCTGCTCATGCGCAGGATCCGTACTGCACTTTTGCAGAACGGGTCCTGCGTCCTCGTATGCTGTGCCCCTTAGCTGCAGCTTGACTGACATGCTGTGGCCGTTTGAGGGTGGAGTGGGGGTGTGATTGGCCTGTGTTTCTGAAAAGGGAGGGCGTTTCCACCTGCTTTCTAGGAGTGCAGGGTCCACTTCCTGAGCCTGGCTGAGCAGGTACACTGTCCATTCTGCTTAAGCCGATGGTCGCAATGGTGATCCGATGCTCTGTCTGCGGAGGCCGCACTCGGATCGCAGATGCTGATGGGAGGCGTCTTTTCCTTACAAACGCTTCCTGCTGCATTAGGATATTAGTTGGGCGGTATTGCAGAGCGGCATCCATGTGGGTGTGCAATACCGACCGTCTCTGAATCACACTGGGTGTGGCAAGTATTACCGCCGGACGCATGGCCGGCGGTTCAAATCCCGACTTCGGCTGCCCGGCAAGGGTGAAAATCAAGATCGTCCTAAGGTAAGTATCGCTAACCTAATTCCCTACCCTAACCCTAACCCTCCCTTAGGGGTGCCTAACCCTAACCTCCTCCCCAAGTGCCTAACTCTAATCCTCCCCTTCCCCGCTGCCTAAACCTAAGTCTCCCGGGGGGGTGCCTAACCCGAACCCTCCCTTCCCCTAGCCTAACTCTAAGCTTCCCGGGGGGTGTGCCTAACCCTAAGTCCCCCAGGGAGCCCTAAACCTAACCCTCCCCCCGCAGCTGCCCGCGCCCGGCTTACCTTCATTCGTTACGCCGGGCGTCGGTCTTCCGGCGTCTGGTTAATGACAGGCGTCAAGTTTTCTACGCCTGTCATTAGTACCACTCCGGGATTACAGTGTCTGGAAGCCGGCAGTCGGGATTTAGACCGTTGGCTTCCAGACTACATCCTTCTACTCTAAGGCAGGACCCACATATACTACATTTCTGTGATCAGCATTCTGCTCTGCATATACAAATATAATATGACATAGAATGACACAGGTGAAACTTCTGTGTTCTAGATCCCATTCCACTATCCACTATCTAAATTCTTTCCTAGCACCTACATTAGGGGGTCTATTTACTAAGTTATTAGGAGATAAAGTGAATGGTGATAAGGTGCCAGCCAATCAGCTCCTAACTGTCATTTTTCAAACACAGCCTGTGAGATGGCAGTTAGGAGCTGACTGGCTGGTACCTTATCACCTATCAAAGCTTAGTAAATAGACCCCTGAATCACTTGGAACAAGCCTCACCCCCAACATCTTCATGCATTTGAATTGCAAAATATAAATCCTCACCTTATCTCCCCTCCACTCGTATCCATACATTGGGTCACATGGCATAAGCCCCCTCCCCGTCATGTCAACATAGTTGGCCACAAGTTGTGACCAATTCTCACCATTCTGTCCCGATAGTCCTTGAGGTCCTGCGGGGCCCGGGGGACCCTCTATACTGCTTCCATCATCTCCTTTTTGACCTGAAAGCCCTAAATCCAATCAACACAATACAATCAGTATTTCACCCAGTATGTATATACCTATGTGTATACAATGTATGGGTTATTGCATTCTCTACTGTAAATAATATGGGTATTAGAACTCTGCAAGAACCTCTGTGACCATATAGAACTACAGGGCAATAGGTGGAGCGCTCTATACATGTTACAGAAATTCAGGGTGACTTCTAATATTTGTAATGATTTACAGTAGGGACCGCATTAATCCTTATAATACATACAAAGGCTTTGACATAAGTACTCATCAGTTATATAGGAGTTTATATAAATAAAATAGTAGAGGTAATAAATGTTATAATGAGTGATTATTTAAATTAACACCAATTAGTATTTGTATATTAGTGCCCCTCATTATATTATTTTAAATCAGAGAAGTATTTTCTCACCTTAACCTGACTTCAGAATTTGTACCACCCTTTTCCCTAATACTCAGTATGAGGATATAATGGCATATTATACCCCCTGTACTGTACGTACTCACATTGAGGAAACGCGTTCCTATCCGCGAGGCAGGGATGTCCTTGGTGTGAATCTCGTACTTCTCATGACTTAGGGGGAGAGTTAATAAAGTTTGGAGAGAGATAAAATTATAGATAAATAGCACCAACCAATCATTTCCTAACTGTCATTTTTCAAACACACCCTGTAAAGTGACAGTTAAGAGCTGATTGGTTGGTGCTATTTATCTCCAATTTTATCTCTCTACAAACTTTATTAAATCTCCCCCTTAGTGTCATAGGAGCTGATTACGAGTTGTGGGAATCTCAGCTGCTTCTCCACGTGCGGCTGAATGGGGGTAACTGTGTGGCAACGAGGGATTTCATAGGTTGGTTGTGTTGTGAGGCCGTGTCCTGGATGTGCAGGAGCAATTGTGGCCATTGGGTTTACATAGAGATCCATCTAATTTGGGGGCTACTGTATGCGCTTGCCGATAGTGATGGCAGCTACTTTCGTAAGATGGATAGAGGTGATGATGCAACCCCACATCAGAATTATCCCCATATACTGATATCTGCCACTTGTATTGAAAAGATCTGGACTGTGCCAAACAAACATACTTCCAGTCTCTCGTCTCCGCTAAGGCCTCTGGGTTCCAGACTGTAGATAGACAGTAATTAGATAGACTATGGGGTCTATGTACTAAGGAGTGATAACTGACAGAGTGAAAAGTGATAAGTCTGTGATAAGTGCCAGCCAATCAGCTTCCAACTGTCATCTCACAGGCTGTGTTTGAAAATTACAGTTGGGAGCTGATTGGATGGCACCTTATCACAGATTTATCACTTTTCACTCTGCCACTTATCACTCCTTAGTACATAGACCCCTATGTCTAGATAGACCCCAGATGTTAGACAGTTAATAGGTCGACAGGTACAAAAGGTCAACAGAGTCAAAAGGTCGATATGTAAGAAGGTTGACAGATACACATGGTTGACCTAGTCAAAAGGTCGACATGAAAATGTTCGACACAAAAAATGGTCGACACATGATTTTTGTTTGTTAGGGTTAGGCACTTACTGGAGGATTAGGGTTAGGCACTTACCCCCACGGTTAGGGTTAGGCACTTACCAAGACAGTTAGGGTTAGGCACCAGGAGGGAGGGTTAGGGGTAAGCACTTATTGGAGGGTTAGGCACTACAAGGGACAGTTAGGGTCAGGCACCTACCCTGATGGTTAGGTTTAGGCACCAGGAGGGAGGGTTAGGGTTAGGCACCAGGAGGGAGGGTTAGGGTTAGGCACCAGGAGGGAGGGTTAGAGTTAGGAACCAAGGGCGGGGATTAGGGTCGACCATTTTTGTGTCGACCATTTTCATACCGACCTATTAACCCATCGACCATTTGTACTTGTCGACCTTCTTACATGTTGACCTTTAGTGTGTCGACCCCTTTGTACCTGTCGACCTATTGACTGTCTAACATCTGTGGTCTACCTAGACATTGTCTATCTAGTTACTGTCTATCGCTTATACCACACCCCAGGCCTCTGACCCCTTTGGCTTCTCAGCCTATTCTGACCCAAACTCTGAGCTTTCTGTCCCATCTCTCAGCTGCCAGATCCCTCCATGCTGCTTTTGGGGGCTTCTATATGCAATCATAGTGCCGCCGCCATGTATGATAAAGGAGCCTGCCCCTGCCATGTGCTCTGAGTGAAGAGACCGTGGGGCCTATTCATCATATGATAAATGGCCCAGTAACCATGCAGAAACACTAGTGTCCGCATGTTTAGGTTACCGGGCCATTCATCATCAGGGGTCCGATAGGATGCCCCCGGTATTCAGCAAACTCCAAAAACGGAAAGTTTTTGGAGTTTGCTTCCAAGAACAAGCGCCATCTTCAGACAACGCTTGTTCTTGGGTTCCCCGCTCCTTCCTATGGGAAGGAGTTCCGGGGATGCGAATGCGCAAGACAAACTTAACGCGTCTGTAGGCAGTGCTGCGCATGCGCTGGTTTTACAGATGTAACAGCGCATGCGCAGCACCGTTTCCAGATGCGATAAGGTAGTGTAGGCAGGGAAAAGTATCTATTTCCCGAAAAGCTGTCATCGCAATAATGACAGCTTTTCGTAATAGATTCTTATGGAGAGGTGGAATGATGAATTCCACCTATAATTAGCTAGAACTCCATGAGAGTTCTAAAGCTAATTATCTCCAGAGAATTTTTAGGTTTAATGAATAGGCCCCATAAATTGATTACTATCACATTAGAAAAGCAAGCCCATATGGTTGATATGAATTTAACCTATCAGACAATGGGGCCTATTCATCAACACTAAAATAATGTTTTTAAGGACATTTTCTTTAATTACTGTTAGTTTAGTATTCATGAAGACACTTCACGCAGGAGATATCACTGATATCTCCTTGCTAAGTCCGTCTGCGTTAATTTCCACACTCTCCATACATTAGTACATTAGTACATTAGTACATTAGTACATTAGTATGGGGATATGGAAATTAGGCTATTCAAATTCCGAAAATTATGTATTTTCGGACTTTGATGGTGTTACTATACGCCACTCTGAGGTGGCGTACAGTGGGTTACACTTACCTGCTGTCAGCTGGACAGGTCCTCCGCCGGCTCCCTCCGTCACTCTGGTCGCTTCTCAGGCTCCGGCTGCTGTGCTGACACTGTCTTCTCCCGGCAGTACACAGTAAAGTTTAGAGCGAAAAAAAAAGTTATTTTTTTTCTTCTAAACTTTACTGTGCTCTGCCGGGAGAAGACAGTGTCAGAACAGCAGACGGAGCCGGCTGCAGTGGCCAGGTAAGTGGGGGACAGGGGGGAGGTGAGTGGAGGGAAGGTTGGGGGAGGCACACAATTACCGCAGCTGTAGGCAGTGCTGCGCATGCACTGCTTTTACGGATGTAACGGCGCATGCGCAGCACTGATTACAGCCAGGGCCGGATTAAGGCTTGTGGGGGCCCCAGGGCAACTAAATTGCGGGGGTCCCCTTCAATCCACACAGAGTCGAGCCCAGCCGTGCCCCCAGTAGCAGTCCCCCTTCAACAGTAGTCCCCCCAGGAGTACCCCTAGTAGTAATCCCCCTCTGTGCTGTGTCCCCCAGTAGTGGTCCCACCAGTGTGCAGTCCCCCCAGTAGTAGCCCCAGCAGTGCCCCTAGTAGTCCCCCCAGCAGTGCCCCTAGTAGTCCCCCCCCAGCAGTGCCCCTAATAGTCCCCCCCAGCAGTGCCCCTAGTAGTCCCCCCCAGCAGTGCCCCTAGTAGTCCCCCCCCAGCAGTGCCCCTTGTAGTACCCCCTGCAGTGCCCCGAGTAGTAGTAGTACCCCCTGCAGTGCCCCTTTTAGTACCCCCAGTAGTAGTACCCCCTGCAGTGCCCCGAGTAGTAGTACCCCCTGCAGTGCCCCTAGTAGTAGTACCCTCCAGCAGTGCCCCTTGTAGTACCCCTAGTAGTAGTACCCCCCAGACACACACAGAAAAACAACAACTTCCACTTACCTTAATCCCCTCTCTGTCTGCTCCTCCGTCTGTCGTCCTCCCGGGCCGGCCCGCTCTGCATGATGGGAGATCTCCCATCAGCCACTGCGGGAGCCGGAAGACGGAGGCTCCGGCAGTGGGAGCAGCAGCCGATGAGAGTCTGACTGACTCTCATCGGCTGCTAAAACAAACACACAGCTGCCGGCGCTGGCGGCTGTGTGTATGTGCTGTGTAGTGCGGACGGCACTTATGTGCCGTCCGCACTACCGCCCTGCCCCATGCTGATGCAGCAGCACTGACTGTGCTGCTGCATGCAGCTGCAGAGCGCCCTCCTCCCGGGAACAGGTGCCGCCGGCACCTGTTCTCGGCAGGGTCACATCGACCCTGTGTGGGGGCCCTCTGTGTGTGGGGGCCCAGGGACGACCGCCCCTGACGACCCCCCCCCCCCCTTAATCCGGCACTGATTACAGCTGCGGTAAGGTAGTGTAGGCAGGGAAAAGTATCTATTTCCCAAAAAACTGTAATCGCAAAAATGACAGCTTTTCGGAATAGATAGTTATGGGGAGGAGGAATGATGGATTCCTCCGGTAATTAGGTAGATCTCCATGGGAGTTCTAAACCTAATTACCTCCAGAGAACTTTTAGTTATAATGAATGGGCCCCAATGTATTTTTCTGTTGGGCGCCTAGTAAATACCGCTACTAGTTATATATTACGTGGCTATTGCAGAGTTGGTAGAAAAGTGGGTGTAAATTACTTATATAAAAATACATTGAAAAAATATCACATTTCCGCACATATTCAAAGCTGTGCTCATCTTCTGGTGCATACCCCACTGCAACACGGCGCCATATGTGCCTCTATTCTACCAGATCACCCACCCTATACTCTAACTGGTTATCCCCCATCTATTCTATTCTACCCAGTTAAGACTCCCCCTCATATTCTTACATCTATTCCACCCAATTACTGTTCTAACTGATTACCCATCACCCTTTATGCAATTCTACCCAAATACTCAGCCTTCCTTCTATTCTACCAGATAAAACTCCTGTATCCTATTCTACCCATTTATCCTTCTCTATTCCTTTCTACCTGAATATAACCCCCCTTTATTATATACTACCCGACTTACACCTCTGTAATCTATACTATTCAAATATCCCCACTCTTCTAATCTAATTTATAATACTCCCACTTTTCTATTCCACCTGATTACCACCTCCTACAGAGTTCACATAAAACTTACGTGTGTTCTCTTTCTACACTGTGCTCATGCTCTGACCTGCAGAACAACACTGCAGTGTGACTGCATCATATAGCCCGTATGGCACTTTATTAACCTTGTAATCTGGCTGGACAAATGCTCCTTTTATCCTATAGATTGCAAGCTCTTCTGTCTATTAATACCTAGTCTCATATTATGACTGTGTTTGTTACCACTTATAAAGCACCATGGAACATGCTGCCGCTATATAAATGAATGATAACAAATAATGTTACATGGGGCTTTCATAAATCTGAGTGTACAGAGCCCCTCTGTCTGTCTGAGACCAGGAGGTTCATTGTGGTCTCTGGATCTGCTGGTTTCAGTCCTCACCTGCGTCCCCTTTCTCTCCTTTGCTTCCTGGAATTCCTGGGGGACCCCTGTCTCCCGGTTTTCCACTGATTCCAGGCTCCCCTGAAACGATTGAAACACAGTTCTAGGAATACAGAGAGTAAAGTGGAGACAGATAAAGTACCAGCCAATCAGCTTCTAACTGGAACTTTACAGGCTGTGTTTGATAAATGACAGTTAGAAGCTGATTGGTTGGTACTTTATCTCCTCCACAGCATAACATGGTGCTCAGCAAAATACTATTATCCTGGGCGGCCCCTGGGGGCACTTTACTCCATTTTTTTTTAACAGATTTGTGATTGAAATATGAAATGATTAGACCTGGATTACTCTCCTGCCATTTAGACAGATGAACTCGGACCCTGGAGCGCTGGGGTGGGGGTGCTGTCGGTGGGGGAGTTTTGGAGCAACTACAAGAGAAACAACTTGCTGTATAGTGATAAATGTAAACCTGGGCCTTGGTGTGTAGCTTCTATTAATACAGTAAGAATGACAGATGGCAGCTCCCACTGTGTGCTCTGGGCCTGATTCAGAGCCGCTCGCACAAAGCGAGCGCTTGCTCTGAATCGGGGCAGCCGCATGTTCTTTTTTGTTCGGCCTCCTGGCCACTCGCTAAGCTGTGGGTGGCCACCCAGAGCTTTAGCGAGCGGCCAGATGATGGTCGTGATGGTCACGACCATTGGGCTTACGACGAGACCCTTGTTTTAGGGTCTCATCCGTCGCAAGCCCCAGTGAGCCGGAAGCTCACCACTGACATCACTCGTGATCTCAGTGGGGCCGCCCCAAAACGGCAGGTGTTCCGTCGGGAACGCCTCCGTTTGCCCAGCCCCCCCCGACACGCCTACCAAACGGGGCGAGCTGTCGATCAACATCGACAGCCGCCCCTTTTGGATGCGAGCTCCGTAGCGAGTGATTTCTCGCTCGCGCAAGCGCAGCGCGCACGCCGCACGTGCGCATTGCCCGGCCATCGACCCGCTTGCAAGCGGGTCTGAATCAGGCCCTCTGATGTTACACTATCAGAGTGAGGTCAACATCTAAAAAGCTGCATACACACACAAGGATTTTTTGAACGATTATCGTTAACGATATAGTTTATCGTTCAATCGTTGTAAGAATCGTTCACTTTCTGAGTTAAAACGATGAATGATTATCGTTCATACGCGTTCACGTTTGTAGTTTGTAGTTCAGTCAGACTGACCAACTGAACGATTTTCATTAAGGGAATATGCAAAAATTGTTTGTACTTGTAGTTAAAAAAATCGTTCATTATACTTTAAAAAATCAGACAGAAATTTTTTTTTTAAATTATGAGTTATTCATATAGTGCACACATATTCCGCAGCGCTTTACAGAGAATAGTTGACCATTCACATCAGTCCCTGCCCCAGTGGAGCTTACAATCTATGGGCCTGATTCAGACCCAGTCGCAAGCGCTGTGCGCTCGCAACCGAGTCGATGGTGGACCAGTGCGCATGCGCACCACGGAGCCGGCTCCGTGGTGCGCATGCGCGAGACCCAGATAGCGATGGGCAAGCCGTCACTCCGGGTCTCGCACCAAAGGGGGCGTGCTGTCGATGTTGAGTGACAGCACGCCCCCTTTGATGGGCGGGCCGGGGGCGTGGCTGCCCAGACGGAGGCGTTCCCATGGGAACGCCTACCATCTAGGGCCGGCCCCACTGACATCACAAGTGATGTCAGTGGGAGTGCTTTTGGCTCTGTCAGAGCCGAAAGCACTCTTTGGCTTGCGGCAACGAGACCCTACCACAAGGGTCTCGTCGCAAGCCTGATGGTCGCGATGGTCTTGACCATCGTGACCATCTTCCTGGCCGTTCGCTATAGCTGTGGGTGGTCACCCACAGCTATGCGTGCGACCAGGAGGCCACTCTAAAAAAAGAGAAGGACGGCCCTGATGCAGAGCGTCCGACTCTGAATCAGGGCCTATGTTCCCTATCACATGCTCACACACATACACACTAGGGTTAATTTTTTTTGTTGGGAGCCAATTAACCTACCATTATATTTTTGGAGTGTGGGAGGAAACCGGAGTACCCGGAGGAAATCCACGCAAGCACAGGGGGAATATACAAACTCCACACAGTTAGGGCTGTGGTGGGAATCGAACCCACGACCTCAGTACTGTGAGGCAGTAATGCTAACCATTACACCTTCTGTGCTACCCATAAAATTGTTCATAAAATCGTTGGTAACAAGATCGTTGTGTGTGTATGCAGCTTTACTGATAAATTTAAGTTTACAATAAATATATAAAAGGGGCATAGAAATTGCTGCGTGGGTCTCCGAACCAGCACCCGTACCCGGCAATAATGTGATGTTGTTGACTCTCAGTGTCAGCTCCATGTTTTTGACTTGGATGAGTCGAATTTCGTCCTCCAGGTCTCTCAGCCGTTCTGTCCCCCTTCTCTCTGCTGACGGGTCCTGTGCGTGCCCCACTCCTGCCACCTCAGAGTCTTGGATCGGTTCCTCCTTTCCTCCAACAAGGGTTTCACTACTTTGTGGTTCATCCGGACATTTCCGATGGCAGAATCCTTCTGTGAAGGCAGCGAACTCCTTGTGCAGACTCATATCTGGTAAACGGAGCACATTACTATTACAGACGGATGGGAAGGACGTCATTGATTGGATGCCACTGAGATTATTATAACTTTCTATAATTAATTATATTATAAATATAGTATAATGTGTTTATCTAATGCATGTGGTTACTGGGCAGTGGCGGCTCCTGCTCTTACTGGCCGGCAGGTCTGTGATTGATTGCGTGTGTAGGAGCGTCATCCCGATCATGTGTATAAAGTAACAAGTCAGCTGACTACTAGGGATTGCATCATCTGCATCCCGTAGAAGCCGGTATGGGTTGCCGTAATAGCAGGGGCGTGGCTTCCCATGGGCAGTCCCACAAGGAGAAAACACCTCCCCCTGCGACTGCCTGTCTGGCTGTGATCAGCAGAGAGGGTGATTCCAATTGGAAGTCGCTGCCACTGCCGGGCACTCCCTGCGGGTGGCGGATATTACTGGGGTGGTGTTTTGTGTCTCTGGGAGGGGAATCAGATTGTCAGCTCCAGAGGAGCAGGAACTGATGTGCGCAAATAAAGCACTGATTGTGCAGCACTATGTAAAAGATCTTAAAGAAGATAATGTGCCTAGTAATACCGAGGTGTGAGGTACAGGCCGAAAATGTGCCCTCCAGACAATGTGAGCAGGGCTGGGTTTTTTTTTCTCTAATTACAAATAACCATCTGCTAATCTAAAAAAAAAAAGTGAGCAGTCACCGACTAGGCTGGGCATAAGTGCCGTCCATAAGTAGCCGCTATGTGTCCCCCTGCCTTCATTACTCTGTGTGTGTATCCTGTAGTATGTGTGGTGTGTGTGTATCCTGTAGTATGTGTGGTGTGTGTGTATCCTGTAGTATGTGTGGTGTATATGTTGTGTGTATCCTGTAGTATGTGTGGTGTGTATGTGTGTGTGTATCCTGTAGTATGTGTGGTGTGTGTGTGTGTGTATCCTGTAGTATGTGTGGTATGTATGTGCTGTGTGTATCCTGTAGTATGTGTGGTGTGTATGTGTGTGTGTATCCTGTAGTATGTGTAAAAATGTATGTGTGGTGTGTATCCTGTAGTATGTGTGGTGTGTATGTGTGTGTGTATCCTGTAGTATGTGTGGTATGTATGTGCTGTGTGTATCCTGTAGTATATGTTGTGTGTATCCTGTAGTGTGTATGTTGTGTGTATCCTGTAGTATGTGTGGTGTGTATGTGCTGTGTGTATCCTGTAGTATATGTTGTGTGTATCCTGTAGTGTGTATGTTGTGTGTATCCTGTAGTATGTGTGGTGTGTATGTTGTGCATATCCTGTAGTATGTGTGGTGTGTAGTATGTGTAGTATGTGTGGTGTGTTTGTATCCTGTAGTATGTGTGGTGTGTTTGTATCCTGTAGTATGTGTGGTGTGTATGTTGTGTGTATCCTGTAGTATGTGTGGTATGTATGTATCCTGTAGTATGTGTGGTGAGTATGTGTGTATATGTATCCAGTAGTATGTGTAGTGTGTATGTTGTGTGTATCCTGTAGTATGTGTGGTGTGTATGTGTGTGCGTATCCTGTAGTATGTGTAGTGTGTATGTTGTGCATATCCTGTAGTATGTGTGGTGTGTTTGTATCCTGTAGAATGTGTGGTGTGTATGTTGTGCATATCCTGTAGTATGTGTGGTGTGTTTGTATCCTGTAGTATGTGTGTGTGTGTATCCTGTAGTATGTGTGGTGTGCATGTGTGTGTGTATCCTGTAGTATGTGTGGTGTGTATGTGTGTGTATCCTGTAGTATGTGTGGTGTGTATGTTGTGCATATCCTGTAGTATGTGTGGTGTGTTTGTATCCTGTAGTATGTGTGGTGTGTATCCTGTAGCATGTGTTGTGTGTATCCTGTAGTGTGTATATTGTGTGTATCCTGAAGTATGTGTGGTGTGTATGTATCCTGAAGTATGTGTGGTGTGTATGTATCCTGTAGTATGTGTGGTGAGTATGTGTGTATATGTATCCAGTAGTATGTGTAGTGTGTATGTTGTGTGTATCCTGTAGTATGTGTAGTGTGTATGTTGTGTGTATCCTGTAGTATGTGTAGTGTGTATGTTGTGTGTATCCTGTAGTATGTGTGGTGTGTTTGTATCCTGTAGTATGTGTGGTGTGTATGTTGTGTGTATCCTGTAGTATGTGTGGTGTGTTTGTATCCTGTAGTATGTGTAGTGTGTATGTTGTGTGTATCCTGTAGTATGTGTAGTGTGTATGTTGTGTGTATCCTGTAGTATGTGTGGTGTGTTTGTATCCTGTAGTATGTGTGGTGTGTATCCTGTAGTATGTGTGGTGTGTATGTGTGTGTGTGTATCCTGTAGTATGTGTGGTGTGCATGTGTATCCTGTAGTATGTGTGGTGTGTATGTGTGTGTATCCTGTAGTATGTGTGGTGTGTATGTTGTGCATATCCTGTAGTATGTGTGGTGTGTTTGTATCCTGTAGTATGTGTGGTGTGTATCCTGTAGTATGTGTTGTGTGTATCCTGTAGTGTGTATATTGTGTGTATCCTGAAGTATGTGTGGTGTGTATGTATCCTGTAGTATGTGTGGTGAGTATGTGTGTATATGTATCCAGTAGTATGTGTAGTGTGTATGTTGTGTGTATCCAGTAGAATGTGTAGTGTGTATGTTGTGTGTATCCTGTAGTATGTGTTGTGTGTATGTTGTGTGTATCCTGTAATATGTGTGATTATTGATGAATGGTTCTATGGTCAGCTGAGCTCAGCCTCCTGTAAATTAACGTTAGCAGGCAGTGATATTACATCAGTATGGCTAGTTACCTCTGTAAGCCAAGTAGACAAATCCACCCGTCAGTAGTATCAAGTACGCAAATTGAAAAATGTGTATAAAATTAACTTTTGACTTTTTTGGAGCTTTTATATCTGCAAGTAAAAGAAGACAGTTATTAGACGTGTGTGTTCTTCATTCATTCACCTCCCAGAGAGAGATTACACCAAGGCCCCTAATTACTACAATCCGCATTCCAAATGTAATGTGATAGTTTCGCCTATTTAGGAAATATCACAGAAATGATATGAAGATGCAATAAAGTCCCCGCAAATCCACTCCACACACTTCTCACTATATTTTTTGCAAAAAATACAGTGAGCAGGTGTCCGCGCATCTTCCGCTGGCTCACCCCCAGCAACCCTCCTGCCCCCCCACACTGTTATGCTTACATTTACCAGCCAGGTGGTTGGTGCTCGGGTGAGGATATCTGGGGTTACGGTCAGCTGGTCTTCCGTGACCTTGGTCAGCTGGTCTCTGCAGAAGCTGCAGGAGGCCAGAGGCCAGGAGGACCTCACCTGAGCACCGGTCACCTGTCCCTGGACACAGGTAAGTGTTTGGGGTTTTTTAACAATTTTTTTTAAAGTAATCAGCTTGTGGTCTGTTTAGATCACACACATGATCACAGAGGCCCAGCTCCCGTCTCAGCTCTGCCTGTCAGAGCAGGATGGTGTTACTATCATAGGGCTTTCGCTGGTATTTTTGCATAACTTAATTTTAGTAAATTTGAGCAAATCACATTTCCAATTACAAGTATGGGAATTGTGATTTGCTGACTAAAAATAAATGAATTGAAGGGCTTGAAGTAGTTTTCACGAAGCCCTTTAATACATTTATGTGATACTAAAATAAAGTGAAATGGGTGTGAAAACATCCTTTTCACATTATTTTAGTAAAAAAGGATTGATAAATAGAGCCCCAAGTAAGGACCTGAGATGGTGGCAGTTTCCCCCTTCCCTAATTTTGAAAACGTTCTACACACATTACACCAGCAGTGTACCACTCCCACATTATATCAGTAATATGCCCCTCACACATTACACCAGTAATATGCCCCTCACACATTATATCAGTAATATGCCCTTCCCACATTACACCAGCAGTGTGCCCCTCACACATTACACCAGTAATATGCCCCTCACACATTACACCAGCAGTGTGCCCCTCACACATTACACCAGTAATATGCCCCTCACACATTACACCAGTAATATGCCCCTCACACATTACACCATTGGTGTGCCCTTCACACATTACACCAGCAGTGTGCCCCTCACACATTATATCAGTAATATGCCCCTCACACATTACACCAACAGTGTGCCCCTCACACATTATATCAGTAATATGCCCCTCACACATTACACCAGCAGTGTGCCCCTCACACATTATGTCAGTAATATGCCCCTCACACATTACACCATTGGTGTGCCCCTCACACATTACACCAGCAGTGTGCCCCTCACACATTACACCAGTAATATGCCCCTCACACATTACACCAGTAATATGTCCCTCACACATTACACCAGTAATATACCCCTCACACATTACACCAGTAATATGCCCCTCACACATTACACCATTGGTGTGCCCCTCACACATTATATCAGTAATATGCCCCTCACACATTACACCAGCAGTGTGCCCCTCACACATTACACCAGTAATATGCTCCTCACACATTACACCAGTAATATGCCCCTCACACATTACACCAGCAGTATGCCCCTCACACATTACACCAGTAATATGCCCCTCACACATTTCACCAGTAATATGCCCCTCACACATTACACCAGTAATATGCCCCTCACACATTACACCATTGGTGTGCCCCTCACACATTACACCAGCGGTGTGCCCCTCACACATTACACCATTGGTGTGCCCCTCACACATTACACCAGTTATATGCCCCTCACACATTACACCAGCAGTGTGCCCCTCATACATTACACCAGTAATATGCCCCTCACACATTACACCAGCAGTGTGCCCCTCACACATTACACCAGTAATATGCCCCTCACACATTACTGGTGTAATGTGTGTGTCCCTCACACATTACACCAGTAATATGCCCCTCACACATTACACCAGCAGTGTGCCACTCACACATTATATCAGTAATATGCCCCTCACACATTACACCAGCAGTGTGCCCCTCACACATTATGGGCCTGATTCAGACCCACTCGCGAGCGGCTGTCCGCTCGCAAGTGGGTCGATGTTATGCACTGAGCATGCGCACGACGGAGGGAGCTCCGTCGTGCGCATGCACCAGACGCGACGAGCGAAGGAAAGTCCTTCGCTCGTTGTGTCCGATCAAAGGGGGCGTGCTGTCAATGTGGATTGACAGCACGCCCCCTTTGGTGGGCGTGCCGGGGGCGTGCCTCCCTGACGGGGGCGTTCCCACGGGAACGCCTCCCGTCAGAAGCCGGCCCACTGACATCACTAGTGATGTCAGTGGGAGTGATTTTGGCTCTGATAGAGCCAAAATCACTCCGGAGCTTGCGGTTGAAAACCTCAACCGCAGGCTCCGGCTCGCAATTTCGATGGTCGCGATGGTCTCGACCATTGCGGCCATCACAAAGCACGCTCGTATAGCCTGTGGGTGGTGACCCACAGCTATAAGAGCGTCCAGGAGGACGCTCCATGAAAATGGAGCCCGGCCCTCATTCAGAGCGTGCGCTCTGCTCAGAGCGTACGGCTCTGAATGAGGGCCTATATCAGTAATATGCCCCTCACACATTACATCAGCAGTGTGCCCCTCACACATTATATCAGTAATATGCCCCTCACACATTACACCATTGGTGTGCCCCTCACACATTACACCAGCAGTGTGCCCCTCACACATTACACCAGTAATATGCCCCTCACACATTACACCAGTAATATGCCCCTCACACATTACACCAATGGTGTGCCCCTCACACATTACACCAGCGGTGTACCCCTCACACATTACACCATTGGTGTGCCCCTCACACATTACACCAGTAATATGCCCCTCACACATTACACCAGCAGTGTGCCCCTCACACATTACACCAGTAATATGCCCCTCACACATTACACCATTGGTGTGCCACTCACACATTATATCAGTAATATGCCCCTCGCACATTACACCAGCAGTGTGCCCCTCACACATTACACCAGTAATATGCCCCTCACACATTACATCCATTGGTCTGCCCCTCACACATTATATCAGTAATATGCCCCTCACACATTACACCAGCAGTGTGCCCCTCACACATTACACCAGTAATATGCTCCTCACACATTACACCAGTAATATGCCCCTCACACATTACACCAGCAGTGTGCCCCTCACACATTATATCAGTAATATGCCCCTCACACATTACACCAGCAGTGTGCCCCTCACACATTATGTCAGTAATATGTCCCTCACACATTACACCATTGGTGTGCCCCTCACACATTACACCAGCAGTGTGCCCCTCACATTACACCAGTAATATGCCCCTCACACATTACACCAGTAATATGCCCCTCACACATTACACCATTGGTGTGCCCCTCACACATTATATCAGTAATATGCCCCTCAAACATTACACCAACAGTGTGCCCCTCACACATTATACTATCAGTAGTATGCCCCTCACACATTACACCAGCAGTGTGCCCCTCACATATTATATCAGTAATATGCCCCTCACAGATTACACCAGCAGTGTGCCCCTCACAGATTATATCAGTAATATGTCCCTCACACATTACACCAGTAATATGCCCCTCACACATTATGTCAGTAATATGCCCCTCACACATTACACCATTGGTGTGCCCCTCACACATTACACCAGCAGTGTGCCCCTCATACATTACACCAGTAATATGCCCCTCACACATTACACCAGTAATATGTCCCTCACACATTACACCAGTAATATGCCCCTCACACATTACACCAGTAATATGCCCCTCACACATTACACCAGTAATATGCCCCTCACACATTACACCATTGGTGTGCCCCTCACACATTATATCAGTAATATGCCCCTCACACATTACACCATTGGTGTGCCCCTCACACATTACACCAGTAATATGCCCCTCATACATTACACCAGCAGTGTGCCCCTCATACATTACACCAGTAATATGCCCCTCACACATTACACCAGCAGTGTGCCCCTCACACATTACACCAGTAATATGCCCCTCACACATTACTGGTGTAATGTGTGTGCCCCTCACACATTACACCAGTAATATGCCCCTCACACATTACACCATTGGTGTGCCCCTCACACATTATATCAGTAATATGCCCCTCACACATTACACCAGCAGTGTGCCCCTCACACATTATATCAGTAATATGCCCCTCATACATTACACCAGCAGTGTGCCCCTCACACATTATCTCAGTAATATGCCCCTCACACATTACACCAGCAGTGTGTCCCTCACACATTATATCAGTAATATTCCCCTCACACATTACACCAGCAGTGTGCCCCTCACACATTATATCAGTAATATGCCCCTCACACATTACACCATTGGTGTGCCCCTCACACATTACACCAGCAGTGTGCCCCTCACACATTACACCAGTAATATGCCCCTCACACTTTACACCAGTAATATGCCCCTCACACATTACACCATTGGTGTGCCCCTCACACATTACACCAGTAATATGCCCCTCACACATTACACCAGCAGTGTGCCCCTCACACATTACACCAGTAATATGCCCCTCACACATTACACCAGTAATATGCCCCTCACACATTACACCATTGGTGTGCCCCTCACACATTACACCAGCGGTGTGCCCCTCACACATTACACCATTGGTGTGCCCCTCACACATTACACCAGTAATATGCCCCTCACACATTACACCAGCAGTGTGCCCCTCACACATTACACCTGTAATATGCCCCTCACACATTACTGGTGCAATTTGTGTGCCCCTCACACATTACACCAGTAATATGCCCCTCACACATTACACCATTGGTGTGCCACTCACACATTATATCAGTAATATGCCCCTCGCACATTACACCAGCAGTGTGCCCCTCACACATTATATCAGTAATATGCCCCTCACACATTACACCATTGGTGTGCCCCTCACACATTATATCAGCAGTGTACCCCTCACACATTGAACCAGTAATTTGCTCCTCACACATTACACCAGTAATATGCCCCTCACACATTACACCAGTAATATGTCCCTCACACATTACACCAGTAATATGCCCCTCACACATTACACCAGTAATATGCCCCTCACACATTACACCAGTAATATGCCCCTCACACATTACACCATTGGTGTGCCCCTCACACATTATATCAGTAATATGCCCCTCACACATTACACCAGTAATATGCTCCTCACACATTACACCAGTAATATGCTCCTCACACATTACACCAGCAGTATGCCCCTCACACATTACACCAGTAATATGCCCCTCACACATTACACCAGTAATATGCCCCTCACACATTACACCATTGGTGTGCCCCTCACACATTACACCAGCGGTATGCCCCTCGCACATTACACCATTGGTGTGCCCCTCACACATTACACCAGTAATATGCCCCTCACACATTACACCAGCAGTGTGCCCCTCACACATTACACCAGTAATATGCCCCTCACACATTACTGGTGTAATGTGTGTGCCCCTCACACATTACACCAGTAATATGCCCCTCACACATTACACCATTGGTGTGCCCCTCACACATTATATCAGTAATATGCCCCTCACACATTACACCAGCAGTGTGCCCCTCACACATTATATCAGTAATATGCCCCTCATACATTACACCAGCAGTGTGCCCCTCACACATTATCTCAGTAATATGCCCCTCACACATTACACCAGCAGTGTGTCCCTCACACATTATATCAGTAATATTCCCCTCACACATTACACCAGCAGTGTGCCCCTCACACATTATATCAGTAATATGCCCCTCACACATTACACCATTGGTGTGCCCCTCACACATTACACCAGCAGTGTGCCCCTCACACATTACACCAGTAATATGCCCCTCACACTTTACACCAGTAATATGCCCCTCACACATTACACCATTGGTGTGCCCCTCACACATTACACCAGTAATATGCCCCTCACACATTACACCAGCAGTGTGCCCCTCACACATTACACCAGTAATATGCCCCTCACACATTACACCAGTAATATGCCCCTCACACATTACACCATTGGTGTGCCCCTCACACATTACACCAGCGGTGTGCCCCTCACACATTACACCATTGGTGTGCCCCTCACACATTACACCAGTAATATGCCCCTCACACATTACACCAGCAGTGTGCCCCTCACACATTACACCAGTAATATGCCCCTCACACATTACTGGTGCAATTTGTGTGCCCCTCACACATTACACCAGTAATATGCCCCTCACACATTACACCATTGGTGTGCCACTCACACATTATATCAGTAATATGCCCCTCGCACATTACACCAGCAGTGTGCCCCTCACACATTATATCAGTAATATGCCCCTCACACATTACACCATTGGTGTGCCCCTCACACATTATATCAGCAGTGTACCCCTCACACATTGCACCAGTAATATGCTCCTCACACATTACACCAGTAATATGCCCCTCACACATTACATCAGTAATATGCCCCTCACACATTACACCAGCAGTGTGCCCCTCACACATTACACCAGTAATATGCCCCTCACACATTACACCAGCAGTGTGCCCCTCACACATTACACCAGTAATATGCCCCTCACATATTACACCAGCAGTGTGCCCCTCACACATTACACCAGTAATATGCCCCTCACACATTACACCAACAGTGTACCCCTCACACATTACACCAGTAATATGCCCCTCACACATTACACCAGCGGTGTGCCTCTTACACATTATACCAGCAGTGTGCCCCTCATACATTGCACCAGCAGTGTGCCCCTCACCCATTGCACCAGCAGTGTGCCCCACAAACATTACACCAGCAGTGTGCCCTCCACACATTTTAACAACTGTGTGCCCCCCTCAAATTACGCAAACAGTATGATCTTTATAAGTAATACCATCACTGTGCCCCCATATACTATATCAGCAGATGCTGATTGCACCCAAAGTGACAACCATACATGTATAGCAAAAGATTTTCCAACACAATAATTCTTCTAGCAATGCCCAATTTATATATATCAGCATGGAACCCTCACATATTATGCCAACAGTGTTCTGGGGATGTAGTTAAGATGTCAGTGGTCGAAATCCCAGCACTGGAATCCTGACCCACGGCCATAATAATGTTGCTGGAATCCCGACATCACTTGAGATGCCAACGCCAGAATCCTGAGAGCCGGCATTCCGACTGTAAGTATTGCAGACCGGGTTAGGTTTACACTGCGTGGGGGAGGAGGGATAGGTTTAGGCACCACCGGAGTGGTTAGGATTAGGCTGCGGTGGGGGTAAGGTTAGGTTTAGGCTGCTGGCAGGGGTGGATAGGGTCAATGCACCACCAGTTTAGGAATAGGCACTAAGGTGGGAGGGTTAGGTTTAGGCACCAAGGGAGGAGGGTTAGGTTTAGGCACTTATGGGGAGGGTTAGGCTGAGGGGGGAAAGGGAAAGGGGGTATGCGTTCAGCATCCCGGTGGAGGGGTTGCCGACACTTACAATACGGCGTCAGAATACTGACGCCAGTTAGAATACAGGCGCCAGCATCTCAACTACTGGGATGCTGTAGGTAAGCAGCGGGGTTGGGGGAGGGTTAGGTTTAGGGGTTAGGCACTAGGGGAGGGTTAGGGTTAGGCACTAATTGGGGAGGGTTAGGTTTAGGGTGCGGGGAGGGGGAGGTTAGGTTTAGGCACTAGGGGGGAGGTTAGGTTCATGCACCAGGGAGGGAGGGTTAGGGTTTGGGTGGGGAGAAGGAGAGGGTTAGCATACCGACCAACATGTGTCGGTTTGTTAACCCTGTCGGGATCCAGGCATCAGGATTCTGACAGCCTGGATCCCGTCTATCGGTATTAAATACTGATTCCGTCTGAGCATCGGGATGCCGGCGTCCCGACTGCCGATCTCCTGTATGTATTCCGTGTTCTGCAACTATATTATTTTTTATCAGCAGTGACCACCGCACTCATTATAAAAGTAATGTCCCTCACAGACATTATATCAGCATTACAATAATAGCCGCTATATTTCCACACACATTAAACCATCAGGGTCACAAATACCTACATTATCATACCAACAGCTACCTCCATTTATATTATACCTGTATTTCCTACCCATTATAACAGCAATGTCCCCAGACATTGATAATAACGGTGTCCAGCAAACATTTCTTGGGAGGTTAGAAGCTAGGACCAGGCAGAGCCATACATACAATTCTATAGAAAAGGTATATTAATGCACACATATACAGACATGTCCTTGGCCATCTAGCCTCAATACGCCATTCAGCACAATATGTCTGGCGTGAGTGAGGTTCCGTGCAGCTCTGCTTGCGTCAGGCGTCGGAGTCTGCACTGATTAATGTGATATGTGACACCTGTATATCTGTGTGCTCCTGAGTCGTATATGGGAGACTGCGCTGAGTAATGTGATATTTGACACCTGTATATCTGTGTGCTCCTGAGTCTGTATACGGGAGACTGCGCTGAGTAATGTGATATGTGACACCTGTATATCTGTGTGCTCCTGAGTCTGTATACGGGAGACTGCGCTGAGTAATGTGATATGTGACACCTGTATATCTGTGTGCTCCTGAGTCTGTATATGGGAGACTGCGCTGAGTAATGTGATATGTGACACCTGTATGTCTGTGTGCTCCTGAGTCTGTATATGGGAGACTGCGCTGAGTAATGCGATATGTGACACCTGTATATCTGTGTGCTCCTGAGTCTGTATATAGGAGACTGTGCTGAGTAATGTGATATGTGACACCTGTATATCTGTGTGCCCCTGAGTCTGTATATGGGAGACTACGCTGAGTAATGTGATATGTGACACCTGTATATCTGTGTGCCCCTGAGCCTGTATATGGGAGACTGCGTTGAGTGATGTGATATGTGACACCTGTATATCTGTGTGCTCCTGAGTCTGTATATAGGAGACTGCGCTGAGTGATGTGATATGTGACACCTGTATATCTGTGTGCTCCTGAGTCTGTATATAGGAGACTGCGCTGAGTAATGTGATATGTGACACCTGTATATCTGTGTGCCCCTGAGTCTGTATATGGGAGACTGCGCTGAGTAATGTGATATGTGACACCTGTATATCTGTGTGCTCCTGAGTCTGTATATGGGAGACTGCGCAGAGTAATGCGATATGTGACACCTGTATATCTGTGTGCTCCTGAGTCTGTATATAGGAGACTGCGCTGAGTAATGTGATATGTGACACCTGTATGTCTGTGTGCTCCTGAGTCTGTATATAGGAGACTGCGCTGAGTAATGTGATATGTGATACCTGTATGTCTGTGTGCACCTGAGTCTGTATATGGGAGACTGCGCTGAGTAATGTGATATGTGACACCTGTATATCTGTGTGCTCCTGAGTCTGTATATAGGAGACTGCGCTGAGTAATGTGATATGTGACACCTGTATATCTGTGTGCTCCTGAGTCTGTATATGGGAGACTGCGCTGAGTAATGTGATATGTGACACCTGTATATCTGTGTTCTCCTGAGTCTGTATATGGGAGACTGCGCTGAGTAATGTGATATGAGACACCTGTATATCTGTGTGCTTCTGAGTCTGGATATGGGAGACTGCGCTGAGTAATGTGATATGTGACACCTGTATATCTGTGTGCTCCTGAGTCTGTATATGGGAGACTGTGCTGAGTAATGTGATATGTGACACCTGGATATCTGTGTGCACCTGAGTCTGTATATGGCAAACTGCCCTGAGTAATGTGATATGTGGCACCTGTATATCTGTGTGCTCCTGAGTCGGTATATAGGAGACTGCGCTGAGTAATGTGATATGTGACACCTGTATATCTGTGTGCTCCTGAGTCTGTATTTGGGAGACTGTGCGGAATATTGTGACATGTGACACCTGTATATCTGTGTGCTCCTGAGTCTGTATATGGGAGACTGCGCTGAGTAATGTGATATGTGGACACCTGTATATCTGTGTGCTCCTGAGTCTGTATTTGGGAGACTGTGCGGAATATTGTGATATGTGACACCTGTATATCTGTGTGCTCCTGAGTCTGTATTTGGGAGACTGCGCTGAGTAATGTGATATGTGACACCTGTATATCTGTGTGCTCCTGAGTCTGTATATGGAGACTGCGCTGAGTAATGTGATATTTGACACCTGTATATCTGTGTGCTCCTGATCTGCATATAGGAGACAGCGCTGAGTAATGTGATATGTGACACCTGTATATCTGTGTGCTCCTGAGTCTGTATATGGGAGACTGCGCTGAGTAATGTGATATGTGACACCTGTATATCTGTGTGCTCATGAGCCTGTATATGGCAGACTGCGCTGAGTAATGTGATATGTGACACCTGTATATCTGTGTGCTCCTGAGTCTGAATATGGAGACTGCGCTGAGTAATGTGATATGTGACACCTGCATACCTGTGTGCTCCTGAGTCTGTATATGGGAGACTGCGCTGAGTAATGCGATATGTGAAACCTGTATATCTGTGTGCTCCTGAGTCTGTATATAGGCGACTGTGCTGAGTAATGCGATATGTGACACCTGTATATCTGTGTGCTCCTGAGTCTGTATATAGGAGACTGTGCTGAGTAATGTGATATGTGACACCTGTATATCTGTGTGCCCCTGAGTCTGTATATGGGAGACTGCGCTGAGTAATGTGATATGTGACACCTGTATATCTGTGTGCTCCTGAGTCTGTATATGGGAGACTGCGCAGAGTAATGCGATATGTGACACCTGTATATCTGTGTGCTCCTGAGTCTGTATATGGGAGACTGCGCTGAGTAATGTGATATGTGACACCTGTATGTCTGTGTGCTCCTGAGTCTGTATATAGGAGACTGCGCTGAGTAATGTGATATGTGATACCTGTATGTCTGTGTGCACCTGAGTCTGTATATGGGAGACTGCGCTGAGTAATGTGATATGTGACACCTGTATATCTGTGTGCTCCTGAGTCTGTATATAGGAGACTGCGCTGAGTAATGTGATATGTGACACCTGTATATCTGTGTGCTCCTGAGTCTGTATATGGGAGACTGTGCTGAGTAATGTGATATGTGACACCTGGATATCTGTGTGCACCTGAGTCTGTATATGGCAAACTGCCCTGAGTAATGTGATATGTGGCACCTGTATATCTGTGTGCTCCTGAGTCTGTATATAGGAGACTGCGCTGAGTAATGTGATATGTGACACCTGTATATCTGTGTGCTCCTGAGTCTGTATTTGGGAGACTGTGCGGAATATTGTGACATGTGACACCTGTATATCTGTGTGCTCCTGAGTCTGTATATGGGAGACTGCGCTGAGTAATGTGATATGTGACACCTGTATATCTGTGTGCTCCTGAGTCTGTATTTGGGAGACTGTGCGGAATATTGTGATATGTGACACCTGTATATCTGTGTGCTCCTGAGTCTGTATTTGGGAGACTGCGCTGAGTAATGTGATATGTGACACCTGTATATCTGTGTGCTCCTGAGTCTGTATATGGAGACTGCGCTGAGTAATGTGATATTTGACACCTGTATATCTGTGTGCTCCTGATCTGCATATAGGAGACAGCGCTGAGTAATGTGATATGTGACACCTGTATATCTGTGTGCTCCTGAGTCTGTATATGGGAGACTGCGCTGAGTAATGTGATATGTGACACCTGTATATCTGTGTGCTCATGAGCCTGTATATGGCAGACTGCGCTGAGTAATGTGATATGTGACACCTGTATATCTGTGTGCTCCTGAGTCTGTATATGGAGACTGCGCTGAGTAATGTGATATGTGACACCTGCATACCTGTGTGCTCCTGAGTCTGTATATGAGAGACTGTGCTGAGTAATGTGATATGTGATACCTGTATATCTGTGTGCTCCTGAGTCTGTATATGGGAGACTGCGCTGAGTAATGTGATATGTGACACCTGTATATCTGTGTGCTCATGAGCCTGTATATGGCAGACTGCGCTGAGTAATGTGAAATGTCACACCTGTATATCTGTGTTCTCCTGAGTCTGTATATGGGAGACTGCGCTGAGTAATGTGATATGTGACACCTGTATATCTGTGTGCACCTGAGTCTGTATAAGGGAGACTGTGCTGAGTAATGTGACACCTGTATATCTGTGTGCTCCTGAGTCTGTATATGGGAGACTGTGCTGAGTAATGTGATATCTGTATATCTGTGTGCTCCTGAGTCTGTATATGGGAGACGGTGCTGAGTAATGTGATATGTGACACCTGTATATCTGTGTGCTCCTGCGTCTGTATATGGGAGACTACGCTGATTAATGTGATATATGACATCTTTAGATCTGTGTGCTCCTGAGTCTGTATATGGGAGACTGCGCTGAGTAATGTGATATGTGACACCTGTATATCTCTGTGCTCCTGAGTCTGTATATGGGAGAGTGCGCTGAGTAACGTGATATGTGACACCTGTATATCTGTGTGCTCCTGAGTCTGTATATGGGAGACTGTGCTGAGTAATGTGATTTTTGACGCCTGTATATCTGTGTGCTCCAGAGTCTGTATATGGGAGACTGCGCTGAGTAATGTGATATTTGACACCTGTATATCTGTGTGCTCCTGAGTCTGTATATGGGAGACTGCGCTGAGTAATGTGATATGTGACACCTGCATATCTGTGTGCTCCCGAGTCTGTATATGGGAGACTGCGCTGAGTAATATGATACCTGTATATCTGTGTGCTCCTGATCTGTATATAGGAGACTGCGCTGAGTAATGTGATATGTGACACCTGTATATCTGTGTGCTCCTGAGCCTGTATATGGGAGACTGCGCTGAGTAATGTGATATGTGACACCTGTATATCTATGCGCTCCTGAGCCTGTATATGGGAGACTGCGCTGAGTAATTTGATATGTGACACCTGTATATCTGTGTGCTCCTGAGTATATATATGGGAGACTGCGCTGAGTAATGTGATATGTGACCCCTGTATATCTGTGTGCTCCTGAGCCTGTATATGGGAGACTGCGCTGAGTAATGTGATATGTGACACCTGTATATCTGTGCGCTCCTGAGCCTGTATATGGGAGACTGCGCTGAGTAATTTGATATGTGACACCTGTATATCTGTCTGCTCTTGAGTCTGTATATGGGAGACTGTGCTGAGTAATGAGATATGTGACACCTGTATATCTGTGTGCCCCTGAGTCTGTATATGGGAGACTGCGCTGAGTAATGTGATATGTGACATCTTTAGATCTGTGTGCTCCTGAGTCTGTATATGGGAGACTGTGCGGAGTAATGTGATATCTGTATATCTGTGTGCTCCTGAGTCTGTGTATGGGAGACTGTGCTGAGTAATGTGATATGTGACACCTGTATATCTGTGAGCTACTGAGTCTGTATATGGGAGACTGCGCTGAGTAATGTGATATGTGACACCTGTATATATGTGTGCTCCTGAGTCTGTATATGGGAGACTGCGCTGAGTAATGTGATATGTGATACCTGTATATCTGTGTGCTCCAGAGTCTGTATATGGGAGACTGTGTTGAGTAATGTGATATGTGTCACCTGTATATCTGTGTGGTCCTGAGTCTGTATATGGGAGACTGCGCTGAGTAATGTGATATTTGACACCTGTATATCTGTGTCCTCCTGAGTCTGTATATGGGAGACTGCGCTGAGTAATGTGATATGTGACATCTGTACATCTGTGTGCTCCTGAGTCTGTATATGGGAGACTGCGCTGAGTAGTGTGATATGTGATACCTGTGTATCTGTGTGCTCTTGAGTCTGTATATGGGAGACTGCGCTGAGCATGCGCTGAGTAATGTGATATGTGACACCTGTATATGGGAGACTGCGCTGAGTAATGTGATATGTGACACCTGTATATCTGTGTTCTCCTGAGTCTGTATATGGGAGACTGCGCTGAGTAATGTGATATGTGACACCTGTATATCTGTGTGCTCCTGAGCCTGTATATTGGAGACAGTAATGAGTAATGTGATATGTGACACCTGTAGATCTGTGTGCTCCTGAGTCTGTATATGGGAGACTGCGCTGAGTAATGTGATATGTGACATCTGTACATCTGTGTGCTCCTGAGTCTGTATATGGGAGACTGCGCTGAGTAGTGTGATATGTGATACCTGTATATCTGTGTGCACTTGAGTCTGTATATGGGAGACTGCGCTGAGCATGCGCTGAGTAATGTGATATGTGACACCTGTATATGGGAGACTGCGCTGAGTAATGTGATATGTGACACCTGTATATCTGTGTTCTCCTGAGTCTGTATATGGGAGACTGCGCTGAGTAATGTTATATGTGACACCTGTATATCTGTGTGCTCCTGAGCCTGTATATTGGAGACAGTAATGAGTAATGTGATATGTGACACCTGTAGATCTGTGTGCTCCTGAGTCTGTATATGGGAGACTGCGCTGAGTAATGTGATATGTGACACCTGTATATCTGTGTGCTCCTGAGTCTGTATATGGGACACTGCGCTGAGTAATGTGATATGTGACACCTGTATATCTGTGTGCTCCTGAGCCTGTATATTGGAGACAGTGCTGAGTAATGTGATATGTGACACCTGTAGATCTGTGTGCTCCTGGGTCTGTATACGGGAGACTGCGCTGAGTAATGTGATATGTGACACCTGTAGATCTCTGTGCTCCTGAGTCTGTATATGGGAAACTGTGCTGAGTAATGTGATATGTGACACTTGTATATCTGTGTGCACCTGAATCTGTATATGGGAGACTGCGCTGAGTAATGTGCTATGTGACACCTGTATATCTGTGTGCTCCTGAGTCTGTATATGGGAGACTGCGCTGAGTAATGTGATATGTGACACCTGTATATCTGTGTGCACCTGAGTCTGTATATGGGAGACTGCACTGAGTAATGTGATATGTGACACCTGTATATCTGTGTGCATCTGAGTCTGTATATGGGAGACTGCGCTGAGTAATGTGATATGTGACACCTGTATATCTGTGTGCTCCTGAGTCTGTATATGGGAGACTGCGCTGAGTAATGTGATATGTGACACCTGTATATCTGTGAGTCTATATATGGGAGACTGTGCTGAGTAATTTGATATGTGACACCTGTATATCTGTGTGCTCCTGAGTCTGTATATGGGAGACTGTGCTGAGTAATTTGATATGTGACACCTGTATATCTGTGTGTCTGTATATGGGAGACTGTGCTGAGAAATGTGATATGTGACACCTGCATATCTGTGTGCTCCTGAGTCTGTATATGGGAGACTGTGCTGAGTAATGTGATATGTGACACCTGTATATCTGTGTGCTCCTGAGTCTGTATATGGGAGACTGCGCTGAGTAATGTGATATGTGACACCTGTATATCTGTGTGCTCCCGAGTCTGTATATGGGAGACTGTGCTGAGTAATGTGATATGTGACACCTGTGTATCTGTGTGTCTGTATATGGGAGACTGCGTTGAGTAATGTAATATGTGACACCTGTAGATCTGTGTGCTCCTGAGCCTGTATATGGGAGACTGCGCTGAGTAATGTGATATGTGACACCTGTAGATCTGTGTGCTCCTGAGTCTGTATATGGGAGACTGCGCTGAGTAATGTGATATGTGAAACCTGTAGATCTGTGTGCTTCTGAGTCTGTATATGGGAGGCTGTGCTGAGTAATGTGATATGTGACACCTGTAGATCTGTGCTCTCCTGAGTCTGTATATGGGAGACTGTGCTGAGTAATGTGATATGTGACACCTGTATATATGTGTGCTCCTGAGCCTGTATATGGGAGACTGTGCTGAGTAATGTGATATGTGACACCTGTATATCTGTGTGCTCCTGAGCCTGTATATGGGAGACTGCGCTGAGTAATGTGATATGTGACACCTGTATATCTGTGTGCTCCTGAGTCTGTATATGGGAGACTGTGCTGAGTAATGTGATATGTGACACCTGTATATCTGTGAATCTGTATATGGGAGACTGTGCTGAGTAATGTGCTCTGTGACACCTGTATATCTGTGTGCTCCTGAGTCTGTATGTGGGAGACTGTGCTGAGTAATTTGATATGTGACACCTATATATCTGTGTGTCTGTATATGGGAGACTGTGCTGAGTAATGTGATATGTGACACCTGTATATCTGTGTGCTCCTGAGCCTGTGTATGGGAGACTGCGCTGAGTAATGTGATATGTGACACCTGTATATCTGTTTGCTCCTGAGTCTGTATATGGGAGACTGCGCTGAGTAATGTGATATGTGACACCTGTATATCTGTGTGCATCTGAGTCTGTATATGGGAGACTGCGCTGACTAATGTGATATGTGACACATGTATATCTGTGTGCTCCTGAGTCTGTATATGGAAGACTGCGCTGAGTAATGTGATATGTGACACCTGTAGATCTGTGTGCTCCTGAGCCTGTATATGGGAGACTGCGCTGAGTAATGTGATATGTGACACCTGTAGATCTGTGTGCTCCTGACTCTGTATATGGGAGACTGCGCTGAGTAATGTGATATGTGAGACCTGTAGATCTGTGTGCTTCTGAGTCTGTATTTGGGAGACTGTGCTGAGTAATGTGATATGTGAAACCTGTATATCTGTGTGCTTCTGAGTCTGTATATGGGAGACTCCGCTGAGTAATGTGATATGTGACACCTGTAGATCTGTGCTCTCCTGAGTCTGTATATGTGAGACTGTGCTGAGTAATGTGATATGTGACACCTGTATATCTGTGTGCTCCTGAGCCTGTATTTGGGAGACTGCGCTGAGTAATGTGATATGTGACACCTGTATATCTGTGAATCTGTATTTGGGAGACTGTGCTGAGTAATGTGATATGTGAAACCTGTATATCTGTGTGCTTCTGAGTCTGTATATGGGAGACTCCGCTGAGTAATGTGATATGTGACACCTGTAGATCTGTGCTCTCCTGAGTCTGTATATGGGAGACTGTGCTGAGTAATGTGATATGTGACACCTGTATATCTGTGTGCTCCTGAGCCTGTATTTGGGAGACTGCGCTGAGTAATGTGATATGTGACACCTGTATATCTGTGAATCTGTATATGGGAGACTGTGCTGAGTAATTTGATATGTGACACCTGTATATCTGTGTGCTCCTGAGTCTGTATGTGGGAGACTGTGCTGAGTAATTTGATATGTGACACCTATATATCTGTGTGTTTGTATATGGGAGACTGTGCTGCGTAATGTGATATGTGACACCTGTATATCTGTGTGCTCCTGAGCCTGTATATGGGAGACTGCGCTGAGTAATGTGATATGTGACACCTGTATATTTGTGTGCTCCTGAGTCTGTATATGGGAGACTGCGCTGAGTAATGTGGTAATTGACACCTGTATATTTGTGTGCACCTGAGTCTGTATATGGGAGACTGTGCTGAGTAATGTGATATGTGACTCCAGTAAATCTGTGTGCTCCTGAGTCTGTATATGGGAGACTGCGCTGAGTAATGTGATATGTGACACCTGTATATCTGTGTGCATCTGAGTCTGTATATGGGAGACTGCGCTGAGTAATGTGATATGTGACACCTGTATATCTGTGTGCATCTGAGTCTGTATATGGGAGACTGCGCTGAGTAATGTGATATGTGACACCTGTATATCTGTGTGCATCTGAGTCTGTATATGGGAGACTGCTCTGAGTAATGTGATATGTGACACCTGTATATCTGTGTGCACCTGAGTCTGTATATGGGAGACTCCGCTGAGTAATGTGATATGTGACACCTGTATATCTGTGTGCTCCTGAGTCTGTATATGGGAGACTGCGCTGAGTAATGTGATATGTGACACCTGTATATCTGTGTGCTCCTGAGTCTGTATATGGGAGACTGCGCTGAGTAATGTGATATGTGACACCTGTGTATCTGTGTGTCTGTATATGGGAGACTGCGTTGAGTAATGTGATATGTGACACCTGTAGATCTGTGTGCTCCTGAGCCTGTATATGGGAGACTGCGCTGAGTAATGTGATATGTGACACCTGTATATCTGTGTGCTCCTGAGCCTGTATATGGGAGACTGCCCTGAGTAATGTGATATGTGACACCTGTATATCTGTGTGCTCCTGAGTCTGTATATAGGAGACTGTGCTGAGTAATGTGAGATGTGACACCTGTATATCTGTGTGCTCCCGAGTCTGTATATGGGAGACTGTGCTGAGTAATGTGATATGTGACACCTGTGTATCTGTGTGTCTGTATATGGGAGACTGCGTTGAGTAATGTAATATGTGACACCTGTAGATCTGTGTGCTCCTGAGCCTGTATATGGGAGACTGCGCTGAGTAATGTGATATGTGACACCTGTAGATCTGTGTGCTCCTGAGTCTGTATATGGGAGACTGCGCTGAGTAATGTGATATGTGAAACCTGTAGATCTGTGTGCTTCTGAGTCTGTATATGGGAGACTGTGCTGAGTAATGTGATATGTGACACCTGTAGATCTGTGCTCTCCTGAGTCTGTATATGGGAGACTGTGCTGAGTAATGTGATATGTGACACCTGTATATCTGTGTGCTCCCGAGCCTGTATATGGGAGACTGTGCTGAGTAATGTGATATGTGACACCTGTATATCTGTGTGCTCCTGAGCCTGTATATGGGAGACTGCGCTGAGTATTGTGATATGTGACACCTGTATATCTGTGTGCTCCTGAGTCTGTATATGGGAGACTGTGCTGAGTAATGTGATATGTGACACCTTTATATCTGTGAATCTGTATATGGGAGACTGTGCTGAGTAATGTGATATGTGACACCTGTATATCTGTGTGCTCCTGAGTCTGTATGTGGGAGACTGTGCTGAGTAATTTGATATGTGACACCTATATATCTGTCTGTCTGTATATGTGAGACTGTGCTGAGTAATGTGATATGTGACACCTGTATATCTGTGTGCTCCTGAGCCTGTGTATGGGAGACTGCGCAGAGTAATGTGATATGTGACACCTGTATATCTGTTTGCTCCTGAGTCTGTATATGGGAGACTGCGCTGAGTAATGTGATAATTGACACCTGTATATTTGTGTGCTCCTGAGTCTTTATATGGGAGACTGCGCTGAGTAATGTGATATGTGACACCTGTATATCTGTGTGCTCCTGAGTCTGTATATGGGAGACTGCGCTGAGTAATGTGATATGTGACACCTGTATATCTGTGTGCATCTGAGTCTGTATATGGGAGACTGCGCTGACTAATGTGATATGTGACACATGTATATCTGTGTGCTCCTGAGTCTGTATATGGAAGACTGCGCTGAGTAATGTGATATGTGACACCTGTAGATCTGTGTGCTCCTGAGCCTGTATATGGGAGACTGCGCTGAGTAATGTGATATGTGACACCTGTAGATCTGTGTGCTCCTGAGTCTGTATATGGGAGACTGCGCTGAGTAATGTGATATGTGACACCTGTAGATCTGTGTGCTTCTGAGTCTGTATTTGGGAGACTGTGCTGAGTAATGTGATATGTGAAACCTGTATATCTGTGTGCTTCTGAGTCTGTATATGGGAGACTGCGCTGAGTAATGTGATATGTGACACCTGTATATCTGTGAATCTGTATATGGGAGACTGTGCTGAGTAATTTGATATGTGACACCTGTATATCTGTGTGCTCCTGAGTCTGTATGTGGGAGACTGTGCTGAGTAATTTGATATGTGACACCTATATATCTGTGTGTTTGTATATGGGAGACTGTGCTGAGTAATGTGATATGTGACACCTGTATATCTGTGTGCTCCTGAGCCTGTATATGGGAGACTGCGCTGAGTAATGTGATATGTGACACCTGTATATTTCTGTGCTCCTGAGTCTGTATATGGGAGACTGCGCTGAGTAATGTGGTAATTGACACCTGTATATTTGTGTGCACCTGAGTCTGTATATGGGAGACTGCCCTGAGTAATGTGATATGTGACTCCAGTAAATCTGTGTGCTCCTGAGTCTGTATATGGGAGACTGCGCTGAGTAATGTGATATGTGACACCTGTATATCTGTGTGCATCTGAGTCTGTATATGGGAGACTGCGCTGAGTAATGTGATATGTGACACCTGTATATCTGTGTGCATCTGAGTCTGTATATGGGAGACTGCGCTGAGTAATGTGATATGTGACACCTGTATATCTGTGTGCATCTGAGTCTGTATATGGGAGACTGCTCTGAGTAATGTGATATGTGACACCTGTATATCTGTGTGCACCTGAGTCTGTATATGGGAGACTCCGCTGAGTAATGTGATATGTGACACCTGTATATCTGTGTGCTCCTGAGTCTGTATATGGGAGACTGCGCTGAGTAATGTGATATGTGACACCTGTATATCTGTGTGCTCCTGAGTCTGTATATGGGAGACTGCGCTGAGTAATGTGATATGTGACACCTGTGTATCTGTGTGTCTGTATATGGGAGACTGCGTTGCGTAATGTGATATGTGACACCTGTAGATCTGTGTGCTCCTGAGCCTGTATATGGGAGACTGCGCTGAGTAATGTGATATGTGACACCTGTATATCTGTGTGCTCCTGAGCCTGTATATGGGAGACTGCCCTGAGTAATGTGATATGTGACACCTGTATATCTGTGTGCTCCTGAGTCTGTATATAGGAGACTGTGCTGAGTAATGTGATATGTGACACCTGTATATCTGTGTTCTCCTGAGTCTGCATATGGGAGACTGTGCTTAGTAATGTGATATGTGACACCTGTATATCTGTGTGCTCCTGAGCCTGTTTATGGGAGACTGCGCTGAGTAATGTGATATGTGACACCTGTATATCTGTGCGCTCCTGAGCCTGTATATGGGAGACTGCGCTGAGTAATGTGATATGTGACACCTGTATATCTGTGTGCTCCTGAGTCTGTATATTGGAGACTGCGCTGAGTAATGTGATATGTGACACCTGTATATCTGTGTGCACCTGAGTCTGTATATGGGAGACTGCGCTGAGTAATGTGATATGAGACACCTGTATATCTGTGTGCTTCTGAGTCTGTATATGGGAGACTGCGCTGAGTAATGTGATATGTGACATCTTTAGATCTGTGTGCTCCTGAGTCTGTATATGGGAGACTGTGCGGAGTAATGTGATATCTGTATATCTGTGTGCTCCTGAGTCTGTATATGGGAGACTGTGCTGAGTAACGTGATATCTGTATATCTGTGTGCTCCTGAGTCTGTATATGGGAGACTGTGCTGAGTAACGTGATATCTGTATATCTGTGTGCCCCTGAGTCTGTATATGGGAGACTGCGCTGAGTAATGTGATATGTGACATCTTTAGATCTGTGTGCTCCTGAGTCTGTATATGGGAGACTGTGCTGAGTAATGTGATATCTGTATATCTGTGTGCTCCTGAGTCTGTATATGGGAGACTGTGCTGAGTAATGTGATATGTGACACCTGTATATCTGTGTGCTCCTGAGCCTGTATGTGGGAGACTGTGCTGAGTAATGTGATATGTGACACCTGTATATCTGTGTGCTCCTGAGCCTGTATATGGGAGACTGCGCTGAGTAATGTGATATGTGACACCTGTATATCTGTGTGCTCCTGAGTCTGTATATGGGAGACTGCGCTGAGTAATGTGATATGTGACACCTGTATATCTGTGAATCTGTATATGGGAGACTGTGCTGAGTAATTTGATATGTGACACCTGTATATCTGTGTGCTCCTGAGTCTGTATGTGGGAGACTGTGCTGAGTAATTTGATATGTGACACCTATATATCTGTGTGTCTGTATATGGGAGACTGTGCTGAGTAATGTGATATGTGACACCTGTATATCTGTGTGCTCCTGAGCCTGTATATGGGAGACTGCGCTGAGTAATGTGATAATTGACACCTGTATATTTGTGTGCACCTGAGTCTGTATATGGGAGACTGCGCTGAGTAATGTGATATGTGACCTGTATATCTGTGAATCTGTATATGGGAGACTGCGCTGAGTAATGTGATATGTGACACCTGTATATCTGTGTGCACCTGAGTCTGTATATGGGAGACTGCGCTGAGTAATGTGATATGTGACACCTGTATATCTGTGTGCTCCTGAGTCTGTATATGGGAGACTGCGCTGAGTAATGTGATATGTGACACCTGTATATCTGTGTGCACCTGAGTCTGTATATGGGAGACTGCGCTGAGTAATGTGATATGTGACACCTGTGTGTCTGTATATGGGAGACTGCGTTGAGTAATGTGATATGTGACACCTGTAGATCTGTGTGCTCCTGAGCGTGTATATGGGAGACTGCGCTGAGTAATGTGATATGTGACACCTGTATATCTGTGTGCTCCTGAGCCTGTATATGGGAGACTGCCCTGAGTAATGTGATATGTGACACCTGTATATCTGTGTGCTCCTGAGTCTGTATATAGGAGACTGTGCTGAGTAATGTGATATGTGACACCTGTATATCTGTGTTCTCCTGAGTCTGTATATGGGAGACTGTGCTTAGTAATGTGATATGTGACACCTGTATATCTGTGTGCTCCTGAGCCTGTTTATGGGAGACTGCGCTGAGTAATGTGATATGTGACACCTGTATATCTGTGCGCTCCTGAGCCTGTATATGGGAGACTGCGCTGAGTAATGTGATATGTGACACCTGTATATCTGTGTGCTCCTGAGTCTGTATATTGGAGACTGCGCTGAGTAATGTGATATGTGACACCTGTATATCTGTGTGCACCTGAGTCTGTATATGGGAGACTGCGCTGAGTAATGTGATATGAGACACCTGTATATCTGTGTGCTTCTGAGTCTATATATGGGAGACTGCGCTGAGTAATGTGATATGTGACATCTTTAGATCTATGTGCTCCTGAGTCTGTATATGGGAGACTGTGCGGAGTAATGTGATATCTGTATATCTGTGTGCTCCTGAGTCTGTATATGGGAGACTGTGCTGAGTAAAGTGATATCTGTATATCTGTGTGCTCCTGAGTCTGTATATGGGAGACTGTGCTGAGTAACGTGATATCTGTATATCTGTGTGCCCCTGAGTCTGTATATGGGAGAGTGCGCTGAGTAATGTGATATGTGACATCTTTAGATCTGTGTGCTCCTGAGTTTGTATATGGGAGACTGTGCGGAGTAATGTGATATGTGACACCTGTATATCTGTGTGCCCCTGAGTTTGTATATGGGAGACAGTGCTGAGTGATGTGATATGTTACACCTGTGTATCTGTGTGCCCCTGAGTCTGTATATGGGAGACTGTGCTGAGTAATGTGATATCTTTATATCTGTGTGCTCCTGAGTCTGTATATGGGAGACTGCACTGAGTAATGTGATATGTGATACCTGTATATCTGTGTGCTCCTGAGTCTGTATATAGGAGACTGCGTTGAGTAATGTGATATGTGACACCTGTATATCTGTGTGCTCCTGAGTCTGTGCTGAGTAATGTGATATGTGACACCTGTATATCTGTGTGCTCCTGAGCCTGTATATGGGAGACTGCGCTGAGTAACGTGATATGTGACATCTGTATATCTGTGTGCTCCAGAGTCTGTATATGAGAGACTGTGCTGAGTAATGTGATATGTGACACCTATATATCTGTGTGCTCCTGAGTCTGTATATGGGAGACTGTGCTGAGTAATGTGATATGTGACACCTGTATATCTGTGTGCTCCTGAGTCTGTATATGGGAGACTGCGCTGAGAAATGTGATATTTGACACCTATATATCTGTGTGCTCCTGAGTCTGTATATGGGAGACTGCGCTGAGTAATGTGATATGTGACACCTGTTTATCTGTGTGCTCCTGATTCTGTATATGGGAGACTGTGCTGAGTAATGTGATATGTGACACCTGTATATCTGTGTGCTCCTGAGTCTGTATATGGGAGACTGCGCTGAGTAATGTGATTTGTGACACCTGTATATCTGTGTGGTCCTGAGTCTGTATATGGGAGACTGCGCTGAGTAATGTGATATGTGACACCTGTATATCTGTGTGCTCCTGAGTCTGTATATGGGAGACTGCGCAGAGTAATGTGATATGTGACACCTGTATATCTGTGTGCTCCTGAGTCTGTATATGGGAGACTGCGCAGAGTAATGTGATATGTGACACCTGTGTATCTGTGTGCTCCTGAGTCTGTATATAGGAGACTGCGCTGAGTAATGTGATATGTGACACCTGTATATCTGTGTACTCCTGAGTCTGTATATGGGAGACTGTGCTGAGTAATGTGATATGTGACACCTGTATATCTGTGTGCTCCCGAGTCTGTATATGGGAGACTGTGCTGAGAAATGTGATATGTGACACCTGTATATCTGTGTGCTCCTGAGTCTGTATATGGGAGACTGCGCTGAGTAATGTGATATGTGACATCTGTACATCTGTGTGCTCTTGAGTTTGTATATGGGAGACTGCGCTGAGCATGCGCTGAGTAATGTGATATGTGACACCTGTATATGGGAGACTGCGCTGAGTAATGTGATATGTGACACCTGTATATCTGTGTTCTCCTGAGTCTGTATATGGGAGACTGTGCTGAGTAATGTGATATGTGACACCTGTATATCTGTGTGCTCCTGAGTCTGTATATGGGAGACTGCGCTGAGTAATGTGATATGTGGCATCTGTACATCTGTGTGCTCTTGAGTCTGTATATGGGAGACTGCGCTGATTAATGTGACATCTGTACATCTGTGTGCTCCTGAGTCTGTATATGGGAGACTGTGCTGAGTAATGTGATATGTGACACCTGTATATCTGTGTGCTCCTGAGTCTGTATATGGGAGACTGCGCTGAGTAATGTGATATGTGACACCTGTATATCTGTGTGCACCTGAGTCTGTATATGGGAGACTGCGCTGAGTAATGTGATATGTGACACCTGTGTGTCTGTATATGGGAGACTGCGTTGAGTAATGTGATATGTGACACCTGTAGATCTGTGTGCTCCTGAGCGTGTATATGGGAGACTGCGCTGAGTAATGTGATATGTGACACCTGTATATCTGTGTGCTCCTGAGCCTGTATATGGGAGACTGCCCTGAGTAATGTGATATGTGACACCTGTATATCTGTGTGCTCCTGAGTCTGTATATAGGAGACTGTGCTGAGTAATGTGATATGTGACACCTGTATATCTGTGTTCTCCTGAGTCTGTATATGGGAGACTGTGCTTAGTAATGTGATATGTGACACCTGTATATCTGTGTGCTCCTGAGCCTGTTTATGGGAGACTGCGCTGAGTAATGTGATATGTGACACCTGTATATCTGTGCGCTCCTGAGCCTGTATATGGGAGACTGCGCTGAGTAATGTGATATGTGACACCTGTATATCTGTGTGCTCCTGAGTCTGTATATTGGAGACTGCGCTGAGTAATGTGATATGTGACACCTGTATATCTGTGTGCACCTGAGTCTGTATATGGGAGACTGCGCTGAGTAATGTGATATGAGACACCTGTATATCTGTGTGCTTCTGAGTCTATATATGGGAGACTGCGCTGAGTAATGTGATATGTGACATCTTTAGATCTATGTGCTCCTGAGTCTGTATATGGGAGACTGTGCGGAGTAATGTGATATCTGTATATCTGTGTGCTCCTGAGTCTGTATATGGGAGACTGTGCTGAGTAAAGTGATATCTGTATATCTGTGTGCTCCTGAGTCTGTATATGGGAGACTGTGCTGAGTAACGTGATATCTGTATATCTGTGTGCCCCTGAGTCTGTATATGGGAGAGTGCGCTGAGTAATGTGATATGTGACATCTTTAGATCTGTGTGCTCCTGAGTTTGTATATGGGAGACTGTGCGGAGTAATGTGATATGTGACACCTGTATATCTGTGTGCCCCTGAGTTTGTATATGGGAGACAGTGCTGAGTGATGTGATATGTCACACCTGTGTATCTGTGTGCCCCTGAGTCTGTATATGGGAGACTGTGCTGAGTAATGTGATATCTTTATATCTGTGTGCTCCTGAGTCTGTATATGGGAGACTGCACTGAGTAATGTGATATGTGATACCTGTATATCTGTGTGCTCCTGAGTCTGTATATAGGAGACTGCGTTGAGTAATGTGATATGTGACACCTGTATATCTGTGTGCTCCTGAGTCTGTGCTGAGTAATGTGATATGTGACACCTGTATATCTGTGTGCTCCTGAGCCTGTATATGGGAGACTGCGCTGAGTAACGTGATATGTGACATCTGTATATCTGTGTGCTCCAGAGTCTGTATATGAGAGACTGTGCTGAGTAATGTGATATGTGACACCTATATATCTGTGTGCTCCTGAGTCTGTATATGGGAGACTGTGCTGAGTAATGTGATATGTGACACCTGTATATCTGTGTGCTCCTGAGTCTGTATATGGGAGACTGCGCTGAGAAATGTGATATTTGACACCTATATATCTGTGTGCTCCTGAGTCTGTATATGGGAGACTGCGCTGAGTAATGTGATATGTGACACCTGTTTATCTGTGTGCTCCTGATTCTGTATATGGGAGACTGTGCTGAGTAATGTGATATGTGACACCTGTATATCTGTGTGCTCCTGAGTCTGTATATGGGAGACTGCGCTGAGTAATGTGATTTGTGACACCTGTATATCTGTGTGGTCCTGAGTCTGTATATGGGAGACTGCGCTGAGTAATGTGATATGTGACACCTGTATATCTGTGTGCTCCTGAGTCTGTATATGGGAGACTGCGCAGAGTAATGTGATATGTGACACCTGTATATCTGTGTGCTCCTGAGTCTGTATATGGGAGACTGCGCAGAGTAATGTGATATGTGACACCTGTGTATCTGTGTGCTCCTGAGTCTGTATATAGGAGACTGCGCTGAGTAATGTGATATGTGACACCTGTATATCTGTGTGCTCCCGAGTCTGTATATGGGAGACTGTGCTGAGAAATGTGATATGTGACACCTGTATATCTGTGTGCTCCTGAGTCTGTATATGGGAGACTGCGCTGAGTAATGTGATATGTGACATCTGTACATCTGTGTGCTCTTGAGTTTGTATATGGGAGACTGCGCTGAGCATGCGCTGAGTAATGTGATATGTGACACCTGTATATGGGAGACTGCGCTGAGTAATGTGATATGTGACACCTGTATATCTGTGTTCTCCTGAGTCTGTATATGGGAGACTGTGCTGAGTAATGTGATATGTGACACCTGTATATCTGTGCGCTCCTGAGCCTGTATATGGGAGACTGCGCTGAGTAATGTGATATGTGACACCTGTATATCTGTGTGCTCCTGAGTCTGTATATTGGAGACTGCGCTGAGTAATGTGATATGTGACACCTGTATATCTGTGTGCACCTGAGTCTGTATATGGGAGACTGCGCTGAGTAATGTGATATGAGACACCTGTATATCTGTGTGCTTCTGAGTCTATATATGGGAGACTGCGCTGAGTAATGTGATATGTGACATCTTTAGATCTATGTGCTCCTGAGTCTGTATATGGGAGACTGTGCGGAGTAATGTGATATCTGTATATCTGTGTGCTCCTGAGTCTGTATATGGGAGACTGTGCTGAGTAAAGTGATATCTGTATATCTGTGTGCTCCTGAGTCTGTATATGGGAGACTGTGCTGAGTAACGTGATATCTGTATATCTGTGTGCCCCTGAGTCTGTATATGGGAGAGTGCGCTGAGTAATGTGATATGTGACATCTTTAGATCTGTGTGCTCCTGAGTTTGTATATGGGAGACTGTGCGGAGTAATGTGATATGTGACACCTGTATATCTGTGTGCCCCTGAGTTTGTATATGGGAGACAGTGCTGAGTGATGTGATATGTCACACCTGTGTATCTGTGTGCCCCTGAGTCTGTATATGGGAGACTGTGCTGAGTAATGTGATATCTTTATATCTGTGTGCTCCTGAGTCTGTATATGGGAGACTGCACTGAGTAATGTGATATGTGATACCTGTATATCTGTGTGCTCCTGAGTCTGTATATAGGAGACTGCGTTGAGTAATGTGATATGTGACACCTGTATATCTGTGTGCTCCTGAGTCTGTGCTGAGTAATGTGATATGTGACACCTGTATATCTGTGTGCTCCTGAGCCTGTATATGGGAGACTGCGCTGAGTAACGTGATATGTGACATCTGTATATCTGTGTGCTCCAGAGTCTGTATATGAGAGACTGTGCTGAGTAATGTGATATGTGACACCTATATATCTGTGTGCTCCTGAGTCTGTATATGGGAGACTGTGCTGAGTAATGTGATATGTGACACCTGTATATCTGTGTGCTCCTGAGTCTGTATATGGGAGACTGCGCTGAGAAATGTGATATTTGACACCTATATATCTGTGTGCTCCTGAGTCTGTATATGGGAGACTGCGCTGAGTAATGTGATATGTGACACCTGTTTATCTGTGTGCTCCTGATTCTGTATATGGGAGACTGTGCTGAGTAATGTGATATGTGACACCTGTATATCTGTGTGCTCCTGAGTCTGTATATGGGAGACTGCGCTGAGTAATGTGATTTGTGACACCTGTATATCTGTGTGGTCCTGAGTCTGTATATGGGAGACTGCGCTGAGTAATGTGATATGTGACACCTGTATATCTGTGTGCTCCTGAGTCTGTATATGGGAGACTGCGCAGAGTAATGTGATATGTGACACCTGTATATCTGTGTGCTCCTGAGTCTGTATATGGGAGACTGCGCAGAGTAATGTGATATGTGACACCTGTGTATCTGTGTGCTCCTGAGTCTGTATATAGGAGACTGCGCTGAGTAATGTGATATGTGACACCTGTATATCTGTGTACTCCTGAGTCTGTATATGGGAGACTGTGCTGAGTAATGTGATATGTGACACCTGTATATCTGTGTGCTCCCGAGTCTGTATATGGGAGACTGTGCTGAGAAATGTGATATGTGACACCTGTATATCTGTGTGCTCCTGAGTCTGTATATGGGAGACTGCGCTGAGTAATGTGATATGTGACATCTGTACATCTGTGTGCTCTTGAGTTTGTATATGGGAGACTGCGCTGAGCATGCGCTGAGTAATGTGATATGTGACACCTGTATATGGGAGACTGCGCTGAGTAATGTGATATGTGACACCTGTATATCTGTGTTCTCCTGAGTCTGTATATGGGAGACTGTGCTGAGTAATGTGATATGTGACACCTGTATATCTGTGTGCTCCTGAGTCTGTATATGGGAGACTGCGCTGAGTAATGTGATATGTGACATCTGTACATCTGTGTGCTCTTGAGTCTGTATATGGGAGACTGCGCTGAGTAATGTGATATGTGGCATCTGTACATCTGTGTGCTCTTGAGTCTGTATATGGGAGACTGCGCTGATTAATGTGACATCTGTACATCTGTGTGCTCTTGAGTCTGTATATGGGAGACTGCGCTGAGCATGCGCTGAGTAATGTGATATGTGACACCTGTATATGGGAGACTGCGCTGAGTAATGTGATATGTGACACCTGTATATCTGTGTTCTCCTGAGTCTGTATATGGGAGACAGCGCTGAGTAATGTGATATGTGACACCTGTATATCTGTGTGCTCCTGAGCCTGTATATTGGAGACAGTAAAGAGTAATGTCATATGTGACACCTGTAGATCTGTGTGTTCCTGAGTTTGTATATGGGAGACTGCGCTGAATAATGTGATATGTGACACCTGTAGATCTGTGTGCTCCTGAGTCTGTATATGGGAGACTGCGCTGAGTAATGTGATATGTGACACCTGTGTATCTGTGTGCTCCTGAGTCTGTATATGGGAGACTGCGCTGAGTAATGTGATATGTGACACCTGTATATCTGTGTGCTCCTGAGTCTGTATATGGGAGACTGTGCTGAGTAATGTGATATGTGACACCTGTAGATCTGTGTGCTCCTGAGACTGTATACGGGAGACTGCGCTGAGTAATGTGATATGTGACACCTGTAGATCTGTGTGCTCCTGAGTCTGTATATGGGAGACTGTGCTGAGTAATGTGATATGTGACACTTGTATATCTGTGTGCACCTGAATCTGTATATGGGAGACTGCGCTGAGTAATGTGATATGTGACACCTGTATATCTGTGAGTCTGTATATGGGAGACTGTGCTGAGTAATTTGATATGTGACACCTGTATATCTGTGTGCTCCTGAGTCTGTATATGGGAGACTGTGCTGAGTAATTTGATATGTGACACCTGTATATCTGTGTGTCTGTATATGGGAGACTGTGCAGAGAAATGTGATATGTGACACCTGCATATCTGTGTGCTCCTGAGTCTGTATATGGGAGACTGTGCTGAGTAATGTGATATGTGACACCAATATATCTGTGTGCTCCTGAGTCTGTATATGGGAGACTGCGCTGAGTAATGTGATATGTGACACCTGTATATCTGTGTGCTCCCGAGTCTGTATATGGGAGACTGTGCTGAGTAATGTGATAAGTGACACCTGTGTATCTGTGTGTCTGTATATGGGAGACTGCGTTGAGTAATGTGATATGTGACACCTGTAGATCTGTGTGCTCCTGAGTCTGTATATGGGAGACTGCGCTGAGTAATGTGATATGTGACACCTGTATATTTGTGTGCTCCTGAGTCTGTATATGGGAGACTGCGCTGAGTAATGTGATAATTGACAGCTGTATATTTGTGTGCACCTGAGTCTGTATATGGGAGACTGCGCTGAGTAATGTGATATGTGACACCTGTATATCTGTGTGCTCCTGAGTCTGTATATGGGAGACTGCGCTGAGTAATGTGATATGTGACACCTGTATATCTTTGTGCATCTGAGTCTGTACATGGGAGACTGCGCTGAGTAATGTGATATGTGATATCTGTATATCTGTGTGCATCTGAGTCTGTATATGGGAGACTGCGCTGAGTAATGTGATATGTGACACCTGTATATCTGTGTGCATCTGAGTCTGTATATGGGAGACTGCGCTGAGTAATGTGATATGTGACACCTGTATATCTGTGTGCACCTGAGTCTGTATATGGGAGACTCCGCTGAGTAATGTGATATGTGACACCTGTATATCTGTGTGCTCCTGAGTCTGTATATGGGAGAATGCGCTGAGTAATGTGATATGTTACACCTGTATATCTGTGTGCTCCTGAGTCTGTATATGGGAGACTGCGCTGAGTAATGTGATATGTGACACCTGTATATCTGTGTGCTCCTGAGTCTGTATATGGGAGACTGCGCTGAGTAATGTGATATGTGACACCTGTGTATCTGTGTGTCTGTATATGGGAGACTGCGTTGAGTAATGTGATATGTGACACCTGTAGATCTGTGTGCTCCTGAGCCTGTATATGGGAGACTGCCCTGAGTAATGTGATATGTGACACCTGTATATCTGTGTGCTCCTGAGTCTGTATATAGGAGACTGTGCTGAGTAATGTGATATGTGACACCTGTATATCTGTGTTCTCCTGAGTCTGTATATGGGAGACTGTGCTTAGTAATGTGATATGTGACACCTGTATATCTGTGTGCTCCTGAGCCTGTTTATGGGAGACTGCGCTGAGTAATGTGATATGTGACACCTGTATATCTGTGTGCTCCTGAGTCTGTATATTGGAGACTGCGCTGAGTAATGTGATATGTGACACCTGTATATCTGTGTGCACCTGAGTCTGTATATGGGAGACTGCGCTGAGTAATGTGATATGTGACATCTTTAGATCTGTGTGCTCCTGAGTCTGTATATGGGAGACTGTGCGGAGTAATGTGATATCTGTATATCTGTGTGCTCCTGAGTCTGTATATGGGAGACTGTGCTGAGTAACGTGATATCTGTATATCTGTGTGCTCCTGAGTCTGTATATGGGAGACTGTGCTGAGTAACGTGATATGTGACACCTGTATATCTGTGTGCTCCCGAGTCTGTATATGGGAGACTGTGCTGAGTAATGTGATATGTGACACCTGTGTATCTGTGTGTCTGTATATGGGAGACTGCGTTGAGTAATGTGATATGTGACACCTGTATATCTGTGTGCTCCTGAGTCTGTATATGGGAGACTGCGCTGAGTAATGTGATAGTTGACACCTGTATATCTGTGTGCTCCTGAGCCTGTATATGGGAGACTGCGCTGAGTAATGTGATATGTGACACCTGTATATTTGTGTGCTCCTGAGTCTGTATATGGGAGACTGCGCTGAGTAATGTGATAATTGACAGCTGTATATTTGTGTGCACCTGAGTCTGTATATGGGAGACTGCGCTGAGTAATGTGATATGTGACACCTGTATATCTGTGTGCATCTGAGTCTGTATATAGGAGACTGTGCTGAGTAATGTGATATGTGACACCTGTATATCTGTGTGCTCCTGAGTCTGTATATGGGAGACTGCGCTGAGTAATGTGATATGTGACACCTGTATATCTGTGTGCTCCTGAGTCTGTATATGGGAGACTGCGCTGAGTAATGTGATATGTGACACCTGTGTATCTGTGTGTCTGTATATGGGAGACTGCGTTGAGTAATGTGATATGTGACACCTGTAGATCTGTGTGCTCCTGAGCCTGTATATGCGAGACTGCCCTGAGTAATGTGATATGTGACACCTGTATATCTGTGTGCTCCTGAGTCTGTATATAGGAGACTGTGCTGAGTAATGTGATAAGTGACACCTGTATATCTGTGTTCTCCTGAGTCTGTATATGGGAGACTGTGCTTAGTAATGTGATATGTGACACCTGTATATCTGTGTGCTCCTGAGCCTGTTTATGGGAGACTGCGCTGAGTAATGTGATATGTGACACCTGTATATCTGTTCGCTCCTGAGCCTGTATATTGGAGACTGCGCTGAGTAATGTGATATGTGACACCTGTATATCTGTGTGCACCTGAGTCTGTATATGGGAGACTGCGCTGAGTAATGTGATATGAGACACCTGTATATCTGTGTGCTTCTGAGTCTGTATATGGGAGACTGCGCTGAGTAATGTGATATGTGACATCTTTAGATCTGTGTGCTCCTGAGTCTGTATATGGGAGACTGTGCGGAGTAATGTGATATCTGTATATCTGTGTGCTCCTGAGTCTGTATATGGGAGACTGTGCTGAGTAACGTGATATCTGTATATCTGTGTGCTCCTGAGTCTGTATATGGGAGACTGTGCTGAGTAACGTGATATCTGTATATCTGTGTGCCCCTGAGTCTGTATATGGGAGACTGCGGTGAGTAATATGATATGTGACATCTTTAGATCTGTGTGCTCCTGAGTCTGTATATGGGAGACTGTGCGGAGTAATGTGATATGTGACACCTGTATATCTGTGTGCCCCTGAGTCTGTATATGGGAGACTGTGCTGAGTGATGTGATATGTGACACCTGTGTATCTGTGTGCCCCTGAGTCTGTATATGGGAGACTGTGCGGAGTAATGTGATATGTGACACCTGTATATCTGTGTGCTCCTGAGTCTGTATATGGGAGACTGTGCTGAGTGATGTGATATGTGACACCTGTGTATCTGTGTGCTCCTGAGTCTGTATATGGGAGACTGCGCTGAGTAATGTGATATGTGACACCTGTATATCTGTGTGCCCCTGAGTCTGTATATGGGAGACTGTGCTGAGTAATGTGATATCTGTATATCTGTGTGCTCCTGAGTCTGTATATGGGAGACTGCACTGAGTAATGTGATATGTGATACCTGTATATCTGTGTGCTCCTGAGTCTGTATATAGGAGACTGCGCTGAGTAATGTGATATGTGACACCTGTATATCTGTGTGCTCCTGAGTCTGTATATAGGAGACTGCGCTGAGTAATGTGATATGTGACACCTGTATATCTGTGTGCTCCTGAGTCTGTGCTGAGTAATGTGATATCTGTATATCTGTGTGCTCATGAGTCTGTATATGGGAGACTGCACTGAGTAATGTGATATGTGACATCTGTATATCTGTGTGCTCCAGAGTCTGTATATGGGAGACTGTGCTGAGTAATGTGATATGTGACACCTATATATCTGTGTGCTCCTGAGTCTGTATATGGGAGACTGTGCTGAGTAATGTGATATGTGACACCTATATATCTGTGTGCTCCTGAGTCTGTATATGGGAGACTGTGCTGAGTAATGTGATATGTGACACCTGTATATCTGTGTGCTCCTGAGTCTGTATATGGGAGACTGCGCTGAGAAATGTGATATTTGACACCTATGTATCTGTGTGCTCCTGAGTCTGTATATGGGAGACTGCGCTGAGTAATGTGATATGTGACACCTGTATATCTGTGTGCTCCTGATTCTGTATATGGGAGATTGTGCTGAGTAATGTGATATGTGACACCTGTATATCTGTGTGCTCCTGAGTCTGTATATGGGAGACTGCGCTGAGTAATGTGATATGAGACACCTGTATATCTGTGTGCTCCTGAGTCTGTATATGGGAGACTGCGCTGAGTAATGTGATATGTGACACCTGTATATCTGTGTGCTCCTGAGTCTGTATATAGGAGACTGCGCTGAGTAATGTGATATGTGACACCTGTATATCTGTGTACTCCTGAGTCTGTATATGGGAGACTGTGCTGAGTAATGTGATATGTGACACCTGTATATCTGTGTTCTCCTGAGTCTGTATATGGGAGACTGTGCTGAGTAATGTGATATGTGACACCTGTATATCTGTGTGCTCCTGAGTCTGTATATGGGAGTCTGCGCTGAGTAATGTGATATGTGACATCTGTACATCTGTGTGCTCTTGAGTTTGTATATGGGAGACTGCGCTGAGCATGCGCTGAGTAATGTGGTATGTGACACCTGTATATGGGAGACTGCGCTGAGTAATGTGATATGTGACACATGTATATCAGTGTTCTCCTGAGTCTGTATATGGGAGACTGTGCTGAGTAATGTGATATGTGACACCTGTATATCTGTGTGCTCCTGAGTCTGTATATGGGAGACTGCGCTGAGTAATGTGATATGAGACACCTGTATATCTGTGTGCTTCTGAGTCTGTATATGGGAGACTGCGCTGAGTAATGTGATATGTGACATCTTTAGATCTGTGTGCTCCTGAGTCTGTATATGGGAGACTGTGCGGAGTAATGTGATATCTGTATATCTGTGTGCTCCTGAGTCTGTATATGGGAGACTGTGCTGAGTAACGTGATATCTGTATATCTGTGTGCTCCTGAGTCTGTATATGGGAGACTGTGCTGAGTAACGTGATATCTGTATATCTGTGTGCCCCTGAGTCTGTATATGGGAGACTGCGGTGAGTAATATGATATGTGACATCTTTAGATCTGTGTGCTCCTGAGTCTGTATATGGGAGACTGTGCGGAGTAATGTGATATGTGACACCTGTATATCTGTGTGCCCCTGAGTCTGTATATGGGAGACTGTGCTGAGTGATGTGATATGTGACACCTGTGTATCTGTGTGCCCCTGAGTCTGTATATGGGAGACTGTGCGGAGTAATATGATATGTGACACCTGTATATCTGTGTGCTCCTGAATCTGTATATGGGAGACTGTGCTGAGTGATGTGATATGTGACACCTGTGTATCTGTGTGCTCCTGAGTCTGTATATGGGAGACTGCGCTGAGTAATGTGATATGTGACACCTGTATATCTGTGTGCCCCTGAGTCTGTATATGGGAGACTGTGCTGAGTAATGTGATATCTGTATATCTGTGTGCTCCTGAGTCTGTATATGGGAGACTGCACTGAGTAATGTGATATGTGATACCTGTATATCTGTGTGCTCCTGAGTCTGTATATAGGAGACTGCGCTGAGTAATGTGATATGTGACACCTGTATATCTGTGTGCTCCTGAGTCTGTATATAGGAGACTGCGCTGAGTAATGTGATATGTGACACCTGTATATCTGTGTGCTCCTGAGTCTGTGCTGAGTAATGTGATATCTGTATATCTGTGTGCTCATGAGTCTGTATATTGGAGACTGCACTGAGTAATGTGATATGTGATACCTGTATATCTGTGTGCTCCTGAGTCTGTATATAGGAGACTGCGCTGAGTAATGTGATATGTGACACCTGTATATCTGTGTGCTCCTGAGCCTGTATATGGGAGACTGCGCTGAGTAATGTGATATGTGACATCTGTATATCTGTGTGCTTCAGAGTCTGTATATGGGAGACTGTGCTGAGTAATGTGATATGTGACACCTATATATCTGTGTGCTCCTGAGTCTGTATATGGGAGACTGTGCTGAGTAATGTGATATGTGACACCTATATATCTGTGTGCTCCTGAGTCTGTATATGGGAGACTGTGCTGAGTAATGGGAAATGTGACACCTGTATATCTGTGTGCTCCTGAGTCTGTATATGGGAGACTGCGCTGAGAAATGTGATATTTGACACCTATATATCTGTGTGCTCCTGAGTCTGTATATGGGAGACTGCGCTGAGTAATGTGATATGTGACACCTGTATATCTGTGTGCTCCTGATTCTGTATATGGGAGATTGTGCTGAGTAATGTGATATGTGACACCTGTATATCTGTGTGCTCCTGAGTCTGTATATGGGAGACTGCGCTGAGTAATGTGATATGTGACACCTGTATATCTGTGTGCTCCTGAGTCTGTATATGGGAGACTGCGCTGAGTAATGTGATATGTGACACCTGTATATCTGTGTGCTCCTGAGTCTGTATATAGGAGACTGCGCTGAGTAATGTGATATGTGACACCTGTATATCTGTGTACTCCTGAGTCTGTATATGGGAGACTGTGCTGAGTAATGTGATATGTGACACCTGTATATCTGTGTTCTCCTGAGTCTGTATATGGGAGACTGTGCTGAGTAATGTGATATGTGACACCTGTATATCTGTGTGCTCCTGAGTCTGTATATGGGAGACTGCGCTGAGTAATGTGATATGTGACATCTGTACATCTGTGTGCTCTTGAGTTTGTATATGGGAGACTGCGCTGAGCATGCGCTGAGTAATGTGGTATGTGACACCTGTATATGGGAGACTGCGCTGAGTAATGTGATATGTGACACCTGTATATCTGTGTTCTCCTGAGTCTGTATATGGGAGACTGTGCTGAGTAATGTGATATGTGACACCTGTATATCTGTGTGCTCCTGAGTCTGAATATGGGAGACTGCGCTGAGTAATGTGATATGTGACATCTGTACATCTGTGTGCTCTTGAGTCTGTATTTGGGAGACTGCGCTGAGTAATGTGATATGTGGCATCTGTACATCTGTGTGCTCTTAAGTCTGTATATGGGAGACTGCGCTGATTAATGTGACATCTGTACATCTGTGTGCTCTTGAGTCTGTATATGGGAGACTGCGCTGAGCATGCGCTGAGTAATGTGATATGTGACACCTGTATATGGGAGACTGCGCTGAGTAATGTGATATGTGACACCTGTATATCTGTGTTCTCCTGAGTCTGTATATGGCAGACTGCGCTGAGTAATGTGATATGTGACACCTGTATATCTGTGTGCTCCTGAGCCTGTATATTGGAGACAGTAATGAGTAATGTGATATGTGACACCTGTATATCTGTGTGCTCCTGAGCCTGTATATTGGAGACAGTAATGAGTAATGTGATATGTGACACCTGTAGATCTGTGTTCTCCTGAGTCTGTATATGGGAGACTGCGCTGAGTAATGTGATATGTGACACCTGTAGATCTGTGTGCTCCTGAGTCTGTATATGGGAGACTGCGCTGAGTAATGTGATATGTGACAGCTGTGTATCTGTGTGCTCCTGAGTCTGTATATGGGAGACTGCGCTGAGTAATGTGATATGTGAAACCTGTATATCTGTGTGCTCCTGAGCCTGTATATTGGAGACAGTGCTGAGTAATGTGATATGTGACACCTGTAGATCTGTGTGCTCCTGAGTCTGTATGCGGGAGACTGCGCTGAGTAATGTGATATGTGACACCTGTAGATCTGTGTGCTCCTGAGTCTGTATATGGGAGACAGTAATGAGTAATGTGATATGTGACACTTGTATATCTGTGTGCACCTGAATCTGTATATGGGAGACTGCGCTTAGTAATGTGATATGTGACACCTGTATATCTGTGTGCTCCTGATCTGTATATGGGAGACTGCGCTGAATAATGTGATATGTGACACCTGTATATCTGTGTGCACCTGAGTCTGTATATGGGAGACTGCGCTGAGTAATGTGATATGTGACACCTGTATATCTGTGTGCACCTGAGTCTGTATATGGGAGACTGCGCTGAGTAATGTGATATGTGACCCCTGTATATCTGTGTGCTCCTGAGTCTGTATATGGCAGACTGCGCTGAGTAATGTGATATGTGACACCTGTATATCTGTGAGTCTGTATATGGGAGACTGTGCTGAGTAATTTGATATGTGACACCTGTATATCTGTGTGCTCCTGAGTCTGTATATGGGAGACTGTGCTGAGTAATTTGATATGTGACACCTGTATATCTGTGTGTCTGTATATGGGAGAATGTGCTGAGAAATGTGATATGTGACACCTGCATATCTGTGTGCTCCTGAGTTTGTATATGGGAGACTGTGCTGAGTAATGTGATATGTGACACCTGTATATCTGTGTGCTCCTGAGTCTGTATATGGGAGACTGCGCTGAGTAATGTGATATGTGACACCTGTATATCTGTGTGCTCCCGAGTCTGTATATGGGAGACTGTGCTGAGTAATGTGATATGTGACACCTGTGTATCTGTGTGTCTGTATATGGGAGACTGCGTTGAGTAATGTGATATGTGACACCTGTAGATCTGTGTGCTCCTGAGTCTGTATATGGGAGACTGCGCTGAGTAATGTGATATGTGACACCTGTATATCTGTGTGCACCTGAGCCTGTATATGGGAGACTGCGCTGAGTAATGTGATATGTGACACCTGTATATTTGTGTGCACCTGAGTCTGTATATGGGAGACTGCGCTGAGTAATGTGATATGTGACACCTGTATATCTGTGTGCTCCTGAGTCTGTATATGGGAGACTGCGCTGAGTAATGTGATATGTGACACCTGTATATCTTTGTGCATCTGAGTCTGTATATGGGAGACTGCGCTGAGTAATGTGATATGTGACACCTGTATATCTGTGTGCATCTGAGTCTGTATATGGGAGACTGCGCTGAGTAATGTGATATGTGACACCTGTATATCTGTGTGCATCTGAGTCTGTATATGGGAGACTGCGCTGAGTAATGTGATATGTGACAACTGTATATCTGTGTGCACCTGAGTCTGTATATGGGAGACTCCGCTGAGTAATGTGATATGTGACACCTGTATATCTGTGTGCTCCTGAGTCTGTATATGGGAGACTGCGCTGAGTAATGTGATATGTGACACCTGTATATCTGTGTGCTCCTGAGTCTGTATATGGGAGACTGCACTGAGTAATGTGATATGTGACACCTGTGTATCTGTGTGTCTGTATATGGGAGACTGCGTTGAGTAATGTGATATTTGACACCTGTAGATCTGTGTGCTCCTGAGCCTGTATATGGGAGACTGCGCTGAGTAATGTGATATGTGACACCTGTATATCTGTGTTCTCCTGAGCCTGTATATGGGAGACTGCCCTGAGTAATGTGATATGTGACACCTGTATATCTGTGTGCTCCTGAGTCTGTATATAGGAGACTGTGCTGAGTAATGTGATATGTGACACCTGTATATCTGTGTTCTCCTGAGTCTGTATATGGGAGACTGTGCTTAGTAATGTGATATGTGACACCTGTATATCTGTGTGCTCCTGAGCCTGTTTATGGGAGACTGCGCTGAGTAAAGTGATATGTGACACCTGTATATCTGTGCGCTCCTGAGCCTGTATATGGGAGACTGCGCTGAGTAATGTGATATGTGACACCTGTATATCTGTGTGCTCCTGAGTCTGTATATTGGAGACTGCGCTGAGTAATGTGATAGTTGACACCTGTATATCTGTGTGCTCCTGAGCCTGTATATGGGAGACTGCGCTGAGTAATGTGATATGTGACACCTGTATATTTGTGTGCTCCTGAGTCTGTATATGGGAGACTGCGCTGAGTAATGTGATAATTGACAGCTGTATATTTGTGTGCACCTGAGTCTGTATATGGGAGACTGCGCTGAGTAATGTGATATGTGACACCTGTATATCTGTGTGCTCCTGAGTCTGTATATGGGAGACTGCGCTGAGTAATGTGATATGTGACACCTGTATATCTTTGTGCATCTGAGTCTGTATATGGGAGACTGCGCTGAGTAATGTGATATGTGACACCTGTATATCTGTGTGCATCTGAGTCTGTATATGGGAGACTGCGCTGAGTAATGTGATATGTGACACCTGTATATCTGTGTGCATCTGAGTCTGTATATGGGAGACTGCGCTGAGTAATGTGATATGTGACACCTGTATATCTGTGTGCATCTGAGTCTGTATATAGGAGACTGTGCTGAGTAATGTGATATGTGACACCTGTATATCTGTGTGCTCCTGAGTCTGTAAATGGGAGACTGCGCTGAGTAATGTGATATGTGACACCTGTATATCTGTGTGCTCCTGAGTCTGTATATGGGAGACTGCGCTGAGTAATGTGATATGTGACACCTGTGTATCTGTGTGTCTGTATATGGGAGACTGTGTTGAGTAATGTGATATGTGACACCTGTAGATCTGTGTGCTCCTGAGCCTGTATATGCGAGACTGCCCTGAGTAATGTGATATGTGACACCTCTATATCTGTGTGCTCCTGAGTCTGTATATGGGAGACTGCGCTGAGTAATGTGATATGTGACACCTGTATATCTGTGTGCTCCCGAGTCTGTATATGGGAGACTGTGCTGAGTAATGTGATATGTGACACCTGTGTATCTGTGTGTCTGTATATGGGAGACTGCGTTGAGTAATGTGATATGTGACACCTGTAGATCTGTGTGCTCCTGAGTCTGTATATGGGAGACTGCGCTGAGTAATGTGATATGTGACACCTGTATATCTGTGTGCACCTGAGCCTGTATATGGGAGACTGCGCTGAGTAATGTGATATGTGACACCTGTATATTTGTGTGCACCTGAGTCTGTATATGGGAGACTGCGCTGAGTAATGTGATATGTGACACCTGTATATCTGTGTGCTCCTGAGTCTGTATATGGGAGACTGCGCTGAGTAATGTGATATGTGACACCTGTATATCTTTGTGCATCTGAGTCTGTATATGGGAGACTGCGCTGAGTAATGTGATATGTGACACCTGTATATCTGTGTGCATCTGAGTCTGTATATGGGAGACTGCGCTGAGTAATGTGATATGTGACACCTGTATATCTGTGTGCATCTGAGTCTGTATATGGGAGACTGCGCTGAGTAATGTGATATGTGACACCTGTATATCTGTGTGCACCTGAGTCTGTATATGGGAGACTCCGCTGAGTAATGTGATATGTGACACCTGTATATCTGTGTGCTCCTGAGTCTGTATATGGGAGACTGCGCTGAGTAATGTGATATGTGACACCTGTATATCTGTGTGCTCCTGAGTCTGTATATGGGAGACTGCACTGAGTAATGTGATATGTGACACCTGTGTATCTGTGTGTCTGTATATGGGAGACTGCGTTGAGTAATGTGATATGTGACACCTGTAGATCTGTGTGCTCCTGAGCCTGTATATGGGAGACTGCGCTGAGTAATGTGATATGTGACACCTGTATATCTGTGTGCTCCTGAGCCTGTATATGGGAGACTGCCCTGAGTAATGTGATATGTGACACCTGTATATCTGTGTGCTCCTGAGTCTGTATATAGGAGACTGTGCTGAGTAATGTGATATGTGACACCTGTATATCTGTGTTCTCCTGAGTCTGTATATGGGAGACTGTGCTTAGTAATGTGATATGTGACACCTGTATATCTGTGTGCTCCTGAGCCTGTTTATGGGAGACTGCGCTGAGTAAAGTGATATGTGACACCTGTATATCTGTGCGCTCCTGAGCCTGTATATGGGAGACTGCGCTGAGTAATGTGATATGTGACACCTGTATATCTGTGTGCTCCTGAGTCTGTATATTGGAGACTGCGCTGAGTAATGTGATAGTTGACACCTGTATATCTGTGTGCTCCTGAGCCTGTATATGGGAGACTGCGCTGAGTAATGTGATATGTGACACCTGTATATTTGTGTGCTCCTGAGTCTGTATATGGGAGACTGCGCTGAGTAATGTGATAATTGACAGCTGTATATTTGTGTGCACCTGAGTCTGTATATGGGAGACTGCGCTGAGTAATGTGATATGTGACACCTGTATATCTGTGTGCTCCTGAGTCTGTATATGGGAGACTGCGCTGAGTAATGTGATATGTGACACCTGTATATCTTTGTGCATCTGAGTCTGTATATGGGAGACTGCGCTGAGTAATGTGATATGTGACACCTGTATATCTGTGTGCATCTGAGTCTGTATATGGGAGACTGCGCTGAGTAATGTGATATGTGACACCTGTATATCTGTGTGCATCTGAGTCTGTATATGGGAGACTGCGCTGAGTAATGTGATATGTGACACCTGTATATCTGTGTGCATCTGAGTCTGTATATAGGAGACTGTGCTGAGTAATGTGATATGTGACACCTGTATATCTGTGTGCTCCTGAGTCTGTAAATGGGAGACTGCGCTGAGTAATGTGATATGTGACACCTGTATATCTGTGTGCTCCTGAGTCTGTATATGGGAGACTGCGCTGAGTAATGTGATATGTGACACCTGTGTATCTGTGTGTCTGTATATGGGAGACTGCGTTGAGTAATGTGATATGTGACACCTGTAGATCTGTGTGCTCCTGAGCCTGTATATGCGAGACTGCCCTGAGTAATGTGATATGTGACACCTGTATATCTGTGTGCTCCTGAGTCTGTATATAGGAGACTGTGCTGAGTAATGTGATATGTGACACCTGTATATCTGTGTTCTCCTGAGTCTGTATATGGGAGACTGTGCTTAGTAATGTGATATGTGACACCTGTATATCTGTGTGCTCCTGAGCCTGTTTATGGGAGACTGCGCTGAGTAATGTGATATGTGACACCTGTATATCTGTTCGCTCCTGAGCCTGTATATGGGAGACTGCCCTGAGTAATGTGATATGTGACACCTGTATATCTGTGTGCTCCTGAGTCTGTATATAGGAGACTGTGCTGAGTAATGTGATATGTGACACCTGTATATCTGTGTTCTCCTGAGTCTGTATATGGGAGACTGTGCTTAGTAATGTGATATGTGACACCTGTATATCTGTGTGCTCCTGAGCCTGTTTATGGGAGACTGCGCTGAGTAAAGTGATATGTGACACCTGTATATCTGTGCGCTCCTGAGCCTGTATATGGGAGACTGCGCTGAGTAATGTGATATGTGACACCTGTATATCTGTGTGCTCCTGAGTCTGTATATTGGAGACTGCGCTGAGTAATGTGATAGTTGACACCTGTATATCTGTGTGCTCCTGAGCCTGTATATGGGAGACTGCGCTGAGTAATGTGATATGTGACACCTGTATATTTGTGTGCTCCTGAGTCTGTATATGGGAGACTGCGCTGAGTAATGTGATAATTGACAGCTGTATATTTGTGTGCACCTGAGTCTGTATATGGGAGACTGCGCTGAGTAATGTGATATGTGACACCTGTATATCTGTGTGCTCCTGAGTCTGTATATGGGAGACTGCGCTGAGTAATGTGATATGTGACACCTGTATATCTTTGTGCATCTGAGTCTGTATATGGGAGACTGCGCTGAGTAATGTGATATGTGACACCTGTATATCTGTGTGCATCTGAGTCTGTATATGGGAGACTGCGCTGAGTAATGTGATATGTGACACCTGTATATCTGTGTGCATCTGAGTCTGTATATGGGAGACTGCGCTGAGTAATGTGATATGTGACACCTGTATATCTGTGTGCATCTGAGTCTGTATATAGGAGACTGTGCTGAGTAATGTGATATGTGACACCTGTATATCTGTGTGCTCCTGAGTCTGTAAATGGGAGACTGCGCTGAGTAATGTGATATGTGACACCTGTATATCTGTGTGCTCCTGAGTCTGTATATGGGAGACTGCGCTGAGTAATGTGATATGTGACACCTGTGTATCTGTGTGTCTGTATATGGGAGACTGCGTTGAGTAATGTGATATGTGACACCTGTAGATCTGTGTGCTCCTGAGCCTGTATATGCGAGACTGCCCTGAGTAATGTGATATGTGACACCTGTATATCTGTGTGCTCCTGAGTCTGTATATAGGAGACTGTGCTGAGTAATGTGATATGTAACACCTGTATATCTGTGTTCTCCTGAGTCTGTATATGGGAGACTGTGCTTAGTAATGTGATATGTGACACCTGTATATCTGTGTGCTCCTGAGCCTGTTTATGGGAGACTGCGCTGAGTAATGTGATATGTGACACCTGTATATCTGTTCGCTCCTGAGCCTGTATATGGGAGACTGCGCTGAGTAATGTGATATGTGACACCTGTATATCTGTGTGCTCCTGAGTCTGTATATTGGAGACTGCGCTGAGTAATGTGATATGTGACACCTGTATATCTGTGTCACCTGAGTCTGTATATGGGAGACTGCGCTGAGTAATGTGATATGAGACACCTGTATATCTGTGTGCTTCTGAGTCTGTATATGGGAGACTGCGCTGAGTAATGTGATATGTGACATCTTTAGATCTGTGTGCTCCTGAGTCTGTATATGGGAGACTGTGCGGAGTAATGTGATATCTGTATATCTGTGTGCTCCTGAGTCTGTATATGGGAGACTGTGCTGAGTAACGTGATATCTGTATATCTGTGTGCTCCTGAGTCTGTATATGGGAGACTGTGCTGAGTAACGTGATATCTGTATATCTGTGTGCCCCTGAGTCTGTATATGGGAGACTGCGCTGAGTATAGATATGATAGTGACATCTTTAGATCTGTGTGCTCCTGAGTCTGTATATGGGAGACTGTGCGGAGTAATGTGATATGTGACACCTGTATATCTGTGTGCCCCTGAGTCTGTATATGGGAGACTGTGCTGAGTGATGTGATATGTGACACCTGTGTATCTGTGTGCCCCTGAGTCTGTATATGGGAGACTGTGCTGAGTAATGTGATATCTGTATATCTGTGTGCTCCTGAGTCTGTATATGGGAGACTGCACTGAGTAATGTGATATGTGATACCTGTATATCTGTGTGCTCCTGAGTCTGTATATAGGAGACTGCGCTGAGTAATGTGATATGTGACACCTGTATATCTGTGTGCTCCTGAGTCTGTATATAGGAGACTGCGCTGAGTAATGTGATATGTGACACCTGTATATCTGTGTGCTCCTGAGTCTGTGCTGAGTAATGTGATATCTGTATATCTGTGTGCTCCTGAGTCTGTATATGGGAGACTGCACTGAGTAATGTGATATGTGATACCTGTATATCTGTGTGCTCCTGAGTCTGTATATAGGAGACTGCGCTGAGTAATGTGATATGTGACACCTGTATATCTGTGTGCTCCTGAGCCTGTATATGGGAGACTGCGCTGAGTAATGTGATATGTGACATCTGTATATCTGTGTGCTCCAGAGTCTGTATATAGGAGACTGCGCTGAGTAATGTGATATGTGACACCTGTATATCTGTGTGCTCCTGAGTCTGTGCTGAGTAATGTGACACCTGTATATCTGTGTTCTCCTGAGTCTGTATATGGGAGACTGTGCTGAGTAATGTGATATGTGACACCTGTATATCTGTGTGCTCCTGAGCCTGTATATGGGAGACTGCGCTGAGTAATGTGATATGTGACATCTGTATATCTGTGTGCTCCAGAGTCTGTATATGGGAGACTGTGCTGAGTAATGTGATATTTGACACCTATATATCTGTGTGCTCCTGAGTCTGTATATGGGAGACTGCGCTGAGTAATGTGATATGTGACACCTGTATATCTGTGTGCTCCTGATTCTGTATATGGGAGATTGTGCTGAGTAATGTGATATGTGACACCTGTATATCTGTGTGCTCCTGAGTCTGTATATGGGAGACTGCGCTGAGTAATGTGATATGTGACACCTGTATATCTGTGTGCTCCTGAGTCTGTATATGGGAGACTGCGCTGAGTAATGTGATATGTGACACCTGTATATCTGTGTGCTCCTGAGTCTGTATATAGGAGACTGCGCTGAGTAATGTGATATGTGACACCTGTATATCTGTGTACTCCTGAGTCTGTATATGGGAGACTGTGCTGAGTAATGTGATATGTGACACCTGTATATCTGTGTTCTCCTGAGTCTGTATATGGGAGACTGTGCTGAGTAATGTGATATGTGACACCTGTATATCTGTGTGCTCCTGAGTCTGTATATGGGAGACTGCGCTGAGTAATGTGATATGTGACATCTGTACATCTGTGTGCTCTTGAGTTTGTATATGGGAGACTGCGCTGAGCATGCGCTGAGTAATGTGGTATGTGACACCTGTATATGGGAGACTGCGCTGAGTAATGTGATATGTGACACCTGTATATCTGTGTTCTCCTGAGTCTGTATATGGGAGACTGTGCTGAGTAATGTGATATGTGACACCTGTATATCTGTGTGCTCCTGAGTCTGTATATGGGAGACTGCGCTGAGTAATGTGATATGTGACATCTGTACATCTGTGTGCTCTTGAGTCTGTATATGGGAGACTGCGCTGAGTAATGTGATATGTGGCATCTGTACATCTGTGTGCTCTTGAGTCTGTATATGGGAGACTGCGCTGATTAATGTGACATCTGTACATCTGTGTGCTCTTGAGTCTGTATATGGGAGACTGCGCTGAGTAATGTGATATGTGACACCTGTATATGGGAGACTGCGCTGAGTAATGTGATATGTGACACCTGTATATCTGTGTTCTCCTGAGTCTGTATATGGGAGACTGCGCTGAGTAATGTGATATGTGACACCTGTATATCTGTGTGCTCCTGAGCCTGTATATTGGAGACAGTAATGAGTAATGTGATATGTGACACCTGTAGATCTGTGTTCTCCTGAGTCTGTATATGGGAGACTGCGCTGAGTAATGTGATATGTGACACCTGTAGATCTGTGTGCTCCTGAGTCTGTATATGGGAGACTGCGCTGAGTAATGTGATATGTGACAGCTGTGTATCTGTGTGCTCCTGAGTCTGTATATGGGAGACTGCGCTGAGTAATGTGATATGTGAAACCTGTATATCTGTGTGCTCCTGAGCCTGTATATTGGAGACAGTGCTGAGTAATGTGATATGTGACACCTGTAGATCTGTGTGCTCCTGAGTCTGTATATGGGAGACTGTGCTGAGTAATGTGATATGTGACACCTGTATATCTGTGTGCTCCTGAGTCTGTATATGGGAGACTGCGCTGAGTAATGTGATATGTGACACCTGTATATCTGTGTGCTCCCGAGTCTGTATATGGGAGACTGTGCTGAGTAATGTGATATGTGACACCTGTATATCTGTGTGTCTGTATATGGGAGACTGCGTTGAGTAATGTGATATGTGACACCTGTAGATCTGAGTGCTCCTGAGTCTGTATATGGGAGACTGCGCTGAGTAATGTGATATGTGACACCTGTATATCTGTGTGCTCCTGAGCCTGTATATGGGAGACTGCGCTGAGTAATGTGATATGTGACACCTGTATATTTGTGTGCACCTGAGTCTGTATATGGGAGACTGCGCTGAGTAATGTGATATGTGACACCTGTATATCTGTGTGCTCCTGAGTCTGTATATGGGAGACTGCGCTGAGTAATGTGATATGTGACACCTGTATATCTTTGTGCATCTGAGTCTGTATATGGGAGACTGCGCTGAGTAATGTGATATGTGACACCTGTATATCTGTGTGCATCTGAGTCTGTATATGGGAGACTGCGCTGAGTAATGTGATATGTGACACCTGTATATCTGTGTGCATCTGAGTCTGTATATGGGAGACTGCGCTGAGTAATGTGATATGTGACACCTGTTTATCTGTGTGCACCTGAGTCTGTATATGGGAGACTCCGCTGAGTAATGTGATATGTGACACCTGTATATCTGTGTGCTCCTGAGTCTGTATATGGGAGACTGCGCTGAGTAATGTGATATGTGACACCTGTATATCTGTGTGCTCCTGAGTCTGTATATGGGAGACTGCACTGAGTAATGTGATATGTGACACCTGTGTATCTGTGTGTCTGTATATGGGAGACTGCGTTGAGTAATGTGATATGTGACACGTGTAGATCTGTGTGCTCCTGAGCCTGTATATGGGAGACTGCGCTGAGTAATGTGATATGTGACACCTGTATATCTGTGTGCTCCTGAGCCTGTATATGGGAGACTGCCCTGAGTAATGTGATATGTGACACCTGTATATCTGTGTGCTCCTGAGTCTGTATATAGGAGACTGTGCTGAGTAATGTGATATGTGACACCTGTATATCTGTGTTCTCCTGAGTCTGTATATGGGAGACTGTGCTTAGTAATGTGATATGTGACACCTGTAGATCTGTGTGCTCCTGAGCCTGTATATGCGAGACTGCCCTGAGTAATGTGATATGTGACACCTGTATATCTGTGTGCTCCTGAGTCTGTATATAGGAGACTGTGCTGAGTAATGTGATATGTGACACCTGTATATCTGTGTTCTCCTGAGTCTGTATATGGGAGACTGTGCTTAGTAATGTGATATGTGACACCTGTATATCTGTGTGCTCCTGAGCCTGTTTATGGGAGACTGCGCTGAGTAATGTGATATGTGACACCTGTATATCTGTTCGCTCCTGAGCCTGTATATGGGAGACTGCCCTGAGTAATGTGATATGTGACACCTGTATATCTGTGTGCTCCTGAGTCTGTATATAGGAGACTGTGCTGAGTAATGTGATATGTGACACCTGTATATCTGTGTTCTCCTGAGTCTGTATATGGGAGACTGTGCTTAGTAATGTGATATGTGACACCTGTATATCTGTGTGCTCCTGAGCCTGTTTATGGGAGACTGCGCTGAGTAAAGTGATATGTGACACCTGTATATCTGTGCGCTCCTGAGCCTGTATATGGGAGACTGCGCTGAGTAATGTGATATGTGACACCTGTATATCTGTGTGCTCCTGAGTCTGTATATTGGAGGACTGCGCTGAGTAATGTGATAGTTGACACCTGTATATCTGTGTGCTCCTGAGCCTGTATATGGGAGACTGCGCTGAGTAATGTGATATGTGACACCTGTATATTTGTGTGCTCCTGAGTCTGTATATGGGAGACTGCGCTGAGTAATGTGATAATTGACAGCTGTATATTTGTGTGCACCTGAGTCTGTATATGGGAGACTGCGCTGAGTAATGTGATATGTGACACCTGTATATCTGTGTGCTCCTGAGTCTGTATATGGGAGACTGCGCTGAGTAATGTGATATGTGACACCTGTATATCTTTGTGCATCTGAGTCTGTATATGGGAGACTGCGCTGAGTAATGTGATATGTGACACCTGTATATCTGTGTGCATCTGAGTCTGTATATGGGAGACTGCGCTGAGTAATGTGATATGTGACACCTGTATATCTGTGTGCATCTGAGTCTGTATATGGGAGACTGCGCTGAGTAATGTGATATTTGACACCTGTATATCTGTGTGCATCTGAGTCTGTATATAGGAGACTGTGCTGAGTAATGTGATATGTGACACCTGTATATCTGTGTGCTCCTGAGTCTGTAAATGGGAGACTGCGCTGAGTAATGTGATATGTGACACCTGTATATCTGTGTGCTCCTGAGTCTGTATATGGGAGACTGCGCTGAGTAATGTGATATGTGACACCTGTGTATCTGTGTGTCTGTATATGGGAGACTGCGTTGAGTAATGTGATATGTGACACCTGTAGATCTGTGTGCTCCTGAGCCTGTATATGCGAGACTGCCCTGAGTAATGTGATATGTGACACCTGTATATCTGTGTGCTCCTGAGTCTGTATATAGGAGACTGTGCTGAGTAATGTGATATGTAACACCTGTATATCTGTGTTCTCCTGAGTCTGTATATGGGAGACTGTGCTTAGTAATGTGATATGTGACACCTGTATATCTGTGTGCTCCTGAGCCTGTTTATGGGAGACTGCGCTGAGTAATGTGATATGTGACACCTGTATATCTGTTCGCTCCTGAGCCTGTATATGGGAGACTGCGCTGAGTAATGTGATATGTGACACCTGTATATCTGTGTGCTCCTGAGTCTGTATATTGGAGACTGCGCTGAGTAATGTGATATGTGACACCTGTATATCTGTGTCACCTGAGTCTGTATATGGGAGACTGCGCTGAGTAATGTGATATGAGACACCTGTATATCTGTGTGCTTCTGAGTCTGTATATGGGAGACTGCGCTGAGTAATGTGATATGTGACATCTTTAGATCTGTGTGCTCCTGAGTCTGTATATGGGAGACTGTGCGGAGTAATGTGATATCTGTATATCTGTGTGCTCCTGAGTCTGTATATGGGAGACTGTGCTGAGTAACGTGATATCTGTATATCTGTGTGCTCCTGAGTCTGTATATGGGAGACTGTGCTGAGTAACGTGATATCTGTATATCTGTGTGCCCCTGAGTCTGTATATGGGAGACTGCGCTGAGTAATATGATATGTGACATCTTTAGATCTGTGTGCTCCTGAGTCTGTATATGGGAGACTGTGCGGAGTAATGTGATATGTGACACCTGTATATCTGTGTGCCCCTGAGTCTGTATATGGGAGACTGTGCTGAGTGATGTGATATGTGACACCTGTGTATCTGTGTGCCCCTGAGTCTGTATATGGGAGACTGTGCTGAGTAATGTGATATCTGTATATCTGTGTGCTCCTGAGTCTGTATATGGGAGACTGCACTGAGTAATGTGATATGTGATACCTGTATATCTGTGTGCTCCTGAGTCTGTATATAGGAGACTGCGCTGGGTAATGTGATATGTGACACCTGTATATCTGTGTGCTCCTGAGTCTGTATATAGGAGACTGCGCTGAGTAATGTGATATGTGACACCTGTATATCTGTGTGCTCCTGAGTCTGTGCTGAGTAATGTGATATCTGTATATCTGTGTGCTCCTGAGTCTGTATATGGGAGACTGCACTGAGTAATGTGATATGTGATACCTGTATATCTGTGTGCTCCTGAGTCTGTATATAGGAGACTGCGCTGAGTAATGTGATATGTGACACCTGTATATCTGTGTGCTCCTGAGCCTGTATATGGGAGACTGCGCTGAGTAATGTGATATGTGACATCTGTATATCTGTGTGCTCCAGAGTCTGTATATAGGAGACTGCGCTGAGTAATGTGATATGTGACACCTGTATATCTGTGTGCTCCTGAGTCTGTGCTGAGTAATGTGACACCTGTATATCTGTGTTCTCCTGAGTCTGTATATGGGAGACTGTGCTGAGTAATGTGATATGTGACACCTGTATATCTGTGTGCTCCTGAGCCTGTATATGGGAGACTGCGCTGAGTAATGTGATATGTGACATCTGTATATCTGTGTGCTCCAGAGTCTGTATATGGGAGACTGTGCTGAGTAATGTGATATTTGACACCTATATATCTGTGTGCTCCTGAGTCTGTATATGGGAGACTGCGCTGAGTAATGTGATATGTGACACCTGTATATCTGTGTGCTCCTGATTCTGTATATGGGAGATTGTGCTGAGTAATGTGATATGTGACACCTGTATATCTGTGTGCTCCTGAGTCTGTATATGGGAGACTGCGCTGAGTAATGTGATATGTGACACCTGTATATCTGTGTGCTACTGAGTCTGTATATGGGAGACTGCGCTGAGTAATGTGATATGTGACACCTGTATATCTGTGTGCTCCTGAGTCTGTATATAGGAGACTGCGCTGAGTAATGTGATATGTGACACTGTATATCTGTGTACTCCTGAGTCTGTATATGGGAGACTGTGCTGAGTAATGTGATATGTGACACCTGTATATCTGTGTTCTCCTGAGTCTGTATATGGGAGACTGTGCTGAGTAATGTGATATGTGACACCTGTATATCTGTGTGCTCCTGAGTCTGTATATGGGAGACTGCGCTGAGTAATGTGATATGTGACATCTGTACATCTGTGTGCTCTTGAGTTTGTATATGGGAGACTGCGCTGAGCATGCGCTGAGTAATGTGGTATGTGACACCTGTATATGGGAGACTGCGCTGAGTAATGTGATATGTGACACCTGTATATCTGTGTTCTCCTGAGTCTGTATATGGGAGACTGTGCTGAGTAATGTGATATGTGACACCTGTATATCTGTGTGCTCCTGAGTCTGTATATGGGAGACTGCGCTGAGTAATGTGATATGTGACATCTGTACATCTGTGTGCTCTTGAGTCTGTATATGGGAGACTGCGCTGAGTAATGTGATATGTGGCATCTGTACATTTGTGTGCTCTTGAGTCTGTATATGGGAGACTGCGCTGATTAATGTGACATCTGTACATCTGTGTGCTCTTGAGTCTGTATATGGGAGACTGCGCTGAGTAATGTGATATGTGACACCTGTATATGGGAGACTGCGCTGAGTAATGTGATATGTGACACCTGTATATCTGTGTTCTCCTGAGTCTGTATATGGGAGACTGCGCTGAGTAATGTGATATGTGACACCTGTATATCTGTGTGCTCCTGAGCCTGTATATTGGAGACAGTAATGAGTAATGTGATATGTGACACCTGTAGATCTGTGTTCTCCTGAGTCTGTATATGGGAGACTGCGCTGAGTAATGTGATATGTGACACCTGTAGATCTGTGTGCTCCTGAGTCTGTATATGGGAGACTGCGCTGAGTAATGTGATATGTGACAGCTGTGTATCTGTGTGCTCCTGAGTCTGTATATGGGAGACTGCGCTGAGTAATGTGATATGTGAAACCTGTATATCTGTGTGCTCCTGAGCCTGTATATTGGAGACAGTGCTGAGTAATGTGATATGTGACACCTGTAGATCTGTGTGCTCCTGAGTCTGTATATGGGAGACTGTGCTGAGTAATGTGATATGTGACACCTGTATATCTGTGTGCTCCTGAGTCTGTATATGGGAGACTGCGCTGAGTAATGTGATATGTGACACCTGTATATCTGTGTGCTCCCGAGTCTGTATATGGGAGACTGTGCTGAGTAATGTGATATGTGACACCTGTATATCTGTGTGTCTGTATATGGGAGACTGCGTTGAGTAATGTGATATGTGACACCTGTAGATCTGAGTGCTCCTGAGTCTGTATATGGGAGACTGCGCTGAGTAATGTGATATGTGACACCTGTATATCTGTGTGCTCCTGAGCCTGTATATGGGAGACTGCGCTGAGTAATGTGATATGTGACACCTGTATATTTGTGTGCACCTGAGTCTGTATATGGGAGACTGCGCTGAGTAATGTGATATGTGACACCTGTATATCTGTGTGCTCCTGAGTCTGTATATGGGAGACTGCGCTGAGTAATGTGATATGTGACACCTGTATATCTTTGTGCATCTGAGTCTGTATATGGGAGACTGCGCTGAGTAATGTGATATGTGACACCTGTATATCTGTGTGCATCTGAGTCTGTATATGGGAGACTGCGCTGAGTAATGTGATATGTGACACCTGTATATCTGTGTGCATCTGAGTCTGTATATGGGAGACTGCGCTGAGTAATGTGATATGTGACACCTGTTTATCTGTGTGCACCTGAGTCTGTATATGGGAGACTCCGCTGAGTAATGTGATATGTGACACCTGTATATCTGTGTGCTCCTGAGTCTGTATATGGGAGACTGCGCTGAGTAATGTGATATGTGACACCTGTATATCTGTGTGCTCCTGAGTCTGTATATGGGAGACTGCACTGAGTAATGTGATATGTGACACCTGTGTATCTGTGTGTCTGTATATGGGAGACTGCGTTGAGTAATGTGATATGTGACACGTGTAGATCTGTGTGCTCCTGAGCCTGTATATGGGAGACTGCGCTGAGTAATGTGATATGTGACACCTGTATATCTGTGTGCTCCTGAGCCTGTATATGGGAGACTGCCCTGAGTAATGTGATATGTGACACCTGTATATCTGTGTGCTCCTGAGTCTGTATATAGGAGACTGTGCTGAGTAATGTGATATGTGACACCTGTATATCTGTGTTCTCCTGAGTCTGTATATGGGAGACTGTGCTTAGTAATGTGATATGTGACACCTGTATATCTGTGTGCTCCTGAGCCTGTTTATGGGAGACTGCGCTGAGTAATGTGATATGTGACACCTGTATATCTGTGCGCTCCTGAGCCTGTATATGGGAGACTGCGCTGAGTAATGTGATATGTGACACCTGTATATCTGTGTGCTCCTGAGCCTGTATATTGGAGACTGCGCTGAGTAATGTGATATGTGACACCTGTATATCTGTGTGCACCTGAGTCTGTATATGGGAGACTGTGCGGAGTAATGTGATATCTGTATATCTGTGTGCTCCTGAGTCTGTATATGGGAGACTGTGCTGAGTAACGTGATATCTGTATATCTGTGTGCTCCTGAGTCTGTATATGGGAGACTGTGCAGAGTAACGTGATATCTGTATATCTGTGTGCCCCTGAGTCTGTATATGGGAGACTGCGCTGAGTAATGTGATATGTGACATCTTTAGATCTGTGTGCTCCTGAGTCTGTATATGGGAGACTGTGCGGAGTAATGTGATATGTGACACCTGTATATCTGTGTGCCCTTGAGTCTGTATATGGGAGACTGTGCTGAGTAATGTGATATCTGTATATCTGTGTTCTCCTGAGTCTGTATATGGGAGACTGCACTGAGTAATGTGATATGTGATACCTGTATATCTGTGTGCTCCTGAGTCTGTATATAGGAGACTGCGCTGAGTAATGTGATATGTGACACCTGTATATCTGTGTGCTCCTGAGTCTGTATATAGGAGACTGTGCTGAGTAATGTGATATGTGACACCTGTATATCTGTGTGCTCCTGAGTCTGTGCTGAGTAATGTGATATCTGTATATCTGTGTGCTCCTGAGTCTGTATATAGGAGACTGCGCTGAGTAATGTGATATGTGACATCTGTATATCTGTGTGCTCCAGAGTCTGTATATGGGAGACTGTGCTGAGTAATGTGATATGTGACACCTATATATCTGTGTGCTCCTGAGTCTGTATATGGGAGACTGTGCTGAGTAATGTGATATGTGACACCTGTATATCTGTGTGCTCCTGAGTCTGTATATGGGAGACTGCGCTGAGAAATGTGATATTTGACACCTATATATCTGTGTGCTCCTGAGTCTGTATATGGGAGACTGCGCTGAGTAATGTGATATGTGACACCTGTATATCTGTGTGCTCCTGATTCTGTATATGGGAGATTGTGCTGAGTAATGTGATATGTGACACCTGTATATCTGTGTACTCCTGAGTCTGTATATGGGAGACTGCGCTGAGTAATGTGATATGTTACACCTGTATATCTGTGTGCTCCTGAGTCTGTATATGGGAGTCTGCACTGAGTAATGTGATATGTGACACCTGTATATCTGTGTGCTCCTGAGTCTGTATATGGGAGACTGCGCTGAGTAATGTGATATGTGACACCTGTATATCTGTGTGCTCCTGAGTCTGTATATGGGAGACTGCGCTGAGTAATGTGATATGTGACACCTGTATATCTGTGTGCTCCTGAGTCTGTATATGGGAGACTGCGCTGAGTAATGTGATATGTGACACCTGTATATATGTGTGCTCCTGAGTCTGTATATAGGAGACTGCGCTGAGTAATGTGATATGTGACACCTGTATATCTGTGTACTCCTGAGTCTGTAGATGGGAGACTGTGCTGAGTAATGTGATATGTGACACCTGTATATCTGTGTGCTCCTGAGTCTTTATATGGGAGACTGCGCTGAGTAATGTGATATGTGACATCTGTACATCTGTGTGCTCTTGAGTTTGTATATGGGAGACTGCGCTGAGCATGCGCTGAGTAATGTGATATGTGACACCTGTATATGGGAGACTGCGCTGAGTAATGTGATATGTGACACCTGCATATCTGTGTGCTCCTGAGTCTGTATATGGGAGACTGCGCTGAGTAATGTGATATGTGACATCTGTACATCTGTGTGCTCTTGAGTCTGTATATGGGAGACTGCGCTGAGTAATGTGATATGTGGCATCTGTACATCTGTGTGCTCTTGAGTCTGTATATGGGAGACTGCGCTGATTAATGTGACATCTGTACATCTGTGTGCTCTTGAGTCTGTATATGGGAGACTGCGCTGAGTAATGTGATATGTGACACCTGTATATGGGAGACTGCGCTGAGTAATGTGATATGTGACACCTGTATATCTGTGTTCTCCTGAGTCTGTATATGGGAGTTTGCGCTGAGTAATGTGATATGTGACACCTGTATATCTGTGTGCTCCTGAGCCTGTATATTGGAGACAGTAATGAGTAATGTGATATGTGACACCTGTAGATCTGTGTGCTCCTGAGTCTGTACATGGGAGACTGCGCTGAGTAATGTGATATGTGACACCTGTAGATCTGTGTGCTCCTGAGTCTGTATATGGGAGACTGCGCTGAGTAATGTGATATGTGACACCTGTGTATCTGTGTGCTCCTGAGTCTGTATATGGGAGACTGCGCTGAGTAATGTGATATGTGACACCTGTATATCTGTGTGCTCCTGAGCCTGTATATTGGAGACAGTGCTGAGTAATGTGATATGTGACACCTGTAGATCTGTGTGCTCCTGAGTCTGTATACGGGAGACTGTGCTGAGTAATGTGATATGTGACACCTGTAGATCTGTGTGCTCCTGAGTCTGTATATGGGAGACTGTGCTGAGTAATGTGATATGTGACACTTGTATATCTGTGTGCACCTGAGTCTGTATATGGGAGACTGCGCTGAGTAATGTGATATGTGACACCTGTATATCTGTGTGCACCTGAGTCTGTATATGGGAGACTGCGCTGAGTAATGTGATATGTGACACCTGTATATCTGTGTGCTCCTGAGCCTGTATATGGGAGACTGCGCTGAGTAATGTGATATGTGACCCCTGTATATCTGTGTGCTCCTGAGTCTGTATATGGGAGACTGCGCTGAGTAATGTGATATGTGACACCTGTATATCTGTGAGTCTGTATATGGGAGACTGTGCTGAGTAATTTGATATGTGACACCTGTATATCTGTGTGCTCCTGAGTCTGTATATGGGAGACTGTGCTGAGTAATTTGATATGTGACACCTGTATATCTGTGTGTCTGTATATGGGTGACTGTGCTGAGAAATGTGATATGTGACACCTGCATATCTGTGTGCTCCTGAGTCTGTATATGGGAGACTGTGCTGAGTAATGTGATATGTGACACCTGTATATCTGTGTGCTCCTGAGTCTGTATATGGGAGACTGCGCTGAGTAATGTGATATGTGACACCTGTATATCTGTGTGCTCCCGAGTCTGTATATGGGAGACTGTGCTGAGTAATGTGATATGTGACACCTGTGTATCTGTGTGTCTGTATATGGGAGACTGTGCTGAGTAATGTGATATGTGACACCTGTATATCTGTGTGCTCCTGAGTCTGTATATGGGAGACTGTGCTGAGTAATGTGATGTGTGACACCTGTATATCTGTGTGCTCCTGAGTCTGTATATGGGAGACTGTGCTGAGTAATGGGATATGTGACACCTGTATATCTGTGTGCTCCTGAGTCTGTATATGGGAGACTGCGCTGAGTAATGGGATATGTGACACCTGTATATCTGTGTGCGCCTGAGTCTGTATATGGGAGACTGCGCTGAGTAATGTGATATGTGACACCTGTATATCTGTGTGCTTCTGAGTCTGTATATGGGAGCCTGCGCTGAGTAATGTGATATGTGACACCTGTATATCTGTGTGCTCCCGAGTCTGTATATAGGAGTTTGCACGGATTAATCTGATATGTGACACTTGTATATCTGTGTGCAACTAAATCTGTAAACGGAACTTGGCGTGGAAAAAAGCTGCGGATGCTACATTGTCGCACTTAGCATGCAGATTGAGAAACTCAGCTGTACACAGATATAAGTGTCGCATATCATATTAATCAGCGCATTCTCATGGCACATTGTGTCTCAGACGCATTTTCTGTAAATAGCAGACTCACATGGGCCCAGGAGCGATAAGAGGGGCTGTTTGGAGTTACTGCTGCAAAGACGAGTGAGGACACATCTGTATTAGTAATGGGAATATTTAAAATAAAATAAAAAACACAGTGTAATGCTTGAGAGCCTCTTTAAATGTTTTCCAGAGATTTATTGGAATTGCCACTTGAGAAAATTATGTTACTTGTCAAGTGTGTTAAAGCTCCAAAGCAGTGATAGTGGTAATGCCATGGGACGTGTGTGAGGCTGGCACCCTAGTACACAGATGTGCCTGGGTATTCACAGACTGGTACAAGTGGCTCATGAATAACACTGGACAATCACTGCATCCACAACAGATACCACAGATATATACTTAGATTTTATATTCCTTATATGTAACCAGCAAACACACTATGTCGTGTCCTTTCACTTCCCCAAAACTATCTAAGAAACAGCCAAATACAAAATCCCGGTATCAAGAGCAATAGTAGAGGCTATGGGTATGGGGTATATTTACTCTAATGCAGGGTTTTAGAAGTAGAGATGTTGTCCATAGCAACCAATCAGATTCTAGCTATTATAATCTATAAAGTGTTAGATAAATGTTAAGTAGAATCTGATTGGTTGCTGTGGGCAAAATCTCCACTTCTTAAAACCTGCACTTTAGTAAATATACCCCTATAACTCCACCATAATGTCAGACCCCATACTCACCTCCACCAACCACCTAACATTGGCCACATTGTCCTTCAGAGTCCTGCAGAACATCCCATTACTACTAATAATACTCCCTCGCACAAGGTGAATTCATAGATACCGTTCAATTCGAATGTAGACATCTCAGAAGCCGCCATACTCTCTGCCCAAATTAGCGACTTGTCCTTAGTCTCTTCATCTAGCTGAACACAACCTGGATTTTCCATCTTCAGCCCAAAACCACAAGAGGATCTGATATTTATGGTGCCCTCCACCCTTTCGGTTTCATGACGATTTCAGCACATTGCAAAAATAGTTTCTTTGTAGTCTGCATAAATCATGAATTGAGAAACTTAAAAGGTTCCATTTGTCTCTTCTCTAAGTTTCTCAAAAAGTTTGGAAATGTTTTTTTTTTTTCTAGAAAACCAGAGTCCTCTTCCTAATTCCTGCGCCCCTCAATCCGTGCACAGGATGCCAACAGATGTCCTCAAGAATCTAATGGGATCCTGCAATAAAATAATAAAAGTGCTGCAGCTTTCCTGTAAATGTGCCTGGACCTGTGTACTTACATGGGCAGATCTTATTTATTTGTATTTATTAACAGTTTCTTATATAGCGCAGAATATTCCGTTGCGCTTTACAATTAGAAACATTAATAGAACAAAACTGGGTAATAACAGACAGATATATAGGTAGGAAGGCCCTGCTCGCAAGCTTACAATCTATAGGTCTTCATTCTGAATTCCAGCCACATTTAGGGACCTATTCATGATGTTAGTTATCGGGGTCCGAACGGATCCCGATAATTAACATTATAACTCGCCACGGCCACCGGAGCAATTCAGCATTGCTCCGGCGCAGTGGCAGCTGATGTGAAATCAGCTGCCCCCGCGAGCGGCTTCACTGCTGGACAGGGGCGGAGGGATCCCATAGGGAAGAGCGGGTAGCGATCCACAAGCGGGGGTATTCGCCATCTGAAGATGGCGAATGCTCCCTCAGTCAAGCTCTGTAAGTAGGAGATATCTGTGATACTAGTGTATGGGGACAGTGGGCCTTTCCTCAAACGGAAGGTAAGTAGGAGATATCTGTGATACTAGTGTATGGGGACAGTGGGCCATTCCTCAAACGGAAGGTAAGTAGGAGATATCTGTGATACTAGTGTATGGGGACAGTGGGCCATTCCTCAAACGGAAGGTAAGTAGGAGATATCTGTGATACTAGTGTATGGGGACAGCAGGCCATTTCTCAAACAGAAGGTAAGTAGGAGATATCTGTGATACTAGTGTATGGGGACAGCGGCCCATTCCTCAAACGGAAGGTAAGTAGGAGATATCTGTGATACTAGTGTATGGGGACAGCGGCCCATTCCTCAAACGGAAGGTAAGTAGGAGATATCTGTGATACTAGTGTATGGGGACAGCGGGTCATTCCTCAAACGGAAGGTAAGTAGGAAATATCTGTGATACTAGTGTATGGGGACAGCGGGCCATTCCTCAAACGGAATGTAAGTAGGAGATATCTGTGATACTAGTGTATGGGGACAGCGGGTCATTCCTCAAACGGAAGGTAAGTAGGAAATATCTGTGATACTAGTGTATGAGGACAGCGGGCCATTCCTCAAACGGAAGGTAAGTAGGAGATATCTGTGATACTAGTGTATGGGGACAGCGGGCCATTCCTCAAACGGAAGGTAAGTAGGAGATATCTGTGATACTATTGTATGGGGACAGCGGGTCATTCCTCAAACGGGAGGTAAGAAGGAAATATCTGTGATACTAGTGTGTGAGGACAGCGGGGCATTCCGCAAACAGAAGGTAAGTAGGAGATATCTGTGATACTAGTGTATGGGGACAGCGGGCCATTCTGCAAACAGAAGGTAAGTAGGAGATATCTGTGATACTAGTGTATGGGGACAGCGGGCCATTCCGCAAACAGAAGGTAAGCAGGAGATATCTGTGATACTAGTGTATGGGGAAAGCGGGCCATTCCGGGAGAGGAAGGTAAGTAGGAGATATCTGTGATACTAGTGTATGGGGACAGCGGGCCATTCCGGGAGAGGAAGGTAAGTAGGAGATATCTGTTATACTGGTGTATGGGGACAGCGGGCCATTCCGCAAACAGAAGGTAAGTAGGAGATATCTGTGATACTAGTGTATGGGGTGTATATCTGTGATATCTCCTGCTTTACCTTCTTAATGAATGGCCCGAATACTTAATTTTCACAATTGCAGGTGAAAAATTGCTTTTTCACCTGCTTTTGTGAATATTAAGTGATGATGAATAGGCCCCTTAATAGATCTGCATTACTGACAGATAAAGAGCTGGAAACTCAGGGAAAGAATAACACCAACTGCAAAAGTGATGAAGCCCATAAACATTTACGAAGCAGCTGAGACTAGGATAAGTTATAATTGAACATCGCTGCTCCTATCATTATATCCTACTTGTAAAGGACCTCCAGAGATAACAGGACCAGCCTGTGGACCTGATTCAGACTCACTCGCTAGCAAGCAGCCGCTCGTTGCAGACGATGTTCGCTAATGTGCGCATGCATGTAGTTTGCAGTGCGCAAACTAGTACGAGCGATCGGAATGTGCTTGCTCGCCCTGCCATGACAGCCCAGTGGAATGAGTGACAGGAGAGGCCATTTGTGGGTGGTAACATCGGCAGGGCAGTACCAACGGGGGAGTGGAGTTGCGGCCGCACCGGCGTGCCAGATGTTTCAACGCCGTTTCAGAGGCATGCATAATTAACAGGCAGCGTCATAGTACACCTCAACTGGTTGTTTTTTACACTGAAGTGCTCGCAGTGCTTGCGGTAGGGTACAGTCAACCACAAGCGCTGAGGTCTGATTCGATGGTTCACGATGTTCTGATGGTTGTATATACTTCCTGGAGATGACATATGCTTGTGGGTGGCTAAAGACAAGCTGGTGGGCATCTGTAAACACAAAGTGATCGCTCACCAAGACATAGTGGGCGTGGTTATGTCTTGTCGTGCGATCGGCTGCCTTGATGTCACTTAGCTGAATTTCCATACGCTGGGAGCGAGCGGCCGCATCTAGCGAGCAGGTGTGAATCAGGTCCTCTATCCCAACCAAATAATTGAGTCTTGGGCTGCACACTTCAGTTCAGTACCAAAACTGGGCGTCAGTTGCACACAGGTCTGAATGAGGGAATTTTCTGAACTTTCATCGGAAAATGAATGCTTATGACTAGAGATAAGCAGCTCCGGTTCTCTGAGAACCGGACCCACCCGAACTTTGAGATCCGGACCGAGATCCGAACGCGGCTTGAGGTTTCACCGAGAGACTCAGATGTCAAAATGAGGCAAAACATCATCCTCCCGCGTGTCTGATTCTCGCAGGTTTTGGATTTTATAAAGGTCCCCGCGATCGGCGCCATTTTCACTCCAGCTGTGGAGAGAGATGCTAGCAGAAGTGTAGTCAGTCACTCAGTGTGTGTGTCCAGTTGGGGTCTTGGGCTGAAGGCGGCTGCTGTGTTGTCCATTAAGGGGCTTAGCCTGCAGTATATAAAGGGGGGCTTCCTTTAGTGGGTGCTGCAGCTGCTGTGTCACTTGTCCTGTCAGTTTACTGTGGCTGCTGCTGTGTTGTTGTCCAGTCCATCAGTCCAGGGCTGCAGTCCATAAAGGGGTTCTGTGTTGTCCCGGGGGGGAGGGGTGCTCTGTCATTTAGGGGTGCTCTTCCCCAGTGTAAAAAAAACAATAAAAGTACTTTTTGTGTGTGTGTGTGTGCGTGACTGTGTGTGTTAGCAACTTAGTTGCACTATTATTGTTTGGTGACACTGCCGGCCAGACCGCAGTTTTTCATCCACGTATATTGTGACTCTGCAGGTGGTCTGTCCGCACTCGGCAGGGGTGCTTTGTTGTCCATAAAGAAGGGGTGCTGTCTGTGTTGTTCATCAAGGGGCTGCTGCCTCATTCAGGGGTGCTCTTCCCCAGTGTAAAAAAAATAACACTTTTTTTGTGTGTTAGAAACTTACCTGTACTATTATTGTTAGGTGACACTGCTGGCCAAACCGGAGTTTATTGTCCACGTATTGTGACACTATAAGTCATAGCGTAGTGTGTCATTCTTATTCATAAAAAATATTGTGACAGTGTAAGTGGTAGCGCAGTCTATTATTCAACTTTTCACTTCTTTCCTCAATCATGAATAAATTATTGATCTACACGCTGACTACAAGACCACAACAAAGTGCTATATAACATGCATTATATATAAAACATGATGACATCACTGTAAGTGGCAGCACAATGTGTTATTCTTTTCTTATTCAGAAATAATCTTTTGACACTGTCAGTGGTAGCGCAGTGTGTTATTCTTAATCATAAATAATCTTGTGACACTAAGTGGAAGCGCAGTGTGTTATTCTTTTCTTATTCATAAAAAATCTTGTGACACTGTAGGTCATTCATACCACTGTGTAATATTTAAAATTGGTACAAATTGACATGTGTGCTGTACCCCACTTCAGTTCATTCATGTTTGTTGATATGGAAAATGATTAGTTGAGAGAAGAGCAGGAACCACATACTAGTGCTGGACCTGCTGCCAGTGCCACCAGTCATGATGATTCTAGTCCATCTACATCATCTACTAAAGCCGATGCCCAAAGGCATACAGGGCATAAGTCAGGGCATCTAAAATCAAGAACCAATCTTTTACAGTGGTAAAGAAAAAAACATCAAAGGGAAAGTTAGCTGCAGTAAGACATAAAATTGTTACTATGCCTTTCACCACATGAAGTGGCAAGGAAAGGCTAAGGCCTTGGCCTTTATTTATGACTAGTGGTTCTGCCTCTTATGATGATATAAGCACAAGTGAACATGCTGACATAGAAATCGAGGATGCTCCTGTGGAAGTGCACCAGGATGAGCAGGATATTTGTCTAGCTGACGCTAATAAGGATGTTGTTGATGAGGATGTTGTTTGTGTAAATCAGGCACCAGTGGAAGAAACAGTTATTGTCCATGATAAGGAAAAGCCCATTGTCATGCCTGGGCACAAGACAAAAAAATCCACTTATGTGTGGAATTATTTCTACCCAAATCCAGACAATTGTCAAGTCATCTGTATCCTTTGTAAAGCCAGAGTAGGTAGAGGTAGGAACCTTAACTATCTAGGAATCTCCTCCCTGTTACATCATCTGCAGCGCATCCATCCAAAAAGTGTTTATGTTTTGTGTTGACTCATCTGAATCACCAGTGGGTCTTTTGGGAAAGTTTAGTTTTTTCTCGGCAGATACACTTGCTGGAAAAATAGAAGGAGAAGCCATCGCTGCATCACATGCCACTTGAGCTGACAAATTGCTTACCAACAGCTCTTTACATCTTTTCAGATCTGTGTCAGTTGGGAAGAAAGACACAACATATGACTTAAACCTTATATCTTAAATCTTGCGTTTGCTCTGTTCAGCTTGTCCACTGTGGTGGAGGTTCATTGCAGGTTTGGGGCTGCATTTCACCAAATGTTGGGGTTCTGGACATCATTAATGTTGTCTTCAATGCTGAGAAATACAGGCAGAAACATATCCATCACGGAAGAGTCTGATTGGCTCCAAATGTATTCTGCAGCAGGACAACAACCCCAAACATACAGCCAATGTCATTAAGAACTATCTTCAGCGTAAAGAAGAACAAGGAGTCCAGGAAGTGATGATATGGCCGCCAAAGAGGCCTGATCTCACCATCATCGAGTCTGTTTGGGATTACATGAAGAGACAGAATGATATGAGCAAGCCTACTTCCACAGAAGATCTGTGGTTAGTTCTCCAAGATGCTTGTAACATCCTTCCTACAGAGTTCCTTCAAAAACTGTGTGCAACTGTACCTAGAAGAATTGATGCTGTTTTCAAGGCAAAGGGTGGTCACACCAAATATTTATTTGAGTTAGATTTCTCCTCTATTCATTCACTTTACATTTTGTTAATTGATAAAAAAAAAACTATTAACACTTCTATTTTTGAAAGCTACTTTGCAGCATTTTTTCCACACCTGCCTAAAACTTTTGCACAGTACTGTGTGTGTGTGTGTGTGTGTATATATATATATATATATATATATATATATATATATATATATATTAGACATGTGCGGGAAGCCCCGTGTTTCAGTTTTGGATCTGAGTTTATCTTCATGTTTTAGTTTTGCAAAACCACCCTCAAGTGTTTTGGTTTTGGATAAAAATCGATAAAAATAGTTAAAATATCCGATTCCAACACTCAAGATCGGTCTTTAAATCCAAGTTCTGAACCAGCAACAGATCTCAGTTCGAATCATGTCACTAAAGTGGATCCAAACCTTGACCTGGTCCTGTTCAGATTTCTGATATTTAGGATTTCATATATACACACTTACCTTCAGAGGAAATATGCAATGTTGCAGCTCTTGTTGGGAGCGGAGCCAGGTGGATTGCAACATTAGATCAATGTGATACCCTTAAAGTCACAGCATTATGCTGCGATGGGTCAAAACTGTGATTATTGTCAGTCAGGGGGACTCAGAAACCCCCCTGCATGTGCCAATGCCCTGAGTCAAGGGCAGCCCACACCACGCACCTAGCATCCATTAAATATACTTACCTTGTTGTCGCTGCTGAAGAATTTACCAAGAATATGGTGCCAATGCCAATTTCCCAGATATATGCGCATGCACGTTACAGATATTGTCGGTTTAGACTGGCACAATGCCAGAGTCTTCACTGCACCTGAGCCTGTGCGAGGGGGTGGCACATAGATCACACACATGGCCCCTCCTCTGATAAAATGCCTCTGGACTATATGTACATCCAAATGCATGCATATCGCACTGCCCCTCTTTTTTCATACATGAGAACAGCCAACCTCATTATCATCGGCATTTACATCTACCACCTGCTAGATGTAAGAGATATGTCTGAAATAGACGTCCCCTCAGCTCAGAATATGGCATAACTCGGCTATGCACCTACTATGCCCTCAACACTCTCATAAACTGATTATTTTCCATGTTTATACCTAATGTTATTTTCCATGTTTACGTCTAGTGTTATTTTCCAAGTTTACACACTATTTTCCATGTTTACGTCTAATGTTATTTTCCAAGTTTACACACTATTTTCCATGTTTACGTCTAATGTTAATTTCCATGTTTACACCTAGTGTTATTTTCCATGTTTACACCAAGTGTTATTTTCAATGTTTACGTCTAGTGTTTTTTCCATGTTTACACCTAGTGTTATTTTCACTGTTTACACCTAGTGTTATTTTCCATGTTTACGTCTGATGTTAATTTCCATGTTTACGTTTAATGTTAATTTCCATGTTTACACCTAGTGTTATTTTCCATGTTTACATCTAGTGTTTTTTATACATGTTTACACCAAGTGTTATTTTCAATGTTTACGTCTAGTGTTATTTTCCAAGTTTACACACTATTTTCCATGTTTACGTCTAATGTTAATTTCCATGTTTACACCTAGTGTTATTTTCCATGTTTACACCAAGTGTTATTTTCAATGTTTACGTCTAGTGTTTTTTTCCATGTTTACACCTAGTGTTATTTTCACTGTTTACACCTAGTGTTATTTTCCATGTTTACGTCTGATGTTAATTTCCATGTTTACGTTTAATGTTAATTTCCATGTTTACACCTAGTGTTATTTTCCATGTTTACATCTAGTGTTTTTTTTATACATGTTTACACCAAGTGTTATTTTCAATGTTTACGTCTAGTGTTATTTTCCAAGTTTACACACTATTTTCCATGTTTACGTCTAATGTTAATTTCCATGTTTACACCTAGTGTTATTTTCCATGTTTACACCAAGTGTTATTTTCAATGTTTACACCTAGTGTTATTTTCCATGTTTACGTCTAATGTTAATTTCCATGTTTACGTCTAATGTTAATTTCCATTTTTACACCTAGTGTTATTTTCCATGTTTACGTCTAGAGTTTTTTTTTACATGTTTACACCAAGTGTTATTTTCAATGTTTACGTCTAGTGTTATTTTCCAAGTTTACACACTATTTTCCATGTTTACGTCTAATGTTATTTTCCATGTTTACACCAAGTGTTATTTTCAATGTTTACATCTAGTGTTTTTTTTACCATGTTTACACCGTGTTATTTTCAATGTTTACGTCTAGTGTTATTTTCCATGTTTACGTCTAATGTTAATTTCCATGTTTACACCTAGTGTTATTTTCCATGTTTATGTCTTGTGTTTTTTTACATGTTTACACCAAGTGTTATTTTCAATGTTTACGTCTAGTGTTATTTTCCAAGTTTACACACTATGTTTACATCTAGTGTTTTTTTTTCTATTTTCCATGTTTACACCTAGTGTTATTTTCCATGTTTACACCTAGTGTTATTTTCCATGTTTACACCTAGTGTTATTTTCCATGTTTACACCTAGTTTTGTTATCCATGTTTACACCAAGTGTTATTTTCAATGTTTACGTCTAGTGTTATTTTCCATGTTTACACCAAGTGTTATTTTCAATGTTTACGTCTAGTGTTTTTTCCCATGTTTACATCTAGTGTTATTTTCAATGTTTACGTCTAGTGTTATTTTCCATGTTTACGTCTAATGTTAATTTCCATATTTACGTCTAATGTTAATTTCCATGTTTACACCTAGTGTTATTTTCCATGTTTACGTCTAGTGTTTTTTTTTTTACATGTTTACACCAAGTGTTATTTTCAATGTTTACGTCTAGTGTTATTTTCCAAGTTTACACACTATTTTCCATATTTACTTCTAATGTTATTTTCCATGTTTACACCAAGTGTTATTTTCAATGTTTACACCTAGTGTTATTTTCCATGTTTATGTCTTGTGTTTTTTTACATGTTTACACCAAGTGTTATTTTCAATGTTTACGTCTAGTGTTATTTTCCAAGTTTACACACTATGTTTACGTCTAGTGGTTTTTTTTTCTATTTTCCATGTTTACACCTAGTGTTATTTTCCATGTTTACACCTAGTGTTATTTTCCATGTTTACGTCTAGTGTTATTTTCCATGTTTACACCTAGTTTTGTTTTCCATGTTTACAACAAGTGTTATTTTCAATGTTTACGTCTAGTGTTATTTTCCATGTTTACGTCTAGTGTTATTTTCCATGTTTACGTCTAGTGTTATTTTCCATGTTTACACCTAGTGTTATTTTCCATGTTTACGTCTATTGTTACTTTCCATGTTTACATCGTGTTATTTTCCATGCTTACACCTAGTTCCCTCCCAGTTGACACCCAGGAATGCCCATTTCATGAATAAGGAAAAATGTTTAAGGTGTGTCCAACTCAGAATCAGGTACAAAAAATGCATATGTCAGCTATGGCGCACAAGCAATCTGCTACAAAGTTCTAGATGCAGCCGCACTCAAATGTATGAGTGACTCAGAATCAGGCAGACTGTTCAATAAACAAACCGTGATTTAAAAAAAATGGTTCCCATACATAGCACCCTGAGTTAAACAAAAATATAAAGAAAATACATATAAAAAATAATGCAAATTGTATCACTGCAGGAAAGGAACTTGAACAAAGAGAGTCATCAAAAAAAAAAATCTCTGTAAGGACCTTGTAGAGTTGATAGAGGATAGAAGAAAAGGAGAACTGAAAGTAGGAAGACATTGTTTGAAAGTTAGATTCATGTTTCTCCGCTATCACTAAATCACTCTGTTGTTTGTTCTTATTATATTGTTTCTATGAAATGTTCCTAAAAGTTGTGGCCATGGTGTAATAATTGGATAGAAGATAGTACTACTCATCCTACTTAATTGAACCTGTTTCTTTGGAATATTATATATCCACAAACCATAATGGAAACTACTGTGTTCAATATGTACATTTTATTTAATAGACTTAAATTAGGCTCTATTTTTACCTCTACACCAGAAATGTTTTCACATTTTTATTTATTAATTCCTTTTAGATACATCTTTTGATTCCAATGATTAAGCAGCGCCCAGTGCATCTACTATATTACTGTATCTTTAATTCTGAATATCAGATTTAGTGTTACTGTATATTATCCACTGCACTTATGTTTAAAAATGTATTTATTTATTAACAGTCATTTATATTTATTAACAGTCATTTACTGTATATAGCGCACACATATTATGCAGTGCTTTACAGACAATATTTAGTCGTTCACATCAATACCTGCCCCATTGGAGCTTACAATCTATATTCCCTAGTATGGGGAAGAAGAAGAAAACTCTCTTGTTTGGGGGCACTCAAATATAAAGGTTATAGTCAGAATAAAAAATTACTTTTATTAGATATGTATTAAAATACCAACAACAAGTCTAAACCCATTACTTGATGGCCTTACTGTTGGAATAACAGCTGTGAATTGTCACCAGCAGAACACGAACATACATAGAACATAAGACAACATATAATACAATACTTGTCACAATTGTGTGAAGCTAAGTGAAATATTACAAATAGGTCTCTAATTCTCTATCTCATACAGTATTGAGACCAATGTAAAACATTTTCTGGTTCAATGACCTCATAATATCATCATAGCACAATGGCTAATCAAAATTGCAGCAGAAACATCCAAGGAAATCTTCTAGAAATGAGTATGATAATGACAATACAATATTCAATATAAATTACGTAAGATATCACAGCACAATTCCACTGAACAGTAATTAAAGCAGTACAACGATAAGGGGGTCAGATGGAATAATAGCTGAACCTGCAAATATCAAAATAAATAAATCACAGGTTGTAGTGAGAGGCAGATCACACATAAGTCGCCTGCGATGCCACCCAGGTACTAGTGTAAAGTTATAGGAAAAAGTAAAGCTACTCCTTTATATGGAGTTTACAGAATAGCAGCTGCTGCATGCCATTATACAACCATTGGCTAATACACCCATAGTGCAGCTACACTCATATTCTTTTTTCTTATCACTGCATATGCGATCTGGGTTTCCCACCACTCACCACTACCTTTTGGTACATGACTGGCAGCAGCACAGATCGCAAACCTATGCTGTGTTATTTTATTCCATTACGATTTCTAGTACTATTGTTTCTATGAGCACTCTCATTGGGGTCCGTCTATTAGAGGTTCCTGCAATGTTTACACCAGGACCTTCTTTTTAACTTAATCCAACAGCAGATACTCACTATACTTATTCCCTACCCTGGGAGTACCTTTATAGTACGCTCACATGCCATTCAATGGTTGTATAATGGCATGCAGCAGCTGCTATTCTGTAAACTCCATATAAAGGAGTAGCTTTACTTTTCCTATAACTTTACACTAGTACCTGGGTGGCATCGCAGGCGACTTATGTGTGATCTGCCTCTCACTACAACCTGTGATTTATTTATTTTGATATTTGCAGGTTCAGCTATTATTCCATCTGACCCCCTTATCGTTGTACTACTTTAATTACTGTTCAGTGGAATTGTGCTGTGATATCTTACGTAATTTATATTGAATATTGTATTGTCATTATCATACTCTTTTCTAGAAGATTTCCTTGGATGTTTCTGCTGCAATTTTGATTAGCCATTGTGCTATGATGATATTATGAGGGCATTGAACCAGAAAATGTTTTACATTGGTCTCAATACTGTATGAGATAGAGAATTAGAGACATATTGGTAATATTTCACTTAGCTTCAAACAATTGTGACAAGTATTGTATTATATGTTGTCTTATGTTCTATGTATGTTCGTGTTCTGCTGGTGACAATTCACAGCTGTTATTCCAACAGTAAGGCCATCAAGTAATGGGCTTAGACTTGTTGTTGGTATTTTAATACATATCTAATAAAAGTTATTTTTTATTCTGACTATAACCTTTATATTTGAGTGCCCCCAAACAAGAGAGTTTTCTTCTTCTTCCCCATACTACGTTTATCTATACTCTCATGGGGAGCACCTCCACACTTTATAATATTTCTTTTTGATACCCATACTAGGGTCTGATATTCATAATTGTGGATATTCATTATTCCTTTGATTAATCATATCCTATATATTAGATCCTGTGCTCAAACTATATCCTCCTATTCCCCTTTTCCCTGGTCATTTAATCTATATTCCCTACCACATGTATTCACATACACAGTAGGGTTATTTTTTTGTCAGAAGCCAATTTACCTATTATGACCATTCAACATGGACTGTGGTAGAGGAGGAGAAAAGAGGAAGTATAAGGACAAAGGCTTTTGACATCTGTGGGGACTATCTTATGCTTAAAATGGTCAAAAGCAAAAATAGTCAGTTTAATTGGGTGAATAATAAACAATAGACCATAAACCAAGCTTTGAAAACTCAGTTATCTGAGCATAACTATAAAAAAGGAGGATGTGTAGTGGTTATGAACTTGGTCAAGTAAGAGGAGGAGGTGTATAGACAATTGATGGAGGGAAATATTTATCATTTAGGAGACCCTAAAACTCTAATAAAATTTTTGTGTGAAACACTCATTAACAAATATAAAGAAGGGATCTTAGATGACAAGTAGCACAATATTTTTATATATACACAACTCTCTGTACCTACAATATACATTCTCCCAAAGGTGAGTAAGGATCCTATCAATCAGGTATTAATATCACAAAGTCATTTCTTGCACAATAGAACTATGATCCCTACATGACACAACTCTTATTAAAAAATTAAATAATTATTTTTTCTTTGGTGATTAAAGTTTAATGGTTGCATTTTGGATCCAAAATGTCTGTACAGCCAGGAGCACTAGATTTGCTCCTAGATGTGCCAAATATTTCATGGTATTCTGGGAATGAGGAAGGTGCAAGTCTGGTGTCCTGGAATAGGTACATTGATGACATTTTTTTGTTTGGGAAGGTGATAAAGATAAACTGAGTAATTTTTATAGATACCTTAACAACAATGAGATGAAAATTGAACTCACTTTTGATGCTAGTCAGATCTCTGGGAAATTCTTACCATCCCCATTCCAATCATGACTCATTTATAAAAAAGCAGATAACCTTAAAAACAAATTGGTAAAAATTGCCCTTCCTGAGAGAGACAATCCCGGCATGATTTGGACTAAAGGTTTCTACCAAAGTGGGATGTGCACCATGTAACAAAATGTACCATGCACTGTCAATAAATTCCCAGAATTTAAAGTTAAGTGTAAAACATACAAAATGTATACATTTATCATATCACAAGAAACAATATCTAACTCCTGGAATGCAGTTATGGGATTTTTTTTAATGTAGGATGTATATCCCAGTAGATGGGAAAAGAAATAAATGAACATTGTTGTAACATTAAAAAAAAACAGTTTGGAGACACATACTATATCTAACCACTTCAAAATCATCAGTGTTGCTATTAGCTATATTAAACAAGTCACAGAAAGAGTATCGGCACAACAAAGAGAATAAAAACATTATTAGAACAAAAAGAGTTGTGCTGGTTCTCGCTTGTAGACTCTATTAACCCAAATGTCCATAACATAGATTTTGAGATAAAATGTTTTTAATACTTCTTGTTTCTATTTTTCAGTGCATTGATTAATATTAAGTTTTTATTTTTTATATGTGTTTTATATATTTTCAGTGTAATGTTCTTTATTCATATGTTTAATATGTGGTTTGGTTATATCTGGCATTGTCAGTTATCACCTATATATTGGCATAACTTTAATATGGCTGACCATTACAAAAATTGCTATATTTTAATATGGCAGACCATTATATTGATGTAGGGCCTGATTCATTACCGATTGCAACTGCGATTACGCATGCAGATGGCCGATTGTTGTGTTCTGCACATGCATCACAGGGCGCATGCGCGAAGGCTCCACTGCGTTATGACTGCGATCGCAGTGACTATGCGGACCCATCGCAGAGTGATTGACAGGAAGTAAGCGTTTGGTGGTGGTGACGGGGGGGTTGGCGAGACGCAGGCGTGCCAGTGCGTTTGAACGTCATTACATGGGTGTGCATAAATTAGCCACTGCGATGCCATGCACAGCTTGGGCTTTGACTGCGTGCAATGAGGTTAGCAAATTCTGAGTAAGCCTCATGCAAGTGAGACTGCGATGGTACTCGATGTTACCAATGGTTTCGCAGACTTGCTAAGTATTACGGATGTGTGTAAGGTGAAGTGGGCGTCCTTATGTTAGGCATAGCGTTAGCATTCATTAGCATATTTTTGCAGTGAGACTGCGTGCGTAACCGCAGCTGCGATCGCAATAGCGATCCGTAATGAACCAGGCACTTAGTCATGGCTGCGCTCTATAAGGAGATAAATTATGCAGCCAATTCATTTTGATGATTATAGGCTGAAAATCGAGTACATCATCACTAGCATGTCCTTTGTTTTAGCCTTTCTTTTAGCTCCGACCTCCAGGGAGTAAACTGTTAGTAAAGACAAATTCATTGCTTGCTGTCCGGCGCTAGTAATGACGCCTCTTTCACATTATTTTACCCTTATCTAGCGATATAATAAGGCACAATGGCCCTCATTCAGAGCCGTACGCTCTGAGCAGAGCGCACGCTCTGAATGAGGGCCGGGCTCCATTTTCATGGAGCGTCCTCCTGGACGCTCGTATAGCTGTGGGTCACCACCCACAGGCTATACGAGCGTGCTTTTTGATGGCCGCGATGGTCGAGACCATCGCGACCATCGAAATTGCAAGCCGGAGCCTGCGGTTGAGGTTTTCAACCGCAAGCTCCGGAGTGATTTTGGCTCTATCAGAGCCAAAATCACTCCCACTGACATCACTAGTGATGTCAGTGGGCCGGCTTCTGACGGGAGGCGTTCCCGTGGGAACGCCCCCGTCAGGGAGGCACGCCCCCGGCACGCCCACCAAAGGGGGCGTGCTGTCAAACAACATTGACAGCACGCCCCCTTTGATCGGACACAACGAGCGAAGGACTTTCCTTCGCTCGTCGCGTCTGGCGCATGCGCACGACGGAGCTCCCTCCGTCGTGCGCATGCTCAGTCCAGAACATCGACCCACTTGCGAGCGGACAGCCGCTCGCGAGTGGGTCTGAATCAGGCCCAATGTTTCTTTTCTACTCTAGATGTTCTATTGGTTTTATATTGTTGGTGCTCATTAGGATTGTCTGTTCCCACAATTCCATTGCATATGTGCATCTTAAGGAGGGCGTGTCTTAATCATTATATATTATATGTTATATCTACCACTTTAAATAATCATTTTCTTACCCATGCGTAAGTGGGGTATTACAACTCCATCATACCATACGTATATAACAGTGGTCCCCAAAACGTAATTGATCTCAAGTCTGCAGGCCCCAATATCGGCAGCATTCCTTACATAGTCCCAAAAAGTACATGACGTCAGCCATTTTGTCTAGTATAGATATTCATACTTCAGCTTCAATAACTGCTGCCGTATCATCCTCTACAATGAAACTCCATTAAGCTAACAATTTAACATGTTCCACAGCAGCCCGTGTGTGCTCAGCATATGAAGGCAACAACTGTAACCCGATAAGCTATGTACTAAGGACCTCATTCAGAGCCGCTCGCAAAATGCGAGCACTTGCTCTGAATGAGGGCGGCCGCTTTTCTTTTGAAAGGCGGCCTCCTGGCCCCTAGCTAAACTGTGGGTTACCACCCAAAGCTTTAGCGAGTGACTAGGTGATGGTCGCAATGGTCGAGACCATCGCGACCATCAGGGCTTGCGACGAGACCCTTGTCTACCACAAGTCCCAGGCAGCATCCTGCTCTAACAGAGCAGGAAGCACCCTACTGACATCACTGCTGATGTCAGCAGAGCCACCTACAAACGGCAGGCGTTCGTTCAGGAACGCCTCCGTTTGTCTGGCCACCTCCCCACCACGCCTACAAAATGGGGTGAGCGGTCGATCAACATCGACAGCTGCCCCTTTTGTAGCGAGCCCCAGAGTGAGAGAATTTCTCTCTCGCTCCGGGGCTTGCGCACGCGGCGGGTGCGCAGTGCCCCACCATCAACCCGCTTGCAAGCGGGTCTGAATGAGGTCCTATGCCCATTATGAGTACAATCTATTAACCATGTGTAGTGAGGAGGTGGAACATGGGGATGAGCTACATAAACACAAAACACACATTATCATAATCTATTAATTTATTAACAACACAATCTATTAGTATGGCACGCCACTGGCATAAACTCCCTATAATCTTTCCGTATTACTAATCCATTGCTTGTCTTGAGGTGGGGAGAGAGAGATTTACCATTGCGCCAGCAGTTCATTCGTTCTCCACATCCATTGTGGGAATGAATGAACTATTCCTGGCCATTAGGGAGAGAGAAGAGCTGCGTGGTCTAATTTATGGCTTTGCTTCTGGCTGGGAACAGCCACAGGAAGAAACCAGATCTATTGATATAAAAGGTAATTCTCCATTTTGTAAGTGTATTAATAATATGCCAATGTACTGGTTTGTCCAGTATCAGCCATCTTGCTGCCTGTAACATATGCCCAATCACTTCTGAAGGAGGATGGGGGAAATGAGGCAAATAATTAACCTTTAACAGTCTGACACACAGGAAACACACAATAGGGAAAATATTGTTTAATAAGTGTGTCCAAAAAAAAAGCACAGAGTGGTACAAAAGTACATAGGACCTCATTCAGAGTCGGTCGTGGCGGCCGCTCGGTCGTAAGGGAAAAGGGGCCGGATATGCAAATGATGTGCTCGCAATTTGCGTCGTTAAGATGGGATCGTTAGCTGGACAAGCGAGGGGAGGATGCGGCCGTAAGACTAAAAACACACCCACTTCTCGATCGCAAAACACGTAATCTCTGGACATATAAGGATTAATCGAGACCATCGGGAACCATCAGAGCTGCTCGTAGAGCTTAAGGTTGCCTCTCTTAAGCACTACGATCAAGTCAGTGTAAAAACCTCCCATGTCACATGTGCCATGATACTACTTAGTTAATTATGCACTCCCATAAAACGCCGTTTGCATAGTCAGGCACGCCTGCGTTCGGATCTCCACGTTCACAAGCACCTTCCCCTGTTACCACCCACAAACACCTCATCCTGTCACTCAAACTAACGACCTGGCCAAGTTCAAGGATAGAGAAATTTCCGATTGTAACAGCTAGTTTGCGCACGCGCATTGCGAAACTTACACATGCGCAGTACGCTGGGTACGACCGAGCGGCCGCATACGACCGACTCTGAATGAGGTCCATAATGCCAAAACGTATGTCACAATAAGCACAAAGTATAAAGAGTCCACTTGCTGAAAAGATACTGGGACGCTCAACAAGAAATTCAGTAATGCAATATCCTGGTCAGATGAGAAAGTACAGGCAGTAGGGAAATGTAGTCCGAGGAGCCAGGAGCAAGGGCAAAAAAATCCAGCCTGTGTGCGCTGACAGACCAAGGGGTTTATTTATGAAGTCCTGACACTTCTTTTCATGTTTATGCCCGATATTTAAAAGGGCAGTGCTTCTACCAGCCGTGTCTTGCTAGTAAAAATGCTGCCCTTTTAAATATCGGGCATAAACACTAACATTAGTGTCGGGTTGTAATTCAGAAATAAACCACTAGGGGCCTTATTGTTAATCATACGCTGCTGTGTCTGCTGTAGCATCATTTGCCATAACTGCGCCTGAGACTTTATGTTAATGCTAGTATCAGCCCCTCCCCTGTGTATGTGCATTTTAATGTGCAAGGACTGCGACGCACCACTTTGCGCATCTCTAGATGCCAGCATCGGTCGCACCATAGAAACTGCCGCCAGCCCCATGCTAGGAGCTGAGTTTCTATAAGAGTACGGCCTCCAATGCGAGTGTCTGAGTTTGCAAACGAGTTATGTGACACTCTTGCAACATAACATGCCCATGTGTGTCTGAATGGACCCCGGTCCGGGAACGCCCAATACATTTTCGGTACATTTCTGAGACTGCATGGCTCAATCACTACAGTGCCTCTGCGCGTACACACTATGGGGAGGGGGCGTGAGCTGTGTGACTTTTTAGGAATTCAGATGCATGAGCAGTTGAAAAACATCAACCATTTGCGCAAATATCGGCATTGCCTGTGACTCATTATCAGGCCCTAGGTCCGGGACCATGGTGAATTCAGGGGGAACCCCTCTCCAGGAAGGTGGATGGAATGACCTGGTTGGGATGGGAGTGTCAGGCCGCCCATCTAAAGTCCTTGATTGCAGGGCCAGGTGCAGGAGGTGCTGACAGAGCTTTGGTTTTGCCGGAATGCAGCCCAGGATAACTGTTGCAGGAAGGTTCACAGCATCCGGGGAAATACTAATTTCCAGGTTATTACTGAGCCGCTGAGTGCGTGTTTATAATTAGTTTCATTAGCGCCTACATCTGCCACAGCGTTGTACGGCGCAGTCCATACACTATTGCTGGGTTTGTATTTTGTTTAATGGATTGTTTAATATTGATACTATAAGAAGGGAATATACCGTAACTGACAACTTATTCAGATGCTGTGGTTATCCGGGCGCTTTCCTGCTCATGGGCATAACAGGTCCATAGAAAGCGGCGTGGACTGAGTGCAGGACGGACCCTCCTATGCGCACTCCACCCCAGCGTCCTCAGCGTGGTTGCAATTATGCACTTCCCAGTCTTTCTTTTCGCAGTCTAAGATGCTCAGTTCATTACCGGTGCACTTCACATCATCCAGAAAAATCTTCCCGGTCCCTGTGGAGAAGAACCACAATCACATCATTCAGACAACCCCACAAGCTGTAATGAAAATCACTCCCTGTATTAGAGGACCAGGAGAGGGGTAAGTCGCTAAACTGCAGTCTGTATGACAATGCCTGCAGTGTGTAACAGTTTAACCCTCCCCCAGTAAAAATTATGTTTTTGTAAATAATTAGAATCCCTGGCAGGACCCTTCCCCCCACCCCCTTTAAAACCTTAACCAACCCCAACACTATACACACTCACATCCAAGGGCACGGGGGGAGGGGGATGCAGGTACTGAATAGACAGGCTTTGGCTTGTCAGAGGGTCGCGGCCTGGGTCAGCGGCCGGCGTCCCTTGTACAGCGGTGAGGAGAGGATGTGAGGGCGGGAGGCGTGTGAACAGAACTCAGAAGGAATTTTGTCCTTCTGAGTGCAGAGGATATGGGCAGGGATACAGTACGTGATCTGCAGGTGGCAGGTGCCCCCTACAGATCACATAGGGGTCTAGTTACTAAGCAGTGTTAGGAGATAGAGTGAAAAGTGATAAGAAAGTGATAAGGTGCCAGCCAATCAGCTCTCAACTGTCATTTTTCAAACACAGCCTGTGAGATGACAGTTGGGAGCTGATTGGCTGGCACCTTATCACTTTCTTATCACTTTTCACTCTGTCTCCTAACACTGCTTAGTAACTAGACCCCATAGCCCTGCCAACAGAAGCCAACACCTATGGGGAGAGATTTCCTACTGAGTGCACATGCCCTCACATATCCGCCGTCCTGTGGGTCCAGCAGGTGCTGCTGAGGGTGCCCCTATGCGACCTTTGACACCCCTGAGGAGCTGACCCTCCCATAAAACATTTTTTTTTCTACTCGCAGCTAATTAAACCTGACCTTTTGTTAAATGCCTCTCCCTGACCTTGGAATGATTAAAGGTATTCTGTTGTCTCTAACCATGTGCTTAGCAGATTTGATTAACTCTTTCCCTGCACGTTGTCTACCATTAGCTTACGCTGTTATTATACTGAATGTATATACTGGGCCTGATTAAGAGTTAGGAGCAAAACAAAAAAGCAGTAAAAAGTAGCCAATTGCACCTTAGTAAGACTATGGGGTCTATTTACTAAGCAGTGTTAGGACTAGGAGACAAAGTGAAATGTGATAAGGTGCCAGCCAATCAGCTCCTAACTGCAATGTCACAGGCTGTGTTTGAAAAATGACAGTTAGGAGCTGATTGGCTGGTACCTTATCTCCTTTCACTTTGTCTCCTAACACTGCTTAGTAAATAGACCCCTGTGAGCCTGATTCAGATTCATCTGCTGCGTCTTTGTGCTCAGCGGCAGTGCTGCAATATGCAAAATCCATAGTAGGCTTATTAAATAATACAGCACCCACAGCCGGCTTCTATGATCCAATGCTCCATCCGGAGACACAGACATTGAATCAACTGAATGAACATCCATCATCTGAGTGTCCCTCAGGACAGTGTTTTCACGCTGCAGGGACAAATTAGCTGCAACCAAGGACGCAGCCACTGGCCTCACCCGCCCAGTGAAGTGGACCGACATGCCCGTTTTCTGGGACACTGGCCTTCGCTGCCCCTTTCCCGTCCCCAAACGGCACGCTGACCATCGTCGTTGACACAGATTTGCACTAGCGCAGTACAGATCCTGTGCATGCGCAGATCGCCAAACATCGGAACTGTATGTACGCCATCGGGTTTGCACACAGCTCTGAATTAGGCCCCTGTGTTGCATTGCAGGAGGGGCAGATTTAAAGGGGCTGAAAAACGGCACGGTACAGTACATCCCTCACAAATCTAACTCTCTCTGCACAGTGTAATTCCTCCCCATCTGCAGTACAGTATGGTTTCGCCAAGTTACTTTGTTTGCTTCCAAATCAGGATTAGCCCCAAAATGAAGTTGGGAAGTGCATGTCCTAGCATAATTCTAAATTCCAGTGTAAAAGCAAAGCAGTCCAATATTTGGGGATGCAATCGGGAAGCCGGCTGACATTATACCGGCAGCCGGCTTCCCGACTGTCATATCCCGGCGAGGGTGAAATGACCAGCATCTAGACATAGATGCCGCTGAAGGGATGCCGGGCGCCGCGGGGGGGGGGGGGTTAGGTTTAGGGTTCCCAGGGGGACTTAGGGTTAGGCACCCCCCCGGGAGGTTAGGGTTAGGTTAGGGGGAGGGAGGGTTAGGGTTAGACACCCCCGGGGGGAGGTTAGGCACCTCCCCGGGGGACTTAGGGTTAGGCAGCAGGGAAGGGGAAGTTAGGGTTAGGCACCCCTAAGGAGGGTTAGGGTTAGGGGGGTAGGTTAGGTTAGTTAGTACTTACCTGGGGACGATCGGGATTTCCAGCGCCGTCGGGCTGCCGCTGCCGGGATCTGTTCCTCTGTCGGCCTGACGCTGCTGGGATTCGAACTGCCGGGCATGTGGCCGGCGGTATTACATACTGATTCCAATATTTTATACCATATATGCAAAGCAGCCAGTAAAAAAATAAATAAATGCATATATGTATCCCTTGCTTTGTACCAGGAGCAAATTTGACTGAATCAGGTCCACTATCTCTGAGTACCTTACTGTGGTTCATTGGTAATTGAATATGAACTTTAGATTAGCAACTTAACATCTATTCCTCAGCAGAGTTTATTATATTGTAACAAGGACAATGTTATTATTATCTGCATTTATGAAGAACATTGATCTGTTACATCTAATAACATCACTTCTAGAGTCTAGTATCCTCTCTACAATATCCTGTTAGGGATAAGCTGTCACTACCTACAGCTGAAGCCCTGGAGGCATCTGGGTACCGGCAAGCATGCTCTACTTTAAAGGGAAGGCGGCAGCTATACATGAGGAACTCTATTAGTAGTTCTAAAGGTCTTTATCATCATAACATCCGCTCTGCTATTTTGAGAGCAGTTTGGCAGCCTCAGGCAGGGTGCAGGGGATTAGGCAGAGAATAAGGGCCTCAGATCAGGTGGATGCGCAGCACTGCCAAGCATCAATAGCAGTCTTACCCCCTTCACTGACGATAGTTCTGTCACTGGGCAGGAAGATGCTGATACTCACAGCGATCACTGGTAACACTGCACAGACCAAGGGTCCCCTGGTGGAAGAAGAACCATCTTACCTGCTGTTGCAGTGAATGTTGTCACAATTCGGGAATATCCCAGCATCCGGCAGATGACTTTCCCATCATTATTATCCCACTCATCATCACAGATCGTTCCCCACTCTCCATTTCGTTTGATCTCCACCCGACCTCTTGATCCTCCAACAATTCGCGCGATATTATCAGCTAGAAAACAGGTCACACTGTCTGTTACTCAGGAATCAGCCGGAAGCCCCTGGTTAGGTTCTATGTGCAGGTCGCATAAGGGGGATTTGGGCAGATAAGTGCTGCACATTTCTAATAATAAGTGTCCATTATAACACAAATACTAAATATCTCAATAAACTGCTGACACTTTTGGGGAAGATTAAAGGAGATTGTTTACATTCATATCTCCTAATTAATAATAATAACGTACAAAATCCCGGCGGACAGGATCACGGTAATTGGGATCCTGGCGGTTAGAAAACTGACAGCGGCATACCAACAGAATCCCGACCGGATTAGGTAAATATGCTAACCCTAACCCACCTTTCCCACAGCCTAACGCTAGCCTTCCCCTCCGCAGCCTAATTCTCCCCCTCGCATCCTAACCCTCCCCTCCCACAGCCTAACCCTCCCCCCCGCAACCTTACCCTAACCTTGCACCCCCCCTCCGCAGCCTATCCATAACATTCCCCCTAGTGCCTAAATCCTAAACCTAACCCTCCCACTAACCCTAATACTTACCGTTGGGATTTCTGCGGTCGGGATTCTGGAGCAAGGATTCCAACTGCTGTCGGGATTCCGGTAACGGTATTCTAACCACTGGCATACCGACTGCTGGGATGCCGACTATGGACCTGATTCAGCAAGCAACGCAATGCTGCATTCGCACGCACTCGGCCGCTGCATTTATATGCTAATTAGTGCATACGCACGGCAATTGCAGCACAAGATATAAACACCCACCAAAGCGCACTGACACGCCTGCGCTCAACACAGCCACCCCCCATCACCACCCACGTTCTGTCAATCACTGTATGTTGGGTCTGTGTGCTGTCTGCGATCGCATTCCCCTTCGCAGCACCTAGTTCGCGCACGTGCACTGCGTCTTATACGCACCTAAATAATTCACATATCCAGACACAAATTAAAATGTACATTTCTTTTAAAATGGTATCAATTAATTGTTAATAAGATAATTAGAAAATTACTGTTATTACATTTTCTGCTGCTTTCTATTGGAAAAATAACCAAATATTATACAGATGTTACTAACCAATCTACTTGTGAGCTGGCGACAAATTATCCCTAAATATGCTGCTTGTCATGCCATCTATACGCTCTGTGTCAGATGTAGACAGAAGAAAACAACACTGGGGACATGCCAATAAACTCTCCTCTATAAAGGTCTTTAATCAGAGGTTACTATATCAGCTACAAACATTCCAACAAATCATTAAGGAGAATGTTTAGCATTGGTTTCAGTGAAGCACCAGAAAGTATAATATCTCTGAGGTGATAAAATGCAGATGCCAGATATCAGAGATTATGCAATGCAGATCCCAGATCTCTGAGATGATGCAATACAGATCCCAGATCTCTGAGATGATGCAATACAGATCCCAGATCTCTGAGATGATGCAATGCAGATCCCAGATCTCTGAGATGATGCAATACAGATCCCAGATCTCTGAGATGATGCAATGCAGATCCCAGATCTCAGAGATGAAGCAATGCAGATCCCAGATCTCTGAGATGATACATTACAGATCCCAGATCTCTGAGATGATGCAATGCAGAATCCAGATCTCAGAGATGAAGCAATGCAGATCCCAGATCTCAGAGATGAAGCAATGCAGATCCCAGATCTCTGAGATGATACATTACAGATCCCAGATCTCTGAGATGATGCAATGCAGATCTCAGAGATGAAGCAATGCAGATCCCAGATCTCTGAGATGATGCAATACAGATCCCAGGTCTCTGAGATGATGCAATACAGATCCCAGATCTCTGAGATGATGCAATGCAGATCCCAGATCTCAGAGATGATGCAATGCAGATCCCAGATCTCTGAGATGATGCAATACAGATCCCAGATCTCTGAGATGATGCAATACAGATCCCAGAACTCTGAGATGATGCAATGCAGATCCCAGACAATGCAGATCCCTGATCTTTGGTGGGCATACAATACAGATCTCAAATCTCTGATATGATACAATGCAGATCCCAGTTCTTTAAGGTGATGCAATGCAGATCCCAGATCACTGGTGGATATACAATTTACAGTATATCTCTGAGATGATGCAATTCAGATCCCAGATCTCTGATATGATACAATGCAGATTACTGAGATTATAATATACAGATCTCAGAAACCTAAGGTAATGCAATGCAGATACCAGATTACTGGTGAATATACTATTTACAGTACATCCAAGATCTGAGATGATACAATGCAGATCCTAGATCTGTGAAGGAAATATCCCTTACTTATTTAAGTGTCCAGCCTCAATTACAGATGCATTTTATTTTAATTTAACCCCATTGCTCTCCCATTTATCTCCTCCCATCAATACCTGGGGTACTTACAAGATCTCATGGTTGGGCCATAGAGCTGCCTTCAAATTACTCTACTCCTGAAGCTGATGGACCTGATGTACCTTTTTCAAACCATTCCCTGGTTCTTCACTTCCCATTAGTGCTGTTCAAAAAGAGTATGGTCGTATGATTCGAAGAGCAAACTCCCTTGTGTAGCTGCCCATAAGATGACTCTATCGAAAATGTTAAGTGGGCTTCAACTCCCTGTTCCCTCCCTATACCAGTCGGCATGTATTCTTACACAACTTAAAAAAAAATTAATTTCGGCCCATGGGCTCAAACCCTGGGTAGACCTAGAATGGACCGCTTTGTTACTGCAGACTTGTTCTGGATTCCTCAGAAGGTCCGTCCCCTGCCTCGGTTTTGCCCATTAGCAATTTCTGATGTTCTTCCAGGAAATGGGATAATAATGTCCTTCCAAGGGTTGATTGGGGACAACCTTCTTGGAACTTATCACTCAAGGCATTTTGTTATTTGATCCCTCACCTACACCTCAACACATGGATTACATAGGCATATATTATATCCACAATCAATAATATCCTGTCTGTCAACACAATTGTCCCCTTTACTCATCTCTAAGCAACCTATGGTCTCCCATCTACTGACTACTGTAAGTATCTCCAAACTGCTCATTGGCTGCGGGATTTGTGTAAATTTCCTGATGCTCTTGGTTTCCTACCAGTAGGCTAGCCTGTAGTTCCTCCAAGGGCAAAAATAATAAATATATTATTGGGGCAAATTCATGTATAATTACAGTATGTTAAGAGGACACTATTATTTCAACATAATACTAAGGGGGTAATATTATTAGACTTGTAACGGGGGACGACGACAATAATTTATCTGATGAGGGCAACACTCATTATTTCATGATGTGGGCACCATTTAATGTCACACACTTGTGGCACTAACACCTCCATGTGTCAGAGGGAATAAATGTAAGTGGCAGCAAGATGGTCCCTGGAATTTTGATTCATGGAATCTTCTGACTTTGGGGGAGATTTGCCAAATCTTAGAGCAAGATAAAATACCAACCAATCAGCTCCTAACTGTCATTTTTCAAACACAGCCTGTAAAGTGACAGAAGCTGACTGGTTGGTACTTTATTTTGCTCCAAGTTTTTGATACATCCCCCCCCCCTCTATCACCTATAAAGCTGGCCACACATCTAAAGATTATCTGTCCAACCAGCCAACTAGTTGGTTGGTTGGAATGAAAATCTGGTAAGGTATGAATTAGGGGTGAGCGGGTTCGGATTTCTGAAATCCGAACCCCCCCGAGCCCCCCCGATCCGAGTCCGATCCGAGTCAGGCTCGACTTTTCCCGCCTGACTCGGATCTGAAATCGAGGCAAAACGTCATCTTCCCGCCTTCCGAGTCTCGCGGGTTTTGGATCCTATATAAGGTACACACGTCGGCGCCATTTTCTCACTCGGCTGTGGACAGTGAAGAGGGAGGGTGGGAGTTAGGGCTGTGTAGTGTAGTGTAGTGTAGTGCTGCTGTTGTCCACTACTTCAAAGTCCATAGGGGCTGGCTGTGTTGTGCTGTGCTGCTGTTGTTAATAGGGGCTGTGTCCACTACTTCAAAGTCCATAGGGGCTGGCTGGACTGTGTTGTGCAGTCAGTTCTCCATAGGGGCTGTGTCCACTCCAAAGTCCTGTGCAGTGTCCCAGTCCTAAAGGGGTGCTGAAGTGTTGTCCAGGGGGTGCTCTGTCCATCAGGGGTGCTCCCCCCAAGTGCTAAAAAAATAATATATTTTCTGTGTTTGTGAATTGTGTGCGCAGTAGCCGCACGTGCATCAACAAAGTAGTGCCAAGCGTGCGCCTGTGTCATAAGTAAAGGGCCGGCTGGCTAGACCGTTAAAGGGTGCTGTATCCCCCGAAAGTACACTCCAGTCCAAACCAAAAAAAAAATTATTTTCTGTGTTTGTGAATTGTGTGCGCAGTAGCCGCACGTGCATCAACAAAGTAGTGCCAAGCGTGCGCCTGTGTCATAAGTAAAGGGCCGGCTGGCTTGACCGTTAAAGGGTTCTGTAACCCCCAAAGTACACTCCAAACCAAAAAAATATATATTTTCTGTGTTTGTGACTTGTGTGCACTGTGGCTGCACGTGCATCAACAAAGGAGCAGCGCCAAGCGTGCGCCTGTGTCCCATAAGTAAAGAGCCGGCTGGCTCATTTCTTAAAGGGTGGTGTAACCCACAAAGTGCACTACTCTCCAGCAAAAATAAAAAAATATTTTCTGTGTTTGTGTGCGCTTTAGCCGCACGTATATATATCAATATAACATAAATGGAGGACCAAACTTTCTCCGATAAAAATAAAATAGGGAAAGATCAAGAACCACTTCCTCCTAGTGCTGTTGCTGCTGCTGGGAGTTGTTCATCATCCCAGAGAGGAAGTAGGAACATCACTACTTTTACTAAACAATTGACCCTCCAACAGTCCCTAGCGATGAGGATGAAGTACGACAGCAGTCATCCTGAAGCAAAACGTATAACTGAGGCCTTGACTGCTATGTTGGTGTTAGACGTGCGTCCGGTATCCGACATTAGTGCAGTGGGATTTAGACAATTGATGGAGGTAGTGTGTCCTCGGTTCCAAATCCCGTCTAGATTCCACCTGCATCCTCAAAGCAGCAGCGACAAGCGTGCGTCTGTCTGTTAAAGGGTGGTGACACCCTCAAAGTGTGCTACACAAACAATTAAAATATTGTTCTTTTTTTTTCTGTCTTTGTGAATTGTGTGGGCTGTAGCCGCACCTGCATCCTTAAAGCAGCAGCGACAAGCGTGCGTCTGTCTGTTAAAGGGTGGTGACACCCTCACAGTGTGCTACACAAACAATTAAAATATTGTTCTTTTTTTTTCGGTCTTTGTGAAATGTGTGGGCTGTAGCCGCACCTGCATCCTTAAAGCAGCAGCGACAAGCGTGCGTCTGTCTGTTAAAGGGTGGTGTAACTCTCAAAGTGCTCCAAAAAATAAAAAACTATTTTTTAATGTGTTTGTGACTTGTGTGCGATGTAGCCGCACTTGCATCTTTAAAGCAGCAGCGACAAGCGTGCGTCTGTCTGTTAAAGGGTGGTGACACCCTCGAAGTGTGCTACACAAACAATAAAAATATTCTTCTTTTTTCTGTCTTTGTGAATTGTGTGGGCTGTAGCCGCACCTGCATCCTTAAAGCAGCAGCGACAAGCGTGCGTCTGTCTGTTAAAGGGTGGTGAACCCTCAAAGTGTGCTACACAAACAATTAAAATATTGTTCTTTTTTTTTTCTGTCTTTGTGAATTGTGTGGGCTGTAGCCGCACCTGCATCCTTAAAGCAGCAGCGACAAGCGTGCATCTGTCTGTTAAAGGGTGGTGACACCCTCACAGTGTGCTACACAAACAATAAAAATATTCTTCTTTTTTTTTCTGTCTATGTGAATTGTGTGGGCTGTAGCCGCACCTGCATCCTTAAAGCAGCAGCGACAAGCGTGCGTCTGTCTGTTAAAGGGTGGTGACACCTCAAAGTGTTCTACAGAAACAATTAAAATATTGTTCTTTTTTTTTCGGTCTTTGTGAAATGTGTGGGCTGTAGCCGCACCTGCATCCTTAAAGCAGCAGCGACAAGCGTGCGTCTGTCTGTTAAAGGGTGGTGTAACTCTCAAAGTGCTCCAAAAAATAAAAAACTATTTTTTTAATGTGTTTGTGACTTGTGTGCGATGTAGCCGCACTTGCATCCTCAAAGCAGCAGCGACAAGCGTGCGTCTGTCTGTTAAAGGGTGGTGACACCCTCAAAGTGTGCTACACAAACAATTAAAATATTCTTCTTCTTTTTTCTGTCTTTGTGAATTGTGTGGGCTGTAGCCGCACTTGCATCCTCAAAGCAGCAGCGACAAGCGTGCGTCTGACTGTTAAAGGGTGGTGTAACCCTCAAAGTGTGCTCCACAAACAATAAAAATATTCTTTTTTTTTTTCTGTCTTTGTGAATTGTGTGGGCTGTAGCCGCACTTGAATCCTCAAAGCAGCAGCGACAAGCGTGCGTCTGTCTGTTAAAGGATTACATCAGTGACAGAATCCAAGTAGGCATGTCAGACAGTCCGTACCTGTACTGGCAGGAAAAAGAAGCAATTTGGAGGTCCCTGTACAAACTGGCTCTATTTTACCTGAGTTGCCCCCCCTCCAGTGTGTACTCCGAAAGAGTGTTTAGTGCAGCCGGGAACCTTGTCAGCGAAAGGCGTAGGAGGTTGCTTCCACAAAATGTGGAGAAGATGATGTTCATAAAATGAATTATCAACTCTTCCAGGGAGACCAGCCTCCAGAACGTACAGAGGGACCTGTGGTTCCTGCAGGGACGAATTAATACTCTGTGAGGATGAGGATGTACACACTGAAGAGGGTGAGGAATCGGTGGATGTGGAGGATGAGGATGACATCTTGCCTCCGTAGAGCCAGTTTGTGCAGGGACAGATAAATTGCCAGCTTGTTTTGTGGGGGCCCAAACGAACCAATCATTTCAGCCACAGTTGTGTGGCAGACCCTGGCGCTGAAATGATTGGTTTGTTAAAGTGTGCATGTCCTGTTTATACAACATAAGGGTGGGTGGGAGGGCCCAAGGACAATTCCATCTTGCACCTCTTTTTTTTCTTTGCATTATGTACAGTTTGGGGCCTAGTTTTTCAATGCCATCCTGTCTGCCACTGCAGTTTCATGCCTAGATGGGTCACGTGTTTGTGCCGCCCACTCGTGTCGCTTAGCATAGTCATCCAGCTACCTCGGTGCAACCTTTTGGACATAAAAACACTATTGTGAGGTGTGAGGTATTCAGAATAGACTGGAAATGAGTGGAAATTAAGGTTATTGAGGTTAATAATAGCATAGGAGCAGAAAAACCTACAAATTCTGTGATTTTAGCTGTTTTTATGCTTTTTAAAAAAAAATACAGATCCAAAACACAAAACCCAGAACCCAAAACACGGAAGGGTGGTTTTGGCAAAACCAATCCAGATCCAAAACACGAAGAAAGATCCAGATCCAAAACCAAAACACAAAACACGAAAAGTGGCCGGTGCACACCCCTAGTATGAATGCAAATGACAATCAGCAATTTGCTCCCAAACGCCGGAAAATGGACAAAACCTGTTGTTTGAACAAGTTGTTTAGATGAAACATTTAACAAACTTGTCTGACGACCATTTTCATCTGTTTTCTGGCATTTAGGAGCAAATTGCTGATCATCAGTTACTCCCATACATTACCAGATTTTCATTCCAACCAATCAACTAGTTGGCTGGTTGGACAGATAATCTTTAGATGTGTGGCCTGCTTAAGTGTCAGGAGTATAGCGGGCATGACAGCTTCCTGGCACAGCGCACATGTGCTCTTCACTTTGGATCAGAGGGTATAACCCAGAGCAATCGAGAAGAAAAACAACCTGGTCGCTGTGTTATTATTATTTTCACTGTTAAGCACCAATATATAACAATAATTCCTTATTGTGACATTTCTGTCTTAAATCTACAGAATGTCCCCCCATGTGAGATCAGCAGGTCATCTTCTCTTACCTGCGGTTCCACGAGGTCCTATGTGAAACGATGATCAGTTGAGTGTTTATTGGGGAGTATCATGAGTTCCAGGGCAGCAGTTTGATAAAACAGAAATAAGTATTAACACACAAGAAGGTAAATCTGTAACACAGAGTACCCAGTAATACATAGTAATGTGTTATACTATTTGCAGATCCACACCAAGTTATCATGCACTATGCAGTACTGAATGGGCCTCAGGGGGTTCAATATAAATTATTAACTCTGAGATTTGTTTAGTGAGCACAAAGGGCCTGATTCAGAGCCGCTCGTAAGCGTCCACTCGTTCGTTCCGAGCGATTTTTGCACAACTGCGCATGCGTACGGATCGTAATACGCATGCGCGAACCGGTCAGTGCGGCCAAAAATTGTTTGTTCGCTAAATAGCGAATGCCTGCTATTTTGAGTGACAGGAGGAGGCGTATGTGGGTGGTAACAGGGGAAGGTGCTTGAAAACGGGGAGTGGAGATCCGAACGCAGGCATGCTTAAAGGTCAAAACGGGCGTTTTATGGGTGTGCATAATTAATACAGCAGCGTCATTGACCACGTCACTGGGTTATTTTATAGTCAGAACTGCTCGCATGATTGCGGTAGGAAAAACCAACCACAAGAATAGCGAGCAGCCCATACGCTGGTCGATGTACTCGATTAATCTAATAAATAGCGGACATGACGTAGGATGCGAGCGGCCAGGGGGCGTAGTTTTCAAAAAAACGACCGCATGTTTTGTACGCTCGTTCAGACCTAGAGGCGTGAACAGACCGCAAAGAGCGAACGGTTCATTTGAATAGCCACCCCTTTTTTCGGAACGAGCAAGCGCAAATAGCGTCCGGCTCTGAATCAGGCCCAAAGTCAGCTCTGGTGCCTCAATCTGCATTTAGATTTTCGCCAAAGTGCATGTGGGGCACGATACCGCCAATTGAGCAGGTAGAAGTGAGGAGTGGGTGGAAGACAGCAAACTAGGCTTTAGTTTTACAATGTAAAACTATTAAATGGAGACACTGCGGGGGAGAGGGCGCATTTTGTGATGCATTTCTAGCTGTGCGGAGGGGCGCATTGCCATTTCCACCTCCATCTTGTACGTTAGCGGATAGGCACATTTCTAGGTAATAAAACAATACAAGGGTCTATGTGCTAAGCCTTGGAGAGAGATAAAGTGGACAGCAATAAAGTACTAACCAATATGCTCCTGTCACTTTACAGGCTGTGTTTGAAAAATGACAGGTAGGAGCTGATTGGTTGGTACTTTATCTCCATCCCCTTTATCTCTCTCTAAAGCTTAGTACATACAACCCACGATCACACAAGATTGCCACATGTAATAAAGACACCAAGCACCACGCACTCAGATATAGGTGAATGAGACTATGGGGTCTATTTACTAAGCAGTGTTAGGAGACAGAGTGAAAAGTGATAAGAAAGTGATAAGGTGCCAGCCAGTCAGCTCCCAACTGTCATTTTTCAAGCGAGACCCTACTGCAAGGGTCTCGTCGCAAGCCCAATGGTCGCGATGGTCTTGACCATCGCGACCATCATTTTGGCCGCTCGCTATAGCTGTGAGTGGTCACCCACAGCTATGCAAGCAGCCAGGAGGCCGCTCCAAAAAGGAGGAGGGGCGGCTCTGAATCAGGACCACAGTTCCAGGTGTCTTTGATTTCGGTGAAGAAGGTTGTGAAGGGTCGAGATGACACAGAGAGGAACCTGTCTCTAGGGGGTCTGATTTACTAAGCTGTGTTAGGAGATAAAGTGAACGGAGGTAAGGTACCAGCCAATCAGCTCCTAACTGTCATTTTTCAAACACAACCTGTGAGATGACAGTTGGGAGCTGATTGACTGGCACCTTATCACTTTCTTATCACTTTTCACTCTGTCTCCTAACACTGCTTAGTAAATAGACCCCTATATCCAGCAGTAATTTAGGAGGCAACTGAAAGGCGTCATTTAATGTAAGAGGAGCTTATGAAGTGAAAGGAGAATGGACTTTGATACAATGCAGTGGCAAACGCAGGATTTCTAGAGGGGGGTTTCCAAATGCCTGATTTTAGAGTGAGTGTGGCCAGTCCATGAAGAGGGTAGAATTAGCACTTAACCAGCTTTAATATGCGTCATACAAAGTGTATTGTGTGTCATAATTCCAGCATATACAGGACCAGCAATCACAGTAACCATTATATGTGTCATACATAGTGTATTGTGTGTCATAATTCCAACATATACAGGACCAGCAATCACAGTAAGCCATTAGATGTGGCAATAGGGCCATCCTTTCTGAGCAGAATGTTTTTTTTCAGATGTGGGCACCATTCCAAGTCCGGGAGTCTGGGGGAGCAACAGAAGAACCTAGCACTGCCCTGGACAAATATGTACATATTGGGCTCTATTGCAGCACATCCCCAACAGTGAATGTTTTCCAGATATCCTATTTGGTGCAAAGGTTATTTATTACTGGCTTATACATGTTAGAAGATCCACAGGTGGTGCTAATTATTTCATTTGTGATATTGAAAAGAACATGCAGCTCTAGTAAAATTTTATTCTATTACTATTTCTATTGTGGTCATGGTGTAGGCTGGGGAGGGGGGTTTCCAGGCAGACGGAAACCCCCCCTGCATTTGCCTATGAATGTTTTTGCTGTTACACAATGAGCCAATGGAGATATTTTTTTGCTACTCTCCGCATTACTAGGTGCACATTTACTGTGCGTAGGTGTCTCTGGAAATAAAAGTGTAGGGCGCACCATGTAAGGTAAAGATAAGGTGCTATTGTGATTCTATATTTGGTTGGGATGTACCTTGAGGTCCAGGTTCCCCCTTCGTCCCAGGTTGTCCCTTTGGGCCTGCAGGGCCTGGGCTCCCACTTGCTCCTTGATTGCCATTAAGTCCAGCAGCTCCTGACGAGTAAAACACATGAATAAATTAAAGTTTAGAACAAGAACATCATTTTATTTGGCTGAATTAGGACTCGGAGTGCCGTCTTTCCAGAACTGACATATCCAATTCAAATGATACCCATGTGCATTGTGAAGCTATAACTGTAGGGCTTCCTCTTCCAGACTTATTTAGAGGGGGGGGCAGGATCACCCAAAAGCATTTGGTCCACTCTAAGGTGGAGGAGGGTTTGGGACATATTAGCTTTGTGTCATGCAGCGGCCTTTAGGTACTGTATGTCTCAGACTTGCTACTGGGTATCGAATATTTCACGATGAGACGTTTAGAGGAAGCGTTTGTTGCCTAATACTCCCCAGTGCTGCATATAGGTTACACGAATGTGACATGGATTTCAATTAAAAAGTGGCTTGGTAATATATTACGTAAAATATTACGGGTGTGGATTAACAGATAGACAGTAAAAAGGTAGACAATGTCAAGATAGACACCACATGTTAGACAGTCAATAGGTTGACTGGGACAAAAAGTTGACACACTAAAGGTCGACATGTAAGACGGTCGACAGGTACAACTGGTTGACATGCTCAAAAGGGCGACGTGAAAATGGTCGACACAAAAATGGTTGACACGTGATTTTTTGGGTTCTTAGCCCTAATCTTCACCCTAACCCTCCCCTTGGTGCCTAACTCTAACACTCCCTCCTGGTGCCTGACCCTAACCATACTTTCTAGTGCCTAACCGTAACCCTTTAGTAAGTGCATAACCCTCCCTCCTGGTGCTTAACCCTAACCGTCGGGGTAAGTGCCTAACCCTAATCATCAGGGTAAGTGCCTAACCCTTTGGTAAGTGCCTAACCCTAATCCTCCCTCCTGGTGCCTAACCCTAAAAAAAAAAAATTAATGTGTCGACCATTTTCATGTCAAGCTTTTGACCCTGTCGATCATTTGTACCTGTCGACATTCTTACAGTGTGTCGACCTTTTGTCCCTGTCGACCTTTTGTCCCAGTCGACCTATTGACTGTCTAACATCTGGGGGTAAATTCACTAAGATTCAAGTTTGGTCGAGATTGCAAACTCGGATGAGTTTAGGCATTTTTTTCAACTCGCAAATCTACTAAAGATTAACATGGGTGTGATGTTTCTCTTTTCACTGTAAAACTCGGGTGAGATTGCAAATTCGAATAAACTCACCATCGGCCAAACTCGGAAGTACTTTTCATGAAAAGATACAACTCTGGAATTCAGAAATGATTACAATCTCAGGTGTAATTGTAGCAAACTCGCAGCTACTATAAATAGAACTTTCAAACAGACCACCTCCTGAGCTGCGAGTTTGTCAGAAACATACACAGATCAGTGTGATTTGTGTATGCTACTGTATGTAAACCTTATGTAAAGAGTTAAATGTGAAAAAAAAATGAGGTATGGTCCCCCCCAAAAAGCATACCAGCCCCGGACTGCTCAGCCAGTCCTGGTTCCTAAAAATACAGGGACAAAAACTTGTAGGGTTCCCCTGTATTTTAGGAACCAGCACCTGGCTGCTGACCAGTCCTGGTTTTAAAAATAGGGGGGAAAAATTGTGTAGGGGTCCCCCTATTTTTAAAACCAGCACCGGACTCAAATCCAGCCGGGGTGTAATGCCACAGCCAGTGGACCCTATCACCGTGTCACCCCAGCCAAAGCATTATCACCCCAAGCCAGTCAGCCCAAGCCGGGGATCTCAGAGGAGGTGGGGACCCACCCAATAATGGGGTCCCTCCCCCTTTCCCAAGCACCCAAGGCTTAGTATGAAGTCCGGGGTACTTTCCCGCACCCCTGGACTGCGGGTACAGGGTAATAGTAGTGTAAATAGTAAGAAACTATTGTTTTTTTGACTGTGGAGCTACAGGTACCAGCATGCCTGCCCTTTGGCACTTGCGGAACCTGTACCCCCGCTGTAAAAAAAATTGTTAAAAAACCACAACACACACACACTTGAAAGTACAACTTTATTACATACACCTACCTCACTCACATATATTTACCTGCTGCCCGACGATCGGTCAGGGAGTACCTGTGAAAACAGATCCTATACTCACCTCTGTACTGGCGCTGGTCTCCGTAGCATCCCCGGGTCTTGGCAAAAAACAAACTGGCACCTGGACCATACACTTACATTAGCGATCTATGCGTGTGGCCACACACACCGCTATCCAGCCCCCTGACTGGCCAGCCCACGTAGAAACTGTCAGGAGCCGGAGCCAATCAGCGAACGCTCTACAGTTAGCGGCCGCTGATTGGCTGCCGGCTTCATATCACAAGCATGCCATAGCTCTTAGTTATTTCATAACTTTGCCAGCAGCTTCTTACCCTTTAAAGTCTCGTTTTAGCCACTACTGTACCTCTGCTTGGAGAGTAACTGCTGTTCCTAAAGGCGGGTAACCACTTGCCGATTAAAATGAGTGATTTGAATGATAACGATATCGTTATTGTTCAATCGCTCATTAATCGTGCACAAATGACCAGCGATGTGCACTCCTGCTTGTCGCTTCCGATATCAATCATCGTCTGAACATGCTGGTCAGTCTGCCGATAATGACAGATTGACCATGTTCATGGATGAGGGAAGGTGCCTACACTGAACGACATATTGTTCAGTGTAAGCACTGCGGGGGAAGATGAATGACTGTACAATTACAACGTTGTAATCGTACTGTCGTTCCTCTATCTGCTAGTGTATACGCACCTCAACATTTATAATCTGGTCATTGGAAGATAGCAACTTGCCGCTCTGCAATATGAGCCGCCATGTGGCAGGGTTAGCGATTGGAGACACGCCACGACCAGCCAAGCTGCTTCATTCTGAGAGGACAGATTATGATGGACAAAGATAAAGTCAATGGGTTGGGGAAGAGAGAATGGTGAGGGATGAAGAACAGGGCCGGCTCCAGGGCTCTAAGCACCCTGTGCCGGATCCTGAGAGAGCGCCCTAAGCGCGCGACCGAATTTGGGGGCGTGGTCTAATTACCATAGGCCACGCCCCCTGTGTGACATTATTTGGAGGCGTGCCTGCATGGCACGCCTCCAAATAACGTCAGGCTGGGGGTAAAGCCCAGCACTCCGTCACTGGCTGGGCTTTCCCCAGCCCTCTGCCGTCAGTGAATGGTTGCTGTGTGCATGCGCGCGGCATCCATTCACTCTCCGGGGGTCCGGCACCGCCGCACAGCTGCAGCGGTGGGGGTCCCCAGCCTCCTGATTTGACCACCCGCGGGCCACTGCGGCCCGCGGGTGGGACAGTACTGTCCCGCTGAAATGGGGATACTGGGGAGGGGTGCCGCCCTCTACGGGTTGCGCCCTTGTGCGACTGCACTGGTTGAACATCCCTAGAGCCGGCCCTGATGAAGAAAATTTTACCACACAATCAAGCAAAGCAAGACTTCCGAAGCAAGAAATAAAATTCTAACTTTGCTCATGCAGAGGTTTGTAGGTGTGTTTGGCTTATAAAGCCTGTAATACAGTTTCTGCATTGTTATCATTAAGGGGCCTATTTGTCAACGACTTTTATCATATGCAACGAGTGATAAAACTCCTTGTGTATGATAATGATGCTCCAGCCAATCAGCTCCCAACTGTCATCTGTTTGAAAAATGACAGTTGGGAGCTGATTGGCTGAAGCACCATTATCATACGCAATGGGTCTTATCACTCGTTGCATATGATAAAAGTCGTTGACAAATAGGCCCCTAAATTAGATAAATGTCCTATTTACAAGCCTAGTTATAGTTCGGAGGAGGAGGTATTGCAGATATCACATTATTCCTTCTATCCTAAACCACTATCACTAATCTCCTGACTATGCTGTCCCTTCTCTTCTAATTCCCTCTATCACTTGCTATTTAACATTGTGCCAGATATCTCTAGAAAGTAGGTGCCACATGTTTGTCTGCCCTCCCCATACCTCCTAGGGGACTGGATCTGATGCTGAATAGTCTAAGCCAATAGGACAAAGGGGGAAGGGTTCTCGTTCTCGCATGTTTTGGGGTGTTTTTTTTTCTCCACTTTCTTTGTCCCTCAAAGGTACGGACCAGATAAAGGTGCAATTGCTGTTGTCTCGTCAGCTAGACTTTGGAATTTGGCGGTTATTAAACCTGGAAATTATATTGAAAACATTGGGATGACGCATGGTTTAAAATGGCAAATGTTTGGCAATTTTATGTCTGTTTGCACTCTGGGCCCGATTCAGACCCGCTCGCTAGATACGTTCGCACGCAGCCAAAGTATGCAAATCCTGCGATTGCATGGCAAGGCATTAGCACGCCCACTATGTCTTGGCGTACGATCGCAGTGTGTATTTAGACGCTCACCAGCCTATTTTAAGACGCCCACTTTCCCCTAGTGATACACATCATCTCCAGGAAGTATATGCAACAATCTGTAACATCCAGTAACATCGGACCCATACGCAGCACTTGTGGCTGACCATACCCTACCGCAAGCACTGTGAGTGCTTCATTGTGTAGTGCAGCCATGTGACGTGTATTATGAAGCTGCGTCTTAATTATGCGCGCCTCTGAAATGTCGTTAAGATCTCAGACACGCCTGTGTTCACACCACCACACCCCCGTTTCAATTAACTAACCCCTGTCACCACCTACAAACGGCTCGCCCTTTCATTCATTCTAGCAAGGAGTCTGTGCACAAGGGGGGATCGCTTTGCGATCGCAGTGACGGGTTCGCGCACTGCATCTTATACGCATGCGCAGATTGCAAATATCGGCAGGCTGTGTGCGAACGGATCCTAGCAAACGGGTCTGAATCAGGCCCTCTATTATATACGGCAATTTTCCATATGACAGGCTATTACATCCCTGCCTCCAAGTCCAGAGCGCATGTAGGTCACATTATTATAATAGAAGCGATTGTCTCACCTGTGATTCCTCTGTCACCCTTCAGTCCCACATCTCCTTTTGGTCCTTGAAAAAAAGATCTCAGTAATAAAATTACTAAAACCAGACAACCACATTTATGCCAGGATTAAGGACCTCATTCAGAGTCGGTCATTGCGGCCGCACGGTCGTAGGGGAAAGGGGCCGGATAGGCATATTAAGCGATCACAAGTTGCGGTCCTAAGATGAGATCGTTAGCTGAACGACCGAGGGTAAGAAGCGGCCGTAAGACTAAATCACGCCCCTTTCTCGATCACCACACATGTCATCTCCTGGGATATAAGGATTAATCGCGAGCATCGGGAACCATCGGAACTTAAGCACTACGATCAGGTCAGTGTACAAACCACCCATGTCACGTGTGCCATGACATTACTTTGTTAATTATGCACTCCCATTAAACGCCGTTCGCATAATTAGGCACGCCTGCGTTCGGATCTCCACTCCCCCGTTTTCAAGCACCTTCCCCTGTTACCACCCACAAACGCCTCATCCTGTCACTCAAACTAACGACCTGGCTGTGTTCAAGGAGAGAGAAATTTCTGATCGTAGCCGCTAGTTTGCGTACGCGCATTGCGAACTTTACGCATGCGCAGTTTAGCGAACATCGGTGGCGTACGACCGTGCGGCCGCAACGTCCGACTCTGAATGAGGTCCTAAATCCTTTTAGTACAGCGTCCAATGACGCCTTCCGAAAGATGGCGCATGCACAGAAGACAGCAAGGGCTGTGGTATAGTGCCAGAGGCTTTGTTATCTCCTGAGCTGACGCCATCTTTCCAAAGATATAGATGAAAAGATTGCACCGCCGACTGCAGGTAAAGAAGGGAAGGTGTGCGAAAAGTCCTGAAAAGCCCTACAGGGTATGTGTACGCAGAGAATGCTGTTGTGTATGGGATCGCTCTCATCTGAGCTGGCGGTGGAAAGCTATGGGCATTCCCGGGTGGTGCCTGGGAGGTGGATGCAATAAAAAAAGGCAGTCTCAAGGGCGTGTTATGGGCGTGTCAGTGAAAGCGGCGGCATTCCCAAAAGCACATCCACAACCAGAGGTCATGTTTTTCTCAAATGGAGACACTTCGTCAACCATAGACTGTCATAAGTGGCGAATGATGGTGCAAGCTATGGTGTGCCAATGATGGAGTGTTTACAAGCGCCGGCGGAGTTGCACAGTCCATGAGCATTGAAAGTGGGCATATCAGAGCTTGCACAGTCTGTCGTACGCTAGTGCACAAGAGGGAGGCTGAAACTAGCAAGCATATTACCTACGCTAGGACTCCGCAAACATGTGCATCCGCCTCTGATTCGAGTCCTTAGTCACATCATTCTGCTCTAAATAAACGCGTCAGCTCCAAATCTGTGCAAATCTCATTGCTCAATTGTCAGATGTCACTGTATGTGGTAGGCAGGGGGCTCCCCAGACCATTGTGTGTTCTTGGTCCTGAGCATTTGGCAGAAGAGCCACGTGGAGGTACTGATAGCGAGGGAACGGGGGAGAAGCATCACAGCGACAGTCTCACAGCAGAGACCTGGGTAAGGGGGTGTTACAGCGATAAATTGCCCTGAAATAAGAACTCAGCCTGATTCACTATGAATCGCTATTCGGATCGCAGCTGCGATTACGCATGCAGGTTTGCTGCAAAAAGATGCTAATGACTGCAACAGCAAAGCCAGCCTAGAGACGCCCAAAGCCAGCATAGAGACGCCCACTACCGCTAACTCACGCACGCACGCTTAAGCAGGCGCAGTGCGCACCATGAACCGATCTGCGTACGCGGTTGCAATTGCGATCCATGATGAATCAGACCCTCTATTCGCTGTGTATAGCAGTGACAACAGACCTTATTTAATGGAGAATAATCACATAAATGTTTACATTTTTCACTAAGAATTCTGCTTGTGTATAATCAGTGTGACTAATGTGTAACATGTGAGTATACAGAGTAATTACTCGCTGTAATACCTGTGTCTCCTTTCTGCCCCTTCTGACCGTGAGTCCCCGGAGTTCCAGCAGCACCTGAACAGGAGAAAACAGCTGATAGTTATCTCTGGTAACGTGTTGTGATTATTGTGACTAATTAATCCTTCCTGCTACTGTACCTTGTATTTCTGCCTGTGACTGATCATTCATTCCCGACTACTGAGTATTCCTCCCTGCTACCTTGTATTTCTCCTGCTGGCTGATTATTCTAACTGAGGCTGACCATTCCTTCCTGCTACATCAGTATATCGTTTTACATCTAAAGCCTCATTTTCTTATGTATATGTGATCAATTTCATATAAGGTATATAGAGGGGATTGAATTTTACACTGGTCTCAAAATATTCTATTGAATCGTCTCATGGACACATTGGGCCTGATTCAGAGCCGGACGCAATTAGCGCTCGCTCGTCCTGAAAATAGGGGTGGCTATTCAAATGAACCGTTCGCTGTTTGCGGTCTGTTCATGCCTCTAGGTCTGAATGAGCGTACAAAACTTGCGGTCGTTTTTTGGGAAACTACGCCCCCTGGCCGCTCGCATCCTACGTCATGTCCGCTATTTATTAGATTAATCGAGTACATCGAACAGGGTATGAACTGCTCGCGATTCTTGTGGTCGGTTTTTGCTACAATAACTTTGCGAGCAGTTCTGGCTATAAAATAACCCAGTGACGTGGTCAATGACGCTGCTGTATTAATTATGCACACCCATAAAACGCCCGTTTTGACCTTTAAGCACGCCTGCGTTCGGATCTCCACTCCCCGTTTTCAAGCACCTTCCCCTGTTACCACCCACATACGCCTCCTCCTGTCACTCAAATTAGCAGGCATTCGCTATTTTGCGAGCACATGAATTTCGGCCGCACTGACTGGTTCGTGCATGCGTATAACGATCCGTACGCATGCGCAGTTGGGCAAACATCGCTCGGAGCGAACGAGCTGCCGCTTACGAGTGGCTCTGAATCAGGCCCATTGTGTAGTTCAATAATAGTAACATTGTGCTAGTTATTTCTGCAACAGGTCATATTGTTTGGAGGCACATTTATATTGTGTATTAATGCTTAATGTATGTATATGTTTTTAGTTTTAACTGCAGTTCTCTTATACATGTTTAACCAATATATGTTTAATACATTTTTATAATTATACAGTCTTGGGTTATTTTTAATTGGAACTAACGCAGACACCTCTTTTACATTTTTTTTATCTTTTTTCCTGTGGCTGATTATTTATTTCTGTGGCTGATTATCCATTCCTGTGGCTGATTATTTATTTCTGTGGCTGATTATCCATTCCTGTGGCTGATTATTTATTTCTGTGGCTGATCATTCCATCCTGCTTATTTGTGTGGCTAATCATCCTTTATTTCTCTGGCTGATTTTTTTTATTCATGTGTCTTTTTATATCTTCCTGTGGCTGATTATTCCTTCCTCTGATTGATAATTCTTCCTGTGGCTTATTTTTTATTTATGTGGCTAATCATTCCTTCCTGTGGCAGATTATTTATATCTGCGGCTGATCATTTCTTCCTGTTACTGATTATTTTTTGTTTCTGTGGCTGATTATTCCTTCCTGTGGCTGATTATTTATTTATGTGGATGATTATTCCTTCCTATGGCTAATCATTCCTTTTTGTGGCAGATTATATATATATATATATATATATATATATATATATATATATATATATCTGTGGCTGATCATTCCTTCCTGCTACTGCTCTTTTTTTCTTGGGGATGATTATTCCTTCCTGTGGCTGATTATTCCTTCCTGTGGCTGATCATTCCTCCCTGTGGCTAATTATTTATTTATGTGGCTGATCATTCTTTCCTGCTATAGATTTTTTTTTCTGTGGCTGAGTATTCCTTCCTCTTGCTGGTCATTTATATGGATGATTATTCCTTCCTGCTGATGGTTATTCTTTTTCTGTGACTGATCATTCCTTCCTGTGGCTAATCATTCCTTCCTGTGGCTAATCATTCCTTCCTGTGGCTAATCATTCCTTTCTGTGACTGATCATTCCTTCCTGTGGCTAATCATTCCTTTCTGTGACTGATCATTCCTTCCTGTGGCTGATCATTCCTTTCTGTGGCTAATCATTCCTTCCTGTGGCTAATCATTCCTTTCTGTGGCTAATCATTCCTTTCTGTGACTGATCATTCCTTCCTGTGGCTAATCATTCCTTTCTGTGACTGATCATTCCTTCCTGTGGCTGATCATTCCTTTCTGTGGCTAATCATTCCTTCCTGTGGCTAATCATTCCTTTCTGTGGCTAATCATTCCTTCCTGTGGCTAATCATTCCTTTCTGCGACCCTATAATTCTTCCTCTAAGTGCTAATTTTCCCTGACTCTCAGTACTTACTTCTGCTACTGAGTATTCCTTCGTCTGACTGATTATTTCTTACTGTGGCTGACCATTCCTTTCTGCTACAGATTATTCTTCCCTGTGTCCAATAATCCATTTCTGTGGCTGATCATTCCTTCCTGCTACCTTTACTTCTTCCTCTATTTTTTCCTCCAAGTGAACATATATACCTATAATTCAGTATTTGCTACAGCTACAGATGTGTCTTCATTCACCTTGCCATATGGCATGTGCCGCGTGGCGTGACTTAGATACAGCTCCATGGACAGCTAGTTTTGTACTTTTGCACTTATGCATTTTTCACATTGCAGCTGCTCACAAACCGTATAGTGGTATACTGATAGCGTAGAGCTTTTTTTAGCAATCTTAATAGTGTAAATTCATGTGATATTGGGTGGCGGGATGCATTTGCAGCACATCATATCGGCGCCGGGTCTCTTGCCTTTTTTCTCTCAGATTAGCGTCTCTTTTGCATTTTTATAACACACAAATTCACTAGTGGTGTACAGTGGTATGCATCATTTCTGCTTTTATCACGTTATCAGTGCAAAAAAGAACGATCTGTCATTTCCTCCTGTGACTCAAGATGCCTTCCTTCGTGAGACTAATCATTTCTCCTTTCCTGTGACTCATAATTCCTCCTTTTCTGTGACCCATCATTACTTCCTTCCTGTAACTCGTCATTCCTTCTTTCCTGTGGCCTGGCATTCCTTGCTTCCTGATATCAGTTATTTCTTGCTTCCTGTAAACCATCATTCCTTCCTTCATGTGACCCATCATTTATTCCTTCCTGTGACCCATCATTCCTTACTTCCTATGACTTATCATTCCTTCCTGTTACTCTTCATTCCATCCTTCATGTAACCCATCATTCTTTGCTTCCTGCAATCCATCAATTCTTCCTTCCTGTGACCCATCATTCCTTACTTCCTGTGATCCATTATTTCTTCCTTCCTGAGTAATCATTGCTTCCTTCCAATGACCAGTCATTCCTTACTTCCTGTGATCCATCATTTCTTCCTTCCTGAGTAATCATTGCTTCCTTCCTATTACCAGTCATTCCTTAGTTCCTGTGATCCATCATTCCTTCCTTCCTGAGTAATCATTGCTTCCTTCCTATTACCAGTCATTCCTTACTTCCTGTGATCCATCATTTCTTCCTTCCTGAGTAATCATTGCTTCCTTCCTATTACCAGTCATTCCTTACTTCCTGTGATCCATCATTTCTTCCTTCCTGAGTAATCATTGCTTCCTTCCTATGACCAGTCATTCCTTCCTTCCTTCCGTTGAACCATCATTTCTTCCTTCCTGAGTAATCATTGCTTCCTTCCTATGACCAGTCACTCCTTACTTCCTTCTGTTGATCCATCATTTCTTCCTTCCTGAGTAATCATTGCTTCCTTCCTATGACCACTCACTCCTTACTTCCTGTGATCCATCATTCCTTCCTTCCTGAGTAATCATTGCTTCCTTCCTATTACCAGTCATTCCTTACTTCCTGTGATCCATCATTTCTTCCTTCCTGAGTAATCATTGCTTCCTTCCTATTACCAGTCATTCCTTACTTCCTGTGATCCATCATTTCTTCCTTCCTGAGTAATCATTGCTTCCTTCCTATGACCAGTCATTCCTTCCTTTCTTCCATTGAACCATCATTTCTTCCTTCCTGAGTAATCATTGCTTCCTTCCTATGACCAGTCACTCCTTACTTCCTGTGATCCATCATTCCTTACTTCCTGTGATCCATCATTCCTTCCTTCCTGAGTAATTATTGCTTCCTTCCTATGACCAGTCATTCCTTACTTCCTGTGATCCATCATTTCTTCCTTCCTGAGTAATCATTGCTTCCTTCCTATGACCAGTCACTCCTTACTTCCTGTGATCCATCATTCCTTACTTCCTGTGATCCATCATTCCTTCCTTCCTGAGTAATCATTGCTTCCTTCCTATTACCAGTCATTCCTTACTTCCTGTGATCCATCATTTCTTCCTTCCTGAGTAATCATTGCTTCCTTCCTATGACCAGTCATTCCTTGCTTCCTGTGAGTCATCATTCCTTCCTTCCTGTGACCTACCATTCTCTCCTTCATGTGACCGATCATTCCTTCCATCCTGTGACCCATCATTCCTTCCTTCCTGTGACCTACCATTCTTTCCTTCATGTGACCAATCATACCTTCCATCCTGTGAGCCATCATTTCCTTTCTGTGAGCCATCATTCCTTCCTTCGTATTACCCATCATTCCTACCTTTCTGTGACCCATCATTCCTTTCTTTATGTGTGCATCATTCTTTCCTTTCTGTAACCCATCATTCTTTCATGTTACTGACTGTTCATTTCCAAAATTCTACTTCCTGGGGCTGGTCATCATTTCCTGTGTCTGATAATTCTTCAAGTGCCGGATCATTCCTTACCTGACATCCCAGTAACACTGTTATCACCCTTGTTTCCTTTCTGTTCTGAGACAATTTATATACCAGGAACACCTGGAGCTCTAATAGAACCTGTGCTACATAGATGATTCATTATTCTAGTTTAGTACTAAGATTACATACATGACTGTACACAGTGTTTCCCACTGACCTTGTATTTCTGTGAAGAGGCCATAAGCAACCAGCATAAAATGAATAACATGTCAGTGCAGAGGGTAAGAGGACAATGTGTTCTTACTGATGGTGGTCAGCATTGATAGTTGTGAGACATTTCTTTCCGCCTTACATTAAAGGCCCAGTCTCTGTGGTCTGTAAGTCAGAGGCCTGAGCCGGATCCTAGATGTCATGTCAATGTATTATCCCTGTTTTATCAGACTATTTACATGGAGAGGAGGAGGCAGACTGAAGTCACCCAGCATATGCAGAGTCCAATTTATTAGTATATAATAAACGATAATTTCACCTTTCTGTCCATCTTGTCCTGGCCTTCCGGGCTCACCCTTCGCTCCTGCAGGACACAGAATACTCAGTCTTCATATAACAATCAGTCTGTTATATCAATCACATAGAACAAATACTGTGCAACGTTACACAAATGCTGTATCACTAGTGCTACCAAGGCTATCACAGCTCCATACACTGGTTATACCTGGTAATAAGCGATTACAGGACACACAATTCTCAGCCAGCTACATACAAATGATTCTTTTTAACATCATGTTTCATAACATTTAAGTCACTTTATTACTGGTTGGAGCGGGCATCATTAGGGCACCGCAGGCTCTGGGCACCTCCCCAGGCATCCTGTAGCACCAGTTACATAGTCCTTAGTATAGTATGACCCTGACAAGATCACGTGGTATAGGTGCATTGGATCAAATGGTATGGTCATTTCTCACCATCTCGTCCTGCTAGTCCTGGGGGTCCCTGCATTCCTTGGGGCCCAGCAAAGCCTCTGTCACCTCTACTTCCCCCATCTCCTTTTATACCAGGAAGCCCTAAAATCAGAGAAGGTGAAGTCTGATATTATCAGGTATATGTGAGGACAGTACATTGTGTCTACCAAATACAATTATACATTAAGGTTTATTCATCAACCACAAAAGTACAAACTTTCAGAACTTGTGGATCAAAGCATCGTCAGATGTATAAGCTCTTGTCCTATGTATATGATGTGCACATTTGTACCTTCCAGTTACAGTAGAGAAATTCTAGGTGCAGTTCCAGCAATGTAACGAAAAAAGATTCAAACACGCGAAACTGCGACATTTCATACAGACAGTCCCGAAGTCGCTTCTCTCACTTTTTTTGAGAAACATAACGTCATCTCTAGATCTGTACATCTCGTAGGTGTCTTCTTACCTACAGAATTGTAGGCGTTCTCTTCCTGCTTTTCTCTGCTGCCCCGGCCAGCGCCATCTTCTTTGCCCGCTGGCTCATTGGTCAGCGCTGATCGGCGCAAAGCAAAGCAAACAAACATACTTTGCAAATGCAAGAGATGTTTGAAACTTCTTCACCGGGATAGGCCTTTACCGCAAGGCTGTCCCGGCACTTAGGCCGGGTGGTACTAATCTTTCGGTGTACATTCCGCCAGTCACCGCAAAATTAGTATCGTAAAGGACAGCTCTTGCGATAAGAGCTGCCCTTTGCAAAGCTACCACCTCCGGGTGAGGGGGTCTCCGTGGGTCTCCTCCCCCTCCTAGCTCCGGGAGCTTCCTGCTGGTGACCTCTGCCGGAAGTCCTGGGCTCCTCCTCCTCTTCCCTGCACCCGGAACTAGAATAGGAGGAGAAGGAGGCAGAGGAACCAGGAGGAGCATGGGCCTGCATGCAGTTGGCTGAGGTGAGATGGGGGGCCGGCAGGGAGAGGTGCGAGGCGGTGGGGAGCGGGATGCGGTAAGAAACCCATAGGCTTTTATAGGGTAACGCCAGAAAAACGGCGGCCGGGGCTTAGTACATATGAAAATACTGTAAAAACCCAGAAAACTGGGTTTTTACCGCATTTTTCCTTTAGTACATCCCGACTGAGTGTGGGGGATTTTGCGTAGTTCTAGTAAGAGCTTCTATATGAAATGTTGATTCTTTCTGCATTACCTGAGTCACCTTTCTGTCCCTGCTGACCGTCAGTCCCAGGAGTCCCAGCAGCACCTGTACAGGAGTAAACAGCCGAGTGTTATCTCTGATAGTCCACTGTGTAATGTCATCACATTGAGCAGTGTATTGTGCAGTGTCATCACACTGAGTTGTGTAGTGTTGCCACATTGAGTTGCATATTGTGTAGCGTCATCACACTGAGTTGTGTATTGTATAATGTCATCACACTGAGTTGTGTATTGTATAATGTCATCACACTGAGTTGTGTATTGTGTAATGTCATCACATTGAGTAGTGTATTGTGTAGTGTCATCACACTGAGTTGTGTAGTATAGTGTTGCCACATTGAGTTGCATATTGTGTAGCGTTATCACACTGAGTTGTCTATTGTATAATGTCATCACACTGAGTTGTATATTGTATAATGTCATGACATTGAGTTGTGTATTGTGTAGTGTCATTACATTGAGTTGTGTATTGTGTAGTGTCATCACACTGAATTGTGTATTGTGTAGTGTTACCACATTAAGTTGTATATTGTGTAGAGTCATCACATTGAGTTGTGTATTGTGTAGTGTCGTTACATTGAGTTGTGTATTGTGTAGTGTCATCACACTGAGTTGTGTATTGTGTAGTGTTACCACATTAAGTTGTATATTGTGTAGTGTCATCACACTGAGTTGTGTATTGTATAATGTCATCACATTGAGTTGTGTATTGTGTAGTGTCATCACATTGAGTTGTGTATTGTATAATGTCATCACATTGAGTTGTGTATTTTGTAGTGTCATCACATTGAGTTGTGTATTGTATGTCATCACATTGAGTTGTGTATTGTGTAGTGTCATCACAATGAGTTGAGCATTGTGTAGCGTTATCACATTGAGTTATGTATTGTGTAGCGTCACCTCATCTAGTTGTGTTTATGTTGTGTCATCAATGAGTTGTGTATTATGTAGTGTCACCACATCTAGTTGTGTTTATGATGTGTCATCAAATTGAGTTGTGTATTGAGTAGTGTCACCACATTGAATTTTTATTGTGTAGTCTCATCACATTGAGCTGTGTATTGTGTATCACATCTAGTGGTATATTGTGTAGTGCCATCACATATAATTGAGTTTTATGTTGTGTATTCAAGATGAGTTGTGTATTGTGTAGTGCCATCACAGTTGGCTTAGTGGTTAGTAATACTGCCTCACAGCATTGAGGTCATGAGTTAATTCCTGACCAAGGTACTATCTGTGCAGAGTTTGTATGGTCCTCCTAGTGTTTACGTGGATTTCCACCGGGTGCTCTGGTTTCTTCCCACACTCCAAAAAACATACTAGTAAGATAGACAAAAATAAACAAAACAGACAGCGCTATTTGAGTACAGGGGTCTACACAGACTTGGAGTGGGCACATACTGTAACTGAAATACAGTAAGGTCGTAAAATGTGTCCCAAACTGAGTGCAAAAAAAACGCATTTGCACCTGCGGGTACACAAACCCTGGTGCAAGTTACAAACTGGCAGAGATGAGGACCTGTGGCCACATCTGATTGGCTGACTGTATCTAGATCCCTCCCAGTTCTGCTTATATTTTCACAATAATGCTGCTACAACCTATGCCCTGGATGGATTACAGTGAAAAGAGCAATCAATTTACAATAATACAGATTTCCCACAGCTGTGAACACACCCACCTGTGGTTAAATCCCACTAAATAGCCCTATTTGGCGTGTCACGGACCTTGTGACTTAGCCGCGCCAAGCATCTTTTTCTTAAAATAGGTGTCTTAGGCCCTCATTCAGAGCCGCTTGTAAGCGGCCGCTCGTTCGTTCAGAGCGGTGTTCACACAACTGCGCATGCGTACGGATTGTAATACGCATGCGCGAACTAGTCAGTGCGGCTGAAAATCGTTTGTTCGCTATATAGCGAGTGCCTGCTATTTTGAGTGACAGAAGGAGGCGTATGTGGGTGGTAACAGGGGAAGGTGCTTGAAAATGGGGAGTGGAATTCAGAACGCAGGCGTGCTTAAAGGTCAAAACGGGCGTTTTAAGGGAGTGCATAATTAAAACAGCAGCGTCATTGACCACGTCACTTGGTTTTTTTTAACTCAGAACTGCTCGCAAAATAGCGGTTGAAAAAACCAACCACAAGAATAGCGAGCAGTTCATATGCTGTTCGATGTACTCGATTAATCTAATAAATAGCGGACATGACGTATGGTGTGAGCGGCCAGGGGGCGTTTTTATCAAATAAACGAGCGTATGTTTTGCTCGCTCGTTCAGACATGGAGGCGGCAACAGACCGCAAAGAGCGTACGGTTCATTTGAATAGCCACCCCCTTTTTCTGAACGAGCGAGCGCTAATTGCGAGCGGCTCTGAATGAGGACCTTAGTCGCATCACTAATGCAACAAAAGTGCAATGCATGGGGCACACTGAATACTGGCACTGGCATTTCATGTACTTCTGTGTGCGACTCTGGGTAAAAAAAAGCAACAGTCTCTAATCTGTGCCTTCGCACCAAGGAGCTCATTCAGACCTGCTCGCAAGATGCGGCCGCTCGCTGGCAAAAAGGGGCCGGATATTCAAATTCCACGCCCACTATGTTTTAGCGAGCTACGGCACTGAGCGCTCGCTAGTGTATAAAGACGCCCCCTTTCCCCTCGCAACACACGTCATCTCCTGGAATTGTTGAATTATTCGGTAACATCGAGAGAAATCGGAGCTGTTCGCAGCCCTTGAGATAGCCTTACCCCGCCGCAAGCACTGCGATCAGTGCTGGCTGAAATACATGCAGGTGCCGTCTACAATGACGCTACTTTGCTAATTATGCACACCCTTTAAACGGCGTTTTATCCGCAACACCACACCCCGTTTACAAGCACCTTCCCCTGTTACCACCGACAAACGGCACTAATCTGTCACTCAAAGTAGCGGGCAGTCTGTGTGCTACAAGCACACGGTTCCCCATCGCTGAGACTGGCTTGTGCACGTGCAATCCGACTTATACGCATGCGCACTGAGCAACAATCGCCCAGCAGCGAGCGATCGCGCCTTAGCAAACGTCTCTGAATCAGGTCGCCATTCCTTTGAAGTACTAATCTAGTGCGCCTGGTATACTGTGAGCAACTTTGTATGCGGCAAAGTTGCAGATAATACACAAAACTCTGGAAAAAGTACAAATCACTACCTTTGGCGGAGCGTTTAAGTCATAGCAAGCTTCTCACGCCATACAGCGCAAAAAGCGCTAGCTAAGTGAGGACATATCTGTAATTAATTAGCCTGTGACAGCTGATGATAAGTTTAATATTGTGAAAAAAATATGTATTTGCAATTTGTATGGTTTTCAGTTTACATGTCACCTGCAACCATATAACTTATGAATTACACTGTCCATCCATGTCCTGTATATGCATTCTCATTCGCAAGCATTTTTTGCTCGTATTCCCAGTAAATCTGTTGCTGTTGTTCGCTGGAGTAATGGTAGCACAAATACATTTTTTATTCTGCCCACATATTATGTGTGCGATTGTACACAGTGTGCATCCATCCTAGCTTAGGGCACAATATGATTTTGGTGACAGCAGAAGGAATATTAAGGTGCCATAACACGGTGCGATATGCACCTTGCACCTGACCTGCAATCCGACGGCCGACATAGTGGGCGGTCCCCACACACGAAGTGATCGGGTGGCGACCACCCTATATGCCGGCACCCCCCCTCCCCCACCCGCATAGCGCTGCATGGGATCATACTTCACTTCTCCAGATCTTATGTGCAGCATGTAAGATCTGGAGGTGCGATGTATGGAAACGCGCACTGGCCGATATCATACCCACACACGGTACGTTATAGCAGCGATATCGTACCAATCCATTAGATTGGCTGCTTTATTGCACCGTGTATGGGCAGCTTTAGTATGGCCATCTTTCCTTCCTGTGTAAAATAATTCCTTTCTGTGTTTTCTGTGTATAATTCCTTCCTGTGACTGATCAATCCTTCCTGTGTCTGATCAATCCTTCCTGTGTCTGATCATTCCTTCCTGTGACTGATCAATCCTTCCAGTGACTGATCATTCCTTCCTGTGACCGATCATTCCTTCCTGTGACCGATCATTCCTTCCTGTGACTGATCATTTTCTTCCTGTGTCTGATCATTCCTTCCTGTGACCGATCATTCCTTCCTGTGACCGATCATTCCTTCCTGTGACCGATCATTCCTTCCTGTGACTGATCATTCCTTCCTGTGACTGATCATTCCTTCCTGTGACCGATCATTCCTTCCTGTGACCGATCATTCCTTCCTGTGACCGATCATTCCTTCCTGTGACTGATCATTCCTTCCTGTGACCGATCATTCCTTCCTGTGACTGATCATTCCTTCCTGTGACTGATCATTCCTTCCTGTGACCGATCATTTCTTCCTGTGACCGATCATTTCTTCCTGTGACTGATCATTTCTTCCTGTGTCTGATCATTCCTTCCTGTGTCTGATCATTCCTTCCTGTGTCTGATCATTCCTTCCTGTGACTGATCATTCCTTCCTGTGACTGATCATTTCTTCCTGTGACTGATCATTCCTTCCTGTGACTGATCATTCCTTCCTGTGACTGATCATTTCTTCCTGTGACTGATCATTCCTTCCTGTGACTGATCATTCCTTCCTGTGACCGATCATTCCTTCCTGTGACCGATCATTTCTTCCTGTGTCTGATCATTTCTTCCTGTGACTGATCATTTCTTCCTGTGACTGATCATTCCTTCCTGTGACTGATCATCTCTTCCTGTGTCTGGTTATTCCTTCCTGTGATTGATATTTTCTTTGTGTAAATTATTATTTCTTTCAGTGACTAAGACTGGGTACATAGATAAAGATTTTCTGTCCAACCATCCAACTAGCTGATTGGTTGGAATGAAAATCTGGTAAGGTATGAAAGCAAATGACAATCAGCAATTTGCTCCCAAATGCCGGAAAATGGACAAAAACTGTTGTTTGAACAAATTATTTAGATCAAACATTTAACAAACTTGTCTGAACGACCATTTTCATCTGTTTTCTGGCATTTAGGAGCAAATTGCTGATCACCAGTTACTCCCATACGTTACCAGATTTTCATTCCAACCAATCAAATAGTTGGACGGATGGACAGAAAATCTTTACATGTTAACCCAGCTTAAGTATTACTTCCTGAGCATAATCATTACTTCCTGTGTGTAAGCATCCTTCCTGTGTGTAAGCATCCTTCCTGTGACTAAGCATCCATCCTGTGACTAAGCATCCATCCTGTGGCTAAGCATCCTTCCTGTGGCTAAGCATCCTTCCTGTGGCTAAGCATCCTTCCTGTGGCTAAGCATCCTTCCTGTGGCTAAGCATCCTTCCTGTGGCTAAGCATCCTTCCTGGGCCTAAGCACCCTTCCTGGGCCTAAGCACCCTTCCTGTGGCTAAGCACCCTTCCTGTGGCTAAGCGTCCTTCCTGTGGCTAAGCACCCTTCCTGTGACTAAGCACCCTTCCTGTGACTAAGCATCCTTCCTGTGGCTAAGCACCCTTCCTGTGGCTAAGCACCCTTCCTGTGGCTAAGCACCCTTCCTGGGACTAAGCACCCTTCCTGTGGCTAAGCATCCTTCCTGTGACTAAGCATCCTTCCTGTGGCTAAGCATCCTTCCTGGGACTAAGAATCCTTCCTGTGGCTAAGCACCCTTCCTGTGGCTAAGCACCCTTCCTGTGGCTAAGCACCCTTCCTGTGACTAAGCACCCTTCCTGTGGCTAAGCACCCTTCCTGTGACTAAGCACCCTTCCTGTGACTAAGCACCCTTCCTGTGGCTAAGCATCCTTCCTGTGGCTAAGCACCCCTCCTGTGACTAAGAATCATTCCTGTGGCTAAGCATCCTTCCTGTGGCTAAGCACCCTTCCTGTGACTTAGAATCCTTCCTGTGGCTAAGCACCCTTCCTGGGACTAAGCATCCTTCCTGGGACTAAGCATCCTTCCTGTGACTAAGCATCCTTCCTGTGACTAAGAATCATTCCTGTGGCTAAGCATCCTTCCTGTGGCTAAGCACCCTTCCTGTGGCTAAGCACCCTTCCTGTGGCTAAGCATCCTTCCTGTGGCTAAGCACCCTTCCTGTGGCTAAGCACCCTTCCTGTGACTAAGAATCCTTCCTGTGACTAAGCATCCTTCCTGTGGCTAAGCATCCTTCCTGTGGGCTAAGCACCCTTCCTGTGACTAAGCATCCTTCCTGTGACTAAGCATCCTTCCTGTGGCTAAGCATCATTCCTGTGGGCTAAGCACCCTTCCTGTGGCTAAGCATCCTTCCTGTGGGCTAAGCACCCTTCCTGTGACTAAGCACCCTTCCTGTGACTAAGCACTCTTCCTGTGGCTAAGCACACTTCCTGTGGCTAAGCATCCTTCCTGTGGCTAAGCATCCTTCCTTTGGCTGATCACTCCTTACCTGGCATCCCAGTGACACCGATATCCCCTTTGCTTCCCTTTGACCCTGGTGCACCTGGCAGACCATGGAGGCCAGAAACACCCGGAGCTCCTACAGCACCTGTGATACATGGATGGTTAATACAGTTATTTTATATGTGATTATTATATAGATGGCTGTATGCAGTGTTCCTCCCAGGCCTCATGTGACTGAGACGTCATATGATAAAAAATGTGAAGCCCTGAACAGCGTAATCCCGTATTACCTGACTATAACAAGTACGGCAGAGAGCAGACAACTACAATATCCTCATGCTATGTACTAAGAGATAGAAAAGAGCAGCACTGGCAACCTCTCAGCCCTCCAAACTCATTGCATCAACATGAACATTGTGGCCGGTGCATATTGCTGAAGAAAGCAGCAGGAAAATGGGTGCAGGGTCTGCATTGTGGGGGCCCCCTTTTACCCACCGCACACCCTGCACCCATAGACATGCCCAGTGGCACTTTGGTCACCTTAGTACATTAGTAACTTGCTGCATGTCCTGTCTCCTATGTACAGGGCTACGGAACCCTTGTGGTGACATATGAGTAATAATTCCCTGCAGTCAGGCCAGCCAGTGTCTCCTCCCTGTTGCCTAAGTGAGCCCATGGCCAGACTTAGTGGAGGCTGTTACAGCGGGTGCAGGTGGCTGTCAATTTCCTAATCTGCCACTTAATGATAACTCAAGCAACTCTCACATCCTCTCCCAGGGAACCATAGTGTAAGAGCCAAGGAGGGTATAAAGTTCCTGAGTGGGCTGCTAATGTGGGAGACAGGGATGACTGTGGATTACAGTTCCAGAGGTCTTGGATTTCGGTGAAGGACGTTGTGAAGGAGTCGAGAGATGACACAGAGAGGAACCTGTCTCTAGGGGGTCTATTTACTAAGCTGTGTTAGGAGATAAAGTGAACGGAGGTAAGGTACCAGCCAATCAGCTCCTAACTGTCATTTTTCAAACACAGCCTGTGAGATGGCAGTTAGGAGCTGATTGGCTGGTACCTTATCTCTGTTCACTTTATCTCCTAACACATCTTAGTAAATAGACCCCTAGGTTTCTGCACCGATTCGGCCGCCCGCATTGAGTCATCGGGATGAGCTGGGATCAGGATGATATCATATGTCTCCATTATATGTATGTCACTCTGCACTGTATATTGTCATGCTTACATAGTAATGAGTATGTAACGTAGTGGTTTATGTAACTGTGTAGTTAAATAAAAAAGTGTTGAAGTTATTGTTTGGCTATGTGTCTAAGTAGCATCCCATCCACCTAACAGTACCCAGGGCCTGCAGTCACAAGCTGGGGTGGTAGAACCGCTGTAGTATCACAAAATACTTTAATTCCAACAAATACTACAGAGTGACATAACGTACCCAGACCAGGGTATTAAGAGACCTGTGTAAAATAATGTGTGTGATTCCTCTGCTGCAGTCCTCATTGCGCTGGGATTCTGCACTGTTTGCGTAATGATTCCACTCTTTTTGTTGCCCTTCCCACTTGGCCAACACTGGGCCACAAGCACACGCCACAGCCAGCACATATTACACAGGCACAAGATACATAACATGAGATCATTTCACCTTTTTGTCCATCTTGCCCCGGCCGTCCCGGCTCACCCTTTGTTCCTGCAGGATACAGAATGCGCAGTATTCTTACTTCAATGGTTATCAGTATGTGATATATATATATATATATGTCACATATATCAAATCAGTATTACATAAATATGGTATCACTAGTAAGATGATCAGAATTCTCCATACATTCACATATTAATGGGTTAGTGCAGTTATCTGGAATCATCAAATCAATAAAAAAATGTAATCACAAGGTAAAAAAAATTATAAAAGAAAGCAAAGCTGCAATGCTAGTTCAGACCACCAGGTGGCCATTTTATCTATGCATTGGGTCACATGGTGCAAGCCCCTCCTCTTGTATCCATACCCTTGATCACATGATACAAGCCCCTCCCCATCGTATTTATACATTGGGTCACGTGCTATGATAATTTCTTACCATTCTGTCCTGATAGTCCTGGTGGTCCCGCGGGGCCAGAGGGACCCTCTATACTGCTTCCTTTATCTCCTTTTTGACCTGAAAGCCCTAAATCCAATCAACACAATAGGATCAGCACAGTCACTTTTGGGGAGATGCACTAAGCCTTGGAGTGGAGAGAGATAAAGTACCAACCAATCAGCTCCTTACTCACTTTACAGGCTGTTTTTGGCAAATGACGGGAGCTGATTGGTTGGTACTTTATATCTCTCCACTTTCTCTCTCTCCAAGGTTTAGTACATATACTGCTGTCATTCACTCCTTTCGAAATGCTAATAGTGCAGAGCTTACGGACATAAAATATTTTACCCCATTATCACCCTCCATTCTACTCTACTCACTAGTCTCTGCTACCTGATTATCTCCTCTCCAATCAAGTCTTCCTGCTTATCCCTCTCTATTCTATACCCCCCAATTCTGCTCTACCTGATGCCCCTCTATTAAATTCTAATCAATGATCCCCCATTCTTCTGTTATAATTGATTATCCTCCCTCTGTTGTCTTCTATTTAATTTCCATCATCTACACCAGGGATGGGGAACCTTTTATTTTGCCAAGGGCCATTTTGATATATAGAACATTATTCGCGGGCCTGGTGCAGGCCACACCCCCTCTCCGCATGATGTTACAATGGGCGGCGCCACAATCACTGGTGATTACAGCAATGCCTGGAGCATCCTGAGGATGCTCCGGGGAGCTGTAAGGGCAGCAGTGCTCCAGGCGGCACTGCTGCATAGATTCTGGCTGCAGTGTGCCATTCTAGGCACCCTGATAGCCAGATGAGGATAGCAGAAAAAAGTTCTGAGGGCCAGACCAAATGATTCCGGGGGCCTTATACGGCCCCCGGGCCTGAGATTCCTCATCCCTGATCTACACAGTTCACATAAAACTTACATATGTTTTCTATCTACACTTAAACAACTCCCTGACACTAGACCAGCACTGCTGTGTGACTGGATCATGTAGTCCATGAATAACTTTTTACACTTGTCATCTGGCTGGAGTATATCATGTATCACACTCCTGCTATCCTATAGATTGTAAGCTTGCTCCTCTCTATTGTTTTATTACTGTATTTATTATCAATTATAAAGCTGAAAAATATTCTGGTGCCATATTAATAAATGCTAATTAATAAGGTTACATAGTGTCTGTCATGGCTGGGGAGGTTCATTGTGGTCTGGGGATCTGCTGATTTCCGTCCTCACCTGCGTCTCCTTTATCCCCTTTGCTTCCTGGAATTCCTGGGGGGCCCCTGTCACCGGGTTTTCCGCTGATTCCAGGCTCCCCTGAAATGATTTTAAAAAATTGCTATGAATGCAGTGTAACATGGTTCTCAGCGCAGTAATATTATCCTGAGCGATTTATGGCACTACACAGAGCGATACGATACCGTATGTCACCTTCCTGTGTGCCCCCCAATGGTACCCTGCACATTTTACACATCATTATACTTTATTGTGTAGATTCATCATTTAAATATTAAACTATGAGAGCTGGATTACTCTAATTCCATTTATACAGATGTAACCGGACCGCGGTGCGCTGAGGTAAGGGTGTTGTCGATGGGGGAGTTTTGGAGCAACAAAAACAAAACTTATAGGGATAAATTAAAATCTGAGCCTTGGTGCCTAGCATTAATTAATATAGTAAGTATGGCAGCTCCAATTATGTGCTGTGATCTTACACTATAAGGGTACGGGAAGGACTGAAAGCCAACGCCAACATCACTAATGGAAACATCAGATAAAGAGGAGACACAAGCAAGATTCCCAGGTGGGATAGCCCAGGGCCAGAGGAGATCTTTGAAGGCCATTCCTGTATGACTCCTACTGGGCACACATAATGGTACACTGTGCTGCCATCGGTAATTATGGGGCTCTGTGGATGCAGTGTTTTTGCATTGGTCCCAGGCACCCAAACCTGTAAAGCTAAAATTGTGATTTCCTGCCATTCTTTAGTTGAATTATGTGGCTCTGTACACAGTCTTGCCTCTGTCTGCTTGCACCACTTCTGAGTGACATCCACCAGCCATTTTGAGAGGGGCAGAGGCACATATGGAGAGGTAGCAGAGGCACAGAAGGGGAAATGGGCAGAGGTACACAGAGAGGGAGGACTGAGGAACAGATGGAGAAGATGACAGAGACACAGATGAAGGGTGGCAGTGGCATAAAAGATGGAGAAGGAGGCAATGGTACAGATGGGAAAGTGGGCAGAGGCACACATGGAGGGGGGCAGGGAAGCACAGATGGAGAAGATGGAAGAAGTACAGATGGGGGGGCAGAGGCACAGAAGGGGAAATGGCAGAGGAACACATAGAGGGGGCACACATGAAAGGGGAGGAGAGGCACAGCTGAAGTACTGCTGTGCCTCTGTCTAGCCCGAGCAGGGGAAGCAGGGGGTGGAGAAGAAGAGAGGAGCCATAAGAGAGCTGTGGAAACATGTGGAGTAGCGGAAGCTGAGGTAGTCTTTACTATAGTCCCAACAGAGATGAGGGGCCCATGGCAGGCAACCCCGTGACCCCAACTAAATCTGGTTCTGCTGATCAAAGCTTTAAGGGGGCAGGCTCAGATGATCCCAGCCCAAACTGCTTCTTACTCACAGGCAGACATCTGCCTATGACGGAACAGGTTGCAGCCACAATCCTCAGCGCCAACGGGTCCCTCTGTCAGATTGGGCCCCGTACACCGGTTCTCCCTGTACCACCCTGATGGACTATAAAGTTCATTTTCCCTTTAGCATGTTCTTATGTCATATTCCCTATGTCCTGTCTGTGCTCCCCAGCTATACCTGCTTATACCAGACAGGCACAGCTTATGGCCTGATTCAGAGATGTATACAAACCCGATGGTTGATTGCTGGGGTTTTGCGCATGCACAGGACCCATTCTGCGCATGTGCAACCCCCCCTTAGCCGCAGCACGACCGACATGCTTTGGCGTTTGGGGGGTGGACACAAGGACCGTTCTACAACAGTCAGTAGTAGACTTCCCGGACCTGGCAGTACAGTGCCGGCGTTCTGGCTGAGTAAGTTTCAGCTTATGTACCCAGGGCAAAGCAGCAACCACCGTGACCTCGCAGGAGGTGTCTATATCCTACAGCATAGTTACCGACTTTCTGGGGCAGCCAGGTTGGCACCGCTAGGGTGGGAGGAAGTGCAGGGGGGCATGTCAATACATAGGGGGTGGTATGGGGGGCATGCCATGGCACACCGGACAATGGGGGGCGCGATCGCATCATCGTGGCTACGTTCCCCACTATGCAATGCAAAAGATTGCCAGCATTGTACAGCGGGGGACGTGGCTACGATGACGCGATATAGCGTCAAACGCATCATCTGCCACCCGGACTACCTACTTAACCCAGTAAGTAGGCATCTGGTGACAGGTGATGGCCGGCTACGGGATACTTCCCCACTTTTCCAGGCGGCATCTCGTTGGAGGGCAGACAATGATGTCCTACAGACTCCTGCTGCTGTATTTACATTTTAGTTGGATGGTATTGCACAAGTGCAGGGAAGCGTCCATCTCTGAATCCTGCCCTATATTCGTATGGTGCACGCCGCTGTGAAGCAACAATGCAGAGAATGGAGCCGTGCCATCATGGTGGGCATGGCTTCTCTTCCCCATACTCCCAGGACCCTATAGAGTGTGTGCCCTGGGTACTTTTTACTAAACCCCCCTCTCAGCAACCCTGGGTAGGAATGAACATTAAAAGGCTGGTATTGAATTGTTGCAGGGTTTCTACCATTGTTTCATGGAATGTAACGATCATTAGCCACTCACGGTACCCCTGTGCATATGTCTAAATGGAAGATATAGTTACCACATGTGCAAAGAAGCATTACCACTGGGGAATTAGATAGCCAACATCACAACGGAATGAAGCAAACAATGGTGGCACCTAGGGCCGTAACTAGGGTAGTGCGGCCGGTGCCATAGCACAGGGCACCACAGGGCAGGGGACGCTGTTCGGGCCTGTCAATTTTCCTGTTTATTATCATTCTCACTTGTAGCTTCCTCTTTTTTTATCCCCAGCATCTCCTGGCCTCCCCTATCTCTTCCCTGGCCCTTCCCCATGAGGCCATGGCCCTCTCTCAGGTGCACTATATTATGTCCCTATTTATCCCCAGCATCTCCTGGCCTCCCCTATCTCTTCCCTGGCCCTTCCTCGTGAGGCCATGGCTCTCTCTCAGGTGCACTATCTTATGTCCCTATTTATCCCCAGCATCTCCTAGCCTCTCCTATCTCTTCCCTGGCCCTTCCCCATGAGGCCATGGCCCTCTCTCAGGTGCACTATATTATGTCCCTATCTATCCCAAGCATCTCCTGGCCTCTCCTATCTCTTCCCTGGCCCTTCCCCATGAGGCCATTCCCCTTTTTCGGGTGCACTATCTTATGTCCCTATTTATCCCCAGCATCTCCTGGCCTCCCCTATCCCCTGGCCCTTCCCCATGAGGCCATGGCCCTCTCTCAGGTGCACTATATTATGTCCCTTTTTATCCCCGGCATCTCCTGGCCTCTCCTATCTCTTCCCTGGTCCTTCCCCATGAGGCCATGGCCCTTTTTCAGGTGCACTATCTTATGTCCCTATTTATCCCCAGCATCTCCTGGCCTCCCCTATCTCTTCCCTGGCCCTTCCCCATGAGGCCATTCCCCTCTCTCAGGTGCACTATATTATGTCCCTATTTATCCCCAGCATCTCCTGGCCTCCCCTATCTCTTCCCTGGCCCTTCCCCATGAAGCAAGGGCCCTTTTTCAGGTGCATTATCTTATGTACCTATTTAAAAAATGGGAGGGGGGGGCGCCATTGCTCTCTCTGGCACAGGGCACCAAAAATTCTAGTCAAGGCTCTGGTGGCACCCATCGCCCTGATGGAATCTAATTGGAAATTGATTAATATCGGGCTGAAAACATCAGCTACCAATGGCAATCATTACCCCTGGATGTAGCCTGAAGCTGCAATGTAATTGTGTGCTTCAAAGACCGTGTTCCGCGTTTTCTATAGCCCTGAACATGAATGTATACAAGGGGCATAGTAACAAACCAGCGCCCGTACCTGGCATGAATGTGATGTTGTTGACTCTCAGTGTCAGCTCCATGTTTTTGACTTGGATGAGGCGAATTTCGTCCTCTAGGTCTCTCAGCCGTTCTGTCCCCCTTCTCTCTGGTGACGGGTCCTGTGCATGCCCCACTCCTGCCACCTCAGAGTCTTGGATCGGTTCCTCCTTTCCTCCAACAAGGGTTTCACTACTTTGTTGTTCATCTGGACATTTCCGATGGCAGAATCCTTCTGTGAAGGCAGCGAACTCCTTGTGCAGACTCATATCTGGTAAAATGGAGCACATTACTATTACAGACGGATGGGATGGACAACATATTTCAAATTTCCCATGACCCATTCCTCTCCTATCGGTCTCTATGTGCCCACAGTCATCCGTTTTAATCATATGCATATAGCAATTTACTAATTATTTCTCTGCTGCTCCTACAGAGTAAATCTGTAGTACTCTAAATATAAACAAAAACCACTGTTAACCATATCTGCGCTCCTTGTTATTTGGTTAACAGTGGTTTTTGTTTCTACAAAAGCAGGTGAAAATAAACATTATCACCTGTTATTGTAGAAACTAAGTTTTCGGGCCATTCATCACTTACCTTTCTCTCCCGGAATGGCCCGCTGTCCCCATACACTAGTATCACAGATATCTCCTACTTACCTTTCTCTCCCAAAATGGCACGCTGTCCCCATACACTAGTATCACAGTTATCTCCTGCTTACCTTTCTCTCCTGGAATGGCCCACTGTCCCCATACACTAGTATCACAGATATCTCCTGCTTACATTCCTCTCCCAAAATGGCCCGCTGTCCCCATACACTAGTATCACAGATATCTCCTGCTTACCTTCCTCTCCCAAAATGGCCCGCTGTCCCATACACTAGTATCACAGATATCTCCTGCTTACCTTTCTCTGACGGGATGTCCCGCTGTCCCCATACACTAGTATCACAGATATCTCCTGCTTACCTTTCTCTCCTGGTATGGCCCACTGTTCCCATACACTAGTATCACAGATATCTCCTGCTTACCTTCCTCTCCCGGAATGGCTCGATGTCCCCATACACTAGTATCACAGATAGCTCCTGCTTACCTTTCTCTCCTGGAATGGCCGCTGTCCCCATACACTAGTATCACAGATATCTCCTGCTTACCTTTCTCTCCCAGAATGGCCGCTGTCCCCATACACTAGTATCACAGATATCTCCCGCTAACCTTTCTCTCCCGGAATGGCCCGCTGTCCCCATACACTAGTATCACATATATTTCCTGCTTACCTTCCTCTCCCAAAATGGCCCGCTGTCCCCATACACTAGTATTACAGATATATCCTGCTTACAGTACCTTTCTCTCCTGGAATGTCCCGCTGTCCCCATACACTAGTATCACAGATATCTCATGCTTACCTTTCTCTCCCGGAATGGCCTGCTGTCCCCATACACTAGTATCACAGATATCTCCTGCTAACCTTTCTCTCCCAAAATGGCCCGCTGTCCCCATACACTAGTATCACAGATATATCCTTACAGTACCTTTCTCTCCTGGAATGGCCTACTGTCCCCCTACACTAGTACAACAGATATCTCCTGCTTACCTTCCTCTTCTGGAATGGCCCGCTGTCCCCATACATAAGTATCACAGATATCTCCTGCTTATCTTCCTCTCCCAAAATGGCCCGCTGTCCCCATACACTAGTATTACAGATATATCCTGCTTACAGTACCTTTCTCTCCCGGAATGGCCCGCTGTCCCCATACACTAGTATCACAGATATCTCCTGCTTACCTTTCTCTCCCAAAATGGCCCGCTGTCCCCATACACTAGTATCACAGATATCTCCCGCTAACCTTTCTCTCCCAAAATGGCCCGCTGTCCCCATACACTAGTATCACAGATATATCCTTACAGTACCTTTCTCTCCTGGAATGGCCTACTGTCCCCCTACACTAGTACAACAGATATCTCCTGCTTACCTTCCTCTTCCGGAATGGCCCGCTGTCCCCATACATAAGTATCACAGATATCTCCTGCTTACCTTCCTCTTCCGGAATGGCTTGATGTCCCCATACACTAGTATCACAGATATCTCCTGATTACCTTTCTCTCCCGGAATGGCCCGCTGTCCCCATACACTAGTATCTGTCACAGTTGGTGCTAGTGAGTTACCTGTCTCAGGTGATGAACTGGAAACACTGGAGGCCGGCTGGACTGGAACCATGGATAACATGAATAGCTCTTTTAATATAAGAAGTGGGTAGCAGTGAGAACTGCCTTTGGTGATGAGTGACTGGAACTGGAAACTTGAAGCGTTGGAGTGAGACCAGAAGGAACTTGGAGGGACCGGATTGGGACCGGCAGGTAGGTTGACTGAGCTGGTCGGGGTACCAGTAGATGAGCTTGCAGATGGATGGCAGCACGGAAGCTACTTGGTGCAGCTAATGAGCCATGAGGTGAGTGGACTTGGAGGAACCGGACTGGGACCGGCAGAAAGGCTGACTGAGCTGGTCGGGTTACTAGTAGATGGTCTTGCAGACGGATGGTAGCATGGAAGCTAAGTGTTGTGGCTTGGGAAGCCGTGGGTAGACGTTGGTAGCTGGGTGGCTACGTGGAGTGGCCGGATAGCCGTGGGTAGACGCTGGTAGCTGGGTGGCTACGTGGAGCGGCTGGATAGCCGTGGGTAGACGCTGGTAGCTGGGTGGCTACGTGGAGTGGCTGGATAGCCGTGGGTAGACGCTGGTAGCTGGGTGGCTACGTGGAGTGGCTCGATAGCCGTGGGTAGACGCTGGTAGCTGGGTGGCTATGTGGAGAGGCTGGATAGCCGTGGGTAGACGCTGGTAGCTGGGTGGCTACGTGGAGCGGCTGGATAGCCGTGGGTAGACGCTGGTAGCTGGGTGGCTACGTGGAGCGGCTGAATAGCCGTGGGTAGACACTGGTAGCTGGGTGGCTACGTGGAGTGGCTGGATAGCCGTGGGTAGACGCTGGTAGCTGGGTTGGCTACGTGGAGCGGCTGAATAGCCGTGGGTAGAAGCTGGTAGCTGGGTGGCTATGTGGAGCGGCTGGATAGCCGTGGGTAGACGCTGGTAGCTGGGTGGCTACGTGGAGCGGCTGGATAGCCGTGGGTAGACGCTGGTAGCTGGGTGGCTACGTGGAGTGGCTGGATAGACGTGGGTAGACGCTGGTAGCTGGGTGGCTACGTGGAGCGGCTGGATAGCCGTGGGTAGACGCTGGTAGCTGGGTGGCTACGTGGAGGGGCTGGATAGCCGTGGGTAGACGCTGGTAGCTGGGTGGCTACGTGGAGCGGCTGGATAGCCGTGGGTAGACGCTGGTAGCTGGGTGGCTACGTGGAGCGGCTAGATAGCCGTGGGTAGACGCTGGTAGCTGGGTGGCTACGTGGAGCGGCTGGATAGCCGTGGGTAGACGCTGGTAGCTGGATGGCTACGTGGAGCGGCTGGATAGCCGTGGGTAGACGCTGGTAGCTGGGTGGCTACGTGGAGTGGCTGGATAGCCGTGGGTAGACGCTGGTAGCTGGGTGGCTACGTGGAGCGGCTGGATAGCCGTGGGTAGACGCTGGTAGCTGGGTGGCTACGTGGAGCGGCTAGATAGCCGTGGGTAGACGCTGGTAGCTGGGTGGCTACGTGGAGCGGCTGGATAGTCGTGGGTAGACGCTGGTAGCTGGGTGGCTACGTGGAGCGGCTGGATAGCCGTGGGTAGACGCTGGTAGCTGGGTGGCTACGTGGAGCGGCTGGATAGCCGTGGGTAGACGCTGGTAGCTGGGTGGCTATGTGGAGCGGCTGGATAGCCTTGGGTAGACGCTGGTAGCTGGGTGGCTACGTGGAGGGGCTGGATAGCTGTGGGTAGACGCTGGTAGCTGGGTGGCTACGTGGAGCGGCTGGATAGCCGTGGGTAGACGCTGGTAGCTGGGTGGCTACGTGGAGGGACTGGATAGCCATGGGTAGATGCTGGTAGCTGGGTGGCTACGTGGAGGGGCTGGATAGCCGTGGGTTGACGCTGGTAGCTGGGTGGCTACGTGGAGCGGCTGGATAGCCGTGGGTAGACGCTGGTAGCTGGGTGGCTACGTGGAGTGGTTGGATAGCCGTGGGTAGATGCTGGTAGCTGGGTGGCTACGTGGAGGGGCTGGATAGCCGTGGGTAGACGCTGGTAGCTGGGTGGCTACGTGGAGCGGCTGGATAGCCGTGGGTAGACGCTGGTAGCTGGGTGGCTACGTGGAGAGGCTGGATACCCATGGGAGCTGCACGCAGCAGGCTTACAGATAACACTGGTCTAGGAACCAGCAGGAGCCTGGGACATACTGGTACTCAGAGGTACAGCTATAGCACAAGTTGTACACCACGGGACGTAACGAGATGTTCAAGCACTGAGTGCTATTAGAGGAGGATCTATATACCTAGAGTCTGGCAGCGATTGGTGGATACAGACAGGTGGTCTTGCAGTGGCATTCTGAGTGGAGCAAGGCATAACATGCAGAGGGAGTAATCATCCCTGCAGCCCTTGAGAATCAGGACCACACCTGTGATTCCAATTAAGACTAGCAATGCTCACAGACAGAGCAGGGTCCAGGTTATTAATCAGTTTGGGAAGGAGAGCAGTCTGCACACACAGAGATGTCACAGCCAGCATGATTCAGCCAGAGCAGATGTCCCAGTAGAATTACAAACACAGATCAATGGAGCAGCTGGCAGAGGTAAGTCACAAAAGGTAAAAACTAGCCAGGATTGTGACAGTATCACAGATATCTCCTGCTTACCTTCCTCTCCCGGAATGGCCCGCTGTCCCCATACACTAGTATCACAGATATATCCTGCTTACAGTACCTTTCTCTCCCGGAATGTCCCGCTGTCCCCATACACTAGTATCACAGATATCTCCTGCTTACCTTCCTCTCCCAAAATGGCCCGCTGTCCCCATACACTAGTATTACATATATATCCTGCTTACAGCACCTTTCTCTCCCGGAATGGCCCGCTGTCCCCATACACTAGTATCACAGATATCTCCTGCTTACCTTCCTCTCCCAGAATGGCTTGATGTCCCCATACACTAGTATCACACATATCTCCCGCTAACCTTTCTCTCCCGGAATGGCCCGCTGTCCCCATACACTAGTATCACAGATATCTCCTGCTTACCTTCCTCTCCCGGAATGGCCCGCTGTCCCCATACACTAGTATTACATATATATCCTGCTTACAGTACCTTTCTCTCCCGGAATGTCCCGCTGTCCCCATACACTAGTATCACAGATATCTCCTGCTTACCTTCCTCTCCCAAAATGGCCCGCTGTCCCCATACGCTAGTATTACATATATATCCTGCTTACAGTACCTTTCTCTCCCGGAATGGCCCGCTGTCCCCATAAACTAGTATCACAGATATCTCCTGCTTACCTTCCTCTCCCGGAATCGCTTGATGTCCCCATACACTAGTATCACACATATCTCCCGCTAACCTTTCTCTCCCGGAATGGCCGCTGTCCCCATACACTAGTATCACAGATATCTCCTGCTTACCTTCTGTCCCGCTGTCCCCATACACTAGTATCACAGATATCTCCTGCTTACCTTCTGTCCCGCTGTCCCCATACATTAGTATCACAGATATCTCCTGCTTACCTCCCTCTCCCGGAATGTCCCACTGTCCCCATACACTAGTACCACAAATCTCTCCTGCTTACCTTCCTCTCCCGGAATGGCTCGATGTCCCCATACACTAGTATCACATATATTTCCTGCTTACCTTCCTCTCCCAAAATGGCCCGCTGTCCCCATACACTAGTATTACAGATATATCCTGCTTACAGTACCTTTCTCTCCTGGAATGTCCCGCTGTCCCCATACACTAGTATCACATATATTTCCTGCTTACCTTCCTCTCCCAAAATGGCCCGCTGTCCACCATACACTAGTATTACAGATATATCCTGTTTACAGTACCTTTCTCTCCCGGAATGGCTCGATGTCCCCATACACTAGTATCACATATATTTCCTGCTTACCTTCCTCTCCCAAAATGGCCCGCTGTCCCCATACACTAGTATTACAGATATATCCTGCTTACAGTACCTTTCTCTCCCGGAATGGCTCGATGTCCCCATACACTAGTATCACATATATTTTCTGCTTACCTTCCTCTCCCAAAATGGCCCGCTGTCCCCATACACTAGTATTACAGATATATCCTGCTTACAGTACCTTTCTCTCCCGGAAAGGCCCGCTGTCCCCATACACTAGTATCACAGATATGTCCTGCTTAGCTTCCTCTCCCGGAATGGCCCGCTGTCCCCATACACTAGTATCACAGATATCTCCCGCTAACCTTTCTCTCCCGGAATGGCCCGCTGTCCCCATACACTAGTTTCACAGATATCTCCTGCTTACCTTCTATCCCGCTGTCCCCATACATTAGTATCACAGCTATCTCCTGCTTACCTCCCTCTCCCGGAATGTCCCGCTGTCCCCATACACTAGTATCACAGATCTCTCGTGCTTACCTTCCTCTCCCGGAATGGCTCGATGTCCCCATACACTAGTATCACAGATCTCTCGTGCTTACCTTCCTCTCCCGGAATGGCTCGATGTCCCCATACATTAGTATCACAGATATCTCCTGCTTACCTGTCCCGATGTGGCCCGCTGTTCCCACAGTATGGGACAGAATTCATCAACCTCTGAAAATACAATATTTTCGGAGCTTGACTACGGGAGCATTCGTCATCTTCAGATGCCATTTACTCCCGCAACCCTATGAGAAGGAGTCCTGGATTGCGAAGAGAGATCCTTTTGGATCCCACCGCCTCTGTAGATCCTTCCACCAGACGCCGGGGTTTTTGTGTGCATGCGTGACCTGTGGGTCATGCACGCGCACTAACTTCACTGCTCCGAAAGGATCTGGAAGCACTTTTGGGAAACAGCTGGTATTCGGATCAGCTATCTTCGTGTCGGAGCAATGATGAATTGCTCTGGTGCTCGTGTCGAGTTAAAATTTTAATTATCGGGGTCTCGGTAATTAACATGATGAATAGAGCCCTATAAGTGATGCACAGGGAAGGTATTTTCTTTAAAACACTTAACTGTTATGTGAATTAAAAAAACAACAACAAATATCTTTGTGAATAACAAGGAGAAAAAACTAGGGATGTGCGCCGGACCATTTTTGCCGGATTTGGATTTGGATTTGGTTCTAATTCGTCGTCCGGCTTTGGATTTGGATTTGGATTTGCCAAACTGCGGTGACTGGCTTTGGATTTGGATTTGGATTTGGATTTTTTTACAAAAATTGACAAAAAAAGCTAAAATCACATAAATTGGTCTTTTTTTTCTTCCTAGAGTATTATTAACCTCAATAACATTAATTTCCAGTCAATTTAGACCATATCACAGCTTATAATATTGTTTTCAACATTATTGGCCAAAGGTTGCAGTGAGCTGACTGGTTACTAAGCGACAAAGCAGCGGCACAACGACACAGACACCACAGTATAAAGCACATCTATGACACATTGCCACACAGCAGTGGCAGAAATGAAAAGTAGTGCACCCACCCAGTGGGGTACGGCCAGCAGAGTCACAGTACTTGTTTACAAAGTGGGCTACGGCCCTAGGAGTCACAGTGCACAATCTTATTAGCATTACACCGCACATAGGGCCTGATTCACATTACACCATAAAGTAGTGTCTCTTATTTATGTTACGACACACAGTAGTGCCCCTTTTACACAATGCCCACAGTAGTGACCCTTTTACACAATGCCCACAGTAGCGGTGTCCCTTACACAATGTCCCCCAGCAGTGGTGCCCCCTATGCAGTCCCCTTAGTAGTACGGTCCACTATGCAGTGCCCCCAGTTGAATGCTCCCCAGTAGTATGCCCCCCATTAGCAGGCCCCCCCAGTAGTATGTCCCCCATTAGCAGGCCCCCCCAGTAGTATGCCCCCCATTAGCATGCCACCCAGTAGTATGCCCCCCCAGTAGTATGGCTCCCCCAGTAGTAGGCTGCCCCAGTAGCAGGCCCCCCCAGTAGTAGGCTGCTCCAGTAGTAGCCCCCCCTGTAGTATGGGCCCCCCCCCTGTAGTATGGCCCCCCCTGTAGTAGGCCCCCCCAGTAGTATGGCCCCCCCCAGTAGCAGGCCCCTCAGTAGTATGGCCCCCCCAGTAGCAGACCCCCCCAGTAGTATAGCCCCCCCCAGTAGCAGGCCCCTCTGTAGTATGGCCCCCCCAGTAGTATAGCCCTGCCCAGTAGCAGACCCCCCCCAGTAGTGCAGACCCCCCCAGTAGTATAGCCCCCCCCCCAGTAGCAGGCCCCTCTGTAGTATGGCCCCCCAATAGTGCAGATCCCCCCCAGTAGTATGGCCCCCCCAGTAGCAGACCCCCCCCCAGTAGTATAGCCCCCCCCAGTAGCAGGCCCCTCTGTAGTATGGCCCCCCCAGTAGTATTGCCTCCCCCAGTAGCAGACCCCCCCCCAGTAGTGCAGACCCCCCCCCAGTAGTATAGCCCCCCCAGTAGCAGGCCCCTCTGTAGTATGGCCCCCCCAGTAGTATAGCCCCCCCCAGTAGCAGACCCCCCCAGTAGTGCAGACCCCCCCCCTGTAGCGCCCCCGGACCTTTGACAAGTAAAAAAATAAAAAAAATAAAACTTACCTGTATCCCCGCTCCCGCGCTGTCCGCTCTGTCACACGCTGAGGAGGGAGCCGGAAGACGGAGCTCATGTGTGAGCTCCAGCCGGCTCCCTCCGTGCAGCAGCCAATGAGAGTCTGTGTGACTCTCATTGGCTGCTGTAACAAACACACAGCTGCCGCTGGCGGCTGTGTGTCTGTGTCTGTGTAGGGCAGAGCGCTATCACTGCGCTCTGCCCTACACGCGAGGAGACCTGATGTCGGATTCTCTAGTGAGAATCCGACATCAGGCGGCCGCCGTTCGGCCCCGAACGGGGATCCGAGTCAGGCGGTGAACACCCGAACAGGGTTCGGGTGGACTCGGATCCCCAATGTTCGGAGCGGTTCGGATTCCACAGAATCCGAACCGCTCATCTCTAGAAAAAACAAGAGAAAACTGTGAAATAAAACAAAAAACGTGTGTGTGAAAGAAATGAAATTGTGTTTAATTTCATTTCTTTCACACACTTTTGTTTTATTTCACTGTTTTATCTTGTTTTTTCTCTTTGTTATTTATAAACATATTTATTGTTTTTTAGTGTATTCAAAAACATTTTCCGCCTGTGTGGATTTATTGTTCATTTTTAGTAAACTCGAATGGAAAACTTCTCTATTGTTGCACATTTCCTGGAGTTTGAAAAGTAAGACCTGGGGCCTGATCCTGAGACTTACGCTAAAGCAAACGCAACGGCATTCTCTCAAGGATCGTAAAATACGCTAATGACGAGCATAGGGACGCCCACTGCTGCCTTCTCATATCCCTCCGGCGATGTGCAAAGCGCAAACATTGGTACCATCAACTCACATCGGGCAGGCTGTAGAATATGCGGCAAGCCTGACCAGCCGCAAACACAGCGTCTCCCCTGACACGCAGACAGCGCTCATGCTGCCCAGGAGATCGCAATGTCTAATTTATACAAGCCCATGAAATAGCGTTTAAATGGTCAGACGCATCTGTGTTTGCTTAGGCCCCCCGTTACCTCCCCCATATGGTAACTTCCTGTCACTCACTTTGCGAATGGATCGTCTCTGCCGGGGTAATTGCATAACAATCACTGGGTGTGCGCAGGGCGGCTTACAGGCAGACGCAATGGGAAACAATCGCTCAATCTGCATAAAAATCATCATTGAGTTCCTCTCTGAATCAGGCCCTTAGTAACTGCAGCCAAACAGAAATCACACTGTATCAAAAGGCTACTTACATAATAATAGTTACTCTATGCGTAACGATGTTCTTGTTATTCCGTAGAAGAATATTATATACTGTGATGGTTATTGCGTTGCAGTTATAGGGCCTGATTCAGCAAGGAACGCAAGTGCGGTTATGCAGACGGCCAATTTCGGCGTTCTGCGCATGCTTATGCATCGCAGTGCGCGTGCTTGAACGGTCCACTACAATCGGGACTGCAATCGCAGTGACTAGGCAGACCCATCGCAGAGTGATTGACAGGAAGTACCGTTTGGGGGAGGTGACGGGGGGATGGTTGGCGAAACACAGGCGTGCCAGTGCGTTCGAACGCCGTTACAGGGGCGTGCATAAATTAGCCACTGCGATGTCCTATGCAGCCTGAGTTCTCACTGCGTACCGGAGGGTTAGCAATTCCTGAGTAAGGTCAGAGCCTGTGTAAGTGTGTGTGAGGTTGCGATGGTACTCCATGTTGCCGATGGTTTCCCAGTCTTGGTAAGTTTTATGGATGTGTCTAAGGTAAAGCGGGCATACTTATGTTGTGCTGCGACGGCATAGTGATCACAGTGGATTAGCATATCATCGCAGTGAGACTGCGTGCATAATATTAATGACAGCTGCGATCACAGTTGCAATCCCTACTGAATCTGGTCCTCAGTTATACTGATTTAATAAATGATAAATCTTTATATTTAAACAATGTTTGAAGAAGGAAAAGAGAATATTATTACATCATATAGAAGCGCTACTATTGGAGATGAGCGGGTTCAGATTTACTCGGATCTCAAAACGGCATTTTATTGGCTATCGGCTATCATGTGTTTTGGATAGCCAATAAAATAAATCTGAACTTGTGGTAAAGTTGCGATAAGAACCGTGTAGAACCGAGTAAATCCGAACCCACTTATCCCTAACTACTATACACATATATAATCTCTGCAGCTAATGAGCAAATGCTTTATTACATGATTATCAGGGCCGTAGCTAGGGTAGTGCGGCCGGTGCCATCGCACAGGGCACCACAGGTCAGGGGGCGCTGTTTGGGCCTGTCACATTTCTGTTTATTATCATTCTTGCTTGTAGCTTCCTCTTATTTCATCCCCAGCATCTCCTGGCCTCTCCTATTTCTTCCCTGGCTCTTCCCCTTGAAGCTATGGCCCTTTTTGGGTGCATTATGTCCCTTTGAAAAATGAGGGGGGCGCCAATGCTCTTTCTGGCACAGGGCACCAAAAAGTCTAGTTACGGCTCTGATGATTATTAATAAACAGTTCTGAGGTCAGTTGCGCTCAGTTTCAGTTGCGCTCAGTTTCCTGCCAGACAATGTCAATATAATGAGGAATTACCTCTGTAGGCCAAGTAGACAAATCCGCCCGTCAGTAGTATGAAATATACAAATATAAAGATTAGATGAAATTTTACTTTTGGCTTTTGTGGAGTCTTTATATCTGCAAGGAGAAGAATACAGTTATTATTAGACATGTGTGCTCTTCATTCACCCCCCAGAGACAGATGAGGACCTGGAGATGGTGGTGGCTCTCCTCCTTCCCCCAATCTAGTCAGTGCTCTACACATATGGGGACTTATTCAAAATTGGATGCAACTGAGAACAAAGTGACATTATTACAACTCTACAATACTCTCCCGAATATCCTGGAGAATTTGTGACAAGTTTCCTGGAAGAGTGAGGGGCCCTCCTGCATCCCACCCACTATCTAGTCAATTGGGCAGTATGAGGAGCTTAATGCCGGAAATTGCTGGTCCATGGGGAGGAGGCGGGGCCAGCATAACGCAATTCTAATGAGAAGAGCTAAACCCCCACACCATCACCAGTCAGCGGCATCTCCCCTCCAGACTCCTTCCAGTGGGAAGAAAACAAAAGTCAGTACGTATGATTCAAAGATGGTGGCTGACATGTGTCACATACAGCTGTGTCTTAAGCTGCATACACACACAACCATTTTGTAAATGAACGATTTTAGTAAACGATTTTTTCCCTTGAAAAAATGAACGAAAAATCGTTAAGTAAAATCGTTCATTTACTAAGTGTAATGAACGATTTTTTTGAACTACAAACGATTTTTGCATATTCCCTTACTGAAAATCATTGAGTTGATAAGTCTGACTGAACTACAAACGTGAATGCGCATGAACGATAATTGTTCATCGTTTGACTCAGAAAATGAACGATTTTTTCAAACGATTATCATAAAACGATATCGTTTAAAGATAATTGTTCAAAAAAATCATTGTGTGTGTATGCAGCTTTACAGACTGAAGCGTATGCACTGTCTGTACAAAAATAATAAAAGTCAAAATACACAATTCCAACACAAAATATATAAATAATCATAATAGCCGTAGGACAAAAGAGGCAATCCAGGACTTAAATGATGCAAATACATTGTTATAAAGACAGACGTTTCAGAGTCGAACCAACTTTCCTCAGGGTACACAGCCAAATAGAGAGTCAACCGGGCTCTGAAACGTCAGACTATTAGGACTATTTTTGTATACTATCCCATCGATTCTAGCTGGCATCACGGCATTCTGAAAACTTTAATAAGATGGGTAATTATTTTGAGGTAATTTTGCACAAGGGGTCTGATGCAATGTGAATCCCGCTAAATTCACTACTAGGATTAAATTAAAATTTAGGCTTCCACTGTTTTTTGTGATATACTGTTGTACTCCACTGACATTACACCAGCACTGTGTCCCTCACACATTACACCAGCAATATGCCCCTCACACATTACACCAGCAGTGTGCTCCTCACATTACACCAGCAGTGTGTCCCTCACACATTACACTAGCAGTGTGCCTCTCACACATTACACAAGTAGTGTGTCCCTCACACATTACACCAGCAGTGTGCCCCTCACACATTACACCAGCAGTGTGCACCTCACACATTACACTAGCAGTGTGCCCCTCACACATTACACAAGTAGTGTGCACCTCACACATTACACTAGCAGTGTGCCCCTCACACATTACACCAGCGGTGTGCCCCTCACACATTACACCAGCGGTGTGCCCCTCACACATTACACCAGCAGTGTGCCCCTCACACATTACACCAGCGGTGTGCCCCTCACACATTACACCAGCAATATGCCCCTCACACATTACACCAGCAGTGTGCTCCTCACATTACACCAGCAGTGTGTCCCTCACACATTACACTAGCAGTGTGCCTCTCACACATTACACAAGTAGTGTGTCCCTCACACATTACACCAGCAGTGTGCCCCTCACACATTACACCAGCAGTGTGCACCTCACACATTACACTAGCAGTGTGCCCCTCACACATTACACAAGTAGTGTGCACCTCACACATTACACTAGCAGTGTGCCCCTCACACATTACACCAGCGGTGTGCCCCTCACACATTACACCAGCGGTGTGCCCCTCACACATTACACCAGCAGTGTGCCCCTCACACATTACACCAGCGGTGTGCCCCTCACACATTACACCAGCAATATGCCCCTCACACATTACACCAGCAGTGTGCTCCTCACATTACACCAGCAGTGTGTCCCTCACACATTACACTAGCAGTGTGCCTCTCACACATTACACAAGTAGTGTGTCCCTCACACATTACACCAGCAGTGTGCCCCTCACACATTACACCAGCAGTGTGCACCTCACACATTACACTAGCAGTGTGCCCCTCACACATTACACAAGTAGTGTGCACCTCACACATTACACTAGCAGTGTGCCCCTCACACATTACACCAGCGGTGTGCCCCTCACACATTACACCAGCGGTGTGCCCCTCACACATTACACCAGCAGTGTGCCCCTCACACATTACACCAGCGGTGTGCCCCTCACACATTACACCAGCGGTGTGCCCCTCACACATTACACCAGCGGTGTGCCCCTCACACATTACACCAGCAGTGTGTCCCTCACACATTACACCAGCAGTGTGCCCCTCACACATTACACCAGCAGTGTGCCCCTCACACATTACACCAGCAGTGTGTCCCTCACACATTACACAAGTAGTGTGCACCTCACACATTACACTAGCAGTGTGCCCCTCACACATTACACCAGCGGTGTGCCCCTCACACATTACACCAGCGGTGTGCCCCTCACACATTACACCAGCAGTGTGCCCCTCACACATTACACCAGCGGTGTGCCCCTCACACATTACACCAGCAATATGCCCCTCACACATTACACCAGCAGTGTGCTCCTCACATTACACCAGCAGTGTGTCCCTCACACATTACACTAGCAGTGTGCCTCTCACACATTACACAAGTAGTGTGTCCCTCACACATTACACCAGCAGTGTGCCCCTCACACATTACACCAGCAGTGTATCTCTCACACATTACACTAGCAGTGTGCCCCTCACACATTACACAAGTAGTGTGCCCCTCACACATTACACCAGCAGTGTGCCCCTCACACATTACACCAGCAATATGCCCCTCACACATTACACCAGCAGTGTGCTCCTCACATTACACCAGCAGTGTGTCCCTCACACATTACACTAGCAGTGTGCCTCTCACACATTACACAAGTAGTGTGTCCCTCACACATTACACCAGCAGTGTGCCCCTCACACATTACACCAGCAGTGTGCACCTCACACATTACACTAGCAGTGTGCCCCTCACACATTACACAAGTAGTGTGCACCTCACACATTACACTAGCAGTGTGCCCCTCACACATTACACCAGCGGTGTGCCCCTCACACATTACACCAGCGGTGTGCCCCTCACACATTACACCAGCAGTGTGCCCCTCACACATTACACCAGCGGTGTGCCCCTCACACATTACACCAGCAATATGCCCCTCACACATTACACCAGCAGTGTGCTCCTCACATTACACCAGCAGTGTGTCCCTCACACATTACACTAGCAGTGTGCCTCTCACACATTACACAAGTAGTGTGTCCCTCACACATTACACCAGCAGTGTGCCCCTCACACATTACACCAGCAGTGTGCACCTCACACATTACACTAGCAGTGTGCCCCTCACACATTACACAAGTAGTGTGCACCTCACACATTACACTAGCAGTGTGCCCCTCACACATTACACCAGCGGTGTGCCCCTCACACATTACACCAGCGGTGTGCCCCTCACACATTACACCAGCAGTGTGCCCCTCACACATTACACCAGCGGTGTGCCCCTCACACATTACACCAGCGGTGTGCCCCTCACACATTACACCAGCGGTGTGCCCCTCACACATTACACCAGCAGTGTGTCCCTCACACATTACACCAGCAGTGTGCCCCTCACACATTACACCAGCAGTGTGCCCCTCACACATTACACCAGCAGTGTGTCCCTCACACATTACACAAGTAGTGTGCACCTCACACATTACACCAGCAATATGCCCCTCACACATTACACCAGCAGTGTGCTCCTCACATTACACCAGCAGTGTGTCCCTCACACATTACACTAGCAGTGTGCCTCTCACACATTACACAAGTAGTGTGTCCCTCACACATTACACCAGCAGTGTGCCCCTCACACATTACACCAGCAGTGTATCTCTCACACATTACACTAGCAGTGTGCCCCTCACACATTACACAAGTAGTGTGCCCCTCACACATTACACCAGCAGTGTGCCCCTCACACATTACACCAGCAATATGCCCCTCACACATTACACCAGCAGTGTGCTCCTCACATTACACCAGCAGTGTGTCCCTCACACATTACACTAGCAGTGTGCCTCTCACACATTACACAAGTAGTGTGTCCCTCACACATTACACCAGCAGTGTGCCCCTCACACATTACACCAGCAGTGTGCACCTCACACATTACACTAGCAGTGTGCCCCTCACACATTACACAAGTAGTGTGCACCTCACACATTACACTAGCAGTGTGCCCCTCACACATTACACCAGCGGTGTGCCCCTCACACATTACACCAGCGGTGTGCCCCTCACACATTACACCAGCAGTGTGCCCCTCACACATTACACCAGCGGTGTGCCCCTCACACATTACACCAGCAATATGCCCCTCACACATTACACCAGCAGTGTGCTCCTCACATTACACCAGCAGTGTGTCCCTCACACATTACACTAGCAGTGTGCCTCTCACACATTACACAAGTAGTGTGTCCCTCACACATTACACCAGCAGTGTGCCCCTCACACATTACACCAGCAGTGTGCACCTCACACATTACACTAGCAGTGTGCCCCTCACACATTACACAAGTAGTGTGCACCTCACACATTACACTAGCAGTGTGCCCCTCACACATTACACCAGCGGTGTGCCCCTCACACATTACACCAGCGGTGTGCCCCTCACACATTACACCAGCAGTGTGCCCCTCACACATTACACCAGCGGTGTGCCCCTCACACATTACACCAGCGGTGTGCCCCTCACACATTACACCAGCGGTGTGCCCCTCACACATTACACCAGCAGTGTGTCCCTCACACATTACACCAGCAGTGTGCCCCTCACACATTACACCAGCAGTGTGCCCCTCACACATTACACCAGCAGTGTGTCCCTCACACATTACACAAGTAGTGTGCACCTCACACATTACACTAGCAGTGTGCCCCTCACACATTACACCAGCGGTGTGCCCCTCACACATTACACCAGCGGTGTGCCCCTCACACATTACACCAGCAGTGTGCCCCTCACACATTACACCAGCGGTGTGCCCCTCACACATTACACCAGCAATATGCCCCTCACACATTACACCAGCAGTGTGCTCCTCACATTACACCAGCAGTGTGTCCCTCACACATTACACTAGCAGTGTGCCTCTCACACATTACACAAGTAGTGTGTCCCTCACACATTACACCAGCAGTGTGCCCCTCACACATTACACCAGCAGTGTATCTCTCACACATTACACTAGCAGTGTGCCCCTCACACATTACACTAGCAGTGTGCCCCTCACACATTACACAAGTAGTGTGTCCCTCACACATTACACCAGCAGTGTGCCCCTCACACATTACACCAGCAGTGTATCTCTCACACATTACACCAGCAGTGTGCCCCTCACACATTACACCAGCAGTGTGTCCCTCACACATTACACCAGCAGTGTGCCCCTCACACATTACACCAGCAGTGTGCCCCTCACACATTACACCAGCAATATGCCCCTCACACATTACACCAGCAGTGTGCTCCTCACATTACACCAGCAGTGTGTCCCTCACACATTACACTAGCAGTGTGCCTCTCACACATTACACAAGTAGTGTGTCCCTCACACATTACACCAGCAGTGTGCCCCTCACACATTACACCAGCAGTGTGCACCTCACACATTACACTAGCAGTGTGCCCCTCACACATTACACAAGTAGTGTGCACCTCACACATTACACTAGCAGTGTGCCCCTCACACATTACACCAGCGGTGTGCCCCTCACACATTACACCAGCGGTGTGCCCCTCACACATTACACCAGCAGTGTGCCCCTCACACATTACACCAGCGGTGTGCCCCTCACACATTACACCAGCAATATGCCCCTCACACATTACACCAGCAGTGTGCTCCTCACATTACACCAGCAGTGTGTCCCTCACACATTACACTAGCAGTGTGCCTCTCACACATTACACAAGTAGTGTGTCCCTCACACATTACACCAGCAGTGTGCCCCTCACACATTACACCAGCAGTGTGCACCTCACACATTACACTAGCAGTGTGCCCCTCACACATTACACAAGTAGTGTGCACCTCACACATTACACTAGCAGTGTGCCCCTCACACATTACACCAGCGGTGTGCCCCTCACACATTACACCAGCGGTGTGCCCCTCACACATTACACCAGCAGTGTGCCCCTCACACATTACACCAGCGGTGTGCCCCTCACACATTACACCAGCGGTGTGCCCCTCACACATTACACCAGCGGTGTGCCCCTCACACGTTACACCAGCAGTGTGTCCCTCACACATTACACCAGCAGTGTGCCCCTCACACATTACACCAGCAGTGTGCCCCTCACACATTACACCAGCAGTGTGTCCCTCACACATTACACAAGTAGTGTGCACCTCACACATTACACTAGCAGTGTGCCCCTCACACATTACACCAGCGGTGTGCCCCTCACACATTACACCAGCGGTGTGCCCCTCACACATTACACCAGCAGTGTGCCCCTCACACATTACACCAGCGGTGTGCCCCTCACACATTACACCAGCAATATGCCCCTCACACATTACACCAGCAGTGTGCTCCTCACATTACACCAGCAGTGTGTCCCTCACACATTACACTAGCAGTGTGCCTCTCACACATTACACAAGTAGTGTGTCCCTCACACATTACACCAGCAGTGTGCCCCTCACACATTACACCAGCAGTGTGCACCTCACACATTACACTAGCAGTGTGCCCCTCACACATTACACAAGTAGTGTGCACCTCACACATTACACTAGCAGTGTGCCCCTCACACATTACACCAGCGGTGTGCCCCTCACACATTACACCAGCGGTGTGCCCCTCACACATTACACCAGCAGTGTGCCCCTCACACATTACACCAGCGGTGTGCCCCTCACACATTACACCAGCGGTGTGCCCCTCACACATTACACCAGCGGTGTGCCCCTCACACATTACACCAGCGGTGTGTCCCTCACACATTACACCAGCAGTGTGCCCCTCACACATTACACCAGCAGTGTGCCCCTCACACATTACACCAGCAGTGTGCCCCTCACACATTACACCAGCAGTGTGCCCCTCACATATTACACCAGCAGTGTGCCCCTCACACATTACACCCGCAGTGTGCCCCTTACACATTACACCAGCAGTGTGCCCTTCACACATTACACCAGCAGTGTGCCCTTCACACATTCCACCAGCAGTGTGCCCCTCACACATTACACCAGCAGTGTGCCCCTCACACATTACACCAGCAGTGTATCCCTCACACATTGCACCAGCAGTGTGCCCCTCACACGTTACACCAGCAGTGTGCCCCTCACACATTACACCAACAGTGTGCCCCTCACACATTACACTAGCAGTGTGCCTCTCACACATTACAACATTGGTGTGCCCCTCACACATTACACCAGCTGCCAGCAGTGTGCCCCTCACACATTACACCAGCAGTGTGCCTCTCACACATTACAACATTGGTGTGCCCCTCAGATATTACACCAGCAGTGTGCCCTTCACACATTACACCAGCAGTCTGCCCCTCACACATTACACCAGCAGTGTGCCCCTCACACATTACACCAGCAGTGTGCACCTCACACATTACACCTGCAGTGTGCACCTCACACATTACACCAGCAGTGTGCCCTTCCCACATTACACCACCAGTGTGCCACTCACACATTACACCAGCAGTGTGTCCCTCACACATTACACCATCGGTGTGCCCCTCACACATTACACCAGTAAAATACCCCTCACACATTACACCAGCAGTATGCCCCTTACACATTACACCAGCAGTGTGCCTCTCACACATTACACGAGCGGTGTTCCTCTTACATATTTCACCAGCAGTATGCCCCTCACACATTACACCGTCGATGTGCCCCTCACACATTACACCAGCAGTGTGCCTCTCACACAGTACACCAGCTGTGTGCCCCTCACACATTACATCAGCATTGTCCCCTCATATATTATACCTGCAGTATGCCCCTCACACATCAGTAGTGTGCCCCCACATATTAGACCAGCAGTATGCACCCATATATTACAGTAGCAGTGTGCCCCTCACACATTATTTCCAGGAGGCATTTCCAGGAGCCAGGAAATGTCCCAATCCCTAAGCTTGCCAGGTGCCATGAAGTATCCCAATCAGTAGCTGTACCCAGGATCCAGGAAACATCCCTATCACTAGGTGTACCCAGGAGCCAGGAAACATCCCAATCATTAGGTGTACCCAGGACCCATGAACCATCCCAATCACTAGGTATACTAAGGAGCAAGGAAACATCCCAATCACTAGGTGTACCCAGGAGCCAGGAAATGCCCCATTCACTTATACCCAGGAGCCAGCAAACATCTTAATCACTAGGTGTACCCAGGAACCAGGAAACATCCCAATCACTAGGTGTACCCAGGAGCCAGGAAACGTCCCAATCTCTATGTGTACCCATGAGACATAGGACGTGTCAATCAATAAATGTACCCAGATGCCAGAAGACATTCCAATCACTAGGTGTACCCAGGAGCCAGGAAACTTCCCAATAACTAGGTGTACCCTGGAGTCAGGAAACATCCTAATTACTTGATGTGCATAGAAGTCAAGAAACATACCAATCATTAGGTGTAACTAGGAGTCAGGAAACATCCCAATCGTTATGTGTACCCAGGAGCCAGGAAACGTCACAATCACTAGGTGTACCTCGGAGCCAGGAAACGTCCCAATCTCTATATGTACCCATGAGACGTAGGACGTGTCAAACAATAAATATTCCCAGATGCCAGAAGACATTCCAATCACTAGGTGTACCCAGGAGCCAGGAAACTTCCCAATAACTAGGTGTACCCAGGAGTCAGGAAACGTCCTAATCACTTGATGTGCATAGAAGTCAAGAAACATACCAATCATTAGGTGTAACTAGGAGCCAGGAAACATCCCAATCGTTATGTGTACCCAGGAGCCAGGAAACATCCATATCACTAGGTGTACCCAGGAGCTAGCAAACATCCCAATCACTAGGTGAACCCAGGATCCATGAAGATTCTCAATCATTTGGGACATTTTCTGGATCCTGGATGTACCTATCACTAAGTGTGGCCAGGATCAAGGAAACGTCCCAATCACCAGATGTACCAGGAGCCAGGAAAAGTCCCAATCACTAAGTGTACCCAGGAGCAAAGAAATATCCCAATCACTATGTGTACCCAGGAATCGTCCCAATCACTAGGTGTACCCAGGATCCAGGAAACGGCCCAATCACTAGATGTACCAGGAGCCAGGAAAAGTCCCAATCACTAAGTGTACCCAGGAGCAAAGAAATATCCCAATCACTAGATGTACCAGGAGCCAGGAAAAGTCCCAATCACTAAGTGTACCCAGGAGCAAAGAAATATCCCAATCACTAGGTGTACCCAGGAACCAGGAATTGTCCCAATCACTAGGTGTACCCAGGAGCTGAGAAATGTATCAATCACTAGGTGTACCTAGGAGCCAGGAAGCTTCCCAAAAACTAAGTGTACCAAGGAGCCGGGAAACGTCCCAATCACTTGGTGTACATAGAAGCTGGGAAACATCCTGATCACTAAGTTTACCTAGGAGTCAGGAAACATCCCAATCACTAGGTGTACCTAGGAGTCAGGATACATCCCAATCACTAGGTGTTCCTTGGAGCTAGGATACGTCCCTATCACTAGGTGTACCCAGGAGCCAGGAAACATCTCAATCATTCGGTGTAGCCAGGAGCTGGGAAACGTCCCAATCACTAGGTGTACCCAGGACCCATTAAACATCCCAATCACTAGGTGTACTAAGGAGCCAGGAAATGTCCTATTCACTAAGTGAACCCAGGAGCCAGCAAACATCCCAATCACTAGGTGTACCCAGGAGCTAGGAAGCATCCCAATCACTAGGTGTACCCAGGAGCCAGGAAACGTCCCAATCACTACATGTACCCATGAGCCATAGGATGTGTCAATCAGTAAATGTACCCAGGAGCCAGAAGACGTTCCAATCACTAGGTGTACCCAGGAGCCAGGAGACTTCCCAATCACTAGGTGTACCCAGGAGTCAGGAAACGTCCCAATCACTTGATGTGTATAGAAGTCGAGAAACATCCCAATCATTAGGTGTAACTAGGAGTCAGGAAACATCCCAATCGTTATGTGTACCCAGGAGCCAGGAAACATCCAAATCACTAGGTGTACCCAGGAGCTAGCAAACATCCCAATCACTAGGTGTACCCAGGATCCAGGAAACATCGTAATCACTAGGTGAACCCAGGATCCAGGAAGCTTTTCAATCATTTGGGACATTTTATGGATCCTGGATGCATCCCAATTACTATGTGTACCCTGGATCCAGGAAATGGCCCAATCACTAGATGTACCCAGGATCCAGGAAACGTCCCAATCACTAGATGTACCAGGAGCCAGGAAAAGTCCCAATCACTAAATGTACCCAGGAGCAAAGAAATATCCCAATCACTAGGTGTACCCAGGAGCCAGGAAACGTCCCAATCACTAGGTGTACCCAGGAGCTGAGAAATGTATCAATCACTAGGTGTACCTAGGAACCAGGAAGCTTCCCAATAACTAAGTGTACCCAGGAGCTGGGAAACGTCCCAATTACTTGGTGTACATAGAAGGTGGGAAACATCCCAATCACTAGGTGTACCTAGGAGTCAGGAAACATCCCAATCACTAGGTGTACCTAGGAATCAAGATACATCCCAATTACTAGGTGTTCCTTGGAGCTGAGAAATGTCCCAATCACTAGGTTTAACCAGGAGCCAGGAAACATCCCAATCACTAGGTGTACTCAGGAGCCAGGAAACGTCCCAATCACTAGGTGTACCCAGGAGCCAGGAAACATCCAAATCACTAGGTGTACCCAGGAGCCAGGAAACATCCCAATCACTAGGTGTACCCAGGAGCCAGGAAAAGTCCCAATCACTAGGTGTACTCAGGAGCCAGCAAACATCCCAATCACTAGGTGTACTCAGGAGCCAGGGAAACGTCCCAATCACTAGATGTACCAGGAGCCAGGAAAAGTCCCAATCACTAAGTGTACCCAGGAGCAAAGAAATATCCCAATCACTAGGTGTACCCAGGAGCCAGGAAACGTCCCAATCACTAGGTGTACCCAGGAGCTGAGAAATGTATCAATCACTAGGTGTACCTAGGAACCAGGAAGCTTCCCAATAACTAAGTGTACCCAGGAGCTGGGAAACGTCCCAATTACTTGGTGTACATAGAAGGTGGGAAACATCCCAATCACTAGGTGTACCTAGGAGTCAGGAAACATCCCAATCACTAGGTGTACCTAGGAATCAAGATACATCCCAATTACTAGGTGTTCCTTGGAGCTGAGAAATGTCCCAATCACTAGGTTTAACCAGGAGCCAGGAAACATCCCAATCACTAGGTGTACTCAGGAGCCAGGAAACGTCCCAATCACTAGGTGTACCCTGGAGCCAGGAAACATCCAAATCACTAGGTGTACCCAGGAGCCAGGAAACATCCCAATCACTAGGTGTACCCAGGAGCCAGGAAACGTCCCAATCACTAGGTGTACGCAGGAGCCAGCAAACATCCCAATCACTAGGTGTACTCAGGAGCCAGGGAAACGTCCCAATCACTAGGTGTACCCAGGAGCCAGGAAACATCCAAATCACTAGGTGTACCCAGGAGCCATGAAACATCCCAATCACTAGGTGTACTCAGGAGCCAACAAACATCCCAATCACTAGGTGTACTCAGGAGCCAGGAAACGTCCCAATCACTAGGTGTACCCAGGAGCCAGGAAACATCCAAATCACTAGGTGTACCCAGGAGCCAGGAAACATCCAAATCACTAGGTGTACCCAGGAGCCATGAAACATCCCAATCACTAGGTGTACCCAGGAGCCAGGAAACATCCCAATCACTAGGTGTACCCAGGAGCCAGGAAACATCCCAATCACTAGGTGTACCCAGGACCAGGAACATCCTAATCACTAGGTGTACCCAGGAGCCAGGAAACATCCCAATCACTAGGTGTACCCAGGAGCCAGGAAACATCCCAATCTCTACATTTCCTCTATAAGACATTAAATTGAAAGCCACACATCAAACTGCAGATAATGCTGGGGGTGATAGAGACAATAATTTTCCTATAACAAATTTGTTTTGTATAGAATTTGTCTCATTCATAGCTAAAAAAATCCAGATAATATATAGATTCTACACTTTATCTCTAACATATATACGCTACTTTAAGATTCTAGTTAAAAGGAATTGAACTTGAACTTTGCCGTTAATTTAATTATAGAACAATACATTGCTATGATGCATTTTGTTTATGCTCCAATATCTGTCAACATATCAATCTGTACTTTATAACCTTCGGTGGGGATGTCATTATGCAGTCGACATATAGGCTGTGGACATTCAAAGTGATGGTATAGCATAATGTTTAAAGTTATAATGCCGACATGGTTAGAATGCTTTACATAACATTATAACTGCGTTGACATTCTGTCATCGACATTACATTTTTGACATTTTGATTGTCCACAGGCTTAATGCTGATACAACGTACAGTACGTCTCCCCTTCAGAGTCACTGTTGCTATTCCTGCTCTTGATTTCCCTGATTTCTTCCTGTTTCTGGAACTAGTTATAACAATTAAAAAAATTAGATCAAGAAGTGACCAGACAGGTGCATTCCCCCACATTTGGTAGACCTGCCCAAACCTCTCCGGGAAGAAGCCCAGATCCTCCTGACTTCATTCCCCCCATGCCCTTAATCTTCCTCTTGTGCTACCCCTAGATGAGATAGATAAACTCAGCCAAATAAATAATAAACAGATGTGATTACAGCACTCACAAATATATGCAGCCTCCCGGGATAAACCGAAGATATCACCGTCTTCTAATTTAACAAGTTACACATATATCACCCCCTCGGAATGGCGCTTTGTGTCCTTATTGTTGATCCACCCAGCGTGAGGGATTATTTAAATCCGAAAAAAGGTGTTGATATAAACGTCCCATCCACCTGATGTTTAAGCTACACACCCCTTGATATATTTAAAGCACGCACCTCTTAATACCCTTTAAAGTTACCTTATAATTTTCCTCACATAAAGAGGATTCAGCAGCATAGATTTCAATCAAATCCTTTATTACAACTCCAAGCGACGATTTCCAGGTGATATTTTGTGTACCAACATAGGGTCATATTCCATTAGTTTCGCCTCACGCGCGTCCCCGCTTTTCGCCCTATTCAATTACTAACTAGGTAGAAAGTGCTGTCAGAATGGGGGAAATCAGTCTGAACCCCCCAAAAGATGCCCTAACATTGGGGATCAATGTAGAAGTGTACCAAAAGCCCTAATAAAACTATTTGGGGTACTGAAGTTGTATAAACTCCTTGATATTAGCGTATTTGTACAAGTGGTGAAGAATGGCATTAAGCAGTATTTCATGGTGAAAATAAGTAATCCAGTCAAATTCGGGGTACTTGAAAATGGGTCCTAGCATATTTTAAAGTCTCTAAAGTGCAGTTTAACTACAGTGAAAAATGCACTTTGTACTTGTTCGCCCCCAAAATGAATGTACTTTTTTGGGGTGTTCTTTGATTTTTTTCCCAAAATTTTTTGACACAGATGTCCTTTTGGGGGCTGTCCCAAGGGTTCTGAGTGGTTTCCCCACATTTGCACCCTAAAATAAAAATGTTGAACTTCTATTCTCCTGCTATTCATAGCAGAATCTTTTTTCGCCTATTACATTACATTGACTTTCCGCGTAGGCGAAAACTGTCTGGAATTGAATTTGGAGATAAGTTCCAACCACGCGAAAATCCGTGATCGGCGATACTTTTTCGCGGAAAGCGACTTTTCGCTTCTAATTGAATACGGCCCTTAGGGGTATATTTACTAAAGTGCAGGTTTTCAGAAGTGGAGATGTTGCCTATAGCAGCCAATCAGATTCTACTTAACATTTATCTAGCACCTTATAGAAGATAATAGCTGTAATCTGAATGGTTGCTATGGGCAACATCTCCACATCAAAAAAACTGCACTTAGTAAATATAACCCCTAGCATTTTACTCCATAGAAAAGACATATTTGTAAAAGTTACAAGCTGTAACAGCACCCTGCGTCAAGGCAGCAAACAATCCCCCCAAATGTCACTCATCTCTGCCTCCCACCTAACATTGGCCATATGGTCCTACCGAGTCCTACATGACATCCCATTACTATTAAAAATAATCCCTGGCACAAGGTGAATTCACAGATACCGTTCATTTCGAATGTAGACATCTCAGAAGCCGCCATACTCTCTGCCAAAATAAACGATTTGTCCTTAGTCTCTTCATCTAGCTGAGAACAACCTGGGATTTCCATCATCAGCCAAAAACCACAAGAGGATCTGGAAGACAATGGTCGGCTGCCAGTATTTATGTCTATGGTGCTCTCCTCCCTTCAGTTTCATAATGACGTCAGCACAACAGAAAATGTGGGGGTTTTTGTAGTTTGTTGCAGTAAAGTCTCGATTTTTGCTGAATTTTTTCTTTTTCTTTGAAAACTACAATCCTCCAATTCCTGCACCCCATCAATCCACGCACAGGGGGGGGGGGGGGGGGGGTCATGCTGAGACCCTGAGTCGTATTTAGAAAACATACAATAATAAAACCGAAGCAGCATTTCCGGGATTTTGTCACAACTTTTTAAACTGGACTACTGTATGCGAAACCGCCACCCCAAATTTATCACATGCTAATAAGGAGGTCATTCATTATTTATTGGTTATGGGAGGCACATGAATTATTATTTATCTTAAGGGGGAAAAATTAAATTGTAACTATTTTAAGGGGGTAATATTAATATATAATTTTAGGAGGCTTATTATTGCATGATGTGGCCTAGGCGTTTACACACCAACACCCGTTACATCATGCCACACAGCGCATATTTATGGGGTAACACACCACACCACACCACAAGTACATGCGGTTTAGGTAATCACACATCACCACACAGAAAATGAGATTTTCAGCCTCCCAACCACATAATGGTAGATTCATACTCAAACCCTGCAGTTTGTACAGTTTCCCACCTGGTCCTGTTTAGAGATCGGAAAATCATTCGTCCTGAATTCTGGTCCAATTTAGAGATTCGGCACCAGTGAAATATTTAGCAATTTGTTACTGATTTGTCCAAAATCTTGTGGAGAAAAAAAATAACACCCGCAGTAGACTAGATTAACTTAGGGCCTGTTTCAGACCCGTTCGCGAGTGCTGAGCACTCACAAGCGGGTCGATGTTGGGCCAGTGCGCATGCACATGACGGACCCGGCTCCGTCGTGCGCATGCGAGAGACCCGGATAGCGACGGGCAAGCCGTCACTATGGGTCTCGCTACAAAGGGGGCGCGCTGTCGATGGTGAGTGACAGCACGCCCCCTTTGGTGGGCATGCCGGGGGCATGGCTGGCCAGACGGAGGACAAGTGGACAAGTGATGTCAGTGGTAGTGCTTTTGGCTCTGATAGAGCCAAAAGCACTCCAGGGCTTGCGGCAGACGAGACCACAAGGGTCTCGTCGCAAGCCCAATGGTCGCGATGGTCTTAACCATCGTGACCATCATTTTGGCCGCTCGCTATTGGCCGCTCTAAAATCAGGAAGGACGGCCCTGATTCAGAGCGAGCGCTCTGTCAGAGCGTCCGGCTCTGAATCAGGGCCTTAGGGGGTCATTCAGACCCGCTCGCGAGCAGCAGGACGCTCGCAAGCGGGTCGATGTTCCCCACTGCGCATGCGCACGATGGAGGGAGCTCCATCGTGCGCATGCGCGAGACCCGGCGAGTGACGGGCTCACCATCGCTCCGGGTCTCGCACCAAAGGGGGCGTGCTGTCGATGTTGATTGACAGCACGCCCCCTTTGGTGGGCGTGCCGGGGGCGAGCCTGCCAGACGGAGGCGTTCCCATGGGAACGCCTACCGTCTCAAGCCGGCCCCACTGACATCACTAGTGATGTCAGTGGGAGTGATTTTGGCTCTGATAGAGCCAAAAGCACTCCAGGGCTTGCGGCAGCAAGACCCTACTGCAGGGTCTCCGCCGCAAGCCCGATGGTCGCGATGGTCAAGACCATCGTGACCATCATCATGGATGCTCGCTATAGCTGTGGGTGGTAACCCACAGCTATGCGAGCGTCCATGAGGACGCTCCAAAAAAAGGTAGGAGGGCCCTGATTCAGAGCGAGCGCTCTGGTCAGAGCGTTCAGCTCTGAATCAGGCCCTTAGTTCCCAGTTACCAGCGTGATCTATCACTGGAATTTATTATTTATTTCCAATGGTGCTACATAGATAATGAGACTGCCATACCATACACCTAAGTCTTGGTCATACTTACCTACTTTTGAAAAAGCATGTCAGGGAGAGTGTGAAAGTAGCACCTATGAGCACGGCGGTAAAGTGGGCGTGTATGGCTACATCTGAGAGGTGTGTCATACATGTGATGGGCGTGTACGGCTACATCTGAGAGGCGTGTCATATAACTGACTTATAGCCCCAGAGCAGTCAGTATGATCTACTTGTTGATGAAAACACACTGATACTGTACAGAAAATACATGTAGCCATAGGGATCATTGTGCCTCATACCCAATGCAGGGAAATGATATTAATGATCCCATTTGAACATATATATGTCTCTGGGTTTTTTTTATATAACAGCTACATAGTGGGGGTAAGATGCAATTAGGGAAATTGCTAGATTGCTACTATTTCAGTGAGAGTCGGTAAGCATGGTCTTGGTCCTACGTAACACAGCACAGGAATGACAGTGTTTTAAATACAGTCAACTAATTGTTTTAAAAAGTTTGAAAACCTTTTTTTTTGTGTTTTATTTATTAAAAATGGACAGATGGAGAAATCATTAATAGAAAGGAAGCAAGTTTTATAAGTGCTAGAAAGGAACCGGAATAACCAGGGTCAGCAAAAAAGTCTTGGAAAAAACCTTGATTGACAAATAAAAAAGAGAAAGAAAGGAGAAATGAAAGTCTGTGCTCAGGAAGAAGTGGACAGAAAGTTGCATATGCTATTGTCACACTACAATAAAGCAATTGTTCTCAACTCCCCCCAACAGGACATGTCTTCTGGATTTATTTAATCGTGCACAGGTGAGTTGAGCTATTTTGCCGGATCAGTAATTTATAGCACCTGTTTCCACAGACAGAAATCCTGAAAACATGACCTGTTGGGGGCACTTGTGCACTGGAGATGAGAACCACTGCAGTAAAGCATTCTGTAGTTTTTGTATTTTTTTTTCAGCACAAAGGACCTGATTCAGCAAGGAACGCAGCACGCACCTGGTCGGTTGTTGTGTACTGCCCATGTGTATGCTTCACTGTGCTTCACTGCGTTCAGGGTAGCGATCTCAGGCTATACGGAGACCCATTGGCCATTGATTGACAGGAAGTGACCGTTTGGTGGTGGTGACGGGGAGTGGTCAGTGAAACCTAGGCGTGCCAGTGCGTTTGAACGCCGTTACAGGGGGCATGCATAATTAAGCCCCTGCAACGGAATACACATAATTAAGCTCCTACGACAAAATACTCTAGATGCACACAGGAAGTTTAGCAGTTTGTAAGTGAGGGTCAAGGCAACCACTATTGTGCGCCTGGGTCCGATGGTTCTCGATGTTACCGATGTTTTTGCAGTCTTGCCAGGTATTGCTGATGTGAGTAGAGGGAAGTGGTCTTATGTATATGAGAAGGCAGCAGTGGGTGTCCCTATGCTGGGCTGTGCTTTGGGAGGCATTAGCATATTTGAACAACTGTGATCCGGGAGAGAACGCCGTTGTATTTGCATTACCGCCCATCTCTGAATTGAGCCCAGATCCCCCAGTGCTTTGTAGAGAATATCTCACTCATTCCCATCTGTCCCTGTCCCAGTGGAACCTACATAATCTGTATTCTCATGTGCACACACCTACTTACCCTAGAGTTCATTTATTGTCTGATGGCAATTTGCCTACCAGAGTGTTTTTGGATTAAAAGGTTACATCATATACATCATATGCAGTTGACACTCATGCAAATATGGGGAGAACATACAAACTATGCACAGATAGGATTTTGGTGGGAATCAAACTCAGGACTTCGGTGCTGTGAGGCAGCAAGCTAATCATTCCATCACCATACTGCCCTACTACTGTGTTCAATATGTACATTTATTAGGGCTTTAATCAGACTTTATGGGCCGTATTCAATTTGGATCAAAAAGCTGTTTTCGCGTGTTTTAGGCAAAAACTTTTCGCCGATGACGTCATTTTCGCCTGTTTTGATTTCACTCCGTATTCAATTTGGAAGACTTTCCGCCTAGGCGGAAAGTCAATGTAATGTAATAGGCGGAAAAAAGTTTCGGCTAGGAATATCAGGCGGAAAAAAGTGCAGAATTGCGGTTTGGGGGTGCAACGTTGTGGGAACCCCCATGCAGCCTTCAGCCTTTAAAAACACTTAAGGACACCAAAAAAAAAAATCACTTTGAATTTGGGGGCGAAAAAAAAAAGTTGGGGGACAAAGTTAAAAACTAGCGAACTTGACTCTGGGGGGGTCCCCAAGTATGCCCCAAGTGTTTTTTTCATTGCAGGGGCTTGTGGAAGGTGGATTTTTTCAACTTCACTTTAGAAACTTTTAAATATGCTGACCCCATTTTCAAGTACCCCAAATTTGCTGGGATAAGTTATTTTCTAAAAAAAAAACTTCAGAATACTATTCTGCACCACTTATAGAAAAACGCTATTTAGCAGCTATTGAGCCCATTTAAAAACACCAAATACCTTCAGCAAGCCAAATCGGGGGGGTACCATAGTGAACCCCCATGTCAGAGCATCTTTTGGGGGGTGTCAGGCTGATTTCTCCAAATCTGACAGTACTTTCCGCTTGTTTAAGTTTCCCGTTTTCGCCTACTTTCAAATTGAATACGGCGATACGCGGGCACGCACGCAATACTTTTCCGCCTGCAAAACAGGCGAAGTAGGCGAAAAGTTCGGGAGGCGAAAAAGTATCGCGGCTCAGCTCAAATTGAATACGGGCCATTGTTTTATTCTACACTGATAAAACTTTAATTGTTATTATTAATGGTTGTTTTTTAAGGGATGTAGTTTAAATCCCAGCTGTCAGGATTCCGGTGCCCTGAATCCCGACCGCCGGTATCCCAATGGTAAGTAGTGGGATTAGATGGCGGGTTAGTGGTTAGCGGTTTGGGGGGGAGGGTTAGGTTTAGGCTAGCAGGGGGGAGGATTAGGTTTAGGCTGTGGGGAGGGAGGGTTATGTTTAGGGGTAGGATACGTACCGAAAGGTGTCGGTATCATAATCTTGCTGGGATGTTGGCGTTGGGATTCTGACCGCAAGGATACAGCAAGCCAGCGTTCCATACCCATGCTGTTAGATGCAGCAGCGCCCGGTTCTCATATTAAAGTGGCTGTTAATGTATTTCTGTATCTTTAATGCAGTTTCTGAAAATAAAGTTTAAGCCTATCTGCGATCTCTTCTTGCCAATAACTGTACATTAGGGTAAAACTGACACAGGGCACATTGTTATATTTATTATTATGGGTTATGTAATTACTTTGTATCCAGTTCTTTAATGCAGCCTGGTGGGTTCTTAAATGCCATGGCAAATAGAATAGAGGTAACTGCACATACAGGGGTTTATCCTGCATTCAAAGTATAGACATGATGACATTTTGATCAAATCAAAATATAGACATATGTCGACACTGATAATACAGGTCACTGCACATACTGTAACCTGTAGTCACAATATAGGCAGGTGTACAGTACATTCTTTGCTTGTCATCTAGTCACTGCACATACTGTAACCTGTAGTCACAATATAGGCAGGTGTACAGTACATTCTATGCTTGTCATCTAGTCACTGCACATACTGTAACCTGTAGTCACAATATAGGCAGGTGTACAGTACATTCTATGCTTGTCATGTATTCACTGCACATACTGTAAACCTGCAGTCACAATATAGGCAGGTGTACAGTACATTCTATGCTTGTCATTTATTCACTGCACATACTGTAACCTGCAGTCACAATATAGGCAGGTGTACAGTACATTCTATGCTTGTCATCTAGTCACTGCACATACTGTAACCTGCAGTCACAATATAGGCAGGTGTACAGTACATTCTATGCTTGTCATCTAGTCACGGCACATACTGTAACCTGCAGTCACAATATAGGCAGGTGTACAGTACATTCTATGCTTGTCATCTATTCACGGCACATACTGTAACCTGCAGTCACAATATAGGCAGGTGTACAGTACATTCTATGCTTGTCATTTATTCACTGCACATACTGTAACCTGCAGTCACAATAGAGGCAGGTGTACAGTACATTCTATGCTTGTCATCTAGTCACTGCACATACTGTAACCTGCAGTCACAATATAGGCAGGTGTACAATACATTCTATGCTTGTCATCTAGTCACTGCACATACTGTAACCTGCAGTCACAATATAGGCAGGTGTACAGTACATTCTATGCTTGTCATTTATTCACTGCACATACTGTAACCTGCAGTCACAATATAGGCAGGTGTACAGTACATTCTATGCTTGTCATCTAGTCACTGCACATACTGTAACCTGCAGTCACAATATAGGCAGGTGTACAGTGCATTCTATGCTTGTCATCTAGTCACTGCACATACTGTAACCTGCAGTCACAATATAGGCAGGAGTACAGTGGATTCTATGCTTGTCATCTAGTCACTGCACATACTGTAACCTGCAGTCACAATATAGGCAGGTGTACAGTGCATTCTATGCTTGTCATTTATTCACGGCACATACTGTAAACCTGCAGTCACAATATAGGCAGGTGTACAGTACATTCTATGCTTGTCATTTATTCACTGCACATACTGTAACCTGCAGTCACAATATAGGCAGGTGTACAGTACATTCTATGCTTGTCATCTATTCACTGCACATACTGTAAACCTGCAGTCACAATATAGGCAGGTGTACAGTACATTCTATGCTTGTCATTTATTCACTGCACATACTGTAACCTGCAGTCACAATATAGGCAGGTGTACAGTACATTCTATGCTTGTCATCTAGTCACGGCACATACTGTAACCTGCAGTCACAATATAGGCAGGTGTACAGTACATTCTATGCTTGTCATCTATTCACGGCACATACTGTAACCTGCAGTCACAATATAGGCAGGTGTACAGTACATTCTATGCTTGTCATTTATTCACTGCACATACTGTAACCTGCAGTCACAATAGAGGCAGGTGTACAGTACATTCTATGCTTGTCATCTAGTCACTGCACATACTGTAACCTGCAGTCACAATATAGGCAGGTGTACAATACATTCTATGCTTGTCATCTAGTCACTGCACATACTGTAACCTGCAGTCACAATATAGGCAGGTGTACAGTACATTCTATGCTTGTCATTTATTCACTGCACAAACTGTAACCTGCAGTCACAATATAGGCAGGTGTACAGTGCATTCTATGCTTGTCATCTAGTCACTGCACATACTGTAACCTGCAGTCACAATATAGGCAGGTGTACAGTGTATTCTATGCTTGTCATCTAGTCACTGCACATACTGTAACCTGCAGTCACAATATAGGCAGGTGTACAGTGCATTCTATGCTTGTCATCTAGTCACGGCACATACTGTAACCTGCAGTGACAATATAGGCAGGTGTACAGTGCATTCTATGCTTGTCATTTATTCACGGCACATACTGTAACCTGCAGTCACAATATAGGCAGGTGTACAGTACATTCTATGCTTGTTATCTATTCACTGCAAATACTGTAACCTGCTGTCACAATATAGGCAGGTGTACAGTACATTCTATGCTTGCCATCTATTCACTGCACATACTGTAACCTGCAGTCACAATATAGGCAGGTGTACAGTACATTCTATGCTTGTCATCTATTCACTGCACATACTGTAACCTGCAGTCACAATATAGGCAGGTGTACAGTACATTCTATGCTTGTCATCTATTCACTGCACATACTGTAACCTGCAGTCACAATATAGGCAGGTGTACAGTACATTCTATGCTTGTCATCTATTCACTGCACATACTGTAACCTGCAGTCACAATATAGGCAGGTGTACAGTACATTCTATGCTTGTCATTTATTCACTGCACATACTGTAACCTGCAGTCACAATATAGGCAGGTGTACAGTACATTCTATGCTTGTCATTTATTCACTGCACATTCTGTAACCTGCAGTCACAATATAGGCAGGTGTACAGTACATTCTATGCTTGTCATCTAGTCACTGCACATACTGTAACCTGCAGTCACAATATAGGCAGGTGTACAGTACATTCTATGCTTGTCATTTATTCACTGCACATACTGTAACCTGCAGTCACAATATAGGCAGGTGTACAGTACATTCTATGCTTGTCATCTAGTCACTGCACATACTGTAACCTGCAGTCACAATATAGGCAGGTGTACAGTACATTCTATGCTTGTCATCTAGTCACTGCACATACTGTAACCTGCAGTCACAATATAGGCAGGTGTACAGTGCATTCTATGCTTGTCATCTAGTCACGGCACATACTGTAACCTGCAGTCACAATATAGGCAGGTGTACAGTGCATTCTATGCTTGTCATCTAGTCACGGCACATACTGTAACCTGCAGTCACAATATAGGCAGGTGTACAGTGCATTCTATGCTTGTCATTTATTCACGGCACATACTGTAACCTGCAGTCACAATATAGGCAGGTGTACAGTACATTCTATGCTTGTTATCTATTCACTGCAAATACTGTAACCTGCAGTCACAATATAGGCAGGTGTACAGTACATTCTATGCTTGTCATCTATTCACTGCACATACTGTAACCTGCAGTCACAATATAGGCAGGTGTACAGTACATTCTATGCTTGTCATCTATTCACTGCACATACTGTAACCTGCAGTCACAATATTGGCAGGTGTACAGTACATTCTATGCTTGTCATCTATTCACTGCACATACTGTAACCTGCAGTCACAATATAGGCAGGTGTACAGTACATTCTATGCTTGTCATTTATTCACTGCACATACTGTAACCTGCAGTCACAATATAGGCAGGTGTACAGTACATTCTATGCTTGTCATTTATTCACTGCACATTCTGTAACCTGCAGTCACAATATAGGCAGGTGTACAGTACATTCTATGCTTGTTATCTATTCACTGCAAATACTGTAACCTGCAGTCACAATATAGGCAGGTGTACAGTACATTCTATGCTTGTCATCTATTCACGGCACATACTGTAACCTGCAGTCACAATATAGGCAGGTGTACAGTACATTCTATGCTTGTCATCTATTCACGGCACATACTGTAACCTGCAGTCACAATATAGGCAGGTGTACAGTACATTCTATGCTTGTCATTTATTCACGGCACATACTGTAACCTGCAGTCACAATATAGGCAGGTGTACAGTACATTGTATGCTTGTTATCTATTCACTGCAAATACTGTAACCTGCAGTCACAATATAGGCAGGTGTACAGTACATTCTATGCTTGTCATCTATTCACTGCACATACTGTAACCTGCAGTCACAATATAGGCAGGTGTACAGTACATTCTATGCTTGTTATCTATTCACGGCACATACTGTAACCTGCAGTCACAATATAGGCAGGTGTACAGTACATTCTATGCTTGTCATCTAGTCACGGCACATACTGTAACTTGCAGTCACAATAGAGGCAGGTGTACAGTACATTCTATGCTTGTCATTTATTCACTGCACATACTGTAACCTGCAGTCACAATATAGGCAGGTGTACAGTACATTCTATGCTTGTTATCTATTCACTGCAAATACTGTAACCTGCAGTCACAATATAGGCAGGTGTACAGTACATTCTATGCTTGTCATCTAGTCACTGCACATACTGTAACTGCAGTCACAATATAGGCAGGTGTACAGTACATTCTATGCTTGTCATCTCTTCAGTGCAACTAGGGTTTAGGGTCCGCAGCAATTACTGCCGCAGCAAATAGTGTACACTGCTGTGGAACTACACATGCCAGCATGCCCTGCAACAGTTTAAACAGACCCTAACAGCAAACCTGTGGCAAGGCATACTGACCTGTGTGGTTCCACAGCAGTTCTCAGTGGGACACTGTCAATTGGAGTCATAACTGTCGACATTTTAACTGTGTCTATATTTTAACTGTTGAAATTTTGATTCTGTCGACAATTCAAACTGTCTATATATGGAATGTCTAAATTATGTCCATGTATTATAAGGGCACAGTCATGTGTATACATAGGCAGAGTCATGCCCTTATATTAAGGCTGAACCGAAAAAGACGGAAATCTCCATAGAGAATTCCGGAGGGGGGGGGCATGGCGTTTAAGGGGCTATACCTCAAAATCCATTGGAAGCGCCAAGCTGAAATTTGGCACGGGCGGGTAGAACTGTCGCACGGTGCTGCATGCCAAATTTCAGGGCAAAATGATAAAAAATTAGGATTTGGGAGTAATCTAACTAAGGTTCCAACTGTCAGTTATTTCTGACACTCAGTTAGGACCACTTTTCTGCTGTTCTCTATGGGGGATGTTTGGGAAGGTATAACTCAGGGTAGAGGGCGAATTTAGACTTGGGGTTTGTTTTATAGAAACATAGAATTTGACGGCAGACAAGAGCCACTTAGCGCATCTAGTCTGCCCATTTTAAAACATATTATTACCTCAACCCTATTTGATCCTTACTTCTTCTGAAGGATATCCTTATGTCTATCCCATGCATGACTAAATTGCTCTACTGTCTTAGCCTCTACCACCTCTGATGGGAGGCTATTCCACTTGTCCACTATCCTTTCTGTGAAGTAATTTTTCCTCAAATGTCCCCTGAACCTACCACCCTCCAGTTTTAGAACATGTCCTCTTGTTCTAATACTTCTCTTACTTTGAAGAATGTCTCCTTCCTTTACCTTGTTAAAACCCTTTGTATATTTGAACGTTTCTATCATGTCCCCCTTTTCCCTTCTCTGCTCCAAACTATACATATTAGGATCTCTTAGTCTTTCCTGGTACATTTTGTGGTGTAGACCTTGCACTATTTTAGTTGCCCTTCTTTGTACAGTCTCTAATCAATATCCTTCTGGAGATATGGCCTCCAGAACTGAACACAGTATAGAGATGAGGACGTACCAATGACCTATACACTGGTATTATCACTTCTTTCTTTCTGCTACTGATTCCTCTCCCTATGCAACCAAGCATCTGACTTGCCTTCCTCATTGCTTTGTTACAATGTTTGCTTGCCTTTAAGTCACCTGAAATAGTGACTCCTAGATCCCTTTCCTCTTCAGTAGTTTCCAGTATAGTGCCATTAATACTATATTTAGCCTTTGGATTTTTGAGACCCAAGTGCATGATTTTGCATTTTTTGGCATTAAACTGTAGTTGCCACGTTCTTGATCATTCCTCTAGTCTACCTAGATCATCAATCATTTGTTTTACCCCTCCTGGTGTGTCTACCCTGTTGCATACCTTTGTGTCATCTGCAAAAAGGCATAGTTCTCTTCAATACCATTTGCAATGTCACAAATAGAGATATTAAAAAGCACTGGTCCAAGTACAATCCCTGAGGTACTCCACTGGTAATATTTCCCTCTTGAGACTGCACTCCGTTTACTACAACTCTCTGTTTCCTATCCTGCAGCCATGATCTTATCCATTCAACTATCTTTGTATCCAGTCCCATGCTTTCCAGTATATTTTACAGTCTGTGATGTGGGACAGTGTCAAAAGCCTTACTAAAGTCTAGATAAGCTATATCTATGGCCCCCCTTTATCTGTTTCCTTAGTCAACCAGTCAAAAAAGTCAATAAGATATGTTTGACATGATCTCCCCCCAGTAAATCCATGCTGTTTGGGATCTTGCAAATTCTTTTAAGAGTGTTTCCATCAATTTCCCTACTACTGATGTAAGGCTCACTGGTCGGTAGTCACTGGTCAGTAGTCACTGGTCGGTAGTCACTGGTCGGTAGTCACTGGTCGGTAGTTGCTTGCCTCTTCCTTGCTTCCACTTTTGTGCAGTGGGACAATGTTTGCTCTTTTCCAGTCCTCTGGAATTACTCCAGTAGCTAATGACTGGTTGAATAATTCTGTTAATGGTGTTACCAGCACCCCTTTAAGCTCTTTTAGTATACTTGGATGTATCCCATCTGGCCCCATTGATTTATCCACTTTCAGTTTTGAGAGTTCTGATAGGATCTTCTCCTCTGTAAATGTGCTTGTTCCTACCTCATTTTTCTGATTACACCTGTAACATAACCGTGGCCCCTTTCCCTCTCTCTCAGTAGTGAATACTGAACAAAAATAATGATTAAGATGATCAGCTATTACATTGTCTCCCTCAGCAAGACTTCCCTCTTTCTGTCTTTAGTTTTTTTATTCCACCTTTTGTTTTTCTCCTTTCGCTTATATACGGTACTTAAAAAAGTTTTGCCCCTTTTACCCACTGACTGTGCCATTTTCTCCTCAGCTTTTGCCTTTGCACATCTGATTACTTTCTTAGCCTCCTTCTGTGTTACAAGATTCTCCTCTTTGTCTTCATTATTTTACGTCTGCTTGTATTTCCTAAAGGCCATCTTTTTTGCTTTCACAATTCTTGCTACCTCTTTCCCAGACCACACTGGCTTCCTTTTCCTTGTGGTTTTCCTAACCCTTTAGATACAAAGGTCTGTTGCCTTTAATATTGCACTTTTAAAATTTTCCCACCTCTCCTTTCAAGTTCATCCACTCTGCCAAAGATTCGCTTAAACATCTTCCCATTCCTGCAAAATCAGCCTTCCTAAAATCTAAAGCTGGGCATTCACTATACAATTTTCTGTCAGATATCTGTCCAATTTGGCTGGTTGGAATGAAAACCTGGTAATGTATGGGAGCAAATGACAATCGTCCATTTGCTCACAAACACTGGAAAATAGCCAAAAATGGTTGTTCAGGCAAATTGGTTACTTAAAACACAAAAATATAACCAATTTGAACAATTTTTTTTGTCCTTTTTTCAGTATTTACAACCATATGATCGACTGTCATTGGCTCCCATACATTACCAGGTTTTCATTCCAACCAGCCAGATTGGACAGACATCTGACAGAAAATTGTATAGTGGATGCCCAGCTTAACACCTTTGTTTTTGTATGGGGTGAGTCAATATCTGTCTTTATTCTGAACCATGCTGCTTGATGATCACTGGATCCCAGGTTTTCACCCACTTTTACATCAGATATTCTGTCTCCATTTGTAAGTATTAAGTCTAATATTGCATCTTACCGAGTGGGCTCCCTCACCAATTGCTGGAGGGAGGCTCCCTGCAATGAATTCAGGATGTCCCTACTTCTAGTGGAACTTTCCACAGACACCTCCCAGTTTATATCGGGTAGAGTAAAATCTCCCATGATTATAACCTCTCCTTTTAATGCCATTTAGTGATGTCCTGCAGTAGTTTATTGTCCAGTTCCTCATCCTGACCCGGTGGTCTGTAGATCACCCCAATACTAAAAATCACTTTCTCCCCTGTTTCTATAGTCACTCAAAGGGACTAGTTTTTTCCTTCAATACTATGTATTAACGTAGTATTTATGCTTTCCTTGATATACATTGCTACTCCTCCGCCTATTCTTCCCATTCTGTCCTTCCTAAATAAAGTATATCCCAGTATAGCTATGTCCCAGTCATGATTTTCATTGCACCATGACTCCGTAATAGCCACAATATCCAGATCATCCCTTGTCATTATTGCAATTAGTTTGGGGATTTTTATTAATAAGCTTCTAGCATTTACACACATTGCTTTTATAATTTTATTTGTTTGCTTATTTCTCCTGTTCCTAGGTATGGTGATCTCTCTGCCTATGTTTATTTAGTTTTGTTCTGAATTATCTTATGTTGCTGTGGATATGCTTCCTGTTCCATTTGCCAGCAGAAATAATACCTCATTATTGGGGGAGCAATTGTTCCAGGGGTTCAGGCAATTGAGAAAGTTACAGTTTTTAAACTATTACCTCACAATTGCGCCATTATAGATATAGCAAGCTTCAATTAGTTGTGTAGCCTCAGTAGGTGCCTTCAGCAGGTGTACTCACTGTGGCTTCACTTGGGTGCACCAAGATGGCTGGCCAGTGTGGGCGGTAGCGGCGATGGGACCCGAGGGAAAAAAGCAGCTGTTAGCTGCAGCCGGGATGGTAGCTGCAGACAGATTAGCGGTGGCGTGTGGTAGGCGGTGAGGGCTGCGGGACCCAGCGGCGGTGCAGGCGGCGGCAGCAGAGGCAGACAAATGCAGCATGCATGGATCTGCGAGATTTGTGATGCCTGCATCTGTGTGTGATAAATATAATCACAGATACATGGACAGGCTCAGTGAGTTCCGTCTGTGCTGCTGTGTTTAAAAAAAATTAAAATGTTAGATAAAAAAAAAAAAAAATGGTGTGCCCCCTCCCCAAACTGAACAACCAGCACCGGGCTTTGCAGACCCAGTCCTGGTGGTGCTTAATATGATGTAGGGGTCCCCCGTATTAATCACTACCAGCACTGGGCTCTGATCCGGCCCTGGTTCTGGAAAAACAGGGTAAAAATATGTGTAGGGTCCCCCTGTATTATCCAGAACCAGCACCGGACCCTTTCTAGTGGGGGGTGTAATGCCACAGCCAGGGGAGCCCTTTCACTGGGCCCCTCAGCCGAAGCATCATCCCTGACCACTAGTCATTCCAGGCCAGGGATCCCTGGGAAGCTGGGGACCCCCCAATAAAGGGGTCCCCCTCCCAGGGCACCCCAGGTTCAGGCTGATAGCCCGGGGCTATCCCAGGCACCTCTGGCCGGTGGGTGCCAGGTTGATTATGAATAGTATAATGCAAGTAAAGAGTTACAAATATTGTCATTTGCTGAGGAACTATAGTTCCCAGCAAGCCTCCCCTGCATGCTGGTAATTGGAGAACCACAAGTACCAACATGCGGGGCATTAGGGGCCCGCTGGTACCTGTAGTTCCACAGCAAAATAAATATTAAAATAAACACAAGACACACACACCGTTGAAAGTAAAAGTTTATTAACACATACATGTACTCACACATGTACACACACATGCACACACTATCTCACATACTCAACTATGTATTCCTGAAGCCAATCATGTCCACTTGTCCAAGTAGATATTCCATAGAGGACCTGTAATAAAAAAATCCATTCTTATCTCCCCCTATGTGTGGATCAGGTCCTCTTTGTTCCATGTAGGCAATCCAGGGTCTTGGCAAAAAAAAAAAAAAAAAGAAATATGTGGACCCACGGACATTAGTACTGTCCTATAAGGACAGTTACTACCCGAATGACAGCTTCGCAGCAGGATTTCACAATAGAAATCCCGGAGCGGAACGCTCATTGGCTGAGAGAGTCGAGCCTTCTGCCCTTCAGCCAATGAGCGGTTCTCACCATGAACTTCAATGGGGAGAACCGCTATACCAATTTAAAAAATGGTGCCTCAGCGCAATTTTAAAAATTTAAGGATGGCCGCCGCGAGCCAATCACAGCTTGCGACGTCATCGCTCCGCCTCCTCGGCTGGCTTATATAAGCCAGCATGAGGACACGGCACGGCAGTCCGTCGGCCAAGAGGCAGCAAAGAAGAGCTGCCGAAGAAAGAAGACGCCGGGAAAGTCCTGGTTGGGCCGCAGCCATGCAAAAAAGCTTAAAGGCTGCTGCCCTAAAGGTGAAGGTGCGAGAAAATAAAATATTAAACAATCGGTGTCCTTGTTTTTTTTTACATTTCTTTTACAGGGGCACTATAGATACCAGAGGGCCCTTAATCACCCACATGCTGGTACTTGTGGTTCTCCAAGTACCAGCATGCGGGGGAGGCCTGCTGGGACCTGTAGTCCTACTGCAAAAGACAATATTTGTACTTTTATATGCACCACACTACACTATCAACCCAGGAACCCACCGGCCAGGGGTGCCGGGATGGCCTCAGGCTATCAGTCCAGGCCTGGGATGCCCTGGAGAGGGGGACCCCAACAACCCAAGGATCCCCGGCCTGGGCTGATTAGCGGTCAGGGGTGATGCTTCGGCTGGGGGACCCGGTGATAGGGCTCCACTGGCTGTGGCATTACTCCCCCCGCTAGAAAAAGTCTGGTGCTGGTTCTGGTTAATACAGGGGGACCCTACACATTTTTTTCCCTTGTATTTCTAGATCCAGGACCGGCTCAGAGCCCAGTACTGGTTGCGCCTAATGCAGGGGACCCCTACATCATTTGTCCCCTGTATTTTGGCAACCAGGACTGGTTCAGAAATGCCCTGTGTTGGTTGTGCCTCATACGAGGGACCCCTACATCGTTTGTCCCCTGTATATAGCACAACCAGTACTGGGTCTCCAGAGCCCGGGGCTGGTTGTTCCTGGGGGGGGGGGCACGCAGGTTTTTTTTTTTAAAATGTAAATATACTTTTATTAATTTTTTTTAACACAGCTGCATGGACGGATCTCCCTGATCCGTCCGTGTATCTGTATCTTATTGATTTTTTTTTTCAGATGCAAGCCACACAGATCACACTGATCCGTGCCATCATCTCTGGATCATTTATTTTTCACAGATGGCTGCATCACGTGTTTCACGGATCCGTTTATGCAGTCAGCTATCATTAGATCTTGCACGATGGTTCCCAAGTCAAAATGTGCTGTTTAAACACCATATCATGACCTGGAGTGCCGGGGAGTGTTCAAGGGAAATCGTTCACGATATCGCATCATGAGCACATCGTTCCGTGTGTAGGGGTCTTAAGAAGCAGTTCAGGGCTGGAACTATCAGTGCCAGTGAGCCTTTCTGTCCCCTGCTGCTGCCCCTGTGCACTGCCCCACTGCTGTCACTGCCCCACACGCCTGCAGCCCCAAAACACCTCCTGTGTGTTGTCCCCTCCACCACCAGCGCTAGTGTACCATTTTGTTGCCCTTCTCCCCTGCAGGTGGCCCGGTTTGCTGCTCTCGTCCCTGATGGTTAATAAATGATAATAAAGCAATGAAATTCCAATGACAAAAAAACCTTACGGTTTCACATGCACTCTCATAGACTGCATGTGTGTATTCCAATGAGCACACAATTGTGTGAATTAGCAGCTTCACCATGTTGTGAGTGACAGCAATCTCACTCTGTGAGAGTGCTGAATCTGCAGTTAACCACAGGGTGTGATGGCACACCATATCTGTATTGTGCAAGGAACAGCCTTAATCGTAATTTCATTGCTTTTTTAAACATTATTAGCAGAAATTCTATAGGTTTTGTGAAATTTCAGATCATGTCTAAGAAGCCTTAATGGGACATGTGAAACCGTAAGGTTTTTATCTATGGAATAAATTATATATCTGTCTACATATTGTATGTCGGCATTTTAGTTGTCTAAATATTGTACAATGGCACCTAACACTTGGTTGCTGCCGCCCTGCTGCTTATTTAAGTGTTACTATCGCTATTGCAGCAATGTTTGTATACCATGTCCATCTCCTGCATTGTTTTGTACTGTTAATAACTGGGTTTTTTTGTGTGCTCATTTGACCATGTATGATGTAAGGTGCTGCATAACCCTTGTGGCACCATATAAATAAAGGATAATAATAATAATTATAGCTTGATGTTTAACAGTAACTTGAAAATATTAAGAAACTCTGACATGACTTCCTCTATCTGTACCACAGAATAGAATAAAAATAAGCTCCATTTATTTTAGAAAAACTTGAATAATGACAGATAGAGATTAGTGAAACAATACATTAATTCATTGCCTCTATTAAGCCATGTTGGGGATTTTACACAGCTGTGAAGTGAAATATATACAAAAGACCAAGTTCAGGTCAGGAATAGACCGAACTTCCCCAAGTAGAAATCCTTTCTAGATTAGGGTTTAGAAGAAATGGTCTGTGTATCCCCTAACGAGCGTTCTGGTAACAATAACAATCACATTTATCACCTATGTAGTCTCAGTCACAGCGCACAGTACAGGATAACTTCAACATTAATACCAGTATTTTCCAACAGATGATTTCCATATTATGTTATAGCAGAGTGTTACTCTCCCCTCCTTGCCATATTATAATGTTACTTATTATTACTAGGGGTGTGCACCGGCCACTTTTCGTGTTTTGTGTTTTGGTTTTGGATCTGGATCTTTCTTCGTGTTTTGGATCTGGATTGGTTTTGCCAAAACCACCCTTCCGTGTTTTGGGTTCTGGGTTTTGTGTTTTGGATCTGTATTTTTTTTTAAAAAAGCATAAAAACAGCTAAAATCACAGAATTTGTAGGTTTTTCTGCTCCTATGCTATTATTAACCTCAATAACCTTAATTTCCACTCATTTCCAGTCTATTCTGAACACCTCACACCTCACAATAGTGTTTTTATGTCCAAAACGTTGCACCGAGGTAGCTGGATGACTATGCTAAGCGACACGAGTGGGCGGCACAAACACGTGACCCATCTAGGCGTGAAACTGCAGTGGCAGACAGGATGGCAGTTTGAAAAACTAGGCCCCAAACTGTACATAATGCAAAGAAAAAAAAGAGGTGCAAGATGGAATTGTCCTTGGGCCCTCCCACCCACCCTTATGTTGTATAAACAGGACATGCACACTTTAACAAACCAATCATTTCAGCGCCAGGGTCTGCCACACAACTGTGGCTGAAATGATTGGTTCGTTTGGGCCCCCACAAAACAAGCTGGCAATTAATGTGTCCCTGCACAAACTGGCTCTATGGAGGCAAGATGTCATCCTCATCCTCCTCATCCACCGATTCCTCACCCTCTTCAGTGTGTACATCCTCATCCTCACAAAGTATTAACTCGTCCCCACTTGAATCCACCACCACAGGTCCCTCTGTACCTTCTGGAGGCTGGTCTCCCTGGAAGAGCTGATAATTCATTTTGATGAACATCATCTTCTCCACATTCTGTGGAAGCAACCTCCTACGCCTTTCGCTGACAAGGTTCCCGGCTGCACTAAACACTCTTTCGGAGTACACACTGGAGGGGGGGCAACTCAGGTAAAATAGAGCCAGTTTGTACAGGGGCCTCCAAATTGCCTCTTTTTCCTGCCAGTACAGGTATGGACTGTCTGCCATGCCTACTTGGATGCTGTCACCGATGTAATCCTCCACCATTCTGTCAATGGTGACAGTATCATATGCAGTGACAGTAGACATGTCAGAAATTGTTGCCAGGTCCTTCAGTCCGGACCAGATGTCCAAACTTGGTCCTGCCTGTCCTGCATCACCGCCAGCGGGTTGCTTAGGATACCTAAGTTTTTTCCTGGCAGCCCCAGTTGCAGGAGAAAATGAAGAAGGAGCTGTTGACGTGTCACGTTCCGCTTCAGCTGACAGTGTGTTCACCAGCAGGTCTTTGCACCTCTGCAGGCTTGTGTCGGCCGGAAAGAGAGACACCACATAGGCTTTAAACCTAGGATCGAGCACGGTGGCCAAAATGTAGTGGTCTGATTTCAACAGATTGACCACCCTGGAATCCTGGCAAAGCGAATGAAGGGCTTCATCCACAAGTCCCACATGCCGAGCGGAATCGCTCCGTCTTAGCTCCTCCTTCACTTTCTCCAGCTGCTTCTGCAAAAGCCTGATGAGGGGAATGACCTGACTCAAGCTGGCAGTGTCTGAACTGACTTCACGTGTGGCAAGTTCGAAGGGCTGGAGAACCTTGCACAACACGGAAATCATTCTCCACTGCGCTTGAGTCAGGTGCATACCCCCTCCTTTGCCTATGTCATAGGTGGATGTATAGGCTTGTATGGCCTTTTGCTGCTCCTCCATCCTCTGAAGCATATAGAGGGTTGAGTTCCACCGTGTCACAACCTCTTGCTTCAGGTGATGGCGGGGCAGGTTCAAGAGTGTTTGCTGGCGCTCCAGTCTTCGGCACGCAGTCGCTGAATGGCGAAAGTGGCCAGAAATTTTTCGGGCCACCCAAAGCGTCTCCTGCACGCCCCTGTCGCTTTTCAGAAAATTCTGCACCACCAAGTTTATTGTGTGAGCAAAACATGGGACGTGCTGGAATTTGCCCAGATGTAATGCCCGCACAATATTGGTGGCGTTGTCAGATATCACAAATCCCCAGGAGAGTCTAAGTGGGGTAAGCCACTGGGCGATGATTTCCCTCAGTTTCTCTAAGAGGTTGTCGGCGGTGTGCCTCTTACTGAAACCGGTGATACACAGCGTAGCCTGCCTTGTAACGAGCTGGCGTTTCTGAGATGCTGCTACTGGTGACGCTGCTGCTGTTGCTGCGTAAGGTGATACATCTACCCAGTGGGCTGTCACAGTCATATAGTCCTTAGTCTGCCCTGTTCCACTTGTCCACATGTCCGTGGTTAAGTGGACATTGTGTACAACGGCATTTTTCAGGACACTGAGGACACTTTTTCTGACGTTTCTGTACAGTCTCGGTATCGCCTGCCTAGTGAAGTGGAATCTAGACGGTATTTGGAACCGGGGACACACTACCTCCATCAATTGTCTAAATCCCACTGCACTAATGGCGGATACCGGACGCACGTCTAACACCAACATAGCAGTCAAGGCCTCAGTTATACGTTTTGCTTCAGGATGACTGCTGTCGTACTTCATCCTCCTCGCTAAGGACTGTTGGAGGGTCAATTGTTTAGTAAAAGTAGTGGTGTTCCTACTTCCTCTCTGGGATGATGAACGACTCCCAGCAGCAGCAACAGCAGCAGCGGCAGCAGTAGGCGTAGCAATGCAGGATCCTCCAGAGGAATCCCGGATAGGAGAGTCAGTCATGCCAGTGACATGGCCTGCAGGACTACTTCCGATCCTGACTAAGGAGGAAATTGACGAGGAGGGAGTTGACGGTGTGGTTTGCAGGCGCTTGGATACAACAGGACAACGGGATTTAGGTGTCCCTGGACTGCTTACGGTCTTAGCCAAAGTTTCTGAACTTGACAGTAACTTTTTATGAACGCGCTGCAGGTGCCGTATAAGGGAGGATGTTCCTAGGTGGTTGACGTCCCTACCCCTACTTATTTCACCTTTACATATGGTACATATGGCAAGACAGTTGTTGTCCGGATTTGGATAGAAATATTGCCAGACCAAAGAGGTGGAATGTTTGGTCTTCTGCCCAGGCATGACCGTGATGGGCTTTTTCATCCCACGGACAACAACTGTCTCCCCCGGAGCCTGATTTAAACAAACCACATCACCATCAGAATCCTCCTCGCCAACTTCCTCCTCAGCGCCAGCTACACCAGTATCCTCATCCTGTTGTACTTCAACAGTGACATCTTCAATTTGCATATCAGCAAGTGGACTGTGGGTGCTCCTTTCAGCACTTGCAGGGGGCATGCAAATGGTGGAAAGAGCCACCTCTTCCCGTCCAGTGCTGGGAAGGTCAGGCATCGCAACCACCACCACACTTGGACTCTCCTTGGGGATTTGTGATATCTTCTTAGAAAGCACAGTTCTTCGCTGTGCTTTTGCCAGCTTAACTCTTTTGATTTTTTTAGTGGGAGGAGGGCTTCCATCGTCATGTGAAGCTGAACCACTAGTCATGAACATACTAGGGATCGACCTTAGCCGTTCCTTGCCACTCCGTGTCGTAAATGGCATATTGGCAAATTTACGTTTCTCTTCAGCTGATTTAAATGTCTTTTTCAAGGTCATTTTCCTGAACTTTGCCATTTGGGATTGTATGTGCCCTCTACTATGACATTGGGCATCGGCCTTGGCAGACGACGTTGATGGCATGTTATCGTCTATGTCATGACTAGTGGCAGCAGCTTCAGCACTAGGAGGAAGTGGTTCTTGATCTTTCTCTATTTTATTTTTATCGGAGAAAGTTTGGTCCTCCATTTATGTTATATCGATTTGATATATACGTGCGGCTAAACACAGAAAATAATTTTTTTTTTGGTTTGGACTGGAGTGTACTTTGTGGGTTACAGCACCCTTTAACGGTCAAGCCAGCCGGCCCTTTACTTATGACACAGGCGCACTCTTGGCACTACTTTGTTGATGCACGTGCGGCTACTGCGCACACAATTCACTAACACAGAAAATAATTTTTTTTTGGTTTGGCCTGGAGTGTACTTTCGGGGGTTACAGCACCCTTTAACGGTCAAGCCAGCCGGCCCTTTACTTATGACACAGGCGCACGCTTGGCACTACTTTGTTGATGCACGTGCGGCTACTGCGCACACAATTCACAAACACAGAAAATAATTTTTTTTTTGGTTTGGACTGGAGTGTACTTGGGGGTTACAGCACCCTTTAACGGTCAAGCCAGCCGGCCCTTTACTTATGACACAGGCGCACGCTTGGCACTACTTTGTTGATGCACGTGCGACTACTGCGCACACAATTCACAAACACAGAAAATAATATTTTTTTTGGTTTGGACTGGAGTGTACTTTCGGGGGTTACAGCACCCTTAACGGTCAAGCCAGCCGGCCCTTTACTTATGACACAGGCGCACGCTTGGCACTACTTTGTTGATGCACGTGCGGCTACTGCGCACACAATTCACAAACACAGAAAATAATTTTTTTTTGGTTTGGACTGGAGTGTACTTTCGGGGGTTACAGCACCCTTAACGGTCAAGCCAGCCGGCCCTTTACTTATGACACAGGCGCACGCTTGGCACTACTTTGTTGATGCACGTGTGGCTACTGCGCACACAATTCACAAACACAGAAAATAATTTTTTTTTTGGTTTGGACTGGAGTGTACTTTCGGGGGTTACAGCACCCTTAACGGTCAAGCCAGCCGGCCCTTTACTTATGACACAGGCGCACTCTTGGCACTACTTTGTTGATGCACGTGCGGCTACTGCGCACACAATTCACAAACACAGAAAATAATTTTTTTTTGGTTAGGACTGGAGTGTACTTTCGGGGGTTACAGCACCCTTTAACGGTCAAGCCAGCCGGCCCTTTACTTATGACACAGGCGCACGCTTGGCACTACTTTGTTGATGAACGTGCGGCTACTGCGCACACAATTCACAAACACAGAAAATAATTTTTTTTTTGGTTTGGACTGGAGTGTACTTTCGGGGGTTACAGCACCCTTAACGGTCAAGCCAGCCGGCCCTTTACTTATGACACAGGCGCACGCTTGGCACTACTTTGTTGATGCACGTGCGGCTACTGCGCACACAATTCACAAACACAGAAAATAATTTTTTTTTTGGTTTGGACTGGAGTGTACTTGGGGGTTACAGCACCCTTTAACGGTCAAGCCAGCCGGCCCTTTACTTATGACACAGGCGCACGCTTGGCACTACTTTGTTGATGCACGTGCGACTACTGCGCACACAATTCACAAACACAGAAAATAATATTTTTTTTGGTTTGGACTGGAGTGTACTTTCGGGGGTTACAGCACCCTTAACGGTCAAGCCAGCCGGCCCTTTACTTATGACACAGGCGCACGCTTGGCACTACTTTGTTGATGCACGTGCGGCTACTGCGCACACAATTCACAAACACAGAAAATAATTTTTTTTTGGTTTGGACTGGAGTGTACTTTCGGGGGTTACAGCACCCTTAACGGTCAAGCCAGCCGGCCCTTTACTTATGACACAGGCGCACGCTTGGCACTACTTTGTTGATGCACGTGCGGCTACTGCGCACACAATTCACAAACACAGAAAATAATTTTTTTTTTGGTTTGGACTGGAGTGTACTTTCGGGGGTTACAGCACCCTTAACGGTCAAGCCAGCCGGCCCTTTACTTATGACACAGGCGCACTCTTGGCACTACTTTGTTGATGCACGTGCGGCTACTGCGCACACAATTCACAAACACAGAAAATAATTTTTTTTTGGTTAGGACTGGAGTGTACTTTCGGGGGTTACAGCACCCTTTAACGGTCAAGCCAGCCGGCCCTTTACTTATGACACAGGCGCACGCTTGGCACTACTTTGTTGATGCACGTGCGGCTACTGCGCACACAATTCACAAACACAGAAAATAATTTTTTTTTTGGTTTGGACTGGAGTGTACTTTCGGGGGTTACAGCACCCTTAACGGTCAAGCCAGCCGGCCCTTTACTTATGACACAGGCGCACGCTTGGCACTACTTTGTTGATGCACGTGCGGCTACTGCGCACACAATTCACAAACACAGAAAATAATTTTTTTTTTGGTTTGGACTGGAGTGTACTTGGGGGTTACAGCACCCTTTAACGGTCAAGCCAGCCGGCCCTTTACTTATGACACAGGCGCACGCTTGGCACTACTTTGTTGATGCACGTGCGACTACTGCGCACACAATTCACAAACACAGAAAATAATATTTTTTTTGGTTTGGACTGGAGTGTACTTTCGGGGGTTACAGCACCCTTAACGGTCAAGCCAGCCGGCCCTTTACTTATGACACAGGCGCACGCTTGGCACTACTTTGTTGATGCACGTGCGGCTACTGCGCACACAATTCACAAACACAGAAAATAATTTTTTTTTTGGTTTGGACTGGAGTGTACTTTCGGGGGTTACAGCACCCTTAACGGTCAAGCCAGCCGGCCCTTTACTTATGACACAGGCGCACGCTTGGCACTACTTTGTTGATGCACGTGCGGCTACTGCGCACACAATTCACAAACACAGAAAATAATTTTTTTTTTGGTTTGGACTGGAGTGTACTTTCGGGGGTTACAGCACCCTTAACGGTCAAGCCAGCCGGCCCTTTACTTATGACACAGGCGCACGCTTGGCACTACTTTGTTGATGCACGTGCGGCTACTGCGCACACAATTCACAAACACAGAAAATATATTATTTTTTTAGCACTTGGGGGGAGCACCCCTGATGGACAGAGCACCCCCTGGACAACACTACAGCACTCCTTTAGGACTGGGACACTGCACAGGACTTTGGAGTGGACACAGCCCCTATGGAGAACTGACTGCACAACACAGTCCAGCCAGCCCCTATGGACTTTGAAGTAGTGGACACAGCCCCTATTAACAACAGCAGCACAGCACAACACAGCCAGCCCCTATGGACTTTGAAGTAGTGGACAACAGCAGCACTACACTACACTACACTACACAGCCCTAACTCCCACCCTCCCTCTTCACTGTCCACAGCCGAGTGAGAAAATGGCGCCGACGTGTGTACCTTATATAGGATCCAAAACCCGCGAGACTCGGAAGGCGGGAAGATGACGTTTTGCCTCGATTTCAGATCCGAGTCAGGCGGGAAAAGTCGAGCCTGACTCGGATCGGACTCGGATCGGGGGGGCTCGGGGGGGTTCGGATTTCAGAAATCCGAACCCGCTCACCCCTAATTATTACAGTGTTACTTTACTTTACACACCATGTTATTGCAGTGTGTTATTATCCCCTCCCATATTATAAGGTTATTACAGTGTTACTTTACTTTACACACCATTTTATAATGTAATTGCAGTGTGTTACTCTCCCCTCCTTACCATATTATAATGTTACTTATTACAGTGTTACTTTACTTTACACACCATTTTATAATGTAATTGCAGTGTGTTACTCTCCCCTCCTTACCATATTATAATGTTACTTATTACAGTGTTACTTTACTTTACACACTATTTTATAATATAATTGCAGTGTGTTACTCTCCCCTCCTTACCATATTATAATGTTACTTATTACAGTGTTACTTTACTTTACACACCATTTTATAATGTTATTGCAGTGTGTTACTCTCCCCTCCCATATTATAATGTTATTACAGTGTTAGTTTACTTTACACACCATTTTATAATGTCATTGCAGTGTGTTACTCTCCCCTCCTTACCATATTATAATGTTGCTTATTACAGTGTTACTTTAAACACCATTTTATAATGTAATTGCAGTGTGTTACTCTCTCCTCCTTACCATATTATAATGTTACTTATTACAGTGTTACTTTACTTTACACACCATTTTATAATGTTATTGCAGTGTGTTATTCTACCCTCCCATATTATAAGGTTATTACAGTGTTACTTTACTTTACACACCATTTTATAATGTAATTGCAATGTGTTACTCTCCCCTCCTTACCATATTATAATGTGACTTATTACAGTGTTACTTTACTTTACACACCATTTAATAATGTTATTGCAGTCTGTTATTCTCCCCTCCTTACCATATTATAATGTTACTTATTAGTGTTACTTTACCTTACACACTATTTTATAATATAATTGCAGTCTGTTATTCTCCCCTCCTTACCATATTGTAATGTTACTTATTAGTGTTACTTTACCTTGCACACCATTTTATAATTTAATTGCAGTGTGTTACTCTCCCCTCCTTACCATATTATAATGTGACTTATTACAGTGTTACTTTACTTTACACACCATTTTATAATGTTATTGCAGTGTGTTACTCTCCCCTCCTTACCATATTATAATGTTATTACAGTGTTACTTTAGTTTACACCCCCTTTTTATAATATAATTGCATTGTGGTACTCTCCCCTGGAGTACCGGAAACTTTGGAGTACCGAGTCGAACTGAATCCCGATTCAGATCTTCCCGTGGTTCAGAACTCGGATTTAAAAACCGAGCCTGGGTTTTGGATTGAATGCTAATAGGTGAAAATGACGTCATTATAGCTGTATTTTTAATTAAAATAAATTTTAAAAAATACAGATCCAAATCCAAAACCAAAGCACGAAGATGAATCCGGATGTAAAACACAGGGGTCGGTGCACATCTCTAGTTATTACAGTGTGTTATTCTTTCCTCCACATTATCATGTTACTACCAATGTTTTGAACCAGTCATTTCCTGAATGGTGAGCACACGCAATGCCTAGAAAATGTGATCTGCATGGATTTTCTGTACTTAGCAAAGGATAATGCCAAGGATATGAACACAGGAAGTCTCTATAACCGGCAGGGGCTCAGCCAATGGGTGACTGCCAGTATGGAAGGGGTTGCACCAGCCTGCAGCCCTGCCAACCACAACTCACATTTGCAAAACACCAGTGGATTTGGATAACAGCAGACAAGTAGGATGAATACCACGAGAGTGCACTGTCTCAGAGGCCAATAGAGTGGAGGACTTGTAAGAGTGGTGAGATTGATGAGGTGAGGTTGATGAGGAATGTATGATGAGGTGAGGTTGATGAGGATTGTATGATGTGGTGAGGTTGATGAGGATTGTATGATGAGGTGAGGTCTATGAGGATTGTATGATGTGGTGAGGTTGATGAGGATTGTATGATGAGGTGAGGTTGATGAGGATTGTATGATGAGGTGAGGTTCATGAAGATTGTATGATGTGGTGAGGTTGATGAGGATTGTATTATGAGGTGACGTCTATGAGGATTGTATGATGAGGTGAGGTTGATGAGGATTGTATGATGAGGTGAGGTTGATGAGGATTGCATGATGTGGTGAGGTTGATGAGGATTGTATTATGAGGTGACGTCTATGAGGATTGTATGATGTGGTGAGGTTGATGAGGATTGTATGATGAGGTGAGGTTGATGAGGATTGCATGATGTGGTGAGGTTGATGAGGATTGTATGATGAGGTGAGGTTGATGAGGATTGCATGATGTGGTGAGGTTGATGAGGATTGTATTATGAGGTGACGTCTATGAGGATTGTATGATGTGGTGAGGTTGATGAGGATTGTATGATGAGGTGAGGTTGATGAGGATTGCATGATGTGGTGAGGTTGATGAGGATTGTATGATGAGGTGAGGTTTATGAGGATTGTATGATGTGGTGAGGTTGATGAGGATTGTATGATGTGGTGAAGTTGATGAGGATCAGAATAGAGAGGTGACTCTTGGATTTAGCAGAGATGAAGACATCACTGACATGGGGTAAGGGGGCTCGGTTAAATGGAGAGCCTAAAAACCATATTGGAAAGGGACAAGTAGAGTATGGGTAAGAGAGGTAGAGGGTGGATCAATTGTAGAAAACCTGCTGAAAGTGTTTGGAGGCTTAGGGGAGAAGAGAGATGTGAGGGAAGTTAAAGAGCTGATGGATCAAGTTTTTATTGTTTCTTGAGAATGGGGGACATCAGGGTATGATTGATGGAGGAGGGAAAAGGTACCTGATGATAGGAGTGGGCAATGTTGGAGCAAGCATTGGAAGGGAGGAGGATTGGGTTGAAGTGGCTTGCGGGGAAAGGGGGAGAGTATTGAAGGACATTGACTCCATTTTCTAAGACAGAGAGAAACCCCAGTCAGCAGTCCTGGAGAGTGACTGAAGGCTGGAGACAGGAGATGTCAGATTATATTAAATCAGGGAGTTGGATGATGCGGAGGGAGAGGTGGCATTAAGGTGGAAGAGCAAATAGCATAAAGTAAGAATGCTCAGCAAGTGAAAGAGCAGAGCTGTAGGAAGATAGAATGAATTTGCACAGCAGAACGTCAGTGAGTAAGGATTTTTGGAGGACCCCATGGCTGAGAAGGGGTCCTCCATAGTCTGATAGTGACAGCTGGGGCATAGAGTCTAGAGTTGTGGTGAGGGATCCATCGTCGAGCCTTAGTGGAGGGAATCTATTGAAGGAGAGATGATGGTTGGAGAGAGAGGCCATGGAGGGAGGGAGTGTGGGTTGGTATTGTCATCAATTGAGATATTATAGTCACCTAGGATGAGAGAGGAGAAGCCAGGTAGAGAAGATAACAAGGAATTGGGTGATAGAGTTAAGGGGACAATAACTGGTGGCTAACAGAAGATGGATGAAAGAGGCAAATGATGTTTACATTAAAGGAGATTAAGAAAAGAGAGGGTTCAGGAAGAATGACCCAGAATGTGCAGTAGGAAATTAGAGGAGCCCAACTCCCCCACCATGGCACATCCAGAAGTACTGTGTGAGAAGGAGAAGTCCCTCTATGTGAGGGAAGCTGGTTATATGGTGTTGGAAGAAGTAATCCATATATCAGTGTAGGCAAAGAGTTTGAGCTAGTTGGAGATGAAGAGGTCCACTTGTTTCAAGTTGACCTGGCATTCCAAAGGGCACATGAGAGGGGTAATGGTTTAAAGGGTTAATGGTGCACTGGTAAGGAAAGTTTTTGTTACAGGTAAGTGAGAGGTAGGGGGAACAAGGGGATGTGGTGGCAGAACACAGAAGACAAGATAAGAGGAAAAGGGTAGGGAGATATTGGTGAGTTAAGGCGAGGATAGTAAAAGGCGGTGATAGATGCAGAGAGTGGAAGGGTATTTGGTAAGCATAAAATAGAAAACAGCAGGATTATAAGTGAGAATAGAAGTCAAAACCAAATCATTAAGGGGTGGAGCAGATCAAAGGCAAAAAATTGGAACAGCAAAGGCCTTGTCTGCAAGAGTCCAAAGACTTGTTAGGGAGGTCCAAAGGAATCCTGGGTTGCAGAGGCAAGTGCCATGAGGGTGCAGGTAACAAGGAGGGCAGTAGTAAGGGGGACTGAGGTGGGAAAGTAGGTTTACTTGAGGTATCAGCAGCAAGTGTGCCAGCCATGTGGGGTTAGATCATCAGGGATGATGAGGTCAAAGCCACAACCTGTACTGGTGATGTACCAGGGCGCCATGGTGCCCATTTGGTTGGAGAGCATGGTTGGAGGAAGCAGGCATTTGCAGGGAAGCACAGAGTTCAACAAGCAGGTGTAGGCCATAGGGAACCAGATGCTGATGAGGTCACTCGCTTGAGTTTGGAAGGTCGGTCTGGAGTTACAGCCTTCGCCTTGATACCTGTAGAGGATACAGATACAGAAAACATGCCCGGAGGTGAGTAGGCTAATTTTTTTTAGCAAGACAATCATTTAAAAGGCAAAACCAACCTGGTTTCGCCTTTCAAATTATTGCCACCTTAAAAAAAATGAAAAGACTCGTGAGCAGACTTGCTGTAATCCAAGTGAGAAACATATAATAGCTGGTCCAGGCAGCATGCAATACACAGTCTGGGCACACAGGCAGCATGCAATACACAGTCTGGGCACACAGGCAGCATACAGTACGCAGTCAGGGCACACAGACAGCATACAATACACACTCTGGGCACACAGGCAGCATACAGTACGCAGTCAGGGCACACAGACAGCATACAATATACAGTCAGGGCACACAGACAGCATACAATACACAGTCTGGGCACACAGGCAGCATGCAATACGCAGTTAGGGCACACAGGCAGCATACAGTACGCAGTCAGGGCACACAGACAGCATACAACATGCAGTTAGGGCACACAGGCAGCATACAGTACGTAGTCAGGGCACACATTAGAGTACCACCGTAGACAAGACCGGCACTGGATAACTCACATGTAACCTTATAACCGACAGTGATCTGGTAATGAAGCTGCTATGTAAAGTGCATGAAACCAATCATGTGAACACACAGTGTTCCAGGCGCACGGCTCTGTAGGAAATAACTGCTGCACCCTATCAGAGGACAACCACGCTCTGTATGCCAACCCTAGCAATACAAATGCTGTAAACTGATGTTAATAACAATATGTTGAATTATCCTGTTATAGGGTGGAATGCATGCGATGCATCACGCCACTCATTGCACGCATGACGACGTAAATAACTCCGGTATGCATGAATAAAATCGCAAAGGAATGCTTTCCCGGTAAAAGCTGTTCTTTGCAATAGAAGGAATTCTGGGTTTATGACCCAGAAGTCCTTCTGTGCATGCGTCAAGTGACGAGAGGGGTGCTGGGAAGTCGCAATTAGAAGCCCATAAGCATCTAGTAGTGGGGGACTCGGCAAAGTGCGGCTGTACACCGTGTCTGGGTGGTCTCCTGCCTGGAGGTACGACCTCCAATGGGGACCACAGCCGCTACTGCATCTGGACGTCCCGTCTCTCAGAGGTGCAAAGAGCAGAGTTCTCTCCCAAGTGAGTCTCCAAAATCAGCGGCTGCACTGTATGTGCTGCGCTGTAAGCGCTGTACGATGGTGGGCTAATCCGCCACACAGGTGATTACCGCAGCGGTCACAAGCCGTACAGAGGTGAGTCTCCAAAGTCAGCGGCTGCACTATATGTGCTGCGCTGTAAGCGCTGTACGATGGTGGGCTGATCCGCCACACAAGTGATTACCGCAGCGGTCACAAGCCGTATAGAGATGAGCGGAGCTGCTGGCACCATCGTACAGCGCAGCACATACAGTGCAGCCGCTGATTTTGGAGACTCACTTGGGAGAGAACTCTGGACCTCATTCAGAGCCGCTCGTAAGCGGCCGCTCGTTCGTTCCGAGCGATATTTGCCCAACTGCGCATGCGTACAGATTTTAATACGCATGCGCGAACCAGTCAGTGCGGCCGAAAATCGTTTGTTCGCTAAATAGCGAATGCCTGCTATTTTGAGTGACAGGAGGAGGCGTATGTGGGTGGTAACAGGGGAAGGTGCTTGAAAACGGGGAGTGGAGATCAGAACGCAGGCGTGCTTAAAGGTCAAACGGGCGTTTTATGGGTGTGTATAATTAATACAGCAGCGTCATTGACCACGTCACTGGGTTATTTTATAGTCAGAACTGCTCGCAAGATTGTGTTAGGAAAAGCCAACCACAAGAATAGCGAGCAGTTCATACGCTGGTTGATGTACTCGATTAATCTAATAAATAGCGGACATGATGTAGGATGCGAGCGGCCATGGGGCGTAGTTATCCAAAAAATGACCGCAAGTTTTGTTCGCTCGTTCAGACCTTGAAGCGTCAACAGACCGCAAAGAGCGAACGGTTCATTTGAATAGCCACCCCCTTTCCTGAATGACCATCCACAAATAGCGTCCGGCTCTGAATCAGGCCCTCTGCTCTTTGCACCTCTGAGAGACGGGACGTCCAGATGCAGTAGCGGCTACGGTCCCCATTGGAGGTCGCACCTCCAGGCAGGAGATCACCCAGACACGGCGTACAGTCGCACTTTGCCGAGTCCCCCACTACTACTGTGTCCCTTACACCTGTAAGGCTACGTGCAAGGCTAAACCTATGGATAAGAGGACTGACAACTAAACAGTGAGTTGTATCGAAGGCTTTGTCCTATGGTGAGTGGGAGAAATAGCTACTATCTACTACACAGTGTGAGACTATTTTGTCTTTTCTTTGAGAGATATATATCATTGTCACAATAGACTGTGGATTGTTTTCAATATAGAGATATCTATCGGTGGCGGATCCTATGATAAAAGCTGCTAATTACAAGTGGTATCACCTTATAAAGAACTTGAGACATTTTAACTTAAAACTAACCACATCATTGGATACAAATTGATACAATAACATCTTGAATAGTTGGATTAATCAGTTTATTTTTTGTGGTTATAGCAATGAAGCTATATTGAGGGAAAATGATTACTACTCATTTTTTATATTAATATTGTTTTGTTGTTTCCTACCAGCCGGACGCGGCTGCACTATATTAAAGTAAGGCACTTCCTTTTTATTTGATTTTTTATATTTGATATTTAATTATTGTTTATGAGTTCACAAGCGCTTTAAATGAGATATTTCTCTACTGTCAAATGCGTTATTGTGTTTCATCTGTATGTAATTTATGTGATATACACCTTTTTTTATTAAAATATTTTTATTTATTATTCCTTTATTGTACTAAATTGGCATTTACTTTTGATATTCTGTTGATTATTATTGCCATTGGGTAATCCTTAAAGCGCAATAATATAAAATGTGACTTTTATTAATAACGATAGTACTAACACCTCTATTCATAGTAACCTCTGAGCATAGCACAGAATATTCCTGGGCTAACTCCCTTTCACAATTGCAGCTCACAACATTTCTTCATCCAGGCGTCAGAATGAAGATTCCAAGTTCTGCTTCACCCCAGTACGTCGCCACGATGTCTCTGCGGAGAGTTTCATCTGTACCCGTCACCACAATGTACAGTCATTTCCTTGTGTCATTTTAGTAATAGACAACCACAGGGACAGTTTCTATTGTATGTTTATGGTTCACTTGTCGTTCTTTCTCACCCTTAGCTTGCGGTTTAATCACCGTCAATCTGGATCCTGTCAGGCAGCACTTTTGCCATGCAAGTCTGCAATAAATGGCTGCCTAGGTGGTGGGCGCACAACGCGTTTCATGACATCGCTGCACTGTGGATAGTAAGGTCCCGGACGTAGCTCTGGAAACCCTGCTGCTGCCCTTCCTGCCCGTGTGACCTGCTATAGTAGGGCGAGACACTGTAGCCATGAGACTAATTTGCCCGCAAATGGCCATAGGGCCTCATTCACTACGGATCGCCACTGTGATCACAGCTGTGATTACGCACGCAGTTGACCTGCGATAGTATGCTAATCCACTACTATCGCTATGCCATCGCAGCACAAGATAAGGACGCCCACTTTACCTTACACACATCCGTAATACTTAGCAAGACTGCGAAACCATCGGTACCATGGAGTACCATCGCAGCCTCACGCACACTTGCACAGGCTCTGACCTTACTCAGGAATTGCTAACCTCATCGCACGCAGTGAGTACTCTGTGTATGGCATTGCAGTGGCTAATTTATGCACGTCACTGCAACGGCGTTCATACACACTGGCACGCCTGCATTTCGCCAACGACCCCCCCTGTCACCACCCCCAAATGGCACGCCCTGTTAATCACTCTGCGATGATTCTGTGTAGTCACTGTGATCGCATACCCGATCGCAGTGGTCAGTTCGCGGCACTTCAATACATACGCATGCGCAGAACGCAGCAATCATCTGATTGCGTGTGTAATCGCAGTCGTGATCCTTGCTGGATCAGGCCCATAGTTTGCACTAAAATAGTGTATTTAGGCCCTGATTCAGAGCCGGACGCTCTGACCAGAGCGCTCGCTCTGAATCAGGGCCCTCCTCCATTAATATGGAGTGTACTCCTGGACACTCGTATAGCTGTGGGTGACCACCCACAGCATATACGAGCGTCCAAAAAGATGGTCACGATGGTCTTGACCATCGCGACCATCGGACTTGCGACGGAGACCCTGCGGTAGGGTTTCCCAGCCACAAGCCCTGGAGTGATTTTGGCTCTATCAGAGCCAAAATCACTCCCACTGACATCACTAGTGATGTCAGTGGGGCCGGCTTCAGACGGTAGGCATGGGAACGCCTCCGTCTGGCAGGCACGCCTCCAGCATGCCCACCAAAGGGGGCGTGCTGTCAGTCAACATCGACAGCACGCCCCCTTTGGTGCGAGACCCGGAGCGATGGGAAGCCCGTCGCTCACCGGGTCTCGCGCATGTGCACGACGGAGCTCCCTCCGTCGTGCGCATGCGCAGTGGGGAACATCGACCCACTTGCGAGCATACTGCCGCTCGCGAGTGGGTCTGAATGACCCCCTTACACCTATATGCAGAAGTCTCTGCATTGGAAGTACATGCTCCATGTTTACGGCGGGTATATTTACACCTAAACCACCCCGTACCACAAGCCTCAATTAGGATAAATAAGAGGATGAACATTACTCGCTATTATCAAATAAACAGTAGTCTCCCACTTATCTCCAGAAAGACCCCGGTATTGCCACCACGCACAAAGCCTTCCAGCATCCCTCTACCACTACCCGGTCACCAGATACACTCACCGGCTGATGAGTCATAAATCAGCCTTCTACGCTCAAGCTCCTCTCTTTCAAACCAGTGTATAACAGTGAGTACAGCTGTATCTCATGTAACACCAATAAAAACACTCGCTAGTTAAGCAGTTGGGCTGTTCGTTATCTCAGGGCATCCCTTGGTGTATACTGAAACTCTACTACATCTACTAACCTGTACACACATATTTACAACAAGGTATACACCCTAGTGCCACCTTAATAGGTAGACATACACCCTGCTGTCACCTTAATAGGTAGATATAGACCCTGCTGTCCCCCGCACCCTGCAAAAGTGGATGGAATTCCCGCATCCCGCAGACTAATGAAGTGGGCAGGATGAGGAAATAATTACTGGGAATTGCAAGTTCATAAGAAGGGGGTGGGGTTAAAATGACGCACTAACGCCTCACTGACCCGCGAATCGACACATTTTGCCCCCAAATGGTCAACTGCATCTCCTCTCCGGGCCTCTACGGGAGAGGGTAATTAAAATGGCAGCAAGCATGGTTTGGGGCACTGTGAGCGACATCGCAGCACCAGATCTGCACGTGCGTAGTGCGGCTTCTGTGCAGATCAGTCTGATCACTCCCGCCCCCCCTCCCACAGGAGTCTCCCTGGTCCCCCACTGCAGCCAAGCACACAGCAGCACGTGCTGGGCTGCTGACAGGTAAGAGGGAGAGGGGAGCAGCATTGGACCTGGGGCCCTCCAAAAAGCCCGGGCCCAGGAAATGTATTACCCGCCCCCCCTCTAGGTGCCCCTCATAAGCACAATTTACTTCATTCCATTTTTTCTGAGTTTCTCAATAAGAATCTTTTGGCCCAGGAGTGCCATGGAAAAATGTTGATACTGTAGGGTGCCGTCATTCAAAAAAGTTTGGGAATCACTGACATACTGTAAGGCCTGGACTCCAGGGAGGAAATTACTTGGAGAGGCTGAATAAAGAGGCCTATCCATTAGCCGACTTTTTTAACGATACGACCGGATTGTTCAGAAAGTCGTTGTGACCGGACGCCTTTTGCCTAGGCCAGCCCTGGTCACAGTTAGCGCTTTAGGACTCCCAATCAGCGTCAGTGACTCTCTGTCACTGGCTCCGCCCACTGCACCATGGGCGTGTAACAATGCTGCCACCACCAAACTCTACCACCGGCGTTTGGAAACGCTTTTTACGTTACCCTCAGGCTCCTACCTCGGCACCTGGAACCGCTTCTGCTGCGGACACACCTCCTGTTCGGTGTCGGCTGTTCCCACCTTATCCCTCACAATGGACCAGGTCTGCATGGTAGATTGGCAGAGGGCTTGAACTTGGAGACGCTGAGCTCTTACCCAGAACAGCAGGAGAACGGAATAGCGTGTTGCGCAATTCTGTTGGTCGCAGGGTACGGATGTAATAGAATTTAAAGGCAAAATATTTTTAATGCTCTCAGGGCCTAATTCAGACCCGCTCGTGAATGCTGAGTGCTCGCAAGCGGGTCGATGGTGCCCAAGTGCGCATGCGCACGACGGAGGAAGCTATGTCGTGTGCATGCGCGAGACCCGAATAACGACGGCCAAGCCGTCGTTATGGGCCTCGCACCAAAGGGGACGTACTGTCGATGGTGAGTGACAGCACGCCCCCTTTGGTGGGCATGCCGGGGGCGTGGCTGCCCAGACGGAGGCGTTCCCATGGGAACGCCTACCGTCTGGGGCCGGACCCACTGACATCACTAGTGATGTCAGTGGGAGTGTTTTTGGCTCTGATAGAGCCAAAAGCACTCCGGGGCTTGCGGAAGATGAGACCCTACCACAAGGGTCTCGTCGCAAGCACGATGGTCGCGATGGTCTTGACCATCGCGACCATCTTTTTGGCCGCTCGCATAAGCTGTGGGTGGTCACCCACACCTATGCGAGCGGCCAGGAGGCTGCCCCATTTTCAACTAGGATGGCCCTGATTCAGAGCGAGCGCTCTTTTCAGAGCGTCCGGCTCTGAATCAGGCCCCCAGTCTTAAAAAAGACCCTCCCTTCGGATTGAAGGGGAATATCAGCATACAATACAAGATTTTACAGGAATCAAACAGCAGGTCTCCTCCACAAAGGATTGTCAAAGATGTACAATTTTTACCAGACACGAAGCCTCCTTTTATGCCACTCAGGGCACAGTGCCACAGGGGGTAAGTCCACCCTGGGTTCCTTCTAGCCAATCATGCTAGCTCACAAAATATAAATTAACAACTTATTACAATTCAAAGGAGTCACTCAATTTCCTCCTTCCTAATCCACCACCCAAACTTTAAACACTAACTGATTTATCATACATTATATTGTCTCCTAAAATGTTGATATAACATTTCACAGGAAATGCTAAATGACATTCATCCTTCCCCATGGAAGTATCAGTCAGTTTGGCATTCCCAACCTTAACACATTCAGCTTTTAGAGGTGACATCCTAAAGGATCTTCTTACAAACAACCAAATTTTCTGACAGAGCGCTTGCTCTGAATCAGGGAGTCTTTTTTTTTTATGGAGCGGCCTCCTAGCCACTCGAATTGCTGTGGGTTGCCACCCACAGCTAATGCGAGCGGCCAGGATGATGGTCGCGATGGTCAGGTCAGTGGTAGGGTCCCGTGGCCGCAAGCCCCAGAGAGCTTTCGGCTCGCACAGAGCCGGAAGCTCTCCCATTGACATCACTTGTGATGTCAGTGGGGCCGCCCCCAAACGGTAGCCATTCCCGAACGCCTCCGTTTGGCCGGCCAGGGCCCCGGCCCGCCTACCAAAGGGGGCGAGCTGTCACTCACCATCGACAGCTCGCTCCCTTTGTTGCGAGACCCGGAGCAACGGAGTGCCCGTCGCTATCTGGGTCTCGCGCATGCGCACAACGGAGCCGGATCCGTCCTGCGCATGCGCTCTGGGCCACCATCGACCCGGTTGCGAGCGCTCAGCGCTTGCGACCTGGTCTGAATCAGGCCCAGAGTTCACTGACCACAACAGGTCTTCCTATTCATCAGACCTCCTGCTAGGAAATCACAATCAGCATCTAGTGTCTGCAGACACAGAGGCTGGTCGTGTCATATACAAAAAGTGCACTAAATCCATTTTACATTTAAAATCATATATTTTAAATGCATGTCTTGGCTCAGTGCTGCACATACCATTTTGAATACGTTTTTATGTTTAAACACTCGGCGCCTAGCACAGAGTACACATTTTCAATGGGCGTATGGCGCCTTTTGTCCTTTTAAAAATGGCGCAACAGCATGAGGGTTAATCCCCTCAATGCCTTGGCAGCCATTTTAATCATATGCGGTCGGCCTCCGACCACAGTCGTCTAATAGATAGCCGGAAAGGACGAGCAATGCGCGTGCACACTGGGTCCTCACCGACGCCGTCTATCTGTGGAACATGCACGTCAAACTGACGATGATCGTCAGGTTCCAAATGTTCACAGATAGGAGGTCGGTCTCCCGCAGTGAATGACGTGAAGGCCGTTCAGTGCGGGCACCACACCCGGCGACCTGAATGCTAGACGTTCAGTTTTTCAGGTCGCCTAATGGATAGGCCCCCTAAGAGTAATTAGCCACATTTTTTTATAATATAATATTTGTCATCAAATTTAATGAATTTGGTTTAGGGATATATATAAATGATTCCGATTTCCTTGAACTGACATAATTTTGGTGATATTGCTATAAGTTTAAAGCGGCAATTGTTTTAGTCCTTGTCTGAGATGCCTACATGGAGAAGACGACGGGTCCAGGGATTGTAGGTGCGTATGTGTGGGTGTCATAGGCATCTTTATAATGGTTGCAAGGTGTGCGGTGCACACGGGCCCCTGGGTCCATAGGTAATTATACTTACCTCTCCGCCGATTCCCGAAGTGCTGCTCCGCATCGCCGGATCGGCGCTGCAGAGTAGCAAACACTCACTGGGGAAATGGCGGCTGCCATTTTCCCAATAATCTGCGCATGCATAGAAAAGATGTCCCTGTGAAAGTAGGCGCCATTTTCCCGGAGACCCGTGCATGCGCAGTAGATTCTAGCATGAAGCCAGAATCTACAGAGCTTAGATCCGCTGAGCTGCCAGCAGAGAGGAGGGGGCCCAAACGGAGCCTGCACACAGGCCCCCTCCTCTCTTAAAACGCCGCTGGTGAGTGTGATAAAGTTGTACTGTCACAGTATGTGATTGCCGTCGGTGTAAGGGTACAACTCCTGTGGTATTACACCCTCGCTAGAAAGAGTCCAGTGCTGGGTTTGGAAAATATGGGGGACCCCTACTCCTTTGTCCCCCGTATGTCCAAAACCAGGACTGGCTCAATGAGCCTGGTGCTGGTCGTTCAAAATACAGGGGACCCCTACGTCTTCTTTACCCCGTATTTTCACAACCCGGAATGGTTCAGAATAGCCGGTGCTGGTTGTGCCCACACAATTTTTTTATTCTTTTTACATTTATATAGTTTTTTCCACACAGAAACATGCACAGATCTCACGGATCTGTGCATGTTTCTGTGTAACTGGCACCTGCTCATGCTAAAATTGCCAACATGAAGCTGGTCTATTATTTGGGGGATTTCAAGTTCGATTTTGTGTTAGATTTAGACATGGGCATCCAAAACCAAACAAGAAATCACTAGTCAAATTGAATCAGATCGAATTCGATTTAGAAAAGGCTTAAAAAAATCTAAATTTTGTTAATGTGAGATTTTGACAAGGATTTCTACATCCAATCTAATTCAATTTCAGGTGAGCTAAATCGAACATAAAATCGAATGCAAAATCGAACATTGATAAATCTATACCCCTTAATGTTCCAGTTAATTTGTATTTGTCGCCACCTAGTGACAGAATGTCAAAAATTTCCATTCACAAGTTTCCTTTTTATGGTTTAGGGGCCTATTTATCAAATCATTTTTGTGGGATATTCCCTAAAAAAAAACTGTTTTTCTTTACCTGTAAATATCAAGAATCCCCCAAATGTACCATTTTCAACAGCAGCCGCAGCCCCTATAGATTTCTTGCAGAGTTATATAGGCACCCACCAGCAGAAGATTCCAAACTATGAACAACCCAATTACTTAACCAGTGGTATTAGTTTATTAATAGATATAACAGGTATGGCCGTACTCACTGTTACATTTGTGATACCCTAATGTGATACCCTAAACTACGAGTTTATTCACAATGTAATCATACAACATAGTATAACAGTAAAGATAGAGCTAGTGAATCCTTTGGTATGATTATTTTACTTTGCAAGAACAAAGAAACACTTGGCAATATTCATATATCAACAATGCATTTCAGTAGACAGTAACACACACATTAACACTCTTGTTTATTTTATTTTTCAGGAGCCTGAAGATCACCAGCGAACTCTGGACTTTGCACCTGCAAACTATAAATGGGTAAGTATTCTCTAGTGGCAATTAACGAATTACTAATTATGCAATTCCTTTAACATCTCTAAATTATACAAACAGCCTCACGTGAGTATGATAAACGGATAAGATTACATCAAGAATACAATTGCAAACTTGTGTTACTTCTCTATACACCTTTTTCCTCAAACTACTGCTCTTTACAAGTCTCATACAATGCTAGCTCAGCGCTGAAATAGTTAATAGGGTGCACCCTTTGTTGCCCGGGATATGATGAACAGTTCTTTGGGAGTTATTTAACTGGCAATCTACTCTGTCTTTGCCAAGTCCTGTACAGATATTCTTAAACAGCTCCAGCTCCAGTACTTGTCTGTAATTAATGTAACACTGTAATCCTCTGTAAATTATCCTGCTGCGATGGTGTTGGTATCTTGCCTGGATTCAATGTGTTGTGCAACACTATCACTGTAGTAACCAAAGGACTGTAGCTTCTTAGGCTTAGAGTGAAATGTAGCTATCCAGTTGCAATCTCTCCTGACTAGTTTCCTTGTGTCTACAATAAGAGTTTTGTTGTGGTATTACAGTCCATTCCTTCTCTGCTTAGCAACCTTAGGGCCTGATTCAGAGCCGGACGCAATTAGCGCTCGCTCGTCCAGAAAATAGGGGTGGCTATTCAAATGAATCGTTCGCTCTTTGCGGTCTGTTCACGCCTCTAGGTCTGAACGAGCGAACAAAACTTGCGGTCGTTTTTTGGAAAAATACGCCCCCTGGCCGCTCGCATCCTACGTGATGTCCGCTATTTATTAGATTAATCGAGTACATCGACCAGGGTATGAACTGCTCGCTATTCTTGGGGTTGGTTTTTGCTACCACAATCTTGCGAGCAGTTCTGGCTATAAAATAACCCAGTGACGTGGTCAATGACGCTGCTGTATTAATTATGCACACCCATAAAACGCCCGTTTTGACCTTTAAGCACGCCTGCGTTCGGATCTCCACTCCCCGTTTTCAAGCACCTTCCCCCGTTACCACCCACATACGCCTCCTCCTGTCACTCAAACTAGCAGGCATTCGCTATGTTGCGAGCACATGAATTTTGACTGCACTGACTGGTTCACGCATGCGTATAATGATCCGTACACATGCGCAGTTGGGCAAACATCGCTCGGAGCGAACGAGCGGCCGCTTACGAGCGGCTCTGAATCAGGCCCTTAGTTCATAGCGGAAGTATCACAAGTGCTGGCACTGTAGTGTCACCCTAACACTGCTGGTAACTGTTGTACCTAACCCCCAATATGCGGTGTCAGGGGGCTAATCTTACTATTATCAATGCAGTCTATAAACCCAACGCTGATCTCTGAAGGGACTGCTGTGCATATGTAACGATGAACAACTGTAGGCCTCCAGTTAATAAGCGCTAATGTCACTGAGTGTCTATTTGGGAGGTTGCAGCAGCTTTTCTTACCCCTCCGGTATCAGCTCTCAACCTCCGGCTCCTTTACAAGCTTGGCCTCTCTATATTTCAGCAGCTCCGCCTGAGAAACTCCCTTAGGGGTTGTACGACACACCCCTCTTAGGCTGATTGTTCTCAGGAACCTCCCCGGATGACACAGCTTGGTCCCACTGGATGTTCCCCGCCTCAGAGACCTCAGCTGCTTGTCCCGGAGTATGGCCACAGCCCTCAGGCAGCGCAGCCCCTTCTCCTGTCCAGCTACCTCACCAACTGCACACAGCACCTGCCGCCCAATTGTCTGGTCGCAGGGCACTGTTTCTCTATTGCATTGGAGGTCCAGTCTCTCCAGCCGCACGCCAGCTCCTGAAGCTGGCTACATTGTCCACTGTCACCAATGAATACATTTAAATGTCCAGCAACACATATATAAGGGTACACAACATGAGGTACTCCCAGGTTCTGGGGTACCACACTAAACTATGAGTTTATTCACAATGTAATCATACAACATAGTATAACATTAAAGATAGCAATAGTGAATCCTTTCTTATGTTTATTTTACTTTGCAAGAACAAAGAAACACTTGGCAATATTCATATATCAACAATGCATTTCAGTAGACAGTAACACACACATTAACACTCTTGTTTATTTTATTTTTCAGGAGCCTGAAGATCACCAGCAAACTATGGACTTTGAACCTGCAAACTATAAATGGGTAAGTATTCTCTAGTGGCAATTAACGAATAACTAATTTTGCAATTCCCTTAACATCTCTAAATTATACAAACAGCCTCACGTGAGTATGATAAACGGATAAGATTACATCAAGAATACAATTGCAAACTTGTGTTACTTCTCTATACACCTTTTTAGGAAAATGTTTTCCTCAAACTACTGCTCTTTACAAGTCTCATACAATGCTAGTTCTGCACTGAAATAGTTAATAGGGTGCACCCTTTGTTGCCTGGGGTATGATGAACAGTTCTTTGAGAATTATTTAACTGGCAATCTACTCTTGTCTTTGCCAAGTCCTGTACAGGTGTTCTTATACTGCTCCAGCTACAGTACTTGTCTCTAATTAATGTAACACTGTAATCCTCTGTAAATGATCCTGCTGCGATGGTGTTGGTATTTTGCCTGGATTCAATGTGTTGAATCTATCACTATCACTGTAGCAACCTTAGTTCATAGCAGAAGTATTACAAGTGCTGCCACTGTAGTGTCGCCCTAACACTGCTGGTAGCTATTGTACCTAACCTCCAATATGTGGTATCAGGGGGTTAATCTTACTATTATTAATGCAGTCTATAATCCCCACGCTGATCACTGAAGGGACTGCTGTGCATGTGTAATGGTGGACAACTGTAGGCCTCCAGTTAATAGGCCCTAATGTCACTGAGTGTCTATTTGGGAGGTTGCAGCAGCTTTTCTTACCCCTCCAGTATCAGCTCTCAACCTCCGGCTCCTTTACAAGCTCAGTCTCTCTCTATTTCCGCAGCTCCACCAGAGGAACTCCCTTAGGGGTCATCCGACACACCTCTCTTAGGCTGATTGTTGTCAGGAACCTCCCCGGATGACACAGCTTAGTCCCACTGTATGTTCCCCGCCTCAGAGACCTCTGCTGCTCGTCCCGGAGTACGGCCGCAGCCCTCAGGTAAGCATCAAGGCAGCACAGCCCCTTCTCCTGTCCAGCTACCTCACCAACTGCACACAGCGCCTGCTGCCCAATTGTCTGGTCGCAGGGCACTGTTTCTCTATTGCATTGGAGGTCCAGTCTCTCCAGCCGCACGCCAGCTCCTGAAGCTGGCTACATTGTCCACTGTCACCAATGAATACATTCAAATATCCAGCAACACATATATAAGGGTACACAACATGAGGTACTCCCAGGTTCTGGGGTACTACACATGCACACTGGTGATGGAGTGTCTAGGAGTAACCCAGTCACACTGCACTGTGAGGGCCAGATTCAGCAAGGATTGCAAGTGCTAAGACGCATGCAGTCGGCCGATTTTTACGATCTGCGCATGCGTATGCATCGCAGTGCACGTGCGCGAACTAGCCAATGCGATTGGGAATAAGATCGCAGTGTGTGCGCAGACCCATTGCAGAGTGATTGACAGGAAGTGGCGTTTGTGGGTGGTGATGGGGGGGTGGTCAGGCGAACGCAGGCGTGCCAGTGCGTTGGGATGGCGTTGGAGGGGCGTGCATAAATTAGCCACTGCAATACCTTACGCAGCCTCATAGCTTGTGCGCTGAAGTAAGCAATTCCGGAGTTCGGTCTGACCTGCCTTAACTGTGCGTATTGGTCCGATGTTACTTGATGTTCCTGATTGTTTCGCTATGTTGCCAAAGTATATGGATGTGAGTAAGGGTAAGTGGGAGTCCTCATGTCTAGCTGAGATCGCAATGTGAATGCAAATATTTACATATCACCGCTGATATTAGCAACTGCATTGCGTGCGTATAAGTAGAATAGCGATCCAAGCTCAATCAGGCCCTGAGGCCGCTGAAAGCTGTGCAGCAGGCCAGTCCATCTGGATTTTTTTTATTTTGACAAGTGTCTGGATGCTACATGGAACCTGATCCCTGCATTTTGTAAGTAATACATTGGAAGAAAGAGTGATGTGTGGGGGAATGTATACAATGGGCCTCATTCAGACCCACTCGCAAGCGGCTGTCCGCTCGCAAGTGGGTCGATGGTGTGCACTGCGCATGACGGAGGGAACTCCGTCGTGCGCATGCGCCAGACGCGACGAGCGAAGGACTTTCCTTCGCTTGTTGTGTCTGATCAAAGGGGGCGTGCTGTCGATGTTGATTGACAGCAGGCCCCCTTTGGTGGGCGTGCCGGGGGCGTGCCTGCCAGACGGAGGCGTTCCCAAGGGAACGCCTACCGTCAGAAGCCGGCCCCACTGACATCACTAGTGATGTCAGTGGGAGTGATTTTGGCTCTGATAGAGCCAAAATCACTCCAGGGCTTATGGTCGAAAACCCCGACCACAGGCTTCTGGTCGCACTGGCGATGGTCGCGATGGTCAAGACTATCGCGACCATCATCCTGCACGCTCGTATGTGCTGTGGGTGGTGACCCACAGCTATACGAGCGTCCAGGAGGACGCTCCATTTTTATGGAGGATGGCCCTCATTCAGAGCGAGCGCTCTGCTCAGAGTGTCCGGCTCTGAATGAGGGCCAATATGCAGTGTGTGTCTTGTGTTTACTTTAAAAAAACTTCTTTACAGGTGACCTTAATGTCCGAGCATGCCGGTGCTTGTTGTTCCACAAGTGTCATCATGCCAGGGCAGGGTTGCTGGGACTTGTAGGCCACCTATAAAAAGAACAATATTATAAACTCTTTATTTACCATTACCCCAGTACCCACCGCCATTATGGGTGCGGGGAAGAGCCCTGGGCTGAAAGTCTATGGCTGGTTGTCGCTTGGGAGGGGATTCCAGTTCTGGGCTGACCAGTTTGGGGCTGGTTAATGTTATGGTGGGGGGGGGGGACCTCATGCTGTGTCCCTGCTGCTATAGCATTATCCCCCTGGCTGGTTCAGCCTGGTGCTGGTTATTGGAAATAGGGGGATCCCAGGCCATTTTTCTCCCCCCCCCATTTTCCAGGACCAGAGCAGGCACAGAGGTCCAGGGCTGGTCATTGATTTGAAGGGGACATAAAGCATTTTTTATTTCTGAAATGTAACTATATGCTCTTCTTTCTTTTACAGATAACAAAGCCTGCACAGATCAGTATCAGCCCACAAAGGTGGATCTGCTTCAGGGAGGAATAGGAGCCAGGAATTAGACAGTGAGGGATTTATATACAATACAAAACAGAGCTCACATTTCCAGGATTATGACGTTTTGAGACCCGAATTTGGTGGGAGGAACCAAGCCATGCCTCGGTTTTACTCAGAACCCCCAAATTTGGGTGCTTTCGGATCTCACGGAATTTGAACAGCTCAACCCTCGTGCTTACCCCTAATATTGGCAGTCTGACTATATCATGGGAAAGTATATAGAAGTGTTTCTCAACCCCGGTCCTCACGACCCCTAACATGTCACATTTCCCATACATCCTAACAGGTGAATTAAAAACTGTCACATTGTAAAGATCTACAGGTTACCTGGAAAACATGAGCTGTCTGGGGTCCTGAGGACCGAGTTTGAGAAAAACTGGTGTATAGAACTGAGCTTCTCTTCTCAGCTATAGACGTAAAACTAGCAAGAAGTAATGCGCTGATGGACTATCGAGGGTCCGCATTGATTATTGACTCTGGGTTCCCCTCAGATTGGTTGAAGCTACTGTATGAAGTAATTTAGGGGCCTTTTTAGCAATTAATATTGGCGCGATATCACCCAGAAACATCCATTTTCAGGGTGTACCCACAAATATTAGGAATCCCCATGGAGGAATCCCAGCAGATATCTGTCATAGTGCCTCCATCTCTGACCGCTAAGCAGCCCCCATAGGTTTCTATGCAGTTGAATTTACCAGGCTTGGTGACAGCTCCTGTAACGCAATCTGATTGTTGGATTGTCTATTTCCCAGCTCCTTGTCCCCTGGCAGCATCTCCATTTCCGGTCCCTCGTCAGCAGTATCTTTCTCTGTGCCCCTCATTTTCCTAGGACCCTTCTGCCACTTCCCATTCATACCTGAGGAGTCATTGTGATGTCTTTTCTAACTTTCTTAATGTCGCCTGGTCAGTCAAGTAAAAGTTATATTTTATTGCATCAAAACTTAATGGAAAAAGGGTGCCCCACACCAGGGTCCTCATTCTCTTCCTGCAGATACCAAACTTATACTGACTCTAGGGAGCACCCCCCAACACATTAGCTATCGATCCATACTTTAATAATATAAAATTGCTGTTGGCCACACAGTGGCTGCCATTAATCTTCAGTCCAGTGCGAAATCTTAACCTTCACCACCCCTGACTAAGGGGTATATTTACTAAGGTGAGGGTTTTTAGAAGTGAAGATATTGCCCACAGCAACCAATCTTAGGGGGCCATTTATCAAAGGGAATTTGAGGTAAATTCCCCCAAAACACCTGTTTTCGGTGGTTTACCTCAAATACTAAGTATCCCCCGGATGTATGAAGGAGGAACCACAACAGGTATCTCCGATGCGATCCCTCCATTGCTGCTGGCAGCCGCCTCCCCCATAGGTTTCTATGGGGGATGTGATGCTGCCAAATTTATCAATATCTGAAGATAGCGTTAGCCGCTGTAGCCTATGGGGACTTACCGCATGTCAGCCGGCGGAGGGATCTCCCAGATCCCTCTGCCGGCAATGGGCGCTGCTCATGTGCAGTCCGCGGGACCGCGCAAGCACAGCAGCCTTCGGCCACATCGCAGGAACAGGCTCCTTTCGCAGCCCGTCACCCTGCATGTGCCGGATCATACATTCGGCCGCTATGATCACATTTTGCAATGCGATCATGGGCGGTACTGCATGCCCATTGCAAAATGCGATCATTAATAAATGGGCCCCTAAGTCTACTTAACATTTATCTAGTGCCTTCCAGAAGATAATAGCTAGACTCTGATTGGTTGCTATGGGCAACATCTCCACTTCTATAAACTCGCACGTTAGTAAAAATACCCCTACAAACCTTTATTCTGTCAGCGGGGAGCGGCCTCTCCTCCACCTCCTCCATGATTCGGGTCTGAGGAAGTTGGCTTGCCTAAACTTTCTGTGGCTCAGGAAGTCATGTTGAACGTGACACTGCTGAAAGGGGTGTGCTATGTTAGGTCGACAGTTCTCATGTCGACATGTATAAGGTCGAAAATGAGAGCATCGACATGTCAAAATGTTGCCATGCGGAATGTTGACAAGTGACCATGACGGCATTCACCATGTCTACACAGATGACATGTCGACATGACAGAATGTCGACCTAAGGCCCCTGGTGGCCCAGCGGTCACTTACCTGGTACAGGCAGCCGCGTCTTCTGGGTACTGGTGGTCGTAGACATGTGATGTAAGTTTCTTTTCCCTATCTCTAACCCTCCTCCTATTGTGGTCATAAAAGACTGTAATCTACCCTTCCAGACTCCGGAAAGTCTCACCAGGTGGAGTTTGCACCACGTAGTTTTATATATGAGCCCCACAGGTCTGTTTAAATTTCTATTACAATTGTACTAGCAGATTGAAATGCCTCACAAACATTCCTGTGGCAAGGCGGTCATATACATAGATACATTCAATTTCAGCTCAAACAGCGGCCTTATGGGACTAGTTTGCTAACCTAGTATCGGACACTAACTATAGAGTTTATACCCACAGACGGACGCGGCTGTCAGGTTATATGTATATATTTAGCCACGTACGTCTTAGGAATTCTAGAACTGGAGCTGTGGATGTTTCAAATATTTACATTGTTGCTATTGTTGCATTACTGACACCTGCTGATACTGTTTTGTTTCAGTTTATTGATACAACTTGATTGTCATATATTATATGCATTTATGATTTTTTTATAGATTTACTGTATGTTTATATGTGTAATAAATTGCATTTAATTTTTATTTGTTTGGGCACATTTTATTTCATTCATCACACACAGCGCTGTGCATTCTCTTTATTTATTTGCGTCAGGTAGACACTTGGTGAAAGGAGCGTGCTCAGGCGTATCGTCCATTATTAATGCCTAACATTGTAGCCATGGTTTCCTGATATCCTCCTTTGCCTAGACGCAGAAAGAGCGTTTGATACAGTTTCTCGGACGCAACTACGGAGGACTTTTGAGCTACAGGAACTTGGAGTAGAGCTTACATGCTTCATCTCTTATATCTGTGACCCTCCATATGCTCGTTTGGCCACAAATGGTAGCTTCCTGTTGCCTGTGTTTATGTGCCATGTTACCCAGCATGCCCTTGGTTTTTACCTTGTCTTTAGACCCATTGTAAGTGCAGCCGTTGCGTCTTCCTGCTGGAGATGCCTTGTGTTAATAGGCGCCTCCTACATGCTTGTGTGATCCTCTGCTGCATCCGAAGATATAGCATCAGATCAGATCACTCTGCGTGACCATCGGTCATTTAGATAACCCTCAGGTTACTCGGGATGTCCCTGGATCTCACCCTGCAGGGGTCAGTAAATCTGCGTTGATGAACGCAGACATTGGCCTCTGCACTTCTACAATATGGAGGCGGCACACCCGCGTTCTGGGAAACGCTTCCTGACGCCGCCCTCTCACCACCCCTAAACAGACCCTGTTAATCAGACTGCAGCTTGGGGGGGGCACTGCGTCCGACAACGTGCGACCTGTTCTGCACATGTCCAGAACGTGTCTTGCGTAGCACCGAACACATGAGAGGTGTATGTAATCTAGTTATACATCTGTGACTCAGGCCTAGTATGGGGTATTTGTGTTGGCAATACTGAGCTCAAACTCGTAACCTTCTCCGATGACCTTCTGCCCTTTGTCTGTGGTCCGGATCTCGCTCTGCACCCTGTGATGGACACAATTGCCGCATATGGTGCAGTTTCTGGTCTTACTTTAGGCTTTTCAAATGTTATGTTATTTGGGGCAGGGGATCCGTTCCAAGTTGGAGTCAGGGTATAGGGTCTGATGGTCTAGCCGTTCTCACCTATTGAGGCTTCAGATGCCATTTACAGTTTATACATACTGGCCAACTCTCTCTCATTGTCAGGGAGACTCCCTGACATAGCAGCAATCTCCCTGTCTCCCTGGAGAGCCTAATAATCTCCCTGATTGTACCTTATCCCCATTATGTAGCTGTTATATACTTGGGAAAAAAGAAATGAGTTCTATCTACATTCAAATGGGATAATCAGTGTCATTTCCCTGCATTGGTTATAAGGCACAATGGTGTAGCAGGGTGTTTTCATCAATATGTAGATCTTACTAAGCAACCGCTGCTGCTTTGGGGCTCATTTACATTTGGCTGTAAGTCAACTTTATGACACGCCTCCCAGGCGCAACAGTACACGTCAATTTGAACTCTGCGCTCATAGGTGTAACTTTCTCAATCTCCCTGAAATGCTTTTTCAAAAGTAGGCAAGTATGGGTTTATATTCCGGTACTATGAGGAAATGTATTAAGGCTGCTATGACAGAGATAAAACAATGGTCCCATCGCCCTCTGTCTTATTTAGATAGAGCCAAGATTATTGAGATGATTGTTCTCACGGCTAGAGATTAGAAATAACATGACACAGAGCTCCGTAGGTTCCTCTGGCAGAATAAGAGACCTAGAATTAGATTGCTGAAATTGCTACATCTACCTTCTTCGGGGTGCATTTATTTCCCCAGCCCGCGGGCACTGTCAAAGCACCATCTAATCTGAGTAGATAAGGGGTGGGGGACCTTTTTTCTGCCGAGGGCCTGTCACGGCCAGGGTATTTCAGCATGGCGCTAGGCGAGTGTTACCTGTGAGGTCATTGTGGCGTGGGCTGTCTGGTGGAGGAGCTGGTGTCTGGCGGGGGGCTTTGGCTGCGCGCGTTGTTGTGCGGGCCTGTTGTCACTCTGCGCTGGTAAGGCCTGGTGGCGTCTCCATTCCATTTGGCATGGGCGCCGCCATCTTGCCTTCTGGCCATGTGATGAGGCTGGCCAATCCTGGTGAGTCACATGTTCCCTCCGGCCAGTTCCTGTGAATTCGCTGTCTGCCAGTCTGCCAGTCAGCTCCTAGCTCCCACTGGACTACCCCGCTTCCTCCATCACCCTTGCCCATACCTGAGTGCCTGAGCCTGCTGACATCCTGCGCTTCAGTTCACTACCTGCATACCTGGTTGATTATTTTCAGTTCACTATCTGCAAACCTGGCTTGATTATTTTCAGTTTCACTACCTGCACACCTGGACAGCTCTAATTGTTTCTACTTGGACATTAACCCTTTTACTCCCACCACAGAACTCTTGTGCACATTTATATATTCCTGGACTTTTATTTACTGCCACATTATATGTCTTCTCAAGCACTTATTAAAAATCCTAGTTTTATTTTCAAATCTGCTTCTGTGATCGCTCCTGCTACCACCCCGGGTCCGCAAACAACCCAGAACATAACAGTTTGCACTGGCCCCATGGAGCCGGCCACGGATCAGGAGTCAGGAGTGGATTTGTTCCGGTGCATTTCTGGTCATTTAGAGAACCTGGAAAACATGTAGCATCAGATGGCTCAATTTCTGCAAGAGATGTCCAAGCGACAGGATAGTTTGCAAACTTCCTTTTCTACCCCTGAAGTACCAGCATCTACATCCGCATCAGCGTCTGGGAATACAGGAGGCAGATCATCTCCCCGCTTACATCTTCCTTTACCAAGTAAATTTGACGGCAATCCTAAACTCTGCCGAGGATTCCTAAATCAGTGTGACATACATTTTACCCTGCAGCCTGACAACTTTCTAACTGCAAGAACTAAAGTGGTTTATATAGTCTCTCTGTTATCCGGCCAGGCCTTGTAATGGGCTTCCCCACTCTGGGAGCGCTCAGATCCACTGCTGGATAATTACACAGGCTTTGTGTCATCCTTCAGGAGGATTTTCGATGAGCCTGGGCGTACTGTATCAGCATCATCAAACATCATGACACTGAGGCAAGGGGTCCGTCCTGTCAGTCAATATGCCATGCAATTTAAAATTTTAGCATCAGAGCTCAAATGGAATGAGGAAGCCCTCACCTCGGCCTTCTGGCATGGGTTGTCAGACCGACTAAAGGATGATCTAGTCACTCGAGAGCTTCCTACTAATCTGAACGACATGATTTCATTGTGTATCAAAGTTGACCTATGCTTCAGGGAACGTCAGGCTGAAAAAAACAGAACTGACCGGCAAAGGTCATTTACCCCCTCCATTTCTACCCATCCCATTCCTTCTCCCACTGAAGAGGAGCCTATGCAGGTGAATCATACACACCTCTCCAAAGAAGAACGGCAGAGAAGAATGCAAAAGAACCTCTGTCTGTACTGCGGAGAGTCCGGTCACCTGCTGATCTCCTGCCCCCGTAAACCGGGAAATGCCAAATCCTAACTGACCATGGAGACATCAAGTTAGGAGTTATGAACCCGTCTCCAAAAATTAAAGATTTCACGATTACCCTAGCCTTGGATCTTAAACCCAAACCTGTCTTTGCTACTGCTCTACTCGACTCGGGAGCAGCCGGAAATTTCATAACATCTAGTTTCATAGATAAATTTCAGATTCCTTGTTTGTCTCTAAACCATGCCATCTCTCTGACCTCTATAGACAGACGCCCTCTAACTAACGGGATAGTCACCAAAGAGATTCAACCAGTATTGGTCCGAATTGGGGCACTTCATTCTGAGTCCTTAAAATTCCTGGTGACATCAGAGGCCTCTCAAGAAATTGTTCTTGGTCTACCCTGGTTACGTCAACATAATCCCAGGATTGATTGGAGTTCTATGCAGATTCTGTCATGGGGTATGGACTGTCAGAAATCCTGTCTTCCAAAAATTCAACCTGTGAGAAAGACAGTTCCATTAGTTTCTTCTGCCATTCCCAAGGAATATCAGATGTTCGCCGACGTTTTCTCTGAACAACAAGCAAATATCTTACCCCCTCATAGGGAATGGGACTGTCCAATTGAATTGATACCTGATAAGATACCACCTCGTGGTCGTACCTATCCGCTGTCCTTGCCTGAGACTCAAGCCATGACCGAGTACATCCTGGACAACCTGGCAAAGGGGTTCATTTGCCCCTCTACTTCACCTGCCGGAGCTGGGTTTTCTTCGTTGGCAAGAAGGGCGGTGGTCTAAGACCATGTATCGATTATTGAGGCCTTAATGACATTACTGTAAAGAATCGATACCCTCTTCCCCTGATTACTGAGTTGTTTGATAGGGTCAAGGGCTCTGTCATTTTTTCTAAATTAGATCTGAGAGGGGCTTACAACCTCATTCGTATCTGAGCTGGCGATGAATGGAAGACCGCTTTTAATACCAGAGATGGACATTTCGAGTATTTAGTAATGCCTTTTGGATTGTGTAACGCCCCTGCTGTCTTTCAAAGTTTTGTTAATGAGATTTTCCGGGATCTGTTATATGTTTTGGTTGTTGTCTATCTGGATGACATACTGATTTTTTCACCCTCTGTGGCTAAACATCAAGAACATGTTAAAGAAGTTCTGACCCGTTTGAGAGAAAACCACCTTTACTGCAAACTGGAGAAGTGCGTCTTTGGAGTGCCCAGTGTACCTTTTCTCGGCTATGTAATATCTGGCTCCAGTTTAGAAATGGACCCCAAGAAGGTACAGGCAATTCTGGATTGGACCCGACCTCAGACACTGAAGGCCATCCAGAGATTGTTGGGCTTCGCCAATTATTATAGACGCTTCATTAAGGGATTTTCTACACTGCTGGCTCCCATTACAGCCTTGACCCGCAAAGGTGCTAATCCTGCCCAATGGTCACCTGAGGCAGAGTCTGCCTTTCATCTTCTAAAACAGGCCTTTATCTCAGCACCAGTTCTTCGACAACCAGATCTGGACAGGCCTTTTTTGTTGGAAGTAGACGCATCATCTGAAGCTGTGGGAGCAGTCTTGTCTCAACGTTATGAGGACAACCGAGTCCATCCGTGTGGGCTCTTTTCTAAAAAATTCTCACCTGCCGAAAGGAACTACGCCATAGGTGAGCAAGAACTACTAGCTGTAAAGTTGGCGTTGAAGGAATGGAGATATTTGCTAGAAGGCGCCAAGTTTCCATTTACTGTATTTACGGACCATAGAAATCTCCTAATTCTCAAAAACCTCCAATGTGTGAGTCCTCGTTTGGCCCGCTGGGCAATATTCTTTGCCAGGTTTCAGTTCACCCTGACCTTCCGGTCTGGAGCACTTAATCAGAAGGCTGATGCCCTATCGAGAGCTCTCCTTTGTGATTATCAATCTGAAAATCAAAGCAATACCCCTGTCTTGGAATCAAGAGTTTTTGCCGCATTACAACTTCAGCCTCCTACGGGAAAATCATTTGTGGCCCCGGAATTAAGGAAGCAGCTTCTCACTTGGGCACATTCCTCTCGCTTCGCAGGGCACTCAGGCACTCGGAAGACCTTGGAGTTCCTGAAAAGACACTATTGGTGGCCTTCTATGAAGGCAGATATAATGGAGTTCATCTCTTCCTGCTCCCCCTGTGCCCAGCATAAATCATCACGACAAGCTCCAGCTGGGGAATTGCTTCCATTACCTACTCCATCACGTCCATGGACGCATCTCTCCATGGATTTCGTCACAGACCTGCCAGTCTCTCAAGGTTTCAACACTATCTGGGTTGTAATAGACCGATTTTCTAAGGTGGTCCACTATATACCGTTGAAGAAGTTACCTTCTGCCCCTGACCTGGCACAGTTGTTTGTCCAACACATATTTCGTCTACATGGCCTTCCTGCTGAAATAGTCTCTGACCGTGGTGTGCAGTTTACTGCAAAATTCTGGAGGGCTTTGTGTTCTGTTCTTCAAGTGAAGTTAAACTTTTCCACGGCCTACCATCCGCAAAGCAACGGCTCCACCGAGAGAGTTAATCAAGATCTAGAGACTTTCTTAAGAATTTTTATGTCATTTTCCCAGGACAATTGGGCTGCCTTGCTGCCGTGGGCTGAGTTTGCACATAATGCTTCCTACCACTCGTCAACTAACCAAACGCCATTTCAGGTTGTATATGGCCTTCATCCTCGTGTTCCCGTATTCCGAAGCCTTCCTGTTTTCGATGTTCCAGCCGTGGAGGACACGGTGCGGAATTTTGCTGCCATCTGGACTCAAGTACAGTCTGATTTGTTGAAGGCATCCTCTCGCTACAAGACCCAGGCCGATAGAAAGCATAGAATAGTTCCACGCATGCAAGTTGGAAGCCAGGTCTGGTTATCCACCCGGAATCTTCGTCTGAGGGTTCCTTCTATGAAATTTGCACCACGCTTCATTGGTCCCTTCTCCATAACAGAAGTCATTAATCCAGTGGCCTATCGTCTACAGTTACCCCCATACCTAAAAATTCCTTCCATATTTCCTTATTGAAACCCCTGGTCCTGAATAAATTCCATAGTGCTCTACCTGCTTCTCCTCGAGTTCAGATGGAGAGAGGAGTTGAGTTTGAGGTCACCCAGATCTTGGACTCTCGTCTATGCAGAGGTCATCTACAGTATTTGCTGGACTGGAAAAGTTATGGTACAGAGGAACGTTGCTGGACCGATGCTCGTGATGTCCACGCTCCCACGCTCATCAGGAGATTCCATTCTGCCCACCCGGAGAAGCCTGGTGAGTGTCCTGAGGCCACCCCAAAAGGGGGGGTACTGTCACGGCCAGGGTATTTCAGCATGGCGCTAGGTGAGTGTTACCTGTGAGGTCATTGTGGCACGGGCTGTCTGGTGGCGGAGCTGGTGTCTGGCGGGGGGCTTTGGCTGCGCGCGTTGTTGTGCAGGCCTGTTGTCACTCTGCGCTGGTAAGGCCTGGCGGCGTCTCCATTCCGTTTGGCATGGGCGCCGCCATCTTGCCTTCTGGCCTTGTGATGTGGCTGGCCAATCCTGGTGAGTCACATGTTCCCTCCGGCCAGTAACAGCACAGCATGGGGTATTTAGGAAGGGTCAGTGCCTTCCTTCTTTGCCAGTGCAACGTGTATCTCAGCCTAGCTGAGAGGGAGTTCTCTGTGCTTATCCTGTTCCTGTGAATTCGCTGTCTTCCTCCATCACCCTTGCCCATACCTGAGTGCCTGAGCCTGCTGACATCCTGCGCTTCAGTTCACTACCTGCATACCTGGTTGATTATTTTCAGTTTCACTATCTGCACACCTGGACAGCTCTAATTTTTTCTACTTGGACATTAACCCTTTTACTCCCACCACAGAACTCTTGTGCACATTTATATATTCCTGGACTTTTATTTACTGCCACATTATATGTCTACTCAAGCACTTATTAAAAATCCTAGTTTTATTTTCAAATCTGCTTCTGTGATCGCTCCTGCTACCACACCGGGTCCACAAACAACCCAGAACATAACAGGGCCATTTTGATATATATAATATTATTTGTGGCCCTGGTGTAGACCACGCCCCCTCCGTGTGATATTACATAGGGGTGGGGCCAAAATCGCCGGTGATTACAGCAATGCCCGGCATATCCTGAGGATGCTCCAGGGAGCTGTAAGGGCAGTGGTGTTACCATCTGAAGCTTCCTAAGGATGCTCCAGGCTGCACTGCTGCATAGATTCTGGCTGCAGGGTACCATTCTGGGCACCCTGCTATCCAGATGAGGCTAGCAGAAAAAAGCTCAGAGGCCCACACCAAATGATTCGGGGGGCCTCTGAGAAATACCACTAAACCATGTTTGTGACAGAAAGGAGCTGAATCTTGAAGTATAATTTTATCTGAACTTCACGCTTTGGACACAAGGTGTCGCTGTCTACCATGAATAAATCAGATTATTTTCTCTTTTGGTTGCAGAAAATGTGTGAGATTCCCTATTACCCTCTGTACACCACTATCCAACTTTACTACACACATCCAAATAATGCCTAACACATCCCCATCTGATAACCTTTATTTCTCTTAACTCCTGAAATTCCACCATCTGCCCATTTTGAACTCAATGGGAAGGAATTCAATTGATTTTTTGGGGAACCTTAACAAATGAGCACCCGATGGAGCAAGTCAATTGCAGACATTTCAGCTTGCAGCCACCCTGGGGTGGCAAGCAAATATGTGCGAAAAGTCTGTGGACAAGGACGGTTTTAGCCACTTTACGCGGAAAACCCTGGTACTTTTGGGGCGTGACAAGCACGATTATTAATGGGTGCCCAAAACAATTGACTTGCTCTGTCAGGTGCCCATTAATTATAGCCACCAAAAAAAACAATTGACTGTCCCCCATAAGTCCTTCTACTTTCTCCATGTCACATCGTATATTAACTCCGTATCGTATCAAAACCCTTTCAAGCACTTGACTATGGGGCAGGAGTGCAGCTCTACCATTTCACCCCAGTAACCTTAGTCCATGTCAACCTATTAACTGTCGACCGTTTGACCCTGTCGACCTTTTGACCCTGTCTACCTTTTGCCTGTCGACCATTTGATGTCGACCTTTTGACTTTATCTGGACACTGTAGATCTTCCATCCCAGTACTGTTCTAGGACCCCCAAAAAGGTGTCTACCAATGAAATGTATTGCATATATGACACTTGGAGGACCCCAATACATACTTGCTGGCTGTAAAATATCCCCTCTGAGAGAGATCCTGGAAGGGAGATCCAGTTGATCACTGTTGGGGACAGGACCAGACGCTTTCTGTCATACTCTGAAATCCATCTCACCCAATGTACTAGGACGTGAGCTGGATGCCTGAGGGTGACCTACTCGGAATCAGCATGGCCGGCGGTTCTAATCCCGACATCAGCAGCCCGACAGAGGAGGAAATCCCGAATGTCTATAGAGGTAAGTATAACTAACCTAATTCCCCCCCTAACCCTAACCCTCCTTTAGGGTGCCTAACCCTAATCCCCCTCTAAGTGCCTAAACCTAACCCCCCCTTCCCCGCAGCCTAACCCTAAGTCTCCGGGGGGGGTGCCTAACTCTAACCCTCCTTCCCCTAGCCTAACCCTAACCTCCCAGGGGGGTGCCTAGCACTAAGCCCCCCCCCGAGAGCCCCTAACCTAACCCTCCCCCCCTGAGAATGTCCGCGCCTGGCTTACCTTCGATTGGTAAGCTGGGTGTCGGGCTCCCGACGTAGGTCTAATGACAGACGTCGAGATTTCTGGAGTGTAACTGAGAAGAGGCTGAGTGTATACCAATAATGATGGAAATGCTATAAGTATCTGATGGGAAGTAAGAGAAGGGTTTGCTATGCCCTACTACACTATAAACAAGAAAATTTCTTTAGTGAATTCTCACAAAAGTATGGCAGCAATTAGTAAGCAACTTCTGAACTGTCTTCTGTCTTCTACAACATCAATTTTCAAGGTTTTGTTCCCCTATAACCTATTAATGAGGCTTAGACTTATATTATGTTTTTATAGGTGCCGCAAAGGCTCTAAAGTGCTATACTGTACAGTACATAGGTGTAAAACCTACCGCAAAGTGCATAAGTACAAACTCGTAGAGACAAGACATTAACGTGGCATATTTACATAATTGCATAATCGCAGAGATTGAGTTATATAATTACACAGAGCACAGAGGGACGCGGGACCCTGCATTTGTGAGAGTTTACAATCTAGAGGGGCTATGGGGCATATTTATTACTAATCGGGAATTAGTCCCATTAACAATAATTTCTTATTGCAGCAATAAGATTTATAGGATCGCCGGGAGCTATGAACAATCACATACAGGGACAGGGGCTCTGATAGGCGATCAGTGCATACTTGCCGACATAGCCGCTCCCTCCTCCGGGTGAGGACAGCCAGCGGGGGAGCTTGGCACGGCATCAGGGGTGCCAGGAGGAGGGGGGAGTGGGTACTAATTACCCAGGCTTGTTGGAGGAGCCGGGGTCCAACGCTGCCTCCCCCTCCCTCTTACCTGCCAGCAGCCCAGTACAGCTGTAGTGGGAGATCAGGGAGACTGCTGCTGCCGCTGAGCAACGGCGTTCTTCTCTTCTCTGCCTTTGGGGGGAGGGGGATCACACTGATCGCACCTCCCCTGGATTTGTACCAGGCTGGGGGACTCACAGCACCCCCCTCCCCTGTGTACAGCACCATTTTGCGGAACTGCAAATAGGTTTTTAAAACTATTCTCCAAAGGAGAGTGGCCACGCCTCCTGTGATTAGGCCATGCCTCCTGTGATTAGGCCACGCCTCCCGTGATTAGGCCATGCCCTCTCATTAGTCATGGGATTGGGTCGGCTCTTAATGGCATAAGTGGGGCATTTCGGAGTCTTAAAGCGGCAGTGGAAGCAGAGCAGGAGGTGTGACCGTGTCATCATGGCCCCGCCCTCACTACACAATGCAGAGATTACCAGCATTGTGAGGCAGGGGGTGGGGCCATGATGACATGGTTCAGGGCAAATTACGTTATTGCCCCCCCTGCTGCAGGGGTGTGTGGGGGAGTGTAGTGAGGTCCAGAGAGGTCCGAGGGTAGGGCGGCCGTTGCAGGCAAGTATGGGTCAGTGTGATCGCTCCCTCCCCTGCACAGACACAGGAGACCGCTGCCTCCCTGGCCCCATCGCAGACACAGGCTGTTGACGTTGACAGGGAAGGGGGAAGCAGGCAGTATACCCGGACCCAGGGCCGGCTCTAGGGGTGTTCAACCTGAGCGGTCGCACAGGGACGTCACACATAGTAGGCGCACCCCTTCCCAACATCCCGATTTCAGCAGGACATTACTGTCCCGCTGTTCCACCCATAGGCCGAAGTGGTCCGCGGGTGGGGTACTTGAAAATGGGGGTCAGCATATTTTAAAGTTGCTAAAGTGAAGTTGAAAAAATCTTAAAAAATCCACCTGTTGCAAACCCCTGCAATGTAAAATAACACCCGGGCCATACTTGGGGACCCCCCAGAGTCTAGTTCGCTAGTTTTTAACTTTGTCCCCCAACATTTTTTTTTTTCGCCCCCAAATTCAAAGTGATTTTTTTGGGGTGTCTTTAAGTGTTTTTTTTTTTTTACATTTTTGACACAGATTACCTTTGGGGGACTGTCTGAAGGCTGCAGGGGGGTTCCCGCAACGTTGCACCCCAATTCTGCACTTTTTTCCACCTGCTATTCATAGGCGAAACTTTTCCGCCTATTACATTGCATTGACGTTCTACCTAGGCGAAAAGTCTTTCAAATTGAATACTGAGTAAAATCAAAACAGGCGAAAATTACGTCATCGGTGAAAAGTTTATGCCAAAAACACGCGAAAACGGCTTTTAGCTTCAAATTGAACACGACTCCAAGTGTTATAAGGAATATGCTATCCACTTACTTCTGACCACCCTTGTGGTTTTTATATGAATATTAATTTGTATACAGTATATTGTTTGGGATTTGTTGTTCTACAACCAATACAAATGTTTAAATATTAAATATGTTTTTGTTTCTGAATATATGCAATGTGTTTTTATCATTACAAATATTTTATTGTTGGTATTTAAACAAGCCTTCTGTATACCTTAATGGTGCATACACACGATCAGATTTTTCCTTCAGATATGAACGATAACGATTTAAAAATCGTTCAGTCGTTCATATCTGAAGGAAAATCGTTCATATCTGACATGCCTGAACGATGGACGATCAACGATGCGCGTTCCCGATTGTCAGATAACGATATCTGACATCTGATGGGTTTGCAGTCAGACTTGGACGATTCCATTCATTTTAATGCAGTCAAAAATCGTTCAATCGTTCAAATCGTTCAAATCGTTCAAAACTTTGGTAAAATCGTTCAAATCGTTCAGATCGTTTAATCGTTCAATCGTTCATCTGACAAATCTGACCGTGTGTACGCTCCATAATAGAGAGCAAGCGCAAATATACAGATTTGTTTATACAATACATCATTTTCTAATTAACTCCAACCTAATACCAAGTGCAGTAATTTTTCTTATATATATTTCTGTCCAAAAGTGTATTATCAGTAGGGGTGAGCGGGTTCGGATTTCTGAAATCCGAACCCCCCCCGAGCCCCCCCGATCCGAGGCCGATCCGAGTCAGGCTCGACTTTTCCCGCCTGACTCGGATCTGAAATCAAGGCAAAACGTCATCACCCCGCCTTCCGGGTCTCGCGGGTTTTGGACTCTATATAAAGTACCCGCGTCGGCGCCATTTTCTCACTCGGCTGTGGACAGTGAAGAGGGAGGGTGGGAGTTAGGGCTGGCTGGGCTGTGTAGTGTAGTGTTGTGCTGTGCTGTGCTGCGCTGTGCTGCTGTTGTCCATAGGGACTGTGTCCACTCCTCCAAAGTCCATAGGGGCTGGCTGTGTTGTGCTGTGCTGCTGTTGTCCATAGGGGCTGTGTCCACTCCTCCAAAGTCCATAGGGGCTGGCTGGACTGTGTTGTGCAGTCAGTTGTCCATAGGGGCTGTGTCCACTCCAAAGTCCTGTGCAGTATCCCAGTCCTAAAGGGGTGCTGTAGTGTTGTCCAGGGGGAGCTCTGTCCATCAGGGGTGCTCCCCACAAGTGCAAAAAAATAAATATTTTTTCTGTGTTTGTGAATTGTGTACGCAGTAGCCGCACGTGCATCAACAAAGTTGCGCCAAGTGTGTGCCTGTGTCATAAGTAAAGGGCCGGCTGGCTTGACCGTTAAAGGGTGCTGTACCCCCCAAAGTGCACTCCAAACAAAATAAAAAAATATTTTCTGTGTTTGTGAATTGTGTGCACTGTAGCTGCACGTGCATCAACAAAGGAGCAGTGCCAAGCGTGCGCCTGTGTCCCATAAGTAAAGGGCCGGCTGGCTTGTCCATTAAAGGTTGCTGTAACTCCCAAAGGGCACTCCAAACAAAATAAAAAAATATTTTCTGTGTTTGTGAATTGTGTGCACTGTGGCTGCACGTGCATCAACAAAGGAGCAGCGCCAAGCGTGCGTCTGTCTGTTAAAAGGTTGTGTAACCTCCAAAGTGCGCTCCACAAAGAATAAAAAATTCTTCTTTTTTTTTCTGTCTTTGTGAATTGTGTGGGCTGTAGCTGCACCTGCATCAACAAAGGAGCAGCGCCAAGCGTGTGCCTGTGTCCCTTAAGTAAAGGGCCGGCTGGCTTGTCTGTTAAAGGGTGCTGTAACCCCCAAAGTGCACTCCAAAAAAAATAAAAATATATATTTTTTTGTGTTTGTGAATTGTGTGCGCAGTAGCCGCACATGCATCAACAAAGTAGCGCCAAGCGTGCGCCTGTGTCATAAGTAAAGGGCCGGCTGGCTTGACCATTAAAGGGTGCTGTAACCCCCAAAGTGCACTCCAAACAAAATAAAAAAATATTTTCTGTGTTTGTGAATTGTGTGCACTGTGGCTGTACGTGCATCAACAAAGGAGCAGCATCAAGAGTGCGCCTGTGTCCCATAAGTAAAGGGCCGACTAGCTTGTCCATTAAAGGGTGCTGTAACCCCCAAAGTGCCCTCCAAAAAAAATAAAATAATATATTTTTTTGTGTTTGTGAATTGTGTGCGCAGTAGCCGCACGTGCATCAACAAAGTAGTGCCAAGCGTGCGCCTGTGTCATAAGTAAAGGGCTGGCTGGCTTGTCCGTTAAAGGGTGGTGTAACCCTCAAAGTGCGCTCCACAAAAAATAAAACATTCTCCTTTTTTTTCTGTCTTTGTGAATTGTGTGGGCTGTAGCTGCACCTGCATAATCAAAGCAGCAGCGACAAGTGTGCGTCTGTCTGTTAAAGGGTGGTGTAACCCCCAAAGTGCGCTCCAACCAAAATAAAATATTTTCTTCTGTGTTTGTGAATTGTGTACACTGTACGTGCATCCTCAAAGCAGCAACGCCAAGCGTGCATCTGTGTGTTAAAGGGTGGTGTAACCCTCAAAGTGCGCTCCACAAAAAAAAAAAAATTCTTCTTTTTTTTCTGTCTTTGTGAATTGTGTGCACTGTAGCTGCACGTGCATCAACAAAGGAGCAGCGCCAAGCGCGCGCCTGTGTCCCATAAGTAAAGAGCCGGCTGGCTCATTTCTTAAAGGGTGGTGTAACCCACAAAGTGCACTAGTCTCCAACAAAAATAAAAAATTATTTTCTCTGTTTGTGTGCACCTTAGCCGCACGTATATATCAATATAACATAAATGGAGGACCAAACTTTCTCCGATAACAATAAAATAGGGAAAGATCAAGAACCACTTCCTCTTAGTGCTGAAGCTGCTGCCACTAGTCATGACATAGACGATAACATGCCATCAACGTCGTCTGCCAAGGCCGATGCCCAATGTCATAGTAGAGGGCACATACAATCCCAAATGACAAAGTTCAGGAAAATGACCTTTAAAAAAAATTTAAATCATCTGAGGAGAAACGTAAACTTGCCAATATGCCATTTACGACACGGAGTGGCAAGGAACGGCTAAGGTCTTTCCCTATGTTCATGACTAGTGGTTCAGCCTCACATGACGATGGAAGCCCTCCTCCCACTAAAAAAATCAAACGAGTTAAGCTGGCAAAAGCACAGCGAAGAACTGTGCATTCTAAGAAGATATCACAAATCCCCAAGGAGAGACCCAAGTGTGGTGGCGGTTACGATGCCTGACCTTCCCAGCACTGGACGGGAAGAGGTGGCTCTTTCCACCATTTGCACGCCCCCTGCAAGTGCTGAAAGGAGCACCCACAGTCCACTTGCTGATATGCAAATTGAAGATGTCACTGTTGAAGTACAACAGGATGAGGATACTGGTGTAGCTGGTGCTGAGGAGGAAGTTGGCGAGGAGGATTCTGATGGTGATGTGGTTTATTTAAATCAGGCTCCGGGGGAGACAGTTGTTGTCCGTGGGATGAAAAAGCCCATCACGGTCATGCTTGGGCAGAAGACCAAACATTCCACCTCTTTGGTATGGCAATATTTCTATCCAAATCCGGACAACTGTCTTGCCATATGTACCATATGTAAAGGTGAAATAAGTAGGGGTAGGGACGTTAACCACCTAGGAATATCCTCCCTTATACGGCACCTGCAGCACGTTCATAAAAAGTTACTGTCAAGTTCAGAAACTTTGGCTAAGACCGTAAGCAGTCCAGGGACACCTAAATCCCGTTGTCCTGTTGTATCCAAGCGCCTGCAAATGACACCGTCAGCTCCCTCCTCGTCAATTTCCTCCTTAGTCAGGATCGGAAGTAGTCCTGCAGGCCATGTCACTGGCATGACTGACTCTCCTATCCGGGATCCTGAATTGCTACGCCTACTGCTGCCGCTGCTGCTGTTGCTGCTGCTGGGAGTCGTTCATCATCCCAGAGAGGAAGTAGGAACACCACTACTTTTACTAAACAATTGACCCTCCAACAGTCCCTAGCGATGAGGATGAAGTACGACAGCAGTCATCCTGAAGCAAAACATATAACTGAGGCCTTGACTGCTATGTTGGTGTTAGACGTGCGTCCAGTATCCGCCATTAGTGCAGTGGGATTTAGACAATTGATGGAGGTAGTGTGTCCCCGGTTCCAAATCCCGTCTAGATTCCACTTCACTAGGCAGGCGATACCGAGACTGTACAGAAACGTCAAAAAAAGTGTCCTCAGTGTCCTGAAAAATGCGGTTGTACCCAATGTCCACTTAACCACAGACATGTGGACAAGTGGAACAGGGCAGACTAAGGACTATATGACTGTGACAGCCCACTGGGTAGATGTATCACCTTACGCAGCAACAACAGCAGCGTCACCAGTAGCAGCATCTCAGAAACGCCAGCTCGTTCCAAGGCAGGCTACGCTGTGTATCACTGGTTTCAGTAAGAGGCACACCGCCAACAACCTCTTAAAGAAACTGAGGGAAATAATCGCCCAGTGGCTTACCCCACTTAGACTCTCCTGGGGTTTTGTGATATCTGACAACGCCACCAATATTGTGCGGGCATTACATCTGGGCAAATTACAGCATGTCCCATGTTTTGCTCACACAATAAACTTGGTGGTGCAGAATTTTCTGAAAAGCGACAGGGGCGTGCAGGAGACGCTTTGGGTGGGCCGAAAAATTTCTGGCCACTTTCACCATTCAGCGACTGCATGCCGAATACTGGAGCGCCAGCAATCACTCTTGAACCTGCCCCGCCATCACCTGAAGCAAGAGGTTGTGACGCAGTGGATCTCAACCCTCTATATGCTTCAGAGGATGGAGGAGCAGCAAAAGGCCATTCAAGCCTATACATCCACCTATGACATAGGCAAAGGAGGGGGTATGCACCTGACTCAAGCGCAGTGGAGAATGATTTCCGTGTTGTGCAAGGTTCTCCAGCCCTTCGAACTTGCCACACGTGAAGTCCGTTCAGACACTGCCAGCTTGAGTCAGGTCATTCCCCTCATCAGGCTTTTGCAGAAGCAGCTAAGACGGAGCGATTCCGCTCGGCATGTGGGACTTGTGGATGAAGCCCTTCATTCGCTTTGCCAGGATTCCAGGGTGGTCAATCTGTTGAAATCAGACCACTACATTTTGGCCACCGTGCTCGATCCTAGGTTTAAAGCCTATGTGGTGTCTCTCTTTCCGGCTGATACAAGCCTGCAGAGGTGCAAAGACCTGCTGGTGAAAACACTGTCAGCTGAAGCGGAACGTGACACGTCAACAGCTCCTTCTTCATTTTCTCCCGCAACTGGGGCTACCAGGAAAAAACTTAGGTATCCTAAGCAACCCGCTGGCGGTGATGCAGGGCAGGCAGGACCAAGTTTGGACATTTGGTCCGGACTGAAGGACCTGGCAACAATTTCTGACATGTCTACTGTTACTGCATATGATACTGTCACCATTGACAGAATGGTGGAGGATTACATCTGTGACAGCATCCAAGTAGGCATGTCACAGTCTGTATCTGTACTGGCAGGAAAAAGAGGTAATTTGGAGGCCCCTGTACAAACTGGCTCTATTTTACCTGAGTTGCCCCCCCCTCCAGTGTGTACTCCGAAAGAGTGTTTAGTGCAGCCGGGAACCTTGTCAGCGAAAGGCGTAGGAGGTTGCTTCCACAAAATGTGGAGAAGATGATGTTCATCAAACTGAATTATCAACTCTTCCAGGGAGACCAGCCTCCAGAACGTACAGAGGGACCTGTGGTTGTGGATTTACAGCTCTGTGAGAGTGAGGATGTACACAACACTGAAGAGGGTGAGGAATCGGTGGATGAGGAGGATGAGGACGACATCTTGCCTCCGTAGAGCCAGTTTGTGCAGGGACAGATTAATTGCCAGCTTGTTTTGTGGGGGCCCAAATGAACCAATCATTTCAGCCACAGTCGTGTGGCAGACCCTGGCGCTGAAATGATTGGTTTGTTAAAGTATGCATGTCCTGTTTATACAACATAAGGGTGGGTGGGAGGGCCCAAGGACAATTCCATCTTGCACCTCTTTTTTTTCTTTGCATTATGTACTGTTTGGGGCCTAGTTTTTCAAACTGCCATCCTGTCTGCCACTGCAGTGTCACTCCTAGATGGGCCACGTGTTTGTGCCGGCCACTCGTATCTCTTAGCATAGTCATCCAGCTACCTTGGTGCAACCTTTTGGACATAAAAACACTATTGTGAGGTGTGAGGTATTCAGAATAGACTGGAAATGAGTGGAAATTAAGGTTATTGAGGTTAATAATAGCATAGGAGCAGAAAAACCAACACATTCTGTGATTTTAGCTGTTTTTATGCTTTTTTAAAAAAAAATACAGATCCAAAACACAAAACCCAGAACCTAAAACACCGAAGGGTGGTTTTGGCAAAACCAATCCAGATCCAAAACACGAAGAAAGATCCAGATCCAAAACCAAAACACAAAACACGAAAAGTGGCCGGTGCACACCCCTAATATATATATATAGCAATCCGAGATAGGCAGCACTCCCATACATTAAATCACAGCAATTCGGTGCCCTCCTTGGTATCCCTGTAGCCAGGGTCCGATGTACACCAAACAAATAGGCGGCACTCGAATAATGAAACTCCAAGCACAGCTGAGCAACTTAATACAGCTGTGTTTGGAGTTTCAGTATTCGAGTGCCGCCTATTTGTTATATTATATATATATATATATATATATATACATACAGTATATACATACACATTCATACAGATATACACTCATATATACATGCACATACATATGTCACACATACCTTACACGCACACACATATGTCACATATATATTACAACAATCTTACTTTGCAGCAGATCAGATCGGTACAGGAAGGAGCAGGCTGGCACCATTTAATTAGGCCCCCCTCACGGCAAAATGTCGTGATTTGTGGGTCAATCGGCAGGAGGGCGGGGCCAAATTACTAGATTCTAATAAAATAGCGTCATATTGGCTCCGCCTCCTCCATATTGACCCGCGAATCGCGGCAATTTGCCACGAGGGGGCAGGGCTTAAGAACATGCTGCCTGCACTCCACTCTGTCAGGGGGGTTTCTGAGTACCCAGAAACCCCCACTGCATGTGCTACTGCCATAGGGGTCAAGCAAGCCGGCCACCGCAGATGAGATAAAGAGGCCAGGAAATCTCTGTCAGGCAATGGAGATCCTGGCCACCCCCCAACAGCGATGACACGCCTCTTTTATGAGAAACAGGGACCTTTGCCGCCCCCTCCCGCCCACAAACGCCAGCAGGCTGTCAATCACTGACAGTCAGCTGCCGATCTGCGTGTGATCACGCAGGACTCATACTGCGCATACGCAATACGGGTCAGACACCTGCACAGATTCCCGATGTTGGAGGGTGGGTTAAACTTGGGACCCATTGTCCCTGCGGGTGAGGGTGGTGGGCTCTGCATCGGTGACCTTTTACCACTAGGGGGGTGAGGGTTAATATTGCTGGGGATGTTTTTACACTGGGGGCTTATTTTTGATGGGGGGGGGAAGTATAATTTTAATGGGGTCTATGGACAAAGAGGTTTGGGGGGGGGGTGCATGGCATCCCCTAGGTATAATTTTTTCTTTAAATAAAAAATTTTAAATCATTTTTTAAAAATACTTTTTAAACTTAATTAGTTGGGGGATTTTTTGTTTTTTTATGACAATTTCTGTGCGGTTTTGACGAAAAGAATTCGTCAGTTAAGTGGTTAAATATCTGACATCCACAAGGACACAGTCACTCCATAGCTCATTACATCCACCAAGCACAATCAATGGGTTGATGGCAGTCATTAAAATTGTTGTATATTTGTGCTGCAACGCATCTTGTTAGACATAATGCTGTAATTATACTTTTTATTCTTCCTGTATTTCCAGAGATTAATGCTGCATTTTAAACCTTGATGCTATTGTAATATTTACAGAGCCTGTAAAAAGCGGTCACACCAGCTGCTCATCATGTCTCTGCTCAATTACACAGCACCATTAAATCAACATACACAATGCTATGTGCATCTCCCAGTCCGATCAGCAGGGGGAGCTCTACACCTCAATGACAGCAAGCACTGTACCGTAATATCTCAGCAGTGTCCAGCAGGGGGAGCTGTAGCATGTATTATTGGAGAATCCTGGAGATTGCATTAATAATGTGTATTGGACTAACAGCTCTGTTTCCTATTCGATCCAAAATATCTACAAAAGGTTCTGAGATTAGACATGATCTGGCTCTACTCTTACATACAGTTGCCCCTTATTCCCTCAGACAATACAGTTTGCACCAAGCTGCACTTATCCCATCCCCCACTTTATATAGGACACATAAGGGCAGTGCCAGATTAATTGTCCACATGGGCCTGGAGCTGAAATGTATGATGGGCCTATTGTGTGCCATTGCAGGGGGTGTGACAAGTGACGCAGTAGTGTGACTGATGTGTATATACAGTATATATGTATGCATATCTCCCAACTGTGCCGATTTCAGCGGGACAATCCCGTTTTAGAGGCACGGTCCCACCCGCGGGCCACAGTGTCCCGCAGGCGGGGGTAAGTTGGGGAGGACACAATACACCGCTGCTCTGTATAGCTGCGCGCGTCATCCACATACACATTGCCGGCGGCTCTGTTAGATGTTAGAGAATGGGGGGCTATCCAGCATCTGAGCACTGGGCAAGCCCCCAGTATGACAAAAATGGGGGCATGGCTCGCGCGCGAGACCACGCCGCTTACCTATAGGCCACACCCCCTATTTTCGCATATGCGCCTACGCAACTGTCCCTGCTCTCCAATATCAAAAGATGGAAGGTATGTGTTTATATATATATATATATATATATATATATATATACACAAGCACACACACTTATCTATTCGCACACATTTATATACACACACACATACATACATATATATTATATATATATATACATACAAATACACATACATATATACATGGGCGCCAAGAGGGGGGGAGCGGATACAGTTTACCCGGGCTTGCTAGAGAGCCGGCGTCACACCCCCCCCTCCCTCACAGCAGCTCAGTACACTGCTTGTGCTGGGCTGCAGTGCGAGACTGCTTGTGGCTGCTGCAGCAGCTGGAGCAGTCACCTATGGCTTTGGGGGGGGAGCGATCACACTGATCGTGCCCCCCCTGCTTAGCGCCGGGCTGGGGGGCTTACAGCGCACCCCTCCCCAGTGCGGGCGCTGCATAAATGATTTATTTATTTTTGTCGAGGGGCCCCCCCGAGATTAGGCCACGCCCTCTTATTTACCTGGCCCTGGCCGGGCTCTCTATGGCCCTGCATATATACACACATACGTACATATATATATACACACACATACATACATACTGTACATACACACATACATATATGCATACAAACACACATATATATATACACATACATATATATATATATATATATATATATACACATACATACTGTACATACATACATATACACACACATATATATATATATGTGTGTGTATGTGTATATATATATATATATATATATATATATGTATATGACCTTGACAAAAGGGCTGAAGCCCTGAAACGTTGGCAACAACCGATTAAAACGTGAGAATTAACTCCTCCCATGACGCCTCTACTTGCTATTGCTATCACATTTTAAGGAGGGCACGGAGGTCTGTTGTTGGAAGGACTGAGGAGTGCCGGGCCGCTGCAGCTATATATATATATATATATATATATATATATATATACACATTGTGATATAGTCGGGGTAGGGGTCTCTCTCCTGGGGTGGGTGGACACCTCCTTACACACAGCAGCCAGGAAAGAGCACACCAGTCCAGGGTTTTCGTGCAAGCTGGTCGGTACCAGTTTTATTGTGCAATATAAACAACAAAATAAACGAAACATAAAAATAAATCCTAGCCCGTCTGGGCACTAACTAGACAGGTTATTCCCTCTCTGCAAGTGGCAGGGCCTACTGCCTTACTACAAACACAAACACAACACTTTCAAATATCACAGTGTCTCCGAACAAACCTCAGTGTCTGTTCTCCCAGGGTATGTGAGACACTCAACCAAAACATTAACACAGATATATGAACCACTTGCAGGTGCAACTACTAATCAGCCTGCTCTCAGACTGAAAGGCCCAACACCTGGAATGGCCTGTGCATGGAGCCCTCCCTTCTCTTCTCACATCCACACCCCTAGGACCCATTATCCGGCTTTTACCAAAAGTCGACACTTCTGGTCTGTTTGGCATTACAGACTTTTCCTGGGGTTTTTAAAACACATATGATAGGAATCTGGGACACACATATATGCCATCCCAGACTTCTCCAGTGCTTCTACCACAGCATATACACATACATTCATATGTACCTGTGTACCCACCTAATTTAACACATAGATAGATAGATAGGTAGATATGAGATAGGTAGATATGAGATAGATAGATAGATAGATATTCAACAAGTAAGGGAGGCACTCTGGGACTTGTAGTGCAATAATACAAGTAGTCACACTTCTGCAACGTTTCAGTTTAATTGTCATCAGGCATAAAAATACATGTACAATCAGAATCGGTATGAAATACCACCGGCCGCATGGCTGGCAGTTCGATTCCCGGCAGCACCTGGCCGACGGATGCAGAGTTCCCGGCAGCAGAAACCTGACAGCGCTAGAAATCTCGATCGTCCTAAGGTAAGTATATACTAACCTACTCTAACCCCCTAACCCTCCTTAGAGGTGCCTAACCCTAACCTCCCCCCAAGTGCCTAACCCTACTCCCCCCTCTAAGTGCCTAACCCTAACCCCCTCCCTTCCCCACTGCCTAAACCTTAGTCACCCGGGGGGGTGCCTACCCTGTCCCCCCGGGGGTGCCTAACCCTAACCCTCCCTCCCCCTTGCCTAACCCTAACCCTCCCAGGGGTGTGCCAAACCCTAAGTCCCCCCCGGGTGCGATAAACATCACCCACCCACCCCCGCGGCTGTCCGCTCGCAGCGCCCGGCATCTGCTCGATCGGGATGCCAGGCGCCGGTCTCCCGGCTTCGGGGAAATGTCAGGCGTCTACATCTAGACGCCCGGCATTTCACCCTCGCCGGGATATGACAGTCGGGAAGCTGGTTGCCGGTATTAAGGCAGCCTGCTTCCCGATTGTATACTGTACAATCTTACCTTAAATAACCCTTCACCAATCACCCAAGAGGATTCACCATCCTGTGCACGCTGCCAGCGCTGCATCCCGCGGCACCCGGCGCCCTAGGTCGCCCCTCGATTACATCACGGGAGGCCCGGCTCGCCCATAGCAACAGAAGGTAACTAACACAACAACCTCCTCCGGCTGCCAGGAGCTCGGGTGTACGGAGACACCTCTTCCTGACGTCCTGCAGCCTGCAGCGTCAGAACAGCCATGTTGATTGGCCTGCAATTAACCCAAGGAGTGCTGGACAACAACTAGAAATAACCACAGAAATAGATAAACTTCTGGATGCATGCAATAAGAGGGAATAAAGGCATCAATAAGGAACATGCATACATGGGGGCATATCCAATTAGCCGCGGGATTCAACCCACAGCTAATTGACAGGCAAAAGTACCGCGACGCGGGGTTTAGATATTCAATTAAATAGCTATTTCCCCGCGTCATTAGACCCGCGTGAGAACACACTGATTCCGCGAGAACTGCAGAATCAGTGTGTTATATCCTCTCGCGCGAGGCGGAACAGGACGGCAACACGCTGATTTTCATGGAGGTGCGAGGTAAAGTCAAACAGCGGGGACTCGAGCACGGGATCTCAGGGACACCCGCGCGTGGAATCCCCGTAAATTGAATCCCGTCCAGCACCACAAGATATGCCCCCATGGAGTGAGATGCCAAAAGCAAAGACAAACGGTCTGATACAAATAACATCGCTAATGCATGTAAATAAGAAAAATAACAAATGTCATAGCTCTAAGTATGTCCATCAATCATTCCCGTTGTACCAAGGGTTATGTGTTTAATAACAACTACAGCTCCGTCAGAGCACAGCGTAGGGAACTCTATAAGGAAAAAGCACACTGTGTATGGGACTACATGTAATAAATGTCAGCAATGAGTAACGGTTCCTGACAGCAAGTACCAATATGTTAGTAACAATAATCTTTGAGTAACTAGCACCAGAACAACCCGTGCTCACCCATATAGCAGAGGCAGACAACAATTATAGGCAACAGGTCAAGGAAAGAGTCTCGTTGAGGCCATTTGGGGTCACGGGGTGCAAAGTATGGACCCACTGGAAATTATATTTCTAACCGCCTGCGCCCTGTAACTGCAGCCCAATACACGCTTAGGAGCGCCACTCCTCCAAATACAATAGAAAGATGTTTACCTCAAGTAGGGGTGTGCACCGGCCACTTTTCGTGTTTTGTGTTTTAGTTTTGGATCTGGATCTTTCTTTGTGTTTTGGATCTGGATTGGTTTTGCCAAAACCACCCTTCCGTGTTTTGGGTTCTGGGTTTTGTGTGTTTTGGATCTGTATTTTTTTTTAAAAAAAGCATAAAAATAGCTAAAATCACAGAATGTGTTGGTTTTTATGCTCCTATGCTATTATTAACCTCAATAACCTTAATTTCCACTCATTTCCAGTCTATTCTGAACACCTCACACCTCACAATAGTGTTTTTATGTCCAAAAGGCTATGCTAAGCGACACGAGTGGGCGGCACAAACACGTGGCCCATCTAGGAGTGACACTGCAGTGGCAGACAGGATGGCAGTTTGAAAAACTAGGCCCCAAACACTACATAATGCAAAGAAAAAAAAGAGGTGCAAGATGGAATTGTCCTTGGGCCTCCCACCCACCCTTATGTTGTATAAACAGGACATGCACACTTTAACAAACCAATCATTTCAGCACCAGGGTCTGCCACACGACTGTGGCTGAAATGATTGGTTCGTTTGGGCAACCACAAAACAAGCTGGCAATTAATCTGTCCCTGCACAAACTGGCTCTACGGAGGCAAGATGTCGTCCTCATCCTCCTCATCCACCGATTCCTCACCCTCTTCAGTGTTGTGTACATCCTCATCCTCACAGACTATTAACTCGTCCCCGTTGGAATCCACCACCACAGGTCCCTCTGTACGTTCTGGAGGCTGGTCTCCTTGGAAGAGTTGATAATTCATGTTTATGAGCATCATCTTCTCCACATTTTGTGGAAGCAACCTCCTACGCCTTTTGCTGACAAGGTTCCCGGCTGCACTAAACACTCTTTTGGAGTACACACTGGAGGGGGAGCAACTCAGGTAAAATAGAGCCAGTTTGTACAGGGGCCTCCTAATTGCCTCTTTTTCCTGCCAGTACAGGTATGGACTGTCTGACATGCCTACTTGGATGCTGTCACCGATGTAATCCTCCACCATTCTGTCAATGGTGACAGTATCATATGTAGTGACAGTAGACATGTCAGAAATTGTTGCCAGGTCCTTCAGTCCAGACCAGATGTCCAAACTTGGTCCTGCCTGCCCTGCATCACCGCTAGCAGGTTGCTTAGGATACCTAAGTTTTTTCCTGGCAGCCTCAGTTGCGGGAGAAAATGAAGAAGGAGCTGTTGACGTGTCACGTTCCGCTTCAGCTGACAGTGTATTCACCAGCAGGTCTTTGCACCTCTGCAGGCTTGTGTCGGCCGGAAAGAGAGACACCACATAGGCTTTAAACCTAGGATCGAGCACGGTGGCCAAAATGTAGAGGTCTGATTTCAACAGATTGACCACCCTGGAATCCTGGCAAAGCGAATGAAGGGCTTCATCCACAAGTCCCACATGCCGAGCGGAATCGCTCCGTCTTAGCTCCTCCTTCACTTTCTCCAGCTGCTTCTGCAAAAGCCTGATGAGGGGAATGACCTGACTCAAGCTGGCAGTGTCTGAACTGACTTCACGTGTGGCAAGTTCGAAGGGTTGGAGAACCTTGCACAGCACGGAAATCATTCTCCACTGCACTTGAGTCAGGTGCATACCCCCTCCTTTGCCTATGTCATAGGTGGATGTATAGGCTTGAATGGCCTTTTGCTGCTCCTCCATCCTCTGAAGCATACAAAGGGTTGAGTTCCACCGCGTCACAAGCACTTGCTTCAGGTGATGGCGGGGCAGGTTCAAGAGTATTTGCTGGTGCTCCAGTCTTCGGCACGCAGTCGCTGAATGGCGAGAGTGGCCAGAAATTTTTTGGGGCACCCAAAGCGTCTCCTGCACGCCCCTGTCGCTTTTCAGAAAATTCTGCACCACCAAGTTTATTGTGTGAGCAAAACATGGGACGTGCTGGAATTTGCCCAGATGTAATGCCCGCACAATATTCGTGGCGTGGTCAGATATCACAAATCCCCAGAAGAGTCTAAGTGGGGTAAGCCACTGGGCGATGATTTCCCTCAGTTTCTCTAAGAGGTTGTCGGCGGTGTGCCTCTTACTGAAACCAGTGATACACAGCGTAGCCTGCCTTGCAAAAAGCTGGCGTTTCTGAGATGCTGCTACTGGTGACGCTGCTGTTGTTGCTGCGTAAGGTGATACATCTACCCAGTGGGCTGTCACAGTCATATAGTCCTTAGTCTGTCCTGTTCCACTTGTCCACATGTCCGTGGTTAAGTGGACATTGGGTACAACCGCATTTTTCAGGACACTTTTTCTGACATTTCTGTACAGTCTCGGTATTGCCTGCCTAGTGAAGTGGAATCTAGACGGGATTTGGAACCGGGGACACACTACCTCCATCAATTGTCTAAATCCCACTGCACTAATGGCGGATACCGGACGCACGTCTAACATCAACATAGCAGTCAAGGCCTCAGTTATACCTTTTGCTTCAGGATGACTGCTGTCGTACTTCATCCTCCTCGCTAAGAACTGTTGGAGGGTCAATTTTTTAGTAAAAGTAGTGGTGTTCCTACTTCCTCTCTGGGATGATGAACGACTCAGCAGCAGCGGCAGCAGTAGGCGTAGCAATGCAGGATCCTCCGGAGGAATCCCGGAAAGGAGAGTCAGTCATGCCAGTGACATGGCCTGCAGGACTACTTCCGATCCTGACTAAGGAGGAAATTGACGAGGAGGGAGTTGACGGTGTGGTTTGCAGGCGCTTGGATACAACAGGACAACGGGATTTAGGTGTCCCTGGACTGCTTACGGTCTTAGCCAAAGTTTCTGAACTTGACAGTAACTTTTTATGAATGCGCTGCAGGTGCCGTATAAGGGAGGATGTTCCTAGGTGGTTAACGTCCCTACCCCTACTTATTTCACCTTTACATATGGTACATATGGCAAGACAGTTGTTGTCCAGATTTGGATAGAAATATTGCCAGACCAAAGAGGTGGAATGTTTGGTCTTCTGCCCAGGCATGACCGTGATGGGCTTTTTCATCCCACGGACAACAACTGTCTCCCCCGGAGCCTGATTTAAACAAACCACATCGCCAACTTCCTTCTCAGCGCCAGCTACACCAGTATCCTCATCCTGTTGTACTTCAACAGTGACATCTTCAATTTGCATATCAGCAAGTGGACTGTGGGTGCTCCTTTCAGCACTTGCAGGGGGCGTGCAAATGGTGGAAAGAGCCACCTCTTCCCGTCCAGTGCTGGGAAGGTCAGGCATCGCAACCGCCACCACACTTGGACTCTCCTTGGGGATTTATCTTCTTAGAACGCACAGTTCTTCGCTGTGCTTTTGCCAGCTTAACTCGTTTGATTTTTTTAGCGGGAGGAGGGCTTCCATCGTCATGTGAAGCTGAACCATTAGTCATGAACATAGGGAAAGACCTTAGCCGTTCCTTGCCACTCCGTGTCGTAAATGGCATATTGGCAAGTTTACGTTTCTCCTCAGATGATTTAAATGTTTTTTTCAAGGTCATTTTTCTGAACTTTGTCATTTGGGATTGTATGTGCCCTCTACTATGACATTGGGCATCAGCCTTGGCAGACAACGTTGATGGCATATTATCGTCTATGTCATGACTAGTGGCAGCAGCTTCAGCACTAGGAGGAAGTGGTTCTTGATCTTTCCCTATTTTATTTATATCGGAGAAAGTTTGGTCCTCCATTTATGTTATATTGATATATAAGTGCGGCTAATGCGCACACAAACACAGAAAATATTTTTTTATTTTTGCTGGAGAGTAGTGCACTTTGTGGGTTACACCACCCTTTAAGAAATGAGCCAGCCGGCTCTTTACTTATGGGACACAGGCGCACGCTTGGCGCTGCTCCTTTGTTGATGCACGTGCAGCTACAGCCCACACAATTCACAAAGACAGAAAAAAAAAGAAGAATTTTTTATTCTTTGTGGAGTGCACTTTGGGGGTTACACCACCTTTTAACAGACAGACGCACGCTTGGCGCTGCTGCTTTGAGGATGCACGTACAGTGCAGACAATTCACAAACACAGCAGAAAATGTTTTATTTTTGTTGGAGTGCACTTTGGGGGTTACACCACCCTTTAACAGACAGATGCACGCTTGGCGTTGCTCCTTTGTTGATGCACGTGCAGCCACAGTGCACACAGTTCACAAACACAGAAAATATTTTTTTATTTTGTTTGGAGTGCCCTTTGGGGGTTACAGCACCCTTTAATGGACAAGCCAGCCGGCCCTTTACTTATGGGACACAGGCGCACGCTTGGCGCTGCTCCTTTGTTGATGCACGTGCAGCTACAGCGCACACAATTCACAAACACAAAAATATATTTTTTTTTATTTTTTTTGGAGTGCACTTTGGGGGTTACAGCACCCTTTAATGGTCAAGCCAGCCGGCCCTTTACCTATGACACAGGCGCACACTTGGTGCTACTTTGTTGATGCACGTGCGGCTACTGCACACACAATTCACAAACACAAAAAAATATATTTTTTTATTTTGTTTGGAGTGCCCTTTGGGGGTTACAGCACCCTTTAACGGACAAGCCAGCCGGCCCTTTACTTATGGGACACAGGCGCACGCTTGGCGCTGCTCCTTTGTTGATGCACGTGCAGTCACAGTGCACACAATTCACAAACACAGAAAATATTTTTTTATTTTGTTTGGAGTGCACTTTGGGGGTTACAGCACCCTTTAACGGTCAAGCCAGCCGGCCCTTTATTTATGACACATGCGCACGCTTGGCACTACTTTGTTGATGCACGTGCGGCTACTGCGCACACAATTCACAAACACAGAAAAAATATTTATTTTTTTGCACTTGGGGGGAGCACCCCTGATGGACAGAGCACCCCCTGGACAACACTACAGCACCCCTTTAGGACTGGGACACTGCATAGGACTTTGGAGTGGACATAGCCCCTATGGACAACTGACTGCACAACACAGTCCAGCCAGCCCCTATGGACTTTGGAGGAGTGGACACAGCCCCTATGGACAACAGCAGCACAGCACAACACAGCCAGCCCCTATGGACTTTGAAGTAGTGGACAACAGCAGCACAGCACAGCACAACACTACACTGCACTACACTACACAGCCCAGGCAGCCCTAACTCCCACCCTCCCTCTTCACTGTCCACAGCCGAGTGAGAAAATGGCGCCGACGCGGGTACCTTATATAGAATCCAAAACCCGCGAGACCCGGAAGGCGGGATGATGACGTTTTGCCTCGATTTCAGATCCGAGTCAGGCGGGAAAAGTCGAGCCTGACTCGGATCGGCCTCAGATCGGGGGGGCTCGGGGGGGTTCGGATTTCAGAAATCCGAACCCGCTCACCCCTAATCTCAAGTGAGAAAAAACACCAGTAGATTAAGCTCCAATCAGAGCAAAAAAGCTTTGTACAGTAATAGGTTGGAATAACCATCCAGGGGACTCCCCTATATTAGGTACCCTATATTCCTGTAAACGTTTCTTTCCTTCTTTCCACCATATATCAACATCGATTTCCCACTGGTTAAGATACAAAACCAATATGTTTTATTGTCTATTTTTAAATAAATGTTCTATATGGGAAACGACTCTCTATAAAGGATTCCTGATTACCTACAAAGAACGTTTCTGCATGGTGCATTGAGGGATACAAAGAAATCTTTTGGGAAACATCAATACCTGATCCCAGGTGAGTTAATTCCCTACGGGGAGGTTTTGTATCTTATCCAGTCGGAAATCGATGTTGATATATGGTGGAAAGAAGGAAAGAAACCATTACAGGAATATAGGGTACCTTAATAGTAGGTGTATAACGGTATAGGACAGGTGAGGTTTGGTGAGCACCTGGTGTATGAGGTTATATGACTGGTGAAGTGTGGTGGGTACCTGGTGTATAAGGTAATGGGACAGGTGAGGTGTGGAGAGTGCCTATTGTATAATATTATAGGATAGATAAGGTGTGGTTAGTGTCTGGTGTATAATGCTATAGGACAGGTGAGGTGTGGTGAGTACCTGGTGTATAATGTTATAGGACAGGTGAGGTGTGGCGAGTACCTGGTGTATAATGTTATAGGACAGGTCAGGTGTGCTGAGTACCTGGTGTATAATGTTATAGGACAAGTGAGGTGTGGAGAGTGCCTAGTGTATAATATTATAGGACAGATAAGGTGTGGTTAGTGTCTGGTGTATAATGCTATAGGACAGGTGAGGTGTGGTGAGTACCTGGTGTATAATGTTATAGGACAGGTGTGGTGTTGGGAGTACCTGGTGCATAATGTTATAGGACAGGTCAGGTGTGGTGAGTATCTGGTGTATAATGTAATAGGACAGGTGAGGTGTGGTGAGTACCTGGTGTATAATGTTATAGGACAGGTGAGGTGTGGTGAGTACATGGTGTGTAATATTATAGGACAGGCGAGTTGTGGTGAGTACCCAAGGGTGAAGAGAGTCCTGCCGGGCCCAAGTGAAGAGAGGGCGTGGCCTAATTGTGTGAGGTGTGGCCACGCCCCCTTGAGCAAAAAAACCACACACTTCTGCAGCACCGTGAAGTAGTGCTGAGCGCTGGGGAGGTGGGCACTGTGAGTCTCTCAGCCCAGCGCAAAGCCTGGGGGGGGGAGTGATCAGTGTGATCGCTCCCCCCCACAGGCATAGGAGACTGCTGTGGCTGCTGCTCAACAGCCACGAGCAGTCTCCACTGCAGCTCAGCACACGCTGTGTTCTGGGCTGCTGTGAGAGAGGGAGAAGGGAGGGGAGGTGACGCCGGACCCGGGCCCCCGCCGGGCCCCTCAGGTAGCACGGGCCAAGGTAAATAGTACCCGCTCCCCCCACTCTCAGTGCCCCTGTGAGTACCTGGTGTATAAGGTTATAGGACAAATAAGTTGTGGTGAGTACTTGGTGTATATATTATTGGGACAGGTGAGGTGTGGTGTGTGCCTATTGTAGAATATTATAGGACAGGTGAGGTGTGGTGTGTGCCTATTGTATAATATTATAGGACAGGTGAGGTGTGGTGAGTATCTGGTGTATAATGTTATAGGACTGATGAGGTATTGTGAGTACCTTGTGTAGTAGGTTTTAGGACAGGTGATGTGTGGTGAGTATCTTGTGCATATGGTTATAGTACTGGTGAGGTGTGGTGAGTACCTGGTCTATAGGTAAGGTTTTGTGAGCACCTGGTGTTTAAGGTCATAGGACAGGTGAGGTGTGGTGTGGTATGTGTATATAATTACAGGACCGGTGAGGTGTGGTGAGTACCAGGTGTATAAGGTTATAGGATAGACGAGGTGTGGTGAGTTCCTGGAATATAAGGTTATAGGACAGGTGAGGTATGGTGAGTACCTGGTATATAAGGTTATAGGACAGGTGAGGTGTGATGAGTACCTGGTGTATAAGTTTATAGGACTGATGAGGTGTGGTGAGTACCTTGTGTATAAGGTTATAGGACAGATGAAGTGTGGTAAGTACCTGGTGTATAAGGATATAGGACAGGTGAGGTGTGGTGAGTTCATGGTGTATAAGGTTATTGGACAGGTGAGATGTGCTGAGTTCCTGGTGTATAAGGTTATAGGACAGGTGAGATGTGGTGAGTACCTGGTGTATATGGTTATAGGACAAACGAGTTGTGGTGAGTACCTACTGTATAAGGTAATGGGACAGGTGAGGTGTGGTGAATGCCTAGTGTATACTATTATAGGACAGATGAGGTGTGGTAAATATCTAGTGTATAAAGTTATAGGATAGATGAGGTGTGGTGAGTACCTGGTGTATAAGGTTATAGGACTGATGAGGTGTGGTGAGTACCTGGTGTATATGGTAATGGGACAGGTGAGGTGTGGTGAGTGCCTAATGTATACTATTATAGGACAGATGAGGTGTGGTGAGTGTCTGGTGTATAATGTTATAGGACAGATGAGGTGTGGTGAGTAGCTGGTGTATAAGGTTATAGGACTGATGAGGTGTTGTGAGTACCTTGTGTAGGTTTTAGGACAGCTGATGTGTGGTGAGTACCTTGTGTATATGGTTTTAGTACTGGTGAGGTGTGGTGAGTACCTGGTGTATAGGTAAGGTTTGGTGAGCACCTGGTGTTTAAGGTCATAGGACAGGTGAGGTGTGGTATCTGGAGTATATATTTATAGGATAGATGAGGTGTTATGAGTACCTGGTGTATAAGGTTATAGGACAGATGAGGTGTGGTGAGTACCTGGTATATAAGGTTATAGGACAAATAAGTTGTGGTGAGTACTTGGTGTATATATTATTGGGACAGGTGAGGTGTGGTGTGTGCCTAGTGTATAATATTATAGGACAGGTGAGGTGTGGTGAGTATCTGGTGTATAATATTATAGGACAGGTGAGGTGTGGTGAGTACCTGGTGTATAATGTTATAGGACTGATGAGGTATTGTGAGTACCTTGTGTAGTAGGTTTTAGGACAGGTGATGTGTGGTGAGTATCTTGTGCATATGGTTATAGTATTATTATTATTATTATTATCCTTTATTTATATGGCGCCACAAAGGTTCCGCAGCGCCTTACACAGTACATAAATGAGCACACAAGAAAAACAGTTAATAGTAATACAAAACAATGCAGGACAAGGACAAGGTTATAAACTCAGCTGCAAAACACAAGCAGCAGGACATGAGCAACCAGGTGGTAGGTGCCATTGTAGGGAGTTAGGAGTAAATTATACTATAAGTAGGGGGAGGAGAAGCACGTGAGGATGAGGGCCCTGCTCGTGAGAGCTTACATTCTAAAGGGGAAGGGCAGACAGACAGGGGCGACACAGAGGGGTAGATAGTGAAGAAGGAGCATGGAGCAGTGGGTTAGGATATGTGCTGCGGAATGTGTGTGTATAAGACGACCTGATGTTATGTAAAAATTAAGTCCTTCATACATCTATCTCTATGATAGAAAATAGATTGTTTGTGTTATTTACATGAGAGATGTACAAAGTAAAGTAGAAGCACTTTAATTTGTGTGTTACATTTTAGCATCTATATACAGCCTGACAAGAAATGCAGCTATTATGGGACTGTCCCGCCATCCTAATACAGTAGTGACTACTTTAGTTCCAGCTGCTGGGTGCTATGCCATGCTCCTGTGAGTGGGTGCATCTCACATGCTAGTACTGGTGAGGTGTGGTGAGTACCTGGTCTATAGGTAAAGTTTTGTGAGCACCTGGTGTTTAAGGTCATAGGACAGGTGAGGTGTGGTGTGGTATGTGGAGTATACAATTACAGGACCGGTGAGGTGTGGTGAGTACCTGGAATATAAGGTTATAGGACAGGTGAGGTGTGGTGAGTACCTGGTATATAAGGTTATAGGACAGGTAAAGTGTGATGGGTACCTGGTGTACTGTATAAGTTTATAGGACAAGTGAGGTGTGGTGAGTGCCTAGTGTATAATATTATTGGAAAGATGAGGTGTGGTGAATGTCTCTGTGTATATTGTTATAGGACAGGTTAGGTGTGGTGAGTACCTGGTGTATAAGGTTATAGGACAGGTGAGGTCTGGTGAATACCTGGTGCATAATGTTATAGGACAGGTGAGATGTAGGGGTGTGCACCGGCCACTTTTCGTGTTTTGTGTTTTGGTTTTGGATCTGGATCTTTCTTCGTGTTTTGGATCTGGATTGGTTTTGCCAAAACCACCCTTCCGTGTTTTGGGTTCTGGGTTTTGTGTTTTGGATCTGTTTTTTTTTTATAAAAAGCATAAAAACAGCTAAAATCACAGAATTTGTAGGTTTTTCTGCTCCTATGCTATTATTAACCTCAATAACCTTAATTTCCACTCATTTCCAGTCTATTCTGAACACCTCACACCTCACAATAGTGTTTTTATGTCCAAAAGGTTGCACCGAGGTAGCTGGATGACTATGCTAAGCGACACGAGTGGGCGGCACAAACACGTGACCCATCTAGGTGTGAAACTGCAGTGGCAGACAGGATGCAGTTTGAAAAACTAGGCCCCAAACTGTACATAATGCAAAGAAAAAAAAGAGGTGCAAGATGGAATTGTCCTTGGGCCCTCCCACCCACCCTTATGTTGTATAAACAGGACATGGACACTTTAACAAACCAATCATTTCAGCGCCAGGGTCTGCCACACGACTGTGGCTGAAATGATTGGTTCGTTTGGGCCCCCACAAAACAAGCTGGCAATTAATCTATCCCTGCACAAACTGGCTCTACGGAGGCAAGATGTCATCCTCATCCACCGATTCCTCACCCTCTTCAGTGTGTACATTCTCATCCTCACAGAGTATTAATTCGTCCCCGCTGGAACCACAGGTCCCTCTGTACGTTCTGGAGGCTGGTCTCCCTGGAAGAGTTGATAATTCATTTTATGAACATCATCTTCTCCACATTTTGTGGAAGCAACCTCCTACGCCTTTCGCTGACAAGGTTCCCGGCTGCACTAAACACTCTTTCGGAGTACACACTGGAGGGGGGGCAACTCAGGTAAAATAGAGCCAGTTTGTACAGGGACCTCCAAATTGCTTCTTTTTCCTGCCAGTACAGGTACGGACTGTCTGACATGCCTACTTGGATGCTGTCACCGATGTAATCCTTTAACAGACAGACGCACGCTTGTCGATGCTGCTTTGAGGATGCAAGTGCGGCTACAGCCCACACAATTCACAAAGACAGAAAAAAAAAAAAGAATATTTTTATTGTTTGTGGAGCGCACTTTGAGGGTTACACCACCCTTTAACAGACAGACGCACGCTTGTCGCTGCTGCTTTGAGGATGCAAGTGCGGCTACAGCCCACACAATTCACAAAGACAGAAAAAAGAAGAAGAATATTTTTATTGTTTGTGTAGCACACTTTGAGGGTGTCACCACCCTTTTACAGACAGACGCACGCTTGTCGCTGCTGCTTTAAGGATGCAGGTGCTGCTACAGCCCACACATTTCACAAACACAGAAAAAAAATAGTTTTTTATTTTTTGGAGCACTTTGAGAGTTACACCACCCTTTAACAGACAGATGCACGCTTGTCGCTGCTGCTTTGAGGATGCAAGTGCGGCTACAGCCCACACAATTCACAAAGACAGAAAAAAAAAGAACAATATTTTTATTGTTTGTGTAGCACACTTTGAGGGTGTCACCACCCTTTAACAGACAGACGCACGCTTTTCGCTGCTGCTTTGAGGACAGTATCATATGCAGTGACAGTAGACTTGTCAGAAATTGTTGGCACGTCCTTCAGTCCGGACCATATGTCCAAACCAGCCCTTGACTTATGACACAGGCGCACGCCTGGCGCTGCTACTATGTTGATGCACGTGCGGCTACATCGCACACAAGTCACAAACACATTAACAAAATAGTTTTTTATTTTTTGGAGCACTTTGAGGGTTACACCACCCTTTAACAGACAGACGCACGCTTGTTGCTGCTGCTTTAAGGATGCAAGTGCGGCTACAGCCCACACAATTCACAAAGACAGAAAAAAAAAGAACAATATTTTTATTGTTTGTGTAGCACACTTTGAGGGTGTCACCACCCTTTAACAGACAGACGCACGCTTGTCGCTGCTGCTTTGAGGATGCAAGTGCGGCTACAGCCCACACAATTCACAAAGACAGGAAAAAAAAGAACAATATTTTTATTGTTTGTGGAGCACACTTTGAGGGTGTCACCACCCTTTAACAGACAGACGCATGCTTGTCGCTGCTGCTTTAAGGATGCAGGTGCGGCTACAGCCCACACATTTCACAAAGACAGAAAAAAAAAGAACAATATTTTAATTGTTTGTGTAGCACACTTTGAGGGTGTCACCACCCTTTAACAGACAGACGCACGCTTGTCGCTGCTGCTTTAAGGATGCAGGTGCGGCTACAGCCCGCATATTTCACAAAGACAGAAAAAAAAAGAACAATATTTTAATTGTTTGTGTAGCACACTTTGCGGGTGTCACCACCCTTTAACGGACAGAGGCACGCTTGTCGCTGCTGCTTTAAGGATGCAGGTACGGCTACAGCCCACACATTTCACAAAGACCAAAAAAAAAAGAACAATATTTTTAATGTTTGTGTAGCACACTTTGAGGGTGTCACCACCCTTTAACAGACAGACACACGCTTGCCGCTGCTGCTTTGAGGATGCAGGTGGAATCTAGATGGGATTTGGAACCGGGGACACACTACCTCCATCAATTGTCTAAATCCCACTGCACTAATGGCGGATACCGGACGCACGTCTAACACCAACATAGCAGTCAAGGCCTCAGTTATACGTTTTGCTTCAGGATGACTGCTGTCGTACTTCATCCTCATCGCTAGGGACTGTTGGAGGGTCAATTGTTTAGTAAAAGTAGTGATGTTCCTACTTCCTCTCTGGGATGATGAACAACTCCCAGCAGCAGCAGCAGCACTAGGAGGAAGTGGTTCTTGATCTTTCCCTATTTTATTTTTATCGGAGAAAGTTTGGTCCTCCATTTATGTTATATTGATATATACGTGCGGCTAAAGCGCACACAAACACAGAAAATATTTTTTTATTTTTGCTGGAGAGTAGTGCACTTTGTGGGTTACACCACCCTTTAAGAAATGAGCCAGCCGGCTCTTTACTTATGGACACAGGCGCACGCTTGGCGCTGCTCTTTGTTGATGCACGTGCAGCCACAGTGCACACAAGTCACAAACACAGAAAATATATATTTTTTTGGTTTGGAGTGTACTTTGGGGGTTACAGCACCCTTTAATGGTCAAGCCAGCCGGCCCTTTACTTATGACACAGGCGCACGCTTGGCACTACTTTGTTGATGCACGTGCGGCTACTGCGCACACAATTCACAAACACAGAAAATATTTTTTTTTTTGGTTTGGATTGGAGTGTACTTTGGGGTATACAGCACCCTTTAATGGTCAAGCCAGCCGGCCCTTTACTTATGACACAGGCGCACGCTTGGCACTACTTTGTTGATGCACGTGCGGCTACTGCGCACACAATTCACAAACACAGAAAATAATTTTTTTTTTGGTTTGGACTGGAGTGTACTTTGGGGGTTACAGCACCCTTTAACGGTCAAGCCAGCTGGCCCTTTACTTATGACACAGGCGCACGCTTGGCACTACTTTGTTGATGCACGTGCGGCTACTGCGCACACAATTCACAAACACAGAAAAAAAATTTTTTTTTGGTTTGGACTGGAGTGTACTTTGGGGGTTACAGCACCCTTTAACGGTCAAGCCAGCCGGCCCTTTACTTATGACACAGGCGCACGCTTGGCACTACTTTGTTGATGCACATGCGGCTTCTGCGCACACAATTCACAAACACAGAAAATAATTTTTTTTTTGGTTTGGACTGGAGTGTACTTTGGGGGTTACAGCACCCTTTAACGGTCAAGCCAGCCGGCCCTTTACTTATGACACAGGCGCACGCTTGGCACTACTTTGTTGATGCACGTGCGGCTACTGCGCACACAATTCACAAACACAGAAAATAATTTTTTTTTTGGTTTGGACTGGAGTGTACTTTGGGGGTTACAGCACCCTTTAACGGTCAAGCCAGCCGGCCCTTTACTTATGACACAGGCGCACGCTTGGCACTACTTTGTTGATGCACGTGCGGCTACTGCGCACACAATTCACAAACACAGAAAATAATTTTTATTTTGGTTTGGACTGGAGTGTACTTTGGGGGTTACAGCACCCTTTAACGGTCAAGCCAGCCGGCCCTTTACTTATGACACAGGCGCACGCTTGGCACTACTTTGTTGATGCACGTGCGGCTACTGCGCACACAATTCACAAACACAGAAAATTATATTTTTTTTGGTTTGGACTGGAGTGTACTTTGGGGGTTACAGCACCATTTAACGGTCAAGCCAGCCGGCCCTTTACTTATGACACAGGCGCACGCTTGGCACTACCTTTTTGATGCACGTGCGGCTACTGCACACACAATTCACAAACACAGAAAATATATTATTTATTTAGCACTTGGGGGGAGCACCCCTGATGGACAGAGCACCCCCTGGACAACACTACAGCACCCCTTTAGGACTGGGACACTGCACAGGACTTTGGAGTGGACACAGCCCCTATGGAGAACTGACTGCACAACACAGTCCAGCCAGCCCCTATGGACTTTGAAGTAGTGGACACAGCCCCTATAAACAACAGCAGCACAGCACAACACAGCCAGCCCCTATGGACTTTGAATTAGTGGACAACAGCAGCACTACACTACACTACACTACACAGCCCAGCCAGCCCTAACTCCCACCCTCCCTCTTCACTGTCCACAGCCGAGTGAGAAAATGGCGCCGACGCGGGTACCTTATATAGGATCCAAAACCTGCGAGACTCGGAAGGCGGGATGATGACGTTTTGCCTCGATTTCAGATCCAAGTCAGGCGGGAAAAGTCGAGCCTGACTCGGATCGGACTCGGATCGGGGGGGCTCGGGGGGGTTCGGATTTCAGAAATCCGAACCCGCTCACCCCTAGTGAGATGTGGTTAGTACCTGGTGTATATGGATATAGGACAAATGAGTTGTGGTGAATACCTGGTGTATATGCTAATGGGACAGGTGAGGTGTGGTGAGTGCCTAGTGTATAATATTATAGGACAGATGAGGTGTGGTGAGTTCCTGGTGTATAAGGTTATAGGAAAAGGGATGTGTGGTGAGTACCTGGTGTATCAGGTTTTAGGATAGATGATGTGTGGTGATTACCAGGTGTATAATGTTATAGGACAGGTGAGGTGTGGTGAGTACCTGGTGTATATGGTTATAGGACAAACGAGTTGTGGTGAGTACCTAGTGTATAAGGTAATGGGACAGGTGAGGTGTGGTGAATGCCTAGTGTATACTATTATAGGACAGATGAGGTGTGGTAAGTGTCTGGTGTATAAGTGTATAGGACAGATGAGGTGTGGTAAGTACCTGGTGTATAAGGTTATAGGACAGGTGAGATGTGCTGAGTTCCTGGTGTATAAGGTTATAGGACAGGTGAGATGTGGTGAGTACCTGGTGTATATGGTTATAGGACAAACTAGTTGTGGTGAGTACCTACTGTATAAGGTAATGGGACAGGTGAGGTGTGGTGAATGCCTAGTGTATACTATTATAGGACAGATGAGGTGTGATAAGTGTCTCGTGTATAAAGTTATAGGATAGATGAGGTGTGGTGAGTACCTGGTGTATAAGGTTATAGGACTGATGAGGTGTGGTGAGTACCTGGTGTATATGGTAATGGGACAGGTGAGGTGTGGTGAGTGCCTAATCTATACTATTATAGGACAGATGAGGTGAGGTGAGTGTCTGGTGTATAATGTTATAGGACAGATGAGGTGTGGTGAGTAGCTGGTGTATAAGGTTATAGGACTGATGAGGTGTTGTGAGTAGCTTGTGTAGAAGGTTTTAGGACAGCTGATGTGTGGTAAGTACCTTGTGTATATGGTTTTAGTACTGGTGAGGTGTGGTGAGTACCTGGTGTATAGGTAAGGTTTGGTGAGCACCTGGTGTTTAAGGTCATAGGACAGGTGAGGTGTGGTATCTGGAGTATATATTTATAGGATAGATGAGGTGTTATGAGTACCTGGTGTATAAGGTTATAGGACAGGTGAGGTGTGTTGAGTACCTGGTGTATAAGGTTATAGGACAGGTGAGGTGTGGTGAATACCTGGTGTACTGTATAAGTTTGTAGGACAATTGAGGTGTGGTGAGTACCTGGTGTATAAGGTTATAGGACATATGAGGTGTGGTAAGTACCTGGTGTAAAAGGTTATAGTACAGGTGAGGTGTGGTGAGTACCTGGTGTATAAGATAATAGGACAGGTGAGGTGTGGTGAGTACCTGGTGTATAAGGTTATAGGACAGGTGAGGTGTGGTGAGTACCAGGTATATAAGGTTATAGGATAGATGAGGTGTGGTGAGTACCTTGTGTATAAGGATATAGGACAGGCGAGGTGTGATGAGTATGTGGTGTATAAGTGTATAGGACAGATGAGGTGTGGTAAGTAGCTGGTGTATAAGTGTATAGGACAGATGAAGTGTGGTAAGTACCTGGTGTATAAGGTTATAGGACAGGTGAGATGTGCTGAGTTCCTGGTGTAAAAGGTTTTTGGACAGGTGAGATGTGGTGAGTACCTGGTGTATATGGTTATAGGACAAACGAGTTGTGGTGAGTGCCTGGTGTATAAGTTTATAGGACAGATGAGGTGTGGTGAGTGTCTAGTGTATAAAGTTATAGGACAGATAAGGTGTGGTGAGTACCTGGTGTATAAGGTTATAGGACTGATGAGGTGTGGTGAGTACCTTGTGTATAAAGTTATAGGACAGGTAAGGTGTGGTGAGTACCTGGTATATAAGGTTATAGGATAGATGAGGTGTGGTGAGTAGCTGGTGTATAAGTTTATAGGACTGATGAGGTGTGGTGAGTACCTTGTGTATAAGGTTATAGGACAGATGAAGTGTGGTAAGTACCTGGTGTATAAGGATATAGGACAGGTGAGGTGTGGTGAGTTCCTGGTGTATAAGGTTATTGGACAGGTGAGATGTGGTGAGTACCTGGTGTATATGGTTATAGGACAAACGAGTTGTGGTGAGTGCCTGGTGTATAAGGTTATAGGACAGATGAGGTGTGGTGAGTACCTGGTGTATAAAGTTATAGGACAGGTGAGGTGTGGTGAGTACCTGGTATATAAGGTTATAGGATAGATGAGGTGTGGTGAGTAGCTGGTGTATAAGGTTATAGGACAGATGAGGTGTGGTGAGTACCTGGTGTATAAGGGTATAGTTCAGGTGAGGTGTGGTGAGGGGCGTCTCAAGAGAGGAGGGGTCCCGTGTCCATTCCCCGTGCGGGGCCCCCTCCTCTCTCCCCGGCGGCCCTGGAGCCGACTGATGCGGCTGGCCAGCCACCACAGAAGTGGTAGACTCTGGGCACTAGAGCATGCCCAGAGTCTTCTGCGCATGCGCATAAAGCCGGAAAATGGCTGAGGCGGCCATTTTCCCGTGTTCTGTGTAGTGCTGACACCCAATGCAGGACCACAGACAGGAGAGTTTTAGATAATATGGGTGCAGGGTGTGCGGTGTGTGGCCCCCCTACACCCATTATAGATATGCCCTTGTGTGTGGTGAGTACCTGGTGTATAAAGTTATAGGACAGATGAGGTGTGGTAAGTACCTGGTGTATAAGGTTATAGGACAGATGAGGTGTGGTGAGTGCCTGGTGTATAAGGTTATAGGACAGGTGAGGTGTGGTGAGTACCTGGTATATAAGTTTATAGGACAGGTGAGGTGTGGTGAGTGCCTAGTGTACAATATTATCGGAAAGATGAGGTGTGGTGAATGTCTCTGTGTATAATGTTATAGGACATGTGAGGTGTGGTGAGTACCTGGTGTATAATGTTATAGGACAGGTGAGGTGTGGTGAGTACCTGGTGTATAATGTTATAGGACAGGTTATGTGTGGTGAATACCTGGTGTATAATGTTATAGGACAGGTGAGATGTGGTGAGTACCTGGTGTATATGGATATAGGACAAACGAGTTGTGGTGAGTACCTGGTATATATGGTAATGGCACAGGTGAGGTTTGGTGAGTGCCTAGTGTATAATATTATAGGACAGATGAGGTGTGGTGAGTACCTGGTGTATAAGGTTATAGGAAAAGGGATGTGTCGTGAGCACCTGGTGTATAAGGTTTTAGGATAGATGAGGTGTGGTGATTACCAGGTGTATAATGTTATAGGACAGGTGAGGTGTGGTGAGTACCTGGTGTATAAGTGTATAGGACAGATGAAGTGTGGTGAGTAGCTGGTGTATAAGGGTATAGGACAGATGAAGTGTGGTAAGTAACTGGTGTATAAGGTTATAGGACAGGTGAGGTGTGGTGAGTACCTGGTATATATGGTTAGAGGATAGATGAGGTGTGGTGAGTACCTGGTATGTAAGGTTATAGGATAGATGAGGTGTGGTGAGTACCTGGTGTATAAGGTTATAGGTCAGGTGAGGTGTGGTGAGTATCTGGTGTATAAGGTTATAGGACAGATGAGGTGTGGTAAGTACCTGGTGTATAAGGTTATAGGACAGGTGAGGTGTGGTGAGTTTCTGGTGTATAAAGCTATAGGCCAGATGAGGTGTGGTGAGTTCCTGGTGTATATGGTAATGGGACAGGTGAGGTGTGGTGAGTGGCGTCTTAAGAGAGGAGGGGTCCCATGTCCATTCCCCGTGCGGGGACCCCTCCTCTCTCCCCGGCGGCCCTGGAGCCGACTGATGCGCCTGGCCGGCCACCACAGAAGCAGTAGACTCTGGGCACTAGAGTGTGCCCAGAGTCTACAGCTCCTGCGCAGAACGCCGGAAAATGGCTGAGGCGGCCATTTTCCGGTGTTCTGTGTAGTTCTGACACCCAACGCAGGACCACAGACAGGAGAGTTTTAGATAATATGGGTGCAGGGTGTGTGGCCCCCCCTACACCCATTATAGATATGCCCTTGTGTGTGGTGAGTACCTGGTGTTAAAGGTTATAGGACAGATGAGGTGTGGTAAGTACCTGGTTTATAAGGTTATAGGACAGATGAGGTATGGTGAGTGCCTGGTGTATAAGGTTATAGGACAGGTGAGGTGTGGTGAGTACCTGGTATATAAGGTTATAGGACAGGTGAGGTGTGGTGAGTACCTGGTGTACTGTATAAGTTTATAGGACAGGTGAGGTGTGGTGAGTGCCTAGTGTATAATAGTATCAGAAAGATGATGTGTGGTGAATGTCTCTGAGTATAATGTTATAGGACAGGTGAGGTGCGGTGAGTACCTGGTGTATAAAGTTATAGGACAGGTTATGTGTGGTGAGTACCTGGTGTATAAGGTTAAAGGACAGATGAGGTCTGGTGAATACCTGGTGTATAATGTTATAGGACAGGTGAGATGTGGTGAGTACCTGGTGTATATGGATATAGGACAAACGAGTTGTGGTGAGTACCTGGTATATATGGTAATGTCACAGGTGAGGTTTGGCGAGTGCCTAGTGTATAATATTATAGGACAGATGAGGTGTGGTGAGTACCTGGTGTATAAGGTTATAGGAAAAGGGATGTGTCGTGAGCACCTGGTGTATAAGGTTTTAGGATAGATGAGGTGTGGTGATTACCAGGTGTATAATGTTATAGGACAGGTGAGGTGTGGTGAGTACCTGGTGTATAAGTGTATAGGACAGATGAGGTGTGGTGAGTAGCTGGTGTATAAGGGTATAGGACAGATGAAGTGTGGTAAGTAACTGGTGTATAAGGTTATAGGACAGGTGAGGTGTGGTGAGTACCTGGTATATATGGTTAGAGGATAGATGAGATGTGGTGAGTACCTGGTATGTAAGGTTATAGGATAGATGAGGTGTGGTGAGTACCTGGTGTATAAGGTTATAAGACAGATGAGGTGTGGTGTGTGCCCGGTGTATAAGGTTATAGGACAGATGAGGTGTGGTAAGTACCTGGTTTATAAGGTTATAAGACAGATGAGGTGTGATGAGTACCTGGTGTATAAGATTATAGGATAGATGAGGTGTGGTGAGTACCTGGTGTATAAGATTATAGGATAGATGAGGTGTGGTGAGTACCTGGTGTGTAAGTTTATAGGACAGATGAGGTGTGGTGAGTACCTCGTGTACTGTATAAGGTTAAAGGACAGGTGAGATGTGGTGAGTACCTGGTGTATAAGGTTATAGGATAGGTGAGGTGTGGTGAGTTCCTGTTGTATAAGATTATAGGATAGATGAGGTGTGGTGAGTACCTGGTGTATGTTATACTGTAGATCAGGTGAAATGTGGTGAGTACCTGGTGTTTTTAAGGTTATAGGACAGGTGAGGTGTGGCCTAGTGTATAAGATTAAAAGATAGATGAGTTATGGTGAGATGCTGACTATGTGGAATTATACCATGTTTCATTTTTAATAAATAAGGAAATACAAGTTAAACTTTATCAATAATACTTAATTGCTACATTTGTCCTCCATGACATAAATGTAACTATTACCATATTAAGATACTAATTCTTTCTACTTTCATCGCTTATGGAGCATACACACGGTCAGATTTGTCAGATTTGTCAGATGAACGATTGAACGATTTGAACGATTTTACCAAAGTTTTGAACGATTTGAACGATTGAACGATTTTTGACTGCATTAAAATGAATGGAATCGTCCAAGTCTGACTGCAAACCCATCAGATGTCAGATATCGTTATCTGACAAACGGGAATGCGCATCGTTGATCGTCCATCGTTCAGGCATGTCAGATATGAACGATTTTCCTTCAGATATGAACGACTGAACGATTTTTAAATCGTTATCGTTCATATCTGAAGGAAAAATCTGATCGTGTGTATGCACCATTAAATTGTTAAACCTTTGGTGTGTCTGAATAGCACATCCTTTTCTATTAAACTATAAGATTATAGGACAAATGCGTTATAGTGAGTCACTGGTCTATAAATGTATAGGACAGATGAGGTATATAAGTTACTGGTCTATAAATGTATAGGACAGATGAGGTATAGTAGTTACTGGTCTATAAATGTATAGGACAGATGAGGTATAGTGAGTCACTGGTCTATAAATGTATAGGACAGATGAGGTATAGTAAGTTACTGGTCTATAACTGTATAGGACAGATGAGGTATAGTGAGTCACTGGTCTATAAATGTACAGGACAGATGTGGTATAGTGGGTCACTGGTCTATAAATGTATAGGACAGATGAGGTATATTGAGTCACTGGTCTATAAATGTATAGGACAGATGAAGTATAGTAAGTTACTGGTCTTTAAATGTATAGGACTGATGAGGTATAGTAGTTACTGGTCTATAAATGTATAGGACAAGTGCGGTATAGTGAGTCACTGGTCTATAAATGTATAGGACAGATGAGGTATAGTGAATCACTGGTCTATAAATATATAGGACAGATGAGGTATATTGAGTCACTGGTCTATAAATGTACAGGACAGATGTGGTATAGTGAGTCACTGGTCTATAAATGTATAGGACAGATGAGGTATATTGAGTCACTGGTCTATAAACGTATAGGACATAGTGAGTCACTGGTCTATAAATGTACAGGACATAGTGAGTCACTGGTGTATAAATCTATAGGACAAGTGCGGTATAGTGAGTCACTGGTGTATAAATGTATAGGACAGATGAGGTATAGTAAGTTACTGGTCTATAACTGTATAGAGCAGATGAGGTATAGTGAGTCACTGGTCTATAAATGTACAGGACAGATGTGGTATAGTGGGTCACTGGTCTATAAATGTATAGGACAGATGAAGTATAGTAAGTTACTGGTCTATAAATGTATAGGACAAGTGCGGTATAGTGAGTCACTGGTGTATAAATGTATAGGACAGATGAGGTATAGTGATTCACTGGTCTATAAATGTATAGAACAGATGAGGTATAGTGAGTCACTGGTCTATAAATGTATAGGACAGATGAGGTATAGTGAGTCACTGGTCTATAAATGTATAGGACAGATGAGGTATATTGAGTCACTGGTCTATAAATGTACAGGACATAGTGAGTCACTGGTCTATAAATGTATAGAACAGATGAGGTATAGTGAGTCACTGGTCTATAAATGTATAGGACAGATGAGGTATATTGAGTCACTGGTCTATAAATGTATAGGACAGATGAAGTATAGTAAGTTACTGGTCTATAAATGTATAGGACAAGTGCGGTATAGTGAGTCACTGGTGTATAAATGTATAGGACAGATGAGGTATATTGAGTCACTGGTCTATAAATGTACAGGACATAGTGATTCACTGGTCTATAAATGTATAGAACAGATGAGGTATAGTGAGTCACTGGTCTATAAATGTATAGGACAGATGAGGTATAGTGAGTCACTGGTCTATAAATGTACAGGACATAGTGAGTCACTGGTCTATAAATGTATAGAACAGATGAGGTATAGTGAGTCACTGGTCTATAAATGTATAGGACAGATGAGGTATATTGAGTCACTGGTCTATAAATGTACAGGACATAGTGAGTCACTGGTCTATAAATGTATAGAACAGATGAGGTATAGTGAGTCACTGGTCTATAAATGTATAGGACAGATGAGGTATATTGAGTCACTGGTCTATAAATGTATAGGACAGATGAAGTATAGTAAGTTACTGGTCTATAAATGTATAGGACAAGTGCGGTATAGTGAGTCACTGGTGTATAAATGTATAGGACAGATGAGGTATATTGAGTCACTGGTCTATAAATGTACAGGACATAGTGATTCACTGGTCTATAAATGTATAGAACAGATGTGGTATAGTGGGTCACTGGTCTATAAATGTATAGGACAGATGAAGTATAGTAAGTTACTGGTCTATAAATGTATAGGACAAGTGCGGTATAGTGAGTCACTGGTGTATAAATGTATAGGACAGATGAGGTATAGTGATTCACTGGTCTATAAATGTATAGAACAGATGAGGTATAGTGAGTCACTGGTCTATAAATGTATAGGACAGATGAGGTATAGTGAGTCACTGGTCTATAAATGTATAGGACAGATGAGGTATATTGAGTCACTGGTCTATAAATGTACAGGACATAGTGAGTCACTGGTCTATAAATGTATAGAACAGATGAGGTATAGTGAGTCACTGGTCTATAAATGTATAGGACAGATGAGGTATATTGAGTCACTGGTCTATAAATGTATAGGACAGATGAAGTATAGTAAGTTACTGGTCTATAAATGTATAGGACAAGTGCGGTATAGTGAGTCACTGGTGTATAAATGTATAGGACAGATGAGGTATATTGAGTCACTGGTCTATAAATGTACAGGACATAGTGATTCACTGGTCTATAAATGTATAGAACAGATGAGGTATAGTGAGTCACTGGTCTATAAATGTATAGGACAGATGAGGTATAGTGAGTCACTGGTCTATAAATGTACAGGACATAGTGAGTCACTGGTCTATAAATGTATAGAACAGATGAGGTATAGTGAGCCACTGGTCTATAAATGTATAGGACAGATGAGGTATATTGAGTCACTGGTCTATAAATGTACAGGACATAGTGAGTCACTGGTCTATAAATGTATAGAACAGATGAGGTATAGTGAGTCACTGGTCTATAAATGTATAGGACAGATGAGGTATATTGAGTCACTGGTCTATAAATGTATAGGACAGATGAAGTATAGTAAGTTACTGGTCTATAAATGTATAGGACAAGTGCGGTATAGTGAGTCACTGGTGTATAAATGTATAGGACAGATGAGGTATATTGAGTCACTGGTCTATAAATGTACAGGACATAGTGATTCACTGGTCTATAAATGTATAGAACAGATGAGGTATAGTGAGTCACTGGTCTATAAATGTATAGGACAGATGAGGTATAGTGAGTCACTGGTCTATAAATGTACAGGACATAGTGAGTCACTGGTCTATAAATGTATAGAACAGATGAGGTATAGTGAGTCACTGGTCTATAAATGTATAGGACAGATGAGGTATAGTGATTCACTGGTCTATAAATGTATAGAACAGATGAGGTATAGTGAGTCACTGGTCTATAAATGTATAGAACAGATGAGGTATAGTGAGTCACTGGTCTATAAATGTATAGGACAGATGAGGTATATTGAGTCACTGGTCTATAAATGTACAGGACATAGTGAGTCACTGGTCTATAAATGTATAGGACAGATGAAGTATAGTAAGTTACTGGTCTATAAATGTATAGGACAGATGAAGTATAGTAAGTTACTGGTCTATAAATGTATAGGACAGATGAGGTATATTGAGTCACTGGTCTATAAATGTACAGGACAGATGAGGTATAGTAAGTCACTGGTCTATACCTGTGTACACCTGTGCACCTGCTGGGTGGTCTGGAAAATGTTACCTGTTAGTAGCTCTAGAGGACCGAGGTTGACTACCCCTGCTATATGGTAATAAGACAGATGAGGTATAGAAAGTTCCTGGTCTGTAAGGCTATTGGACAGATGAGTATGATGAGGTTATAGGACAGATATGGATTGCAGAGTTACTGATCTATACAGTAATTGGGCAGATGAGGTATGGCGAGACCCTTGTCTATAAGTTAATTTAACAGATGAGGTATAGGGGGGCCCTGAGCTATAAGGTTATATGACAGGTGAAGTAAGGTGAGTTCCTAGTCTATAATTGTTTCAACAGATAAGATATGGTGAGTCCCTGATCTTTAAGTGTGTAGGTTAGATGAGGTATGATAAGCACCTTATCTATAGTATACGATTATATAGGGTAAATGAGATATGATGGTACCCTGGTATATAACATTATTAAACTGATGAGCCATGGGGAGGCCCTGATGTTTAGGTGTAGTATATGAAAGGTAATGTATGGTGAGTTCCTGATCTCTAAAATAATTGTATGGAGAGGTATGGAGAGACCCTTTTCTATAAAATGATAGGACAGGTGAGGTATGGAAGCTCACTGATCTTGGATCTTGATATTTAAGGTTCCAGGATAGATTAGGCATGGTACCTGGTGGGACCCTGATCTTTAGGAAATGAGCCCCAAAGCAGTTAGTAAGATCTACTTGTTGATGAAATCACACTGATACTTTTCAGAAAATGCATGTAGCCATAGGGATCATTGTGCCTTACAACCAATGCAGTATAATGATACAAATCAGTGGAGTAAGTATAGGGGGTGCACTGGAGACTTAGGGGGCGAGCCTGCCCAGCAAGCACCCCACTGCACCCTGCAAACTTTTTTCCCACTGTGTTTATTTTAACTCTGCTGATCGTGGGCAAACACCGGACGGGGGGACAGGGCTGTGTGTCACTCACTGACACTGTCCGACTGCCACCCAACGCGCAGAGCTACTGGTCTTGCGAGATAATGACATCACCTCACATGTAACTCTCTTCTATGGGTGGCAGGTAGGGTCTGGTAGTGGGAGGGTCGTGTGGTACAGCAGGCAGCGGCTGTGGAGTGGCACCAGTGTTTAAAGGAGTGACAGTGAGTGAGTAAGTGAGTGACAGTGAGTGAGTGACAGTGAGTGAGTGAGTGAGTGACAGTGAGTGAGTGAGTGAGTGAGTGAGTGATACATACTGTGCTGCTGAGGCTGCTACCAGCCTGCTCATACTTTATAATTTCTTTATAAATATATGTCCATTAATATTATATATATTGTATACAGTAACATGTATATACCAATATACAGTATATGTATATATATATGTGTGTATATATGTATATACATAATATATATGTATATAGTGCAGTAGATGTCTTGATAAAAACGCTCTAAAGGCACACATCCACTAGACGATTAAATTAAGCAATTGAACCATAACGATATCGTTATCGTTCAATCGTTCAAAAATCCTTTGAAAATTGTTTGCAGATTGTTTAAAAAAATGTCTTAAACGACCAGTGATGCGCGCTCCCGCTGGTCCTTTAGACATCTATCATCGTATAAATATGTTGTACAAACTGATGATAACGTCAGGTTGAGCATGTTTGCAGATGGTTGATGAGCCTGCACTGAACGACTGCTCGCTCAGTGCAGGCTCATCACAGACTGACAAACGACTGCACGATTACAATGTTGTAATCGTGCAGTCGTTTTGAGGTCTTTTAGTGGATGGGTGCCTTAACGCTGAAACGTTGACCTACTTCTCCAGCTGAGCCTGTGATTTTTTTCTCTGAACATGCGAGTCTAGGAGTGCCATTCATGTCTGCCTATATATTAATATTATATATATTAGAAGGAGCACCCTGGCAAGCTGTGGCTGTTGTGAGTGCCGGATCATGTGAGAATAAAGAATAAAAAGATATAGTGGCATTATCACCAGAGATGGCGCTGGTGAGCAGCAGATTCTGTGTGTGGCAGGAGAGATCCGCCCAGACAGAGGGCCTGATTCAGAGCCGGACGCTATTTGCACTCGCTCGTTCAGAAAAAGGAGCCGGCTATTTTAATTGAGTGCTCGCTCTTTGTGGTCTGTTGACGCCTCTATGCCTGAGGGAGCGAACGAAATATGCGCTCGCTATTTTGTAAAGACGCCCCCTGGCCGTTCGCATCCTACGTCATCTGCGCTATTTATTTGATTAATCGAGTACATCGAAAGGCGTCTGAACTGCTTGCAGTGCTTGTGGTTGGATTTTCCTACCGCAATCATGCGAACAGTTCAGGCTAAGAAACAACCAAGTGACGTGGTCGATGACGCTGCTTTGTTAATTATGCACACCCTTAAAACGCCCGTTTTTACCTTTTGGCACGCCTGCATTCGGATCACCACTCCCCGTTTTCAAGCACCTTCCCCTGTTACCACCCACAAACGCCTCATCCTGTCACTCAAATTAGCAGGCACTCGCTATTTTGCGAGCGCTCGATTTCCGAACGCAATGACTGGTTGGCGCATGCACATTACGACCCATACGCATGCGCAGATGTGCGAACATCGCTCAGAGCGAACGAGCGGCCGCTTACGAGCGGCTCTGAATCAGGCCCAGAGTACAAAAGCATCGTGGGAAGATGTGTAATGGCTGCCATATGACCAGAGCCCAGGTGAGGCTGCTGGTGGACACAGACAGTCCAGGTGGGGCTGCAGTGTGAGTGAAGCGGACCAGGTGGTCAGGATCATACCTGCAAGGAGGCAGGGAGATCCCTATACCTCTGACACTATCCTTGTGAGAGGCGGCAGCCAACAAGCCATACTTGCCTACTTTTGAAAAGTAGTTTGAGGGAGATCATTTACGGAAGTAGCAAACAACACGCGCGGTGTTGGAGGGCGTGGCTAGCACCGCCCAAAAGGCATGTCTAGATCCATCTATTGGTGTATCTATTACCACGTGCCCACACACACAGTAATAGGACCCCCACACACACACAGTAATAGGACCGCCCCCCCCCACACACACACACACAGTAATAGGACCCCCCCACACACACAGTAATAGGACCCCCCCCACACACACACAGTAATAGGACCCCCCCACACACACACACAGTAATAGGACCCCCCACACACACACACACACACAGTAATAGGACCGCCCCCCCCACACACACACACACAGCAATAGGACCCCCCCACACACACACACAGTAATAGGCCCCCCACACACACACACACACACACACACAGTAATAGGACCCCCCCACACACACACACACACAGTAATAGGACCCCCCCACACACACACACACACAGTAATAGGACCCCCCACACACACAGTAATAGGACCCCCCCCCCCACACACACACACACAGTAATAGGACCCCCCCACACACACAGTAATAGGACCCCCCCCACACACACACAGTAATAGGACCCCCCCACACACACACACAGTAATAGGACCCCCCACACACACACACACACACACAGTAATAGGACCGCCCCCCCCACACACACACACACAGCAATAGGACCCCCCCACACACACACACAGTAATAGGCCCCCCCCACACACACACACACACACAGTAATAGGACCCCCCCCCACACACACACACACAGTAATAGGACCCCCCCACACACACACACACACAGTAATAGGACCCCCCACACACACACACAGTAATAGGACCCCCCCACACACACAGTAATAGGACCCCCCCCCACACACACACACACACAGTAATAGGACCCCCACACACACACACACACACACACACACAGTAATAGGACCCCCCCACACACACACACAGTAATAGGACCCCGCACACACACACACAGTAATAGGACCCCCACACACACACACATACACACACACACACACAGTAATAGGACCCCCCCACACACACTCAGTAATAGGACCCCCCACACACACACACACAGTAATAGGACCCCCCACACACACACACACAGTAATAGGACCCCACACACACACACACACACACACACACACACAGTAATAGGACCCCCCCCACACACACACACACAGTAATAGGACCCCCCCCCACACACACACACACACACAGTAATAGGACCGCCCCCCCCCCACACACACACAGTAATAGGACCCCCCCACACACACACACAGTAATAGGACCCCCACACACACACACACACAGTAATAGGACCGCCCCCACACACACACAGTAATAGGACCCCCCCACACACACACAGTAATAGGACAGCCCCCACACACACACACACAGCAATAGGACCCCCCCACACACACACAGTAATAGGACCCCCCCACACACACACACACAGTAATAGGACCCCCCACACACACACACACAGTAATAGGACCCCCCCACACACACACACAGTAATAGGACCCCCCCCACACACACACACACAGTAATAGGACCCCCCACACACACACAGTAATAGGACCCCCCCACACACACACACACACACAGTAATAGGACCCTCCCACACACACAGTAATAGGACCCCTCCACACACACACACAGTAATAGGACCCCCCCCCCACACACACACACACACACAGTAATAGGACCGCCCCCCCCACACACACACACACATAGCAATAGGACCCCCCCACACACACACACAGTAATAGGACCCCCCCCACACACACACACACACAGTAATAGGACCCCCCACACACACAGTAATAGGACACCCCCACACACACACACACTCACAGTAATAGGACCCCCCCCCACACACACACACACACAGTAATAGGACCCCCCCACACACACACAGTAATAGGACCCCCCACACACACACACACACAGTAATAGGACCCCCCCACACACACTCAGTAATAGGACCCCCACACACACACACACAGTAATAGGACCCACCACACACACACACAGTAATAGGACCCCCCCACACACACACACACAGTAATAGGACCCCCCCACACACACACACACACAGTAATAGGACCGCCCCCCACACACACACAGTAATAGGACCCCCCCACACACTCACACACACAGTAATAGGACCCCCCCACACACACACACACACAGTAATAGGCCCCCCACACACACACACACAGTAATAGGACCCCCCCACACACACACAGTAATAAGACCCCACACACACACAGTAATAGGACCCCCCCACACAGACTCACATTAATGGTCCCCCCACTGACACACACACACACACACACAGTAATAGGACCCCCCACACAGACTCACATTAATGGTCCCCCCACTGACACACACACACACAGTCTCTCTCTCTCTCTCTCTCTCTCTCTCTCTCTCTCTCATCTCCTCACCTGTCCTCTCCTGCAGCACCACTGACATTCATGGTTCTTGCTGGAGCTACAGTGAGCTCTGATCAGTCACACGGCTCCTCAGTCACACAGCTCCTCAGTCACACAGCTCCTCAGTCACACAGCTCCTCAGTCAGTGCAGCATAGGCTCCTCAGTCACACAGCTCCTCAGTCACACAGCTCCTCAGTCACACAGCTCCTCAGTCACACAGCTCCTCAGTCACACAGCTCCTCAGTCACACAGCTCCTCAGTCAGTGCAGCATAGGCTCCTCCCCCAGCTGTCTGTCCTCCGTTATGGCTTGGAAGTCTGGGCTGGTCAGGGAATGCTTGGAGCATCAGTCTCTCCCAGCAGTCAGTGTGTGGCCCATGTGACTGTCAGCTGTGCAGGGGGCGGACCTGGGAGGCATCTCCGGGCTCCATAGCAGACAGACTCCCTGCCCCTTCGTCTTCCTGTATACAAGCCTGGGTCCCATCGCGCATGCGCAGGTAGGATTTCCAGCAGGGCAGTGGGGAAAGCGGGGGATTGCATATACATTGCGGGATAGCGGGAGCTCCCATCTTAATTCGGGTGGCTCCCGCAGAAATCGGGAGGGTAGGCAAGCATGCAACAAGCTGAGAAAGCTATACCAGGCCAGGAGGCCAGTGTCCAGTCCTGCATGTGGCAGGAAGGACCACAAATCTCAGAGACTGTGAAAGACTTTCATGCAGAGAAGCTGCTTCTATAGAGAGGGTTCAAGAAGTGAGCTAGTGCCCTAAGAAAGGGCTAGGTTGTTTATTATTTTATTTCTGTTTACTGGTTTCCATGCTGGAAGTAAAGCACCATTTTTCGTTTATTTCACTGGAATGCCACATGTGGACTCTAATTCTGCACCTAATCACTGCACCACTGACACCAATCTACCAGGCTAATTACCCCAAGTTCTCATAATATTTATATACATTTATATATCTAAATCTACCTATGTGCAATACTGGGTATGTTTTCATTTTCCTGTGGGGGCCCATATGTTTCTATCATGTAGGGTCAAATGTGTGGGGTTATTTTACCTCTCGTGCCAGGGGGTAGGGAGTCCTTACAAGATTTTTCTATGGGGCCCACAAAGTTCTAGTTACGTCCCTGATACTAATGATCCCATTTGAATGTAGATATCTCTGTTTTTTTATTTTAATATAACAGCTACATAATGGGGGTAAGATGCAATCAGGGAGATTGGTAGACTCTTCAGGGAGACAGGGAGATTGCTACTATTTCAGGGAGTCTCCCCGACAATGAGGGAGAGTTGGCATGTATGAGTTACGAACAGATATACAAAAAAGAGCCATTTATTCACATAGATCTTTACAGATATACACAGCAGAACAATATATACACACAGTTATGTACAGATATACAGGCAGAACAATCTATACACACAGTTATGTACAAATATATATGCAGAACAATCTATATACACAGCTATGTACAGATAAACATGCAGAATATATATACACAGCTATGTACAGATATACATGCAGAACACTATACACACAGTTATGTAGAGATATACACGCAGAACAATATATATAATATATATATATATACACAGTTATGTACAGATATATAAGCAGAACAATATATATACACATTTATGTACAGATATACACGCAGAACAATCTATACACACAGTTATGTACAGATATACACGCAGAACAATATATATATAGATATATATATAGATATATATATACACAGTTATGTACAGATATACAAGCAGAACAATATATATACAGTTATGTACAAATATACATGCAGAACAATCTATATACACAGCTATGTACAGATATACATGCAGAACAATATATATACACAGCTATGTACAGATTAGGGGTGTGCTCCGGCCACTTTTCGTGTTTTGTGTTTTGGTTTTGGATCTGGATCTTTCTTCGTGTTTTGGATCTGGATTGGTTTTGCCAAAACCACCCTTCCGTGTTTTGGGTTCTAGGTTTTGTGTTTTGGATCTGTATTTTTTTGAAAAAAAGCATAAAAACAGCTAAAATCACAGAATTTGTAGGTTTTTCTGCTCCTATGCTATTATTAACCTTAATAACCTTAATTTCCACTCATTTCCAGTCTATTCTGAACACCTCACACCTCACAATAGTGTTTTTATGTCCAAAAGGTTGCACCGAGGTAGCTGGATGACTATGCTAAGCGACACGAGTGGGCGGCACAAACACGTGACCCATCTAGGCGTGATACTGCAGTGGCAGACAGGATGGCAGTTTGAAAAACTAGGCCCCAAACTGTACATAATGCAAAGAAAAAAAAGAGGTGCAAGATGGAATTGTCCTTGGGCCCTCCCACCCACCCTTATGTTGTATAAACAGGACATGCATACTTTAACAAACCAATCATTTCAGCGCCAGGGTCTGCCACACAACTGTGGCTGAAATGATTGGTTCGTTTGGGCCCCCACAAAACAAGCTGGCAATTAATCTGTCCCTGCACAAACTGGCTCTACGGAGGCAAGATGTCATCCTCATCCTCCTCATCCACCGATTCCTCACCCTCTTCAGTGTGTACATCCTCATCCTCACAGAGTATTAACTCGTCCCCACTGGAATCCACCACTACAGGTCCCTCTGTACGTTCTGGAGGCTGGTCTCCCTGGAAGAGCTGATAATTCATTTTGATGAGCATCATCTTCTCCACATTCTGTGGAAGCAACCTCCTACGCCTTTTGCTGACAAGGTTCCCGGCTGCACTAAACACTCTTTCGGAGTACACACTGGAGGGGGGGCAACTCAGGTAAAATAGAGCCAGTTTGTACAGGGGCCTCCAAATTGCCTCTTTTTCCTGCCAGTACAGGTATGGACTGTCTGACATGCCTACTTGGATGCTGTCACCGATGTAATCCTCCACCATTCTGTCAATGGTGACAGTATCATATGCAGTGACAGTAGACATGTCAGAAATTGTTGCCAGGTCCTTCAGTCCGGACCAGATGTCCAAACTTGGTCCTGCCTGCCCTGCATCACCACCAGCGGGTTGCTTAGGATAGCTAAGTTTTTTCCTGGCAGCCCCAGTTGCGGGAGAAAATGAAGAAGGAGCTGTTGACATGTCACGTTCCGCTTCAGCTGACAGTGTGTTCACCAGCAGGTCTTTGCACCTCTGCAGGCTTGTGTCGGCCGGAAAGAGAGACACCACATAGGCTTTAAACCTAGGATCGAGCACGGTGGCCAAAATGTAGTGGTCTGATTTCAACAGATTGACCACCCTGGAATCCTGGCAAAGCGAATGAAGGGCTTCATCCACAAGTCCCACATGCCGAGCGGAATCGCTCCGTCTTAGCTCCTCCTTCACTTTCTCCAGCTGCTTCTGCAAAAGCCTGATGAGGGGAATGACCTGACTCGAGCTGGCAGTGTCTGAACTGACTTCACGTGTGGCAAGTTCGAAGGGCTGGAGAACCTTGCACAACACGGAAATCATTCTCCACTGCGCTTGAGTCAGGTGCATACCCCCTCCTTTGCCTATGTCATAGGTGGATGCATAGGCTTGTATGGCCTTTTGCTGCTCCTCCATCCTCTGAAGCATATAGAGGGTTGAGTTCCACCGCGTCACAACCTCTTGCTTCAGGTGATGGCGGGGCAGGTTCAAGAGTGTTTGCTGGCGCTCCAGTCTTCGGCACGCAGTCGCTAAATGGCGAAAGTGGCCAGAAATTTTTCGGGCCACCCAAAGCGTCTCCTGCACGCCCCTGTCGCTTTTCAGAAAATTCTGCACCACCAAGTTTATTGTGTGAGCAAAACATGGGACGTGCTGGAATTTGCCCAGATGTAATGCCCGCACAATATTGGTGGCGTTGTCAGATATCACAAATCCCCAGGAGAGTCTAAGTGGGGTAAGCCACTGGGTGATGATTTCCCTCAGTTTCTCTAAGAAGTTGTCGGCGGTGTGCCTCTTACTGAAACCGGTGATACACAGCGTAGCCTGCCTTGGAACGAGATGGCATTTCTGAGATGCTGCTACTGGTGACGCTGCTGCTGTTGCTGCGTAAGGTGATACCTCTACCCAGTGGGCTGTCACAGTCATATAGTCCTTAGTCTGCCCTGTTCCACTTGTCCACATTTCCGTGGTTAAGTGGACATTGGGTACAACGGCATTTTTCAGGACACTGAGGACACTTTTTCTGACGTTTCTGTACAGTCTCGGTATCGCCTGCCTAGTGAAGTGGAATCTAGACGGGATTTGGAACCGGGGACACACTACCTCCATCAATTGTCTAAATCCCACTGCACTAATGGCGGATACCGGATGCACGTCTAACACCAACATAGCAGTCAAGGTCTCAGTTATACGTTTTGCTTCAGGATGACTGCTGTCGTACTTCATCCTCCTCGCTAAGGACTGTTGGAGGGTCAATTGTTTAGTAAAAGTAGTGGTGTTCCTACTTCCTCTCTGGGATGATGTAAGACTCCCAGCAGCAGCAATAGCAGCAGCGGCAGCAGTAGGCGTAGCAATGCAGGATCCTCCGGAGGAATCCCAGATAGGAGAGTCAGTCATGCCAGTGACATGGCCTGCAGGACTACTTCCGATCCTGACTAAGGAGGAAATTGACGAGGAGGGAGTTGACGGTGTGGTTTGCAGGCGCTTGGATACAACAGGACAACGGGATTTAGGTGTCCCTGGACTGCTTACGGTCTTAGCCAAAGTTTATGAACTTGACAGTAACTTATTATGAACACGCTGCAGGTGCCGTATAAGGGAGGATGTTCCTAGGTGGTTAACGTCCCTACCCCTACTTATTCCACCTTTACATATGGTACATATGGCAAGACAGTTGTTATCCGGATTTGGATAGAAATATTGCCAGACCAAAGAGGTGGAATGTTTGGTCTTCTGCCCAGGCATGACCGTGATGGGCTTTTTCATCCCACGGACAACAACTGTCTCCCCCGGAGCCTGATTTAAACAAACCACATCACCATCAGAATCCTCCTCGCCAACTTCCTCCTCAGCGCCAGCTACACCAGTATCCTCATCCTGTTGTACTTCAACAGTGACATCTTCAATTTGCATATCAGCAAGTGGACTGTGGGTGCTCCTTTCAGCACTTGCAGGGGGTGTGCAAATGGTGGAAAGAGCCACCTCTTCCCGTCCAGTGCTGGGAAGGTCAGGCATCGCAACCACCACCACACTTGGACTCTCCTTGGGGATTTGTGATATCTTCTTAGAAAGCACAGTTCTTCGCTGTGCTTTTGCCAGCTTAACTCTTTTAATTTTTTTAGTGGGAGGAGGGCTTCCATCGTCATGTGAAGCTGAACCACTAGTCATGAACATACTAGGGATCGACCTTAGCCGTTCCTTGCCACTCCGTGTCGTAAATGGCATATTGGCAAGATTACGTTTCTCTTCAGATGATTTAAATGTTTTTTTCAAGGTCATTTTCCTGAACTGTGGCATTTGGGATTGTATGTGCCCTCTACTATGACATTGGGCATCGGCCTTGGCAGACGACGTTGATGGCATGTTATCGTCTATGTCATGACTAGTGGCAGCAGCTTCAGCACTAGGAGGAAGTGGTTCTTGATCTTTCTCTATTTTATTTTTATCTGAGAAAGTTTGGTCCTCCATTTATGTTATATCGATTTGATATATACGTGCGGCTAAACACAGAAAATATTTTTTTATTTTTGCTGGAGAGTAGTGCACTTTGTGGGTTACACCACCCTTTAAGAAATGAGCCAGCCGGCTCTTTACTTATGGGACACAGGCGCACGCTTGGCGCTGCTCCTTTGTTGATGCACGTGCGGCTAATGCGCACACAATTCACAAACACAGAAAAAATATTTTGTTATTTGGTTTGGAGTGTACTTTGGGGGTTACAGCACCCTTTAACGGTCAAGCCAGCCGGCCCTTTACTTATGACACAGGCGCACGCTTGGCACTACTTTGTTGATGCACGTGCGGCTACTGCGCACACAATTCACAAACACAGAAAATATTTTTTTTTTTGGTTTGGACTGGAGTGTACTTTGGGGGTTACAGCACCCTTTAACGGTCAAGCCAGCCGGCCCTTGACTTATGACACAGGCGCACGCTTGGCACTACTTTGTTGATGCACGTGCGGCTACTGCGCACACAATTCACAAACACAGAAAATATTATTTTTTTTTGGTTTGGACTGGAGTGTACTTTGGGGGTTACAGCACCCTTTAACGGTCAAGCCAGCCGGCCCTTTACTTATGACACAGGCGCACGCTTGGCACTACTTTGTTGATGCACGTGCGGCTACTGCGCACACAATTCACAAACACAGAAAATATTTTTTTTTTGGTTTGGACTGGAGTGTACTTTGGGGGTTACAGCACCCTTTAACGGTCAAGCCAGCCGGCCCTTTACTTATGACACAGGCGCACGCTTGGCACTACTTTGTTGATGCACGTGCGGCTACTGCGCACACAATTCACAAACACAGAAAATATATATTTTTTTGTTTGGACTGGAGTGTACTTTGGGGGTTACAGCACCCTTTAACGGTCAAGCCAGCCGGCCCTTTACTTATGACACAGGCGCACGCTTGGCACTACTTTGTTGATGCATGTGCGGCTACTGCGCACACAATTCACAAACACAGAAAATATTTTTCTTTTTGGTTTGAACTGGAGTGTACTTTGGGGGTGACAGCACCCTTTAACGGTCAAGCCAGCCGGCCCTTTACTTATGACACAGGCGCACGCTTGGCACTACTTAGTTGATGCACGTGCAGCTACTGCGCACACAATTCACAAACACAGAAAATATATTTTTTTTTTGTTTGGACTGGAGTGTACTTTGGGGGTTACAGCACCCTTTAACGGTCAAGCCAGTCGGCCCTTTACTTATGACACAGGCGCACGCTTGGCACTACTTTGTTGATGCACGTGCGGCTACTGCGCACACAATTCACAAACACAGAAAAAATATTTTGTTATTTGGTTTGGAGTGTACTTTGGGGGTTACAGCACCCTTTAACGGTCAAGCCAGCCGGCCCTTTACTTATGACACAGGCGCACGCTTGGCACTACTTTATTGATGCACGTGCGGCTACTGCGCACACAATTCACAAACACAGAAAAAATATTTTGTTATTTGGTTTGGAGTGTACTTTGGGGGTTACAGCACCCTTTAACGGTCAAGCCAGCTGGCCCTTTACCTATGACACAGGCGCAAGCTTGGCACTACTTTGTTGATGCACGTGCGGCTACTGCGCTCACAACTCACAAACACAGAAAATATTTTTTTTTTGGTTTGGACTGTAGTGTACTTTGGGGGTTACAGCACCCTTTAACGGTCAAGCCAGCCGGCCCTTTACTTATGACACAGGCGCACTCTTGGCACTACTTTGTTGATGCACGTGCGGCTTCTGCGCACACAATTCACAAACAGAGGAAATATTTTTTTTTTTGGTTTGGACTGGAGTGTACTTTGGGGGTTACAGCACCCTTTAACGGTCAAGCCAGCCGGCCCTTGACTTATGACACAGGCGCACGCTTGGCACTACTTTGTTGATGCACATGCGGCTACTGCGCACACAATTCACAAACACAGAAAATATATATTTTTTTGGTTTGGACTGGAGTGTACTTTGGGGGTTACAGCACCCTTTAACGGTCAAGCCAGCCGGCCCTTTACTTATGACACAGGCGCACACTTGGCACTACTTTGTTGATGCACGTGCGGCTACTGCGCACACAATTCACAAACACAGAAAAAATATTTTGTTATTTGGTTTGGAGTGTACTTTGGGGTTACAGCACCCTTTGACGGTCAAGCCAGCCGGCCCTTTACTTATGACACAGACGCACGCTTGGCACTACTTTGTTGATGCACGTGCGGCTACTGCGCACACAATTCACAAACACAGAAAATATTTTTTTTTTTGGTTTGGACTGGAGTGTACTTTGGGGGTTACAGCACCCTTTAACGGTCAAGCCAGCCGGCCCTTTACTTATGACACAGGCGCACACTTGGCACTACTTTGTTGATGCACGTGCGGCTACTGCGCACACAATTCACAAACACAGAAAAAATATTTTGTTATTTGGTTTGGAGTGTACTTTGGGGTTACAGCACCCTTTGACGGTCAAGCCAGCCGGCCCTTTACTTATGACACAGACGCACGCTTGGCACTACTTTGTTGATGCACGTGCGGCTACTGCGCACACAATTCACAAACACAGAAAATATTTTTTTTTTTGGTTTGGACTGGAGTGTACTTTGGGGGTTACAGCACCCTTTAACGGTCAAGCCAGCCGGCCCTTTACTTATGACACAGGCGCACGCTTGGCACTACTTTGTTGATGCACGTGCGGCTACTGCGCACACAATTCACAAACACAGAAAATATATTTTTTTTTGGTTTGGACTGGAGTGTACTTTGGGGGTTACAGCACCCTTTAACGGTCAAGCCAGCCGGCCCTTTACTTATGACACAGGCGCACTCTTGGCACTACTTTGTTGATGCACGTGCGGCTACTGCGCACACAATTCACAAACACAGAAAATATTTTTTTTTTTGGTTTGGACTGGAGTGTACTTTCGGGGTTACAGCACCCTTTAACGGTCAAGCCAGCCGGCCCTTTACTTATGACACAGGCGCACGCTTGGCACTACTTTGTTGATGCACGTGCGGCTACTGCGCACACAATTCACAAACACAGAAAATATATATTTATTTGGTTTGGACTGGAGTGTACTTTGGGGGTTACAGCACCCTTTAACGGTCAAGCCAGCCGGCCCTTTACTTATGACACAGGCGCACACTTGGCACTACTTTGTTGATGCACGTGCGGCTACTGCGCACACAATTCACAAACACAGAAAAAATATTTTGTTATTTGGTTTGGAGTGTACTTTGGGGTTACAGCACCCTTTGACGGTCAAGCCAGCCGGCCCTTTACTTATGACACAGACGCACGCTTGGCACTACTTTGTTGATGCACGTGCGGCTACTGCGCACACAATTCACAAACACAGAAAATATATTTTTTTTTGGTTTGGACTGGAGTGTACTTTGGGGGTTACAGCACCCTTTAACGGTCAAGCCAGCCGGCCCTTTACTTATGACACAGGCGCATGCTTGGCACTACTTTGTTGATGCACGTGCGGCTACTGCGCACACAATTCACAAACACAGAAAAAATATTTTGTTATTTGGTTTGGAGTGTACTTTGGGGTTACAGCACCCTTTGACGGTCAAGCCAGCCGGCCCTTTACTTATGACACAGGCGCACGCTTGGCACTACTTTGTTGATGCACGTGCGGCTACTGCGCACACAATTCACAAACACAGAAAAAATATTCTTTTTTTAGCACTTGGGGGGAGCACCCCAGATGGACAGAGCACCCCCTGGACAACACTACAGCACCCCTTTAGGACTGGGACACTGCACAGGACTTTGGAATGGACACAGCCCCTATGGAGAACTGACTGCACATCACAGTCCAGCCAGCCCCTATGGACTTTGAAGTAGTGGACACAGCCCCTATTAACAACAGCAGCACAGCACAACACAGCCAGCCCCTATGGACTTTGAAGTAGTGGACACAGCCCCTATTAACAACAGCAGCACAACACAGCCAGCCCCTATGGACTTTGAAGTAGTGGACAACAGCAGCACAGCGCAGCACAGCACAGCACAACACTACTCTGCACTACACTACACTACACAGCCCAGCCAGCCCTAACTCCCACCCTCCCTCTTCACTGTCCACAGCCGAGTGAGAAAATGGCGCCGACGCGGGTACCTTATATAGGATCCAAAACCCGCGAGACTCGGAAGGCGGGATGATGACGTTTTGCCTCGATTTCAGATCCGAGTCAGGCGGGAAAAGTCGAGCCTGACTCGGATCGGCCTCGGATCGGTGGGGCTCGGGGGGGTTCGGACTTCAGAAATCCGAACCCGCTCACCCCTAGTACAGATATACACAGAGATGAATATACACACAGTTATGTACAAATATACAAGCAGAACAATATATATATACACAGTTATGTACAGATATACACGCAGAACAATCTATACACACAGTTATGTACAGATATACACGCAGAACAATATATATACTCAGCTATGTACAGATATACACAGAGATGAATATATATACACAGTTTTGTACAGATATACACGCAGAACAATCTATATACACAGCTATGTACAGATATATACACAGAACAATCTATACACACAGTTATGTAGATATACACGCAGAACAATATATACACAGTTATGTACAGATATACATGCAGAACAATCTATACACACAGTTATGTAGATATACATGCAGAACAATATATATACACAGCTATGTACTAGGGGTGTGCACCGGCCACTTTTCGTGTTTTGTGTTTTGGTTTTGGATCTGGATCTTTCTTCGTGTTTTGGATCTGGATTGATTTTGCCAAAACCACCCTTCCGTGTTTTGGGTTCTGGGTTTTGTGTTTTGGATCTGTATTTTTTTGAAAAAAAGCATAAAAACAGCTAAAATCACAGAATTTGTGTGTTTTTCTGCTCCTATGCTATTATTAACCTCAATAACCTTAATTTCCACTCATTTCCAGTCTATTCTGAACACCTCACACCTCACAATAGTGTTTTTATGTCCAAAAGGTTGCACCGAGGTAGCTGGATGACTATGCTAAGCGACACGAGTGGGCGGCACAAACACGTGACCCATCTAGGAGTGACACTGCAGTGGCAGACAGGATGGCAGTTTGAAAAACTAGGCCCCAAACAGTACATAATGCAAAGAAAAAAAAGAGGTGCAAGATGGAATTGTCCTCCCACCCACCCTTATGTTGTATAAACAGGACATGCACACTTTAACAAACCAAACATTTCAGCGCCAGGGTCTGCCACACGACTGTGGCTGAAATGATTGGTTCGTTTGGGCCCCCACAAAACAAGCTGGCAATTAATCTGTCCCTGCACAAACTGGCTCTACGGAGGCAAGATGTCGTCCTCATCCTCCGATTCCTCACCCTCTTCAGTGTTGTGTACATCCTCATCCTCAGAGTATTAATTTGTCCCCGCTGGAATCCACAACCACAGGTCCCTCTGTACATTCTGGAGGCTGGTCTCCCTGGAAGAGTTGATAATTCATTTTATGAACATCATCTTCTCCACATTTTGTGGAAGCAACCTCCTACGCCTTTTGCTGACAAGGTTCCCGGCTGCACTAAACACTCTTTCGGAGTACACAATGGAGGGGGGGGCAACTCAGGTAAAATAGAGCCAGTTTGTACAGGGACCTCCAAATTGCTTCTTTTGCCTTCCAGTACAGGTACGGACTGTCTGACATGCCTATGGATGCTGTCACGGATGTAATCCTTTAACAGACAGACGCACGCTTGTCGCTGCTGCTTTAAGGATGCAGGTGCGGCTACAGCCCACACATTTCACAAAGACAGAAAAAAAAATAAGAATTTTTTTATTGTTTGTGGAGCGCACTTTGAGGGTGTCACCACCCTTTAACAGACAGAAGCACGCTTGTCGCTGCTGCTTTAAGGATGCAGGTGCTGCTACAGCCCACACATTTCACAAAGACAGAAAAAAAAATAAGAATTTTTTTATTGTTTGTGGAGCGCACTTTGAGGGTTACACCTCCCTTTAACAGACAGACGCACGCTTGTCGCTGCTGCTTTAAGGATGCAGGTGCGGCTACAGCCCACACATTTCACAAAGACAGAAAAAAAAATAAGAATTTTTTTATTGTTTGTGGAGCACACTTTGAGGGTTACACCACCCTTTAACAGACAGACGCACGCTTGTCGCTGCTGCTTTGAGGATGCAAGTGCAGCTAAAGCCCACACAATTCACAAAGACAGAAAAAAAAAGAATATTTTTATTGTTTGTGGAGCGCACTTTGAGGGTTACACCACCCTTTAACTGACAGACGCACGCTTGTCGCTGCTGCTTTAAGGATGCAGGTGCGGCTACAGCCCACACATTTCACAAAGACAGAAAAAAAAATAAGAATTTTTTAATTGTTTGTGGAGCACACATTGAGGGTTACACCACCCTTTAACAGACAGACGCACGCTTGTCGCTGCTGCTTTGAGGACAGTATCATATGCAGTGACAGTAGACTTGTCAGAAATTGTTGGCACATCCTTCAGTCTGGACCAGATGTCCAAACCGGCCCTTGACTTATGACACAGGCGCACGCTTGGCACTGCTACTGTGTTGCTGCACATGCGGCTACATCGCACACAAGTCACAAACACATAAAAAAATATTTTTTATTTTTTGGAGCACTTTGAGGGTTACACCACCCATTAACAGACAGACGCACGCTTGTCGCTGCTGCTTTGAGGATGCAGGTGGAATCTAGACGGGATTTGGAACCGGGGACACACTACCTCCATCAATTGTCTAAATCCCACTGCACTAATGGCGGATACCGGACGCACGTCTAACACCAACATAGCAGTCAAGGCCTCAGTTATACGTTTTGCTTCAGGATGACTGCTGTCGTACTTCATCCTCCTCGCTAAGGACTGTTGGAGGGTCAATTGTTTAGTTAAAGTGGTGGTGTTCCTACTTCCTCTCTGGGATGATGAACAACTCCCAGCAGCAGCAACAGCACTAGGAGGAAGTGGTTCTTGATCTTTCCCTATTTTATTTTTATCGGAGAAAGTTTGGTCCTCCATTTATGTTATATTGATATATACGTGCGGCTAAAGCGCACACAAACACAGAAAATATTTTTTTATTTTTGCTGGAGAGTAGTGCACTTTGTGGGTTACACCACCCTTTAAGAAATGAGCCAGCCGGCTCTTTACTTATGGGACACAGGCGCACGCTTGGCGCTGCTCCTTTGTTGATGCACGTGCAGCCACAGTGCACACAATTCACAAACACAGAAAATATATATTTTTTTGGTTTGGACTGCAGTGTACTTTGGGGGTTACAGCACCCTTTAACGGTCAAGCCAGCCGGCCCTTTACTTATGACACAGGCGCACGCTTGGCACTACTTTGTTGATGCACGTGCGGCTACTGCGCACACAATTCACAAACACAGAAAATATTTTTTTATTTGATTTGGAGTGTACTTTGGGGGTTACAGCACCCTTTAACGGTCAAGCCAGCCGGCCCTTTACTTATGACACAGGCGCACGCTTGGCACTACTTTGTTGATGCACGTGCAGCTACTGCGCACACAATTCACAAACACAGAAAATATTTTTTTATTTGGTTTGGACTGGAGTGTACTTTGGGGGTTACAGCACCCTTTAACGGTCAAGCCAGCCGGCCCTTTACTAATGACACAGGCGCACGCTTGGCACTACTTTGTTGATGCACGTGCGGCTACTGCGCACACAATTCACAAACACAGAAAATATTTTTTTATTTGATTTGGAGTGTACTTTGGGGGTTACAGCACCCTTTAACGGTCAAGCCAGCCGGCCCTTTACTTATGACACAGGCGCACGCTTGGCACTACTTTGTTGATGCACGTGCAGCTACTGCGCACACAATTCACAAACACAGAAAATATTTTTTTATTTGGTTTGGACTGGAGTGTACTTTGGGGGTTACAGCACCCTTTAACGGTCAAGCCAGCCGGCCCTTTACTAATGACACAGGCGCACGCTTGGCACTACTTTGTTGATGCACGTGCGGCTACTGCGCACACAATTCACAAACACAGAAAAAATATTATTTTTTTAGCACTTGGGGGGAGCACCCCTGATGGACAGAGCACCCCCTGGACAACACTACAGCACCCCTTTAGGACTGGGACACTGCACAGGACTTTGGAGTGGACACAGCCCCTATGGAGAACTGACTGCACAACACAGTCCAGCCAGCCCCTATGGACTTTGAAGTAGTGGACACAGCCCCTATTAACAACAGCAGCAGAGCACAGCACAACCAGCCCCTATGGATTTTGAAGTAGTGGACAACAGCAGCGCAACGCAGCACAGCACAGCACAACACTACTCTGCACTACACTACACTACACTACACAGCCCAGCAAGCCCTAACTCCCACCCTCCCTCTTCACTGTACACAGCCGAGTGAGAAAATGGCGCCGACGCGGGTACCTTATATAGGATCCAAAACCCGCGAGACCTGGAAGGCGGGATGATGACGTTTTGCCTCGATTTCAGATCCGAGTCAGGCGGGAAAAGTCGAGCCTGACTCGGATCTGACTCGGATCGGGGGGGCTCGGGGGGGGTTCGGATTTCAGAAATCCGAACCCGCTCACCCCTACTATGTACAGATATATACACACAGAACAATCTATACACACAGTTATTTACAGATATACATGCAGAACAATCTATACACAGTTATGTACAGATATACACGCAGAACAATATATATACACAGCTATGTACAGATATACACAGAGATGAATATATACACACAGTTATGAGCAGATATACACGCAGATCCATATACACAGAATTATGTACAGAAATACATGTGGAGCCATATACAAACAGTGACATACAGATGTACACACAGAGCCATATACTCACATCTACAGATATACACACAGAGCCATATACACACAGCTATGTACAGATGTACACACAGAGCCATATACTCACATCTACAGATATACACACAGAGCCATATACCCACAGCTATGTACAGATGTACACACAGAGCCATATACACACACCCTACATACAGATGTACACACAGAGCCATATACACACACCCTACTTCCAGATGTACACACAGATCCATATACACACACAGCTTTGTACAGGTGTACACAGAGCCATATACACACAACTATCTACAGATGCACACACAGAGCCATATACACACACCCTACATACAGATGTATACACAGAGCCATATGCACACACCCTACTTCCAGATGTACACACAGATCCATATACACACACAGCTTTGTACAGATGTACACACAGAGCCATATACACACAGCTATCTACAGATGTACACACAGCCATATACACACACCCTACGTACAGATGTACACACAGACGATTACACACAGCTGTCTACAGATGTACACACAGAGCCATATACACACACCCTACGTACAGATGTACACACAGAGCCATATACACACAGCTAAGTACAGATGTACACACAGAGCCATATACACACACCCTACATACAGAGGTACACACAGAGCCATATACACACAGCTATCTACAGATGTACACACAGAGCCATATACACACACCCTACGTACAGATGTACACAGAACCATATACACACAGCTATCTACAGATGTGCACACAGAGCCATAAACACACACCCTACGTACAGATGTACACACAGAGCCTTATACACACAGCCTAAGTACAGATGTACACACAAAACCATATACACACAGCTATCTACAGATGTACAAACAGAACCATATACACACAGCTATCTACAGATGTACACTAGGAGCCATATACACACAGCTATCTACAGATGTACACACAGAGCCATATACACACAGCTATCTACAGATGTACACACAGAGCCATATACACACACCCTAGGTACAGATGTACACACAGAGCCTTATACACACACCCTACATACAGATGTACACACAGAGCCATATACACACACCCTACATACAGATGTACACACAGCCATATACAAACACCCTACATACAGATGTACACACAGAGCCATATACACACACCCTACATACAGATGTACACACAGTCATATACACACACCCTAGGTACAGATGTACACACAGAGTCATATACACACACCCTACATACAGATGTACACACAGAGCCATATACACACACCCTGCATTCAGATGTACACACAGAGCCATACACACACACCCTACATACAGATGTACACACAGAGCCATATACACACACCCTACATACAAATGTACACACAGAGGCATATACACACAGCTATCTACAGATGTACACACAGAGCCATATACACACACCCTAGGTACAGATGTACACACAGAGCCTTATACACACATAGCTATCTACAGATGTACACACAGAGCCATATACACACACCCTACATACAGATGTACACACAGAGCCATATACACACACCCTACATACAGATGTACACACAGAGCCATATACACACACCCTACATACAGATGTACACACAGCCATATACACACACCCTACATACAGATGTACACACAGAGCCATATACACACACCCTACATACAGATGTACACACAGTCATATACACACACCCTAGGTACAGATGTACACACAGAGTCATATACACACACCCTACATACAGATGTACACACAGAGCCACATACACACACCCTACATACAGATGTACACACAGAGCCATACACACACACACCCTACATACAGATGTACACCCAGAGCCATATACACACACCCTACATACAGATGTACACACAGAGGCATATACACACAGCTATCTACAGATGTACACACAGAGCCATATACACACACCCTAGGTACAGATGTACACACAGAGCCTTATACACACACAGCTATCTACAGATGTACACACAGAGCCATATACACACACCCTACATACAGATGTACACACAGAGCCATATACACACACCCTAGGTACAGATGTACACACAGAGACATATACACACACCCTACATACAGATGTACACACAGAGCCATATACACACACCCTACATACAGATGTACACACAGAGCCATATACACACACCCCACATACAGATATACACACAGAGCCATATACACACAGCTATGTACAGATATACACACAGAGCCATACACACACAGCTAAGTACAGATGTACACACAGAGACATATACACACACACCCTACGTACAGATGTACACACAGAGCCATATACACACAGTTACATACAGATATATACACAGAGCCATATACACTCAGCTATGTACAGATATGCACACAGTTACGTACAGATGTACACACAGAGTCATATACACACAGTTACGTAGAAATGTACACACAGAGCCATATACACACAGCTATGTATAGACATACACACAGTTACGTACAGATATACACACAGAGCCATATACACACAGTTATGTAGAGATGTACACACAGAGCCATATACACACAGCTATGTATAGACATACACACAGTTACGTACAGATATACACACAGAGCCATATACACACAGTTACATACAGATATACACACAGAGTCATATACACACAGATACGTACAGATATACACAGAGCCATACACACACAGCTATGTATAGACATACACACAGTTACGTACAGGTATACACACCGACCCATGTACACACAGTTACGTACAGATATACACACAGCTACGTACAATTATATATTATATATACACAGAGCCATATACACACAGTTACGTACAGATATACACACAGAGCCATGTACACACAGTTACGTACAGATATACACACAGCTACGTACAATTATATATTATATATACACAGAGCCATGTACACACAGTTACGTACAGATATACACACAGCTACGTACAATTATATATTATATATACACAGAGCCATGTACACACAGTTACGTACAGATATACACACAGCTACGTACAATTATATATTATATATACACAGAGCCATGTACACACAGGTACGTACAGATATACACTTGGAGACAGGTAATTTGTATAATTTAACTTTTTTTTCATATGACATTTCTCCTACGGCCCCATTCTGCTGAACATTTCCTTCACCGTTTAGCTCACATTCTGTTATTACAGATGAGCAATTGTCCAACACATTTATTCTCTTCATTATTCAAATTATTGGACCAATCAGCTTTTGTTCATTTGATTTTCAAATCTTTTCTTCCAAGATCACACTGATAAAGTTGTTTAGAAATATGTTTTTAAAGATCGGAAACGTTTATTACAATGTGATTTGCTTCCGTTTCTTGTTCTCACTCACTTGCTTTAAACTACTGTAAAAGTTTTAGGTCTTCTGTTTCTCAAACAGTCGCCTATGGGGAATCTTCGTGTAAGTCGGCTGATGCAGGCCCCAATCCAGATTTGTCTCCTCAATGACTGCGAGAAGTCCTGATGCCCCCCAAAATTCCACAAACGGTACTCTCATTGCTGCACGTCACAGCTGTTATCAGGCTCTCTCGGCTGTTTAGTTTTTGTTTTCACCTGGACAAAGAATATTCTTCCACCATCCTCCTGTATCTCCCTGTGTTTTTGCAGAGCTGTAGTCTCCTCCCGTATTTTCCCACGGACACAGTTCTTGTTCAGAGTTCCCCGTATGGAGGATTAATGAGTTTTGAGCTTTGGCTACAGATTGTGCTGGGATGTGTAGTTCCACAACAGCTGGAGGGCCCCATGTTGAAAGTACATCATTCCCTCCAAGCGATTTTTGTTGGGCGACCATTCCTGCAGGAGCAGTGTTACATTGTGTCCGTTTGTGTATTATTTGTCTGCTTACGGACTGACGGAGTCACAGTCTGTAGAAGTGGTTTTGTAACCTTCTCAGCTTCATGATCATTAATAGACGGAGACTGGAGACACTGCCACAAACCTTATCTTGACGGTCGAGATTGGCAGGACCAGCAAAGATTTTATGTAAGGAGAGGACCTGGCAGCTGATCGTCATCGCATTGATTGGAGCCAGCTGATTATCTTGGAAGGCGACTTTCCCGACAAAGGCGCTGAATGTTAGATCAATGTATTATAATAAGGACAATTATGTTGTGTTTTGTTACCTCTGTCTGTATTTATTATCTGCCTGTTATTGTTATTATTATTATTATTATTATTATCAGTCTGAGTTTAACCATTACTCTGCTGGACACTAATTTTCTCACAGTAGAAGTGTAATGATGATGACCGGCAGAGGTTTTAGGAGAAGATAACACAAAGGGTCCACAATCACCCCCAATTTTAGACCACCAGTGCCTATCTCCTTGTTTTATTAGTGAAACCCTATTACCCCCCTACGTCCATATTAAAGAGACCCCAATGCCTCTCTCATATTAGTGAGACCTCCAGATCAAAACCCTGTATTGTTGAGACCCCCAGTACCTCTCTCCCTGTATTGTTGAGACCCCCAGTACCTCTCTCCCTGTATTAGTGAGACCCCCAGTAACTTTCTCTCTCTGTATTAGTGAGACCGTCAGTACAGTACCTCTCTCTATCTATATTAGTGAGACCCCCAGTACAGTACCTCTCTCTATTTATATTAGTGAGACCCCCAGTACAGTACCGCTCTCTCCCTGTATCAGTGAGGACCCCAGTGACTTTCTCTCCCTGTATTAGTGAGAACCCCAGTACAGTACCTCTCTCTCCCTGTATTAGTGATACCCCCAGTACATCTCTCTCCCTGTATTAGTGAGACCCCTAGTACAATACCTCTCTCTCTGTATTAGTGAGACCCCCAGTACAGTACCTCTCTCTCTTTGTAATATGAGACTGACAGTACAGTACCTCTCTCTCCGTGTATTAGTGAGACCCCCAGTACAGTACCTCTCTCTACCTGTATCAGTGAGGCCCCAGTACGTCTCTCTCCCTGTATTAATGATACCCCCAGTACAGTACCTCTCTCTCCCTGTGTTAGTGAGACCTACAGTACCTATCTCTCCCTGTATTAGTGAGACCTACAGTACCTATCTCTCACTGTATCAGTGAGGCCCCCAGTACTTCTCTCTCTCCCTGCATTAGTGAGACCCCCAGTAACTCTCTCTCTCCCTGCATTAGTGAGACCCTCAGTAACTCTCTCTCTCCCTGTATCAGTGAGGCCCCCCGGTAACTCTCTTTCTCCCCTGTATTAGTGAGACCCCCAGTACCTCTCTCTCTCTCTCCCTGTATATAATGAGACCCAGCCTCTCCCTTAACTAGAGAGCCTTCCAGTAGCCCCTGTATTAGTGAGACTCTAGTCTTCCCCCCCTATAATAGAGAGCTCCCAGTCTCATCCCATGTATCAGTGAGACCCCCGGAGCCTCCCTCTCCCTCTATACACTCAGCTATGTCCCTGCGCATAGAGAGTTAATATGGATTTCAGGGGCTGGGAGGGTCCATTGTGCACTGGAATAAAAGGGCCATTTATCATCCCATTACCGCTCCCGATACATGAAGGGAAATGAATCACCGGCTGCAGCCGTCAATAAAGTCATTTGTGTAAATGTTGCGGCCGCGGCTCTGCGTTATCTGCGCCGGTGATGAAGCGCTTGCCGGGGAGCAGTGACAGCGCTTTATCCGGGGGTGATGGACGGAGAGTAATTAAATCCTATAAATTATCTGCCGCAGCCCCTCTCCTGCTCCGGAGATAACAGCCCCCCGCCCCCCCTGGGTGCTAATTACCAGTTACCTGTGGGATGAAGATTTCACTACTCTGCACACACCACGTCCCCCTCCTCCCCGTACAGTGCCCCCCACAATGCTGTATGTGGGGTGGGGGTCCCCAATGATTTACTGTCCCGTCTCTATTGGTGGGTGGACGCTCCACAGTGGGCACACAGTAGGCAGTACAGCCTTAGTATGTGGAGGGTGCATTGATTACATACAGTGGTAATAGTGCAATGCACACGGATATATATATATATATATATATATATATATATCACCAATGCCAGGGATATCTCTGTTCAATATCTGCTTTCCTCTCTTTCACTGTAGGGCAGCAGCAGTGCTCCCAGGGGTACTCACTGTTACTTTCTGGGGTACGCACATTTGTTTATATAACAGAGAGAATGGGAGGGGGAATCCAGGTGATAATTAGACACCTGGGGCCTGATTCAGAGGTGGAAGCTGCTGCGTCCGATCTTGCGTTTGTTGCCAGAGTCGCAGCTGCGATCATATGCAAATGCCCTCCCCTGGTGTAGTAGCCTGCGTCTGAGTGTGCAAGGGCTGTGACGTGACGCCCACTTTTCGCGTCTCTGCGCACGGTAATACCACCAGTGATTAAAGACATGTCACCATCACACGCGCAATCGTCGCTAGCATCAGTCCTATGGCAGGTGCAGTTTCCCCACCTGAACATGGCCTCTGTGGCTGTGGGTCTGCATCTGCGAATGCAGCCGCTATCACTGACCTGCTCGCGACACTCTCATAATGCGCTCATGAGATGGATTTTTTTTCTGCGTTCACTTCAGGTCACCGCCCAGGGTCCCTCATCACATTGCCGCCCCATTACTGACATCGTCTGTCCCATTTGCAGTAGAATCTTTGTGCGTCCTCTCTGTGTAACGCAGGCGATGTAGGGGTTGTCAGGAATTTTCGAGCATGCACAGTGGAAAATAATCGCACATCTGCACCGATGTCGGCCTTGTGCTCGCATTACGTGCACCGCTGATCCAGGCCCGCAGGGACAGCAGTGTCCTAGGGATCTCTACCCTCATGCATCACAGTAGGACCTTGATAACAGGCAAGATACAGTAATACGAGATAATCCAGAGACATGATCACTGGCATTTCCTGCATAAAAAAAGATTATCTGGATTAAGTGAAATTCAGATCAGCGCCCCTAATGTCAGAACCTGTGACTATGACCTCGGCCTATGATATTGCAGGTTATTATATGTTTTACCTGTTACTGGTTGTTTTAAAATAATAATGTAAAACATTTAATAAGACAAGTTACCAAAATGAAAAGCTCTGTCCCAGTAATCCTATAATTGTTACAACATACAGGGGATAATCATTAAATATTTGCTGTATTTTCCCTGAAAATACCTGTTTTCGGGGGATACCCGCAAATATTAAGTATCCCCCAAATGTATTATGGAGGGATCACAGCCGATAGCTCCAATATCTGGTGCAATCCCTTCATTTCCGACAGCAGCCCCCATATATTCTTATGGGGTATGCGATGCTGTCAGATTTACCAAGCTTCTGAATACAAGGCATTCCGGAGAGTGGTCCCCGCAGCTTACGCCATCTGAAGATGGCATAAGCCGCTGTAGCCTATGGGCTACACTTTGCAAAAATTCTCTGGAGAGGGTTCCAGAGGAATCCTCCCTGGCAATGGCCACCGCGCGGGCCTGGTCTGCAGACCACGCATGAGGAGGAGTCCCAAGAGGGGAGTGAAGAGACCGCTGATGCTGTCTCTTCCCTCCGAGCACATCGGAGCCCCTGTCCCTGCTGGTGCTATTTAATACATCCCAGCACTATCATCGCATACTGCAATGTGATCATGGGTGCTAATATCACGTCCAGATCACAGAGTATGCGATTTATTGATAAATGGGCCCCAATATCATTTAAAAAGAATATTTAAAAAAAATGAGAACTAGAGTTTTATTGTCAATATAAATTGTTTCTTAAATTGCAATATATGAGACATAAACATGTGTCACTAACCCAGGTGGTACCCAGGTGCAGGGTTGGACTGGCCCACAGGGGTACAGGGGAAACCCCCGGTGGGCCACACTGCCTGAGGGCACAACCCCTTCACTAGGAATCAGGTTCCAGACTGTGCACTTGAATTATACATTATACATATGTTACATTATACTGCACAGGACTATGGTCTATTTTCTACAATACATTGCTGTTATTAATCTTTTACATTATTATGCATGCACTAGCAGTATTTACCATACATATTTTAAGTGGGCCCAAACCATTCACTCTCTCTTATGGTTAGCCAAGCTTCTGCAGAGGCTGGCCACACCCCTAAATGGGCCCCTATCACTACATTCCCCCTGTGGGCCATTCATGCCCCAGTCCCACACTGCCCAGGTGGCAACAGGGTAAGAAACACTGATGTAGAAAACACTCGAGAACTGAATAAGTGGAACATATGTTTTAATGAGCAACAAAGTTTGACTGCCCCCATCTGTAAGTAGTCATGAAGATATATATCACTATTAAATCCAGCAAGTGCTTTTGTGGCAATCACGTGTGTATATGTTTATTGTTTTAATCTTTTTTTTTTCTACAGGGTGGGGACCCAGATTTAAGTCTAGGGCCCCTGTTGTGGATGTAAAGTCTGGAAACCCTGCTCATGTTGTAAATCTAAAACTTTTGTTCTGGGTGCAAATCTAGATCCCTTGTTCTGGATGTATAACACTGACCCCCTGTTCTGTGAGTGATTCTAGAGCCTCTCTTCTGGGTGTAAATCTAGAGCCTCTGATCTATGTTTGAGTCTAGAGCCTCTGTTCTGGGTGTAATCTAAAGCCTCTGTTCTGAGTGTATAAATAAGAGCCTTTGAGCTGAGTGCAAATCTAGAGCCTCTGATCTATGTGTAAGTCTAGAGCCTCTGATCTATGTGTAAGTCTAGAGCCTCTGATCTGGGTGTAAATCTAGAGCCTCTGTTCTAAATGTAAATCTAGAGCCTCTGTTCTAAATGTAAATCTAGAGCCTCTGTTCTGAGTGTAAATAAGAGCCTTTGAGCTGAGTGTAAATCTAGAGCCTCTGAACTGGGAGTAAATATAGAGCATCTGATCTGAGCAAGGGCCCTTGTTCTGTATGTAAATCTAGAGCCTCTAACCTGGGTGTACATCTAGAGCCCCTGTTCTGAGAATACTTTGTGTACCAGGGGTTACACGTTTTTTTTTTATTTTAGTAAATCACCCTAACATTTCCTTACTTCTGCGATCGTAAGAAATTAGAAGAGCTCTGGTTATAATTATTGTTACCTGAAGCAATGTATCTGCCCCATAGAGACTGCACGGACCAAAGAGGTGTGATAGCTGTAATGAGCGATGTATCATGAATATGCCTATAATGAGCAATGTATAATGTATGATGAATAAGCGATGTATAATACACGATCCATATAATGAGCGATGTATAATGAGCGATGTATAATGCTCGATGAATATTTGAGCGATAAACAATGCACAGAAAATAATGAACGCTGTATAATATAATGTATAATGTACATTATATAATAAACGCTGTGCAATGTACGATGTAAGATAGGCATGTATAATATGCAATGTATAATATAAAGTATAGTGTATATATGAACGTTGTATATATAATATACGGTTTATAATGTAGAGCACAGTATGAGTGTTGTATAATGTGCAGTATATTAAGAGCGATGCAGGTATATAATGTACGGTGTAAAAAGCATGATATGAAATGTAAGGAGTACAATGTACATTATATAATAAACGCTATATAATGTACGATGCACAATCAGTTCTGTAAATAGTAATGTATATAATATATATAGCATATAATGAAGTGTACGGTCTGCAATGCACGAGTTATAATGTAACGAGTACAATGTACATTTGATAATGAGCGTTGTATAATGTACTATGTGTAATGTGTGTGTATACACGCACACATACATGTATACACACACACGAACATATATATATATATATATATATATATAATATAAATATATATATATATATATATATATATATATGTGTGTGTGTGTGTGTGTGTGTGTATACTCTGCAGGTTTAGGCATCATTGTAAAACAAGCTTGGATCATGTAAGTGCAGCCTCGGTACCTCCTCACCCCATAATAACATCAGCTGACAGACTGTCCGTGCGGCAGATCCTGTGCTCAGGACATCACTACTCCCCGGTTATATCGCTTTACTGACGCAATTATTTCCTTACATCAATTAACGTAAATATATATAACACATTATAAATGTATATAAACTCATGTCAACCCATATTAATCTCAAAGTAATGAGCAACGGTGATGAGTGCACTATATATAGACATATACATAAGCACTTATGCACACATATATATATATATATATATATGTGTGTGTGTGTGTGTGTATATATATATCCTCAGGGGGGATGATATTGCAGCCAGGCAGAGAAGGGTATCGGTGCTTTTGCTGGAGAAAAGAGAATTACATGTCAGAATTTTGTATCTATCCCTCTAGCTGAAGATCTCTGCGTCGCATAGTTGCTTTATCTTACAATGTGTGTTTCGTGATTTTTTGGTCCATTATCTTATGACATTGACTATAATGTATAACATATATGTGAGACTAGATATATGCATATCGTTACATGTCCTATATATGTCTAATATTAGCACATTATCCTGTAATATAAAACGTGGTGAGTTGATTATATTAGTGTATAAACGTATATAGTATATAGATGCGTGGATTATTGCGTGACTGACCATCTTTTATATATGTGTGTGTGTGTGTGTATAAGTTCAGAAACATATTATTATAGCTGTTGATTATATTAGTGTATTATTGCATGACTGACCATCTTTTATAGGTGTGTGTGTGTGTGTGTTTAGTCTATAACTGAATTACCCTATGATATTTTGCATGTGATTGGTTATTAGAGCATTATTTTATAGCATTATATGTATGAGCGTTTAGTGCATTATCTTATATATAAGTATAGTGTATTAGTGCATTATATTATTATTATTATTATTATTATTATATATTAGTGGTAAGGGTGTTAGTGAATGTTATAGCATTATACATCAATGTTTATTGTACTAGTGCATTATCTTATGATATCATACATAGGTGTTTGGTGTATTCTCTTATATTATGCATTATGTTGCATTATGTGATATAGATATTTCCAGGGACAGGATTACAGGGAGCTAGATCCCCGGCCTCTTATTGGTCAGTCCTGGGAATGTCAGGGAGATTCCAGCCCTCCTATTGGTCGCCCACACGTGCAGCTGTCTCACATGCTTCCGGCTGAAGGGAAAAAAGTGCAGAGAGAAGGAGTGAGAGAGTCAGAGAGAGAGAGAGGAGCTGCCAGTCTGGAACCCCGCTCATACCACGCTCAGCGACTGGGGAAAACCAGGGGGTGCAGTCAGACCAGGGGGTGTAGTCACCCCAGGGGGTACAGTCATATCAGGGGGTACAGGCAGACAGGGGTGCTGTCAGATCAGGTGGTGCAGTCAGATTGAGGGTGCAGGCACGTTAGGGGGTGCAGACATACCAGGGGGTACAAGTAGACCAGGGGGTGCAATCGGATCAGGGGTACAGTCATATAAGGGGGTGCAGTCATTGGGGATCGGTCAGATCACAGGATGCAGTGATAAATGGAGCTGATTGGAAATCAGGAGATGAAGTGAGATCAGAGAGGGCAATCAAATCTAGAAGGAAGTACGGTGAGATCAGGGGGTGTTGGTAAACCAGGGGGTGCAGTGTGATCAGGGGGTGTTGGTAAACCAGGGGGTGCAGTGTGATCAGGGGGTGTTGGAAAATCAGGGGGTGCAGTGTGATCAGGGGGTGTTGGTAAATCAGGGGGTGCAGTGTGATCAGGGGGTGCTCATAGATCAGGAGGTGTAGTGTGATCAGGGGGTACAGTGCGATCAGGGGGTGCAGTGAAATTTGGGGGTGCAGTGAGATCTGGGGGTGCACCCTGGTGCATATAGAGCTGTGTTAGTGATGAGGCAGGGGGCTCTTTAGTCTGCAGAGCGGCTGCTGACATTATTGGGTGCAGTAGGTGCTGACTCCTCCAGGGTCTCCCAGCTGGGGTGGGCTCCGGGGCTGGTGGGCGCCAGAATGGAGGATCAGACTGACCACAGTCCCGGAGCCCCCAGCGAGTCGGATAACGGGGTCTCCCCTCCCCCCATGCACCCCGGGGCCCCCCCGCACCGGACCACCAACTTCTTCATAGACAACATTCTGCGCCCGGACTTCGGCTGCAGGAAGGAGACCCCCGGGCGGGAGAACGTCAACCCCCTGCACACCCGGCCGGGTCACTCCGCTCCCAGCCCGGACTCTGACACCACCTCGGACAGCTCCAAGGGGAGCGACCCCAACCCTGCCCTGCTCCTGGTGGAGAACGCCGGGCCCCCGGCCAACAATAAAGACCCCCTGGTGTGGCCAGCCTGGGTGTACTGTACCCGCTACTCTGACCGGCCGTCTTCAGGTAAGAGTCACAATTTCTGATCCATAATAAGCCCCTGGATGACTACAATGCCCGACTGTTTGGGGCTCTGAACATCGGGACATGCTGTGCACTGAAAATGATTCTTCCATGAAATGTTGTCATAGATCCTGGAGGATGAGATTTATCCAACGTGCAGGAAAAATAGGGCTTTTATTGTGCAGGAAAATAGGGATTTTATTGTGCAGGAAAATAGGGATTTTATTGTGCAGGAAAATAGGGACAATTAGATGAGTTGGTTCTGAGCAGGGACATACACTGTTGTTATCGCCCTACTCTGACTAGCGAATGATAAATAAAATAACTTATTTTAACCCCATGTAACGCCGGGATGTCGGGCCCACAGTCCCGACTCTGTCTGATGGACCCGGATTCCTTCTTGGGTGTCACATCCGGTTTATACAGAACGAAAGTAAAGTCTGGAGCGATGTCTGTGGGATCTTCTATCAGCCATACAAATATTCTTACTGTTATGATTCAGATACACAGCTGGTTACACTGTATCCCATGTCTAGTAATTATACTCCATTCATAACATTACCATATCAATATATAAACTGTATCCCATGTCTAGTAATTATACTCCATTCATAACATTACCATATCAATATATAAACTGTATCCCATGTCTAGTAATTATACTCCATTCATAACATTACCATATCAATATATAAACTGTATCCCATGTCTAGTAATTATACTCCAATCCTAACATTACCATATCAATATATAAACTGTATCCCATGTCTAGTAATTATACTCCAATCCTAACATTACCATATCAATATTTATAATACATTGTAGCTGCGAGAGCGATTTGTTTATAAACACTGCACCTTATATTATAAACACTACCCGTTATAGTATAACATTATACCATATATATATATATATACGCATTTATAAACACTGCTTCTTATGCTATAGCAACATATTTATAAACACTGCTCCTTATACCATAACAACATTATATTTATGAACACTGATCCTTATACCATAACAACATTATATTTATGAACACTGATCCTTATACCATAACAACATTATATTTATGAACACTGATCCTTATACCATAACAACATTATATTTATGAACACTGATCCTTATACCATAACAACATTATATTTATGAACACTGATCCTTATACTATAACAACATTATATTTATAAACACTGCTCCCTATATTATAATAACCTTCGTGAACACTGCTCCATATACTTTAAAAAAAAACGTATATTTATAAACTCTGCTCCTTTTAAGATAATAACCTTATATTTATTTATTTATACTATAATAGAGATAAATGCATAAATACTGCTCCTTATACTATAATAGAGATAAATGCATAAATACTGCTCCTTATACTATAATAGAAGTACATTAATAAACAGTGCTGCTTTTCATATAATATAGATATATTTATAAATACTGCTCATTATACTATAATAACATTATATTTATAAACACTATAATATTACTCTGCTCGCTAAATGATAACAATGTTATATTTACAAACTCTGCTACCTATACTCTGCAAAGAGATACATGTATAAATACTACTCATTATACTATAATAGAGGTACATATATAAACCCTGCTACTTATAAAATAATAGTGGTATATGTATAAACACTGCTCCTTATGCTATTATAAAGCTACATTTATAAACACTGTTCTCTATAATATAAACATTGCTACCTATACTATAATAACGTTATATTTATTAACACTGCTCTCTGTACTATACACAGAGATGAATATATAAACACTCATTCTTCTACTTTTATAATGCTCTATTTGGAAACACTGTTTTTTATAATATAAACATTGCTCCCTATACTATGATAACGTTATATTTATAAACACTGCTTCCTATGCTATATTAGAGATATATTTAATGATACATTTATAAACACTGCTACTTATAATATAATAACGACATACTTATAAATTCTAGTCCACATGATATAATAGAGATATATTTATAAACACTGCTCCTTAAACTCTAATAACGATACATATATAAGCACTGGTCCCTATAGAATAATAACGATATATTTATAAACACTGCTCCTAGTATTAAAGTACATCTCTATTTATAAACAAGGTCACTATACTATAATGACCTCATATTTATAAACAGTGCTCCTTGTACTATAAATATAAACACTGGTCACTATAATATAATAACGATATCTTTATAAACACTGTCCTTTATACTATAGAGATACATTTATAAATACTGGTCCCTTTACAATAATAACGTCATATTTATATCCACGATAAATATTAATAACACCGTCCTTATAATATTGATATATTTATATACAACGATCTTTATACTGTAATATTTATGATTTTATAAACACTAGAAGTTCTTATGATTTAATATCGATAACGATAATTTTACAAATACTGATCTTTTTTTTCTGTAACAGCAATAATAGATACACTCACATTAAGACTATAATATATATATATATATATATATATATATATATATGTATAATGGACCTTATAGTATCATAATCATATATTTATAAAACTAATACGTATGCTATAATATAGAACTATCAATACACTTGATTCTTCTATAATGGCGACATCGTTCTAAACACCTTATAATGGTGCTATTTTAGTATAATAGTTTTATATATATATATATATATATAGTAAAAAATATATTTCTGAACACTATTTATTTGGTAATATATATATACATATATATATATATATATATATATATTGTTATTTCATAATAGCGAAAGATGTAATATTGCACCTTCTACTATAACAAAGGTTTAGGCATAGGTATACACAATAGTCTTTATACTACAACAGAGAAATATTGATTAACACGAACTTTATAATAGTGATAGATTTATAAACCCTGCTCCTTATAATAGTGATAGATTTATAAACCCTGCTCCTTATAATAGTGATATATTTATAAACCCTGCTCCTTATAATAGTGATATATTTATAAACCCTGCTCCCTGTAATATATTTATAAACACTGCTCCTAAAACCATAATAGAGGTATATTTATTAATATTTACCCTTGTACTATAATAGCAATATATGTATTCACACTGCTTTTATACTATAATGCATATATAATCATAAACATTTATTCTTATAATATAACAAATATATAGATCTAAACACTTATGCTTATATTATAATAACTATTTATTTATAAATATTTTTTTCTTATTCCATAATAGCTATACATATATAAACAAGGCAGGTTTAAATATCATGTCTCTATATTACATGCATGCAGTTTATAATGTAAAATTCATATGTTGTTTATTATTGCTCCGTGTACTATCATAGAGGTATGTTATACTGTGTAAGCTAGATCATGTTATTACTATACACGGCTGTTATATACCACTGGTATTGATGCAGTACTATTCAGGGATCACTAGATAAAGTAAACAAGGAACAATCAGGAGCAGGGGCCCTGTGTACACAAGTGGTGGATTTGGATGGAATAGGGACTGTCATAGTGGCAGGTTACACTAATCAGTGACTGGTCAGAGCCACCTCTCAGCGAGGAGATATTACCTGCATTACCTTCTAGCATTGCTGGTCTCCGTGTCCAGTCTCTATATCAGTGCCCTGCTTCTATAGCAGTGCTGGTGTCAGTGTCCAGCCTCTATAACAATGCTGGTGTCAGTGTCCAGCCTCTATAGCAGTGCTGGGGTCAGTATCCAGCCTTTATAGAAGTGCTGGGGTCAGTGTCCAGCCTCTATAGCAGTGCTGGTGTCAGTGTCCAGACTCAATAGCCGTGCTGGTGTCAGTGTCCAGGCGCTATAGCAATGCTGGTGTAAGTGTCCAGGCTCTATAGCAGTGCTCTTGTCAGTGTCCAGCCTCTATAGCAGTGCTGGTGTCAGTGTCCAGACTAAATAGCAGTGCTGGTGTCAGTGTCCAGGCGCTATAGCAGTGTCGGGGTCAGTGTCCAGTCTCTATAGCGGTGCTGGGGTCAGTGTCCAGCCTCTATAGCAGTGCTGTTATTAGTGTACAGCCTCTATAGCAGTTCTGGCGTCAGTATCCAGGCTCTATAGCAGTGCCGGTGTCAGTGTCCAGCCTCTTATAGCAGTGCCGGTGTCAGTGTCCAGCCTCTATAGCAGTGATGGTGTCAGTGTCCAGGCTCTATAGCAGTGCAGGTGTCAGTGTCCAGCCTCTATAGCAGTGCTGGTGTCAGTGTCCAGCCTCTATAGCAGTATGAGGGGTCGTAAGACTGGCATTATTCCCCCCCCCCTCCCCTTCATAACTGAGTAAACCTCACCCAACACCCCGACACCCCGTCTCTATATTATTCTTTCAGGTATCGGATTCTAAAACAACACTCCGAGTCTGTATGTATTGCTCATCACACAATAACGATATATATATATATATTGTATAATAGTGTAATGAGCAATATACACACACATATACTGATCACATATACAAGCTATGCATGTCTACATCTGTCATATACTCAGGATCTGTATATAACGCTTAGTGGCACCGTATATCTGTATACAAGACTCAAATCGCATATGACGCTCAGAGTAATATGTGTGTGTGAGTATGTGTATATATATATATATAGTGTGTATGTGTGTGTACAGTTCCGCCACATGTATTTACACAGCGCAAGAACATTCGCTTGCGTTTTACTATTTGCATACATCATGTGTATAGCACTCTGTATATAACACTCACTATATGTATGTATGTATGTATGTATGTATGTATGTATGTGTGTATGTATGCACGGTATGTATGTGCACACATTGCCCCATCACACGGTGTATACTCCTCTCGGGATATAACGTTCATATAACACATTACAAACTACAAACTTATAAAGCTCAATAATGATATACCCCTTTCACTATATATATATATATACATATATATATATATATATATATATATATATATATATATGGTACATGCATACATCTTTCTGTATACACCTCTACCTGTCCTTATACACTGCTTTTACTTTAATTTAGTGATCAGGTTCTGTTTATAACGCCCATTACACCGCATCATTACCGTGTGCTTCTGTATATACCGCTCACCTACAATAAAAAATACTCATATCCTTTTGTTAAACATTAATATTTGTGTACTGTAGACTCGTCATATTCGTATATCGAATTATAGGAATTAATGTAACTACTTTTTGTCATTTGCACCATTTAATTGTCGAAATAAAAATGAAATGTTTTGGTGCATAATATTATATTAGCGGACAGATAAAAGAGTACAGGTAACTGTCAAGGAATATTGATACAATGTAGCCGATTATATTACACACTCTTCAAATGTCGCAGATAATATTCAATCTCCGTGTAGCGATTTACCAATTACATGATAATATTAATCATTATAAATCGGTATCTGGGAGAAGATTATTTCGCTCTGGGATTCTGACAGACATCTATGGGGAGTTTCCGATTAGTAATTAAACTTCAAAAATGTCCCAGTGACATTAAAATCATTGTGATAGTAGGAAATGTACAACCTCTATCTAACACACACGTCTATCTGGCAGGAGATGTGGCAGGGTCTCTATCAGTTTCGGGGCGCTGATGAATCATCCAGGTTTTTATTTAGAACAGTGATTGTACTGTTGTTATTTGTGTTGCAATATTGATATAATTGAATATATTCCTTGCGCTTGGTGAGTAAATAGCTGCTTCTGTGATGACAGTGTTATTTACTGGACTGTTACATATAAGGATAGGATTACTTCCAGTATCAGATAGCAGGTGAAATCTTACCCACAACTGGAAGAAGGAGGGATCCATTACACAATGTATTAAATATGATATTAATAGCAAAAATATTACATATAAATAATAATTGCAACAGTAACAATAACAACAAATAATAATAGTAGTAATATTAATAATGTAGGACTACTATAGTAATAGTCACCATGATAATAGTAATGATTGTAGTAGTAGTAGTAATAATAATAATAATAATAATAATAAATAACAATAATAATAATATTAATAATAATAATACAATTATTAGTAACAAAAAATGAAAGCAACAATACAATAATAATCATGATCATAATAATCATAACATTAGCAATATCCTTAGAAACAATAAAAATGAAGCAACAATATTAGCAGTAATACTAATGATCATGATGATAATAATAGTAAAATTAGTAATTTGATTCGTAACTATAATAAACAAAGCAATAATTAGAGTAGTAATACTAATGATCATGATATGAGTAATTTTATTAGTAAGAATAATAAACGAAGCAATAATAATAACTGTAGTGATGCTAATGATCATGATGATAATAAATGAGTAATATTATTAGTAAGAATAACACACGAAACAATGATTATATGTAATAGCAGTCAGAAAGATTAGTAATATTATTAGTAATAATAGAACAGGTAATAATAATAGTGGTAGTAGTATCAATAATGACTAAGATGATAATAAAATTAATAATAATAATAAAAATAACAATAATAATATGCTTTTTAGGATGATAGTAATAATAATAGAAGTACTGATTTTTAAGATGATGATAGTAGTAGTAGTAGTAGTAGTAGTAGTAGTAATAATAATAATAATAATAATAATAGAAGTACTGATTTTTAAGATGGTGATAGTAGTAGTAATAATAATAATAATAATAGTAGTAGTAGTACTGATTTAGGATAATAATAATAATAATAATAATAATAATAGAAGTACTGATTTTTAGGATGATGATAGTAGTAGTAGTAGTAGTAGTAGTAGTAGTAGTAGTAGTAGTAGTAGTAATAATAATAATAATAATAATAGTACTGATTTTTAGGATGGTGATAGTAGTAGTAATAATAATAATAATAATAATAATAATAGTAGTAGTAGTAGTAGTAGTAGTAGTAGTAGTAGTAGTAGTAGTAGTACTGATTTAGGATAATAATAATAATAATAATAATAATAATAATAATATCCCTCTTGTGACGATAGACCTATGACAGCAGTGAATGCCATTGGTATAATTATACCCTGTGTCCTTAGCAGGGCCCCGCACCAGGAAGCTGAAGAAGAAGAAGAACGAGAAGGAGGACAAGAGGCCGCGCACGGCCTTCACCGCGGAGCAGCTGCAGAGGCTGAAAGCGGAGTTCCAGGCCAACCGCTACATCACCGAGCAGAGGAGGCAGACCTTGGCCCAAGAGCTTAACCTCAACGAGTCCCAGATCAAGATCTGGTTCCAGAATAAAAGAGCCAAAATCAAGAAGGCGTCTGGCCTAAAGAACGGACTCGCCCTGCACCTAATGGCCCAGGGACTGTACAATCACTCCACCACCACGGTGCAGGACAAGGAGGACAGCGAGTGAGGGTCACCTACAGAATGGGGTTGGGGGGGGAGGGAAGGGGGAAGGGGCTTCTACAGACATGACCCCATGGTGTGAGGGTGACCTCCACACATACACCTCTATTACTATATATACACCCTGATCTGACCTTGTATAGATGTAATATCAGGTAAGGACAAAGTACTTTTTGTGCTGGGGGGGTGGGCCTGCCCCCCTCCCCCACCGGCCTCCCTGTCTCATGTGATTTATTTCTGGGTGTTGTGGTGGATCCCCCAACTGACCGTTGAGTACCTCTTAGTGTGGACCCCCCACCCGTGTTTCTCAGCACCCTCCCCCCGGATGGGGGGGTGCAGAACTGTCCTTTCAAGCCAAAGATTTTATTATGTTGAGAAAATTGTACCCTGGAATAAAGCGTGGGACGTGTTCTATAGCAGGGAGACTGTAACTTATTTTATAATAAACCGAATATTCGATGATTAATACATCTCCGAGCTCTTATTCCGGGGTTTAGGGTTCCTGCAATGATGGAGTCGCTTTATAATTCACCCTTTCAGTCTATAGCCGGCTTCACTACTGTATACTGTACGGCCTCCTGCCTATTGTACCCAAAGTCTCTGCAGCACCCTGATACTGCCGGTTTTAAGGATGACCCCCGAAAACACACACACACCCCACCCAAACACAGACCCCCTCCCTTAGGGGACTCCACAACGGAACATCTTTTGCAGATCGCTGACTGCATGCACATGAATCCTGTTAGTTTTTTTTTTATTGTATCTGTAAATTATTATATTTTAAATCAGACTCATTTCCTAATAATGGTATTTACAGAATATTTCATTAGAGACATTTAGTTAATAATATATCATATACTTTGATTACTGATCAGGTAAAAAAAAAAAAAAATAGTCCCTGCAAAGGGAATACTATTCTGTATCATGCACATACACAAAACAGTAACATTGTATCAGATAACCACAAGAATAGTAATAACGACGGCAGCAATATTGCTAACAAGCTGTATTAATCTCATTTTATTTGATTGTTTTAATTATGTCATTGCATTTTGATGTTCCAGTTGTATTCCTGGTTGTGTTTGAGTCCTATGTCGTTTATTATGTCATCAGTTTTCGTTTTGGTCTATTTTTTTTAAAACATATCCTAAAGTCCTTGTATTGTGTGAACTGTCATGAAATGTAATAATCACACATTAGACCCCCACCTTCCCATGCAGGCAGTGATGATATTCCTGGGGTGTTTTGGAGGCTGCTGGCAGAGTCTATATTGTGAAGGTGTAGAGGCTGCAGACAATGATGATATTTCTGAAATTCCTGGTGGCTGCAGACAATGATATTTCAGGGATGTCTGTTGTACGAAGACAATTATATGTCTGGGGAGTATTGGGGGCTGCAGAACATGATTATATTGTTAGGGGTTTTGTAATATATATTCTATCTATCTATCTATCTATCTATCTATCTATCTATCTATCTATCTATCTATCTATCTATCTATCTATCTATCTATCTATCGATCTATTCAGCCAGCCAGGCAGGCATGTACATATGTTGCGTTCCCGGTATGGGGAGAGTTGTGATGTCGGTGATGTCGGTGATGTGAGCTTTATACCAGGAGAGGAGACTGCTCTGTATAAAGTTTGTTATCTGTAGTCTCCTGTTTTTAGCCTGGAGGGTGTATTATGAGTCAGATAGCTGGGTATGTATACCTGTACTAACTATAGAAAACTGTGTATACATGTAAAACCTATAGTGGTCTGTGTATACTTATACTGTGTATACATGTGACATTTATAGCAGTCTATATATACATGTAACACCTGTATTAGTCTATGTGTACGTGTAACACCTACAGTATAGTGGTCTATATATATATGTGACATCTACAGCAGTCTATGTGCACATGTAACAGCTATAGCGGTCTGTATATACTTATAACACGTATGGCAGTCTGTGTATACATGTGACAACTATAGCAGTCTATGTGACATCTATAGCAGTCCATGCGTACATGTAACACCTATAGCAAACTACGTGCATGTAACACCTACAGCAGTCCATGTGTACATGTAACACCTATAGCATTCTGTGTATACTTATAACACGTTTGGCAGTCTGTGAGTCTGTGTATACATGTGACATCTATAGCAGTCTATGAGACATCTATAGCAGTCTATGTATATATGTAACACCTACAGCAGTCTACGTATACATGTAACACCTACAGCAGTCTATGTATACATGTAACACCTATAGCATTCTGTGTATACTTATAACACGTTTGGCAGTCTGTGAGTCTGTGTATACATGAGACATCTATAGCAGTCTATGTGACATCTATAGCAGTCTATGTATACATGTAACACCTACAGCAGTCTACGTATACATGTAACACCTATAGAAGTGTATGTATACATGTAACACCGCTAGGAGTGTGCATACATGTGACATCAATACGTGTTAACACCTTATGTCTATGTATACATGTAACTTATATACATTTAACATCTATAACTGTCTATGTGTACATGTAAAGCCTATTGCAGTCTGTGTATACATGTAATACCTGTACCAGTGTAAGAATACATGTAACACATTTAGGAGTCTGTGTATACGTGTACCAACTATAGTGATCTATGTATACATGTTACACCTATAGCCATCTATGTATACATGTAGCACATATAGCAGTGTATATATACATGTAACACCTATATCATTCTGTGTATGCATTTAGCAGCTATTTATATTCCTCACATGTTTCTGGTATAATGCCAACACGTTTTATACTAAATAGTGTAAATATATACATATTATTATATACAAATCTGTTATCTCATGTATAGTATAGAGATATATTATAATATTACAATAACCTGTTATATATTGTATATTGCATATACATATTATGGTTATATCTGATAAATATTGCATAGTGTATAGATATATAATACTAGTATAATAATAAAGTTACAAATTGAATAACGCACACATGCACACACACACTAGTGCAGCTACATTCCAATCATTTGTGTAATAATGACATGTTATATGTTACATCGCAGAGTTACTTTTTATAATATAGGTAAATGAACCTGCTGTATATAGGACCTGTACAGGGGCTATGCTGTTATACTGTACATCATCAGGAGCTGAAATATGCTGTAATCGTTTCCCACACACTGACATTGTATCTCTGTATGTTACAGAATATATGGAATATAGATGGGACGTGTCAGTCTGTGTTCTTCTTGTATAATATTCACATTATATCTCTCTCCTGCATATCTTGGATCAAGATGATTATTATTCTGTATGTATACACTATTTATAGATAATGTTCTACATTATCCTCTTTCTATGTGATACTGATTCTCCTTCCTACTCTTACTCTCTCATTCTCTGTCCTGCACTCACCCCTTTCTCTCTCTCTCTTCCTGGCCTTCTCTCTCACCTCTTCATCTCTCCCACTCCTTCCCTCCTTCCCACTCTCACACTCCACCTTACTCTCTCTCTTTCACCCTCTATGTCTCACACTCTCTCTCCTTTCCACCCACTGCCTTCCTCTATCTCTCTCTTTGTATCACATTCCACTTTTCTGTCTTACTCTCCCATTCCTTCCCTCCCTCCCACTCTCACACTCTACCTTTCTTTCTCTCTCTCTCTCTCTCTCTCTCTCTCTCTCTCTCTCTCTCTCTCTCTCTCTCTCTCTCTCTCTCTCTCTCTCTCTTCCTGGCCTTCTCTCTCACCCTTCATCTCTCCCACTCCTTCCCTCCCTCCCACTTTCACACTCTACCTTTCTCTCTCTCTCACCCCTTCATCTCTCACACTCCTTCATCTCTCCCACTCCCTCCCTCCCTCCCACTCTACCTTTCTCTCTCTCTCTTCCTGGCTTTCTCTCTCACCCCTTCATCTCTCCCACTCCTTCATCTCTCCCACTCCTTCCCTCCCTCCCACTCTACCTTTCTCTCTCTTCCTGGCTTTCTCTCTCACCCCTTCATCTCTCCCACTCCTTCATCTCTCCCACTCCTTCCCTCCCTCCCACTCTACCTTTCTCTCTCTTCCTGGCTTTCTCTCTTACCCCTTCATCTCTCCCACTCCTTCCCTCCCTCCCACTCTACCTTTCTCTCTCTCTCTTCCTGGCCTTCTCTCTCACCCCTTCATCTCTCCCACTCCTTCATCTCTCCCACTCCTTCCCTCCCTCCCACTCTACCTTTCTCTCTCTCTCTTCCTGGCTTTCTCTCTCACCCCTTCATCTCTCCCACTCCTTCATCTCTCCCACTCCTTCCCTCCCTCCCACTCTACCTTTCTCTCTCTCTCTCTCTTCCAGGCCTTCTCTCTCAACCTTTCATCTCTCCCACTCCTTCCCTCCCTCCCACTCTACCTTTCTCTCTCTCTTTCACCCTCTATGTCTCACACTCTCTCTCCTTTCCATCCACTGTCTTCCTCTATCTCTTTGTATCACACTCCACTTTTCTGTCTCACTCTCCCACCTTTTCTCTCTCATTCATCTTACTCTCTCAAACAATATCTATCTCATCCTTTCTTTTGCATTTCCACTTTCTCCTCATATTCCTCTCTATCTCCTAATTTCTTCATCTCTCTCTTCTTCTATTGCTTTCCCCACTTTCATTCACTCTCACTCTACAATTGTGAGTGTTGTTGTATATGTCCTCCTGGTATATACCCCTGTAACAAAGAACTCGAGACTGTTGTATGTCAGTGACATTGTTTGTAAATCCTGCAAATTAATGGTATATACAGCTCTGGGAATCTATTGTTTAAGTGGAGGTAAATGTTGTTGGTTATGTAACGTTCTAGTGGAAATTAATGGTGCTGCTGATGTAGTGCTCTGGTGTAGACACCTGGTATTGGTCCTGTCACGTTCTTCTTGACATGACTTGTATTGGTGATGTCATATTTTGTCATGTTTGGGTGGAGCTGAATGGTGTTGGAGCCCTAGTGTTCGGGAGGAGATGACTGCTGTTGTAAATGTAATTTATGGTGGCCATAAATAGTGATGGTAATGTAATGTTCTAGTGGAGAAGAATGGTATTGGTTATGTCACATTGCAATGGAGATTACTGGTGTTGGTTATGTCATGTTCTGGTGGTGGGCGTTGGTATTGATATTGTTATGTTTTGGTGCAGATGACTGGTTTTAGTAATGCCATGTTACAGTGAATAATATTGGTCTTGTTTTGGTGGAATTGATTGGTGGTTTCATGTTCACATGGAGAAAGCCGGTGTTGGTGATATCATGTTAAAATGGAATAGATCAGTGTTGGTAATATTGTGTTCTAAAGCCGGTGTTGGTGATATTCGGCTCTGGTGCTGGTGTTGATGATGTCAGATTCTGGTGGAGGTGTCTGACATTGGTAATGTTAGGTTCCGGTAGAGATGAACAGTCTTGGTGATGTCATCTTGTAGTACAGAATGGTGTTGGTTATGTCATCTTGTAATAGAGATGAATAGTGTTGCTGATGTCAACTTGTAGTGGAGATGAATGATGTTAATGTCAGGTTGTGGTGGAGGTTGCTCATGTTGGTAATGTCTGGTTCTTGTGGAAATGAATGATATTGGTGATGTCAGATTCTTGTGGAGATGAATTGTGTTGGGGATGTCAACTGGTATTGGAGATGAATGGTGTTATGTTCTGGTGGTTAAGGTGTTAGTGAAGTCATCTTGTCGTAAGATATATGGTGTTGATGTCAGGGCCTGGTTGAGATTACTGGTGTTGGTGATGTCATGATCTGGTGGTATTATGTTTGGATGGAGGTGGCTGGTGATGGTGATGTCAGGATCTGCTGGAGTTGAATGGTGTTGGTGATGTCAGGTTCTGGTGGGATGAATTGTGTTGTGGATGTCATTTTGTAGTGCAGATGAATGGTGTTGTTGATATCAGGATCTGGTGGATGTAACTGGTGTTGGTGATTTCAAGATCTAGAGGAGATTAATGGGGTTGGTGATATTAGGTTTTAGTGGAGGTTGCTATTGTTGGTGATGTTAGTTTCTGGTGGAAATGAATGATGTTGGTGATATTAGGGTCTGGTGAAAAGGAATGGTGTTGGTGATATTAGGATCTGATGGAGGTGGCTGGTGTTGATGATGTCAGATCTGGTGAAGTTGAATGGTTTTGATATTATATTTTGTGGAAATTAATGGTGTTGTTGATATCAATTTCTGGTGAAAAGGAATGGTGTTTGTGATGTCATCTTGTAGTGAAGATGAATGGTGTTGTTAATATTAGGATCTGGTGGAGGTGGCTGGTGTTGGTGATGTCAGATCTGGTGAAGTTGAATGGTGTTGTTATTAAAAGTTTTGTGATAATGAATGGTGTTGATATCAATTTCTGGTGAAAAGGAATGGTGTCGGTCATGTCATCTTATATAGGAGACAAATGGTGTTGGCATCAGGTTCTGGTGGAGTTGACTGGTGTTTGTGATGTCAGGATCTGGTGGAATTGAATGGTGTTGATATTAATGTTTTGTGTAAATGAATGGTATTGGGTATTTCATGTAGTTGAGATAAATGGTGTTGGTATCAGCTTCTGGTGGAGGTGACTGGTGTTGGTGATGTCAGTTTCTGGTATAGATAAATGGTGTTGGTGATGTAAGGTATGGTGAGTGTGAATTGCTTTAGAGATGTCATCTTGAAGTGAAGATGAATAGGGTTGGTGATAACAGGTTCTAGTGGAGGTGGCTGGTGATGATGATGTCAGGATCTGGTGTGGATGAATTGTGTTGGAGATGTTATCTTGTAGTGGAGATGAATGGTGTTGTTGATATCAGGTTCCGGTGGAGGTGTTGATGATGCAAAGATCGGTGGAGTTGAATGGTGTTGTTGATATCAGGTTCTGGTGGAGGTGGCTGGTGTTGGTGATGTCAGGTTTTGGTGGAGAAGATTGGCGTTGGTGATATCAGGATCTGAGGTAGATGAATGGTGTTGGTGATGCCAGGATCTGGTAGAGATGTATGGTGTTGATTATATCACATTCTGGTGGGGATGAATGGAGTTTGTAATATCATCATGTAGTGGAGTTGAAAGATGTTGTTGATATCAGGTTCTGGTGGAGATGAGTTGCGTTGGTTTTGTCACGTGTTTATATCCCATTCCAGCTGATGTTATTGATAGAATTTTTTTATTTTGTGTGTGGTGATACATGGTATTAGCTCCTGTAGTGATTATTATGCATACTACAAGAGATTACATTTTTCTGCTGATGGAGCCAATTTATTGTAATTTTTTTTTTCTTACGAGAGTCCTAGATTAAGTTTGAAAACCTGGGAATTCTGCCCTTTTTGTTGTTAATTTGTAGAAATACTTTGCAACCGTGTTGTCCTGTTCTTGTGAATTAGTTTATTTGTTGTAGCGTTGATGGGGACATATCAAGCTTTAGAAAGGAAATATCTGGTGACATACTGTACGTTCTGTAGATGCACACAGGGCCAGATTAACAATGGGGCGGATGGAGCTACAGCTCCAGGCCTCCACATAAAAATAGGCCCATCATCATGACAGCATGATGTTGACTGGCCATCTGCTGTCCACATGGTCAGCCATAAATCATAAGTAGTAAAATTATATTTCTAGTTACCTCACAAAATTAAGCTTTTTTTTTTTCTTTTACATATATAGGGAGACATTGGGGCTGAGAGTATAGGGGTGTACACGCCCACATGGCACTGGCCACACCCACGCAGCAATGGTCACACCTCCTCTGATTTTCATAATAGGCCCTTGATCATTTTCAGCTCCAGGCCCATGTGGCCCTCAATCCGGCCCTGGATGCACACAATACCTCTAACAATACATGGGTCCTCCCTTTCATTCACAGCAAGAGATACATTTAATTCTTATCCACCAATATGTCAATAGGAAAACTTTTGCATGAAGATTCAGCCTGAAGATGTCCTTACTCCTCTGTGTGACAACTGGATGGTGGAAAAAAAATGAGCTATCTCTGTCTACAGCTGTATATTTTCCTCTTTGCACTGACACTAATTCAGACATGAGACACGATGAAACACTGTTCAGGTAAATAAGATACATCCAATGTATTGTATGGTATACAGCACAAATTCTCAAACTCGGTCCTCTGGACCCCAAACAATGCACCTTTTCCAAGTCTCCTCACAGAATCACAGGTGAAATAATTGGCTCCATATGTGCAGAGCCGTAACTAGACTTTTTGGTGCCCTGTGCCAGAGGGAGCATTGGCGCCCCCTTAGAGTATAATGCAATACTCACAATGGTCTCACAACCTGAACCACCAGAACCTCTGGAGAGATCATAAAACTACAGCTATATTGTCCATAATTCATAACTGCAATTGGTATTGATAACGCTGATAGTTCTGGATTGCTTACAAACATTACTTGTCATAAAGAGCACTGAAATAATTCCACACACGGTGACAACCGGTGCGGGGTGCCGTCAAAAAGGGGGCATGGCCTCACGGTCAGGGGCGTGGCCTCGTGGCCCAAACCCCGGCCCGTGGTTATCATTACTGGGGGGGTCCCGGAGGTGCGGAGTGCCGGCTCCCTCACTGTGACAGGAGCTGAGTGCTGCACTTAATGGTACAGTGCATCACCTGGCTCCTGTCAATGAGGGGGAGCGAGCACTTTGGTGTCACCCCTCGGTGGGTGACACCCGGGTGTGGCCCACACCCCCCTTGTGATGCCACTGCAAATGACAATACTTTTACTTAAAGACAGCTTAATCATACATATATTTGCCAATGCAGACTTACACCAAAATAAGATACTGTAGGTTATACCATCAGCAGTAGGGAATACTTCTAAAGGACATTTGTGACACCTAGTACAGAATAACAGGATAGCAGTCAGTCAATACTTCATACAAACGTAACCGCACCCCCGACCCTCGCTCTGCGTCTCTCCTCTGATTTGCTCCCCCCACCCTCTTTCTCTGCTCATATTTATACCTTATTTCTGTTTATACCTCCAATTAATCCAATTAATCTAATTAATATTTGTATGTACTAAGGGGTAAATTTACTAAGAATCGAGATTGGTCCAGTTTTGTTTATTTTAATCTCGATTTACATCGCCAAATCTCTGGTGATTTTTCCGTTTTTCATCTCTCAAATTTACTAAGAAGTGAGTTTAGCCGAAAATGAGTTTTCCGATGGTGATGCAGATCTAGATTTGTCCCCCGAGTTGCAAGTGAAGATGAGATTACTCACCCGAGATTGCAGTGTTTTCTCTCTGCAAATCTCTCCCTATCAGTGAGATATGTGAAGGCTACTTGTGTGTAAAACCTGTAAAAGAAGGGTTACATTTTGTAAAACAAAATGACGTAGGGTCCCCCCCCAAAAGCATAACCAGCCCCGGACTTGTCAGCCAGTCCTGGTTTTAAGTTACGGGGAACAAAACACCAGCACCAGGCTGCTGTGCCAGTCCTGGTTTTAAATATAGGTGGGGAAAAAAAGAGTAACGGTCCCCCTATATTTAAAACCAGCAATGGACCTAAACCGACCGGGGTGTAATGTCACAGCCAGGAGACCCTATTACTAGGTCTCCAGGGCCAAAAGCATTCTCACCCCAAGCCGGTCAGGCCAAGCCGGGGATCTCAGGGGAGGTGGGGACCCCCCCCAAAAAGAGACTCCCCCCTCTCCCAAAACCCCAGGCTTGGTCTGAAGCCCGGGGCTCTTCCCCGCACCCCTGGGCTGTGGGTAGGGGGGTAATAATGTGTAAAAGAGAATTAAACCATTGTATGTTACAGTGGACCTACAGGTGCTAGCATGCCTGCCCTTTGGCACTTGTGGAACTACAAGTACCAGCAGGCATCCGGTACCTGTTCCTCCACTGTAAAATAAATAGTTAAATAAAGACACAACACACACACCATAGATAGTATAAATTTATTACACACATACCTCAATCACACATACTTACCTGTACCAGCCGGTAGGTCCACTTGTCCAATGTAGAAATCCATGTGGAGGGACCTGCAAAAAAAGATCCTATACTCACCTCCATCCTGGCGCTGCCCTCTGTAGCATCCAGGGTCTTGTCAAAGCAACAAACCGCCTTACGCGAACCATGCCGAACAGGTGTAAGTGTATGCTGTTACATATACTTAAACCTCGCGAAATGACAGATGAGCAAAATCATCTGTTATTTCTAACGGGCTGCTAGCCAATCAGAGGCCGTTTTACATGTAGTGGCTGCTCATTGGCTGGGACCCACTGACTGCGGGAGCATTCGCCATTTTCAATGCGCTGGCATTGCAACCCACTCCAACCCTGTCTGGCTCCTTCCGCCGGATGTCGGGGCTCTTGTGCATATGCAGTGAAGCCGCTCGCGGGGCCAGCTGATTTTGCATTAGCTGTCACTGCGCCGGAGCAATGATGAATGTAGCCAGTGATGTGATGGGCATAGGTTATATAGTGACTGTACCCAGTGATGTGATGGCCATAGGTTATATAGTGACTGTACCCAGTAATGTGAGGACATAAGTTATATAGTGACTGTACCCAGTGATGTGATGGGCATAGGTTATATAGTGACTGTACCCAGTGATGGAATAGGCATAGGTTATATAGTGACTGTACCCAGTAATTTTATGACATTTTTTATATAGTGACTGTACCCAGTGATGTGATGGGCATAGGTTATATAGTGTATGTACCCAGTAATGTGAGGACATAGGTTATATAGTGTCTGTACCCAGTGATGTGATGGGCATAGGTTATATAGTGACTGTACCCAGTAATGTGAGGACATAGGTTATATAGTGACTGTACCCAGTGATGTGATGGGCATAGGTTATATAGTGACTGTACCCAGTGATGGAATAGGCATAGGTTATATAGTGACTGTACCCAGTAATGTGAGGACATAGGTTATATAGTGACTGTACCCAGTGATGTGATGGGCATAGGTTATATAGTGACTGTACCCAGTAATGTGAGGAAGTAGGTTATATAGTGTCTGTACCCAGTGATGTGATGGGCATAGGTTATATAGTGACTGTACCCAGTAATGTGAGGACATAGGTTATATAGTGACTGTACCCAGTGATGTGATGGGCATAGGTTATATAGTGACTGTACCCAGTGATGGAATAGGCATAGGTTATATAGTGACTGTACCCAGTAATGTGAGGACATAGGTTATATAGTGACTGTACCCAGTGATGTGATGGGCATAGGTTATATAGTGACTGTAGCCAGTGATGTGATGGGTATAGATTATATAGTGACTGTACCCAGTGATGTGATGGGCATAGATTATATAGTGACTGTACCCAGTGATGTGATGGGCATAGGTTATATAGTGACTGTAGCCAGTGATGTGAGGACATAGGTTATATAGTGACTGTAGCCAGTGATGTGATGGACATAGGTTATACAGTGACTGTAGCCAGTGATATGATGGGCATAGGTTATATAGTGACTGTAGCCAGTGATGTGATGGGCATAGATTATATAGTAACTGTACCCAGTGATGTGATGGGCATAGGTTATATAGTGACTGTAGCCAGTGATGTGAGGACATAGGTTATATAGTGACTGTACCCAGTGATGTGATGGGCATAGGTTATATAGTGACTGTACCCAGTGATGTGATGGGCATAGATTATATAGTGACTGTACCCAGTGATGGGCATAGGTTATATAGTGACTGTAGCCAGTGATGTGATGGACATAGGTTATATAGTGACTGTACCCAGTGATGTGATGGGCATAGATTATATAGTGACTGTACCCAGTGATGGGCATAGGTTATATAGTGACTGTAGCCAGTGATGTGAGGACATAGGTTATATAGTGACTGTAGCCAGTGATGTGATGGACATAGGTTATATAGTGACTGTACCCAGTGATGTGATGGGCATAGATTATATAGTGACTGTACCCAGTGATGGGCATAGGTTATATAGTGACTGTACCCAGTGATGTGAGGACATAGGTTATATAGTGACTGTAGCCAGTGATGTGAGGGCATAGGTTATATAGTGACTGTACCCAGTGATGTGATGGGCATAGGTTATATAGTGACTATACCCAGTGATGTGATGGGCATAGGTTATATAGTGACTGTAGCCAGTGATGTGATGGGCATAGATTATATAGTAACTGTACCCAGTGATACCCGCGCCATTTCCTCGGTGACCTGTGCTTGTGCAGTAGACTCTGGCATAGCACAAGTGTACACAAGTGCCTGGAGAATGCGGCGCTCAATGTGCTGCCGGCCGTTGGGTAGAGGGGAGGGGGCCATGGATGAAGACTGCACACAGGCCACCTCCTCTCTTAATACGCCCTTGGTTTAAGTCCTATGTAATGTCTTTCCAACTGATGTTGGGCCTGATTCAGACCCGGTCGCAAGTGCTGAGTGCTCGCAACCGGGTCAATGGTGGCCCAGAGCCGGCTCCGTTGTGCGCATGCGCGAGACTCAGCTAGCAACGGGCAATCCGTCTCTCCGGGTCTCGCAACAAAGGAGGCGAGCTGTCGATGTTGAGTGACAGCTCGCCCCCTTTAGTGGGCGGGCCGGGGGGGTGGCTGCCCAAATGGAGGTGTTCCCATGAGAACGCCTGCCGTTTGTGACCGGCCCCACTGACATCACGAGTGATGTCAGCTGAGAGATTCCGGCTCTGTTAGAGCCGAAATCTCTCTGGGGCTTGCGGCCACAAGACCCTACCACAAGGGTCTCGTCGCAAGCCCGATGGTTGCGATGGTCTTGACCATCGTGACCATCATCATGGCCGCTCGCAATAGCTGTGGGTGGTCACCCACAGCTGTGCGAGAGGCCAAGAGGCCGATCCAAAAAAAAAAATGCCCGGCCCTGATTCAGAGCGAGCGCTCTGTCAGAGTGAGCGGCTCTGAATCAGGCCCATAGATCTTAGGAGATGCAAAGCTGTCAGCTCAAGTGGCACATGATACGATACTGTCTCCTGCTTCAGTTTTTCTTGCAAATGCTGCTGCCAGGAAGAAAACTGACCTTTTACAAGAGACCCACTGGTGATGAGGATGAGTGAGTTAGTGCACCAGAGAGAACAATTATGACATCTGGTCAGAGTTAAAAGAAGTGCCCACATATAGTGTATTGACACCTCTACAGTGACTCAATCTGATACTGTAAGCATCAATAGAATGGTGGAAGTTTACTTTAATGATAATGTACAAATTAGCATCTCACACAGACCCTTTGAATACTGGGAGAAAAAAAAAGGCAATTTGAAGTCTCTTGTACAAACTAGTTTTACTTTACTTAAACTGCCTACCCTCTAGAAATGGTGTTTTGCACAACCAGGAACCATGTGAGCGATCAGTGTAGGAGGCTACTTTCTAAAAATGTTGAAAAACTGATGTTCAGAAACAAAATTACAAATTCTATGAGGAAGACCTATTGAAAAAACATTGTACAGTTTGACCAAATCAGTCCAGCGTATGTGTCTCAATCAGTCCCATTAACAGTGATAAGGGTGATGATGGGGATCACGTCATCTTGAGCTTTGAGGATGATTAACACAGCTGTCTTATTACATTTGGTAGCTTGGTTTAGCCAAATCACCAAAATGTTTTCTTTTGTGAAGGCCCAACAAACCAAACACTTCAGCCACAAAAGTGGCAGTCCCTATCGCTGAAGTGTTTGGTTTGACAAACTTTGCATGTCCTTCTTAATATACAACAAAAGGGTGGCTGGGAGGGCCCAAGGACAATTGTATTTCATTATGGGCTTTGCCAAGATTGTGTGTGTTTGAGAAGCAGCCTATATTACTGTATTTACTAGGTGTTTTGGCCCTGAATCTAAATTATATTGATACAAACTAGTAAAAATTCTGACCACATGAAGACAAAGTTACAAGTCTCCACATGATTATCACCATTATCACCACTATGCTCCCTTACAATGAACGTGAATAGTGATGGCAACACTATGAATACGTGTGAACTGTTACGGAAGTTGATGAAGTTAGCAGATTATCTCAGCCAAACCAAATTAATGGAAATACTAATAGACGCCCTCTGGTAATGAGATTTTCTTTTATATTCCCTCTAATGACTATGACGAGTACGGACCATCCAAGTTGCTCATTTCAGCTTTTCCTCCATCAGTAGATGTTTAACTATCAGCTCCAGCTTCTCAACTCTTTTCTAGAGGTCACAGCAGCAGCATACCTCTTGTTCCAGACAGCCACTTTCACCTATGTTGATGTTCTTTATCTTGCAAGATCATCCATCACCAAGTTCTCATCCAGGCATGTATAACCCATTTCCTGTAGCTTCTCCACAGATAAAGAGTATGTAACATCAATTACAGCCTGATCTGTGATAGACACATCAGCCCCAACTAATATAGCATGTAAAGCTTATGTAACTTCTGGCGGCCATTGCTCAGGTTGCATTTGAAAACTCATATTTGGAAGCTTAGATTTTAATCATGTTCTATGTATCCGATTTACTTTTCTTTATAGCAGTAAATGCATTACCTTCCACTAAATACTACACCTACAATCACCTGTACTGGCCTTGAGCCGGTGACTTGCTTTTTGGAGCAAGTTTGATGGTGATCTAGTTTTCTACTAGACTTTAATCCGGCAGCAATCACCTGTACAGGCCATTTGAAAACTAATATTTGGAAGCTTGGTTTTACTTCTTTCTATGGTTTTGATTTATTTTTCCTTATAGTAGTAATAAGTTAATGCTTTAACTTTCACTAAAAAATAGTCCACCTCCTTTCAATTGTACTGGCCTCAGGCCTGTGATTTGCTGTTTGGAATAAGTGTGATGGGGATCTAGTTTTCTACTAGATGTTACTTCAGCAGCAATCACCTATACTTGCCTGAGGCCTGTGATTTGCATTGTGGAGAAGTATATAAGTAATATATATTTTCTCTTAGGCTTTTACTTTTAATCTAGAAGTTCTTGATTAATGACAACATTCTATAGGGTCATATAATTCAAACCAAAACAATTGAGAGTAGTTTTGCCAAAACACAATGATGATTAGATGTAAAACAGAGGGAGAGTGTGTGTGTGTGTGTGGATGTGTGGGGGGGTGTCTGCCCGCATTTTACGTTTATTATGTTTTATAACTGGAAAGTCAAAGTCAAAGCTATTGTTCTCTGGAATCAAAAAAGACCAGCATTAGATCCTATGTGGGCCCGACAGTGTGGGCCCACATATATATAATATGCGGCCCACACCACTGCCACGATCGGAGCTCATCTCCGATCGGGCAGTGGGCCTGATTCAGACCTGCTCGCGAGCGCTCGATGGTGCCCAAATGCGCATGCGCACAACGGAGGCGGCTCCGTCGTGCTCATGCGTGACACCCAAATAACGACGGCCAAGCCGTCGTTATGGGTCTCACACCAAAGGGGGCATGCTGTCGATGTTGATTGACAGCACGCCCCCTTTGGTGGGCGTGCCAGGGGTGTGGCTGCCCAGACGGAGGCATTCCCATGGGAGTGTTTTTGGCTCTGATAGAGCCAAAAGCACTCCTGGGCTTGCGGCAGCGAGACCGTACTGCAGGGTCTCATCGCAAGCCCGATGGTCGCGATGGTCTTGACCATCGTAACCATCATTTTGGTCACTCGTATAGCTGTGGGTGACCAGGAGGCCGCTCCAAAAAGGTGTAGGGACGGCCCTGATTCAGAGCGAGCGCTCTGTCAGAGCGTCCGGCTCTGAATCAGGGCCAATGTTTCCTCTATTTAAAGCTGGCAACGCTGGTCTCTGAAGCGATCAGAAGCCTATGATTGCTTCAGAGGCCAGCGTTCCCAGTGATGCAGCACGCGGGTGATGTCTAATTAGACCCAGTCAGCAGCAGGGTCTATGCGGGATGGTGGGAGTGAAGATGGCGTGGACTGGAGCGGTGCCCAGCGGCTATTGTGAATAGAGGTAAGTACTACACAGGTGAGTGGGGCCTGTTCTATACTGGGGCACTGCATAAGGGGCATTACTGGGGGCTCTGCATTAGGGGCACTACTAGGGACATCACTATGGGCTCTGCATAAGGGGCCTTACTGGGGGCTCTGCATAAGGTGCATTACTGGGGGCAGAACATAAGGGGCATTACTGGGGGCACTGCATAAGGGCACTACTAGGGACATTACTGGGGGTTCTGCATAAGGGGCATTACTGGGGGCTCTGCATAAGGGGCATTACTGGGGGCACAACATAAGGGGCATTACTGGGGGAACTGCATAATGGGCACTACTAGGGAAATTCTGGGGCCCGATACAAACAAAATAGGCAGGCCCCCCCTGGATCTATAGCAGGGGTTTTGCCTCAATTAGTACATAAACCAGGGATGGCTAGGCATAGGGGAGGGGGTGGCACAGGGCAGGAAAGACTGGACAAGGGGGGCACTGGGCTAGGAATGGTGGACTGGGGTGGCAAAGGGCAGGGAAAGCTGGTTGGTCCATGGGGGCAAAGGGCAGTAGGAGAGGGGCAGAGAAGACAGGGAGGCTGGCTGGACATGGGGAGGGGTTGCAAGGAAGACAGGTTGGCTGGCTGGACTAGGAGGGGGGCTCAGGGAAGACTGGCTGGTCTGGGGGAGGGGCAAGGCAGGAAAGGCTGAACTGGAGGGGCACAGGAAAGTCTGGTCGGCTGGACTGGGGGGAGCAGCGCTGGCTGGACAAGAGAAGGTGGGGCACAAGGCAGGGTCAACATACCTGCATTCTACTGTCCTGAGAGAGATTGGGCCCATCTGGCTGCTGCGAGGAATGCACCATTCGGCAGCCAGGGAGAAAGACAGAGCATCAGCGCTGTGGAACTGAAGCTGTCCGCCAACATCAGCGCCGCTGCAGCTTTGAACTATGCAGCCAGCCGCAAGCCAATCACAGCTCGCGGAACGGCAGCCAATCCGGAGTGGCTGCTCCTGATTGGCTGATCAGGAGCTGCTGCTACTGATTGGATGCCAGTTCTGCGAGTCACAGATCACGGCCGGCTCCGGTACATAGTTAAAATGCCACAGCGCTAATGCTTTTTCCCTTGCCCCTTCCTGCTGCCCCCTGGTGCATTCTTTGCCTCTGTCTCCAGGGCCCGGTACTAGAGTCCCGGCAGTCCCCCCCTGATGGAAGCCCTGAGGGCCACTACCTTTCAACATTGCATATAAGACTTTTTTTTTTGTTGCGGCCCACACACTCTTAAGATTTTGAATATTCGGCCCGGTTGGTATTTTGAGTTTGACATGCCTGATCTAGAGTATTGAAGCAATTGAGAAACTACATTTTCCTTAGTCATAGCTAAAGAGGTGCTGCAGCAGTTAAGCAAAAGCCTATTTCACTATTCAAGAGCCTTATTGCCCATTTACTACCATATTGCAAACTACTGCTTTAGATTTGCCATATTCTGTTTGTGCCGAATTGCCTGTGATCTGTATGGTGATTATTATTGTCTTCATGCAATGACCTGCCCTGGACTCATGCCCTCTTACACTTGAGTATTCTACTTACCAAGGCCGTCACATAATGTCATGTTACTGTGTGTGGTTCTCTTCTACAGCCTGAGGTGGATAAGCTGGTGGAGTCATTGCCAGAGAAGAACAAAGATCCACTAGAGCTGCTGTCTCAGATGTAAGGTACCATCTAGATCTAACTTATCTGTGCCCATAACAACCCCGAGGGTACCACATAGGTTTTTCTTCATTTAATGACTATAGAGCCTATTTATCATCGGAGCCAGATTGGCATTGGATACTTAACTACCAGAGCAATTCAGTAGAGCTCTGGGACTGTCTGTAGTACGTGTTCTTAAACTGAGAGGACCTCAGGACTGTCTGTATTACATGTGCCCTCAGAGTGAACGGACACTGGCTCTGTCTGTATTATGTGTCATGATATTTAGGGGACATCAAGACTGTATGTATTGTAAACCCTGATGTTTACGTCAGGACTGTCTGGATTACATGTCTTGATGGGACACTGGGATTGTCTGTATTATATATCCTCAGAGTAAGGGGACAGTGGGACATGTCCTGAGAGCAGTGCCGATGGCCAGATGGGCCGGTCTGGTGTCAAACCCTGGCCGAGCAGCTCTGCCTCACGGCGCTCTGCTCGGCCGGGATACTGAAAGATGGTGGTGTGCCACGAGGCCAGGCCCGTGACCTGCCCTTGTGAGGTGAGACCACGCCCCTTTTGAGATGAGGCCACACCTTCTTTGCTCAGCAGCCCCAGTCCGTCCTTGCCTGAGAGTGAGGGGATATTAGGACTGTATGTAGTACGTGTCCTGTGAGGGAACACTGGGACTGTATGAGGGACATGTGTCCTAAAAGTGAGGGGACATCATAACTGTCTATAATACATGTGTTCTGAAAGTAGGAGGACATCACGACTGTATTAGAGGTGCACTGTGAGTAAAGGACAACAGGATTACATGCCCTGAGAGCGAGGAAACACATTGGGAAAGTCTTTATTACATGTGTACTTAGTGAGGAGACACCAGGACTGTGTGTATTACATGTGACCTGTGAGTGAGGAGACTTTAGGACTGTATATTACATGCTTTCTGAGTGAGAAAACACAGGGACTGTCCTTTTATATGTGTCCAGAGAGTAACAGAACAGTAGGTCTGTATTACATGTGCCCTGAGAGCGATGGGACACCGATACTATCTGTGTTACGTGTCCTGATAGTGAGGGAACATTGGGACTATCTGTGTTACGTGTCCTGATAGTGAGGGAACATTGGGACTGTCTGTATCACATGTGTCCTGATAGTGAGGGGACACCGGGACTGTCTGTATTACATGGGTCCTGAGAGTGAGGGGACACCGGGACTGTCTGTATCACATGTGTCCTGATAGTGAGGGAACATTGGGACTGTCTGTCTTACGTGTCCTGATAGTGAGGGAACATTGGGACTGTCTGTATCACATGTGTCCTGATAGTGAGGGGACACCGGGACTGTCTGTATTACATGTGTCCTGAGAGTGAGGGGACACCGGGACTGTCTGTATCACATGTGTCCTGATAGTGAGGGGACGCCGGGACTGTTTGTATCACATGTGTCCTGAGAGTGAGGGGACATCAGGACTGTCTGTATTACATGTGTACTGAGAGTGAGGGGACATCGGGACTGTCTGTATTACATGTGTCCTGTGAATGAGGAGACACCGGGACTGTCTGTATCACATGTGTCTTGATAGTGAGCGGACAACGGGACTGTCTGTATTACATGTGTCCTGAGAAAAATGCCAGATATGAATCTTTATTTTAGGCATTATACACCAGCAAAGCCTGGACACAAGTTTGTATTACGTTTTGTTTATTTGTACATATATTCAGGAAATCTTTCAGCAGATCCAGCTTTGAATTTGCTGGATCACAGAGTGAAACACATGAATTTTTTGCTCTCCGTGGATTCTATGAACCATTGTTGCTCACGGGTCACTATGAAGACGGGTTAAAGTCAGCTTTGCGGGTCTTTGTTTGGAATACAGAAATTTTGATAGATTATTTACTATATGCGGCAGCCGATTCCTTATCAAAGGTGCCCTGAGAGGGACAGAACGGGGTTAACCAGCCAACATCTTTACACAGTTCTCAGCATCACAAAGACATATCCTTGTGAGCGGATGTATAAGAGTGTAGACTGAAAGAAACTGCAGAATATTCTCGAATGTACCTACAGAGCAGGTAGGTCACAATGACAACTCCATAGGAAAAATAATGGGTGGGGGTGATTTATGGCATCACATGCTCACAGATAACGTTGAAATTGCCTGAATTTCACATTCCTGAAGTAGCTTTCTTAATTTCACAAAATTAAGATCTACGTTATTCGGACCAGGGCGGCCAATAGTTACTGTTTGAATGGCTCAGAAACTTCCCATTGGGGGATGGACCACATTGATAGTAAATTGGAGCCACAAGAGCTGTTAATTATACCCCTTCTACACCAGAGGAAAAACCTGTTTTTTTGCTGGGTCTACCCAGGTCGCAGCTCAGTGTAAAAGGGTCCCTGAAAAATAACCCGGGTCAAGTGACCCAGCAATCCAACCCAGGTAGCTACCAGGGTCTGACCCAGGATGGACCTGGGTAATGGTGCAGTGTAAACGACGCAACCCGGGTTATCCGACCTGGGTAATGCCTAAAATGAGTTGATTGGTGGTTGTGGAGCAGTCACCTCCCACTTTTTATGACCTCACAAGTTTAGGAGGGCAGTCCCAGGTTCAGTGTGAACGGGGCTGACCTGAGAATAACCCAGATTGATGGTGCTGTGTAAATGGTGTCTGCAGGGCCGGTGCAAGGTTTCCGGGCACCCCAGGCAACATTTCACCAACCGCCCCTGCACCCTCCAATTCATAATATGCCACGCATAAGGTTGCCTAATGGTAGCACCGGCCCTGGGTGTCTGACCTGGGTCACGCTTGCCTACCCTCCCGATTTGGTCGGGAGCCTGCCGAATATTGGGTGCCACTCCCGACCCCCCGGATAGGCAGGCAAGTCTCCCGGCTGCCACCTGCCCCCCCGACTACCTAATAGAAACCCCCGCAGTGAGGGGGGGGCACAATGACGCAATTGTGCGGCCACACCCCTTGCCCCGTCCCCAAAACGGACACATTGTCCGGTCACGCCCCCCCCCCCCCCTGAATGTCAGCAAGTATGACCGGGGTTGGGACCATGTCTGAAAGTCTGAAAACTCAGGTTGGACTTTGGTGGAAACATGGCCATCTCTACCATTTGGCTTGTTGGGCAGTTCCCCAAGGGCCCGAAGCTTCTAGGGGCCCACCAACCCACCCCCCTGCAGCCGCGGCCAGTTGGTAAATTTGTGATATTTTTATAAGACGGCCACCCGTGCACTGTTTTCTTATCTAATCTCCCCCCTCCCACGACGCGAACTCACCTCAGTCCCAGTTTCACTTCATCCGCTGGCTTCAGACCAGTCAGACAGAGACTCTCTGCATCTGTGGGAGGTCTGATGGGCATGCAGGAGTGTTTAATTTTATTGACCATTTAAATTTTTTTCCTGTGAATGGGTGGGTAGGGGCCCCAGTGCATTGCTTTGCCCAGAGCCCACACTGCTGTTAAGGCAACCCTGGGTGGAAAAGAGGTATTAGAGAAACAGAGACACTCCGCAAGCCAGTGCGTACACTTACGGTAACCCTGAACTCTCAGGTTTTCTTTCAAAGCCCTTTAAGCTCGGGGTAAGTTGATGTATTGGTGTTTCCATGCCATTGCAGCAGTACAATAAAACGACCCAATGTCACTAATTCTTTCTTCATGTCCATTTACCTGTGATCACTGCATGTTATCCAGACACAACAGGTCATATGTGTTTGTAGAGTGTACAGGCAATGGTCCTATGCATTTCTATGGCATCTCCATTTATGACTGAAAAAGCTTAACTGCAATGGCGCATTCTTACTTGGGTAAAGTTCAGTGAGGGTGCGTCATGGTAAACACTCCCTGGTACAGGAGTTCATCCAATGACACCAGAATGTTAAATAACCTTCCAGAGGAGTGATGGAGAGTCCTAGGTGTATATTTAATAAAGTGCAGGTTTTTAGAAGTGGAGTTGTTGCCCATACCAACCAATCAGATTCTAGCTATTATTTTTTAGGTGCTAGAAAAATGATAATAAGACTCTGACTGGTTGCTATGGGTAACAATGCCACTTCTTAAAATCCACACTTTTAGTAAATATACCCTTCAGAATCCTACCCTTTCAAAGGGAATGTAGCAGGGCCTTTCTGGTGACGTGGCCTTTTCCCCATAGCTAGATGTATTAACCTGAGATGTTGGGATTGGGATGTAGGGTGAAAGCCATTTATTTATTTATCCATTATATTCCTTCTTTGAGTCATCGAAGGTTTTTAAGGCCAGCTTTCTGGGTGTTATACTCAGATATATGACTCAATGTGGAGAGTGTGACTCACTTATATGATGGTTAGCTAAGTAATGATTAGGAACCTGATGAAGATGTAAATAATGAATGAAATGTTGTTATAACAGCAAATTAAATTGATTTACAAGCCCTGTGGTGACGGAATCGGTATGAAATACCAGCAGTCTGTGAAAATGGTGACAGCAGCATCCCGATGGGTAAGTATACTAACCCTCCCTCCTTCTCACCCTAACCCTCCTTTCTTAATCCCTAACCTTAACCCTCCCCACCTCGTACCCTAAACCTCCCCGTAAGTGCCTAAACCTAACCCTCCCCCCTTGGTGCCTATACCTAACTCTCCCCCCTTAGTGCCTATCCCTAACCCCCCATTGGCGCCTACCCCTCCCCCCCATGGTGCCTAAACCAGAACCCCCCACGCGTGGCTAAGAGCTAAGGCACCCCAGTGTACTTATGTTTAGGGTGGCGGCTGTCTGGATTCCAGCGTTGGTCTCTAAACTGACATCTGCATTTCGATGTCTGTTTAATCCCGCGTCAGGATTTTGACGTCGGGATTCCAACAGCCGGCATGCCGTGGTGACCTATCTGGAGTTTCATTTGTCTTCTCCTCATTATACATTCACATCATGTAATCAGGTTTGGTGTCTTCCACTTGATTATTCATTACATAACCTATCTCTTAATAACACATGGGACCATCTGCTGGTCACTCGTACGTACTCCAGCCCATTCCCAATTCCATGTCCAAAGAGTCCTACACAGGGTCTTTCTCATAATCTGACTCATGTAGATGACCTCATCACCAGCTTGTTACAGCCATCTTGGGTTTACCCATCTTCTAAGTTCCACTGCAGGAAACTCTTGCTGAACCCCATGGCAGTGCCAACTAGGGGATGAAAAAGGTCAATGCCATTTCTACATAGACGCTGAGGATTATGGCCATGAAATGAATCACAAATCAAACACATCCTCTTGTTGCCCATACTTCTACATGGAATAGGTATGAAATACCGGCGGCTGAATAACCGCTGAATAGCCGCCGGTTCAAACCCTGACGACGGAAGCCTGTTGAGCAAACATTCCGACAGGGGCAGGTAAGTACCCTATTCCTCCCCTCTCCCCCCCCTAACGCTCCCTTAGCGGTGTCTAATCCTAACCCCTCTGGAGAGTGCCAAACCGTAACCTCTCCCCAGTGGTACCTAATCCTAACCATCCCTTCCTGCACTCTAAACCTAACCCTCCAAAGGTGGTTCCTAACTTTAACCTAACCCCCCAGTGGTACCTAACCCTAACCCTCCCCAGGGGGTGCCTAACCCTAATTTCCCCCAAGGGTCCCTAAACCTAACCCTCCCATCCCCGGGCTAACGCTAATACTTACCCGGATCTTTCAATTTGGTATGCTGACGCTGGTATCTTGATCCCCATCGGGATAGTGGCATTGCCATTTTGCCGGGCGGCGAGAATCCTGCGTCGTTATATCGGCGACCGGCATCCCGTCCACTGGCATATTAACTACATCCCCTTCTACATAGATATAGTCTTGTCATAACTGGTTGTAGGTGCCTCTTCTGCTTGGAACCGCATGTTAAAATGTTCTCTCTAATCTTCTGTTATTAATATTCATTTGTTACACATATCCCAAAGTTTAGTCCGTGACCTGTGAAGATCTGTTTCCTATTAGCTGCTTATATGAAGACTAATCAATAAATTAGAAAGACCCATCTTCTAGACACCCCAGTGACAGCGAGCAGATAAACATCTAATAATTCATCTATTAATTACCTGTGATTTTCACAGTCTCACCAGACAGGACGGGGAATTCCTGCAGAAAGCACTAAAACTATTTTAAATAGGGAATCAATCATCAGACTTTGCTGAAACATTCTCTAGTGTACTGGCAAAATATAATCTAAATGTACAAAAAAAATATACCTATAGAACGTTGGTTAAAAATAAGTATTTTGTTTAAAAATGAAAAAAATAAAAATATTTGCAGCACTAATAGAAAGTTTACTTTGCAACATCGCTGAACACACATATCATAAAAACACTAAAGATAATAAAAAAACCCAGTGATACAATAACACTTTCTATGTCACGTAATGTTCGTAAGAGAATAGCGGTCTAACGTATAAGCGGCTTTTTTTTTATTACTGCAAAACCAACATACTGGGGGCAATGCCTTTAAATAAATAGCTTCTTAAAATCCCTCTGCAAAATGATATATATTAAATATATTTCAGGGCCATCTGATCGACCACTGCGCCACCCCATAGAGGGCGCAGTCCTCCCTACTGTCCCGATTTCAGCGGGACAGTCCCGTTATTCGGGCACTGTCCCACTGTTTCTCCCTCGGGCCGAAGTGTCCAGCAGTCGGTCAGGAGGTTGGGGACACTCAGTCACCGCAGCAGCTCTGCTTTGCTAAGCAGAGAGCAACGGTGCCGGTGAAGCTGATTAGATGCCGCACGCAGCGTCCATTCAGTGCAGGGAGATGGCTGAGGGCAGCCCAGCTGCTGAGGGAGTGCTGGGCTCGCCCCCCAGCATGATGTAATAAGAGAGATGTGCCACACGGGCACGCCCCAGAAATGGCATCATGTAGAGGTCGTAGTCTATGGAAATTAGGTCACGTTCCCTTTTTGAAGGATTGGGTGCCAAAAACTGGTTGCACAGGATGCTGCTCCACCTGGAGCCGGCCCTGATTAGAGACGCCGAGAGGGGGGAACGGGTACTATTTTCCCGGGCCTGGGCATGCCAGGGAGCCCGAGAGCACACCAGTACCTGGTTTAAGGCTTTTGTGGGTTTTTTTACATTGATCTAAAAGCTTTTATATAAGTTTTTACTAGGGGTGAGCGGGTTCGGATTTCTGAAATCCGAACCCCCCCGAGCCCCCCCGATCCGAGTCCGATCCGAGTCAGGCTCGACTTTTCCCGCCTGACTCGGATCTGAAATCGAGGCAAAACGTCATCATCCCGCCTTCCGAGTCTCGCGGGTTTTGGATCCTATATAAGGTACCCGCGTCGGCGCCATTTTCTCACTCGGCTGTGGACAGTGAAGAGGGAGGGTGGGAGTTAGGGCTGTGTAGTGTAGTGTAGTGTAGTGCTGCTGTTGTCCACTACTTCAAAGTCCATAGGGGCTGGCTGTGTTGTGCTGTGCTGCTGTTGTTAATAGGGGCTGTGTCCACTACTTCAAAGTCCATAGGGGCTGGCTGGACTGTGTTGTGCAGTCAGTTCTCCATAGGGGCTGTGTCCACTCCAAAGTCCTGTGCAGTGTCCCAGTCCTAAAGGGGTGCTGTAGTGTTGTTCAGGGGGTGCTCTGTCAATCAGGGGTGCTGCCCCCAAGTGCTAAAAAAATTATATATTTTCTGTGTTTGTGAATTGTGTGCGCAGTAGCCGCACGTGCATCAACAAAGTAGTGCCAAGCGTGCGCCTGTGTCATAAGTAAAGGGCTGGCTGGCTTGACCGTTAAAGGGTGCTGTAACCCCCGAAAGTACACTCCAGTCCAAACCAAAAAAAAAATTATTTTCTGTGTTTGTGAATTGTGTGCGCAGTAGCCGCACGTGCATCAACAAAGTAGTGCCAAGCGTGCGCCTGTGTCATAAGTAAAGGGCCGGCTGGCTTGACCGTTAAGGGTGCTGTAACCCCCGAAAGTACACTCCAGTCCAAACCAAAAAAAAAATTATTTTCTGTGTTTATGAATTGTGTGCGCAGTAGCCGCACGTGCATCAACAAAGTAGTGCCAAGCGTGCGCCTGTGTCATAAGTAAAGGGCCAGCTGGCTTGACCGTTAAAGGGTGCTGTAACCCCCAAAGTACACTCCAGTCCAAACCAAAAAAAAAATTATTTTCTGTGTTTGTGAATTGTGTGCGCAGTAGCCGCACGTGCATCAACAAAGTAGTGCCAAGCGTGCGCCTGTGTCATAAGTAAAGGGCCGGCTGGCTTGACCGTTAAAGGGTGCTGTAACCCCCGAAAGTACACTCCAGTCCAAACCAAAAAAAAAAAAATTTTCTGTGTTTGTGAATTGTGTGCGCAGTAGCCGCACGTGCATCAACAAAGTAGTGCCAAGCGTGCGCCTGTGTCATAAGTAAAGGGCCGGCTGGCTTGACCGTTAAGGGTGCTGTAACCCCCGAAAGTACACTCCAGTCCAAACCAAAAAAAAAATTATTTTCTGTGTTTATGAATTGTGTGCGCAGTAGCCGCACGTGCATCAACAAAGTAGTGCCAAGCGTGCGCCTGTGTCATAAGTAAAGGGCCGGCAGACTTGACCGTTAAAGGGTGCTGTAACCCCCAAAGTACACTCCAGTCCAAACCAAAAAAAAAATTATTTTCTGTGTTTATGAATTGTGTGCGCAGTAGCCGCACGTGCATCAACAAAGTAGTGCCAAGCGTGCGCCTGTGTCATAAGTAGGGGTGTGCACCGGCCACTTTTCGTGTTTTGTGTTTTGGTTTTGGATCTGGATCTTTCTTCGTGTTTTGGATCTGGATTGGTTTTGGAAAAAACCACCCTTGCGTGTTTTGGGTTCTGGGTTTTGTGTTTTGGATCTGTATTTTTTTGAAAAAAAGCATAAAAACAGCTAAAATCACAGAATTTGTAGGTTTTTCTGCTCCTATGCTATTATTAACCTCAATAACCTTAATTTCCACTCATTTCCAGTCTATTCTGAATACCTCACACCTCACAATAGTGTTTTTATGTCCAAAAGGTTGCACCGAGGTAGCTGGATGACTATGCTAAGCGACACAAGTGGGCGGCACAAACACGTGACCCATCTAGGCGTGAAACTGCAGTGGCAGACAGGATGGCATTGAAAAACTAGGCCCCAAACTGTACATAATGCAAAGAAAAAAAAGAGGTGCAAGATGGAATTGTCCTTGGGCCCTCCCACCCACCCTTATGTTGTATAAACAGGACATGCACACTTTAACAAACCAATCATTTCAGCGCCAGGGTCTGCCACACAACTGTGGCTGAAATGATTGGTTCGTTTGGGCCCCCACAAAACAAGCTGGCAATTTATCTGTCCCTGCACAAACTGGCTCTACGGAGGCAAGATGTCATCCTCATCCTCCTCATCCACCGATTCCTCACCCTCTTCAGTGTGTACATCCTCATCCTCACAGAGTATTAATTCGTCCCTGCTGGAACCACAGGTCCCTCTGTACGTTCTGGAGGCTGGTCTCCCTGGAAGAGTTGATAATTCATTTTATGAACATCATCTTCTCCACATTTTGTGGAAGCAACCTCCTACGCCTTTCGCTGACAAGGTTCCCGGCTGCACTAAACACTCTTTCGGAGTACACACTGGAGGGGGGGCAACTCAGGTAAAATAGAGCCAGTTTGTACAGGGACCTCCAAATTGCTTCTTTTTCCTGCCAGTACAGGTACGAACTGTCTGACATGCCTACTTGGATGCTGTCACCGATGTAATCCTTTAACAGACAGACGCACGCTTGTCGCTGCTGCTTTGAGGATTCAAGTGCGGCTACAGCCCACACAATTCACAAAGACAGAAAAAAAAAAGAATATTTTTATTGTTTGTGGAGCACACTTTGAGGGTTACACCACCCTTTAACAGACAGACGCACGCTTGTCGCTGCTGCTTTGAGGATGCAAGTGCGGCTACAGCCCACACAATTCACAAAGACAGAAAAAAGAAGAAGAATATTTTAATTGTTTGTGTAGAACACTTTGAGGTGTCACCACCCTTTAACAGACAGACGCACGCTTGTCGCTGCTGCTTTAAGGATGCAGGTGCGGCTACAGCCCACACATTTCACAAAGACCAAAAAAAAAAGAACAATATTTTAATTGTTTGTGTAGAACACTTTGAGGTGTCACCACCCTTTAACAGACAGACGCACGCTTGTCGCTGCTGCTTTAAGGATGCAGGTGCGGCTACAGCCCACACAATTCACATAGACAGAAAAAAAAAGAACAATATTTTAATTGTTTGTGTAGCACACTTTGAGGGTGTCACCACCCTTTAACAGACAGACGCACGCTTGTCGCTGCTGCTTTAAGGATGCAGGTGCGGCTACATCGCACACAAGTCACAAACACATTAAAAAAATAGTTTTTTATTTTTTGGAGCACTTTGAGAGTTACACCACCCTTTAACAGACAGACGCACGCTTGTCGCTGCTGCTTTAAGGATGCAGGTGCGGCTACAGCCCACACATTTCACAAAGACCGAAAAAAAAAGAACAATATTTTAATTGTTTGTGTAGAACACTTTGAGGGTGTCACCACCCTTTAACAGACAGACGCACGCTTGTCGCTGCTGCTTTAAGGATGCAGGTGCGGCTACAGCCCACACATTTCACAAAGACCGAAAAAAAAAGAACAATATTTTAATTGTTTGTGTAGAACACTTTGAGGGTGTCACCACCCTTTAACAGACAGACGCACGCTTGTCGCTGCTGCTTTAAGGATGCAGGTGCGGCTACAGCCCACACATTTCACAAAGACCAAAAAAAAAAGAACAATATTTTAATTGTTTGTGTAGCACACTTTGAGGGTGTCACCACCCTTTAACAGACAGACGCACGCTTGTCGCTGCTGCTTTAAGGATGCAGGTGCGGCTACAGCTCACACAATTCACAAAGACAGAAAAAAAAAGAACAATATTTTAATTGTTTGTGTAGCACACTTTGACGGTGTCACCACCCTTTAACAGACAGACGCACGCTTGTCGCTGCTGCTTTAAGGATGCAGGTGCGGCTACAACCCACACATTTCACAAAGACCAAAAAAAAAAGAACAATATTTTAATTGTTTGTGTAGCACACTTTGAGGGTGTCACCACCCTTTAACAGACAGACGCACGCTTGTCGCTGCTGCTTTAAGGATGCAGGTGCGGCTACAGCCCACACAATTCACAAAGACAGAAAAAAAAAGAACAATATTTTAATTGTTTGTGTAGCACACTTTGAGGGTGTCACCACCCTTTAACAGACAGACGCACGCTTGTCGCTGCTGCTTTGAGGATGCAGGTGGAATCTAGACGGGATTTGGAACCGAGGACACACTACCTCCATCAATTGTCTAAATCCCACTGCACTAATGTCGGATACCGGACGCACGTCTAACACCAACATAGCAGTCAAGGCCTCAGTTATACGTTTTGCTTCAGGATGACTGCTGTCGTACTTCATCCTCATCGCTAGGGACTGTTGGAGGGTCAATTGTTTAGTAAAAGTAGTGATGTTCCTACTTCCTCTCTGGGATGATGAACAACTCCCAGCAGCAGCAACAGCACTAGGAGGAAGTGGTTCTTGATCTTTCCCTATTTTATTTTTATCGGAGAAAGTTTGGTCATCCATTTATGTTATATTGATATATATACGTGCGGCTAAAGCGCACACAAACACAGAAAATATTATTTTATTTTTGCTGGAGAGTAGTGCACTTTGAGGGTTACACCACCCTTTAAGAAATGAGCCAGCCGGCTCTTTACTTATGGGACACAGGCGCACGCTTGGCGCTGCTCCTTTGTTGATGCACGTGCAGCCACAGTGCACACAATTCACAAACACAGAAAATAATTTTTTTTTTGGTTTGGACTGGAGTGTACTTTCGGGGGTTACAGCACCCTTAACGGTCAAGCCAGCCGGCCCTTTACTTATGACACAGGCGCACGCTTGGCACTACTTTGTTGATGCACGTGCGGCTACTGCGCACACAATTCACAAACACAGAAAATTATTTTTTTTTTGGTTTGGACTGGAGTGTACTTTCGGGGGTTACAGCACCCTTAACGGTCAAGCCAGCCGGCCCTTTACTTATGACACAGGCGCACGCTTGGCACTACTTTGTTGATGCACGTGCGGCTACTGCGCACACAATTCACAAACACAGAAAATAATTTTTTTTTTGGTTTGGACTGGAGTGTACTTTCGGGGGTTACAGCACCCTTAACGGTCAAGCCAGCCGGCCCTTTACTTATGACACAGGCGCACGCTTGGCACTACTTTGTTGATGCACGTGCGGCTACTGCGCACACAATTCACAAACACAGAAAATTATTTTTTTTTTGGTTTGGACTGGAGTGTACTTTCGGGGGTTACAGCACCCTTAACGGTCAAGCCAGCCGGCCATTTACTTATGACACAGGCGCACGCTTGGCACTACTTTGTTGATGCACGTGCGGCTACCGCGCACACAATTCACAAACACAGAAAATAATTTTTTTTTGGTTTGGACTGGAGTGTACTTTCGGGGGTTACAGCACCCTTTAACGGTCAAGCCAGCCGGCCCTTTACTTATGACACAGGCGCACGCTTGGCACTACTTTGTTGATGCACGTGCGGCTACTGCGCACACAATTCACAAACACAGAAAATATATTATTTTTTTAGCACTTGGGGGGAGCACCTCTGATGGACAGAGCACCCCCTGGACAACACTGCAGCACTCCTTTAGGACTGGGACACTGCACAGGACTTTGGAGTGGACACAGCCCCTATGGAGAACTGACTGCACAACACAGTCCAGCCAGCCCCTATGGACTTTGAAGTAGTGGACACAGCCCCTATTAACAACAGCAGCACAGCACAACACAGCCAGCCCCTATGGACTTTGAAGTAGTGGACAACAGCAGCACTACACTACACTACACTACACTACACAGCCCTAACTCCCACCCTCCCTCTTCACTGTCCACAGCCGAGTGAGAAAATGGCGCCGACGTGGGTACCTTATATAGGATCCAAAACCCGCGAGACTCGGAAGGTGGGATGATGACGTTTTGCCTCAATTTCAGATCCGAGTCAGGCGGGAAAAGTCGAGCCTGATTCGGATCGGACTCGGATCGGGGGGGCTCGGGGGGGTTCGGATTTCAGAAATCCGAACCCGCTCACCCCTAGTCATAAGTAAAGGGCCGGCTGGCTTGACCGTTAAAGGGTGCTGTAACCCCCGAAAGTACATTCCAGTCCAAACCAAAAAAAAAATAATTTTCTGTGTTTGTGAATTGTGTGCGCAGTAGCCGCACGTGCATCAACAAAGTAGTGCCAAGCGTGCGCCTGTGTCATAAGTAAAGGGCTGGCTGGCTTGACCGTTAAAGGGTGCTGTAACCCCCGAAAGTACACTCCAGTCCAAACCAAAAAAAAAATTATTTTCTGTGTTTGTGAATTGTGTGCGCAGTAGCCGCACGTGCATCAACAAAGTAGTGCCAAGCGTGCGCCTGTGTCATAAGTAAAGGGCCGGCTGGCTTGACCGTTAAGGGTGCTGTAACCCCCGAAAGTACACTCCAGTCCAAACCAAAAAAAAAATTATTTTCTGTGTTTATGAATTGTGTGCGCAGTAGCCGCACGTGCATCAACAAATTAGTGCCAAGCGTGCGCCTGTGTCATAAGTAAAGGGCCAGCTGGCTTGACCGTTAAAGGGTGCTGTAACCCCCAAAGTACACTCCAGTCCAAACCTAAAAAAAAATTATTTTCTGTGTTTGTGAATTGTGTGCGCAGTAGCCGCACGTGCATCAACAAAGTAGTGCCAAGCGTGCGCCTGTGTCATAAGTAAAGGGCCGGCTGGCTTGACCGTTAAAGGGTGCTGTAACCCCCAAAGTACACTCCAGTCCAAACCAAAAAAAAAATTATTTTCTGTGTTTGTGAATTGTGTGCGCAGTAGCCGCACGTGCATCAACAAAGTAGTGCCAAGCGTGCGCCTGTGTCATAAGTAAAGGGCCGGCTGGCTTGACCGTTAAAGGGTGCTGTAACCCCCAAAGTACACTCCAGTCCAAACCAAAAAAAAAATTATTTTCTGTGTTTGTGAATTTTGTGCGCAGTAGCCGCATGTGCATCAACAAAGTAGTGCCAAGCGTGCGCCTGTGTCATAAGTAAAGGGCCGGCTGGCTTGACCGTTAAAGGGTGCTGTAACCCCCAAAGTACACTCCAGTCCAAACCAAAAAAAAAACTATTTTCTGTGTTTAGCCGCACGTATATATCAAATCGATATAACATAAATGGAGGACCAAACTTTCTCCGATAAAAATAAAATAGAGAAAGATCAAGAACCACTTCCTCCTAGTGCTGAAGCTGCTGCCACTAGTCATGACATAGACGATAACATGCCATCAACGTCGTCTGCCAAGGCCGATGCCCAATGTCATAGTAGAGGGCACATACAATCCCAAATGACAAAGTTCAGGAAAATGAGCTTGAAAAAAACATTTAAATCAGCTGAAGAGAAACGTAAACTTGCCAATATGCCATTTACGACACGGCAAGGAACGGCTAAGGTCGATCCCTAGTATGTTCATGACTAGTGGTTCAGCTTCACATGACGATGGAAGCCCTCCTCCCACTAAAAAAAATCAAAAGAGTTAAGCTGGCAAAAGCACAGCGAAGAACTGTGCTTTCTAAGAAGATATCACAAATCCCCAAGGAGAGTCCAAGTGTGGTGGTGGTTGCGATGCCTGACCTTCCCAGCACTGGACGGGAAGAGGTGGCTCTTTCCACCATTTGCACGCCCCCTGCAAGTGCTGAAAGGAGCACCCACAGTCCACTTGCTGATATGCAAATTGAAGGTGTCACTGTTGAAGTACAACAGGATGAGGATACTGGTGTAGCTGGCGCTGAGGAGGAAGTTGGCGAGGAGGATTCTGATGGTGATGTGGTTTGTTTAAATCAGGCTCCGGGGGAGACAGTTGTTGTCCGTGGGATGAAAAAGCCCATCACGGTCATGCCTGGGCAGAAGACCAAACATTCCACCTCTTTGGTCTGGCAATATTTCTATCCAAATCCGGACAACAACTGTCTTGCCATATGTACCATATGTAAAGGTGAAATAAGTAGGGGTAGGGACGTCAACCACCTAGGAACATCCTCCCTTATACGGCACCTGCAGCGCGTTCATAAAAAGTTACTGTCAAGTTCAGAAACTTTGGACTAAGACCGTAAGCAGTCCAGGGACACCTAAATCCCGTTGTCCTGTTGTATCCAAGCGCCTGCAAACCACACCGTCAACTCCCTCCTCGTCAATTTCCTCCTTAGTCAGGATCGGAAGTAGTCCTGCAGGCCATGTCACTGGCATGACTGACTCTCCTATCCGGGATTCCTCCGGAGGATCCTGCATTGCTACGCCTACTGGTGCCGCTGCTGCTGTTTCTGCTGCTGGGAGTCGTTCATCATCCCAGAGAGGAAGTAGGAATACCACTACTTTTACTAAACAATTGACCCTCCAACAGTCCTTAGCGAGGAGGATGAAGTACGACAGCAGGCATCCTGAAGCAAAACGTATAACTGAGGCCTTGACTGCTATGTTGGTGTTAGACGTGCGTCCGGTATCCGCCATTAGTGCAGTGGGAATTAGACAATTGATGGAGGTAGTGTGTCCCCGGTTCCAAATCCCGTCTAGATTCCACTTCACTAGGCAGGCGATACCGAGACTGTACAGAAACGTCAGAAAAAGTGTCCTCAGTGTCCTGAAAAATGCCGTTGTACACTATGTCCACTTAACCACGGACATGTGGACAAGTGGAACAGGGCAGACTAAGGACTATATGACTGTGACAGCCCACTGGGTAGATGTATCACCTTACGCAGCAACAGCAACAGCGTCACCAGTAGCAGCATCTCAGAAACGCCAGCTTGTTACAAGGCAGGCTACGCTGTGTATCACCGGTTTCAGTAAGAGGCACACCGCCGACAACCTCTTAGAGAAACTGAGGGAAATCATCGCCCAGTGGCTTACCCCACTTAGACTCTCCTGGGGATTTGTGATATCTGACAACGCCACCAATATTGTGCGGGCATTACATCTGGGCAAATTCCAGCACGTCCCATGTTTTGCTCACACAATAAACTTGGTGGTGCAGAATTTTCTGAAAAGCGACAGGGGCGTGCAGGAGACGCTTTGGGTGGCCTGAAACATTTCTGGCCACTTTCGCCATTCAGCGACTGCGTGCCGAAGACTGGAGCGCCAGCAAACACTCTTGAACCTGCCCCGCCATCACCTGAAGCAAGAGGTTGTGACGCGGTGGAACTCAACCCTCTATATGCTTCAGAGGATGGAGGAGCAGCAAAAGGCCATACAAGCCTATACATCCACCTATGACATAGGCAAAGGAGGGGGTATGCACCTGACTCAAGCGCAGTGGAGAATGATTTCCGTGTTGTGCAAGGTTCTCCAGCCCTTCGAACTTGCCACACGTGAAGTCAGTTCAGACACTGCTAGCTTGAGTCAGGTCATTCCCCTCATCAGGCTTTTGCAGAAGCAGCTGGAGAAAGTGAAGGAGGAGCTAAGATGGAGCGATTCCGCTCGGCATGTGGGACTTGTGGATGAAGTCCTTCATTCGTTTTGCTAGGATTCCAGGGTGGTCAATCTGTTGAAATCAGACCACTACATTTTGGCCACCGTGCTCGATCCTAGGTTTAAAGCCTATGTGGTGTCTCTCTTTCCGGCCGACACAAGCCTGCAGAGGTGCAAAGACCTGCTGGTGAACACACTGTCAGCTGAAGCGGAACGTGACACGTCAACAGCTCCTTCTTCATTTTCTCCCGCAACTGGGGCTGCCAGGAAAAAACTTAGGTATCCTAAGCAACCCGCTGGCGGTGATGCAGGGCAGGCAGGACCAAGTTTGGACATCTGGTCCGGACTGAAGGACCTGGCAACAATTTCTGACATGTCTACTGTCACTGCATATGATACTGTCACCATTGACAGAATGGTGGAGGATTACATCGGTGACAGCATCCAAATAGGCATGTCAGACAGTCCATACCTGTACTGGCAGGAAAAAGAGGCAATTTGGAGGCCCCTGTACAAACTGGCTCTATTTTACCTGAGTTGCCCCCCCTCCAGTGTGTACTCCGAAAGAGTGTTTAGTGCAGCCGGGAACCTTGTCAGCGAAAGGCGTAGGAGGTTGCTTCCACAGAATGTGGAGAAGATGATGTTCATCAAAATGAATTATCAGCTCTTCCAGGGAGACCAGCCTCCAGAAGGTACAGAGGGACCTGTGGTGGTGGATTCAAGTGGGGACGAGTTAATACTTTGTGAGGATGAGGATGTACACACTGAAGAGGGTGAGGAATCGGTGGATGAGGAGGATGAGGATGACATCTTGCCTCCGTAGAGCCAGTTTGTGCAGGGACACATTAATTGCCAGCTTGTTTTGTGGGGGCCCAAACGAACCAATCATTTCAGCCACAGTTGTGTGGCAGACCCTGGCGCTGAAATGATCGGTTTGTTAAAGTGTGCATGTCCTGTTTATACAACATAAGGGTGGGTGGGAGGGCCCAAGGACAATTCCATCTTGCACCTCTTTTTTTTCTTTGCATTATGTACAGTTTGGGGCCTAGTTTTTCTAACTGCCATCCTGTCTGCCACTGCAGTGTCACTCCTAGATGGGTCACGTGTTTGTGCCGCCCACTCGTGTCACTTAGCATAGTCATCCAGCTACCTCGGTGCAACCTTTTGGACATAAAAACACTATTGTGAGGTGTGAGGTGTTCAGAATAGACTGGAAATGAGTGGAAATTAAGGTTATTGAGGTTAATAATAGCATAGGAGCAGAAAAACCTACAAATTCTGTGATTTTAGCTGTTTTTATGCTTTTTTTCAAAAAAATACAGATCCAAAACACAAAACCCAGAACCCAAAACACGGAAGGGTGGTTTTGGCAAAACCAATCCAGATCCAAAACACGAAGAAAGATCCAGATCCAAAACCAAAACACAAAACACGAAAAGTGGCCGGTGCACACCCCTAGTAGGGGTGAGCGGGTTCGGATTTCTGAAATCCGAACCCCCCCGAGCCCCCCCGATCCGAGTCCGATCCGAGTCAGGCTCGACTTTTCCCGCCTGACTCGGATCTGACATCGAGGCAAAACGTCATCATCCCGCCTTCCGAGTCTCGCGGGTTTTGGATCCTATATAAGGTACCCGCGTCGGCGCCATTTTCTCACTCGGCTGTGGACAGTGAAGAGGGAGGGTGGGAGTTAGTGCTGTGTAGTGTAGTGTAGTGTAGTGCTGCTGTTGTCCACTACTTCAAAGTCCATAGGGGCTGGCTGTGTTGTGCTGTGCTGCTGTTGTTAATAGGGGCTGTGTCCACTACTTCAAAGTCCATAGGGGCTGGCTGGACTGTGTTGTGCAGTCAGTTCCAAAGTCCTGTGCAGTGTCCCAGTCCTAAAGGGGTGCTGTAGTGTTGTCCAGGGGGTGCTCTGTCCATCAGGGGTGCTCCCCCCAAGTGCTAAAAAAATAATATATTTTCTGTGTTTGTGAATTGTGTGCGCAGTAGCCGCACGTGCATCAACAAAGTAGTGCCAAGCGTGGGCCTGTGTCATAAGTAAAGGGCCGGCTGGCTTGACCGTTAAGGGTGCTGTAACCCCCGAAAGTACACTCCAGTCCAAACCAAAAAAAAAATTATTTTCTGTGTTTGTGAATTGTGTGCGCAGTAGCCGCACGTGCATCAACAAAGTAGTGCCAAGCGTGCGCCTGTGTCATAAGTAAAGGGCCGGCTGGCTTGACCGTTAAGGGTGCTGTAACCCCCGAAAGTACACTCCAGTCCAAACCTAAAAAAAAATTATTTTCTGTGTTTGTGAATTGTGTGCGCAGTAGCCGCACGTGCATCAACAAAGTAGTGCCAAGCGTGCGCCTGTGTCATAAGTAAAGGGCCGGCTGGCTTGACCGTTAAAGGGTGCTGTAACCCCCGAAAGTACACTCCAGTCCAAACCAAAAAAAAATTATTTTCTGTGTTTGTGAATTGTGTGCGCAGTAGCCGCACGTGCATCAACAAAGTAGTGCCAAGCGTGCGCCTGTGTCATAAGTAAAGGGCCGGCTGGCTTGACCGTTAAGGGTGCTGTAACCCCCGAAAGTACACTCCAGTCCAAACCTAAAAAAAAATTATTTTCTGTGTTTGTGAATTGTGTGCGCAGTAGCCGCACGTGCATCAACAAAGTAGTGCCAAGAGTGCCCCTGTGTCATAAGTAAAGGGCCGGCTGGCTTGACCGTTAAAGGGTGCTGTAACCCCCGAAAGTACACTCCAGTCCAAACCAAAAAAAAATGATTTTCTGTGTTTGTGAATTGTGTGCGCAGTAGCCGCACGTGCATCAACAAAGTAGTGCCAAGCGTGCGCCTGTGTCATAAGTAAAGGGCCGGCTGGCTTGACCGTTAAAGGGTGCTGTAACCCCTGAAAGTACACTCCAGTCCAAACCAAAAAAAAATTATTTTCTGTGTTTGTGAATTGTGTGCGCAGTAGCCGCACGTGCATCAACAAAGTAGTGTCAAGCGTTCGCCTGTGTCATAAGTAAAGGGCCGGCTGGCTTGACCGTTAAGGGTGCTGTAACCCCCGAAAGTACACTCCAGTCCAAACCAAAAAAAAAATTATTTTCTGTGTTTGTGAATTGTGTGCGCAGTAGCCGCACGTGCATCAACAAAGTAGTGCCAAGCGTGCGCCTGTGTCATAAGTAAAGGGCCGGCTGGCTTGACCATTAAGGGTGCTGTAACCCCCGAAAGTACACTCCAGTCCAAACCAAAAAAAAAATTATTTTCTGTGTTTGTGAATTGTGTGCGCAGTAGCCGCACGTGCATCAACAAAGTAGTGCCAAGCGTGCGCCTGTGTCATAAGTAAAGGGCCGGCTGGCTTGACCGTTAAGGGTGCTGTAACCCCCGAAAGTACACTCCAGTCCAAACCTAAAAAAAAATTATTTTCTGTGTTTGTGAATTGTGTGCGCAGTAGCCGCACGTGCATCAACAAAGTAGTGCCAAGCGTGCGCCTGTGTCATAAGTAAAGGGCCGGCTGGCTTGACCGTTAAAGGGTGCTGTAACCCCCGAAAGTACACTCCAGTCCAAACCAAAAAAAAATTATTTTCTGTGGTTGTGAATTGTGTGCGCAGTAGCCGCACGTGCATCAACAAAGTAGTGCCAAGAGTGCGCCTGTGTCATAAGTAAAGGGCCGGCTGGCTTGACCGTTAAAGGGTGCTGTAACCCACAAAGTACACTCCAGTCCGAACCAAAAAAAAATTTATTTTCTGTGTTTAGCCGCACGTATATATCAAATCGATATAACATAAATGGAGGACCAAACTTTCTCCGATAAAAATAAAATAGAGAAAGATCAAGAACCACTTCCTCCTAGTGCTGAAGCTGCTGCCACTAGTCATGACATAGACGATAACATGCCATCAACGTCGTCTGCCAAGGCCGATGCCCAATGTCATAGTAGAGGGCACATACAATCCCAAATGGCAAAGTTCAGGAAAATGACCTTGAAAAAGACATTTAAATCAGCTGAAGAGAAACGTAAACTTGCCAATATGCCATTTACGACACGGAGTGGCAAGGAACGGCTAAGGTCGATCCCTAGTATGTTCATGACTAGTGGTTCAGCTTCACATGACGATGGAAGCACTCCTCCCACTAAAAAAATCAAAAGAGTTAAGCTGGCAAAAGCACAGCGAAGAACTGTGCTTTCTAAGAAGATATCACAAATCCCCAAAGAGAGTCCAAGTGTGGTGGTGGTTGCGATGCCTGACCTTCCCAGCACTGGACGGGAAGAGGTGGCTCTTTCCACCATTTGCACGCCCCCTGCAAGTGCTGAAAGGAGCACCCACAGTCCACTTGCTGATATGCAAATTGAAGATGTCACTGTTGAAGTACAACAGGATGAGGATACTGGTGTAGCTGGCGCTGAGGAGGAAGTTGGCGAGGAGGATTCTGATGGTGATGTGGTTTGTTTAAATCAGGCTCCGGGGGAGACAGTTGTTGTCCGTGGGATGAAAAAGCCCATCACGGTCATGCCTGGGCAGAAGACCAAACATTCCACCTCTTTGGTCTGGCAATATTTCTATCCAAATCCGGACAACAACTGTCTTGCCATATGTACCATATGTAAAGGTGAAATAAGTAGGGGTAGGGACGTCAACCACCTAGGAACATCCTCCCTTATACGGCACCTGCAGCGCGTTCATAAAAAGTTACTGTCAAGTTCAGAAACTTTGGCTCAGACCGTAAGCAGTCCAGGGACACCTAAATCCCGTTGTCCTGTTGTATCCAAGCGCCTGCAAACCACACCGTCAACTCCCTCCTCGTCAATTTCCTCCTTAGTCAGGATCGGAAGTAGTCCTGCAGGCCATATCACTGGCATGACTGACTCTCCTATCCGGGATTCCTCCGGAGGATCCTGCATTGCTACGCCTACTGCTGCCGCTGCTGCTGTTGCTGCTGCTGCTGGGAGTCGTTCATCATCCCAGAGAGGAAGTAGGAACACCACTACTTTTACTAAACAATTGACCCTCCAACAGTCCTTAGCGAGGAGGATGAAGTACGACAGCAGTCATCCTGAAGCAAAACGTATAACTGAGGCCTTGACTGCTATGTTGGTGTTAGACGTGCGTCCGGTATCCGCCATTAGTGCAGTGGGATTTAGACAATTGATGGAGGTAGTGTGTCCCCGGTTCCAAATCCCGTCTAGATTCCACTTCACTAGGCAGGCGATACCGAGACTGTACAGAAACGTCAGAAAAAGTGTCCTCAGTGTCCTGAAAAATGCCGTTGTACACAATGTCCACTTAACCACGGACATGTGGACAAGTGGAACAGGGCAGACTAAGGACTATATGACTGTGACAGCCCACTGGGTAGATGTATCACCTTACGCAGCAACAGCAGCAGCGTCACCAGTAGCAGCATCTCAGAAACGCCAGCTCGTTACAAGGCAGGCTACGCTGTGTATCACCGGTTTCAGTAAGAGGCACACCGCCGACAACCTCTTAGAGAAACTGAGGGAAATCATCGCCCAGTGGCTTACCCCACTTAGACTCTCCTGGGGATTTGTGATATCTGACAACGCCACCAATATTGTGCGGGCATTACATCTGGGCAAATTCCAGCACGTCCCATGTTTTGCTCACACAATAAACTTGGTGGTGCAGAATTTTCTGAAAAGCGACAGGGGCGTGCAGGAGACGCTTTGGGTGGCCCGAAAAATTTCTGGCCACTTTCGCCATTCAGCGACTGCGTGCCGAAGACTGGAGCGCCAGCAAACACTCTTGAACCTGCCCCGCCATCACCTGAAGCAAGAGGTTGTGACGCGGTGGAACTCAACCCTCTATATGCTTCAGAGGATGGAGGAGCAGCAAAAGGCCATACAAGCCTATACATCCACCTATGACATAGGCAAAGGAGGGGGTATGCACCTGACTCAAGCGCAGTGGAGAATGATTTCCGTGTTGTGCAAGGTTCTTCAGCCCTTCGAACTTGCCACACGTGAAGTCAGTTCAGACACTGCCAGCTTGAGTCAGGTCATTCCCCTCATCAGGCTTTTGCAGAAGCAGCTGGAGAAAGTGAAGGAGGAGCTAAGACGGAGCGATTCCGCTCGGCATGTGGGACTTGTGGATGAAGCCCTTCATTCGCTTTGCCAGGATTCCAGGGTGGTCAATCTGTTGAAATCAGACCACTACATTTTGGCCACCGTGCTCGATCCTAGGTTTAAAGCCTATGTGGTGTCTCTCTTTCCGGCCGACACAAGCCTGCAGAGGTGCAAAGACCTGCTGGTGAACACACTGTCAGCTGAAGCGGAACGTGACACGTCAACAGCTCCTTCTTCATTTTCTCCCGCAACTGGGGCTGCCAGGAAAAAACTTAGGTATCCTAAGCAACCCGCTGGCGGTGATGCAGGGCAGGCAGGACCAAGTTTGGACATCTGGTCCGGACTGAAGGACCTGGCAACAATTTCTGACATGTCTACTGTCACTGCATATGATACTGTCACCATTGACAGAATGGTGGAGGATTACATCGGTGACAGCATCCAAGTAGGCATGTCAGACAGTCCATACCTGTACTGGCAGGAAAAAGAGGCAATTTGGAGGCCCCTGTACAAACTGGCTCTATTTTACCTGAGTTGCCCCCCCTCCAGTGTGTACTCCGAAAGAGTGTTTAGTGCAGCCGGGAACCTTGTCAGCGAAAGGCGTAGGAGGTTGCTTCCACAGAATGTGGAGAAGATGATGTTCATCAAAATGAATTATCAGCTCTTCCAGGGAGACCAGCCTCCAGAAGGTACAGAGGGACCTGTGGTGGTGGATTCAAGTGGGGACGAGTTAATACTTTGTGAGGATGAGGATGTACACACTGAAGAGGGTGAGGAATCGGTGGATGAGGAGGATGAGGATGACATCTTGCCTCCGTAGAGCCAGTTTGTGCAGGGACACATTAATTGCCAGCTTGTTTTGTGGGGGCCCAAACGAACCAATCATTTCAGCCACAGTTGTGTGGCAGACCCTGGCGCTGAAATGATTGATTTGTTAAAGTGTGCATGTCCTGTTTATACAACATAAGGGTGGGTGGGAGGGCCCAAGGACAATTCCATCTTGCACCTCTTTTTTTCTTTGCATTATGTACAGTTTGGGGCCTAGTTTTTCTAACTGCCATCCTGCCTGCCACTGCAGTGTCACTCCTAGATGGGTCACGTGTTTGTGCCGCCCACTCGTGTCGCTTAGCATAGTCATCCAGCTACCTCGGTGCAACCTTTTGGACATAAAAACACTATTGTGAGGTGTGAGGTGTTCAGAATAGACTGGAAATGAGTGGAAATTAAGGTTATTGAGGTTAATAATAGCATAGGAGCAGAAAAACCTACAAATTCTGTGATTTTAGCTGTTTTTATGCTTTTTTTCAAAAAAATACAGATCCAAAACACAAAACCCAGAACCCAAAACACGGAAGGGTGGTTTTGGCAAAACCAATCCAGATCCAAAACACGAAGAAAGATCCAGATCCAAAACCAAAACACAAAACACGAAAAGTGGCCGATGCACACCCCTAGTAAGTAGTGATGTGCAAGTAGTGATGTGTAAGTAGTGATGTGTAAGTAGTGATGTGCAAGCAGTGATGTGCAAGTAGTGATGTGCAAGTAGTGATGTGTAAGTAGTGATGTGCAAGTAGTGATGTGCAAGTAGTGATGTGTAAGTAGTGATGTGCAGGTAGTGATGTGCAAGTAGTGATGTGTAAGTAGTGATGTGTAAGTAGTGATGTGCAGGTAGTGATGTGCAAGTAGTGATGTGTAAGTAGTGATGTGTAAGTAGTGATGTGCAGGTAGTGATGTGCAAGCAGTGATGTGTAAGTAGTGATGTGTAAGTAGTGATGTGTAAGTAGTGATGTGTAAGTAGTGATGTGCAAGCAGTGATGTGTAAGTAGTGATGTGCAAGTAGTGATGTGCAAGTAGTGATGTGCAAGTAGTGATGTGCAGGTAGTGATGTGTAAGTAGTGATGTGCAAGCAGTGATGTGTAAGTAGTGATGTGTAAGTAGTGATGTGTAAGTAGTGATGTGCAGGTAGTGATGTGTAAGTAGTTATGTGTAAGTAGTGATGTGTAAGTAGTGATGTGTAAGTAGTGATGTGCAAGTAGTGATGTGTAAGTAGTGATGTGCAGGTAGTGATGTGCAAGTAGTGATGTGTAAGTAGTGATGTGTAAGTAGTGATGTGCAGGTAGTGATGTGCAAGTAGTGATGTGTAAGTAGTGATGTGTAAGTAGTGATGTGCAGGTAGTGATGTGCAAGCAGTGATGTGTAAGTAGTGATGTGTAAGTAGTGATGTGTAAGTAGTGATGTGTAAGTAGTGATGTGCAAGCAGTGATGTGTAAGTAGTGATGTGCAAGTAGTGATGTGCAAGTAGTGATGTGCAAGTAGTGATGTGCAGGTAGTGATGTGTAAGTAGTGATGTGCAAGCAGTGATGTGTAAGTAGTGATGTGTAAGTAGTGATGTGTAAGTAGTGATGTGCAGGTAGTGATGTGTAAGTAGTTATGTGTAAGTAGTGATGTGTAAGTAGTGATGTGTAAGTAGTGATGTGCAAGTAGTGATGTGTAAGTAGTGATGTGCAAGTAGTGATGTGCAAGTAGTGATGTGTAAGTAGTTATGTGTAAGTAGTGATGTGTAAGTAGTGATGTGTAAGTAGTGATGTGCAAGTAGTGATGTGTAAGTAGTGATGTGTAAGTAGTGATGGATTATGAATCCTTCGTGAGCTGGGCACCCTACTGTGTGTGTGCAGTCTGCTGGCCACGTGTGCCTGAGTATCCTACAGATCCCTCTCCCGATACTTATGGCTAAATTTCGCCCATAGCCTACAACAGGATATAACGCCATCTTCAGATGACATTAGCTACCAAGGCTAAGCTCCTGAATGCATCACATTCCGGAGATTGGCAAATTCGGCTAAAAAGCAGCCCCCATAAAAACTTATGGGGGTTGTTTTTGCAAACGAAAATGGGAGACTGCAGCAGATGTTGGAGGGATACTTTTTACTTTTGGGTGTGCCCCAATATGCTGTGGCCACACTCCCATCAGGGGGGGACTGGAAAATTGCTGTACCGCGGCCCATGATTTCTCTTGGCAGCCCGGGCCCTGATATATTTATATACATATATATATAGTGTTATTTCTCAGCAGGAACTCAGGGCCTGATTCAGAGCCGGACGCTCTGACCAGAGCGCTCGCTCTGAATCAGGGCCCTCCTATATGAAAATGGAGCGGCCTCTTGGACGCTCGCATAGCTGTGGGTGACCACCTACAGCTATAGCGAGCGTCCATGATGATGGTCGCGATGGTCAAGACCATCGCGACCATCGGGCTTGCGATGGAGACCCTGCGGTAGGGTCTCGCTGCCGCAAGCCCTGGAGTGATTTTGGCTCTGTCATAGCCAAAATCACTCCCACTGACATCACTACTGATGTCAGTGGGCCCGGCTTCAGACGGTAGGCGTTCCCATGGGAACGCCTCCGTCTGGCAGCAACGCCCCCGGCACGCCCACCAAAGGGGGCGTGCTGTCAATCAACATCGACAGCACGCCCCTTTTGGTGCGAGACCCGGAGCGACGGCTACCCCGACGCTAGCCGGGTCTCGCGCATGCGCACGACGGAGCTCCCTCCATCGTGCGCATACGCAGTAGGGCACCATCGACCCGCTTGCGAGCATCCTGCGCTCGCGAGCGGGTCTGAATCAGGCCCACAGTTCCTGAACCTCTCATTAACTATGACATAATGTCCTGAGCCAAAATGTACTTTCCATAAAATAAGTTTATTTTAAAGTCCCTTTTGAGTGCCTTCTATTCTAACTACTATATATATGTATATATATATATATATTTGCTCTTTCTATGGTTCCTGAACCTACTTTTCCAGAAAAATAGCCCTGCATATACAGTCAGGTCCATAAATATTGGGACATTGACAGAATTTTTATATTTTGTCCTCTATTCACCACCACAATGGCTTTGAAATGAAACAAACATGATGTGATTTAACTGCAGACTTTCAGATTTAATTTGAGGGTAATTGCATCCAAATCAGGTGAACGGTGTAGGAATTACAACGGTTTCTATATGTGCCTCCCACTTTTTAAGGGGCCAAAAGTAATGGGACAAACTAAACAATCCTAAATCTAACTTTCACTTTTTAATACTTTGTTGCAAATCCTTTGCAGGCAATTACAGCCTGAAGTCTGGAACGCATAGACATCACCAGACGCTGGGTTTCATCCCTGGTGATGCTCTGCCAGGCCTCTACTGCAAATGTCTTCAGTTCCTGCTTGTTCTTGGGGCATTTTCCCTTCAGTTTTGTCTTCATCAAGTGAAATGCATGCTCAATCGGATTCAGGTCAGGGGATTGACTTGGCCATTGCATAACATTCCACTTTTTAGTCTTAAAAAACTCTTTGGTTGCTTTTGCAGTATGCTTCGGGTCATTGTCCATCTGCACTGTGAAGCGCTGTTCAATAAGTTCTGAAGCATTTGACTGAATATGAGCATATAATATTGCCCGAAACACTTCAGAATTCATTCTGCTGCTTTTGTCAGCAGTCACATCATCAATAAATACAAGGGAACCAGTTCCATTGGCAGCCATACATGCCCATGCCATGACACTACCACCACCATGCTTCACTTATGAGGTGGTATGTTTTGGATCATGAGCAGTTCCTTTCCTTCTCTTCCCATCACTCTGGTACAAGTTGATCTTTGTCTCATCTGTCAATAGGATGTTGTTCCAGAACTGTAATGGCTTTTTTAGATGTTGTTTGGCAAACTCTAATCTGGTCTTCCTGTTTTTGTGGCTCACCAATGGTTTGCATCTTGTGGTGAACCCACTATATTCACTCTTGTGAAGTCTTCTCTTGATTGTTGACTTTGACACATATACACCTACCTCCTGGAGAGTGTTCTTGATTTGGCCAACTGTTGTGAAGGGGTTTTTCTTCACCAGGGAAATAATTCTTTTGTCATCCACCACAGTTGTTTTCCGTGGTCTTCCAGGTCTTTTGGTGTTGCTGAGCTGTCCGGTGTGTTCTTTCTTTTTAAGAATGTTCCAAACAGTTGATTTGGCCACACCTAATGTTTTTGCTATCTCTCTGATGGGTTTGTTTTGATTTTTCAGCCTAATGATGGCTTGCTTCACTGATAGTGACAGCTCTTTGGATCTCATATTGAGAGTTGACAGCAACTGATTCCAAATGCAAATGTCACACCTAGAATCAACTCCAGACCTTTTACCTGCTTAATTTATAATTAAATAACGCGGGAATAGCCCACAAATGTCCATGAAATAGCTTTTGAGTTGATAGTCCCATTACTTTTGGCCCCTTAAAAAGTGGGAGGCACATATTGAAACTGTTGTAATTCCTACACCGTTCACCCGATTTGGATGTAATTACCCTCAAATTAAATCTGAAAGTCTGCAGTTAAAGCACATCTTGTTTGTTTCATTTCAAAACCATTGTGGTGGTGAATAGAGGCCAAAATCTGAAAATTCTGTCAATGTCCCAATATTTATGGACCTGACTGTACATATATAATTTTTTTTAATGTATATGTAATTTTGGTCTATGGTTCATGGTGGAGTAACCTCCTTTGGAGCAATGGCTATGTTTGGAGGAAAGAGCTACTCCAACAGAGCAGACAGAATATGACTGACAGGCTTGTAAACCTGCTGTACAGAAAGTCTTGGGGCCTGATTCAGAGTTGGGAATAAGGTGAGATATCTCTCTCGACTGTGAACCTGAACAAACCATATTGCAATGCAAGGGGTGTAAATACATAAAAAATTTTACATGTGGGGTAAATACTGGCTGATTTTGCATGTAGCCCACAAATACTGCACAGCTTTATTATTACTCTGCAATTTAGATGTCAGTTTGGAAACACTCCTCCCAAATCTAAATCTCTCTGCACATTTTAAATCTGCCCCACCTGCAGTGCAGCATGGTATCACCAAGATGATCAGTTGAGAGAGATATCTCACTCTATTCCCAAGTCTGAATCAGGCCCTTGGTGTGTATTGCTAGATTTATACAAAGGGAAGGGTTTGTGGTGTCTCAGTAACTTAACTGGCTGCAGTTTGAACTTTTTGGCATATGTCAGATTCCGTGAGGACAGTGTTCTTGAGATGTTGGAGGAGATCTGTTGACTACAATGGGGTGATAACACTTTACGTTCTGAATCCTTGCTGCAGGTCTGGCATTGTGGAAGATGGACAATTATGTGCTGGACCTGCACAGCTATGTGTACACACGACCTACCTGTCCCCTTTCACCCAAACAGCTATTTAATCATTTGGATAACCCAAATTTCCAAATTCTTGTGAAAAATGGGGAGTAACAGTTTAATTAGAGTGTCAGGTATTCCAGGTTTAACCTTAAATGTACATCGGTTTTCAAACATTGAGCAGAATGCTGGCTTCATGATACATTAGAGCCCTTCCATTGACAGTGGTAATCAGGAAATGTATCAAGGCTTAATTTACCACGCAGTAATTTCTCCATATGCGCTTCTGCTGTTCAATTATAAAATGCTTATCGTCATGTGGTAAATCTGCCGGGTGTTATCCAAGCTAAGTGTGGGGACATGTGGGGAAATCATCCTGTACCCCTAAAAAGTAACTAATAACTTTGGATAATAATATACTATTAGTGCCCATAGCCAAAGTAGTTGGGGCTCTTAAAATGTGTCACATGTTTGATTTTAACAGCGGAAAAGGAATAGAAAGTAAAAAAATAAAAAAATAAATTTTTTTTTTTAAAGTTTAAGGTTCTGGATGAATTTGGGGAGCATAAAAATGCATATATGGTGATTTTTACTTCATTTTATGAAAGAATTGTTAAAAAAACAAACAAACCTGTAACTCCCAGCTGCAAGATTAAAAACACATTTCCCATCAATACAACACCATAATTTAAACCATTATTCTGCTTTTCGCAGACTATCACCCCAAAAATGACATTATAAGCCAAATTAAGTGCATTACTAATCATTAGGGGAGTTCGACCAAAGGTTCTGAAAAAGTCCCAACATTTTTACCTTAAAATAGGGATTTAACTCTAATTTTCACCTACTCGGGGGATGCAAAGAAAATTAAATCCTATTGAAAACCGGATTATGTTAATGCTGCTCTTTAATTGAATAGCAAAAAAACTGCGGTTAACAGTTAACGCGGCTAAATTAATTTGGGCCTATGTGTGTCATAGGTGAATGAGCTCATATTATTCACACAAAACACATTGCTACATTATTATACAATAGCTTTGTTGTCATCACACTTATAAACAAATTATAAAAGTAGGTTGGTGCTAAATACGTTTTGATATTGTTATAAACAATTTTAGAAACATCTAGTCTTTTTATTTCTGTATTAGTGAATATTGGGCGGACAAAGTAAGGTGACATAGGCACATTATACATGGGGAGGGTATGTGGGAGTTTAGACACGGATACTATAAGATAACGAGACAGATAAATCTTCAGCTGACTTTATACAGTAAAGGTGCCTACACACTTACCGATCTGCACACGATCCGACATTGTGTATGATTTCCCTTGAAACTCCTCCCCGGCAGCCCTGCACACGATTTGGTGTTTAAAGTGTCCAATTTACAAATGATCTATCGTGCATCCAGACTTTTTCCAGTGCATTTGTGTCCCAGATTGGCAGATCTGCCCTACAGCACAGGAGATCTGACGATGCGATGTGCGACCAGCGGGGACGTGCATCGTGATCGTGAGTGGGGACTCACGATTTGGGCATTTTTTACATTGCATTTTCCGTCGTTCCAATGTGTCAGAATCGCCCAGATCGTGTAAAAAATCGGTAAGTGTGTAGGCACTTTAACACTTGGTGAGGAATAAAGAAAGAAACTTATTTGTTTTTTTAATTTCTGTTATGAAATAAATATATTTTTTTAATAAGTACAGTATATTTGGTTTGTATTTTGATTTTTTTATGCTAAACTAATAAACATTGTAATGTGATTCCTGTACAGTAATTTGCCTATTAATAAGGCAGGTGGGGTGTCAGCAACCGTGTAATAAATGTAAATATAATATAAGATGCCCCAGATACACTAATGATACGTTTGTTGTATTTTGAAAACTAATACTAGACAATACTAGCTTGCGGTCTCCTGCATAAGAAATTGTAATTTCAGGTTTGGTTACGGTATGGAAACTTTTACAGATATATGATCGTTCATAGTTGTTTTCAGAAAAAAATAAGTTTTATCCACATAACTCGCATCACCGAGACATAGAGCTGGTGAGCAGGGACTGACGTACAGAACAGACGTGGAAATACACAACCAGTTCAAGAGTTAGTGTAAAAATGAGTCAGCAATAGCAGCCGGGGGATAAGTGGATTATATCCTTACAGATAAATAGATCAATCTGTAATCTGATGTAATCTGATGTTCAAATACAGCTCTAAAAGACGCTATTTATATTATTAATATTTTTTATATATTTCTGTATCATCATTATGAATATTAATAAAATATTATTATTATGTTTATTATAATACTATGACTATATTAAAATAAACATTAATTATTATTAGTATTATAAGTATTATTACTAGATTGTAATTAATATTATTATCATTACTTTTAGTAGTTGCATTACTATATATTTTACCTTAGCATTACTATTTTATCATCACTCATAGGAAGTAGCAAATCCCTAATATAAAAGAGTACACATTTTCACTGAAACATTATAAGTATATATGACAGATATTAAGTAGGGTACAACATTATTATGATATTAATAATAATCATCATAATAATAAACAGCATGGAAATAGTTTATTGTTATAAAGCTAACAATATAGTTACATTAACTGACTTTATACATGATCAATATGTTTAAACTTACCCTTAAATGCTAATTGTGATTTTTTTTTTAATGTTGTAAATCTTGAGGCTCAAAATGTAATAAAAATTAAAACTATGTTTTTTTCTTTTCAGTTGCATTTTTTTTAATAATAAATGTTTAATAATGAAATGTCAAACTTATGTTTTGCTTATCTTAAGGTTCTTATTTTACATGTATGTATATGTGTAGTTTATAGGCTTATTCCAATTTGTTGGTGTAAAGTGTACAAAGTGACAATTTAAAAAAAAACAAAAAATCTGGAAAAACTCAAAAATAGAAGATGTTGTGCTCTGTATCCTTTTATAGACAATATGTACTGTATATTTTAGAAAAAATGTTTTTCTAAAAAGAACAATTTAGAAATTAAGCAGAAACCCGAACCTCAAATTTTTCTCCAAAGGGTCCTAGAAGAGCATAGCCTCTATCTATCCAAATGGGTTTAAAAACTTCTCTTATTGATAATAAATGCAGAAAACAAAAACTAAAAACATACATGGGGTAAATATTAATATATTTCTAAATGGTTTATTTATGGTAAATTCTAAGAAGCTGTTAACTGATAACTTCTAGCATCGAGTAATAGTTTTGATTCGTCCCACATTATGAGTCTGTACTGAATTAATTATTTTTAAGATTAATTTTTCTGTTTTATAATACATTAGTAAAACATAATAATCTACAGTTGTAGTTCTATGTGCTCAATAATACCATAAATGTGCATTGTTCCTTATTTAAACATTTAATAAACATACAATTTGTGTTCAGGGCAGTTGTTGGTACTGTAAGTGGGTTGCAGGAAGACACCTAGTAAGATGTGAGACTGGAGAGAGTCAGGTGCTCTCTGCAGATTAATCACAGTCCACGTCTCTGAGACCAGACAATGGCGGGAATCCCTCAGATCTTCAACAGTCTAAAGAAAATAAGGAAATAGAAACACTCAATGCATAAAACACAACTAGAAGGAACATTTCTTAATGCAGCATATGAATACTGTTATATATGTTATATAACTAGCATTGTAAATATATGCATTAATAACACAGAGCGTCCAACATGACCCCTTTCATCAGGTCCAAAATACTCTGCCCCTGGACTTCCCTCTTAATTTATGATTGCAGCCACATGTGTTGAAACTCCCTCCTGTCAATTAACTCATTTATTTATTATTAACAGTTTCTTTTATAGCGCAGCAAATTCTGTTGCGCTTTACAATTTGAATCAACATTAACATTTTACTGGGTTGTAAAAGACATACATACATAAAATACATACGTAAAAGACATACTTGAAGGTAAGATTCAAAATATATATATATATATATATATATATATATATATATATATATATATATATATATATATTTTGAATTTTAAATTTATCTTTGGCACACTTTGTTTACAATATATGGATATCATCTAATAAACTGATCTCTCTAGTATTACATACTTTGAATATTACCCGAAGAGTGTAATAAGACTTATTACATACACTACACTGCACTTGCATATCACTTTACTACTTACTTACTACACTCTGTGCTTGACTCTTATTTTGTCAGGAGTTTGATTTTATATGAACAAACATACTGTATTTATAATTGTATATACGTATAGAGTACTTGCAAATATTTCTTTCTTCCGATGTATATATTATATTATGGTAGTTATTAGACCATATTACTAACACATAGACATATAGTGACATTCTGGAGCCACAAAGGCAGACCTAAGATTTTTTTCGGGCTGCGTTCACCTGCGTCACTGCTCACGTTTCATGTTTTGCGCTGAAGGACAGATGATAATGATCTGGGTATGGCGGAATAAGAACTGTTACAGAGTTTCTTGGTCCTTGTGTTACACACATGTAGTATATTACTCAGACAATGCATCTGATCTTCGCACAGCTGGTGGGGCCCAGGGACCACACATCAGGGGTTACAGACCCATGTGAACAAGATGAGGCGGGTCATTATCTGCAGAAAACAATGCCCCCCCCCCATCCCCCTCCTATTTAACCTCATGTCTGCTGGATCGCTCCACGTGACCATGCAGATCTGCTTCCTGCAACATTAGGGTTTTGTGTGACAGTATACAGAGTCTGGAGACAATATTATATCATTCTGTCCAATCTCCATACCTGTAAAACTGGTTTCACATAAATCACTAATGTATATTCTGTTCCCACCAAATGACAAATATCTGTTTCATTGTCACAGCCTGAGAAAGTGCTGTTCTGCCAGGCGTTGGGGACGCTTAACCCCTTCCACGCACAATCTGATATTTGCAGTAAATGCAGCGAGATAACGAGTCTATTCCAGAAAAGGGATCTCGGTGAGGTGGCCTTCCAGGAAATGATAAATAATTCCCGGGGACTCGCCATGTCAGTTCTGCAGATTCCAGCTGGATTCACTTCCAGAGACATATTTTCTACATTCACACCTCTCCTTTTCATCCACATATTCTGCTGACTCCATCGCTGGCCTCCTTATGTTTCGTGCCCCGAATGTGGAGCAACATACGTCACGTGGAGTCGGTTCTTTGTAAACAGAACGTGGGTTGTGTAAAATGTAAAGCGAGCGAAACTTTCTCCTGTCTGTTATTAGCGAAAACGTATTGCTTTGGCAATAATATTCTCTTACCATGTTACATCGCATTCATGTTTTGTCTATGACCAAAGGCTCTTAGCAGAAAACAAATGGAGATAATTACATGCGATACATTCACAATCCTATATGGATACATATAAAAGGCATATTTTTGTATTCCTTTTCTGTTTCCGTTACTTTGTTGGGCATCAAATGTCTTTCGGGCACTGAATTTACAGCAATCAAAATCATCCTCTCGTGTACAGACCTAATTTATCCTTTGAATATGGGCCTGATTAGAGATGAGCACTAATGTTGCCGCTGGTGCGTTTTTGAATGCAGCTGCCGTAAGAAAATATGCAAATGTCGCAGACGCCGAGGAATGCATTGACACACCCACCTGCTGCTCCGCAAATCCAAGCGTTCGTGTATAAAGCGGTTGTAGATCCTTCAATTATCGGCCCTCTGAGTAACCCTACGGTCGTGGAAACTAAGAGGCCAGAGGCATTATTCTGCGTACAAAGATGCAGTCACTGGCTCCGACACGCCTACAAAACGGTTTCAAAATACCAGCATTTTTCTATCCACCCTCTGTTACCACCCACAAATGGGTCCCTAACCGTCAATCAATCTGCGTCTAAATCCTAAATATTCAGTCGCTACATTTTGACGTTCATCTGAATACTTTGTCCCAATACATGATATAAATTTTTGCATTTGAGCGCAGAGTCAGTTGTGTTTCTCTGTCATGTCAGCATTAAACATCATGTTCCCTCCGAAAGGGAACATTTCTGCTCCCATGCAGATGTCGTCATCTTGATGTAATAACCTATGTGTGTACCTGTAAAACATTTTGCCATTTTAATACCAGACTCTGGGGCTGATTCAGCAGAGGACGGAATTGCGAACCTGCACGCAAGCAGCTTTGCAATTCCATTCTTGCAAATATACAAATGCAAACAAAAAGTATGGTGGTCGCTCACATCAACTTAATGACATTGCACAGGTGCTTGTAAAGGGTGGGGTTTACACTGAGCTACAGAAAAAAAAGGGATTTTCCCTCCAGCACACTGCAGCAAAATCAACAAAAATACTTGAATCCTACATGATAATAGAAATAGGTATTGGTTTACATACATTTGCAAATATATGAATAAGCGCTGGGCCAACGTCAAGGCTCCTCTATACCAGCGTCCCTAACATTATGGGGTTCACGTCCGAGACGCAGGGAACCCCAAAAGAATCCAGCCAAGGACTATCCCCAGGGCATCACATGAAAAATGGAAAAAAGGTGAAAGTGAAGTGTAAAGTATAGTTGTGTAAAGATAAATCAATAAGTGTTAATGGTAAGGGGTTAAAATTACATAAATAATAGACAAACAAATAGAAAGGTGATAAAAAAATATCTATGTGAATTAAGTGGTGATGCCCTGAAAAAAGGCCCAGCCAGAACAACCTCGGGGGCCCCACGCCCAAATGCTCACCCCAAAATAATTGTTGCTACCTAATAGTAGCACCCACTCTGGGTCATATAATTAGAAATGAATGTACTGCATAATAACAGCACATGTATAAGCTGAGAGCAGACTCACCTAGAAGGTACCCCAGAAACCTCCTAATGGCACTATTCAGACCAACACATCCTCCCAATGCTGGCTCCTATCATGCCTCACAAAACTGCAAACAAAAAGTATGGTGGTCGCTCACATCAACTTAATGACATTGCACAGGTGCTTGTAAAGGGTGGGGTTTACACTGAGCTACAGAAAAAAAAAAAAAAGGCAAATATACAAATGCCGCAGGAGGTGTGTGACACCCCCTGCTGCATTGGCAATCCCAGCAGGGGCGTGTCTTCCTATTGCCCAAGATTGCACTCGCAGGGGCTCCGGCCAATGGGGGGGCGCACCGGCGCGGCCCAGTGGTACGACCCGCCTCCAGTTTTATCTGTCAAGTCTGTGCTGCTGCTGATCTTTGAGTAACAAGCATTAGCACTGGACAAGAGGGGGGGTAGGCGATTGCTTACTGTACAGCCACCACGGTGTCTGTTTGCTAACTGCCTCGATCAGATCGGCCCTCCCTCATCGTCCAGCCCTAATGCTTCTGACTGAGAGAGCAGCAGCACAGACTTTTGACTTCAGAGCCCTCCCTTCCAATGATCAGTGGTGGGGTAAGGTGCCTGGACCCTTAGATACACCCCTGGATCCCAGCACTGGTTCCGGCCATCTGAGTAAGCCTTAGCTGACGGAGGTTGTTTTGCTTGCAGGGCCAGGATACTGTATCAGTGCCACTCCCAAAAAACAGTGCCGACAGGCCCCCATTCCTGGGAACGACGCCCGCCCCCGCACCACCCCTTAAATGCCTCTGCCTCTCAATCAGGCAGAGGCATAGCAGGGGCTGCGTGTGATCAGGCAGGACCCTTTCCAAACATAATTTTGTGAATATATTGATTTGCGGTTACAATGCAATATGAAGAAAGTGATGCACAATTAGGGCTTTATTCAGAGGCGGCCGTACGGTCGACGACCGCACGGCCGCCTCGATGTTTGTCTAGTGCGCATGCGCACGAGGGAGCCGGCTCCTTCGCGCGCATGTGTGAGACCCGCTACGACCGACAGCGCCGGTCGTAGCGGGTCTCTTTCCAAAGGGGGCGAGCTGTCGATGTTGATTGACAGCTCGCCCCGTTTGGAAGGCGGGCCGGGGGGGGTTGCAGTCCAAACGGAGGCGTTCCCATGGGAACGCCTGCCGTTTGGGGGAGGCCCCACTAACATCACTAGTGATGTCAGTGGAGAGCTTCCGGCTCTGACAGAGCCAGAAGCTCTCCGGGGCTTACGACAAGTGAGACCCTACCCTAGGGTCTCGTCGTAAGCCCCGATGGTCGCGATGGTCAATGACCATCGCGACCATCACCCTAGCGGTCGTTAGAGCTGTGGGTGTTAACCCTCAGCCTAACAACCAAACAGAGGCAGCTGGTCAGGATGCAAGCGGCCGCCCAGTTTCTGAGCGACCGCTTGCATCCTCCGACCGCCTCTGAATGAGGGCCTTAGTCTGTAAAAATTATTGAATCTAAATCCACCAACTCATTACAAAATTGGCTTTATAATCCAGAAAACGTCATGCACACGATTGCTTGGAATAAATCAGGTGTTTTTGTCATGAACAGAAAAGTTCATATTTAAAAGTCAACAACTCTTCGGTAAATCATCGCTCACTGTGACTGCTGACAAATCTCCACCTGCAGTCGCTGGATATAAATATCAAATTCAGAAGGTGTTGGGAGCTAAACGCTGATAACGATCTAGAACACGAGCCCCTGCTGATTCCTATACATCTGGTGGCGGGGATGTAAAGTGCATGAAAAAAAACAACTGGAAAGTGTGTCCATCCACTGACAGCCACGTGCGTTTCGCTTCAATCGTGGACCTGCACAGTGTGGACAAGCAGGAGCCAGGGAGAGAGGGTCCAAGTATCGGTTTGAGGTCAAATCATTTGTTAAGTTAATGTGAAAAGTGTATCAGTGCCCTGGCCAAGTGGGCCCATAGTGCTGCTATGTATATACATTTCCATTGCATGAGATTTAATGGGAAATCGGAGCAATTACTTCCAGGCCAGTTGCCATGTGGGCCATTAAGTGCCCATACGTGTGATAAAGCATTTCTGACCAATGCCTCCTGGATGTTCCCCATCTTACCGCTGACTCTATAAATTGGGGCTAATGAAAGGAGTAACCACAAATTACAGGGGAAGATGTATGAATGTGATACCCCATAAGGATCTCATTTGGTACACATACAGGATATCACATGAAGGGGTTTTAGTGGTATCAGCGCACGTTACAGTATGTGCGCTGATAGGGGCGCTATGCAGGAGCGTTTCTAGAGAAGAGGGGACCCATGTTCCCCGCACCAATTATAGATACGCCCCTGGCGCTATGCACCCCCATTATTATCAGCGCTGCTGTCTACAAGATAGCGGGCCAATGTGTATGAACGGTCAGTGGCCCTGCAGCTTATTTCGGGTGTTTTCGGGGGGTAACCACAAATATTTGGTATCACCTCCATGTATGAAGGGGGGACCACAGCGGATATCTCCCATTGGGCTACACGTCGCAAAAAACATACTGGGAGAGGGTTCCACAGGAATGGCGGCTGCACATGTGCAGTCAGCGGGACTGCGCAAGCACAATAGCTCCAACAGCACTCCGGGCACATCGCAGGGATGGGTTCCTTTTCGGAGCTCCTGTCCTTGCATGTCCCGGATGATGCATTCTGTAATGCGATCATGGGCGGTGATGTCTTGCCCAGATCACATTGCAAATGAGATCATTAATATATGGGCCCCCGAGTGATGTGTTCAAGACCTGGAGCACACAACGGAATGGGTATGAAATACCGCCGGCCGCATGGTTCGATTCCCGTCAGTGGCAGCCCGACAGGAGCAGAGTGCGACGCAGCGGAAGCCCGACAGCACTGGAAATCCCGATCGTGGATAGGTAAGTATCCACTAATCTAACCTAACCCCCCTAACCCTAACCCTCCTTAGGGGTGCCTAACCCTAACTTCCTCCCCAAGTGCCTAACCCTAATCCCCCCTCTAAGTGCCTAACCCTAACCACCCCCTTCCCCGCTACCTAAACCTAAGTCCCCCGGGGGGGTGCCTAACCCTAAGTCCCCCCCGGGGGTGCCTAACCCTAACCCTCCCCCTAGCCTAACCCTAACCCTCCCCGGGGGGGTGCCTAACCCTAAGTCCCCCCCAGGAGCCCTAAACCTAACCCTCCCCCCCGTGGCTGTCCGCTCGCGGCGCCCGGCATCACTACGATCGTGATGCCAGGCGCCGGTCTCCCGGCGTCGGGGAAATGCGGGCGTCTACATCTAGACGCCCGGCATTTCACCCTTGCCGGGATAAGACAGTCGGGAAGCCGGCTGCCGGTATATAGGCAGTCGGCTTCCCGATTGCTTACCCACACAACACCCTCATTATATGTATATTTACCTGATTTAAGCTGTGGGGGGGAGGGGGTCAAGCTGCGGGAGGGGAGGGTTAGACTGCGGGAATGGTGGGTTGGGGATTGGGGGAGGGTTAGGACACTTAATTGGGTCGGGTTTGTGACTGTTGGGATGCCGCTGTCCGTATTCTGATCGCCGGCATTCCGACCACCAGGATCCCGTACCCGACCCATATAGTGCACACATATTTTGCAGCGTTAACGATGCAATAAAGCGGTGATCACCTGACCGTATCTACCGTCCGTCCTAAAGATGGAACCGTCAGACGCTGAGATTCCAAACAAACAGAACTATAACGGGCGATAAAATCGATGTATATGAGGGAACATGGGACCTCATTCAGACCCGCTCGCAAGCGGGTCGATGATTGTGTATTGCGTGTGCGCAAGCCCCGTAGCGAGTGAGAAATTCACTAGTTCTGGGGCTTGCTACAAAGGAGGCAGCCGTCGATCGACAGCTCGCCCCGTTTTGTAGGCGGGGTGGGGGTGGCTGCACAAATGGAGGCATTCCTGAAGGAACGCCTGCCATTTGTGGGCGGCCCTGCTGACATCACCAGTGGTCACCCATAGCTTAGCAAGCGGTCAGGAGGCCGGCTTTAAAAAAAAAAGCTGCCGCCCTCATTCAGAGCGAGCGCTCGCTTTATGCGAGCGGCTCTGAATGAGGTCCATGGCGCTGTGGATAGTACATATATAACTTTTACATGGCTGTTATATTAAATTTCACCTGAGACAGAGATTTTGACATCAGCTGAAGAGAAATTCTCTATCATTCAAGATCTACCTGGTAATTTATAATGAAATAGTAAGAAGAAACCATGAGTTAATATGTATCCAGACGCTAATGGACTTGAAACTTTGAAACGAAGCAGCTAATTTGTACAGGATATATAAATATGTGACACATTCGCATAGTGACCCACATCGACCTCGGCTTGTCTGACAGATACCAGCGGCCCGACATCATGTTTATTTAAATACTCTGCAGAAATGGAGGGAAGGTTGCTGGTGGCACAATTCCATTATTCAGCAGAAGAAATATATTCTTCCCCTGCATCACAGATCTCAGGTCTAAGACTACGATTTGTTTTATAATAAGATGATTATAGCAATTTTAATTAAGTAAACATCTCTCCAGAGGAAGCCACGGGCGAGTGTGTTCCTGTGTTTAATTACTGCTCACGGCTGCTCCGTACAATTAAAGCAGGTTTGTTGCCTTATAATATGCAATATGTTTAATATTTAATTTTAATTAAATTACTTAAATTGTTTATTTACTATTCTTTGTTGTGAGCGACTGATGCAAAACTTGTAGCTTTGAACCCTTGAAAGGAGTAGATGGGAATAGATTGGGGTGTACAGAAGCAGGGTTAGTTACCTGTCTGCAACAGAAGCAGGGTTAGATACCTGCCTGCAACAGAAGCAGGGTTAGTTACCTGTCTACTACAGAAGCAGGGTTAGATACCTGTCTGCAACAGAAGCAGGGTTAGATACCTGCCTACAACAGAAGCAGGGTTAGATACCTGCCTACAACAGAAGCAGGGTTAGATACCTGTCTGCAACAGAAGCAGGGTTAGTTACCTGCCTACAACAGAAGCATGGTTAGATACCTGCCCACAACAGAAGCAGGGTTAGTTACCTGCCTACAACAGAAGCAGGGTTAGATACCTGTCTGCAACAGAAGCAGGGTTAGTTACCTGCCTACAACAGAAGCAGGGTTAGTTACCTGCCTACAACAGAAGCAGGGTTAGTTACCTGTCTACAACAGAAGCAGGGTTAGTTACCTGCCTACAACAGAAGCAGGGTTAGTTACCTGCCTACAACAGAAGCAGGGTTAGATACCTGTCTGCAACAGAAGCAGGGTTAGTTACCTGCCTACAACAGAAGCAGGGTTAGTTACCTGCCTACAACAGAGCAGGGTTAGTTACCTGCCTACAACAGAAGCAGGGTTAGTTACCTGCCTACAACAGAAGCAGGGTTAGATACCTGTCTGCAACAGAAGCATGGTTAGTTACCTGCCTACAACAGAAGCAGGGTTAGTTACCTGCCTACAACAGAAGCAGGGTTAGTTACCTGTCTACAACAGAAGCAGGGTTAGTTACCTGCCTACAACAGAAGCAGGGTTAGTTACCTGTCTACAACAGAAGCAGGGTTAGTTACCTGCCTACAACAGAAGCAGGGTTAGTTACCTGCCTACAACAGAAGCAGGGTTAGTTACCTGCCTACAACAGAAGCAGGGTTAGATACCTGCCCACAACAGAAGCAGGGTTAGATACCTGCCTACAACAGAAGCAGGGTTAGTTACCTGTCTACAACAGAAGCAGGGTTAGTTACCTGCCTACAACAGAAGCAGTGTTAGATACCTGTCTACAACAGAAGCAGGGTTAGATACCTGTCTGCAACAGAGCAGGGTTAGTTACCTGTCTGCAACAGAAGCAGGGTTAGTTACCTGCCTGCAACAGAATCAGGGTTAGTTACCTGCCTACAACAGAAGCAGGGTTAGTTACCTGCCTACAACAGAAGCAGGGTTAGATACCTGCCTACAACAGAAGCAGGGTTAGATACCTGTCTGCAACAGAAGCAGGGTTAGTTACCTGTCTGCAACAGAAGCAGGGTTAGTTACCTGTCTGCAACAGAAGCAGGGTTAGTTACCTGCCTACAACAGAAGCAGGGTTAGATACCTGTCTGCAACAGAAGCAGGGTTAGTTACCTGCCTACAACAGAAGCAGGGTTAGTTACCTGCCTACAACAGAAGCAGGGTTAGATACATTTCTATAACAAAAGCCGGGATAAACATGCAACCAAGGTAGGGGTTAGATATATGTCGACAACTAATTCAAATCTAGATACGTGTCTACAAGTGAAACAGGATTAGATATACAGTATGTCTATAATGGAAGGAGGATAACATTTGTATCTACAGGTTCCGGTCAATATACAGATAGTCAGGAAGCTGGTGCTGAGAATGCCGCCGCCGGAATCCCTACACCTATCAGAATCCCGGCGCCGGCATCCAGACGGTAAGTACTGGGGTTAGAGGGATGTTTAGGTACTAGGGGGGAAGGGTTAGGCCCTAAGGGGGGAGAGTTATGTTTAGGGTGCGGGGAAGGGAGGTTAGGTTTAGAAACTAGGGGGGAGGTTAGGTTTAGGCAACAGGGATGGATAGTTAGGAGTAGGGAGAGAGAGAGGGTTAGAATACTGACCAACAGGTGTCACTATACTAACCCTGTTGGGATGCCACCATCGGGATCCCGAGCGCTGGTATTTAAATCCCAACCTGTATCTACAAAATCAGGATTACACACATGTGAACAACTGATGTGGGGTTAGATTAGGGTTGGCCATCATCCATTGATGATCATCAAACATCGATAGTTAACCACCGATGGTTGATTGTTTTGCTATCGATGGCGGTAATCCAATAGTTCACCGCCATCAGTAGCACAGAGCCAAACAATGTTTCCCCCCCTACATACGCCGAGATGCTGAGCTTAGTCCGGCTCCCTGACATGACCCATGAAGCCCTGCACCCATTCTATAACTGATTCGCTGCCTGGCCAGTATTAAAACAGGTATGACCATTGGTGCATGAGTCCATCGATGGTTATCAGCCAATGGTTTCATACCATGGATGTTATCCACCAGTGGTAGCATTGATGGCGACCATCGATGGGTAACCTACCGATGGCCATCCCTAGGTTAGATACATATCTCCAACAGAGGCAGGGTTATATATGTCTATAACTGAAGCTGGGTTAGATACATGTCTACTAGTGAAGCAGGGATAACTAGATCTCTATGTGAATCGGTGATAGATACATGTCTACGGCAGAATCAGGGTTATATGTGTATACAACTGAAGCAATGTTATAGGTGTCTACAACTGAAGCGAAGTTAAATAAGTGTTTACAACTGAAGCAAAGTTAAATAAGTGTTTACAACTGAATTAGGGTTAGATACATGTTTACAACAGAGGCAGAGTTAAATATGTCTACAACAGCTGCAGGGTTAGATACCTGTCTACATAGGAAGAGTTACATGTCTACAACTGAAATAGGAAGAGTTACATGTCTACAACTGAAATAGGAAGAGTTACATGTCTACAACTGAAGCAGGGTTAGATACGTGTATTACACAAAATCCTGTTGCATACTATTTACATCACTACATGACATGTGCAGAGTTGTAGGCTACAATAATAACTTCCTTGTATGACAGGTCATTGAGCAAACTCTTATCCTAACTTTTCATGAAGATATTTTCCAGACGCCTTTTCTACGCTGCTGATTATCTACTCACAAGTAGCCTGTAGTTTCGGAAACATATAAAATTAGTTCCGGATAGCGAATAACTGAGCCGCCGTACAGTGTAATTCTCTTGTAATCTGCGCTGTAATGGGACATCAAACGATTGGTAGAAAATCTTTTGTATTAACTTGTGGAATTTATTATAATGCAGATAACAACGATCTGCAGGAATCATTCCTGCAAATCTTTGTCTGTAACATACGCTTTTCTCCTACGCTGGCTCCCGCAGCCGCTGCTCCAGCACCAGCACCCACTGGGCCTAATTACGAGGTGGACAAAGGCGCAGTCTGCGTCTTTATGCTAATGATGCAACTAATTCTGTTTATACTGAGACACCCATTGGCAGCTGCGTTAATCCATTGCGCTGCACGTTTAGACGCGCCATCAGTCGCACCATCGAAACCTGCACCAGCCCTATGGCAGATGCAATTGCTCTGTCTGGAAGTAGCGTCCTGTGCTAGCGCTACTGCACCTTTAGATGCCCGCGTCTGCCTAACTGCCCCGTGCATGCGCAGTGAGACTCGGACACTTTGCAGACACATCAGCCCACTGTGTGTAGCATCGACACCGCGACCACCTCTGAATGAGGCCCAATGCGTAATAATAGGAGGAATTCTCAAAGCATCAATAGCAAACTTCCCTGGGGTGCAAAATCTCGACGTCGGCATCACGTCAGGGTTAGGGTACCGATACTTGTCAATTGGTATCCTAACCCTCCCTACCCCGGTGCCTAAACCTAACCTCCCCTTCCCCGCACCCTAAACCTAACCTTCCCCCCTTAGTGCCTAACCCTCCACCTAGTGCCTAACTATAACCCTCCCACCGGTATGCAGTTGGGAAGACGGCGGACGTAATCACGACAGCCGGCTTCCCGACTACTTTATCCCGGCGAGGGTTAAATGACAGGCGTCTAAATCTAGACGCCTGTCATTTTACCCATGCCGGGAGACCAGCGCCCGGCATCCCAATCGATGTAATGTTGGGCGCCAGTCCGGACAGCCGCTTGTGGGGGGAAGGGTCAGGTTTAGGGCTCCCGGGGGGACTTAGGGTTAAGCACCCCCCCGGAGGACTTAGGTTTAGGTGGCTGGGAAGGCGGGGTTAGGTTTAGGCACAGAGGGGGGGATTAGGGTTAGGCACTGGGGGGTAGGTTAGGGGGGGAGGTTAGGTTAGTTAATACTTACCTTGGGACGATCTGGAGTTTCAGCCATGTCGGCCAGCCGCTGTCGGTATTTGAACCGCCAGACGCAAATTCATATCGATTCCCTCCCGCTAACCCTGCTACTTGCCTTTGTGATGCCAGTGCCAGGATTCTGACAGGTGTTGGGATACCGGCACCTGTATTCTAAGCGCTGGTGTTCCCGACTGTCGGGATACTGAACGTATCAAAGATAAGACGGAGTACAGAACGCTCCTCGTCCAACAGCTATAAGTACGTAATATAGTTTACATTTATTGCTAATTATCATAAGTTATAAGGGGAGTAATATAAACCAGTACTTTGCACCAGCAGACCTGGGAGCGGTACTGCCTATACAGGTGGGAAAGTGTTACCCCACCCAAAAACGTTACTCCAGCAACTATCTTGCCTGCCACGGGCCCACAGAACCACTTATGTCTGGTAACTCCACAGTTCAGTTAGAACTCACCCAACAGGGGAACTAATGTAGAAATAAGCCGTCTCCATATCCATCCAATTACCATGTTGGTTTCCTATAACAATTGAGAAGCTCCAGGCCCCAATAGGGTTGAGTTTCTATTACACCAGCATAGGCAAATGCAGGGGGGGGGGGTTTCTGTCTGCCTGAAAACCCCCCTCCCCAGCCCACACCATGACCGCAATAGAAATAGTAATATAATAGAATTTTACAAGTGCTGCATGTTCTTCTCAGTATCACAAATGAAATAATTAGCACCACCTGTGGATCTTTTAACATGTATCAGCTAGTAATAAATAACCTGTGCACCAACTAGGAGATCTGGAAAACATTCACTGTTTGGGCTGTGCAGCTATAGAGCCCAATTTGTACATATATGTCCAGGGCAGTGCTAGGTTACTCTGCTGCTCCCAGACTCCCGGACTTGCTCTAATACTCTGGAATGGTGCCACACCTAAAATAAAAACATTTGGCTCAGGCAGGATGTCCCTACTGCCGCATATAATGGGTTACTGTGATCGCTGGTCATGTATATGCTGGAATTATGACACACAATACACTATGTATGGCACATATAATGGGTTACTGTGATCGCTGGTCCTGTATATGCTGGAATTATGACACACAATACACTATGTATGACACATATAATGGGTTACTGTGATCACTGGTCCTGTATATGCTGGAATTATGACACACGATACACTATGTATGACACATATAATGGGTTACTGTGATCGCTGGTCCTGTATATGCTGGAATTATGACACACAATACACTATGTATGACACATATAATGGGTTACTGTGATCGCTGGTCCTGTATCTCCTGGAATTATGATACACAATACACTATGTATGACACATATAATGGGTTACTGTGATCGCTGGTTCTGTATATGCTGGAATTATGACACAATACACTATGTATGACACATATAATGGGTTACTGTGATCACTGGTCCTGTACATGCTGGAATTATGACACACACAATACACTATGTATGACACATATAAGAGAAACCGAAAGATTGCATAAGAAAAGAGGTGTTTTAAACCTCTAGGATGGGGGCAGGCATGTATGCAAATTACTTGTGGGGGTTAGCCTATGGCAAGCAGGGGCGGGTTTGTAACAGGAACATTATATAGTGGGATAAAAGTGTGGCCAAAGCCTCTTTGTTCCAGATTCCTCCAGGACAGGGAAGTGCATTTTGTCAGTTGTCATTTTCCTTAATAAAACTCTCTTAGTGCTTCTCCTTCTTCTCCTCTTCTCTCCTCCTTTTCCTTATTGTATTTAGTCTCTTTTCATTTACTTCATATCATTGCTTTTACTTTTCCTTTCTGTCCTCAATCACTGTCTTTTCTGATTTCTTGTTCTGCTGGGGGTGGGTGTAGCTATGTCCTGCCTAGTAATGAGCCTCCCCAGACCCTGGTCCCTGGCTCCACAGTGCCCCCATGTTATTAGGAGCTGCAGGTGTGGTTCCCCTATTGATAGTTCTATCCCCCCTCAGGCTGCTGCAGCTTTGTGGAAGGTGTGCCAGTGCGGGGGAGGGGTGCTTCCCTTTAGTCCTTAATGCCCCTGGTCAATATCATCTTTGTGGCTGCAATGGCCAGCACCATAGGCAAATGCAGGAGGGGTTTATGAGTGCCTTGCCTGAACCCCCCCCCCCCTCAGCCCACACCATGATGACTACAATAGAAATAGCATATAATACTAAAGTTGCATGTTTTTTAGGATCCCCTCAGTGTCACAAATGAAATAACTAGCACTACAGTCCCTGTTGATCTTTTAAATGTGTCAGCCAGTAGAAAAAGTTAAAAAGCCAGTAATGAATATTGTTGTGCACCAACTAGATCTGGAAAACATGCACTGTACGGGGTGCACTGATATGGATCACCTATTGGATCAATTATTAATACTGGATAATACACCATCCAGTACATAAGGGGACCAATCTGTGCATCTGTTTCCAGGACAGAGCATGGTTTCTTTTTCTGCCCTCTCCCAGATTCCCCAACTTGCTCATATGATCTGTAAAGGAGCCGGCACATGAAATAAAAAGATTCAGCTCAGACAGGATGGCTCTACTTCTACATATAATTACTTACTGTGTTTGCTGGTCCTGTATATGCCAGAATTATATCATTCAGTACATTCGTATGATGTATTTTATAGATGGTCTAAGTGCTGATTATGCCCTCTTAATGGTAGAAAACAGTTGCAGCAAACAGTGTCAGTATTATGCTGGGCATTGAGGTATCATTGGGGGAATAGAATGCTTTAGTGATGCGTTATATGACAGTAAGGGGTAATGGCTTTGACACTGCTTTATTTATGTATAGCACCTAAGATCTAGCTTTTATCTCCTTTGAATCATTATTTTCAGCCAATAGAGGAGATTGTATTATATACTGTATTCTGAGCATTTAACTTACAAAATAGACAGAATACATGTGCTACAGTGAATTTCTACAGGGTGCACAGCTTATTATTGCAATCACTGCCCCAAGCAGCTATCACCGGGAAGCTCCATTCTCAGCTATGCTCCTACTTCCACAAATATACATTGCTGGAGGTCACGCAGCCTCCGCGTCCTGCCTATGAGGGGTACAACGCGTGCAAAGCAGCTAGTTCAGTTCGTCAGGGCTAACAGCAGGCGTCTGGGGAAAATGCTTCGCCTTTAATAATTCCACATTAAAATGTCGTTTTCGTCACCTCTGCTTGCGATGTGGTGGCAATCACCCAGTTGCCAAGTGTTTCAAGTCGGGTGCCCAGCAGCAGCCTGCACAGCCAGCAAAAGGCACAAGTGCTAAGTAAAGTTCCATCCCCTGTCCGTGTCACAGCGATAGCAAAATGGTTGAGTTGGTACCCGGTTCTGCAGGACGCAGAATTTTCGTTAAAAGGCTTCAGTTTTGGTTTTCGTTTACCTATTTGCAGGGATGTCGACACATATTCGCCTAGAAATTTGAAGTCTGCCTTTGAATTGCCTCACATTCTTAGGGAAAAAGTGGCTGGCGAGGTTAGCGCAGGCACATTGCTGGGCCTTTTGCAGAACCCCCATTAGGGATCTTGTGAATTCCCCGGTGGGAGTGGTTCCCAAGAAAATTCCAGGAAAATAAGGGCTCATGCAACATCTGTCTTATCCGCCAGGCTCGTCAGTAAATTATGCCATACCAGTTGAGGTTTCCTCGGTGGTGTACCAGTCTTTTGACGATGCTTTGGACGTCATTAGGTGTTATGGTCCGGGCGCACTGATGGCTAAGATAGATGTTGAGTCAGCTTTTCGTCTACTTCCTTTGCACCCAGAGTCATTCCAGTTTATGGGTTTTTAGCTTGGACAACGGATATTGCATAGACAAATGCTTGCCTATGGGGTGTTCTGTGTCCTGTGCGTTTTTCGAGCATTTTAGCACCTTCCTACACTGGTGCGCGGAATTTATTTATTTAATTTTTGCGGTAGTCATGGAATAGCCCACTATCTCGATGACTTTCTGTGTGTCGGCCCTTCCGGTTCAGGCAGATGCAGTTATCTTTTGTTTTCTTTACGAGCGCTGTTTTTTCATTTGGAGTTCCCGTTGCTGTGGACAAAACGGAGGGCCCTTCCCTTGTCATTCCTGGGTATCGAGATCTGTACCTCGGTGGGTTCTTGTCGCATTCCTCTCGATAAGCCTGTCAAGTAATGCCATAGCGGAATGCACGGCTTCCAGTAGAATTACCCTGCGGCAGGCGCAATCCCTCCTGGGCCTGTAAAGTAATTCCAATGGGCAGAGCTTTTTCACGTAAATTGGAAAGGGCCACGGCTGGTGTCACTAACCGAGACATTTGCTACGTTTATCCTCAGAGATTAAGCAGGACCTCTCTGTCTGGGTCTCGTTTCTTCGGGATTTTAATGGCGTTCGGTTGTGGATGTCTCCAGCCGCTGACAATTTGCAGCTGCAGCTGTTCACCGACGCAGCAGGCACCATGGGGTTCGGATGTTACCTTGATGGCTCCTGGTGCGTTGGCCGTTGGCTGGAAGAATGGGTGGGAAAGGGTTTGACTAAGGACTTACTCCTTCTCAAACTCTTTCCCATAATGGTTTCCTTGGAAATCTGGGGGGAATGGTTACGCAATCGCAGCATCATTATCAGGTGTGACAACCTGGGCATGGTCCATGCGATACAATCAGCAACATGCGGCTTCCCTGCTGGTTTTGCGCTTGCTAGCGCAGCTGTGCTCACGTTTGCGCTGTAACATCATGTTTAAGGCAAGACACGTTCCTGGGGTGGAGAATGAGATAGACGATGCGTTATCACGTTTCCAGTGGGCTAGGTCCCGATCTGTGGCCCCTGGTGCTGACGTTGTGCTTTGCCCCTCTTATGTTTGGCAGGTGATCGAGCCGGCATGGAGGGCTAAGCAGAACAGTCTTTAGCCCCCTCCACGTTGCGAGCATATCGGCAGGCATGGAATGAATGGGAAGATTATTCCCGTAGCAGCAAACAGGCAGGTAAGAGTCAGCATCTTTCGATGCTTTCTTTTATTTGGAGTCTCCGTTTGGCTGGCAGATCCAGGGCTTCTGTTGCGCGCTCTTTGGGGGGCATTGCATTTTATTGTAAATTGAAGGGCCAACCTGACTTTACTAAAAGTTTTCTGATAGTGAAGGCTTTAAAGGGTTGGGCACGGGTCTCCCGGCCAGTAGCTGACCGTAGGAGACCTGTGGACGCTCATCTGCTTCCGGCAGTATTAGGGGCGGTTCTCGGAGTGGCTCTTACTGCGTATGAGGCGGTCCTGATTCAAGTGGTGTTTTCGGAGGCTTTTCACGGCACCTTGAGGGTATCGGAGCTGGTGGCATCATCCAAATGGGTTGATGCCGCCATGCTCCTCTCGGATATCCTGGTCAGTGAGAGGTCTGTTCTCTGTAGGATTCGGCAGTCGAAGACCGACCAGACTGGTAGGGGTAGGTGGATCTCGTTGGGTCCATCTAGGGACGAACAGATCTGCCCCGTGGCACTAGCTATGCGTTATGAGTTATTGCGGCCGGATGTTCCTGGTTCATGACTCATGCATATGGACAGGACTCCGCTTACCAAATACCAGTTTGGTTGGTTTTTGAAGAGGTGTGTATCAGTTTTAGGCCTCCCGCCTCAAGATTTTGGTACACACTCGTTTCTGATCGGAGCCGCAACTTCGGCGGCAGCTGCGGGTTTCTCGGCATCAGAAATTAAGGCCCTAGGACATTGGAAATCGGATAGTTATAAAGGTTACATTCGACCTAGGCATGAAGGCCCTTTGTTTAAAGTCATTTCACAGTCTGTTCCGGTTACGTTTATATTTTATGCTTGCCTGGTTTTTGTCTTGTCTCATGTACTGTCCTGTCTTGTCTGTTACCCCTGTCCGTCCTACTCGGGATTAGCTACTCGCCATTGCTGGCAATGGGAGTCTTGAGGGATTTTACAATTTTTACCTGAACTGACGGATTCAATTCGGCTATTCTCAATCATTTAATTAGGCCATAGTCCATCCCTCAGCAGGTTTTTATTTTACCTCTTGCCGAGTTCACCTGTTTTTTCCCAATTCCCCCCCACCCATTCTTCCCCTTTGTGTCTTCTGTTTGTCTCAGCCACTTCAAATAGTAAAGTCGGCGACCAATAGAAAATTTTTTTTTTTGGCAGATACTCACTTATGTTCTATCAGATCCCACTAATACACCATAAAATTTTATTGTTTTATGACAATTACTAAGTTTTTATTTACTGCTTTCCTCCACCTTTAGGATTGCTCTTTGACACGCAGGACATTTGGGTTATAGGCCACTCATATATTTTCTGGGCTGCTAGGTTTGAGTTCAGATCAAGCTCCAATTTTTGAATATTCAGCTAGGGTCCGTTGGATAGGTTCCAGAGGTATGAGATGGCATTCCTTTTGTCCTAAACTGTTAGAGTATGCAAGGCTTTTTGGTAGGTCACGTATTTTGGTGGCTTATTTAGGAGGCAACGACTTAGGGCAGAGGTCCACTGTAGAATTACGAGTTGATATTGTCAACGATTTGGCGAGGGTGCTATCGGCCTGGCCCTTGTGTAAATTAATTTGGTCTTGCATTGTACCTCGACAGGTCTGGCGTGGGGTTAGGAGTTTTCCTACTAATGACGAAGCTAGGAAGAAACTTAATTTCGCAGTTGCCAAATTTGTGATGGCCAATTATGGCCGTTTCATTTACCATAATAACATTCAATTTCGATTTAGTTATATGTATAGACCTGATGGAGTTCATTTAACAGAGGAGGGTGTCTCATTGTTTATTGGGGATCTTTTTGAGGAGTTGGCGTTATTGGGGTAGTACTTGGTATGGTGGCGGTGCGGCGGTTCTATAAGCTGAACCTTGCTGTGGCGGGAAAGAACGGCAGGTCGCCAGTCCGGGTGCAATTATGATTTAAGGGCGCTCCCTTCGTTGACTGGTAGTTGGCTGTACCAACCTAACGGGGGGCAGTATCACCACCTAAACGGGTGGGAAGTCAAGATGGGGGTGAGCGTTACCTTTTGTTGATGATATGAGTTACATGGTTATGTGTATGCACTCTGGGCGATCTACGCCTGCTATGCCTTTTGTTGTTTGTGTGTGGGCATAGCAGATCTGGCTGATTTCTGGCCGTCCTTTGTTTGCCACCATACATCCTTAAATAAATAATAATTATTATTGCTCCAATAAATCGCCATCAAGTTATCTGCCAAATCCACGTCTCAGTGTCTTTATTTTATGTTAGTATGATAAGTGGTTTGCACAGATGACAACACCTCATCCGATAGAAGGTTTAGAGAAACCGAAAGATTGCATAAGAAAAGAGGTGTTTTAAACCTCTAGGATGGGGGCAGGCATGTATGCAAATTACTTGTGGGGGTTAGCCTATGGCAAGCAGGGGCGGGTTTGTAACAGGAACATTATATAGTGGGATAAAAGTGTGGGCCAAAGCCTCTTTGTTCCAGATTCCCCACCCTCCCTCCCCTATAAATTTTGGTATGTTGTGGGTTTGGTTTTGGGTGGCGGGAAAGAACGGCAGGTCGCCAGTCCGGGTGCAATTATGATTTAAGGGCGCTCCCTTCGTTGACTGGTAGTTGGCTGTACCAACCTAACGGGGGGCAGTATCACCACCTAAACGGGTGGGAAGTCAAGATGGGGGTGAGCGTTACCTTTTGTTGATGATATGAGTTACATGGTTATGTGTATGCACTCTGGGCGATCTACGCCTGCTATGCCTTTTGTTGTTTGTGTGTGGGCATAGCAGATCTGGCTGATTTCTGGCCGTCCTTTCTTTGCCACCATACATCCTTAAATAAATAATAATTATTATTGCTCCAATAAATCGCCATCAAGTTATCTGCCAAATCCACGTCTCAGTGTCTTTATTTTATGTTAGTATGATAAGTGGTTTGCACACATGACAACACCTCATCCGATAGAAGGTTTATGGGTTACTGTGATCACTGGTCCTGTATATGCTGGAATTATGACACACAATACACTATGTATGACACATATAATAGGTTACTGTGATCGCTGGTCCTGTATATGCTGAAATTATGACACACAATACACTATGTATGACACATATAATGGGTTACTTTGATCGCTAGTCCTGTATATGCTGGAATTATGACACACAATATACTATGTATGACACATATAATGGGTTACTGTGATCACTGGTCCTGTATATGCTGGAATTATGACACACAATACACTATGTATGACACATATAATGTGTTACTGTGATCGCTGATCCTGTATATGCTGGAATTATGACACACAATACACTATGTATGACACATATTAAAGCTGGATAAGTGCTAATTCTGCCCTCTTTATGGACTGGCCACACTCACTCTAAAATCAGGCATTTGGAAACCCCCCTCTAGAAATCCTGCGTTTGCCACTGATCAGGGAGGTCTTTGTCTAGATAAAAGGGGACCTCAGAGGAATGCAACATTCAATAAACAATACGCAGAGGTCCGATATTGCTTGGCAGTAGGTATACACAGCAATGGTGTCTGCATCTTTTGGTGGTCGCCCACCTGTGACTTCATGCAAATGCTGCTACAAAGACCTTCCTTGGTGTATATCCGTGCGTCCGAACGTGCAAGGGCTGAATTACCGATCGGTGCATCTTTAGAGGCACAAATGGCCGCACCCTCACAAGTCCTCTGGCAGGTGCAGCTTCTCCGTTCTGTTATGGCCTCCTATGTGAGTGTTTCAGCGTCTCGGTACGCAACCACTTTCAGTGGCACGGTTGCTAGACTCCCATAACGCGCCCACTAGGTTGACCATCTCCGTGCGTGCGCTAACTCACCTCCCTGTCACTGCCCAGGAACGTCTCCCGTTGCGCCTCAATCAGCTCCAACTCTCTGCCCGATTCCAGCGGTGGGCAAAAAGCCCATGTTTATGTAGTTGAGCGATTATCGGTAATCTACGCATGCATCAAATTTCATTACCGATGTCGCTCGCAGAGAAGTGTTATTTGCAAAGTGATTGACAAGCTGGGACCATTTGGGAGGCAACAGGAAGGAGGTGGCGACTCAAACGCAATTGTCTCGCGGACCGTTTTCTAGACGTATATCTCTGCCTGGGACAAAATGGAGTCTCAATACCCACAGCCATTCTTCTGCCGAGCATAGGGTTACTCGCAATGCAGATTATAGACTGATCTGCGTCCTTGGGCCCAGTTGCTTGGATTTGCAAAGCTGCTGGCGGGCGTCTCCATTCAATTCCAGGCATCTGAGACATTCGCATTTTCACACAGCCGCTGCGTATGGAGTCAGACGCAACAGCATTTGCGACCATCTCTGAATCAGGCCCTCTATGCGCCCGCTACCAGGAAGCAATGGCAGTGAGACATAGGCCCGTATTCAATAATTTTTGCACCCGCGATATTTGTTTGCCTGCCGGACTTTTCGCCTAGATCGTGTGTTTTGCAGGCAAAAAAGTATCGCGCACGTCCCCACTTACCACCGTATTCAATTTGAAAGGACGTGAAAACGGGACCCAGCGAAACTGAAACAGGCGAAAAGTCCTGTCAGATTTGGGGAAATCTGCCTGACACCCCCAAAAGATGCTCTGACTATGGATACCCCCGAATAGGCCTGCTGAAGGTATTTGGGGTACTTAAATGTTCTCAATAGGTTGTAATTAGCGTCTTTGCATAAGTGGTGAAGATTAGCATTTAGCTGTTTTTTTTGGTGAAAACAACTAGTCCCAGCACATTTGGGGTACATGAAAATGGGGGGTAGCATATTTAAAAGTTGCTAAAGTGAATTTTTAAAAATCGTGAAAAATCCACCTGCAATCAAAAAAACACCTGGGGCATACTTGGGGACCCCCCTGGAGTCTATTTCGCTACATTATAACTTTGTCCCCCAACTTTGATTTTTTTTTTCCGCTCCCAACATGAAAGTAATTTTTTTCGGGTGTTCTTAAATCTTTTTCATTTTTTTTACGCAGTTTACCTTTTTTAAGGCTGCACGGGGGTTCCCGCAACGTTGCACCCCAAAACCCCAATTCTGCACTTTTTTCCGCCTGCTAGTCATAGGCGAAAAGTCTTAGAAATTGAATACGGCGAAAAGTTTCCGCCTGGCGAAATGACGTCACCAGCGATACTTTTTCGCCGAAACTGACTTTTCGCCTCACATTGAATACGGCCCATAGATGCATACGCAGAGGAAAAAAAAACACTCCACTGAGGATGTTATTGGCAGTGCGTGCAATGTAGAATCAGCCCCATATTTCTCTCCCTCTGTGGGTCATCCCATTTTTATGTTGCAAATCTGTACTAAGACGTGCGATAACCCAGGACCACCAGAATTGTGTGTTGCAGGCTCAGAGAAATAGAACATGTGAGCGCGTTATTCCCACACTGAGTGAGGCTTCTGTTACAGCTCCGTATATCCAGGGTGTAATGTGGTCTTAGGGGATATTCTGCGATAAGACCCTCAGCTGCAGCCCGTCATAAAGAAACTATTGTCTGTAACCTGAAAACGAGAGAAAAAAAATCCATTTGGGATTCAGACATTGAGATGATTGGGGATTGTTTACACACTCGAGTTCTATGGTGAGAATCGGAGGGTTCCCAGCAGCTCTGTAGATTGCAAGCTCTGCTACACTGTTTTCCATTTCTTGCTCTGTAGATTAGAAATATAGATTTGATAACCCAGTTAATTTATTCCTGAGTTATACTGGATATTAGTGACACAATGATGTTTCTATCTGTCAACTTGAACAGAACTTTTCCCATGGGTTGGTTTTGGCCAATGAAAAGAACGATGACAAATGGTCGCATCTTATAACTTGGAGCAGGAAACAGAGATTACTTGATGCCAGAATATTCTGATCTGTTTCGCTGTAGAAACTCATGTACAGAAGGCGAATCTAGGGCAAATATGCTTGGGGCCAAAGCAGCGATGAACAAAAGTGAGTTTACTCTGCGTATCTTGCGTAATTTCACACTGCGCACTCTCCGGAGCTGACCGTACAGAAGTACGGCAGATGCAAGAATAGTTTGCATGTCAGTTGCGTCTCCACTTGCGACTGAGCAGGCGGGAATTGCGAGCTGCATTTAAGCGTAAATACGCCTGTTTTCAAATGTGTCTTTCGCACAAAGGATAAGAGGTGATAATGATGGTGGCTATGAAAAAAAAGCGCATAGATAGAGGAAGTCCTGCCGCAAATATACGTGCAGCTCTGCCGATGGTGAAAATACTGGTTTGATTTTGTGCACGCAATGCTGGTGCAATTGAGGCTGACTTGCACATCAGCCCCATTATATTTATTAAGATAATTTACAGTCAACTGCAATGGGGGCTTATTCCAGGCATCTACAAACTTGTCAGTGAAATAAGGTTTTCTCCCGAGTTTAAACTTAACATATACTGTATGGGATATGGTCAGAATGTCGACAGATTCACAAATTCTGACATCTACATGTTAAATTGATATTACAACCATGTTGACAGTTTTGAATGTTGACTAATTTCTTGTCGACCTAAAGTCAGTCCATGTTGATATTCTGATCGTCGACTTTTCATACCACACTCTGCAGTGGGGCTTAGTGCATAGATTTGGGCTTTCAGTTCCATCGATGATAAAAAAAATAATAAGAAGAAAAATTTTTGACTCGCACATGCAAAGGCCCACGAAAGCAGTGCTATTGCCAGCGGTAACACTCAGCTGCATTGAGAAAAATAATATCGCTGTCAAAACTGGGTGTTTTGCTTAAGAATAAATTGTCTCCTGATCTCGAAATCTCATTCATGTTAATTTTGTGCAGTCCCAAGTTCCACCAACCTGCCGAGTTCTGATTACAGAGGGGCAGAAAGTCTGCACCCTTAGTTAGCTGAGGTTCAGAGGTCATATAATTGTCTTCTGACCTTACTTTACCTGCAGAAGAGGATCACATGAGAGAGATCACAATATGGAGAAGACATTGTATCACTCCCGAGATATATCAAATCACCAGTAGGTTTATTACAACAATGCACCATGAGGAACCCTGATGAGGACCCCTGATGTGCAGTGCTGCAGTTCTGATAGGAAATCTATGCACCGGCAATGCTGGCTAAAGGCAGCAATAGCTTATGTTAATAGTGCAGCAGGTTAGGAAGTGTTGCAAGTCCTCAAACAGCCCCTTCATCTCCTTGTGGGGTGGCTGGAAGTGTTGCCAAGCGTCCTCTAAGCTTCAGCGGCCCTAGAAGAATCCCTTATAATTTGGGCAACAGCTGGATCTATAATGTAATGGTCACAGGCCCTGATCTAAGGACGGAGGAGTCCTGTTCAGCCAAGTGTAGACACTGGGTAAACTGGGGAGAGGTGGAACCTTTGGGTGGAAGAGGGGTGCAGGAAACATTATGCTCCCTCCCCCCAGTAGAGGAAGTGAAGCCTATTGAGAGATTGCAGGAGTCCAGAAAACCGCACCTCGTTGACTAACAGGATTAGCATTCTGCTGACTGTCAACCATGTAGCCCCCTGGTTCTTTGATCGTCCTTGCAGAATTGTCGGTCAGCTCAGGACGCTGGACTGTGAAATTATTATGAAGGCGCCTTCCCGGAGAGAGGTGGCATTCCTGGTGTTCCTGCATTAATCGGAGCAGGGCAAATATTCAGCTGAATTTTAGTGTGGTTTTTTCCTTCACTGTACGGTGATCTAGCACCCTGTTATTTCCACGGAGCAGAAGCGGTGCCTACCAACATACACCATAAAAGTGCAAATGAATGGGGGATATTGGATAAATCTGCTCCAGCTGTAATAAATCAACTTTCAAAACTTGAAATAAAAAGAGAAAATGAAAACAAATAACTGTGATCAACCTAAAATGTTATAGAAAACTAGTATTTTTTTTTTTAGCATAAATGTTATCAAGGAGTCTTTAGGACAAATTAACAGATGCAAGGACATCACTGTAGGGTGTTTGCAAACATAATAATAATAATATGCAACTAACATATTTTTTATAAAATGTTGGTTGTGGTGGCGGTGGCAAAAAAAACCCCAAGAAGTAAAAGGGGGGTCACTGGTATGTTGTATGTTTAACTGATTTTTAATATGTTTGGGCTAATGTAAAATAAATATCTTAAAAATGATCTGATCACATTAACATTTTAGTAGGTTTGAGAACATCTGTGAGTTTGTTTTTAAAAGTTGACAAATTAAGTTTTATATTTATTTAGCAGGCTTGGATTACATTTGTTGTGAGTAAATGAAAAGCAACATTTTTTTTAAACTACCATAAAAAAAACTAAACTGGTTTTCATTTAGAAAAATATGCATGTCGCTTACAAATAAACTTATAAAAATACTAATCATAATTATCTTGCTGAATTAAGTAATAATGACTTTAAAAAAATAAATAAATTAACAACAAAATTGATACAATAAAATAATCAGGAAACATCTGCAAATCTCACATTAAACAGAAAGTTTTGTATAAATACAGGTAAATCTGATGTCAGAGGTAGTATACATGATATATAAATACAGAATAATCCCTAATATGACAGATACTATTATGAAGTAATAGCGCATTATCGGGTCTGTGATAGAGAAGGGAACAGAGGTCAGGGGATAATCCAGAAGGGGTCAGATCACCTAAATTCCCTAAAGAGCGACGACAAAATAAAATCATCAAAAAATAAACCAGATACAAAGTGACTCTAACTAGAAATCCTCATATATATATAATCCAGATTTTCGGTTTAGTTTCTAAGGAAAATATCAGTAAAATGTCACTTGTATTAAACTGCAGTTTACAATGGAAGGATCTGAATATTTACCTCACATTTCTTATGTTTTTTCACTTCTACAAAAATACAATTTTCCTTCCAGTTTATTATTTATGACATTAATGGTAAGAGTAAATATATATTTTCCTGGTGTATATTAAGCCATAAAACCAAAATATTCCATAAAATAAAGTTATTTTCCTGGTGAGTTAATTAAGTATTTAATCCCTTCAGGGACCACAGCAGGAAATGTTTTATCGGCATATAACAGTGAATTTAATTAAATTATTTTTTTTACTGTAAATAAATGAAAATTGGTGTATATTGATAACATATCATACACGTGATTTAGTTGCATTTAATGTTATAGATGATATATTTACATATAAAAACATACATGTCCCATAAGAGGTAATAAATCACAGCTATCAGCGATTTGGAGACTTCTGAGCTTTGGAGTAAAGAAAGGTGACTGGTCAGGATAAAAGAAATGTGAATGAGCCCCTGACCCTTATTCTCCGTCTATGCTTCGTAAGATTTACTGGTGATGATGACTTTTGTCAAATATGAATGAAAATCTACAATGTCCCTGAGATGTACAGTTTAGTTTCTGGGCTGCACAGACCGATAAATATCTATATCATTAGCATTAAGTATTATTTTATTTGGTGGACTGCAGAGTATCTGATTGAACTATTTGAATGGAAGAGAATAAAAAAATAAATGTTATGTATGCAGGCATGGGACAGGTACACAGTGGTGGACCAGTATATACACTTGCATACATTAATAATACAGACAAGGTAAGAGAGATAAAGTGAGAGAGAGGGAAAAGGAGAGGGAAAGAGTGTCATATATATAATGATGCTATACACACACCTCATAAACAAATACATTCATACATAGGTGTAAAACTCTCACAAGATTAAAGTTGTTGTTTTTTTTTATCTCCCTGCGGAAACAATCTACATCCCAACCATCCAGTTGGACTCACTATCCATTTTGTCTTCTTATAATCCATCATTTACAGTTGGAGAGTTACTGGTTGCATCCTGGTTCTGGTGCGGCTATGAATGGCTCCTGGCTGGATGTAGGAATGGCCGCTGTGGATCTAGAGTGTGTGTAATGGTACTTTCATCTCCTCTGGTTTCTCAGCTGTAACTGAACGAAGAAAGTGAAGGAATAATTTCACTTTCTTGTCAACTAACTGCGTATTCTAACTCCACTAAAACACAAACACTTTAATCCACTAGTTAACCCCATAGGAAAGAACTGAAGTCTATGTGACAGTTCATTACTTAGGAGCTGGCAGAACTTCTTATATTACTATTATCATATATTTGTAAGGCGTTAAAAAGGATCCACATCGCTATAAAATGGAGGATTGTATCAATCAGTAGCAAATGTTGTTACGTACCAGACACTGCTGTGTGTATATCACAATTTATGACAACTTACTATATTATTGAATTATATATTTATTTAGTAGGACACTTGGACAATTTTTAATTTGATATATTATTTCTGCCTCCCCCTGTCGCTGGGCTTTGTTGGTGAACCATAGGGATGAAGGGTAGGGAGCACCAGCAACAGACGCTTCATATTAAACACAGTTCTATTAAAAAGTTTTACATGGCTGATGAATTCAGCACAATCACTTATTTTTCTATCAGTCATTTCTTTAAATGGATCTAACAGCTGCGTAACCTTACACCCCACCCAATTATTCCTGTGTCCTGTAATATATCCCCCAATGCGTCTCACGACACATATATATACATCTATACAGTCACGTAGCAGACTCCATAGGTAGATTCATGAACTTCGCCAGTAGAGAGAAGAGGTTAATATATATTATAAAAATTTTCCTAAAAGTGAATGTCAGAATGAGACACAATAAGTTATTTGTCTGGTTTATTTGACAGCGCTGGGCTGATATTTTGCTATGTTTGTGACGGTGGAAATTCCCCACCTTCTCCTGGATAGTACAATATTCTGACAGGGATCTTATGATAATTACTGCTTTCAGCGGAATTGTGCTTACACTCGGATTCTCCGCGTTCCCCGGGACAATTTCTGGATTTTACTGTATTGTGGAGATTTTATTAACTCTTGTAAAGGTCAGATTTTGTGCAGGTATGTAAGGTGCAAGCAATGGCTGCATCGGTGATAGTAGATCAACTCACAATGACTGTATCTGGATGACCTGCAACCTTTAAGTTGGCTTTTATACTTTAAATCTCTCAGATAGGTAGAACAGAGGATAGCGTGATATATACAGTACGCTTGTTCCACATTCATAGGGGTATATTCAGTTGGGTGCGAGAATAGCAAAAAAACCCCGCACCTGCGAGTTTTTCCTGCTGGTGCGGGTTTTTTGTTATTCAAATTGCTGCAGAATTTTTTTTATTTTTACGCGCCGGGTGTTTTTTTTTTCACGCACCTCCAGCCAGAGCAAGTGTGATTTTTCCAAAAATCGGTAATTTTAGGAAAAATCAGCGGGACTTGCTCTGGCACCCCGGCGGTAGCCCCCTTGAGGACTAATTAAGCAATTGGAAGTTACCAATTAGCTTAATTAGTCCTTAATTACTTACCTTCCGAAGCGGTGTCTTCTTCATCCAGCGTCGGAAGCCGGGTCTTCTGCAGAAGGGTGAGTATGTCAGTGTGTGTGAGTGTTTCTTACTGTGTTACTGTGTATGAGTGAGTGTGTATGAGTGTGTGTGTGACCCCCGGTTTGTGTGAACCCCCCAGTGTCTGTGGGGTCCCCCCGGAATGGGCGCTGGGACAACTACATCTCCCAGCAGCCCTTGCCCCTCCCTCCAGCCCCTGGAGCCTCCCAGCAGCCCCCAGGACTCCCAGCAGACCCCTCTTCAGTGAGAAGACAGAGGGGAGGCCACCGGGAGTTGCGGAGACCCCCGGGCAGGTAAGTGCAGAATTATTTTTTTACATTATTTTATGTGGTGTGGGGTTTTCAGTGCTGAAAACCCCGCGACCACTTTTGTTTAATTGGATACCACGGGTATCGGGAGTGCGCATACCCGCGGTATTCCAAAATTGGGCGCAAGGTTTTTTACCTCGCGCCCAATTGAATATGCCCCACAATGTCCACAAGCAGGATATTGGCAGCAGTATGCCGGCGAAGGTATACCGACATAGTTAAAAAGTAGCTTAAAGCACTTTCCAGTGTTGGCAGTCTAACTGGTAAAGCAGCCTGTTTCCGGTTATAGTGGTGCCACCGTTAAAATGCTTTAAGCTGCATTTTAACTGTGTCGGTATTCCAACACCGGTATGCAGTCGGGGAGCTGGTGGACCTAATCCCGACAGCCGGCTTCCCGACTGCTTAATCCCGGCGAGGGTTAAATGACAGGCGTCTAAATCTAGACGCCTGTCATTTTACCAATGCCAGAGACTGTCGCCCGGCATCCCGAATCAAAGTGATGTCGGGCGCCGAGCGCGGACAGCCGTGGGTTAGTGTTAGGCACTCTGGGGAGGTTAGGATTAGGCACCCCTAAGGGAGGGTTAGGGGGTAGAATTAGGTTAGTGAATACTTACCTACGGACGATCTGGATTTTTATCCTTGTCGGGCTGCCGCTGTCGGGATTTGAACCGCCGGCCAGGGGTCCGGCGGTAAATCATACCGATTCCCCAACGCCAATCTCCTGCAAGTCGACATTATGAATAACAATATGCAGACTGGATAGTGGTAACTTTATGGGCACACTCATTGTGGTTAGAGTGCATGCTTTTATGACTAGATATTTCACTCAATAGGGGAATTGCATCAAGCCTTGGAGAAAGATAAAGTGGAGAAGTTGCTGCAACTAATCAGCTAAAGTTATTTCAAACATTGTGCTAGATAAATGACAGCTAGAAGCTGATTCGGGCAACTTCTCCCCCTTATCTCACTCCAAGGCTTGACATATCTCCCCCAATGTGTCTCTGCATTACAGCCTGGCTTAGGAAGCCATTCAATTTATCATTGAAATATCATTTTTGTCATTCATTTCAATGCAGAACATAAACAGAGATGTTAGAAAAAATTTTTAAAAGGCACCTAATAAAACAGGTTCTTGTAATTGGTTCTCAAATTCTAAAATTTGCGGATGTTCCTGAATTTAATAAAGTATACAATTTAGCCAAAATTCAAGAAAAGACAACAGGACCATGTTGAAGTTTCGACTTTAAAAGCACTTAATGGCATCAACAGCTTGCTAATGCGAACAGCAAAGAGCGAGTTTTGGACCGCGATCGTGAACACAGGGGGTCATTCAGACCCGCTCGCGAGCAAAGGACGCTCGCAAGCGTGTCGATGTTGTGCGAATGCGCATGCGCACGACGGAGGGAGCTCCGTCGTGCGCATGCGCGAGACCCGGCGAGTGACGAGGAATACGTCGCTCGGGGGCTCGCACCAAAGGGGGCGTGCTGTCGATGGTGAGTGACAGTACGCCCCCTTTGGTGGACATGCCGGGGGCGTGGCTGCCAGACGGAGGCGTTCCCATGGGAATGCCTACCGTCTGAAGCCGGCCCCACTGACATCAGTAATGATGTCAGTGGGAGTGATTTTGGCTCTGATAGAGCCAAAATCACTCCTGGGCTTGCGGCAACGAGACCCTACCGCAGGGTCTCGTCGCAAGCCCGATGGTCGCGATGGTCTTGACCATCGCGACCATCTTTTTGGCCGCTCGCATATGCTGTGGGTGGTCACCCACAGCTATGCGAGCGGCCAGGAGGCCGCTCCATTTTCAGGGAGGAGGGCACTGATTCAGAGTGAGCGCTCTGGTCAGAGCGTTCGGCTCTGAATCAGGCCCACAATCCGTAACCTTTGAAACGCAGACTTTATTCAACTTGATTGTACCGCAAAGATGATTGAGACCCCATGACCGGCCATATTTGATCCAAAATACATCCATATGCTAATAACTTTGCTAGCAAAATAATGAGAATTAGTTGTGAACAATATTTATAATATTAATAACACATAGACAAGATGTTAAAGATGTCAGAAACAGGATCACTAAACTTAATGGGGGTCACTTAAGAGGTGAAACCATTTGCATGTTGGACATAGACAGTAAAAGATACACGTAAAAAAAAAATGTACCCATGTACATGATGAATCAGATGTCTCTCTAGATATGTCCAACATCAGTAGTAACATGTGCGCCAGACGCATGGACGGCGTACAAGTGTGTGTATTTACACCACATGGTCACACAGAGAAACTGTAGGGAAGTTGACAGTTCCTAAAAAATGTATAATAAAAGTAGAATTTTCTGTATAAAAGGTAAATAAACACAAACACCCCACATGTGTCATTTAAAGGTTTATAAATCCAATGGGAATGATCATTCTTATAGTATTCCAAATATAATAGACGGCGGAAACTGCATGTAATATAGCAGCAACTTTTAAAGCACCTATAATCTACAGCAGGCATGTCAAACATGCGGCCCGAATAAAGATTTTATGCTGCTCGACAGTGTTGGCCCAAATATATATAATATGCGGCCCACACCCATGCGGCCCACACCCGGAGCTCAGCTCCGATCGGGCAGTGTTTACTTTATTTATAACCGGCAACACTGGTTTCCGAAGTGATCAGACACTAAAGAAGCCTCTGATCGCTTCAGAGGCCAGCGTTCCCATAATGCAGCGCGTGGGCGACGTCACCCACGATAAGATGAGCCTGCGCCTGCCGCTTTGGATCTAATTAGATCCAGTCAGCGGCAGTGTCTACATGGGACAATGGGAGTGATGACGGCGTGGACTGGAGCGGTGCCCAGCGGCCTTCGTGAAGAAAGGTAAGTACTGCACAGGTGAGTGGGGCCTGTTCTATACTGGGAGTGGGCACAGCGTAAGGGGCACTACTAGGGACATTACTGAGGGCACAACATAAGGTGCACTACTAGGGGCATTACTGTGGGCACTGCATAAGGGCATTACTGGGGGCACAACATAAGGGGTACTAATAGGGACATTACTGGGGTCACCGTATAAGGGGCACTACAAGGGACTTTCCTGGGGGCACTACTAGGGGCTCTGCATAACGGGTATTACTGGGGGCACTGCATAAGGTGCACTGCTAGGGGCATTACTGGGGGCACTACCAGGGATATTACTGGGGGCACAACATAAGGGGCATTACTGGGGCACTGCATAATGGGCATTGCATAATGGGCACAACTTCACTGGGCATTGCATAAGGGACTCTAAGACAGGGGGGAATAGCTTAAGGGGCACTACTACAGGGGGCACTGCGTTGGCTTTTATTAACAATAAATCTTTCAAAATTGCATATAAGACTTTTGTTTATGTTGCGGCCCACACAGTCTTAGACCTTGAACATTTGGCCCGGTTGGCATTTTGAGTTTGACCCGCCTGATCTACAGCAACCAAGCAGGTGAGAGTTGATTTGTAACCGGTTTATGACCAATAGGTGGTGTAGGACGTAATGTATAGCATGAATTAAGGTGTAAAGGGCTTTGTATTATAACAGACCTGAACTGTTATACAATGGATCGTCTTTTGTGATACGTATCCACATGAATTTGCCAGGTTCCCAAACGTAGACAGTACTGTCCTCATTACTAGGGGGCACAATATGTGCTGTATATGTGTTTCATTCCCCCACATGTCTGGAAGTCGCTGTCAGGTCTGATGACCGGATCCGGCATGTTTAAACGTCTTGGTCACAAACCAGTGACTCCGTACATGGGTAAAATTAGCTTCATTGGCCAACAAAATTTGACCTTATGTTAAATCAATTTTGGATCTTTTTTGTTTGGCCTTTGAAGAGTTAAAATGATCACTTGAATGCTTTGGTGTGTGTTTTTACATTCTCACAGATCTTACAAGGCAATAAATGCTGGCCCGCACGTTGGGATCCGGTCTTATGGCAGAATGAATGTACCTACTGTATATTTGATCCAATAACACATGCGGGGAACTGACTGAGCCAACCATTTGGTCATCGGTCTAAAGGCAGGATCCCAATGGGACTCCATTGGTGTGGTAGGCTGAAGAGCTCACACACACACTGTGACAGTGGTCACCAGCTAATTGCACTTTTGGCCAGAGCGGATTGAAACCAGGAATATTTCACTTAGTGTTGACCGCTGATGCTGGTCAGTGCAGCCCAGCCCATGAGGCAATATTGTGGTCATGCGTTTGTAGGGAGAACTATCAAATAGAATGCTCTCCCATGCACAATAAGACTTTACTCCAGTCTCCAAACCTCCTCTTCAGGAGAGCTTATCAAATTCCAGAAACACCCACAGGACCTCCCTAAGCAATTCTACCCAATTACATCCACTCTTATATATTACTTTACACATTTTCTTTCATCACTTTCACATCCCACTGACTCCAGGCAAACATTCCTGTGTGACTGGATCATACAGTCGACCAGGAACCTCTGCAATCTGGCTGGACCAATATGCAATAGATAGCACCCATCCTTGTGCATCAATGCCTAATTCTCTACAGATTGTAAGCTTGCGAGCAGGGCCCTCTTACCTTTATGTCTGCCTGTTATTACCCAGTCTTGTGTTGTTACTGTTATGTTCCCAATTGTAAAGTGCAACCGACAGGGGCGTCTTAGCAGAGGAGGGGGCCCGTGTGCACTCACCGTGCGGGGCCCCCTCCTCTCCTCCCTGGTGGCCGGCAGCCGACTGACGCAGCTGGCCAGCCACCGGAGGATTAGTAGACTCCGGGCACTAGAGTGTGCCCAGAGTCTACTGCGCATGCGCAGAACGCGGGAAACAAGGCCGCGGCGGCCATTTTCCGGCGTTCCGTAGACTCTGGGCACTAGAGTGTGCCCGGAGTCTACTGCTCATGCGTAGATCTCCGGAAAAATGGCCGCGGCGGCCATTTTCCCGTGTTCTGAGCAGCGCCGACACCCGACGCGGGACCACGGACAGGTAAGTTAAAAAAAATATGGGTGCAGGGTGTGCGGTGTGGGGCCCCTCTGAACCCGAGGGCCTGTGTGCCCTGCATACACTGCACCCATTATAGATACGCCACTGGCAACCGAATACACTGGCGCTATATAAGTAACTATTAATTAATAATAATAATAATAATAATAATAATAAAATAAATAGACAAGTCAGTGTTCATCTGCATAACCCAATTTGTGAGTAAAATAAGAAACCCTTATATGTACTCTACTGATTTGGATGCGTGGACAACTTATCATCACCAATGAACTATATTTTCATCCCACTATGTACCCCCCCCTCCCCCATTACTACAAATTGTGACCTGTAGAATTATTATAAATTAGTAAACAAGTTACAAAGCTGCAGCCTGGCTTCCTCGCTCTATACCAGCAACAGAAATGAACAGTCCTGGAATATCTTGTATTATTTTGTTCCAAGCATGAAACGGTCCACTCATCAGATGTACAAAGTGCTAATGTGGAACACACATTCTGACAGTGGTTGATTACTACGCAGAGGTCAGTACGAAACAAGCTCATTTAGTGGAATATTTTCCCCATATGACTCACATTGATGCATGGGCTCTGTACATGGTGGAATTCACACCTGGGTTCTGCAGATTCCTCTGCAAATTAATAAAAGACAGTTCATGCCATGAGATCCAGGAGGTAAAGCTACAAACAGAATCACACCAAGAGAAACGTTCCCATCTTCTACAATGATACTTTATAGAAATCTTTCAAATCTGCCGATAACGACAATGTTGTAATCGTACTGTCGTTCCACTATCTGCTAGTGGATACGCACCTTAAGTGTAACTCTATGGGTTCTATTTATTAACATTATTTTTACTAAAATAAAGTGAAAAAGGGTATTTTGTGTTTTCACACCTTTTTCACATTATTTTAGTATCACCTAGGGCTCTATTTACTACAATCCGCATATTGAATGCGGATTGTAGTGTGATATTACCGAGTGAATTCGCATTGCGAATTCAGGCAATATCACAGGGATTTACTATAAATCCCTTGCAGGGACAGAGCTTGCGATAAAGCTCTGTCCCTGCGGATCCCATCCGCACTCTAGTCGCGGTATTTTCAGAAAAAATACCGTGACTAAGAGCCCGCGCATGCGCCGACCGACCACCGCTACTACCCCCCCACGACGCTAAGCCCCGCCCCCGGTGCTAAGCCCCGCCCCCACGATCGCGGACCTCCGCGACCCCCCCCTCCCCCCCCCCGCGACCCCTCCTCCCTTCATTAGACTTACCTGCATCCTCCTGGCCTCCGGTGATCTTCTCCGGGCTTCCCGATCAGGTGATCTCCCATACTGCACTGGGGCCCGATCACCTGATGACCGGGCCCCAGTGCACTGTGGGAGACCAGCTGACCGGAGTGGAGCCATCACCGGAGACCCGATCACCGGTCCCTGGAGTCAGGTAAGTAAAAACAAAAATGTTTAATTTTTTTTTTCTTTTTTTTACAGCAATCAGCTTGCGGTCTGCTTAGACCACACAGCTGATTACTGGTACCGGCTCCTGCCTCTGCTCTCCCAGTTAGAGCAAAGTGGGAGCCCGGTAACCGGGGGAGACCCTGGATAACGCCACCTCCAGGTGGCGTTATTATCACAGGGCTTCCCCCGGTATTTTTTTACAATTTATTTTTAGTAACTGTGGTCGGATCACATTTCCCATTACAATTATGGGAAATGCGATCTGCTTTACTAAAAATAAGTGATACTGGGGGTTGGAGTAGAATTTTACTAATTCTACTCCAATTGCCCTGTCATAACTACAGGTGAAACTAAAATAATGTTAAAAGGGTGTGAAAACACCCTTTTTCACTTTATTTTAGTAAAAATAATGTTAATAAATAGAGCCCCTAAAGTTGCTAAAGGGCAATTGGAGTAAAATTCGACTCCAACCCCTAATTATCACTTATTTTTAGTAAGCAGATCGCATTTCCCATAATTGTAATGGGAAATGTGATCTGGCCAAAGTTACTAAAAATAAATTGTGAAAAAATACCGGGGAAAGCCCTGTGATAATAACACCACTTGGAGGTTGCGTTATACAGGTCTTCCCTGATTACCGGACTCCTGCTCCGCTCTAAAAGGCAGAGCAGAGCCCAGAGCCGGCCCCAATGATCAGCTGTGTGGTCTAAACAGGCCGCAAGCTGATACACTGCAAAAAAAAGAAAAGAAAAAAAACTTACCTGAGTCCAGGGACCGGTGATCGGGGCTCCGGTGATGTCTCGGTAGTGCTTATTTCCCCTTCTTGCTAGGGACCTGGAAGTGACGTGAGTGAGGGTGGAAGTGCAGTTCATGCCCATGAAGGCCAGCTAAACTAGTAAGTTGTCCCCACTTAAACAAGAAAGTTGTCCCCTCGCGGGCTTCGGGCTCGGTGGCTTGCTACATGGTTATATTCCTCCTCTATGCGCACTTGAATGGTAGGGAATGACGCTGGACACTGGCTGATGACGTCAGGGTCCTCTCCGTGAAGGGGAGATAGTCACTACCGTGATGTCTCCCCTCCGGTCAGCTGGTCTCCCAGCCTGCACTGGGGCCCGGTCATCACCTGACCAGGTCCCAGTGCATGATGGGATGTCAGCTGACCGGAGCTACGGAAGACATCACCGGAGCACCGATCACTGCAGGCAAGTGTAATTAAGGGAGGGCAGTTGCGGGGGTGGGGCTTAGCAGCATGGGTGGGGCTTAGCGATAGTCGGCGCATGCGTCGGCACTCACTTGTGACTGTATTTTTTGCGAAAATCCTGTGATAAGTGTGCGGAGGGAATTCGCAGGGACAGAGCTTTATCGCAAGCTCTGTCCCTGCAAGGGATTTTTAGTAAATCCCTGTGATATTGCCTTCGCAATGCGAATTCAGTCGGTAATATCACACTACAATCTGCATTCAAAATGCAGCCCTATAGAGCCCTATGTATCAAGCGCAGGACTCCCATTGTAATGTAATACTGTGACCATTCTTGTTGCAGTGGTAATAACTGGTGTAGAAGAATACGTACAAAGATCTGCACCAGGGGTCAGGGAACTATTTTACCTTTTACCCCAAAATATATTTAGATACGCCGACGTTACCCCCTTGATTTGAAAGGACAAAAATAGTAGTGCCCCCATATAATGCACCTGTAGTAGTGCCCCCATATAATGCCCCTGTAGTAGTGCCCCCATATAATGCCCCTGTAGTAATGCCCCCATGTGCCCCTGTAGTGCCGCTTGTACAAAACCCCCCCCAAAAAAACACTTACCTTAATCCCCGCTCCTGCATCCGCCGCCGTCCTGTCCGCCCGGCTGCTCCTCGGAACTATGGGAGAGACGTCATGACGTTTCTCCAATAGTGCGCATGGAGAGAGGCGTAAACTGGAGCTTAGAAGAGAACTCCAGCCTCCGGCTAACGCTGTGCTGCAGGGAAGGAGCCGGGCGCCCGCTGGTAATAACATCTCAGTGGGCGTCCGGCTTAGAGCCTCCCTGCGGCACAGCCGGGCATGCATATGAATCATTCTATGTTATAGAATGATTCATATGCATGCTCGGCTGTCCGTCCATTACCCCCAGGAATTTCATTTTTACCCCCACATGGGGTAATTTACTCCTGTTCCCCGACCACTGATCTGCATGGTAATTCCATAGAAGACAAAACTTTACTCAAACACCTGTCTTCAATACACCGACCCTGACATCTCCTTGATCCATTCCTGGCCTGGATTGGGTTATCCACATTATCTCTGCTGCCGGCTTTATGTTAGCCCTTTAACATTGTAGTTTTGTGATCAGACTGAATGTTAGCACTGTTGGTTAATTTCAGTGAATCTGAATATTTTCATTGTTAGCATTTTTAAATAAATAGTCCTTTATTTTATTATGGTTAAATAGACTAAATTAGACAAAATATTTTTTGGTTTAAATCAGGTTTTTTTGTATTAATGTTCTAATAAAAAAATAAAAAAAAACCTGTATGCTATAATATTGTGAAACATTGCTATGTTTTAGAAACGTTGATCAACCATTGTAATGCTTTCTAACATTAACAATCCAAAGTTATTAGGATTTTTTTTTATCTCATTAAGGGCTCTATTTACTACAATCCGCATATTGAATGCGGATTGTAGTGTTATATTACCGAGTGAATTCGCATTGCGAATTCAGGCAATATCACAGGGATTTACTATAAATCCCTTGCAGGGACAGAGCTTGCGATAAAGCTCTGTCCCTGCGGATCCCATCCGCACTCTAGTCGCGGTATTTTCGAAAAACATACTGCGACTAAGAGCCCGCGCATGCGCCGACCGACCATCGCTGCTACCCCCCACCGACGCTAAGCCCCGCCCCCCGCGATCGCGGACCCGCGCGACCCCCTTCCCCCCTCACTACCCCCCCTCTATTTATTAACAATATTTTTACTAAAATAAAGTGAAAAAGGCTGTTTTCACACCCTTTTCACATTATTTTAGTTTCACCTGTAGTTATTACAGGGCAATTGGAGTAGAATTAGTAAAATTCTACTCCAACCCCTAGTATCACTTATTTTTAGTAAAGCAGATCGCATTTCCCATAATTGTAATGGGAAATGTGATCCGACCAGAGTTACTAAAAATTAATTGTAAAAAAATACCGGGGGAAGCCCTGTGATAATAACGCCACCTGGAGGTGGCGTTATCCAGGGTCTCCCCCGGTTACCGGACTCCCACTCTGCTCTAACGGGGTGAGCAGAGGCGGGAGCCGGTACCAGTAATCAGCTATGTGGTCTAAACAGACCGCAAGCTGATTGCTGTAAAAAAAAGAAAAAAAAAATTGAAACATTTTTTTTTTACTTACCTGAATCCAGGAACCGGTGATCGGGCTTCCGGTGATGGCTCCCTTTTTCACATTATTTTAGTAAAAATAATGTTAATAAATAGAGCCCTTAGGACTCTATTTAGCAACATTATTTTTACTAAAATAAAGTGAAAAGGGAAGTTTTCACACCCTTTTCACATTATTTTAGTTTCACCTAAATTTACTAAAGGGCAATTGAAGTAGAATTCGTGAAATTCTACTCCAACCCCTAATTATCACTTATTTTTAGTAAACAGATCACATTTCCCATAATTGTAATGGGAAATGCAATCTGCCTGAGATTTATTAAAAATAAAATTTGACAAAATACCAGGGGAAGCTCTGTGATAATAATACCACCTGGAGGTGGCGTTTTCCAGGGTCTCCCCCGGTTCCCCGTCTCCTGCTTTGCTCTAACAGGCAGAGCAGAGTCAGGCTCCAGTGATCAGTTATGTGCTCTAAAAAGACCACAAGCTGATCACTGCAAAAAAACAAACTTACCTGAGTCCAAGACTGGTGATCGGTACTCCGGTGATGTCCTCCCTCCGGTTAGCTGGTCGCCTGGCTCCTGCACTGTGACCCTGGTCAGCTGCTGCATTAAAAAGCTTACCGGGTCACAGTGCAGGATGGGAGACCAGCTGAGCGGAGCCCCGGAGGGAGGACATCACCAGAGCAGCGATGACCTGGCCGGAGGTAAGTAAAAGTAAGGGGGGGTCGCGGGAGGGGGGCGGCTGCGAGGGGGGTCCTGGGGGGGGTGGTAGCGGCAGCCGGATGGTGCATGTGCGGAACCTTGTCACTGTATTTTATCCCAAAAATATAGTGATAAGGCTGCGGAGGGGATTCGCAGGGACAGAGCTTTATCGCAAGCTCTGTACCTGCAAGGGATTTTTAATAAATCCCTGCAAAGCGCAAAGTGAATTCAGTCAGAAATATCACACTACAATCTGCATTTTAATGCGGATTGTAGTAAATAGAGCCCTCAAAGAGAGCCAGACTAAGGCTGTTATCCTATTAGCCACAGTAAATTACTGCGGCTAATTACTTTGCCTGGGGCTATTCAACTAGCCTTGATGCCGGCACTTATCCATGATAAGAAGCCCTTTCTACTTCAGGGTCCATAGGGGGTCCACAGGGTTGACCTTGGGGTATAGGTTGGGAACCAAATCTGGGCACCACGCAGTTAAAGCTTTTAGCTCCCAGGATGCACTTGGGTCCACTCTCCCTATAACCCCACCCCCAGCCAGAGGCACCTCAGTTTAAGTTGGTGCCCGGCCGGAATCGGGTCACCGTTTAGTGCAGTGGGGAGCTGATTAGCAGCCCCTAAGCTTTATTTTTTCTGAAGGACAGAGTTTTTTATTTTTCCTTTGGATTCTTCAGAGCGGCAGCGTCAGACTGTCCATAGGACGTCTAAGCTGCCGCTCCGTCACCCCGCTGGCGCTGAGACGCCAGTACAGATCTGGGGATCTCAGCGGGACCCCAGAGTCTGTACTAGCCGGACTCTGCGGGCGCCCAGGACTGCTGCCGGATCCACGGGGAGCAGGTAAGGCGCGGGTCACCGCTTGCGGTCATCATGAGCCCCTCCTGGGGTGGATGGGCGTGTTACTCGTCGGATTACAGACGTTACTACGCATCCCATTCCTGCGTGGTCGGATACTTCTGATCCGTAGGTGGTAACACGTCTGGGGTTCAAGTGTATTTGGTCGCTCACGTAATATATGCAGTTGTCATAGGTGGACATGCCTATATTGGATACCAGTTCCAAACTTTCAGAGTTCCGGCTGCGACGGTATCCTCCGTAATACCCTATGGCTGCGCTCTGGGAATGCAGAGGTGCAGATACCATCTATAGGGTATATCTGACCTTGACAGTGGCAGTACAAATTTCCCGCCGTCAGCTATGCTCACTACGGGGCCTCAGACTATTAAGTCTTTTTGTCCTCTGGGTCAGCCTAAAGGTCTGTTTCTTCATAGACTGTCGGCCTTTACAAGGGCCGACATATCCAGTTCCGAGCAGGCCTGGACTGCCAGCCGATCCTGCTTCTGAACCAACGGATATATCGTCAGCCTGACGAGACAGGCCTACCACTGGGAGATGGCGATTTCTCAGTTTGCCCGGTACTAGTGTCTAGTTGCCGCGGCTACGTGGTTAGGAGGGTACGCCCTCTCTTTGCTCAGGCGGCCTATTTCCATGTGATGGTACGCAGGCCCTTATTCGGAACAGGGCCTTACAAATCCAGAAAGCTATACAGTTGTTGCGGTAAGCGGAGCTAATTGGGCCATCCCCACTTTCTCAGCGAGGGACTGGTTGTTCTGCTTTCTTTCTGGTGCGGTGGCTGAATGGTCCTCTTTGGCCTATTCTCTGTCTCAATTCCCCGAACCAGTTCCTAAAGCTACCTGGGTTCAGGAAGCAATCCCTATGCTCCATCATACTATGTTTGGAACCCGGGGACTTTATGGTATCACTGGATATACAGGACGCGTGCCTACGGGTACTTACAGAGACCTTACCTCAGCATGGACTGAGGTTTGCTGTATCACAGCACTTACGATTTTTCGGGCTCTGCCTGTTGGGACTGATCTCAGCCCCACAGGGGTTTACCAGCGTTTTGGATTTTCTGACAGTTCTTCTGTTCAGTATATCCCAATGCTCCTGTACCTGGATGGCCTCCTGCACTTAGCAGGATCACCGGGTCTGGTTGACTGTGGGTTCTTCAGGGTGCAGACGTTTAATCAAGGGGAAAAAAGTCCTCCCTGCATCCCTCTCTGGGTATTCTTCACCTAGGAGCCCTGCTGGATTCTCAAAATCTGAGAATTCTTCTGGCTTAAGACGGCATCTCCACTCTTCCATTAGGAGTACATGGATGTCTGCGCAGTCGCCATATGTCTTTACACTCTGGGATGCATGGTCCACTATTCAGTGTCTGCCTTTGGAAGGGTGGAATGGGCTCAGTTCCATTCCAGGCCTTTCCATAATTGGCTTATCTCCAGATGGAACGAGTTTTTTCTGTCGGATCACTGTTCAAACGATGATGCTCTCCCCGGAGGCAAGTCGGTCCCTTTTCGGGTGACTATGGCCATCTCGTCCAGGGTATTCTTTGCTAAGGACAGTGTCTGGTTCGCATCCATTTCAGTGCAATTGGATGTCTGTCGATTCCACCCTGTCAATTAACTTGTTGGAACTTTAGCCTGTCTTGGGCTTCACTCTGGCATAGCCCTTGTTTCCAGGTGAACCTGAAAAAGTTCAGTCCGACAGGGTCAGAACAGTGGCTTCCTTTTTAGCAATACTGTTCGTTGGGTGGCAATGTCAGGTATGTCATACATTCGGGCATTGTCTGAGGGTCTCCTCCCGACCATCTCGACAGTGTTCATTTCGGGTGCTCTCCATTGGGAAGCGGGAGTCCTCAGCCGTTACGACGTGCATCCCGGGGACTAGTCTCTTCCCCAAGAGAGGTTTCATCTCCTGGTGAGCAGGGGGGGGGGCCCTCCTGAGGTGACACTCATGGCCTTCTGACTCTATCACACTATGGTGTTACAGTCCAACTCTGGGGATTCTGAAGCAACCTTCAGTGACTCTTTGTCGGTGAAGGGGTTCTTCCAATTTGCGTACCTGTGTTCTCCAGTCTCCATTCTTCCTCGAGGGAAGTGTTTCAATAGAGACAGAGATGCTTTCCTGCTGGTGGCTCCTGATTGCCCCAGATGTCAGGGGTACTTGGTTTTTCGGAGTCTCTCCATCGATACTCCATTCCTGATGCTTCGCTACCCAGACCTGTTGTCTCAGGGTCCTGGGGTTTGCCTTGGACCTGGGTCGTTTGTCTTTGACTACGTCCCTATAGTGGTCTTACGGCTTCCATGGCTTTGTCATCGTTGGAATGATTGGAGCACATGGATCAGCTTTTGCTGGGACCTACCACAATCTGTGGCAGCCATAATTCTTATGGTATTATACCTATCAATACGATCCTCTGGTGTCCAGGATTTCCAGATATTCTGGCATTCCTTCCGGCTGGCTTGGGTTTCTCCCTCGGCCTGGCCTTCCTGACAGTGCAGATCTCTACACTGTCAGTATGATTAGGTTATGGAATTGCTCCGCTCTGATATCCAGTTCATCCTTTGGAGTGTTTTCTGGATTATGCCTCCATTTGTCCTCCCTAGGGTCTCCTTGGGAGTTAGGAGTGGTTCTTCGTTAACTCCGGGGAAAGTTAATGGAACCGCTGGTTGTAATAGCCATTACATGGTCTATTGCTTTGGCTTTCTCTCTTTGTATCAGGGAGTTTATATCAACCAGGTGAGTGTCGGAATTGGGAGCGTTCTCAGGTGGCTCCCTCTTCTGGAGGGCATCTTGTTAGGGTGTGAGTTGCTCTCACCCTGTGTTTCTTCTTAGTGATTTTCAGGTTCCATATTATTCTGGAACTTATGGTGCGGCCATTCAGTCCCCAGTCCTCTCGGCTGGTGTGGCCTCATTGACTGTGGTCCGGCCTCTGTGGATTTATGTGATCCATTCAAGTTCCTGACGGAAATCGGACTCCTTATTGGTGGTCTGAGATTTCTGGTTTTAACAGGAAAGGATGGCCGGCCTATGGCCATATGTTGGCTGGACGGCCTCGTATGTCTTCTTCAGGGGCCTACCCATGGGTAGGCCTTTCTGTTGTTGCTGCTTGTTTTTTTCTCGGGCCATGTAACCCTCGTGGGTGGCTCGCGGTGGCGCCTTGGCTGGTTTGCCTTGCTAGGTGGCCACCTGGTCTTCTGTCTACACCTTTTTAAGGTTCTAGGCATTGTTTTCCTTTGCCTCTCAGGATGCTTCCTTTTTGGCGGCGGATTCTCCTCTCAGCACAGGAGCGTCCCCTCCCTTGGTTGAACTGCTTTGGGACATCCCCAAGGTCAACCCTGTGGACCCCCTATGGACCCTGAAGTAGAAAACAAGAGATATGGTAAGAACTTACCTTTGTTATCTCTGTTTCTACGAAGTCCATAGGGTCCACAGGGCGCCCGCCCTGACGCACCTGGCTTCAAATGGGCTGTGTGACTGGTCACCGGTTTTCCGTCTCCCATTTCTGTGAGTATGGTTATCGAGTGTTCCAGTTTTCTCTCTTTTTTTCTCCTCCTCCGGCCTTTGGCTACTTACAAACTGAGGTGCCTCTGGCTGGGGGTGGGGTTATAGGGAGAGTGGACCCAAGTGCATCCTGGGAGCTAAAAGCTTTAACTGCGTGGTGCCCGGATTTGGTTCCCAACCTATACCCCAAGGTCAACCCTGTGGACCCTATGGACTTCGTAGAAACAGAGATAACAAAGGTAAGTTCTTACCATATCTCTTGTTTTTTCATGTGATCGCGGCAGTAAAAATACATAGGTCCATGCTTTTTCACGGATCCTATGTGTTTTTTTTTGAGGAAAAAATGAAAAGTTTTCGGACTTAAAAAAGGGTTTAATTGGATACCGAACCAAAAAAAAAAAATTGGCAAACCCCCCACCCCATCCCCCCCTGATTTTTTTGCTGTCTGAAAATTTTTCTCTGCTAATAGGTTACTGGCTGACGGTTTTGAATTGAAATGAACATGAACGAGATTAAATCATGAGGTATTTCTCTGTGTATTGTCAAAGCTGGATAATTGGCTGAGACAAGATCATTTTAAAATTGAATCGCAGCCACGCCATCTTGCGACTGGCCGCAAGACGCCATCTTGGAAATGAGATCGCAAGACGCCATTTTGCGAATGGCCGCCTAAGCACCATTTTAGATAAACTCACACTTTAGTACATGTGGCGATATTACTATTAGCATCATGCGATTTCATCTGTGACCATCGCCATAAGTTACGGCGATTCATCAAAAGCCCATTTCATGATTTTACGTAGTTTGGGTGCTCTGGATAAAGTGTATATTATTATAATTCCCCTAAAGGATATATTTCAGAAATGGCTGTACATTATGTCAAAATTGGATTGCATTAGCTAAACAGAGCAAATGGCCACGTGACAACTAGCCTGTGTAGACAAGCTTCATGGACATAACGTCTGCTCTCACTCCAGGTGGCCCTGCTCAAATACAGCAAGAGGGTCGTTTGTAGCACCTTACATTAGCAGGCTTCCTACAATAAAATACCTTCAAAGCCAAGAGTGTTATCTGAGGTTTGGGTCTTGTAGCTGTGCTAATTTGCATCCACACAGGCCCTGGGAGAACAAAGACCAGTATTTTGGAGCCTGAAAAGGGTGGGGGCTGCTGGGGCATGAGCAAGTCATGGAACTATAAGGCTCAGCATTCCACACTGCTAGGTGTTCACTTAGTTTAAGTGAGATTTAAGTGCACCATTTCTCATACACACATTAATACGCACAATTGCGCTGTTAACTAATCGCATATTAGCGAATGCATAAGATCCTGTATGAAAACGCTGTTTATTAGCTTCATGCGCACGCATCTGCCCCAAGTTAACTAGCGTCTTTACATCACACCCCGCATACTTACACATTACATATTCACATAAAAGGTTTAATAAGCTTTAAAGTATAAGATTTAAGTTTGTTCATTCTTTGAAATAAAGATTATTTGGTAACTAAGGTTTTATACATGATAAGTAAGCCGTGATTGGTATTGTACTGATGCGTACTCTTTCAACAGTATTCCGGTACCATCGGTGTGGAGATCGCATCATGCATTCTCAACTTATGGACCGCAGAGACTTCAAGCAACAAAATGTACATTATATGAACAACTGTTAGGATGTTGCATGAGGCAGGAAACTAGAGACCCCCAGTTGTTAGAGGCAGGGTTGTGTCTATTTGAATCAACCTGTTAAATGCCTTGTAAAATATGCCCTCTCATTTAGGACCAATGGTATTAGCAATAAACTTCTCTATTGTGTTGTTTATTTCTGGGGGGTATAAATATGTGTGCTCTGACCCTGAGTTCCTAGTCTTTGTGCTGAATGCTGATTGACGAGGGGTTTCTTGCTGATGCCTAACATCTGGACCAGAGAGCGCTGCGTATGTATAATTGTACTTGGGTCTGTATAATCTCTTTGCACTAAGATTATATGAGGATCATAGCGTGTAACTGCTGTACTTTTACTTGATTAATACTTTGTGCTTTGGAACCACAGGTTCTAGATCTGGAGTCTTTATTTACTGTATGACTGCGTACGCAAATTAGCGTCATCCTTAGAGGTTTATAGGAAGGATATTAGAAGGTATAGGCAGGGGTATATAGAGGTTCAAAGGCAGTATCCTTTGTATTGTCTCTTTAATTTGTTGGAGCTGTTTACCCTTTAAGATTCAGAATGTTAGTTTTTGTTTTCTCCTGTCCTATAGGATAGTTAGGGGAGGGGTTTGTAGAGTCTTAGCTGATGCTAGGCAGATTTAGTACTTCTCTGATCTAGTTCACCCTTCCACCCTCCCTCTGCTGTGTCAATTTACTGTATTGGTTCAGCTCACTCAAATGAAGATCACAAGCAACAAGAATGTGAAATAATACCACAGGGATTCCCTTATAATAGGCTTTTTTTAAAGAAGTCATGGCACTGTCCCTCTAGTCACAGCATAATAAAAAAAAAAGAGAGATATGGTAAGAACTTACCCTTGTTATCTCTCTTTCTTCGAAGTCCATAGGGTTGACCTTGGGGTATAGGTTGGGAACCAAATCCGGGTACCACGCAGTTAAAGCTTTCAGCTCCCAGGATGCACTTGGGTCCACTCTCCCTATAACCCCACCCCCAGCCAGAGGCACCTCAGTTTAAGTTGGTGCCCGGCCGGAATCGGGTCACCGTTTAGTGGGGATGCTCAGAAAGTGTGACATTCCTGTCATTGCTGCCCAACTTCGAGTGTCTCCTAGATGTAAGCCACTGTTGTGACATTGTCAGACTGAACCTTTACAGGTTTACCGAGAAGTATGTGTTAGGCGAGAGTGAGGACCCAAGACAGCTTGACGTTCCATTAAGTCGAGTGGCAGGGTGGAATCGACAGACGTCCAACTGCCCTGAAAGGAGTGCGCACCTGTCACTGCACCCCAGAGACTGGCGTCTGTTATAAGGATTACCCAGTACGGGATCCAAAAAGGGGCGACCCTTGGTGAGATGAGATGGCCATAGCCACCCAGATAAGACAGACGCACCTCCGGAGCATCATCATCTGACTAGTGATCCGACGGAGAAACCTGTTCCATCTGGAGAGGATCAGTTTTTTGCAAAGGCCTGGAATGGAACTGAGCATATTCCACCCTTCCGAAGATAGACACCCTGGATACCAGAACCCGCATTACTGAGTGTAATGACACTTGTCAACTGAGGAGACATCCTCAGAAGGATTCTCTGATTCTGAGAATCCAGCAGGGCTCCCAGATGAATCATACCCTGTGAGGGATTCAGGGAAGACTTTTTCCCAGTTGATTAAGCATTCGTGCTTGTGAATGAAAGCAATGGTTAACGGGAAATGGCTTTAAAGCACACTGGTGGTCCTGCAAGAGCAGGAGGACGTCCAGATACAGGAGCAGTCGGATACCCTGAACAGGTGGGCTGTCATAAAAGCCATAATCTGTTAAACCCCGGTGGGGCTGTGGACAGTCCAAAGGGCAGAGCCCAAAAATTGGAAGTGTTGCTGTGGCACAGCAAACCTGAGCTATCGCTGATGAAAGGGCTCTATAGGTACCTGTAGGTACGCGTCCTGAATATCCAGCGATACCATAAAGTCCCCAGGTTCCATAGCTCAGATGATGGAGCATAGGGGTTCCCTCCTGAACCTAGGCACCTTTTAGGATTTGGTTCAGGGATTTCAGATAGAGGATAGGCCAATTAGTCCATTCGGCCTCTGCACCAGAAAGAAAGTAGAATAACCATTACCTCACTGAGATAGTGGGGCTGGCATAATTACCCCTGCTTACTGCAAGGACTGTATAGCTTTCTGGATTTGTAAGGCCTTGTTCGGGTCTGAAGGGCCTGTGTAGCAAAACATGTGGGGAGGCCGTCTGAGCAATGAGAGGGCGTAACCGTGAGAGACTTCAACTCTTACCCAAGCATCTAGGGTTACTTCACACCAGCACTGGGGGAACTGAAAAAGTCCATATCTCACTCTCGAATCCCCCAGATGAAGGCCTGTCCCATCAAGCGGTAAGTGTAACCTCAGGTTTAGAAGCAGGGTGTCTGGAGTTCCAGGTCTGCTTGGTCCCAGGTATGGTGGCCCTCGTGGAGGCCGAAAGTCTAGGAAAAGACTGGCCTGTAGGCTTTCCCTGAGGACAAAAGGACTGAAAAGATGTAGTCCAAGGCCTTGTAGTGGAAGTAGCTGAAGGCGGTAATGTAATTTGTGATACTGCCAACATCTTCTAATCTTGTCAAGGTCCGGGCCAAACAAGATCTCCAATTAAAGGCTATCTTGGAGTCCACCTCTGCCTTCCAGGAGCGCAGTCATAGGGTATGGTGGGCAGATACAGTCGCGGCCGAAACCCTGAAGTTTAGGAGACTGGTATCCAATGCAGTGCCAGATAAAGGTTCACCTGGGCCTGGAGCTGAAATGTATGAAAGGCCTATTGTGTGCTGGCACAGGGGCGTGTTTCTCCAGAAGAAATTAGATCTAGACACCATAATGAGAACTAAAAAAAAAGTGCCACAAATAATAAAATATGACTATATCTATAGATCTATATTCAGGGCCACATAGAACCCTTTTCTAAGGGGTCTCCCAGTGACACCTGAGGCCTTCCCAAGTTCAGTGGGCGGTCCAGATGGCCAATGAAACGATTTGTACAGAATTCCGTCATCGTGGCCCTGTCCCCTGCTTCACATGGCAGATAGATATCTGCCGCATTGTGTAGCAAGGGTGGGGCCACAATGATGTGATTGCGCCATCATGCCCACTGTGCCGCCCACTAGATCATGCGTGAAAGACAGGAAGAACAGCATGCTGTCACATACGTCCCTCTGTGATGATGTATGGGGCAGCACGGCGCTGTCATGGCTATAGTACTAGAGCATGTTGGGGATGGAGAGGAGCAGGGGCACACTGAGGTGACCCTACATATGAGATACATATATATATATATATATATATATACACACACCAATCAATTCATAATATTGAAAACCCCTGATAGGTGAAGTGAATATCCTTAATAACATTTATTATTTTGATACAATTGCACCATACTTGCCGACAAGCAGCTCCAGCCTTCCGGGAGGGAGCTGATTGTCGGCTAATTGGGGGCGGAGCCAGGGGCTGGGCGGCCATTTTGGGTCACACTGGGGGCGGAGCCACACGATTGCGTCATCGTGACTCCGCCCCCTCTTCACAATGCCATGATTTTCAGCATTGTGAAGCAGGGGGCGGGGCCACGATGACGCGATTCTGCGCGAATCGCGTCACTGGGCCCCCCACTGCGGGGATTTCTATTTTTTTCAGGGGGGAGGTGGGGAGGGTGTGAGACTTCCGGGAGGCTTGCCTGCCTTTCCGGGAGGCCGGGAGCGGCACCCAAAAATCGGGAGGCTCCCGGCCAAATCGGGAGGGTAGCAAGCCTGAATTGCACCTGTAAAGGGGTCTGATATATTAGGCAGCAACAGGTAACAAAGGTTGGAGGGTGAGGGAAGATGAGCATACAGGGTCAGGTAAGTGTGGGGAAGGGGGAAAGCAGAGGGGGTAAGGGGACTGCCAGTAGCGGGAAATCTGGGTTTCTTTGATGCTGTGGAGATGAGGGTTTGTGTGGCAGAGTCAGTGCAGCCCGGGTGTTGCGTGTGGGTTGCTGTCTCACTGCAGTGCTAGCCCCAGTTAGCGCGAGGCATTACCTTATAGTTGGAGGATGAAATCCTCCTCCGGCTGCAGAGAGATCATCCGCAGTTACCGATCACGCACCGGGGAGGCAGATGTATCTTGTACAGCAGGGGTGATAAAGATACCATTGCTGCTGCCGAGTTTAGAATGAGTGAAGTGACGTCACGCCACTTGGAGGAGGAGCCGCCGTACCAGCCCTTAAGACTATGCAGTGCAGGGAGGGCTAGTACTAGTGAAACCTTCCACCGCGCTGCAACTACCAAATATATGCTAGGTGTTTGAACCGCGGGTGGCCATGGTGGATGGGGGAGCGGGGGCCCCTCAGTCAGATGGCAGCAGGCAGGCTGTAACAGGAAGAAAAAAAAATCCTATCTGACAGCAGATCCCACGGGCCTATTTTGATGGGAGGGCCTGGAGCTGTAGCTCCACCCCCCCATTGTTAATCCGGCCCTGATCCAATGTTGTTACTCCAACATATGAAAACTGCATCTTGAATGTGAGCAGAAAGAGAAGTTTTTGAGGGAAAAACGGTCTACAAATGCATCAGCCCATCTCTCACTAGAATTATTCATGTAAGTGATAGCCATGGTTGGATGGCAACAGCCCCTGAAAGCGAGTATATTGATTCCAGGCAAAGCTACCACCTACGTATCCGTAGGATCCATCAGAGCAGGGATGGGAGGCGTAGTAGCGCTCTTAATCAGACGAGTAACATGAGAATCCACCCCAGGAGGTGATCCCTATTACCCGCAATGACCCTCAGCGAATGGGTAACATGAGGCCAAACACTTTTGTGATACCTCCAATCTGGCAATTGCCAGATCCCCGCCATTTGATCCACCCGCTGGTCAGAGAGGGGGAAAACAGCCGAAAACACTTTTATGCTTAAACTGAGGGTGATTTCACTTAGGTGTAGGTTCAACATCCTCTGTAACTAGGATGGACTTGACCGCCAGCACCCAAGCAGGGATAATAATACTTGTTTTAGGCTCCCCGTCGTATGAAAGGGATAAGAGTCCGAAACATCATCCAGTATTTCCTTAGCTGACGACCTGTGTTAGACAGGAGTGCAGACTGGGAAGTAACCACAGGGCGTTTATTACGCCATCTTGTATTTCATAGAAATGACATCCCCCCCAGTGTGGCTGTTATGGTAAACCCTGCAAGGGAAATGACAGACTGTTGTGGTAGCTGAGGGAATTGCATGTACTGTGCATGTACTGTGAAAAACCCTGGTAGGGTGCGATAGTCTGTGTAACAGGGGTAAACCGCAAGAACTGCGAGATACCCTGAGAGGGAAGGGTAGCATGTTGAGGTAACCCCAAGTGGGTTACAACAATGGGGGCCGCCAGGCGATCCGCAATGTGGCCTGGGTCTTGAGAAAACAAACCTCCCAAGGTGATCCTGTAAGGGGCCCGGCACCTGATGGCACCTTAGACATAACCCTTCCTGAGTCAAATCTTCCGTACTCACACCTGCAGCACATGACTTGCAGGATAGCAAAAATGGGTGCAGTATTATGCTCTATTTCCTGGTCAGACATATCTGACCAACAATCACTGTGGGAATATCAAGCAGCGCTATACTGGTCCTGACTGATGCCAAAATTAACTGCAGGGACCCATTATCAGCGTATGAAACACACAGTTCCATCTAAAATATGGCAACGTGCAGCACGCAACAGTATGTGACAAACCTCACAACTATTGACAAGTATATATATGTGAGGTCTCAGAACCACCCTAGGTACACTCTTTATTAGGGCAGATTGTAAAGAAAAGGGATAGATATACACGGACAGGTGGGAGAAAAAGCAGTCAGCACTAGCATAAGTCACATACAATGCAGAAATATATATACATACATAAACATTACACATAATATACTGCAAATGTCGCTACATTCAACTGCCCAGATTCAGTGTCTGGGAAGGCTATAGCGCTTTATACACTGACCTAATGGTGAGGTACGCACGGGGACTGGACTCACTTACATCCTAGGAGATCTGCTGCATCCATAGAGGAAAATGGCCGCCTGGAGACCTCAGAGGAAGCGTGGCCCATGGATGCCGCATCATGCGCTGGAAAGGCGCGCTAAGCTGAGGGGAGGAGTCGCTAGACAAGGAAGGCTGCCTCCCCTGGCTAGCAATTAACACCTGGGACACCGGTTCCTGCTGCCGGCATAACTCCATGGTGGTCTAGCGGTCAGACGGGGTATGCCTCCGCAGAGGGGGAGCCCGCCGCTGCTGCTAGTGCCTCCGGTCAGTCCCCAGAGACCGAAGGCAGAAGACTGCAGGATACACACGATCACACCTGTCCCCGTCGATCCGGTTGCAGTCTTGGGATACCTCCAGTGCCTGGCTAGTACAGACACTTGGGTCCCGCCGCGATCCCCAGATCTGTACTGACGTCGCGACGCCGGCAAGGTGTAAGAGCGGCAGCTTGGACGTCCAATGGACAGTCTGATGCTGCCTCTCTGAAGAGTTAAAAAAGAAAAGAAAATTTGAATTCTTAAAATAAAATGAAGCTTAGGGGCTGCTATTCAGCCCCCCGGCGCTGACGGTGACCGGACTCCGGCCAGGCACCAACTTAAACTGAGGTGCCTCTGGCTTAGGGGCAGGGTCATAGGGAGAATGGACCCAGTGCAACCTGGAAGCTGAAAGCTTTAACTGCGTGGTGCCCGGATTTGGTTCCCAACCTATACCCCAAGTTCAACCCTGTGGACCCCTATGGACCCTGAAGAAGAAACAAAAAATGTGTTTTTGAAAAAAAAAAAAAAAACTATTTGGTTTAAACCATGCCACCCTGGCAAAACATACCGCCTGCTGTTGTCCAGGAACTTGCGGACAGTTTAAAAGAAGGGTGACTGCAGTAATCACTGCACGTGGTGGACCTACAACGTACTGACGTCAATAAAATCTTGTTGATCTATTTGCTGTCAGTGTCCAATCACTTTTGTCTACATAGTTTATGTCTGAATATAATAAACTAAGACCACTGATGTCCGACTCCCACCCAAGATGACATGAGTAGTACATTTGGGAAAATAACTCTGCTAGATTTGAAGGTTTGTGAGTACCACTTTCTTATGGTAAAGACATAAAGCTAATTTAGCAAAGGTCTGGCATATCTGCTAACCAGATGTCTGTATAAGCTGGACGTAACGGCATACAGAACACGAGTCTGATGGCCCGGGATACAGACTGCCACACAGCCTGCTGAAAAAGAAAACCTGTTAAACGTGAAGCCAGACCTTGAAATTTATCCTCACTATAGGCAGGGAGCTGAGAGCAGGAGCATCTAGTATCCACCAAGTGTCAATGTTCATGAACGCTGCGTGTAAAATGGAAATTCACAGAAAGCAAACTCGTCAGAAAGTCTGTGTTGCAACATCCACTTGATATAGGACAATTAGCAGGCTCTAGTAATGTGCGTTTAGTGATAACTGTATCGCAGAGAGCAGCAGCCTGACTGCGCTGCTCAGCTCAGAAGTAGATAGTTTAGATTGAAGTTCAACATAACTTCTATATAATGATTTAGAAACAATCTTATCATTCATGGGAAAGATATGTAAAAACAGAAATGTTTGGACTTCCCCCTAGCTTGGCTTTCAGTTACATTCATTCATAGTCATGTTGAAACTCCAAAAATGTTATACATTATACAAATGTGTCCTCGGGAGGTAGTTGATATCCCGATAGCTGGGATGCAGGCCCCCACAATGCTGGCGCCAGAAACAATCCCGGTGTCGACATCCCGACGGTAAGTAGTGGGCAGGGGCGTTTCTAAAGAGGAGGGGGCCTGTGTGCAGTCTCCGACACAGGCCCCCTCCTCTCCGCCCGGCGGCCGGCAGCGCACTGAGCGCACTGTTATAGACTCTGGGCACTAGAGTGTGCCCAGAGTCTATAGTGAATGCACAGGTCACTGGGAAAATGGCCGCGGCGGCCATCTTCCCTGTACTGCGCATGCGCAAACGATGGGAAAATGGCCGCCGCGGCCATTTTCCAGTCGTTTTACAGCGCCGGATCCCCGCACCGACGTGGGACTCCGGAGAGGTAAGTAATATTATGGGTGCAGGGTGAGCGGTGCGGGGCCCCCCTGGACCCAGGGGCCCGTGTTCCCGGCACACCCTGCACCCATTATAGATATGCCCCTGGTAGTGGGGTTAGGGTTAGGCACTAGGGGGAGGGTTAGAATTAGGCACTGGGGGGGAGGGTTAGGCACTAGGGGGTATGGTTAGGTTTTGGGTGCGGGGAGGGATGGTTAGGATTAGGGGTGAGCGGGTTCGGATTTCTGAAATCCGAACCCCCCCGAGCCCCCCCGATCCGAGTCCGATCCGAGTCAGGCTCGACTTTTCCTGCCTGACTCGGATCTGAAATCGAGGCAAAACGTCATCATCCCGCCTTCCGAGTCTCGCGGGTTTTGGATCCTATATAAGGTACCCGCGTCGGCGCCATTTTCTCACTCGGCTGTGGACAGTGAAGAGGGAGGGTGGGAGTTAGGGCTGTGTAGTGTAGTGTAGTGTAGTGTAGTGTAGTGCTGCTGTTGTCCACTACTTCAAAGTCCATAGGGGCTGGCTGTGTTGTGCTGTGCTGCTGTTGTTAATAGGGGCTGTGTCCACTACTTCAAAGTCCATAGGGGCTGGCTGGACTGTGTTGTGCAGTCAGTTCTCCATAGGGGCTGTGTCCACTCCAAAGTCCTGTGCAGTGTCCCAGTCCTAAAGGAGTGCTGTAGTGTTGTCCAGGGGGTGCTCTGTCCATCAGGGGTGCTCCCCCCAAGTGCTAAAAAAATAATATATTTTCTGTGTTTGTGAATTGTGTGCGCAGTAGCCGCACGTGCATCAACAAAGTAGTGCCAAGCGTGCGCCTGTGTCATAAGTAAAGGGCCGGCTGGCTTGACCGTTAAAGGGTGCTGTAACCCCCGAAAGTACACTCCAGTCCAAACCAAAAAAAAATTATTTTCTGTGTTTGTGAATTGTGTGCGCAGTAGCCGCACGTGCATCAACAAAGTAGTGCCAAGCGTGCGCCTGTGTCATAAGTAAAGGGCCGGCTGGCTTGACCGTTAAGGGTGCTGTAACCCCCGAAAGTACACTCCAGTCCAAACCAAAAAAAAAATTATTTTCTGTGTTTGTGAATTGTGTGCGCAGTAGCCGCACGTGCATCAACAAAGTAGTGCCAAGCGTGCGCCTGTGTCATAAGTAAAGGGCCGGCTGGCTTGACCATTAAGGGTGCTGTGACCCCCGAAAGTACACTCCAGTCCAAACCAAAAAAAAAATTATTTTCTGTGTTTGTGAATTGTGTGCGCAGTAGCCGCACGTGCATCAACAAAGTAGTGCCAAGCGTGCGCCTGTGTCATAAGTAAAGGGCCGGCTGGCTTGACCGTTAAAGGGTGCTGTAACCCCCAAAGTACACTCCAGTCCAAACCAAAAAAAAAATTATTTTCTGTGTTTGTGAATTGTGTGCGCAGTAGCCGCACGTGCATCAACAAAGTAGTGCCAAGCGTGCGCCTGTGTCATAAGTAAAGGGCCGGCTGGCTTGACCGTTAAAGGGTGCTGTAACCCCCGAAAGTACACTCCAGTCCAAACCAAAAAAAAAATATTTTCTGTGTTTGTGAATTGTGTGCGCAGTAGCCGCACGTGCATCAACAAAGTAGTGCCAAGCGTGCGCCTGTGTCATAAGTAAAGGGCCGGCTGGCTTGACCGTTAAGGGTGCTGTAACCCCCGAAAGTACACTCCAGTCCAAACCAAAAAAAAATTATTTTCTGTGTTTGTGAATTGTGTGCGCAGTAGCCGCACGTGCATCAACAAAGTAGTGCCAAGCGTGCGCCTGTGTCATAAGTAAAGGGCCGGCTGGCTTGACCGTTAAAGGGTGCTGTAACCCCCGAAAGTACACTCCAGTCCAAACCAAAAAAAAATTATTTTCTGTGTTTGTGAATTGTGTGCGCAGTAGCCGCACGTGCATCAACAAAGTAGTGCCAAGCGTGCGCCTGTGTCATAAGTAAAGGGCCGGCTGGCTTGACCGTTAAAGGGTGCTGTAACCCCCGAAAGTACACTCCAGTCCAAACCAAAAAAAAATTATTTTCTGTGTTTGTGAATTGTGTGCGCAGTAGCCGCACGTGCATCAACAAAGTAGTGCCAAGCGTGCGCCTGTGTCATAAGTAAAGGGCCGGCTGGCTTGACCGTTAAGGGTGCTTTACCCCCCGAAAGTACACTCCAGTCCAAACCAAAAAAAAAATTATTTTCTGTGTTTGTGAATTGTGTGCGCAGTAGCCGCACGTGCATCAACAAAGTAGTGCCAAGCGTGCGCCTGTGTCATAAGTAAAGGGCCGGCTGGCTTGACCGTTAAAGGGTGCTGTAACCCACAAAGTACACTCCAGTCCAAACCAAAAAAAAAATTATTTTCTGTGTTTAGCCGCACGTATATATCAAATCGATATAACATAAATGGAGGACCAAACTTTCTCCGAATAGAGAAAGATCAAGAACCACTTCCTCCTAGTGCTGAAGCTGCTGCCACTAGTCATGACATAGACGATAACATGCCATCAACGTCGTCTGCCAAGGCCGATGCCCAATGTCATAGTAGAGGGCACATACAATCCCAAATGGCAAAGTTCAGGAAAATGACCTTGAAAAAGACATTTAAATCAGCTGAAGAGAAACGTAAACTTGCCAATATGCCATTTACGACACGGAGTGGCAAGGAACGGCTAAGGTCGATCCCTAGTATGTTCATGACTAGTGGTTCAGCTTCACATGACGATGGAAGCCCTCCTCCCACTAAAAAAATCAAAAGAGTTAAGCTGGCAAAAGCACAGCGAAGAACTGTGCTTTCTAAGAAGATATCACAAATCCCCAAGGAGAGTCCAAGTGTGGTGCTGGTTGCGATGCCTGACCTTCCCAGCACTGGACGGGAAGAGGTGGCTCTTTCCACCATTTGCACGCCCCCTGCAAGTGCTGAAAGGAGCACCCACAGTCCACTTGCTGATATGCAAATTGAAGATGTCACTGTTGAAGTACAACAGGATGAGGATACTGGTGTAGCTGGCGCTGAGGAGGAAGTTGGCGAGGAGGATTCTGATGGTGATGTGGTTTGTTTAAATCAGGCTCCGGGGGAGACAGTTGTTGTCCGTGGGATGAAAAAGCCCATCACGGTCATGCCTGGGCAGAAGACCAAACATTCCACCTCTTTGGTCTGGCAATATTTCTATCCAAATCCGGACAACAACTGTCTTGCCATATGTACCATATGTAAAGGTGAAATAAGTAGGGGTAGGGACGTCAACCACCTAGGAACATCCTCCCTTATACGGCACCTGCAGCGCGTTCATAAAAAGTTACTGTCAAGTTCAGAAACTTTGGCTAAGACCGTAAGCAGTCCAGGGACACCTAAATCCCGTTGTCTTGTTGTATCCAAGCGCCTGCAAACCACACCGTCAACTCCCTCCTCGTCAATTTCCTCCTTAGTCAGGATCGGAAGTAGTCCTGCAGGCCATGTCACTGGCATGACTGACTCTCCTATCCGGGATTCCTCTGGAGGATCCTGCATTGCTACGCCTACTGCTGCCGCTGCTGCTGTTGCTGCTGCTGGGAGGCGTTCATCATCCCAGAGAGGAAGTAGGAACACCACTACTTTTACTAAACAATTGACCCTCCAACAGTCCTTAGCGAGGAGGATGAAGTACGACAGCAGTCATCCTGAAGCAAAACGTATAACTGAGGCCTTGACTGCTATGTTGGTGTTAGACGTGCGTCCGGTATCCGCCATTAGTGCAGTGGGATTTAGACAATTGATGGAGGTAGTGTGTCCCCGGTTCCAAATCCCGTCTAGATTCCACTTCACTAGGCAGGCGATACCGAGACTGTACAGAAACGTCAGAAAAAGTGTCCTCAGTGTCCTGAAAAATGCCGTTGTACACAATGTCCACTTAACCACGGACATGTGGACAAGTGGAACAGGGCAGACTAAGGACTATATGACTGTGACAGCCCACTGGGTAGATGTATCACCTTACGCAGCAACAGCAGCAGCGTCACCAGTAGCAGCATCTCAGAAATGCCAGCTCGTTACAAGGCAGGCTACGCTGTGTATCACTGGTTTCAGTAAGAGGCACACCGCCGACAACCTCTTAGAGAAACTGAGGGAAATCATCGCCCAGTGGCTTACCCCACTTAGACTCTCCTGGGGATTTGTGATATCTGACAACGCCACCAATATTGTGCGGGCATTACATCTGGGCAAATTCCAGCACGTCCCATGTTTTGCTCACACAATAAACTTGGTGGTGCAGAATTTTCTGAAAAGCGACAGGGGCGTGCAGGAGACGCTTTGGGTGGCCCGAAAAATTTCTGGCCACTTTCGCCATTCAGCGACTGCGTGCCGAAGACTGGAGCGCCAGCAAACACTCTTGAACCTGTCCCGCCATCACCTGAAGCAAGAGGTTGTGACGCGGTGGAACTCAACCCTCTATATGCTTCAGAGGATGGAGGAGCAGCAAAAGGCCATACAAGCCTATACATCCACCTATGACATAGGCAAAGGAGGGGGTATGCACCTGACTCAAGCGCAGTGGAGAATGATTTCCGTGTTGTGCAAGGTTCTCCAGCCCTTCGAACTTGCCACACGTGAAGTCAGTTCAGACACTGCCAGCTTGAGTCAGGTCATTCCCCTCATCAGGCTTTTGCAGAAGCAGCTGGAGAAAGTGAAGGAGGAGCTAAGACGGAGCGATTCCGCTCGGCATGTGGGACTTGTGGATGAAGCCCTTCATTCGCTTTGCCAGGATTCCAGGGTGGTCAATCTGTTGAAATCAGACCACTACGTTTTGGCCACCGTGCTCGATCCTAGGTTTAAAGCCTATGTGGTGTCTCTCTTTCCGGCCGACACAAGCCTGCAGAGGTGCAAAGACCTGCTGGTGAACACACTGTCAGCTGAAGCGGAACGTGACACGTCAACGGCTCCTTCTTCATTTTCTCCTGCAACTGGGGCTGCCAGGAAAAAACTTAGGTATCCTAAGCAACCCGCTGGCGGTGATGCAGGGCAGGCAGGACCAAGTTTGGACATCTGGTCCGGACTGAAGGACCTGGCAACAATTTCTGACATGTCTACTGTCACTGCATATGATACTGTCACCATTGACAGAATGGTGGAGGATTACATCGGTGACAGCATCCAAGTAGGCATGGCAGACAGTCCATACCTGTACTGGCAGGAAAAAGAGGCAATTTGGAGGCCCCTGTACAAACTGGCTCTATTTTACCTGAGTTGCCCCCCCTCCAGTGTGTACTCCGAAAGAGTGTTTAGTGCAGCCGGGAACCTTGTCAGCGAAAGGCGTAGGAGGTTGCTTCCACAGAATGTGGAGAAGATGATGTTCATCAAAATGAATTATCAGCTCTTCCAGGGAGACCAGCCTCCAGAAGGTCCAGAGGGACCTGTGGTGGTGGATTCAAGTGGGGACGAGTTAATACTTTGTGAGGATGAGGATGTACACACTGAAGAGGGTGAGGAATCGGTGGATGAGGAGGATGAGGATGACATCTTGCCTCCATAGAGCCAGTTTGTGCAGGGACACATTAATTGCCAGCTTGTTTTGTGGGGGCTCAAACGAACCAATCATTTCAGCCACAGTTGTGTGGCAGACCCTGGCGCTGAAATGATTGGTTTGTTAAAGTGTGCATGTCCTGTTTATACAACATAAGGGTGGGTGGGAGGGCCCAAGGACAATTCCATCTTGCACCTCTTTTTTTTCTTTGCATTATGTACAGTTTGGGGCCTAGTTTTTCAAACTGCCATCCTGTCTGCCACTGCAGTTTCACGCCTAGATGGGTCACGTGTTTGTGCCGCCCACTCGTGTCGCTTAGCATAGTCATCCAGCTACCTCGGTGCAACGTTTTGGACATAAAAACACTATTGTGAGGTGTGAGGTGTTCAGAATAGACTGGAAATGAGTGGAAATTAAGGTTATTGAGGTTAATAATAGCATAGGAGCAGAAAAACCTACAAATTCTGTGATTTTAGCTGTTTTTATGCTTTTTAAAAAAAAAATACAGATCCAAAACACAAAACCCAGAACCCAAAACACGGAAGGGTGGTTTTGGCAAAACCAATCCAGATCCAAAACACGAAGAAAGATCCAGATCCAAAACCAAAACACAAAACACGAAAAGTGGCCGGTGCACACCCCTAGTTAGGATACTTACAGACAGGTGTCGGAATCCTTACACTTCGAGATTCTGACCGCTGGTATCCCGATACCCAACCCATGCCCTCTTCAAGAGGAGTAGTGTACCATATTTTTCTTAAAATTTAGCATCTTGGTCGCATTGCAGATGCAGCGAAAAGCAGCACAAAGTGTAACAGAGACCCTGGGCGGTGACTTTAGCCGCACAGGACTTTGTCTTACACACGTACATAGTCGCACATTAAGCACAATGGACCTCGGAGAGGGGAAAGCTGCGGCTATTTATACGGGAGCCCTTTTTGCATCAGAATCAGAAGCACACAGATGTACAAGCGTTGCAAATCCCAGGGGTCTGTGGGCCTGATTCAGCACGTATCGCACGGCTGCGGTCGCATGCAGCCGGCCGATGTTTGAATTCTGCGCATTCGTATGCATCGCAGTGTGCGTGCGTGAACCGGTTGCAGCGATCGGGAAGCGATCGCAGTGAGCACGCAGAGTCTTCACAGAGTGATTGACATGAATTGACCCTTTGGGGGTGGAGAGGGTGGGTGGTCGGCGGAACGCAGGCGTGCCTGGGCGTTTGAACGCCGTTACTGGGTCATGCATAATTAAGCCCCTGCGACAGCATACGCTGGCAGAGGTCTAGATGGCCCTGATTCAGAGCCGAGCGCTTGCTATGAATCAGGGTGTTTTCTTTTATTATTTTGGAGCGGCCTCCTGGCCGCTCGCATTGCTGTGGGTGACCACCCACAGCTATTGCGAGTGGCCAGGATGATGTTCGCGATGGTCAAGACCATCGGGCTTGCGATGAGATCCCTGTGGTAGGGTCTCGTGGCCGCAAGCCTCTGGGAGCTTCTGACTCTAATAGAGCCAGAAGCTCTCCCACTGACTCTCCCACTAGTGATGTCAGTGGGGCCGCCCACAAACGGCAGGCGTTCGCATGGGAACGCCTCCATTTGTGAAGCCACCCCCACGCCACGCCTCCAAAACGGTGCGAGCTGTCGATCAAAATCGGCAGCTGCTCCCTTTTGGTGCGAGACCCGGAGCGACAGAGCGCCCGTTGCTAGCCGGCGTGCGCATGCGCGGTGGTCTATCATCGACCCGCTCTCGAGCGCATAGCGCTTGCGAGCGGGTCTGAATCAGGCCCATAGATTGTAGGCTTTACTGGGGCAGGGACTGATGTGAATAGCCAAATATTCTCTGTAAAGCGCTGCGGAATACTGTATGTTTGCGCTATATAAATAACTGGTAAAAAATAATAATAATAAATAGTGCACCAGTGGGGGGCAGAAACTAGCAATTGGATATATTCGGTCCCACGACTCAGGCAAAAGGAGTGAGAACGGACGTAGTAGTGTCCATCTTTGAATCAGGACTATTCCGGGGGATATGTTATAGCCTGTGAGCTGCAAGGCAGCCGCAAGATGCCAGCGATTTAGCACAATCCCTTAAAAGGCAAAACTTTGCATGCTATTACATATACTCCTGTCTTTTTCTAAAAACAACAATTTGTTTTTCTACATAACAAACCATGGAAATAAGATGAAAGTCAGCCATTCGGGTAAAAGTTAGACAGATGGAGGCACGTGGGGAGGAGAAAGTCATTATGTTGCAAATATCTACTTTTTAAATGTGATTAATGCTGGCCATACACGGTGCGATGCACCATGTAGTGCGACTGCCGATCCGTCAGCAGACGGATCATGCTGTGACTGCCGGCATTCGTGCAGTCCCCGCAGACCGCACTATATGCCGGCTCCCCCCTCCACCATTTGAATGGGATCGTACATCGCATCCCAGGTCAGATGGTTTTGCAGGAAGACCAGGGGATGCGATGTACGACTCAGCGGGAGACCGCAGCACGATATCAGGTACGATATCGTGCTCATACACGGCACGATAAAGCACCTATATTGTGCGATCCGTCGGATCCTCACGTATATCGTGTCGCGTATGGCCACCTTAACCACATGAAATGTCCAACTAAAGAGATTGGAAACATCAATAAAGATGCACCAGTGAGGGCCGGATTCAATTAGCCACGAAAAGCCACGGTTTTGGCGAAAATTTTCGTACATGCAAACTATGGGCCTGATTCAGAGCCGCTCGTAAGCGGCCGCTCGTTTGTTCCGAGCGATGTTTGCACAACTGCGCATGCGTACGGATCGTAATACGCATGCGCGAACCAGTCAGTGCGGCCGAAAATCGTTTGTTCGCTAAATAGCGAATGCCTGCTATTTTGAGTGACAGGAAGAGGCGTATGTGGGTGGTAACAGGGGAAGGTGCTTGAAAACGGGGAGTGGAGATCAGAACGCAGGCGTGCTTAAAGGTCAAAACGGGCTTTTATGGGTGTGCATAATTAATACAGCAGCGTCATTGACCACGTCACTGGGTTATTTTATAGTCAGAACTGCTCGCAAGATTGCGGTAGGAAAAACCAACCACAAGAATAGCGAGCAGTTCATATGCTGGTCGATGTACTCGATTAATCTAATAAATAGCGGACATGACGTAGGATGCGAGCAGCTAGGGGGCGTAGTTTTCCAAAAAACGACCGCAAGTTTTGTTCGCTCGTTCAGACCTAGAGGCGTGAACAGACCGCAAAGAGCGAACGGTTCATTTGAATAGCCACCCCTATTTTCTGAACGAGCGAGCGCAAATAGCGTCCGGCTCTGAATGAGGCCCAATGTCCACAAAAATGCTTAACGTCCTATTGTCAAAGTTTTTGCACGTGCAAATTCTCCATAAACCATGACCGGCAAAATGTTTTCAGGTGAAAAGTTGACCAAAATCCGAATTTTTGTTTAAAAATGTCGAGAACACCTTGGACCCCCCCTCCCCCCCAAATGACAAATTAGGCAAACAGAATATTTTAATTAGCTTCATTTGTCATTTTTTAGGATGAAAAAAAGTGTTGGAAAATGGATTTAAAGTAGCGGTCAGGTATTTTTGGGGGCTGTATGGATGGGACAGGTGTTTGAAACATTGCAGGTGGCTGCACCTGGTGGTTTGTTTTTTTTTTAAATTAAAGTGTACTTTTCGGACTAAAAAATATACTAGCACCCATTTTGATGTAGCACTAATTTAACTACAGCATTTATTTTATATATATATAAAAAAAAATTGCTTCTAAACATTTTTCCAATGTTATACATATATGAACGTAACAGCCATTTGACACAATTTAAAAACACCAAATACTTTTATTAGGGCCAGTAATACACTTCTAATTTGATTTCCTATGTCAGTTACCCTTTTTATGGGATACAGATTTCCTCAAAATGTGCTGTACTTGTCACATGTTACTCCACGAACAGTTTTCGTGCAAATGCATTATCGCCTCTTTTGTAATAGGATCGTGTGAAATTCGAGAGCACGCATAAACAAAAGACGCGAAAATATCGCACCAAAACACTCGAAGTGTGCGAAAACTTTACCAGCGTTACGTTTTCACTTTATCGTGTCTAATTGAACCCCCCCTAAATCTGATTGCAGGCTCCTTTGGACATATTTATCGTCTGTTACACATGTCATTACATGTAATTTGTCTGTAACATAATCATCATAATGTAGAGATGTATAAAAGTGATAAACTAAGTATAACAGTGCAGCTCTCATACTAAAAGTTTTTTTTAAATGTCTCCTTTATAAAGTGTGCTGTACAGAGGGTTTATGTATAGCGGAGCGATTTTGGGTCTAGGAAATATAAATCAATTCCATAGAGAGAGGAAGAGAGAGGGGGACAGAGTGAGAGTGGGGGTGAGAGAGAGAGAGAGGGGGGAGAGAGAGGGGGGCAGAGAGAGAGAGAGAAAGAGAAAGAGAGAGAGAGGAAGAGAGAGAGAGAGAGAGAGAGAGAGGGGGACAGAGAGAGAGAGAGAGAGAGAGAGAGAGAGAGAGAGGAAGAGAGAGAGAGAGAGAGAGAGGGGGACAGAGAGAGGGGGACAGAGAGAGAGGGGGGACAGAGAGAGAGGAAGAGAGAGGGGGACAGAGAGAGAGGGGGACAGAGAGAGAGAGAGAAAGAGAGAGGGGGACAGAGAGAGAGGGGGACAGAGAGAGAGAGAGAGAGAGAGAGAGAGAGAGAGGAAGAGAGATGGGGACAGAGTGAGAGTGGGGGTGAGAGAGAGGGGGGAGAGAGAGGGGGACAGAGAGAGAGAGAGAGAGAGAAAGAGAGAGGAAGAGAGAGAGAGAGAGAGAGAGGGGGGGGACAGAGAGAGAGAGAGGGACAGAGAGAGGGGGACAGAGAGAGAGGGGGACAGAGAGAGAGAGAGAGAGAGAGGAAGAGAGAGAGAGAGAGAGAGGGGGGGGGGACAGAGAGAGAGAGAGAGGAAGAGAGAGGGGGGACAGAGAGAGAGTGGGACAGAGAGAGAGAGAGAGAGAGAGAGGAAGAGAGAGGGAGAGAGAGAGAGAGAGAGAGAGAGAGGAAGAGAGAGGGAGAGAGAGAGAGAGAGAGAGAGAGAGAGAGAGAGAGAGAGTGAATTCTAGAGATACCTAAAAATTCAAGATCAGTTCCAAATTCGATACACTATCACTGGTTCGAAGGCCTTGAATAGTACTAACTATAGACACTGATTCTAGCCTGCGTTTGCAATTTGCAGCTCGTGTCTATCATTCACAGTTCACCACCTTGTTATTTGCGTTTGAAGTTCGCTGTTCAAGTTCACAGTTTGTGTTAAATTTTGTGCTTTTTTTTCCATCATTCATTATTTTTTTCAAAATGGGGGATTAAGTGGTACAGAAAGGAAATAAAGTGGGGATTGGTACTTTTTTTTTAAAATGTCTTTGTGTTCCCTGTTCAACGTTTACATCTGAGGTTCCCTGATTGTCAAAAAAAGTTACATTTAAGTTTGGATGTGTTTGAGCCGATACACAGATAATTTCAGGCAAATTTTAAAATTTTTGGTTTCGATGCTGGTTTGAGAACCAGTCCGCAGCCGGTTGGAGACTCTTGAGCCACTTTGGGGACGATTTAATTCTTGCGTCTTAACCTGGGTGTTTAGTCACGACAGCGGGCATTCTCCGACTAAGGTGCCGCCGCGAGGCTGTTAGTGCCCTGCTAAGCTGGAAATCAGTCTTCCGGTCGGCACTTAAGTCGGATTTCTCCTCGCATCCTCAGGAGGGTGCGAGAAGAAATCTTTAGTCGGACTAAACAGCGCACTGAATTGAATAGCTCCGAGAGCTCCTTCCTGACGCTATTAAAATCCCAGTGAATTGAATTGTCCCCTGTGACAATGGTGGAATATTTCACATATCAAAAAGTGTTTTTGACTTAAGTTTTCTTCTGAGCTGACATTTTATTCACTTCGGAGAAAAGTAGATGGTGACGGAGCATTTCAAATTGTTTAATTTCGTAACAATTTATAAGAAAACTCTGCAAGACCACAGGTGGTTGGATTGTAAAGATTTAGGTAAAATGTTATTGTGTTTTCAGCGTGTGAACATCTCCATATGATCATGAACATTTTTCTGTCTTGTTTCCGTGTGATTAATTGACACCTGGATTGATGAGTTTTATGAGACGCCACAGAGGCTGTGAGAAAGCTGATTCCTGTCTCACCAGTTCCCGAGTGCCGTTCGCAGCAAATTTGTATTTCTCAGAAAATTCCGAAAACTTATAAAAATGTATAAAAGAATATTAGTTTCAAGATATTAAAAGACATTCTTTAGAATTTGCAAATAAAAACATTTTGGGGGACGATCGCAGCTAACACTGCTTTAGAGTAACAGGATTATACATCAACGGGGACCAGAGTAAGATTTATATTTGTAAGTTTTATAAAGGTCAATTATTTCTACAACTTAAGTCATGTGAATGTGTTAGCAACAAATGTATTAAACTAACGTGTTCGAAGCTGACTTTAACTTGTGCACGTGGTCTACTATTAGCACAGAACAGGGGCACCCGCTCTGTCCTATCACACGTGTTGAACGATATACAAAAAAGCATCTGACTGAGACACGCCTCTATCAACAGGTGCTGAACGTATCAACTTACAGGTAACTTGTAAATCGATAAAATAGTTGAAGTTAAGCCGATTTTATTTACTTGGTCTCTTGTTCAGAGAAGTTTTATGGGCCCATTGTGACCGCTGAAAGGATTCCCATATCCTAAAATAGAAAGATCTTGACATGTTGGTTTTGATTCTTATAGGGGTATTCAATATGGGTGCGATAACATCGTTTTTTGCGTTAATATCGCACTTTTTAACGTTTTTACGTTAATATCACTTGTTTTAGTTTTACACCGTATTCAATTTCAAAGACTTATCGCAGTTTTGAAAAGTCTTTGATAAAAAACGGTGATAACTTTTCACCATTGAATAGGTGTCGAAAAAAAGTGCAGAATTGGGGTTTAGGGGTGCAGGCTTAAAAAAAATAGCCTGCACCCCTGAGATTGACATTTAAAAAAGAACTGTGTCAAAAAAAGTTTTTTTTAAAAATAGGGACACCCCAAAAAATTAATAAAAAAATTGGGGTGCAAAAAAAAAAAGGGAAAAAATTGTTAAACAATAGGGAAATAGGTTCAGGGCTATTCTGCATGTATGCGGCAGGTGTTTTCTAGAATAGAATTATAGCGGCAGGTGCACAAATGCAGAATTTAAAAAAAAATTACTGTAGGGACATCAAAATATGCTAGTACCCATTTTCATGTACCCCAAATTTGATGGGACCACTTAAAAAATGAAAGTGCTCTTCTGCATCACTTCTTCAATGTCGGGAAAAAAACACCTGCTGCGGCTATTTAAATCCCCGACTTTCAATTAAAGGCTAAAACGGGGGTACCCATAGTGATCCCCCATGTTTTTACAACTTTAGGGGGGGTCTTACAATTATTTTAAGGAAAAATTCGTAACTTTACGCAAATCCAACTTCGTAGTTTCCCGTTTTCGATAACTTTATTTTGAATATGGGGATAAGCGGGAGCGTGCACCATACCTTTACGCAGAAAAAACTCCGATATGAAACGTTAACTTCGCCAGGGAAGTTAACCTTTCATATTGACTACCTCTCTTAGTAAAGTCTCTCCTAAGAGTCAGAGCCTGTGAGAGGCTTCCGATATTCAAGAGTGTATGCGTTTCCAAAAAGGGGGTGCTCTGGAACGCAGCGAGAGGCCCTTTATGCTGCCAAGTGTTGAGTGTGTTAAGACTGAGGAGCTCATTCAAACCCGCTCGCTAAGATGCATGGTCTCGCTGATGCCGCTGGTATGCATTGTGTATGCATTGTACGCATAAGTTCACAATGCGTTCGCTCGCTGCACATAGACAGCCCAGCAGAGTGAGTGACAGGAGAAGCCGTTTGTAGGTGGTAACAGGGGCTGGCCATTAAAAACAGTGGCAGTGGAGGTGCAGATGCAGGCGTGTCTGAGTATGTCAACGGCGTGTTAGAGGTGTGCATAATTATAAGACAGCGTCATAGTACATGTCACCTGGCTGGTTTTTACACTGAAGTGCTCGCAGTGCTTGCGGCAGGGTATGCTCAACCTCAAGCACTGCGATAGCATCTGATGTTACCCGATTTACCGATGGTTGCATACACTTCCTGGACATGACGAGCACAAGTGGGCGTCTTTAAACAGCTGGTGGGTGTCTACATACTTTATGTGATCGCTCTCTAAGAAATAGTGGGCGTGCTAATGCATTGCTGTGCATTGGCACTGACTACGCAATTTGCATACACATCGTGCGAGCAATCGCATCTAGCGAGCGGCTCTGAATCAGGCCCTGAGGGCACGGTCAAGGCAGGATTCTGTTAACCTGTCCTGTAGGTAAGCAGAGTGGGTGTGAGCGATCACTTGGAGCAGCACTTGGGAGGTTTCAGAATGCACTTGCTAGGCCACCAAATGTACTTGGGAACTGATGGAGGCGTGTGGATACGCTTAGAGAAGTAGCAACTGATCAGATGTCAAGACCAGGGGACCAGTGGCTTAGATTAGTTCTCTCTTCTGTCCAAGAATCTTAGAATTTAAACAAACTTTTAGTTGAACCGTCACAATACTGGGGTTTTGTAGATTCAGATCGGGACCCCTGAGGCTAGCTACACTTGTAAGAGAGTGGGGTAAATGTATTATAGCAAAAGGTATTGTGTCGCTATAACTCTTCCAGCTTTATTGAGGAAAAGCAGGAAGCACTACCGATGAGATGTATGAACATCTCATCTGCTGGAGTGGGGGAGTGAAAACTCCCCCCCTCCGGCAATCCCTGATTGAGTACACAGCGCATCAGCCTAGTGCTGATGCGCTGTGTCTCACCTCACGGTCGGCTCCACAGTGCTTTCCCTGCTTTGGTGGTAAGACAACGACAGCTGAGGCTGTCGGAACAGTCAGTGCCATACATTGCCCCGCACATCGGTGCTGCTATTTTGTAGATAGCAGTTCCGATAATGGCGGGGGCGCATAGTCATTTAACACTGGACCCCTCAATAACACATGGGGAGCACATAATGTGTCGCTGATACCACTTATTCCCCATATCTCCGCATAATACACCTACCCCAGAATGCTTAAAAAGAAAATACTGGAGCCTGGCAATACTGCAGAATAATGACTGGAACAGATGCGGGATGCAAAACAGAACCAGGAGCCAGGGTCCTGATGTCAAGTTGTTCTGGCAATGATCACTTAGCAGTTCCAGGTTTTACTAGGGGATCCATAAAACTGATAGGCTGGATGAATCATGTAACCAGAGTTGCTGAAGACTGATTTGTCGGAGCAGATCATGTATTACTGTCCAAGATGGCGGTGCCCATGACGCAGAACAGCAGGAACTATATGTTACAGGTAAGTGACCATAAATGTCAAGGATGCCACAGACGGCCAGCGGGGACACAGAAGGCAGTAGGGCGACACCACCAAACCCGGTACCAGGGACTTGGGGCCTCATTCAGAGGCGGTCGGAGGATGCAAGCGGTCGCTCAGAAACTGGGCGGCCGCTTGCATCCTGACCGCCCGTCTCTGTTTCGGTCGTTAGGCTGTGGGTTTACACCCACAGCTCTAACGACCGCTAGGGTGATGGTCGCGATGGTCATTGACCATCGCGACCATCGGGGCTTACGACGAGACGCTAGGGTAGGGTCTCACTTGTCGTAAGCCCCGGAGAGCATCTGGCTCTGTCACTAGTGATGTCAGTGGGGCCTCCCCAAAACGGTAGGCGTTCCCATGGGAACGCCTCCGTTTGGGCTGCCACCCCCCCGGCCCGCCTTCCAAACGGGGTCAGCTGTCAATCAACATCGACAGTTCGCCCCCTTTGGAAAGAGACCCGCTACGACCGGCGCTGTCGGTCGTAGCGGGTCTCACGCATGCGCACGAAGGAGCCGGCTCCCTCGTGCGCATGCGCACTTGACAAACATCGAGGCGGCCGTGCGGTCGAAGACCGTACGGCCGCCTCTGAATGAAGGCCCTGGACCCTGATGTGTGACATGGACCTATGATACTTATCAGGAATAGGGAACTAGGAGGCTTAGAGGTAATATAGTGCCAATGTTTGGTGATGGGTCTTGATGCACATATAAATGATGTATATTAACGAAAATGTTAAAATCTCCAACAGAATGCGGCCTTCAGTGTTCCCCCTACTACGACAACTACACCACCCATCACAATGAGCTGACCATCATAATCCTGGCTGTAATTATGTTGCAAAAATGTTAATTTACAAATACAGCGTCTACTGTCACTCAGACTGGGCGCCATAACGGAGACGGTGGAGCATGTTTCCTGCATACGGGATCTGAGACCGGAATGTGACAATGCCGTCAAAACAGTCAAGACATGCCTGCGTTTAAACCGACACTCCACATTGCCTCCCCCGACTGCTCCCTGCCTCTCAATCACACTGCGAATAAAGACTGGCAGCGTGCGTCTACGTTGATGTACCTTGATGCATGTGCAGTGGCTACAAATTGCTCCATTTACGAAAACATCAGGAATTGTGAACGACTCTGAATCAGACCCACAATTTGCAGTGGCCAAGCAAATGTGGAGCTTGTAGATTCCACTACCGGAACTTTGCTTCTCTGCGGAATGGCGCACCCCACCGTAAAATACTATTCACATGAAGTTCTACTGTCAGGAGTATTAACGGAGTATGTTATCGCAACAAACAGTATAATTCATCCAGTTAAGGAACAGATGAATGAGACAGTTGACAATTATAATGAATTCAGAAAATTCAGCACCTTCTCTGCCCCCCATTCAGATTTATGGCCCGCCTGCCCGGCATTATTAGACCTAAATGAGCTGCAGTGAGGGATCTCCCACTCTCTGCTTGCAGAAAGGAGAAATAAATTACAAAGTTACTGCTGACAATATCTCTATATAATATATCATCACATCTGCAAAGCAGATATGCTCAGTCTGGCCACCTTAGTGAATCTACACTACACATCGCATATCCCAGATCCCGCTGCTATTAACCGCTTACTGAACAAAGTACTGATCTTTACATCTCCACTCCACACACCATGTCTGATCTCCTCTCTGCAATTTACACAACAGGTCTAATGTCCACTCACCACTCCATTCATCACGTCTGATCTCTACTCCACATACCATGTCTGATCTCTACTCCACATACCATGTCTGATCTCCACTCCACTGTCTACATAACAGGTCTAATGTCCACTCACCGCTCCATTCACCATGTCTGATCTCCACTCCACATACCATGTCTGATCTCCATTCCACAATTTATGCAACATGTCTGATCTCCACTCCACATACCATGTCTGATCTCCACTCCACAATCTATATAACAGGCCTGATGTCCACTCACCACTCCAAACACCATCTCTGATCTCCACTCCACAATCTATATAACAGGTCTGATGTCCACTCTCACCACTCCAAACACCATGTCTGATCTCCACTCCACAATCTATATAACAGGTCTGATGTCCACTCACCACTCCAAACACCATGTCTGATCTCCACTCCACAATCTATATAACAGGTCTGATGTCCACTCTCACCACTCCAAACACCATGTCTGATCTCCACTCCACAGTCTATATAACAGGCCTGATGTCCACTCACAACTCCAAACACCATCTCCGATCTCCACTCCAGTCTATATAACAGGTCTGATGTCTACTTACCACTCCATACACCATGTCTGATCTCCACTCCACACAACATGTCTGATCTGCACTCCACACATTATGTCTGATCTCCACTTTGCAAACTATACAACAGGTCTGATGTCCACTCCCCAACTCCATACCCTCCCCAACTTCATACATCATACTGATCTCCATTCCAAACACCATGGGCCTGATTCAGACCCGCTCACAAGCGCACAGCGCTCGCAAGCGGGCCGATGGTCCCCCACTGTGCACGATCCGGCGTGCGCGAGCCCCGTCCAGCGACTGCAGCTCAGTCGCTACGGGGCTTGCTACAAGATGGGGCGGCTGTCGATGGTGAGTGACAGCTCGCCCCGTTTTTTGTCGGGGAGGGGGGGGTGGCAACACAAACGCCTGGAGTTTGTGGGAGGCTCTACTGACATCATTACTGATGTCAGTAGTGGACTTCCTGCTCTATTAGAGCAGGAAGTCCACTCGGCCTTGCGGTAGCTGAGACCCTACCACAGGGTCTAGTCGCAAGGCCGATAGTCGCGATAATTGCGACGGCCTCCTGGCCACTCACACAAGCTGTGGGAGATCTCCCACAACTTAGCGAGCGGCCAGAGAAAAAAAACACGCCCATCAGACCTGCGAACGGTTCTGAATCAGGCCCTATGTCTGATCTCCACTTTGGAATCTATACATCAGGTCTGATGTCCACTCACCAACTTCATACACTCCCCAACTTCATACACCATGTCTGATCTCCATTCCACAGGTATGATGTCCACTCACCACTCCATACACCATGTCTGATCTTCACTCTGTAATGTATATAGCAGGTCTGATGTCCACTTCATACATTGTCCGATATCCAATCCATATACCACTGATCTCCACTCCACAAGTCTATATAACAGGTCTGACGTCCACTCACCATTCCATACATCACGTCTGATCTACATTCCACATGCCAAACACCATGTCTGGCCTTTGTGTTTATACACCATCCTCTGTACAATGTGTTACAGAGAGACAGAAAGGCTGAATGTTCATAAAATGTTCCCACAGTGCCAGTGCACACATCCGACCTGTGGTCAGTTACTGCAGAGCATAAAGTAGGAGAGTCGGGAGCTTGGAAACAAGGGCCCTCATTCAGAGCCGGACGCTCTGAGCAGAGCGCTCGCTCTGAATGAGGGCCGTCCTCCATAAAAATGGAGCGTCCTCGCTGCTCGCGAGTAGGTCTGAATCAGGCCCAAAGAGCGCAATACGATATATCTGGAGCAAATCTGATGCACAACTACAATTGAAAATATTATAAAATCATATATTATTTATGTAACGTATAACATACTACATATGGTGTGTACCATATCAATTCCTTGATTATCATAAGATTGCAAAGTGCCCCTTCTATGTGAACAAGGTAAGGCGTAACCAATCTATGCTCTAATACACCCCAACTCCGTAGAGTAGCTGCCTTAGGAACCTAGCTATTCTGAGGTAGCTAGAGTAACATACGTCTTGCAGGGAAACACTTCATTATAACATAAGGGGGAGATATTTGGAAATAATTGTATGCTGTCCTCTTGGCTGCTCTTTAATACTTTATTTCAACTTGCAAGATATTTGATGAATCTCCCAGATTTCCAAGTGACACAGAAATAAGTCTTTCAACAGGATACTGGGTCAAATTATCAGGTTTCAGAAATAGACCATAAAATATATAATCTCAGACAATCTGAATCCTCTTGTAGAATTCTAACATTTGAATTTCCCCTACATCATAAGCAAATTGATTCATCAATAATCTACACTAATATAATACGACTAATATAATACGGTTTGACTGGGGCGGTACACCTGTCAAACCGTAATACACTAATATAACACCTGTCAAACCACTTTGTTTCATCTCCATCCATCCAGTTAAATCTGAGCAATAACAAAAACAAAATGTATTGACATAGGGCCTGATTCAGAGCTGAAGGCTCTGACTAGAGCGCTCACTCTGAATCAGGGCCCTCCTCCATGAAAATGGAGCGGCCTCCTGGCCGCTCGTATAGCTGTGTGTGTCCACCCACAGCATATATGAGCGTCCAAAAAGATGGTCGCGATGGTCTTGACCATCGCGACCATCGGACTTGTGACGGAGACCCTGCAGTAGGGTCTCCCTGCCACAAGCCCTGGAGTGATTTTGGCTCTATCAGAGCCAAAATCACTCCCACTGACATCACTAGTGATCACTAGTGATGTCAGTGGGGCCGGCTTCAGACGGTAGGCGTTCCCATGGGATCGCCTTCGTCTGGCAGGCACGCCCACCAAAGGAAGCGTGCTGTCAATCAACATCGACAGCACGCCCCCTTTGGTGCGAGACCCGGAGCGATGGAAAGCCCGTCGCTCCCCGGGTCTCGCGCATGCGCACAACGGAGCTCCCTCCGTCGTACGCATGCGCAGTGGGGAACATCGACCCGCTTGCGAGCGTACTGCCGCTCGCGAGCGGGTCTGAATGACCCCCATAATCAGTGCATAGATGAGATAGGTGTGGTACCATGCGCGCGGACGGTAAGGGGGGGATGGGGGGGAGAGGTGCTTTGGGCCAGCATTCACTTGAACGCCAGCACTCAGAATCCTAACTAGGTAAGTATGCCAACACTCGCAATTAAGTATGCCAACACTAACCCTACCCCTAAACCTACCCTCCCCCGCAGCCTAAACCTAACCCTCCCCTCCCACAGCTTAAACCTAACATGCCCCCTATCATGCAGCCCTAACCCTCCCCCCTGTAGCCTAACCCTAACCCTCCTAGTGCCTAAACCTGCCCCTTACCCTAATACTTACCGTCGGGGTGCTGGTGCCGGGATTCTGATCTGTGTCGTGATTCCGGCTCCAGCATTCTGAGCATGGGTATCCTGACCGCCGGGATGTCAACTATTGTGCATAGGGAACACAGGGACATTGGTAGTTGTGGTGGGTGAAGGCACTGCTGCCACCAGTCTGTATAGCGCTGCTGGTCATGTGGGCCACTCCCACCACAGGGCCCCTATGCCAAGCAATACAACTAGAACACCTCAAATAAAAACATGCTGGCAGAAGCGATTTCAATGTGGGCGAAACCGCGGGCAACAGCCAGCCAGGTTTGACTCCACTTTGGAGTAAGGTGTATCAGGAGCAGCCTTATGGGGGGCATCCACTAGACGATTTTATCCCTGTCCAACCTCTTAACGATTTTCCCTTGAAGTTTCCCTTCAAATATGATCTTCCACTCTGAACAATTTGCAAACGATTTTCAAAAGATCTAACGATAAACTATGTTGTTTCAATCTGTGATTGAGAGCTTTCAGCTATAGTGGGCAGATAGTGGTTCATCGTTTGATCGTTCAGCGTGAACGATGTGTAAACGATTTGTAAGCAATCAAGTGAAATTGACCTGCATGTTCAGTCGATGGAGGAGACGATCAAACGACCAGCGGGAGCGCGCATCATACATCGTTAGAAACAATTACTGCACGATTTGCAATCGATGTTCAAACGATGTTTGAGCGATTTTCGAACGATTATCGAAGGACTTTATCATTATCGTTCAATCGTTCAACTTTATCGTCTAGTGGATACCCGCCTTTAGGATGACCAAATCAATCCACCAGGGTTGATCCAATTTAAGAAATTATAAGTAGTGAAGGAGATAATTCATTGGGCACTTACAAAAAACAAGAGAATGAAATACAAACAAAATAAAATCCACATAACGTAATAGAGTAGAGATAGGAGCCACTGTGGGCCTGATTCAGAGACGGAAGCTAATGCAATCGCAGCTGCGATTTCATACGCAACGCAGCAGCAAACATAGGCTAATGTTAGCAAAGATCACCCGAGCATAAAGACGCCCACTACTGCCTTCTTACCTGCGCGCGACGACACATACCTGCGTAACTATGGGTAACATCGACGCACAACGGCGGCCATCTTACCCTTGCGGCAGGTCTGACCTGCCGCAGGCTTGTGAGCTCGGTAGATGCACAAAATTGCTTTGAGATTCTCCCAATTTCTGCGATTCACAAATTAATTTTGAAAATGTAAAAAAACATTTTTTCGAACAAAATACTTTTTTAAAATGCGCTTTTGAAAATAAAATAGCGTTCCCGCAAGGCTGTTTCAGCGGGGTGCCGCGCCCTGCCCTATTTCTAAAGAGCAGAGAGAACCCTGAACACTACAAAATCTATAAAAATCTAAATAACACACTGAAGAAAGCGTAATGACAGAGCGCTCGCTCTGAATCAGGACTGTCCCTCTGTTTTTTTTGAGCGGCCTCCTGGCCGCTCGCATAGCTGTGGGTAACCACCCACAGCTATAGCGAGCGGCCAAAAAGATAGTCGCGATGGTTTTGACCATCGGGCTTGCGACGAGACCCTTGCGGTAGGGTCTCGTTGCCGCAAGCCAAAGAGTATTTTTGGCTCTATCAGAGCCAAAAGCACTCCCACTGACATCACTTGTGATGTCAGTGGGGCCGGCCCCAGATGGTAGGCGTTCCCATGGGAATGCCTCCGTCTGGGCAGACACGCCCCCGGCCCGCCCACCAAAGGGGGCGTGTTGTCACTCAACTTTGACAGCACGCCCCCTTTGTAGCGAGACCCGGAGCGACGGCTTCCCCGTCGCTATCCGGATCTCGCGCATGCACACGACGGAGCCGGCTCCGACGTGCGCATGCACACTGGACCACCATCGACCCGCTTGTGAGCGAAAAGCGCTCACGAGCGGGTCTGAATCAGGCCCTGAGATCAATGTCCTTACTAAGAAACGACGCCGTGCGCTCAGCACCGTTGGGCGGCTCCTCTGGCAGCAGCAGTCTTCGCGCTCTCAGTACCCAGTGAGTTGAAGCAGGTGCGCTGCTATACAGGCGCAGCCAGCGGTAGTGGTCATAGCTGTGGGCCCTGTGGCCCCCTCCAACCGGTAGTAACCACTCCCCTCTCTCTCTCTGCACCCCTGGATGCATCATTATGCATAATGCCACTACAAAGCCCTCCCTTGTGTACATCCGTGCGTCTGAATATGTAAGAACTGAGATGGCCATTCGCTGCATTCCTGTCTGGGGCATCATCAAAACTTGCAACAGCCCTATGGCAGGTACAGTTTCGCCATATGGCATATGTGAGTGCCTGGGCATCTCTGTATGTAGCCCATAGTTGCCAACTCTCCCTGATTGTCAGGGAGACTCCCTGAAATAGTAGCAATCTCCCTGACTCCCTGAAGAGTCTAGCAATCTCCCTGATTTCACCTTACTCCAATCACGAAGCTGTTATATGTAAATAAAAACAGAGATATATACATTCAAACGGGATCATTAGTATCATTTCCCTGCATTGGTATAAGGCACAATGGGCCTGATTCAGACCCACTCGCGAGCGGCTGTCCGCTCGCAAGTGGGTCGATGTTATGGACTGAGCATGCGCATGCGCCAGACGCGACGAGCGAAGGAAAGTCCTTCGCTCGTTGTGTCCGATCAAAGGGGGCGTGCTGTCAATGTTGATTGACAGCACGCCCCCTTTGGTGGGCGTGCCGGGGGCGTGCCTCCCTGACGGGGGCGTTCCTAAGGGAACGCCTCCCGTCAGAAGCCGGCCCACTGACATCACTAGTGATGTCAGTGGGAGTGATTTTGGCTCTGATAGAGCCAAAATCACTCCGGAGCTTGCGGTTGAAAACCTCAACCGCAGGCTCCGGCTCGCAAATTCGATGGTCGCGATGGTCTCGACCATCGCGCCCATCACAATGCACGCTCGTATAGCCTGTGGGTGGTGACCCACAGCTATACGAGCGTCCAGGAGGACGCTCCATGAAAATGGAGCCCGGCCCTCATTCAGAGCGTGCGCTCTGCTCAGAGCGTACGGCTCTGAATGAGGGCCAATGATCCCTATGGCTACATGTATTTTCTGAAAAGTATCAGTGTGTTTTCATCAACAAGTAGATCTTACTAACTGCTTTGGGGCTCATTAACATTTGGATGTAAGTAAATTATATGACACGCCTCTCAGATGTAGCAGTACACGCCCACTTTACCGCCACGCTCATAGGTGTTGCTTTAACAATCTCCCTGAAATGCATTTTCAAAAGCAGGCAAGTATGATGTAGCCACTTTCAGCGAGAGGCCCGCGTCACGTCTGCAACAGGAGAACATGTTATTTGACCGAACCTCAATTACAGATGTACTGTACATTTCTATCGCAGACCCCAATTCAGATAAATGTTGTGCAAAGAAGAAAAGGCAGAGCCGCGCTGCAGTAAGACAGGTGCCTGTCCTGAGTGGTGCCCCCAATGTAAAATGGCCCCTTGCAACATGGGATTAATCGAAGATGCTACTTTTTTTTTTCTCTGCCTTGCAGCTACTGCAACTTTTTGAAATCTTTCTGTTTGGGGGGTGGGGCCCCGGATGCGACATCTCAGTGACGAACGTACGACTTAAATAATAATTAAGCAACATTTGTCAGACACTTATCATTTCTCATTTCAGAAAGGCATCCAATAAATGTCAGTATAGACAGGGTGTAGGGCAGAGTGATCAGACATCTATAAATTCCTATAGAAGACATCAGCATTTCCGGAAACTGACAGAACTATTTGTGCCGCGCAGCGGTTTTATTAATTATCCTTCTCTATGGGCTGTTTCATAGTGGAAAAATATGTGCAAATCCCCAGGTAGTAGACGAACCCCAATGTCATGGGGGGTGAACTCTGTAATTGTCCTAATTTGGGCGTATTAAATGAACATGGTTAAATGCTAAAGCAGTATAAAAGTAACACCGTCCTTAGCTAGAAAAATAATACAGGCTCAAAATATTAGTCAATAAAAAACACATATTAGTTTTGTTCCACACTTTTTTCTTGCAATTAAGAACAATGGCACTCTGAAATAGATTATCATAAACAACAAAGGTGCATACACACACAACGATTTTTTGAACGATTATCGTTAACGATATCGTTTATCACTCAATCGTTGAAAAAATCGTTCACTTCTGAGTTAAAACGATGAATGATTATCGTTCATGCGCGTTCACGTTTGTAGTTCAGTCAGACTGACCAACTCAACGATTTTCGTTTACTAAAATCGTTCATTTACAAAATCGTTGTGTGTGTATGCAGCTTTAGGGCCCGATCCAAATAGTTTTGAATTGCTGTTTTAAGGGGGTATATAAATGCAGGCAACGGCACTGTAATTCGCTCCCCTCACGGGCCGATCTCACATTTTTGTACGCAGCTCTATGTGAACAGAAATGTGCGAGGCCGGAGGTACCGCAAGTGGGGCATACAGCTGCGAGTAATTCGCACCTAATTGGATTGATCCCTAACGGGTAGATTTACTACAGCTTCTAAAACAGACAAGTGGAGGTGTTGGGCATAGCAACCAAACAGATTCTGTATATCAATTTCAAGAACACAATAGAGGAAATGATAGCTATAACATGATTGGCTGCTAGGGGCAACACCAAGCACTTGAATTTTTGAAAGCTTTAGTAATCTATTATTTACATGTAACATTTTTGGGTCAATTCGACCCTTCCTGATAATAACACAGCGTGAACGTCATCAGGGAACGATGCGATATAATATAACATCGAAACGCTGGATATATTTTCTGCTTCTTGTACATGATTCCGAGTGCAGCCGATATTGGTATGATATTGGTCTCCTTGCCAGAAAATCCTGCGGAGGGCACCGGCACTGTATTTATATAACTTATGGGTGTGCCATCTGCTCTGAACATATACTATATATAATATACCTACACATTTATATAGATAATATATATCAGGGATGGACTGGGGCTGAACTCACCTCAAAAGAGGGCGTGGTTACGGCGCCGCAAGTCACGGGGGCCTGACTTCGCAGCACGCCCCGTCTTTCAGTATCCCGGCCGAGCATAGCGCCGGCAGGCAGGCCAGCCCGGCCCTGATATACTGTTTATAACGACAGTATAAAATAGAGAACATTGCATGCAGTTAGAAGGTATACGGGCACACGAGTGCTGGTTACATGGGACACACCTCCCGGTTGTCCTACAGGTGAGAGAGTTGGGGTGGAGAGAGGGGTCCATCACTGCTGCGCACCTCACACTAGTTGGGTATTTTGGGGAGGATGGGGGGGGGGGGTAAATAACTATCTAGCACCTCAGGTACATTGCTACCATTAGGCAGCTGCCTAGAAGAATGCTGGCCGGAGACACCGCAGGGGCATCACCATAATCACCACAAGGTGTCACTGTCAGCCTCCCCCTCGGGCCCCGGCCTGCTAGCACTAGCAGCAGGGGGAGGAGCCTAATGTTCCCACCTAAATACTAAATAGGCGGGAACATTTCAACAGTGTCTGCTCTGCTCTGCTCTGATTGGCTGGGAGAGGTCACACAGTCACTCAGCCAATAACAGCACAGTCCCGCCCCGCATATTGCCCGGGAAACTAAGAGGAGGAGCAGAGGAGTCAGGACTGGAGGTGAGTCTGTGTCAGTGACGTGGTGAAAGTCACTGCATATGTATGAGGGAGGGTGTGTCTATGGCAGTGTGTATGAGGGAGGGTGTGTCTATGGCAGTGTGTATGAAGGAGGGAGGGTGTGTTACAGTGTGTATGAGGGAGGGAGGGTGTGTTACAGTGTGTATGAAGGAGGGAGGTTGTGTTGCAGTGTGTATGAGGGAGGGAGGGTGTGTTACAGTGTGTATGAAGGAGGGAGGGTGTGTTACAGTGTGTATGAGGGAGGGAGGCTGTGTTACAGTGTGTATGAGGGAGGGAGGGTGTGTTACAGTGTGTATGAGGGAGGGAGGGTGTGTTACAGTGTGTATGAGGGAGGGAGGGTGTGTTACAGTGTGTATGAGGGAGGGAGGGTGTGTTACAGTGTGTATGAGGGAGGGAGGGTGTGTTACAGTGTGTATGAGGGAGGGAGGGTGTGTTGCAGTGTGTATGAGGGAGGGAAGGTGTGTTACAGTGTGTATGAGGGAGGGAGGGTGTGTTACAGTGTGTATGAGGGAGGGAGGGTGTGTTGCAGTGTGTATGAGGGAGGGAGGGTGTGTTACAGTGTGTATGAGGGAGGGAGGGTGTGTTACAGTGTGTATGAAGGAGGGAGGTTGTGTTGCAGTGTGTATGAGGGAGGGAGGGTGTGTTACAGTGTGTATGAAGGAGGGAGGGTGTGTTACAGTGTGTATGAGGGAGGGAGGGTGTGTTACAGTGTGTATGAGGGAGGGAGGGTGTGTTACAGTGTGTATGAGGGAGGGAGGGTGTGTTACAGTGTGTATGAGGGAGGGAGGGTGTGTTACAGTGTGTATGAGGGAGGGAGGGTGTGTTACAGTGTGTATGAGGGAGGGAGGGTGTGTTACAGTGTGTATGAGGGAGGGAGGGTGTGTTACAGTGTGTATGAGGGAGGGAGGGTGTGTTGCAGTGTGTATGAGGGAGGGAAGGTGTGTTACAGTGTGTATGAGGGAGGGAGGGTGTGTTACAGGGTGTATGAGGGAGGGAGGGTGTGTTACAGTATGTATGAGGGAGGGAGGGTGTGTTACAGTGTGTATGAAGGAGGGAGGGTGTGTTACAGTGCGTATGAGGGAGGGAGGGTGTGTTACAGTGCGTATGAGGGAGGGAGGGTGTGTTGCAGTGTGTATGAGGGAGGGAGGGTGTGTTGCAGTGTGTATGAGGGAGGGAGGGTGTGTTACAGTGTGTATGAGGGAGGGAGGTTGTGTTACAGTGTGTATGAGGGAGGGAGGGTGTGTTACAGTGTGTATGAGGGAGGGAGGGTGTGTTACAGTGTGTATGAGGGAGGGAGGGTGTGTTACAGTGTGTATGAGGGAGGGAGGGTGTGTTACAGTGTGTATGAGGGAGGGAGGGTGTGTTGCAGTGTGTATGAGGGAGGGAGGGTGTGTTACAGTGTGTATGAGGGAGGGAGGGTGTGTTACAGTGTGTATGAAGGAGGGAGGTTGTGTTGCAGTGTGTATGAGGGAGGGAGGGTGTGTTACAGTGTGTATGAAGGAGGGAGGGTGTGTTACAGTGTGTATGAGGGAGGGAGGGTGTGTTACAGTGTGTATGAGGGAGGGAGGGTGTGTTACAGTGTGTATGAGGGAGGGAGGGTGTGTTACAGTGTGTATGAGGGAGGGAGGGTGTGTTACAGTGTGTATGAGGGAGGGAGGGTGTGTTACAGTGTGTATGAGGGAGGGAGGGTGTGTTACAGTGTGTATGAGGGAGGGAGGGTGTGTTACAGTGTGTATGAGGGAGGGAGGGTGTGTTACAGTGTGTATGAGGGAGGGAGGGTGTGTTGCAGTGTGTATGAGGGAGGGAAGGTGTGTTACAGTGTGTATGAGGGAGGGAGGGTGTGTTACAGGGTGTATGAGGGAGGGAGGGTGTGTTACAGTATGTATGAGGGAGGGAGGGTGTGTTACAGTGCGTATGAAGGAGGGAGGGTGTGTTACAGTGCGTATGAGGGAGGGAGGGTGTGTTACAGTGCGTATGAGGGAGGGAGGGTGTGTTGCAGTGTGTATGAGGGAGGGAGGGTGTGTTGCAGTGTGTATGAGGGAGGGAGGGTGTGTTACAGTGTGTATGAGGGAGGGAGGTTGTGTTACAGTGTGTATGAGGGAGGGAGGGTGTGTTACAGTGTGTATGAGGGAGGGAGGGTGTGTTACAGTGTGTATGAGGGAGGGAGGGTGTGTTACAGTGTGTATGAGGGAGGGAGGGTGTGTTACAGTGTGTATGAGGGAGGGAGGGTGTGTTACAGTGTGTATGAAGGAGGGAGGTTGTGTTGCAGTGTGTATGAGGGAGGGAGGGTGTGTTACAGTGTGTATGAAGGAGGGAGGGTGTGTTACAGTGTGTATGAGGGAGGGAGGGTGTGTTACAGTGTGTATGAGGGAGGGAGGGTGTATTGCAGTGTGTATGAGGGAGGGAAGGTGTGTTACAGTGTGTATGAGGGAGGGAGGGTGTGTTACAGTGTGTATGAGGGAGGGAGGGTGTGTTACAGTGTGTATGAGGGAGGGAGGGTGTGTTACAGTGTGTATGAAGGAGGGAGGGTGTGTTACAGTGTGTATGAGGGAGGGAGGGTGTGTTACAGTGTGTATGAGGGAGGGAGGGTGTGTTGCAGTGTGTATGAGGGAGGGAGGGTGTGTTACAGTGTGTATGAGGGAGGGAGGGGTGTGTTACAGTGTGTATGAGGGAGGGAGGGTGTGGTACAGTGTGTATGAAGGAGGGAGGGTGTGTTACAGTGTGTATGAAGGAGGGAGGGTGTGTTACAGTGTGTATGAGGGAGGGAGGGTGTGTTACAGTGTGTATGAGGGAGGGAGTGTTATTGTGTGTCTGAGGGAGGGTGTGTTACAGTGTGTATGAAGGAGGGAGGGTGTGTTACAGTGTGTATGAGGGAGGGAGGGTGTGTTACAGTGTGTATGAGGGAGGGAGGGTGTGTTGCAGTGTGTATGAAGGAGGGAGGGTGTGTTACAGTGTGTATGAGGGAGGGAGTGTTATTGTGTGTCTGAGGGAGAGTGTGTTATAGTGTGTATGAAGGAGTTTGAGTGCGTTATGAGTGAAAGGAGTGTGTTACTGTGTGTGTGTATATGAGACACATGACTTGTCAAGGCAGTGTGTTTTTGTTTGTGAATGAGATGTGAGTGTTTGAGGGACAGTGTGTTGCTGTGTTCATGTGCGTGTGAGGGAGTGTGTGTTACTGTGTATGAGATGTGTACAGGAAGGGAGTGTAATACTGTGTGTGAAGGAGTGTGTGTTACTATGTATGAGATGTGTACAGGAAGGGAGTGTAATACTGTGTGTGAAGGAGTGTGTGTTACTGTGTGTATAAGGGAGGAAGTGTGTGATTGAGATGTGTGAGGGAGGAAGTTTGTGTTACTGTATGTTATGAAGGAGGGAGTGTGTTACAGTGTATATGAGATGTATGAGGGAGGGAGTGTGTTACTGTGTGTATGAGATATATGAGGGAGGGAGTGTGTTACTGTGTGTATAAGATGTATGAGGGAGGAAGTTGTGTTACTGTATGTATGAGGGAGGAAGTGTGTATTACTGTGTGTATGAGGGAGGAAGTGTGAGTTACTGTGTGCATGAGGGAGGAAGTGTGAGTTACTGTGTGTATGAGGAAGGAAGTGTGTGTTACTGTGTGTATGAGGGAGGAAGTTGTGTTACTGTATGTATGAGGGAGTGTGAGTTACTGTGTGTATAAGATGTGTGAGGGAGGAAGTGTGTGTTACTGTGTGTATGAGGGAGGAAGTGTGTGTTACTGTGTGATTGAGATGTGTGAGGGAGGGAGTGTGTGTTACTGTGTGTATGAGGGAGGAAGTGTGTGTTACTGTGTGTATGAGGGAGGAAGTGTGTGTTACTGTGTGTATGAGGGAGGAAGTGTGTGTTACTGTGTGTATGGGATGTGTGAGGGAGGAAGTGTGTTACTGTGTGTATGAGATGTATGAGGGAGGAAGTGTGTGTTACTGTGTGTATGAGGGAGGGAGTGTGTGTTACTGTGTGTATGAGATGTGTGAGGGAGGAAGTGTGTTACTGTGTGTATGAGGGAGGGAGTGTGTGTTACTGTGTGTATGAGATGTGTGAGGGAGGAAGTGTGTTACCGTGTGTATGAGGGAGGAAGTGTGTGTTACTATGTGTATGAGATGTGTGAGTGAGGAAGTGTGTGTTACTGCATGTATAAGATGTGTGAGGGAGGAAGTGTGTGTTACTGTGTGTATGAGGGAGGAAGTGTGTGTTACTGTGTGTATGAGGAAGGTAGTGTGTGTTACTGTGTGTATGAGGGAGGGAGTGTGTGTTACTGTGTGTATAAGATGTGTTAGGGAGGAAGTGTGTTACTGTGTGTATGAGATGCATGAGGGAGTGTGTGTTATTGTGTGTATAAGATGTGTTAGGGAGGGAGTGTGTGTTATTGTGTGTATGGGATGTGTGAGGGAGGGAGTGTGTTACTGTGTGTATGAGGGAGGAAGTGTGTGAAACTGTATGAGAGAGAGTGTAACTGTGTATGAGATGTGTGAGGGAGGGAGTGTGTGTTGCTGTGTTCATGTGAGTGAGGGCAGAAGCGTGTATTACTGTGTATGAGATATATGAGGGTGGAAGTGTGTGTTACTGTGTCTATGAGCTGTATCAGGGAGGAAGTGTGTGTTTTCTGTGTGTGAGATGTGTGACGGAGGGAGTGTGTGTTACTGTGTGTATGAGGGAGGAAGTGTGTGTTACTGTGTGCATGAGGGAGGAAGTGTGTGTTACTGTGTGTATGAGGGAGGAAGTGTGTGTTACTGTGTGTATGAGATGTGTGAGGGAGGAAGTGTGTTACTGTGTGTATGAGATGTATGAGGGAGGAAGTGTGTGTTACTGTGTGTATGAGGGAGGGAGTGTGTGTTACTGTGTGTATGAGATGTGTGAGGGAGGAAGTGTGTTACCGTATGTATGAGGGAGGAAGTGTGTGTTACTATGTGTATGAGATGTGTGAGTGAGGAAGTGTGTGTTACTGCATGTATAAGATGTGTGAGGGAGGAAGTGTGTTACTGTGTGTATGAGGGAGGAAGTGTGTGTTACTGTGTGTATGAGGGAGGGAGGGTGTGTTGCAGTGTGTATGAGGGAGGGAGGGTGTGTTACAGTGTGTATGAGGGAGGGAGGGTGTGTTACAGTGTGTATGAGGGAGGGAGGGTGTGTTACAGTGTGTATGAAGGAGGGAGGGTGTGTTACAGTGTGTATGAAGGAGGGAGGGTGTGTTACAGTGTGTATGAGGGAGGGAGGGTGTGTTACAGTGTGTATGAAGGAGGGAGGGTGTGTTACAGTGTGTATGAAGGAGGGAGGGTGTGTTACAGTGTGTATGAGGGAGGGAGGGTGTGTTACAGTGTGTATGAGGGAGGGAGGTTGTGTTGCAGTGTGTATGAGGGAGGGAGGGTGTATTGCAGTGTGTATGAGGGAGGGAGGGTGTGTTACAGTGTGTATGAGGGAGGGAGGGTGTGTTACAGTGTGTATGAGGGAGGGAGGGTGTGTTACAGTGTGTATGAGGGAGGGAGGGTGTGTTACAGTGTGTATGAGGGAGGGAGGTTGTGTTTCAGTGTGTATGAGGGAGGGAGGGTGTGTTGCAGTGTGTTTGAAGGAGGGAGGGTGTGTCTATGGCAGTGTGTATGAAGGAGGGAGGGTGTGCTACAGTGTGTATGAAGGAGGGAGGGTGTGTTACAGTGTGTATGAGGGAGGGAGGGTGTGTTACAGTGTGTATGAAGGAGGGAGGGTGTGTTACAGTGTGTATGAGGGAGGGAGGGTGTGTTACAGTGTGTATGAAGGAGGGAGGGTGTGTTACAGTGTGTATGAAGGAGGGAGGGTGTGTTACAGTGTGTATGAGGGAGGGAGGGTGTGTTACAGTGTGTATGAAGGAGGGAGGGTGTGTTACAGTGTGTATGAGGGAGGGAGGTTGTGTTGCAGTGTGTATGAGGGAGGGAGGGTGTGTTACAGTGTGTATGAAGGAGGGAGGGTGTGTTACAGTGTGTATGAGGGAGGGAGTGTTATTGTGTGTCTGAGGGAGGGTGTATTGCAGTGTGTATGAGGGAGGGAGGGTGTATTGCAGTGTGTATGAGGGAGGGAGGGTGTGTTACAGTGTGTATGAGGGAGGGAGGGTGTGTTACAGTGTGTATGAGGGAAGGAGGGTGTATTGCAGTGTGTATGAGGGAGGGAGAGTGTGTTACAGTGTGTATGAGGGAGGGAGGTTGTGTTGCAGTGTGTATGAGGGAGGGAGGGTGTGTTGCAGTGTGTATGAAGGAGGGAGGGTGTGTTACAGTGTGTATGAAGGAGGGAGGGTGTGTTACACTGTGTATGAGGGAGGGAGGGTGTGTTACAGTGTGTATGAAGGAGGGAGGGTGTGTTACAGTGTGTATGAGGGAGGGAGGTTGTGTTGCAGTGTGTATGAGGGAGGGAGGGTGTGTTACAGTGTGTATGAAGGAGGGAGGGTGTGTTACAGTGTGTATGAGGGAGGGAGGGTGTGTTGCAGTGTGTATGAGGGAGGGAGGGTGTGTTACAGTGTGTATGAGGGAGGGAGGGTGTGTTACAGTGTGTATGAGGGAGGGAGGGTGTGTTACAGTGTGTATGAGGGAGGGAGGTTGTGTTGCAGTGTGTATGAGGGAGGGAGGGTGTGTTGCAGTGTGTATGAAGGAGGGAGGGTGTGTCTATGGCAGTGTGTATGAAGGAGGGAGGGTGTGTTACAGTGTGTATGAAGGAGGGAGGGTGTGTTACAGTGTGTATGAGGGAGGGAGGGTGTGTTACAGTGTGTATGAAGGAGGGAGGGTGTGTTACAGTGTGTATGAGGGAGGGAGGTTGTGTTGCAGTGTGTATGAGGGAGGGAGGGTGTGTTACAGTGTGTATGAAGGAGGGAGGGTGTGTTACAGTGTGTATGAGGGAGGGAGTGTTATTGTGTGTCTGAGGGAGGGTGTATTGCAGTGTGTATGAGGGAGGGAGAGTGTATTGCAGTGTGTATGAGGGAGGGAGGGTGTGTTACAGTGTGTATGAGGGAGTGAGGGTGTGTTACAGTGTGTATGAGGGAGGGAGGGTGTATTGCAGTGTGTATGAGGGAGGGAGGGTGTGTTACAGTGTGTATGAGGGAGGGAGGTTGTGTTGCAGTGTGTATGAGGGAGGGAGGGTGTGTTGCAGTGTGTATGAAGGAGGGAGGGTGTGTTACAGTGTGTATGAAGGAGGGAGGGTGTGTTACAGTGTGTATGAGGGAGAGAGGGTGTGTTACAGTGTGTATGAAGGAGGGAGGGTGTGTTACAGTGTGTATGAGGGAGGGAGGTTGTGTTGCAGTGTGTATGAGGGAGGGAGGGTGTGTTACAGTGTGTATGAAGGAGGGAGGGTGTGTTACAGTGTGTATGAGGGAGGGAGTGTTATTGTGTGTCTGAGGGAGGGTGTGTTACAGTGTGTATGAAGGAGAGAGGGTGTGTTACAGTGTGTATGAGGGAGGGAGGGTGTGTTACAGTGTGTATGAGGGAGGGAGGGTGTGTTGCAGTGTGTATGAAGGAGGGAGGGTGTGTTACAGTGTGTATGAGGGAGGGAGTGTTATTGTGTGTCTGAGGGAGAGTGTGTTATAGTGTGTATGAAGGAGTTTGAGTGTGTTATGAGTGAAAGGAGTGTGTTACTGTGTGTGTGTATATGAGACACATGACTTGTCAAGGCAGTGTGTTTTTGTTTGTGAATGAGATGTGAGTGTTTGAGGGACAGTGTGTTGCTGTGTTCATGTGCGTGTGAGGGAGTGTGTGTTACTGTGTATGAGATGTGTACAGGAAGGGAGTGTAATACTGTGTGTGAAGGAGTGTGTGTTACTGTGTATGAGATGTGTACAGGAAGGGAGTGTAATACTGTGTGTGAAGGAGTGTGTGTTACTGTGTGTATAAGGGAGGAAGTGTGTGATTGAGATGTGTGAGGGAGGAAGTTTGTGTTACTGTATGTTATGAAGGAGGGAGTGTGTTACAGTGTATATGAGATGTATGAGGGAGGGAGTGTGTTACTGTGTGTATGAGATGTATGAGGGAGGGAGTGTGTTACTGTGTGTATAAGATGTGTGAGGGAGGAAGTGTGTTACTGTGTGTATGAGGGAGGGAGTGTGTGTTACTGTGTGTATGAGATGTGTGAGGGAGGAAGTGTGTTACCGTGTGTATGAGGGAGGAAGTGTGTGTTACTATGTGTATGAGATGTGTGAGTGAGGAAGTGTGTGTTACTGCATGTAAAAGATGTGTGAGGGAGGAAGTGTGTGTTACTGTGTGTATGAGGGAGGAAGTGTGTGTTACTGTGTGTATGAGGAAGGTAGTGTGTGTTACTGTGTGTATGAGGGAGGGAGTGTGTGTTACTGTGTGTATAAGATGTGTTAGGGAGGAAGTGTGTTACTGTGTGTATGAGATGCATGAGGGAGTGTGTGTTATTGTGTGTATAAGATGTGTTAGGGAGGGAGTGTGTGTTATTGTGTGTATGGGATGTGTGAGGGAGGGAGTGTGTTACTGTGTGTATGAGGGAGGAAGTGTGTGAAACTGTATGAGAGAGAGTGTAACTGTGTATGAGATGTGTGAGGGAGGGAGTGTGTGTTGCTGTGTTCATGTGAGTGAGGGCAGAAGCGTGTATTACTGTGTATGAGATATAAGAGGGAGGAAGTGTGTGTTACTGTGTCTATGAGCTGTATCAGGGAGGAAGTGTGTGTTTTCTGTGTGTGAGATGTGTGACGGAGGGAGTGTGTGTTACTGTGTGTATGAGGGAGGAAGTGTGTGTTACTGTGTGCATGAGGGAGGAAGTGTGTGTTACTGTGTGTATGAGGGAGGAAGTGTGTGTTACTGTGTGTATGAGATGTGTGAGGGAGGAAGTGTGTTACTGTGTGTATGAGATGTATGAGGGAGGAAGTGTGTGTTACTGTGTGTATGAGGGAGGGAATGTGTGTTACTGTGTGTATGAGATGTGTGAGGGAGGAAGTGTGTTACTGTGTGTATGAGGGAGGGAGTGTGTGTTACTGTGTGTATGAGATGTGTGAGGGAGGAAGTGTGTTACCGTATGTATGAGGGAGGAAGTGTGTGTTACTATGTGTATGAGATGTGTGAGTGAGGAAGTGTGTGTTACTGCATGTATAAGATGTGTGAGGGAGGAAGTGTGTTACTGTGTGTATGAGGGAGGAAGTGTGTGTTACTGTGTGTATGAGGGAGGATGTGTGTGTTACTGTGTGTATGAGGAAGGTAGTGTGTGTTACAGTGTGTATGAAGGAGGGAGGGTGTGTTACAGTGTGTATGAGGGAGGGAGTGTTATTGTGTGTCTGAGGGAGGGTGTATTGCAGTGTGTATGAGGGAGGGAGGGTGTATTGCAGTGTGTATGAGGGAGGGAGGGTGTGTTACAGTGTGTATGAGGGAGGGAGGGTGTGTTACAGTGTGTATGAGGGAGGGAGGGTGTATTGCAGTGTGTATGAGGGAGGGAGGGTGTGTTACAGTGTGTATGAGGGAGGGAGGTTGTGTTGCAGTATGTATGAGGGAGGGAGGGTGTGTTGCAGTGTGTATGAAGGAGGGAGGGTGTGTTACAATGTGTATGAAGGAGGGAGGGTGTGTTACAGTGTGTATGAGGGAGGGAGGGTGTGTTACAGTGTGTATGAAGGAGGGAGGGTGTGTTACAGTGTGTATGAGGGAGGGAGGGTGTGTTACAGTGTGTATGAAGGAGGGAGGGTGTGTTACAGTGTGTATGAGGGAGGGAGGTTGTGTTGCAGTGTGTATGAGGGAGGGAGGGTGTGTTACAGTGTGTATGAAGGAGGGAGGGTGTGTTACAGTGTGTATGAGGGAGGGAGTGTTATTGTGTGTCTGAGGGAGGGTGTATTGCAGTGTGTATGAGGGAGGGAGGGTGTATTGCAGTGTGTATGAGGGAGGGAGGGTGTGTTACAGTGTGTATGAGGGAGGGAGGGTGTGTTACAGTGTGTATGAGGGAGGGAGGGTGTATTGCAGTGTGTATGAGGGAGGGAGAGTGTGTTACAGTGTGTATGAGGGAGGGAGGTTGTGTTGCAGTGTGTATGAGGGAGGGAGGGTGTGTTGCAGTGTGTATGAAGGAGGGAGGGTGTGTTACAGTGTGTATGAAGGAGGGACGGTGTGTTACACTGTGTATGAGGGAGGGAGGGTGTGTTACAGTGTGTATGAAGGAGGGAGGGTGTGTTACAGTGTGTATGAGGGAGGGAGGTTGTGTTGCAGTGTGTATGAGGGAGGGAGGGTGTGTTACAGTGTGTATGAAGGAGGGAGGGTGTGTTACAGTGTGTATGAGGGAGGGAGGGTGTGTTGCAGTGTGTATGAGGGAGGGAGGGTGTGTTACAGTGTGTATGAGGGAGGGAGGGTGTGTTACAGTGTGTATGAGGGAGGGAGGGTGTGTTACAGTGTGTATGAGGGAGGGAGGTTGTGTTGCAGTGTGTATGAGGGAGGGAGGGTGTGTTGCAGTGTGTATGAAGGAGGGAGGGTGTGTCTATGGCAGTGTGTATGAAGGAGGGAGGGTGTGTTACAGTGTGTATGAAGGAGGGAGGGTGTGTTACAGTGTGTATGAGGGAGGGAGGGTGTGTTACAGTGTGTAGGAAGGAGGGAGGGTGTGTTACAGTGTGTATGAGGGAGGGAGGTTGTGTTGCAGTGTGTATGAGGGAGGGAGGGTGTGTTACAGTGTGTATGAAGGAGGGAGGGTGTGTTACACTGTGTATGAGGGAGGGAGGGTGTGTTACAGTGTGTATGAAGGAGGGAGGGGTGTGTTACAGTGTGTATGAGGGAGGGAGGTTGTGTTGCAGTGTGTATGAGGGAGGGAGGGTGTGTTACAGTGTGTATGAAGGAGGGAGGGTGTGTTACAGTGTGTATGAGGGAGGGAGGGTGTGTTGCAGTGTGTATGAGGGAGGGAGGGTGTGTTACAGTGTGTATGAGGGAGGGAGGGTGTGTTTACAGTGTGTATGAGGGAGGGAGGGTGTGTTACAGTGTGTATGAGGGAGGGAGGTTGTGTTGCAGTGTGTATGAGGGAGGGAGGGGTGTGTTGCAGTGTGTATGAAGGAGGGAGGGTGTGTCTATGGCAGTGTGTATGAAGGAGGGAGGGTGTGTTACAGTGTGTATGAAGGAGGGAGGGTGTGTTACAGTGTGTATGAGGGAGGGAGGGTGTGTTACAGTGTGTATGAAGGAGGGAGGGTGTGTTACAGTGTGTATGAGGGAGGGAGGTTGTGTTGCAGTGTGTATGAGGGAGGGAGGGTGTGTTACAGTGTGTATGAAGGAGGGAGGGTGTGTTACAGTGTGTATGAGGGAGGGAGTGTTATTGTGTGTCTGAGGAAGGGTGTATTGCAGTGTGTATGAGGGAGGGAGAGTGTATTGCAGTGTGTATGAGGGAGGGAGGGTGTGTTACAGTGTGTATGAGGGAGTGAGGGTGTGTTACAGTGTGTATGAGGGAGGGAGGGTGTATTGCAGTGTGTATGAGGGAGGGAGGGTGTGTTACAGTGTGTATGAGGGAGGGAGGTTGTGTTGCAGTGTGTATGAGGGAGGGAGGGTGTGTTGCAGTGTGTATGAAGGAGGGAGGGTGTGTTACAGTGTGTATGAAGGAGGGAGGGTGTGTTACAGTGTGTATGAGGGAGAGAGGGTGTGTTACAGTGTGTATGAAGGAGGGAGGGTGTGTTACAGTGTGTATGAGGGAGGGAGGTTGTGTTGCAGTGTGTATGAGGGAGGGAGGGTGTGTTACAGTGTGTATGAAGGAGGGAGGGTGTGTTACAGTGTGTATGAGGGAGGGAGTGTTATTGTGTGTCTGAGGGAGGGTGTGTTACAGTGTGTATGAAGGAGGGAGGGTGTGTTACAGTGTGTATGAGGGAGGGAGGGTGTGTTACAGTGTGTATGAGGGAGGGAGGGTGTGTTGCAGTGTGTATGAAGGAGGGAGGGTGTGTTACAGTGTGTATGAGGGAGGGAGTGTTATTGTGTGTCTGAGGGAGAGTGTGTTATAGTGTGTATGAAGGAGTTTGAGTGTGTTATGAGTGAAAGGAGTGTGTTACTGTGTGTGTGTATATGAGACACATGACTTGTCAAGGCAGTGTGTTTTTGTTTGTGAATGAGATGTGAGTGTTTGAGGGACAGTGTGTTGCTGTGTTCATGTGCGTGTGAGGGAGTGTGTGTTACTGTGTATGAGATGTGTACAGGAAGGGAGTGTAATACTGTGTGTGAAGGAGTGTGTGTTACTGTGTATGAGATGTGTACAGGAAGGGAGTGTAATACTGTGTGTGAAGGAGTGTGTGTTACTGTGTGTATAAGGGAGGAAGTGTGTGATTGAGATGTGTGAGGGAGGAAGTTTGTGTTACTGTATGTTATGAAGGAGGGAGTGTGTTACAGTGTATATGAGATGTATGAGGGAGGGAGTGTGTTACTGTGTGTATGAGATGTATGAGGGAGGGAGTGTGTTACTGTGTGTATAAGATGTATGAGGGAGGAAGTTGTGTTACTGTATGTATGAGGGAGGAAGTGTGTATTACTGTGTGTATGAGGGAGGAAGTGTGAGTTACTGTGTGCATGAGGGAGGAAGTGTGAGTTACTGTGTGTATGAGGAAGGAAGTGTGTGTTACTGTGTGTATGAGGGAGGAAGTTGTGTTACTGTATGTATGAGGGAGTGTGAGTTACTGTGTGTATAAGATGTGTGAGGGAGGAAGTGTGTGTTACTGTGTGTATGAGGGAGGAAGTGTGTGTTACTGTGTGATTGAGATGTGTGAGGGAGGGAGTGTGTGTTACTGTGTGTATGAGGGAGGAAGTGTGTGTTACTGTGTGTATGAGGGAGGAAGTGTGTGTTACTGTGTGTATGAGGGAGGAAGTGTGTGTTACTGTGTGTATGGGATGTGTGAGGGAGGAAGTGTGTTACTGTGTGTATGAGATGTATGAGGGAGGAAGTGTGTGTTACTGTGTGTATGAGGGAGGGAGTGTGTGTTACTGTGTGTATGAGATGTGTGAGGGAGGAAGTGTGTTACTGTGTGTATGAGGGAGGGAGTGTGTGTTACTGTGTGTATGAGATGTGTGAGGGAGGAAGTGTGTTACCGTGTGTATGAGGGAGGAAGTGTGTGTTACTATGTGTATGAGATGTGTGAGTGAGGAAGTGTGTGTTACTGCATGTAAAAGATGTGTGAGGGAGGAAGTGTGTGTTACTGTGTGTATGAGGGAGGAAGTGTGTGTTACTGTGTGTATGAGGAAGGTAGTGTGTGTTACTGTGTGTATGAGGGAGGGAGTGTGTGTTACTGTGTGTATAAGATGTGTTAGGGAGGAAGTGTGTTACTGTGTGTATGAGATGCATGAGGGAGTGTGTGTTATTGTGTGTATAAGATGTGTTAGGGAGGGAGTGTGTGTTATTGTGTGTATGGGATGTGTGAGGGAGGGAGTGTGTTACTGTGTGTATGAGGGAGGAAGTGTGTGAAACTGTATGAGAGAGAGTGTAACTGTGTATGAGATGTGTGAGGGAGGGAGTGTGTGTTGCTGTGTTCATGTGAGTGAGGGCAGAAGCGTGTATTACTGTGTATGAGATATAAGAGGGAGGAAGTGTGTGTTACTGTGTCTATGAGCTGTATCAGGGAGGAAGTGTGTGTTTTCTGTGTGTGAGATGTGTGACGGAGGGAGTGTGTGTTACTGTGTGTATGAGGGAGGAAGTGTGTGTTACTGTGTGCATGAGGGAGGAAGTGTGTGTTACTGTGTGTATGAGGGAGGAAGTGTGTGTTACTGTGTGTATGAGATGTGTGAGGGAGGAAGTGTGTTACTGTGTGTATGAGATGTATGAGGGAGGAAGTGTGTGTTACTGTGTGTATGAGGGAGGGAGTGTGTGTTACTGTGTGTATGAGATGTGTGAGGGAGGAAGTGTGTTACTGTGTGTATGAGGGAGGGAGTGTGTGTTACTGTGTGTATGAGATGTGTGAGGGAGGAAGTGTGTTACCGTATGTATGAGGGAGGAAGTGTGTGTTACTATGTGTATGAGATGTGTGAGTGAGGAAGTGTGTGTTACTGCATGTATAAGATGTGTGAGGGAGGAAGTGTGTTACTGTGTGTATGAGGGAGGAAGTGTGTGTTACTGTGTGTATGAGGGAGGAAGTGTGTGTTACTGTGTGTATGAGGAAGGTAGTGTGTGTTACAGTGTGTATGAAGGAGGGAGGGTGTGTTACAGTGTGTATGAGGGAGGGAGTGTTATTGTGTGTCTGAGGGAGGGTGTATTGCAGTGTGTATGAGGGAGGGAGGGTGTATTGCAGTGTGTATGAGGGAGGGAGGGTGTGTTACAGTGTGTATGAGGGAGGGAGGGTGTGTTACAGTGTGTATGAGGGAGGGAGGGTGTATTGCAGTGTGTATGAGGGAGGGAGGGTGTGTTACAGTGTGTATGAGGGAGGGAGGTTGTGTTGCAGTATGTATGAGGGAGGGAGGGTGTGTTGCAGTGTGTATGAAGGAGGGAGGGTGTGTTACAATGTGTATGAAGGAGGGAGGGTGTGTTACAGTGTGTATGAGGGAGGGAGGGTGTGTTACAGTGTGTATGAAGGAGGGAGGGTGTGTTACAGTGTGTATGAGGGAGGGAGGGTGTGTTACAGTGTGTATGAAGGAGGGAGGGTGTGTTACAGTGTGTATGAGGGAGGGAGGTTGTGTTGCAGTGTGTATGAGGGAGGGAGGGTGTGTTACAGTGTGTATGAAGGAGGGAGGGTGTGTTACAGTGTGTATGAGGGAGGGAGTGTTATTGTGTGTCTGAGGGAGGGTGTATTGCAGTGTGTATGAGGGAGGGAGGGTGTATTGCAGTGTGTATGAGGGAGGGAGGGTGTGTTACAGTGTGTATGAGGGAGGGAGGGTGTGTTACAGTGTGTATGAGGGAGGGAGGGTGTATTGCAGTGTGTATGAGGGAGGGAGAGTGTGTTACAGTGTGTATGAGGGAGGGAGGTTGTGTTGCAGTGTGTATGAGGGAGGGAGGGTGTGTTGCAGTGTGTATGAAGGAGGGAGGGTGTGTTACAGTGTGTATGAAGGAGGGACGGTGTGTTACACTGTGTATGAGGGAGGGAGGGTGTGTTACAGTGTGTATGAAGGAGGGAGGGTGTGTTACAGTGTGTATGAGGGAGGGAGGTTGTGTTGCAGTGTGTATGAGGGAGGGAGGGTGTGTTACAGTGTGTATGAAGGAGGGAGGGTGTGTTACAGTGTGTATGAGGGAGGGAGGGTGTGTTGCAGTGTGTATGAGGGAGGGAGGGTGTGTTACAGTGTGTATGAGGGAGGGAGGGTGTGTTACAGTGTGTATGAGGGAGGGAGGGTGTGTTACAGTGTGTATGAGGGAGGGAGGTTGTGTTGCAGTGTGTATGAGGGAGGGAGGGTGTGTTGCAGTGTGTATGAAGGAGGGAGGGTGTGTCTATGGCAGTGTGTATGAAGGAGGGAGGGTGTGTTACAGTGTGTATGAAGGAGGGAGGGTGTGTTACAGTGTGTATGAGGGAGGGAGGGTGTGTTACAGTGTGTATGAAGGAGGGAGGGTGTGTTACAGTGTGTATGAGGGAGGGAGGTTGTGTTGCAGTGTGTATGAGGGAGGGAGGGTGTGTTACAGTGTGTATGAAGGAGGGAGGGTTTGTTACAGTGTGTATGAGGGAGGGAGTGTTATTGTGTGTCTGAGGGAGGGTGTATTGCAGTGTGTATGAGGGAGGGAGAGTGTATTGCAGTGTGTATGAGGGAGGGAGGGTGTGTTACAGTGTGTATGAGGGAGTGAGGGTGTGTTACAGTGTGTATGAGGGAGGGAGGGTGTATTGCAGTGTGTATGAGGGAGGGAGGGTGTGTTACAGTGTGTATGAGGGAGGGAGGTTGTGTTGCAGTGTGTATGAGGGAGGGAGGGTGTGTTGCAGTGTGTATGAAGGAGGCAGGGTGTGTTACAGTGTGTATGAAGGAGGGAGGGTGTGTTACAGTGTGTATGAGGGAGAGAGGGTGTGTTACAGTGTGTATGAAGGAGGGAGGGTGTGTTACAGTGTGTATGAGGGAGGGAGGTTGTGTTGCAGTGTGTATGGAGGGAGGGAGGGTGTGTTACAGTGTGTATGAAGGAGGGAGGGTGTGTTACAGTGTGTATGAGGGAGGGAGTGTTATTGTGTGTCTGAGGGAGGGTGTGTTACAGTGTGTATGAAGGAGGGAGGGTGTGTTACAGTGTGTATGAGGGAGGGAGGGTGTGTTACAGTGTGTATGAGGGAGGGAGGGTGTGTTGCAGTGTGTATGAAGGAGGGAGGGTGTGTTACAGTGTGTATGAGGGAGGGAGTGTTATTGTGTGTCTGAGGGAGAGTGTGTTATAGTGTGTATGAAGGAGTTTGAGTGTGTTATGAGTGAAAGGAGTGTGTTACTGTGTGTGTGTATATGAGACACATGACTTGTCAAGGCAGTGTGTTTTTGTTTGTGAATGAGATGTGAGTGTTTGAGGGACAGTGTGTTGCTGTGTTCATGTGCGTGTGAGGGAGTGTGTGTTACTGTGTATGAGATGTGTACAGGAAGGGAGTGTAATACTGTGTGTGAAGGAGTGTGTGTTACTGTGTATGAGATGTGTACAGGAAGGGAGTGTAATACTGTGTGTGAAGGAGTGTGTGTTACTGTGTGTATAAGGGAGGAAGTGTGTGATTGAGATGTGTGAGGGAGGAAGTTTGTGTTACTGTATGTTATGAAGGAGGGAGTGTGTTACAGTGTATATGAGATGTATGAGGGAGGGAGTGTGTTACTGTGTGTATGAGATGTATGAGGGAGGGAGTGTGTTACTGTGTGTATAAGATGTATGAGGGAGGAAGTTGTGTTACTGTATGTATGAGGGAGGAAGTGTGTATTACTGTGTGTATGAGGGAGGAAGTGTGAGTTACTGTGTGCATGAGGGAGGAAGTGTGAGTTACTGTGTATGAGGAAGGAAGTGTGTGTTACTGTGTGTATGAGGGAGGAAGTTGTGTTACTGTATGTATGAGGGAGTGTGAGTTACTGTGTGTATAAGATGTGTGAGGGAGGAAGTGTGTGTTACTGTGTGTATGAGGGAGGAAGTGTGTGTTACTGTGTGATTGAGATGTGTGAGGGAGGGAGTGTGTGTTACTGTGTGTATGAGGGAGGAAGTGTGTGTTACTGTGTGTATGAGGGAGGAAGTGTGTGTTACTGTGTGTATGAGGGAGGAAGTGTGTGTTACTGTGTGTATGGGATGTGTGAGGGAGGAAGTGTGTTACTGTGTGTATGAGATGTATGAGGGAGGAAGTGTGTGTTACTGTGTGTATGAGGGAGGGAGTGTGTGTTACTGTGTGTATGAGATGTGTGAGGGAGGAAGTGTGTTACTGTGTGTATGAGGGAGGGAGTGTGTGTTACTGTGTGTATGAGATGTGTGAGGGAGGAAGTGTGTTACCGTGTGTATGAGGGAGGAAGTGTGTGTTACTATGTGTATGAGATGTGTGAGTGAGGAAGTGTGTGTTACTGCATGTAAAAGATGTGTGAGGGAGGAAGTGTGTGTTACTGTGTGTATGAGGGAGGAAGTGTGTGTTACTGTGTGTATGAGGAAGGTAGTGTGTGTTACTGTGTGTATGAGGGAGGGAGTGTGTGTTACTGTGTGTATAAGATGTGTTAGGGAGGAAGTGTGTTACTGTGTGTATGAGATGCATGAGGGAGTGTGTGTTATTGTGTGTATAAGATGTGTTAGGGAGGGAGTGTGTGTTATTGTGTGTATGGGATGTGTGAGGGAGGGAGTGTGTTACTGTGTGTATGAGGGAGGAAGTGTGTGAAACTGTATGAGAGAGAGTGTAACTGTGTATGAGATGTGTGAGGGAGGGAGTGTGTGTTGCTGTGTTCATGTGAGTGAGGGCAGAAGCGTGTATTACTGTGTATGAGATATATGAGGGTGGAAGTGTGTGTTACTGTGTCTATGAGCTGTATCAGGGAGGAAGTGTGTGTTTTCTGTGTGTGAGATGTGTGACGGAGGGAGTGTGTGTTACTGTGTGTATGAGGGAGGAAGTGTGTGTTACTGTGTGCATGAGGGAGGAAGTGTGTGTTACTGTGTGTATGAGGGAGGAAGTGTGTGTTACTGTGTGTATGAGATGTGTGAGGGAGGAAGTGTGTTACTGTGTGTATGAGATGTATGAGGGAGGAAGTGTGTGTTACTGTGTGTATGAGGGAGGGAGTGTGTGTTACTGTGTGTATGAGATGTGTGAGGGAGGAAGTGTGTTACTGTGTGTATGAGGGAGGGAGTGTGTGTTACTGTGTGTATGAGATGTGTGAGGGAGGAAGTGTGTTACCGTATGTATGAGGGAGGAAGTGTGTGTTACTATGTGTATGAGATGTGTGAGTGAGGAAGTGTGTGTTACTGCATGTATAAGATGTGTGAGGGAGGAAGTGTGTTACTGTGTGTATGAGGGAGGAAGTGTGTGTTACTGTGTGTATGAGGGAGGGAGGGTGTGTTGCAGTGTGTATGAGGGAGGGAGGGTGTGTTACAGTGTGTATGAGGGAGGGAGGGTGTGTTACAGTGTGTATGAGGGAGGGAGGGTGTGTTACAGTGTGTATGAAGGAGGGAGGGTGTGTTACAGTGTGTATGAAGGAGGGAGGGTGTGTTACAGTGTGTATGAGGGAGGGAGGGTGTGTTACAGTGTGTATGAAGGAGGGAGGGTGTGTTACAGTGTGTATGAAGGAGGGAGGGTGTGTTACAGTGTGTATGAGGGAGGGAGGGTGTGTTACAGTGTTTATGAGGGAGGGAGGTTGTGTTGCAGTGTGTATGAGGGAGGGAGGGTGTATTGCAGTGTGTATGAGGGAGGGAGGGTGTGTTACAGTGTGTATGAGGGAGGGAGGGTGTGTTACAGTGTGTATGAGGGAGGGAGGGTGTGTTACAGTGTGTATGAGGGAGGGAGGGTGTGTTACAGTGTGTATGAGGGAGGGAGGTTGTGTTGCAGTGTGTATGAGGGAGGGAGGGTGTGTTGCAGTGTGTTTGAAGGAGGGAGGGTGTGTCTATGGCAGTGTGTATGAAGGAGGGAGGGTGTGCTACAGTGTGTATGAAGGAGGGAGGGTGTGTTACAGTGTGTATGAGGGAGGGAGGGTGTGTTACAGTGTGTATGAAGGAGGGAGGGTGTGTTACAGTGTGTATGAGGGAGGGAGGGTGTGTTACAGTGTGTATGAAGGAGGGAGGGTGTGTTACAGTGTGTATGAAGGAGGGAGGGTGTGTTACAGTGTGTATGAGGGAGGGAGGGTGTGTTACAGTGTGTATGAAGGAGGGAGGGTGTGTTACAGTGTGTATGAGGGAGGGAGGTTGTGTTGCAGTGTGTATGAGGGAGGGAGGGTGTGTTATAGTGTGTATGAAGGAGGGAGGGTGTGTTACAGTGTGTATGAGGGAGGGAGTGTTATTGTGTGTCTGAGGGAGGGTGTATTGCAGTGTGTATGAGGGAGGGAGGGTGTATTGCAGTGTGTATGAGGGAGGGAGGGTGTGTTACAGTGTGTATGAGGGAGGGAGGGTGTGTTACAGTGTGTATGAGGGAGGGAGGGTGTATTGCAGTGTGTATGAGGGAGGGAGAGTGTGTTACAGTGTGTATGAGGGAGGGAGGTTGTGTTGCAGTGTGTATGAGGGAGGGAGGGTGTGTTGCAGTGTGTATGAAGGAGGGAGGGTGTGTTACAGTGTGTATGAAGGAGGGACGGTGTGTTACAGTGTGTATGAGGGAGGGAGGGTGTGTTACAGTGTGTATGAAGGAGGGAGGGTGTGTTACAGTGTGTATGAGGGAGGGAGGTTGTGTTGCAGTGTGTATGAGGGAGGGAGGGTGTGTTACAGTGTGTATGAAGGAGGGAGGGTGTGTTACAGTGTGTATGAGGGAGGGAGGGTGTGTTGCAGTGTGTATGAGGGAGGGAGGGTGTGTTACAGTGTGTATGAGGGAGGGAGGGTGTGTTACAGTGTGTATGAGGGAGGGAGGGTGTGTTACAGTGTGTATGAGGGAGGGAGGTTGTGTTGCAGTGTGTATGAGGGAGGGAGGGTGTGTTGCAGTGTGTATGAAGGAGGGAGGGTGTGTCTATGGCAGTGTGTATGAAGGAGGGAGGGTGTGTTACAGTGTGTATGAAGGAGGGAGGGTGTGTTACAGTGTGTATGAGGGAGGGAGGGTGTGTTACAGTGTGTATGAAGGAGGGAGGGTGTGTTACAGTGTGTATGAGGGAGGGAGGTTGTGTTGCAGTGTGTATGAGGGAGGGAGGGTGTGTTACAGTGTGTATGAAGGAGGGAGGGTGTGTTACAGTGTGTATGAGGGAGGGAGTGTTATTGTGTGTCTGAGGGAGGGTGTATTGCAGTGTGTATGAGGGAGGGAGAGTGTATTGCAGTGTGTATGAGGGAGGGAGGGTGTGTTACAGTGTGTATGAGGGAGTGAGGGTGTGTTACAGTGTGTATGAGGGAGGGAGGGTGTATTGCAGTGTGTATGAGGGAGGGAGGGTGTGTTACAGTGTGTATGAGGGAGGGAGGTTGTGTTGCAGTGTGTATGAGGGAGGGAGGGTGTGTTGCAGTGTGTATGAAGGAGGGAGGGTGTGTTACAGTGTGTATGAAGGAGGGAGGGTGTGTTACAGTGTGTATGAGGGAGAGAGGGTGTGTTACAGTGTGTATGAAGGAGGGAGGGTGTGTTACAGTGTGTATGAGGGAGGGAGGTTGTGTTGCAGTGTGTATGAGGGAGGGAGGGTGTGTTACAGTGTGTATGAAGGAGGGAGGGTGTGTTACAGTGTGTATGAGGGAGGGAGTGTTATTGTGTGTCTGAGGGAGGGTGTGTTACAGTGTGTATGAAGGAGGGAGGGTGTGTTACAGTGTGTATGAGGGAGGGAGGGTGTGTTACAGTGTGTATGAGGGAGGGAGGGTGTGTTGCAGTGTGTATGAAGGAGGGAGGGTGTGTTACAGTGTGTATGAGGGAGGGAGTGTTATTGTGTGTCTGAGGGAGAGTGTGTTATAGTGTGTATGAAGGAGTTTGAGTGTGTTATGAGTGAAAGGAGTGTGTTACTGTGTGTGTGTATATGAGACACATGACTTGTCAAGGCAGTGTGTTTTTGTTTGTGAATGAGATGTGAGTGTTTGAGGGACAGTGTGTTGCTGTGTTCATGTGCGTGTGAGGGAGTGTGTGTTACTGTGTATGAGATGTGTACAGGAAGGGAGTGTAATACTGTGTGTGAAGGAGTGTGTGTTACTGTGTATGAGATGTGTACAGGAAGGGAGTGTAATACTGTGTGTGAAGGAGTGTGTGTTACTGTGTGTATAAGGGAGGAAGTGTGTGATTGAGATGTGTGAGGGAGGAAGTTTGTGTTACTGTATGTTATGAAGGAGGGAGTGTGTTACAGTGTATATGAGATGTATGAGGGAGGGAGTGTGTTACTGTGTGTATGAGATGTATGAGGGAGGGAGTGTGTTACTGTGTGTATAAGATGTATGAGGGAGGAAGTTGTGTTACTGTATGTATGAGGGAGGAAGTGTGTATTACTGTGTGTATGAGGGAGGAAGTGTGAGTTACTGTGTGCATGAGGGAGGAAGTGTGAGTTACTGTGTGTATGAGGAAGGAAGTGTGTGTTACTGTGTGTATGAGGGAGGAAGTTGTGTTACTGTATGTATGAGGGAGTGTGAGTTACTGTGTGTATAAGATGTGTGAGGGAGGAAGTGTGTGTTACTGTGTGTATGAGGGAGGAAGTGTGTGTTACTGTGTGATTGAGATGTGTGAGGGAGGGAGTGTGTGTTACTGTGTGTATGAGGGAGGAAGTGTGTGTTACTGTGTGTATGAGGGAGGAAGTGTGTGTTACTGTGTGTATGAGGGAGGAAGTGTGTGTTACTGTGTGTATGGGATGTGTGAGGGAGGAAGTGTGTTACTGTGTGTATGAGATGTATGAGGGAGGAAGTGTGTGTTACTGTGTGTATGAGGGAGGGAGTGTGTGTTACTGTGTGTATGAGATGTGTGAGGGAGGAAGTGTGTTACTGTGTGTATGAGGGAGGGAGTGTGTGTTACTGTGTGTATGAGATGTGTGAGGGAGGAAGTGTGTTACCGTGTGTATGAGGGAGGAAGTGTGTGTTACTATGTGTATGAGATGTGTGAGTGAGGAAGTGTGTGTTACTGCATGTAAAAGATGTGTGAGGGAGGAAATGTGTGTTACTGTGTGTATGAGGGAGGAAGTGTGTGTTACTGTGTGTATGAGGAAGGTAGTGTGTGTTACTGTGTGTATGAGGGAGGGAGTGTGTGTTACTGTGTGTATAAGATGTGTTAGGGAGGAAGTGTGTTACTGTGTGTATGAGATGCATGAGGGAGTGTGTGTTATTGTGTGTATAAGATGTGTTAGGGAGGGAGTGTGTGTTATTGTGTGTATGGGATGTGTGAGGGAGGGAGTGTGTTACTGTGTGTATGAGGGAGGAAGTGTGTGAAACTGTATGAGAGAGAGTGTAACTGTGTATGAGATGTGTGAGGGAGGGAGTGTGTGTTGCTGTGTTCATGTGAGTGAGGGCAGAAGCGTGTATTACTGTGTATGAGATATATGAGGGTGGAAGTGTGTGTTACTGTGTCTATGAGCTGTATCAGGGAGGAAGTGTGTGTTTTCTGTGTGTGAGATGTGTGACGGAGGGAGTGTGTGTTACTGTGTGTATGAGGGAGGAAGTGTGTGTTACTGTGTGCATGAGGGAGGAAGTGTGTGTTACTGTGTGTATGAGGGAGGAAGTGTGTGTTACTGTGTGTATGAGATGTGTGAGGGAGGAAGTGTGTTACTGTGTGTATGAGATGTATGAGGGAGGAAGTGTGTGTTACTGTGTGTATGAGGGAGGGAGTGTGTGTTACTGTGTGTATGAGATGTGTGAGGGAGGAAGTGTGTTACTGTGTGTATGAGGGAGGGAGTGTGTGTTACTGTGTGTATGAGATGTGTGAGGGAGGAAGTGTGTTACCGTATGTATGAGGGAGGAAGTGTGTGTTACTATGTGTATGAGATGTGTGAGTGAGGAAGTGTGTGTTACTGCATGTATAAGATGTGTGAGGGAGGAAGTGTGTTACTGTGTGTATGAGGGAGGAAGTGTGTGTTACTGTGTGTATGAGGGAGGGAGGGTGTGTTGCAGTGTGTATGAGGGAGGGAGGGTGTGTTACAGTGTGTATGAGGGAGGGAGGGTGTGTTACAGTGTGTATGAGGGAGGGAGGGTGTGTTACAGTGTGTATGAAGGAGGGAGGGTGTGTTACAGTGTGTATGAAGGAGGGAGGGTGTGTTACAGTGTGTATGAGGGAGGGAGGGTGTGTTACAGTGTGTATGAAGGAGGGAGGGTGTGTTACAGTGTGTATGAAGGAGGGAGGGTGTGTTACAGTGTGTATGAGGGAGGGAGGGTGTGTTACAGTGTTTATGAGGGAGGGAGGTTGTGTTGCAGTGTGTATGAGGGAGGGAGGGTGTATTGCAGTGTGTATGAGGGAGGGAGGGTGTGTTACAGTGTGTATGAGGGAGGGAGGGTGTGTTACAGTGTGTATGAGGGAGAGAGGGTGTGTTACAGTGTGTATGAGGGAGGGAGGGTGTGTTACAGTGTGTATGAGGGAGGGAGGTTGTGTTGCAGTGTGTATGAGGGAGGGAGGGTGTGTTGCAGTGTGTTTGAAGGAGGGAGGGTGTGTCTATGGCAGTGTGTATGAAGGAGGGAGGGTGTGCTACAGTGTGTATGAAGGAGGGAGGGTGTGTTACAGTGTGTATGAGGGAGGGAGGGTGTGTTACAGTGTGTATGAAGGAGGGAGGGTGTGTTACAGTGTGTATGAGGGAGGGAGGGTGTGTTACAGTGTGTATGAAGGAGGGAGGGTGTGTTACAGTGTGTATGAAGGAGGGAGGGTGTGTTACAGTGTGTATGAGGGAGGGAGGGTGTGTTACAGTGTGTATGAAGGAGGGAGGGTGTGTTACAGTGTGTATGAGGGAGGGAGGTTGTGTTGCAGTGTGTATGAGGGAGGGAGGGTGTGTTACAGTGTGTATGAAGGAGGGAGGGTGTGTTACAGTGTGTATGAGGGAGGGAGTGTTATTGTGTGTCTGAGGGAGGGTGTATTGCAGTGTGTATGAGGGAGGGAGGGTGTATTGCAGTGTGTATGAGGGAGGGAGGGTGTGTTACAGTGTGTATGAGGGAGGGAGGGTGTGTTACAGTGTGTATGAGGGAGGGAGGGTGTATTGCAGTGTGTATGAGGGAGGGAGAGTGTGTTACAGTGTGTATGAGGGAGGGAGGTTGTGTTGCAGTGTGTATGAGGGAGGGAGGGTGTGTTGCAGTGTGTATGAAGGAGGGAGGGTGTGTTACAGTGTGTATGAAGGAGGGACGGTGTGTTACACTGTGTATGAGGGAGGGAGGGTGTGTTACAGTGTGTATGAAGGAGGGAGGGTGTGTTACAGTGTGTATGAGGGAGGGAGGTTGTGTTGCAGTGTGTATGAGGGAGGGAGGGTGTGTTACAGTGTGTATGAAGGAGGGAGGGTGTGTTACAGTGTGTATGAGGGAGGGAGGGTGTGTTGCAGTGTGTATGAGGGAGGGAGGGTGTGTTACAGTGTGTATGAGGGAGGGAGGGTGTGTTACAGTGTGTATGAGGGAGGGAGGGTGTGTTACAGTGTGTATGAGGGAGGGAGGTTGTGTTGCAGTGTGTATGAGGGAGGGAGGGTGTGTTGCAGTGTGTATGAAGGAGGGAGGGTGTGTCTATGGCAGTGTGTATGAAGGAGGGAGGGTGTGTTACAGTGTGTATGAAGGAGGGAGGGTGTGTTACAGTGTGTATGAGGGAGGGAGGGTGTGTTACAGTGTGTATGAAGGAGGGAGGGTGTGTTACAGTGTGTATGAGGGAGGGAGGTTGTGTTGCAGTGTGTATGAGGGAGGGAGGGTGTGTTACAGTGTGTATGAAGGAGGGAGGGTGTGTTACAGTGTGTATGAGGGAGGGAGTGTTATTGTGTGTCTGAGGGAGGGTGTATTGCAGTGTGTATGAGGGAGGGAGAGTGTATTGCAGTGTGTATGAGGGAGGGAGGGTGTGTTACAGTGTGTATGAGGGAGTGAGGGTGTGTTACAGTGTGTATGAGGGAGGGAGGGTGTATTGCAGTGTGTATGAGGGAGGGAGGGTGTGTTACAGTGTGTATGAGGGAGGGAGGTTGTGTTGCAGTGTGTATGAGGGAGGGAGGGTGTGTTGCAGTGTGTATGAAGGAGGGAGGGTGTGTTACAGTGTGTATGAAGGAGGGAGGGTGTGTTACAGTGTGTATGAGGGAGAGAGGGTGTGTTACAGTGTGTATGAAGGAGGGAGGGTGTGTTACAGTGTGTATGAGGGAGGGAGGTTGTGTTGCAGTGTGTATGAGGGAGGGAGGGTGTGTTACAGTGTGTATGAAGGAGGGAGGGTGTGTTACAGTGTGTATGAGGGAGGGAGTGTTATTGTGTGTCTGAGGGAGGGTGTGTTACAGTGTGTATGAAGGAGGGAGGGTGTGTTACAGTGTGTATGAGGGAGGGAGGGTGTGTTACAGTGTGTATGAGGGAGGGAGGGTGTGTTGCAGTGTGTATGAAGGAGGGAGGGTGTGTTACAGTGTGTATGAGGGAGGGAGTGTTATTGTGTGTCTGAGGGAGAGTGTGTTATAGTGTGTATGAAGGAGTTTGAGTGTGTTATGAGTGAAAGGAGTGTGTTACTGTGTGTGTGTATATGAGACACATGACTTGTCAAGGCAGTGTGTTTTTGTTTGTGAATGAGATGTGAGTGTTTGAGGGACAGTGTGTTGCTGTGTTCATGTGCGTGTGAGGGAGTGTGTGTTACTGTGTATGAGATGTGTACAGGAAGGGAGTGTAATACTGTGTGTGAAGGAGTGTGTGTTACTGTGTATGAGATGTGTACAGGAAGGGAGTGTAATACTGTGTGTGAAGGAGTGTGTGTTACTGTGTGTATAAGGGAGGAAGTGTGTGATTGAGATGTGTGAGGGAGGAAGTTTGTGTTACTGTATGTTATGAAGGAGGGAGTGTGTTACAGTGTATATGAGATGTATGAGGGAGGGAGTGTGTTACTGTGTGTATGAGATGTATGAGGGAGGGAGTGTGTTACTGTGTGTATAAGATGTATGAGGGAGGAAGTTGTGTTACTGTATGTATGAGGGAGGAAGTGTGTATTACTGTGTGTATGAGGGAGGAAGTGTGAGTTACTGTGTGCATGAGGGAGGAAGTGTGAGTTACTGTGTGTATGAGGAAGGAAGTGTGTGTTACTGTGTGTATGAGGGAGGAAGTTGTGTTACTGTATGTATGAGGGAGTGTGAGTTACTGTGTGTATAAGATGTGTGAGGGAGGAAGTGTGTGTTACTGTGTGTATGAGGGAGGAAGTGTGTGTTACTGTGTGATTGAGATGTGTGAGGGAGGGAGTGTGTGTTACTGTGTGTATGAGGGAGGAAGTGTGTGTTACTGTGTGTATGAGGGAGGAAGTGTGTGTTACTGTGTGTGTATGAGGGAGGAAGTGTGTGTTACTGTGTGTATGGGATGTGTGAGGGAGGAAGTGTGTTACTGTGTGTATGAGATGTATGAGGGAGGAAGTGTGTGTTACTGTGTGTATGAGGGAGGGAGTGTGTGTTACTGTGTGTATGAGATGTGTGAGGGAGGAAGTGTGTTACTGTGTGTATGAGGGAGGGAGTGTGTGTTACTGTGTGTATGAGATGTGTGAGGGAGGAAGTGTGTTACCGTGTGTATGAGGGAGGAAGTGTGTGTTACTATGTGTATGAGATGTGTGAGTGAGGAAGTGTGTGTTACTGCATGTAAAAGATGTGTGAGGGAGGAAGTGTGTGTTACTGTGTGTATGAGGGAGGAAGTGTGTGTTACTGTGTGTATGAGGAAGGTAGTGTGTGTTACTGTGTGTATGAGGGAGGGAGTGTGTGTTACTGTGTGTATAAGATGTGTTAGGGAGGAAGTGTGTTACTGTGTGTATGAGATGCATGAGGGAGTGTGTGTTATTGTGTGTATAAGATGTGTTAGGGAGGGAGTGTGTGTTATTGTGTGTATGGGATGTGTGAGGGAGGGAGTGTGTTACTGTGTGTATGAGGGAGGAAGTGTGTGAAACTGTATGAGAGAGAGTGTAACTGTGTATGAGATGTGTGAGGGAGGGAGTGTGTGTTGCTGTGTTCATGTGAGTGAGGGCAGAAGCGTGTATTACTGTGTATGAGATATAAGAGAGAGGAAGTGTGTGTTACTGTGTCTATGAGCTGTATCAGGGAGGAAGTGTGTGTTTTCTGTGTGTGAGATGTGTGACGGAGGGAGTGTGTGTTACTGTGTGTATGAGGGAGGAAGTGTGTGTTACTGTGTGCATGAGGGAGGAAGTGTGTGTTACTGTGTGTATGAGGGAGGAAGTGTGTGTTACTGTGTGTATGAGATGTGTGAGGGAGGAAGTGTGTTACTGTGTGTATGAGATGTATGAGGGAGGAAGTGTGTGTTACTGTGTGTATGAGGGAGGGAGTGTGTGTTACTGTGTGTATGAGATGTGTGAGGGAGGAAGTGTGTTACTGTGTGTATGAGGGAGGGAGTGTGTGTTACTGTGTGTATGAGATGTGTGAGGGAGGAAGTGTGTTACCGTATGTATGAGGGAGGAAGTGTGTGTTACTATGTGTATGAGATGTGTGAGTGAGGAAGTGTGTGTTACTGCATGTATAAGATGTGTGAGGGAGGAAGTGTGTTACTGTGTGTATGAGGGAGGAAGTGTGTGTTACTGTGTGTATGAGGGAGGAAGTGTGTGTTACTGTGTGTATGAGGAAGGTAGTGTGTGTTACAGTGTGTATGAAGGAGGGAGGGTGTGTTACAGTGTGTATGAGGGAGGGAGTGTTATTGTGTGTCTGAGGGAGGGTGTATTGCAGTGTGTATGAGGGAGGGAGGGTGTATTGCAGTGTGTATGAGGGAGGGAGGGTGTGTTACAGTGTGTATGAGGGAGGGAGGGTGTGTTACAGTGTGTATGAGGGAGGGAGGGTGTATTGCAGTGTGTATGAGGGAGGGAGGGTGTGTTACAGTGTGTATGAGGGAGGGAGGTTGTGTTGCAGTATGTATGAGGGAGGGAGGGTGTGTTGCAGTGTGTATGAAGGAGGGAGGGTGTGTTCCAATGTGTATGAAGGAGGGAGGGTGTGTTACAGTGTGTATGAGGGAGGGAGGGTGTGTTACAGTGTGTATGAAGGAGGGAGGGTGTGTTACAGTGTGTATGAGGGAGGGAGGGTGTGTTACAGTGTGTATGAAGGAGGGAGGGTGTGTTACAGTGTGTATGAGGGAGGGAGGTTGTGTTGCAGTGTGTATGAGGGAGGGAGGGTGTGTTACAGTGTGTATGAAGGAGGGAGGGTGTGTTACAGTGTGTATGAGGGAGGGAGTGTTATTGTGTGTCTGAGGGAGGGTGTATTGCAGTGTGTATGAGGGAGGGAGGGTGTATTGCAGTGTGTATGAGGGAGGGAGGGTGTGTTACAGTGTGTATGAGGGAGGGAGGGTGTGTTACAGTGTGTATGAGGGAGGGAGGGTGTATTGCAGTGTGTATGAGGGAGGGAGAGTGTGTTACAGTGTGTATGAGGGAGGGAGGTTGTGTTGCAGTGTGTATGAGGGAGGGAGGGTGTGTTGCAGTGTGTATGAAGGAGGGAGGGTGTGTTACAGTGTGTATGAAGGAGGGACGGTGTGTTACACTGTGTATGAGGGAGGGAGGGTGTGTTACAGTGTGTATGAAGGAGGGAGGGTGTGTTACAGTGTGTATGAGGGAGGGAGGTTGTGTTGCAGTGTGTATGAGGGAGGGAGGGTGTGTTACAGTGTGTATGAAGGAGGGAGGGTGTGTTACAGTGTGTATGAGGGAGGGAGGGTGTGTTGCAGTGTGTATGAGGGAGGGAGGGTGTGTTACAGTGTGTATGAGGGAGGGAGGGTGTGTTACAGTGTGTATGAGGGAGGGAGGGTGTGTTACAGTGTGTATGAGGGAGGGAGGTTGTGTTGCAGTGTGTATGAGGGAGGGAGGGTGTGTTGCAGTGTGTATGAAGGAGGGAGGGTGTGTCTATGGCAGTGTGTATGAAGGAGGGAGGGTGTGTTACAGTGTGTATGAAGGAGGGAGGGTGTGTTACAGTGTGTATGAGGGAGGGAGGGTGTGTTACAGTGTGTATGAAGGAGGGAGGGTGTGTTACAGTGTGTATGAGGGAGGGAGGTTGTGTTGCAGTGTGTATGAGGGAGGGAGGGTGTGTTACAGTGTGTATGAAGGAGGGAGGGTGTGTTACAGTGTGTATGAGGGAGGGAGTGTTATTGTGTGTCTGAGGGAGGGTGTATTGCAGTGTGTATGAGGGAGGGAGAGTGTATTGCAGTGTGTATGAGGGAGGGAGGGTGTGTTACAGTGTGTATGAGGGAGTGAGGGTGTGTTACAGTGTGTATGAGGGAGGGAGGGTGTATTGCAGTGTGTATGAGGGAGGGAGGGTGTGTTACAGTGTGTATGAGGGAGGGAGGTTGTGTTGCAGTGTGTATGAGGGAGGGAGGGTGTGTTGCAGTGTGTATGAAGGAGGGAGGGTGTGTTACAGTGTGTATGAAGGAGGGAGGGTGTGTTACAGTGTGTATGAGGGAGAGAGGGTGTGTTACAGTGTGTATGAAGGAGGGAGGGTGTGTTACAGTGTGTATGAGGGAGGGAGGTTGTGTTGCAGTGTGTATGAGGGAGGGAGGGTGTGTTACAGTGTGTATGAAGGAGGGAGGGTGTGTTACAGTGTGTATGAGGGAGGGAGTGTTATTGTGTGTCTGAGGGAGGGTGTGTTACAGTGTGTATGAAGGAGGGAGGGTGTGTTACAGTGTGTATGAGGGAGGGAGGGTGTGTTACAGTGTGTATGAGGGAGGGAGGGTGTGTTGCAGTGTGTATGAAGGAGGGAGGGTGTGTTACAGTGTGTATGAGGGAGGGAGTGTTATTGTGTGTCTGAGGGAGAGTGTGTTATAGTGTGTATGAAGGAGTTTGAGTGTGTTATGAGTGAAAGGAGTGTGTTACTGTGTGTGTGTATATGAGACACATGACTTGTCAAGGCAGTGTGTTTTTGTTTGTGAATGAGATGTGAGTGTTTGAGGGACAGTGTGTTGCTGTGTTCATGTGCGTGTGAGGGAGTGTGTGTTACTGTGTATGAGATGTGTACAGGAAGGGAGTGTAATACTGTGTGTGAAGGAGTGTGTGTTACTGTGTATGAGATGTGTACAGGAAGGGAGTGTAATACTGTGTGTGAAGGAGTGTGTGTTACTGTGTGTATAAGGGAGGAAGTGTGTGATTGAGATGTGTGAGGGAGGAAGTTTGTGTTACTGTATGTTATGAAGGAGGGAGTGTGTTACAGTGTATATGAGATGTATGAGGGAGGGAGTGTGTTACTGTGTGTATGAGATGTATGAGGGAGGGAGTGTGTTACTGTGTGTATAAGATGTATGAGGGAGGAAGTTGTGTTACTGTATGTATGAGGGAGGAAGTGTGTATTACTGTGTGTATGAGGGAGGAAGTGTGAGTTACTGTGTGCATGAGGGAGGAAGTGTGAGTTACTGTGTGTATGAGGAAGGAAGTGTGTGTTACTGTGTGTATGAGGGAGGAAGTTGTGTTACTGTATGTATGAGGGAGTGTGAGTTACTGTGTGTATAAGATGTGTGAGGGAGGAAGTGTGTGTTACTGTGTGTATGAGGGAGGAAGTGTGTGTTACTGTGTGATTGAGATGTGTGAGGGAGGGAGTGTGTGTTACTGTGTGTATGAGGGAGGAAGTGTGTGTTACTGTGTGTATGAGGGAGGAAGTGTGTGTTACTGTGTGTATGAGGGAGGAAGTGTGTGTTACTGTGTGTATGGGATGTGTGAGGGAGGAAGTGTGTTACTGTGTGTATGAGATGTATGAGGGAGGAAGTGTGTGTTACTGTGTGTATGAGGGAGGGAGTGTGTGTTACTGTGTGTATGAGATGTGTGAGGGAGGAAGTGTGTTACTGTGTGTATGAGGGAGGGAGTGTGTGTTACTGTGTGTATGAGATGTGTGAGGGAGGAAGTGTGTTACCGTGTGTATGAGGGAGGAAGTGTGTGTTACTATGTGTATGAGATGTGTGAGTGAGGAAGTGTGTGTTACTGCATGTAAAAGATGTGTGAGGGAGGAAGTGTGTGTTACTGTGTGTATGAGGGAGGAAGTGTGTGTTACTGTGTGTATGAGGAAGGTAGTGTGTGTTACTGTGTGTATGAGGGAGGGAGTGTGTGTTACTGTGTGTATAAGATGTGTTAGGGAGGAAGTGTGTTACTGTGTGTATGAGATGCATGAGGGAGTGTGTGTTATTGTGTGTATAAGATGTGTTAGGGAGGGAGTGTGTGTTATTGTGTGTATGGGATGTGTGAGGGAGGGAGTGTGTTACTGTGTGTATGAGGGAGGAAGTGTGTGAAACTGTATGAGAGAGAGTGTAACTGTGTATGAGATGTGTGAGGGAGGGAGTGTGTGTTGCTGTGTTCATGTGAGTGAGGGCAGAAGCGTGTATTACTGTGTATGAGATATAAGAGGGAGGAAGTGTGTGTTACTGTGTCTATGAGCTGTATCAGGGAGGAAGTGTGTGTTTTCTGTGTGTGAGATGTGTGACGGAGGGAGTGTGTGTTACTGTGTGTATGAGGGAGGAAGTGTGTGTTACTGTGTGCATGAGGGAGGAAGTGTGTGTTACTGTGTGTATGAGGGAGGAAGTGTGTGTTACTGTGTGGATGAGATGTGTGAGGGAGGAAGTGTGTTACTGTGTGTATGAGATGTATGAGGGAGGAAGTGTGTGTTACTGTGTGTATGAGGGAGGGAGTGTGTGTTACTGTGTGTATGAGATGTGTGAGGGAGGAAGTGTGTTACTGTGTGTATGAGGGAGGGAGTGTGTGTTACTGTGTGTATGAGATGTGTGAGGGAGGAAGTGTGTTACCGTATGTATGAGGGAGGAAGTGTGTGTTACTATGTGTATGAGATGTGTGAGTGAGGAAGTGTGTGTTACTGCATGTATAAGATGTGTGAGGGAGGAAGTGTGTTACTGTGTGTATGAGGGAGGAAGTGTGTGTTACTGTGTGTATGAGGGAGGAAGTGTGTGTTACTGTGTGTATGAGGCAGGTAGTGTGTGTTACAGTGTGTATGAAGGAGGGAGGGTGTGTTACAGTGTGTATGAGGGAGGGAGTGTTATTGTGTGTCTGAGGGAGGGTGTATTGCAGTGTGTATGAGGGAGGGAGGGTGTATTGCAGTGTGTATGAGGGAGGGAGGGTGTGTTACAGTGTGTATGAGGGAGGGAGGGTGTGTTACAGTGTGTATGAGGGAGGGAGGGTGTATTGCAGTGTGTATGAGGGAGGGAGGGTGTGTTACAGTGTGTATGAGGGAGGGAGGTTGTGTTGCAGTATGTATGAGGGAGGGAGGGTGTGTTGCAGTGTGTATGAAGGAGGGAGGGTGTGTTACAATGTGTATGAAGGAGGGAGGGTGTGTTACAGTGTGTATGAGGGAGGGAGGGTGTGTTACAGTGTGTATGAAGGAGGGAGGGTGTGTTACAGTGTGTATGAGGGAGGGAGGGTGTGTTACAGTGTGTATGAAGGAGGGAGGGTGTGTTACAGTGTGTATGAGGGAGGGAGGTTGTGTTGCAGTGTGTATGAGGGAGGGAGGGTGTGTTACAGTGTGTATGAAGGAGGGAGGGTGTGTTACAGTGTGTATGAGGGAGGGAGTGTTATTGTGTGTCTGAGGGAGGGTGTATTGCAGTGTGTATGAGGGAGGGAGGGTGTATTGCAGTGTGTATGAGGGAGGGAGGGTGTGTTACAGTGTGTATGAGGGAGTGAGGGTGTGTTACAGTGTGTATGAGGGAGGGAGGGTGTATTGCAGTGTGTATGAGGGAGGGAGAGTGTGTTACAGTGTGTATGAGGGAGGGAGGTTGTGTTGCAGTGTGTATGAGGGAGGGAGGGTGTGTTGCATTGTGTATGAAGGAGGGAGGGTGTGTTACAGTGTGTAAGAAGGAGGGAGGGTGTGTTACACTGTGTATGAGGGAGGGAGGGTGTGTTACAGTGTGTATGAAGGAGGGAGGGTGTGTTACAGTGTGTATGAGGGAGGGAGGTTGTGTTGCAGTGTGTATGAGGGAGGGAGGGTGTGTTACAGTGTGTATGAAGGAGGGAGGGTGTGTTACAGTGTGTATGAGGGAGGGAGGGTGTGTTGCAGTGTGTATGAGGGAGGGAGGGTGTGTTACAGTGTGTATGAGGGAGGGAGGGTGTGTTACAGTGTGTATGAGGGAGGGAGGGTGTGTTACAGTGTGTATGAGGGAGGGAGGTTGTGTTGCAGTGTGTATGAGGGAGGGAGGGTGTGTTGCAGTGTGTATGAAGGAGGGAGGGTGTGTCTATGGCAGTGTGTATGAAGGAGGGAGGGTGTGTTACAGTGTGTATGAAGGAGGGAGGGTGTGTTACAGTGTGTATGAGGGAGGGAGGGTGTGTTACAGTGTGTATGAAGGAGGGAGGGTGTGTTACAGTGTGTATGAGGGAGGGAGGTTGTGTTGCAGTGTGTATGAGGGAGGGAGGGTGTGTTACAGTGTGTATGAAGGAGGGAGGGTGTGTTACAGTGTGTATGAGGGAGGGAGTGTTATTGTGTGTCTGAGGGAGGGTGTATTGCAGTGTGTATGAGGGAGGGAGAGTGTATTGCAGTGTGTATGAGGGAGGGAGGGTGTGTTACAGTGTGTATGAGGGAGTGAGGGTGTGTTACAGTGTGTATGAAGGAGGGAGGGTGTGTTACAGTGTGTATGAGGGAGGGAGGGTGTGTTGCAGTGTGTATGAGGGAGGGAGGGTGTGTTACAGTGTGTATGAGGGAGGGAGTGTGTGTTACAGTGTGTATGAGGGAGGGAGGGTGTGTTACAGTGTGTATGAGGGAGGGAGGTTGTGTTGCAGTGTGTATGAGGGAGGGAGGGTGTGTTGCAGTGTGTATGAAGGAGGGAGGGTGTGTCTATGGCAGTGTGTATGAAGGAGGGAGGGTGTGTTACAGTGTGTATGAAGGAGGGAGGGTGTGTTACAGTGTGTATGAGGGAGGGAGGGTGTGTTACAGTGTGTATGAAGGAGGGAGGGTGTGTTACAGTGTGTATGAGGGAGGGAGGTTGTGTTGCAGTGTGTATGAGGGAGGGAGGGTGTGTTACAGTGTGTATGAAGGAGGGAGGGTGTGTTACAGTGTGTATGAGGGAGGGAGTGTTATTGTGTGTCTGAGGGAGGGTGTATTGCAGTGTGTATGAGGGAGGGAGAGTGTATTGCAGTGTGTATGAGGGAGGGAGGGTGTGTTACAGTGTGTATGAGGGAGTGAGGGTGTGTTACAGTGTGTATGAGGGAGGGAGGGTGTATTGCAGTGTGTATGAGGGAGGGAGGGTGTGTTACAGTGTGTATGAGGGAGGGAGGTTGTGTTGCAGTGTGTATGAGGGAGGGAGGGTGTGTTGCAGTGTGTATGAAGGAGGGAGGGTGTGTTACAGTGTGTATGAAGGAGGGAGGGTGTGTTACAGTGTGTATGAGGGAGAGAGGGTGTGTTACAGTGTGTATGAAGGAGGGAGGGTGTGTTACAGTGTGTATGAGGGAGGGAGGTTGTGTTGCAGTGTGTATGAGGGAGGGAGGGTGTGTTACAGTGTGTATGAAGGAGGGTGGGTGTGTTACAGTGTGTATGAGGGAGGGAGTGTTATTGTGTGTCTGAGGGAGGGTGTGTTACAGTGTGTATGAAGGAGGGAGGGTGTGTTACAGTGTGTATGAGGGAGGGAGGGTGTGTTACAGTGTGTATGAAGGAGGGAGGGTGTGTTACAGTGTGTATGAGGGAGGGAGTGTTATTGTGTGTCTGAGGGAGAGTGTGTTATAGTGTGTATGAAGGAGTTTGAGTGTGTTATGAGTGAAAGGAGTGTGTTACTGTGTGTGTGTATATGAGACACATGACTTGTCAAGGCAGTGTGTTTTTGTTTGTGAATGAGATGTGAGTGTTTGAGGGACAGTGTGTTGCTGTGTTCATGTGCGTGTGAGGGAGTGTGTGTTACTGTGTATGAGATGTGTACAGGAAGGGAGTGTAATACTGTGTGTGAAGGAGTGTGTGTTACTGTGTATGAGATGTGTACAGGAAGGGAGTGTAATACTGTGTGTGAAGGAGTGTGTGTTACTGTGTGTATAAGGGAGGAAGTGTGTGATTGAGATGTGTGAGGGAGGAAGTTTGTGTTACTGTATGTTATGAAGGAGGGAGTGTGTTACAGTGTATATGAGATGTATGAGGGAAGGAGTGTGTTACTGTGTGTATGAGATGTATGAGGGAGGGAGTGTGTTACTGTGTGTATAAGATGTATGAGGGAGGAAGTTGTGTTACTGTATGTATGAGGGAGGAAGTGTGTATTACTGTGTGTATGAGGGAGGAAGTGTGAGTTACTGTGTGCATGAGGGAGGAAGTGTGAGTTACTGTGTGTATGAGGAAGGAAGTGTGTGTTACTGTGTGTATGAGGGAGGAAGTTGTGTTACTGTATGTATGAGGGAGTGTGAGTTACTGTGTGTATAAGATGTGTGAGGGAGGAAGTGTGTGTTACTGTGTGTATGAGGGAGGAAGTGTGTGTTACTGTGTGATTGAGATGTGTGAGGGAGGGAGTGTGTGTTACTGTGTGTATGAGGGAGGAAGTGTGTGTTACTGTGTGTATGAGGGAGGAAGTGTGTGTTACTGTGTGTATGAGGGAGGAAGTGTGTGTTACTGTGTGTATGGGATGTGTGAGGGAGGAAGTGTGTTACTGTGTGTATGAGATGTATGAGGGAGGAAGTGTGTGTTACTGTGTGTATGAGGGAGGGAGTGTGTGTTACTGTGTGTATGAGATGTGTGAGGGAGGAAGTGTGTTACTGTGTGTATGAGGGAGGGAGTGTGTGTTACTGTGTGTATGAGATGTGTGAGGGAGGAAGTGTGTTACCGTGTGTATGAGGGAGGAAGTGTGTGTTACTATGTGTATGAGATGTGTGAGTGAGGAAGTGTGTGTTACTGCATGTAAAAGATGTGTGAGGGAGGAAGTGTGTGTTACTGTGTGTATGAGGGAGGAAGTGTGTGTTACTGTGTGTATGAGGAAGGTAGTGTGTGTTACTGTGTGTATGAGGGAGGGAGTGTGTGTTACTGTGTGTATAAGATGTGTTAGGGAGGAAGTGTGTTACTGTGTGTATGAGATGCATGAGGGAGTGTGTGTTATTGTGTGTATAAGATGTGTTAGGGAGGGAGTGTGTGTTATTGTGTGTATGGGATGTGTGAGGGAGGGAGTGTGTTACTGTGTGTATGAGGGAGGAAGTGTGTGAAACTGTATGAGAGAGAGTGTGACTGTGTATGAGATGTGTGAGGGAGGGAGTGTGTGTTGCTGTGTTCATGTGAGTGAGGGCAGAAGCGTGTATTACTGTGTATGCGATATAAGAGGGAGGAAGTGTGTGTTACTGTGTCTATGAGCTGTATCAGGGAGGAAGTGTGTGTTTTCTGTGTGTGAGATGTGTGACGGAGGGAGTGTGTGTTACTGTGTGTATGAGGGAGGAAGTGTGTGTTACTGTGTGCATGAGGGAGGAAGTGTGTGTTACTGTGTGTATGAGGGAGGAAGTGTGTGTTACTGTGTGTATGAGATGTGTGAGGGAGGAAGTGTGTTACTGTGTGTATGAGATGTATGAGGGAGGAAGTGTGTGTTACTGTGTGTATGAGGGAGGGAGTGTGTGTTACTGTGTGTATGAGATGTGTGAGGGAGGAAGTGTGTTACTGTGTGTATGAGGGAGGGAGTGTGTGTTACTGTGTGTATGAGATGTGTGAGGGAGGAAGTGTGTTACTGTATGTATGAGGGAGGAAGTGTGTGTTACTATGTGTATGAGATGTGTGAGTGAGGAAGTGTGTGTTACTGCATGTATAAGATGTATGAGGGAGGAAGTGTGTTACTGTGTGTATGAGGGAGGAAGTGTGTGTTACTGTGTGTATGAGGGAGGAAGTGTGTGTTACTGTGTGTATGAGGAAGGTAGTGTGTGTTACAGTGTGTATGAAGGAGGGAGGGTGTGTTACAGTGTGTATGAGGGAGGGAGTGTTATTGTGTGTCTGAGGGAGGGTGTATTGCAGTGTGTATGAGGGAGGGAGGGTGTATTGCAGTGTGTATGAGGGAGGGAGGGTGTGTTACAGTGTGTATGAGGGAGGGAGGGTGTGTTACAGTGTGTATGAGGGAGGGAGGGTGTATTGCAGTGTGTATGAGGGAGGGAGGGTGTGTTACAGTGTGTATGAGGGAGGGAGGTTGTGTTGCAGTATGTATGAGGGAGGGAGGGTGTGTTGCAGTGTGTATGAAGGAGGGAGGGTGTGTTACAAAGTGTATGAAGGAGGGAGGGTGTGTTACAGTGTGTATGAGGGAGGGAGGGTGTGTTACAGTGTGTATGAAGGAGGGAGGGTGTGTTACAGTGTGTATGAGGGAGGGAGGTTGTGTTGCAGTGTGTATGAGGGAGGGAGGGTGTGTTACAGTGTGTATGAAGGAGGGAGGGTGTGTTACAGTGTGTATGAGGGAGGGAGTGTTATTGTGTGTCTGAGGGAGGGTGTGTTACAGTGTGTATGAAGGAGGGAGGGTGTGTTACAGTGTGTATGAGGGAGGGAGGGTGTGTTACAGTGTGTATGAGGGAGGGAGGGTGTGTTGCAGTGTGTATGAAGGAGGGAGGGTGTGTTACAGTGTGTATGAGGGAGGGAGTGTTATTGTGTGTCTGAGGGAGAGTGTGTTATAGTGTGTATGAAGGAGTTTGAGTGTGTTATGAGTGAAAGGAGTGTGTTACTGTGTGTGTGTATATGAGACACATGACTTGTCAAGGCAGTGTGTTTTTGTTTGTGAATGAGATGTGAGTGTTTGAGGGACAGTGTGTTGCTGTGTTCATGTGCGTGTGAGGGAGTGTGTGTTACTGTGTATGAGATGTGTACAGGAAGGGAGTGTAATACTGTGTGTGAAGGAGTGTGTGTTACTGTGTATGAGATGTGTACAGGAAGGGAGTGTAATACTGTGTGTGAAGGAGTGTGTGTTACTGTGTGTATAAGGGAGGAAGTGTGTGATTGAGATGTGTGAGGGAGGAAGTTTGTGTTACTGTATGTTATGAAGGAGGGAGTGTGTTACAGTGTATATGAGATGTATGAGGGAGGGAGTGTGTTACTGTGTGTATGAGATGTATGAGGGAGGGAGTGTGTTACTGTGTGTATAAGATGTATGAGGGAGGAAGTTGTGTTACTGTATGTATGAGGGAGGAAGTGTGTATTACTGTGTGTATGAGGGAGGAAGTGTGAGTTACTGTGTGCATGAGGGAGGAAGTGTGAGTTACTGTGTGTATGAGGAAGGAAGTGTGTGTTACTGTGTGTATGAGGGAGGAAGTTGTGTTACTGTATGTATGAGGGAGTGTGAGTTACTGTGTGTATAAGATGTGTGAGGGAGGAAGTGTGTGTTACTGTGTGTATGAGGGAGGAAGTGTGTGTTACTGTGTGATTGAGATGTGTGAGGGAGGAAGTGTGTGTTACTGTGTGTATGAGGGAGGAAGTGTGTGTTACTGTGTGCATGAGGGAGGAAGTGTGTGTTACTGTGTGTATGAGGGAGGGAGTGTGTGTTACTGTGTGTATGAGATGTGTGAGGGAGGAAGTGTGTTACTGTGTGTATGAGGGAGGGAGTGTGTGTTACTGTGTGTATGAGATGTGTGAGGGAGGAAGTGTGTTACCGTGTGTATGAGGGAGGAAGTGTGTGTTACTATGTGTATGAGATGTGTGAGTGAGGAAGTGTGTGTTACTGCATGTATAAGATGTGTGAGGGAGGAAGTGTGTTACTGTGTGTATGAGGGAGGAAGTGTGTGTTACTGTGTCTATGAGCTGTATCAGGGAGGAAGTGTGTGTTTTCTGTGTGTGAGATGTGTGACGGAGGGAGTGTGTGTTACTGTGTGTATGAGGGAGGAAGTGTGTGTTACTGTTTGCATGAGGGAGGAAGTGTGTGTTACTGTGTGTATGAGGGAGGAAGTGTGTGTTACTGTGTGTATGAGATGTGTGAGGGAGGAAGTGTGTTACTGTGTGTATGAGATGTATGAGGGAGGAAGTGTGTGTTACTGTGTGTATGAGGGAGGGAGTGTGTGTTACTGTGTGTATGAGATGTGTGAGGGAGGAAGTGTGTTACTGTGTGTATGAGGGAGGGAGTGTGTGTTACTGTGTGTATGAGATGTGTGAGGGAGGAAGTGTGTTACCGTATGTATGAGGGAGGAAGTGTGTGTTACTATGTGTATGAGATGTGTGAGTGAGGAAGTGTGTGTTACTGCATGTATAAGATGTGTGAGGGAGGAAGTGTGTTACTGTGTGTATGAGGGAGGAAGTGTGTGTTACTGTGTGTATGAGGGAGGAAGTGTGTGTTACTGTGTGTATGAGGAAGGTAGTGTGTGTTACTGTGTGTATGAGGGAGGGAGTGTGTGTTACTGTGTGTATAAGATGTGTTAGGGAGGAAGTGTGTTACTGTGTGTATGAGATGCATGAGGGAGTGTGTGTTATTGTGTGTATGGGATGTGTGAGGGAGGGAGTGTGTTACTGTGTGTATGAGGGAGGAAGTGTGTGAAACTGTATGAGGGAGTGTGTAACTGTGTATGAGATGTGTGAGGGAGGGAGTGTGTGTTGCTGTGTTCATGTGAGTGAGGGCAGAAGCGTGTATTACTGTATATGAGATATATGAGGGAGGAAGTGTGTGTTACTGTGTCTATGAGCTGTATCAGGGAGGAAGTGTGTGTTTTCTGTGTGTGAGATGTGTGACGGAGGGAGTGTGTGTTACTGTGTGTATGAGGGAGGAAGTGTGTGTTACTGTGTGCATGAGGGAGGAAGTGTATGTTACTGTGTGTATGAGGGAGGAAGTGTGTGTTACTGTGTGTATGAGATGTGTGAGGGAGGAAGTGTGTTACTGTGTGTATGAGGGAGGGAGTGTGTGTTACTGTGTGTATGAGATGTGTGAGGGAGGAAGTGTGTTACCGTATGTATGAGGGAGGAAGTGTGTGTTACTATGTGTATGAGATGTGTGAGTGAGGAAGTGTGTGTTACTGCATGTATAAGATGTGTGAGGGAGGAAGTGTGTTACTGTGTGTATGAGGGAGGAAGTGTGTGTTACTGTGTGTATGAGGGAGGAAGTGTGTGTTACTGTGTGTATGAGGAAGGTAGTGTGTGTTACTGTGTGTAAGAGGGAGGGAGTGTGTGTTACTGTGTGTATAAGATGTGTTAGGGAGGAAGTGTGTTACTGTGTGTATGAGATGCATGAGGGAGTGTGTGTTATTGTGTGTATGGGATGTGTGAGGGAGGGAGTGTGTTACTGTGTGTATGAGGGAGGAAGTGTGTGAAACTGTATGAGGGAGTGTGTAACTGTGTATGAGATGTGTGAGGGAGGGAGTGTGTGTTGCTGTGTTCATGTGAGTGAGGGCAGAAGCGTGTATTACTGTATATGAGATATATGAGGGAGGAAGTGTGTGTTACTGTGTCTATGAGCTGTATCAGGGAGGTAGTGTGTGTTTTCTGTATGTGAGATGTGTGACGGAGGGAGTGTGTGTTACTGTGTGTATGAGGGAGGAAGTGTGTGTTACTGTGTGCATGAGGGAGGAAGTGTATGTTACTGTGTGTATGAGGGAGGAAGTGTGTGTTACTGTGTGTATGAGATGTGTGAGGGAGGAAGTGTGTTACTGTGTGTATGAGATGTATGAGGGAGGAAGTGTGTGTTACTGTGTGTATGAGGGAGGGAGTGTGTGTTACTGTGTGTATGAGATGTGTGAGGGAGGAAGTGTGTTACTGTGTGTATGAGGGAGGGAGTGTGTGTTACTGTGTGTATGAGATGTGTGAGGGAGGAAGTGTGTTACCGTATGTATGAGGGAGGAAGTGTGTGTTACTATGTGTATGAGATGTGTGAGTGAGGAAGTGTGTGTTACTGCATGTATAAGATGTGTGAGGGAGGAAGTGTGTTACTGTGTGTATGAGGGAGGAAGTGTGTGTTACTGTGTGTATGAGGGAGGAAGTGTGTGTTACTGTGTGTATGAGGAAGGTAGTGTGTGTTACTGTGTGTATGAGGGAGGGAGTGTGTGTTACTGTGTGTATAAGATGTGTTAGGGAGGAAGTGTGTTACTGTGTGTATGAGATGCATGAGGGAGTGTGTGTTATTGTGTGTATGGGTTGTGTGAGGGAGGGAGTGTGTTACTGTGTGTATGAGGGAGGAAGTGTGTGAAACTGTATGAGGGAGTGTGTAACTGTCTATGAGATGTGTGAGGGAGGGAGTGTGTGTTGCTGTGTTCATGTGAGTGGGGGCAGAAGCGTGTATTACTGTGTATGAGATATATGAGGGAGGAAGTGTGTGTTACTGTGTCTATGAGCTGTATCAGGGAGGAAGTGTGTGTTTTCTGTGTGTGAGATGTGTGACGGAGGGAGTGTGTGTTACTGTGTGTATGAGGGAGGAAGTGTGTCTATGAGATGTGTGAGGTAGGGATGGACATCGGAAGCCCGACATCGATAGTTGCAGGGCTTCCAAAAACAAATCATGCCATGCGATGGCAACTAGCCATTGCATCTCAACAATTCGGTACTATAACCATCAATTGTTACAGTACTGGCTGAAAAGTGGGGGTGCCCTGTGGGAAAGGGGCGGATCATTGCGCAACCGCCCACGTTACTGTGGGGTAGTGCCCAGCACTCTCCAAGATGCTGGGCTCCACCTATATAGAGAATAGATGCTGTTAGCATGCGCACTGCTTCTATTCTGCTGCACACCCGCTGCCCTGCTGTTCATCTCACCGTATCTCTTAGGAATGGACATCGAATGGTTGCCGTGCTTCCGAAATCATATCAAGCGATGCGATGGCAACTAGGCATCGCATCACAACCATGCGATATACTTGCGCATGAAAAGGGGTGGAGCCTGGTGGCTCCCCGTTTCCTGCATTACTGTAGGGGTGTACCCAGCACTCTCGGAGATGCTGGGCTGCCCCCAGGCTGCCTCTACACTGAGAATTGATGCTGTGCATATGTGCACAGTATCTGGTCTCCTTCTGTGCTCACCCCTTATAGCCAGCCATTGGATGGGTATCATAAAGCTGCATCCGATTTAATTGGTCCTGGGTTGAGTTGCACAATCTGTTCCTGGGGGTAAAGTGCCCGGTGCTTTTCAATGACAAGCCCACAATCTACGAGCACTCTCAAGGCAGCTTTCTGCTCCCACCTCCAGAGTGTTCAATCTGAAATAGCCTCAATGCTACTTGTAGGTCTGTAATTGAATAGCTTCTAGCACTTAATCTATGGGAACAGACAACATGACTCATTCTGCAACTACAGAATCTGCCCCTTTATGTATTGTGTAGGTATACAGGCATTTCACATTGCGTATTATACATTGACAAAAACTCAAACAAATTATCACAAAACAGTGTTTGTTGCTGACTTATTGGAACAAGTTTGTTTTGCTTTTTTCTGAAATCTAACACATTGAGGGGCCTATTCATTAAACGTAAAAATTCAATGGAGATAATTAGCTTTAGAACTCTCATGGAGTTCTAGCTAATTATAGGTGGAATTCATCATTCCACCTCTCCATAAGTATCTATTCCGAAAAGCTGTAATTTTTGCGATGACAGCTTTTCGGGAAATAGATACTTTTCCCTGCCTACACTACCTTATCGCATCTGGAAACAGTGCTGCGCATGCGCTGTTACATCTGTAAAACCAGCGCATGCGCAGCACTGCCTACAGATGCGTTAAGTTTCGTACCGCCCCCCACCCCCTCCCCCTCCGCTCACCTTCCCCCCCCCCCCCGACTTACCTGTCCGCGCAGCAGCCGCCGGCTCCGTCCTGCTGGTCTGTCATGTGGTTTCCCAGCAGACCACATGACAGATTAGAAAAAATAAAAAAAATTATTTTTCTTTTTCTAAACTTTCTTGTGCTCTGCCGGGGAGCACACATGACAGACCAGCCTCCGGAGCCTGAGGACGGAGCAGAGCGCCGGAGGGACTCGTCTGGGGACCTGCACACGCTGATACAGGTAAGTGGATTCTGCTATTCGCCACCTCACAGTGGCGAATAGTAACTGCATCAAATTCCGAAAATTGATAATTTTCGGAATTTGATGAATACCATAATTTCCACATCCCCATACTAATGTACTAATGTATGGGGAGTGTGGAAATTAACGCAGGGGAACTTAGCAAGGAGATATCTGTGATATCTCCTGTGTTAAGTCTGTTCATGAATACCAAAATAACGTTATTTAAGGAAAATGTCCTTAAAAACGTTATTTTAGTGTTGATGAATAGGCCCCATAGTACCCCCGCTAGAAATTCTGCTTGTGCCCCTGGGCTGCAGTGGATCCTGGACAGCAATCTGCACCAGGCATCTGTTCATCTGGATTGCAACCTCACCAGCATTCCCACCAGGAGGAGGTTTGATATTTTATTTACTTACGCACATTTTACTTTTATTTTTCTGATATTCATATCGGACTCTGCACTATTGGCTCTTGTGTGTCCCATATGTCATTCTGAAAGTGTTATTGTTTAGCTGTGCTGCACATTAGAGATGGACATTGTAAATCCACCATCAAATGATGGCTGGGCTTTTGCCATCAAAACTTTCAATGCGATGGTAACTAACCATCAGTGGCGTCACAAGGCGGGTGCGGGGGGTGCGGCCCGCACCAGGGTGTCACCCGCCGAGGGGTGACACCAAGGTGCAGGATCCCCCTCAGTGACAGGAGCCGGGTGCTGCACTATAGCATTAAGTGCAGCACTCGGCTCCTGACAGTGAGGGAGCCGGCACTGCCCATGCCCGCACCTCCTGCACCCCCCGCCGGCATCACCCCATTGATACCTAATGTATCATACATTTAGTTAGCCACGGGCCGGGTTCGTGCCGCGAGGCCACGCCCCTCCCGAAGGCCCGACATGCGAGGCCACGCCCCGACACACCCCCTCCCGAAGACCACGCCCCCATTTCGGCAGGTGCCGCGCGGATGGCGTCCCTCCCCGCACCGGGTGTCACCGTGGGGAGGGACGCCACTGCTAACCATCACTATAAAATAATTTTATATAAAATTTCACTGCAATGGTTTGCACATGCACAAAAACATCATGTTTGTTCATGTGTAAAGCGACCCATGGCTGTTGGTGTTGTTAAATAGTGGAATTATTTATAACATTGGGTGGCCAATGCTTGCACACCATTCACTGGTGTCAGCCATCGAAAATCTGCCATCGAATGGTGAAAACACTTAACATCGCAACAAAAATATCAATGGAGTTAAATCATCGAACATTGATATCCATATCTACTGTACTCACAAATACTTGGAGTAAAATTGTATTTTTGAGGGAACATTTTTCGCTGTGCACAGTAGACTTCCTGTCTGTAATCTCATGTGAGGACTCTGCAGGCTGATTAATTTATTATCTGAATGTACTGTATATCTGGCAACAGTCTCGAGATAATGTAGTCACAATGTGGCGTGGTCTGAATTAAATGGGGTGTGGTACAAATTTAAAAGGGGGTGTGTGCTAGGTCTACATACGGCAGTTTTGGATGGGGGTGTGGTTTCAGTAGTTAAAATGGCATTCTGGGCCTGATTCAGAGCCGGACGCTCTGACCAGAGCGCTCGCTCTGAATTAGGGCTCTCCTACCTAAACTTGGAGCGGCCTCCCGGCCGCTCGCATAGCTGTGGGTGACCACCCACAGCATATGCGAGCGGCCAAAAAGATGGTCGCGATGGTCAAGACCATCGCGACCGTCGGGCTTGCGACGAGACCCTGCGGTAGGGTCTCGCTGCCGCAAGCCCTGGAGTGATTTTGGCTCTATCAGAGCCAAAATCCCTCCCACTGACATCACTAGTGATGTCAGTGGGGCCGGACCCAGACGGTAGGCGTTCCCATGGGAACGCCTCTGTCTGGCAGCCAAGCCCCCGGCAGGCCCACCAAAGGGGGCGCGCATGAGCAAGACGGGTCTCGCGCATGCGCACGACGGAGCTCCCTCCGTCGTGCGCATGCGCACTTGTGCACCATCGACCCGCTTGCGAGCGTACAGGCTTCGCGAGCGGGTCAGAATCAGGCCCTCAGTCTGGAACGCGGGACTTTAGCTGTATGGTACATGTCACTTATCTCTATAAATGCAGAAATGAGAATAGGCCACGTAATACATAGCCCTCCACTCGCTGCTGACACACACAGGAGGCGGGAGATATAGATGCGTCTTTACACTACTGAAAACCCTATTTATTTTTACCTGATAGTTTCCCTTTAACCACTTATAATGTCTTTCTCCCGATGTCAGGAAGCATTTCAGTCTATGTGAATGGATCTGATTACGTGGTCAGGACAGGACAGTAATTTCACAGCTGACTGAGTAAGAGCCCCTCATTATCTGAGAGCTGAACACTTACATAACCCGGATCTAAACGTGTCCAGAGTCACAAGCCCGCAACACAGACATAAGACAGGTGTCACTTTCTCCCTATTAACAGACCGCTCAATATAGGTGCAAAGTGATGCCAGAGAAACAAACAAAATACAGAGCAAAACCCACGGCTAAATCTGTCCCGATAAATACAGCTCAATACAAAAAAATATAATTGCAGGTCAGGAAAATCCCTCTGCAAGCCCAATTCATTACACAGGAACACAGCCAGAATGTAACATACAGCACAATGTCATCACCCCCTTGCAGATACATCTATACATATATAAATAATGTCTGATAACAGGAAGTGTCTTCCGCATTATGCGCCTGGAGATAACCTTTACCTCCAGCAGCCACATCCATGACGTGGTGGTGCGCTAAAGCCGGGCAAAGCAAAATGCTCATAGCTGTCATTGTTATGCTGGGTACACACTTAACGATGTGTGCCCAGCCCCATGTCTCGTGCAGCGGTCCCGCACGTATTCGGCAGCATGGCCCCCGCTGACGATACCGCGATGGGTAATGTCGCTGACGACACGCAGGAGCGACATACGTAGCGAGTACACACTGGCCAATGTGGACGATATGTCGTCTGATCCGCCGTATTGGACGACATATGTTCTAGCGTGTACCCGGCTTGGGTCAGTTTAATGGGGATTTTTTGATGGGGAGATTCTTTTTGGACTAAGTAGAATTCTAATGGAGGAGGCCGGATTGGGGATGGGATAGGCAGAGGTTTTATGTTTATCCTTTATTTCTACTGTACATTGAGGGGATTGCAATAGACATAAAAGACCTACAGTACAAAGACAAGTCCTCGCGAACGGAGGCGTGGAAGCGCTCCATGCATAAGGTGGCGTAATAACAGCTGTAGCCAGAGAGTGTTTACTTGTTGTAAAACAGAAACCAATATTAAAGCTGCCATCGGTGGCTGCCGTACCTGTACGGGGATAGTCATTGGCACAGTTGGAATGATGGGAGAGCGGAAGGTGGAAACATGAACCAGTCACTGTAGAAATTTTATTACAGTCTGTTGCTGGCAACCAGGTTCGTCCTTCACCATTTATATTAACCAACCAGCTTTCAGTATCATGTTCCATGGGCACTTGCTGTGGCTATTGGCCAGCTTGGAGCAGCTGTCTGATGTTTTCTTTAACATCATGCTCACTCCTGGAAAGAGGACACCTGCTACCATCATGGTCGAGATCACCAGGTGAGGAACCCAGACGCCGCAGCAATGTCAGTTTCTGCAGCAGCTAAAATGAGCTGAGTCCGGGAGATCTTTACAATAACTATGTCCTTGGTGTGATGACTCCTTGGTACCACCCTGCGACCTTTTTACTAATTTATATTAGTGACAACAGGATTATGAGGGTGATGGGCAGATCTAAAATGCCATCCCCTGTAACAGCTCTCTGCTCCCAGGTATAATGGAGGGTAGTGCTGCACTAAGGCGGGGAAGGAAACAGAGGGTTTTTGTTTTTGATTATCGATGGCCACATGTTGTAGTAGCACAGCTGCCACTGCTCAGTGGACAGATGAAGGATGACCACTATCGTCGCTAAGTGTGCGGTTAGGATACAGTACTGCGGACCGGGCAGAGCTGCCGCTAAGCTCTTCTGGGAAGCTCAGGCGCACCCGGGCCATGACCTTTGTAGATGCGGCGGCGTGACATCACAGGTCATGCACGCCTCGTTGCCAGCCAGTCGGCCTGCACACTGACGACAGCTCTGCACTGTATCAGCCTATGAGGGACAGGTAGGTGAAAAAAAATGTATGTTAATTTTTTTATTTGCGATCCAGTGTGAATTGATGTTTTTTGGGGTGGGGAGCAATTAGTTTTTTTTTCTGTGGGGGCCAGCCAATGGTTTTATTGAGAGAATTAGATGGTGTTTGGTTTAGAATGGCTTTGCATATATTTTTAGGGCTATAAGTATCCTCTAGTCCAGTGGTTCTCAAACTCTGTCCTCAGGACCCAACACAGGTCACGTTTTCCAGGTCACACAGCAGGTGCTCAGGTGTATTCATTACTCACTACACATTTTAAAAGATCCACAGGTGGTTATAATTATTTCACTTTTGATTCTGTGAAGAGACCTAGAAAACATGCACTGTGTGGAGTCCTGAGGACCGAGTTTGAGAACCTGTGCTCTAGTCATTTCTCTTTATTGTGGATTTCTTTTGTCTTGGTATAAAGGAGGGTGTATGGGTATGAATGGGAGTGTATGGGGGTGTGGAAGGAGTGTGGAAATAGAAAAGGGAAGAGAGACAGGAACGGGTAAAAAGTTTATAGTAAAGAGCAAATATATGGATTATTTTGAAGGTTAAAGTTTATGTTGAATTTGAAGTTTGGTTAGAGTGACTTAGGGGCCTATTCATCATCGGAGGCCGTATGGCCTCGATGATGAAGTATTGAACTCGCTGCGAGGGTTACTTAAGTAGCCAACTCGTAGCAGGGGAAACGTGACACCAGAGCAATTCATCATTGCTTCGGTGCGGGGCCAGCTGCTCCAAAAAGCAGTTGTCCCCGTGGTTAGTATCGCAGTTGCTACTGACTTCGGGTCACGCATGCGCAAAGCCGCTCGGGAGGTTGTGAGGAGGCGGCGGAGGGATCTGCTCGAATCCCTTTTCGCATCCCTGGAACTCCTTCCCATAGGAAGGAGCGGGTACCCGAGAACAAGCTCCGTCTGAAGATGGCGCTTGTTCTCGGAAGCAAACTCCAAAAACGTTCAGTTTTCGGAGTTTGCTGAATGTCGGGGGGTCCTAACGGACCCCTGATGATGAATGGCCCGGTAACCTAAATATGCAGAAACTAGCGTTACCGGGCGCATGGTTACCGGGCCATTTATCGTATGATGAATAGGCCCCTTAAACTCAAGAGGGAAATTGTTTTACTTTCTTTTTCTGATCTGATTCTGTTTCTGAAATATGAAATGTAAATATTCTATTTTATGTAAGTTTTTTTATGTGAATTTTTTATGTAAAATGGCTGCAAGTTTTAATTAAAAAAAACATGGCCAATGGTTTTATTTTTTGTGGGGAGCAATATGGTTTATATTTTTCTGTGGGGGCCTTCCAATGATTTTTTTTTTGGGGGGGAGAGTAATATGGTTTATATTTTTCTGTGGGGGCCAGCCAATGATTTTGTTTTGTGGGGAGCAATGTGGTTTATATTTTTCTGTGGGGGCCAGTCAATGATTTTTTTTTTTTGTGGGGAGCAATGTGGTTTATATTTTTCTGTGGGGGCCAGTCAATGATTTTGTTTTGTGGGGAGCAATGTGGTTTATATTTTTTCTGTGTGGCCAGCCAATGTAATTGTCCTTCCTGTGGGGAGCATTGTGTTTTTTTGTTTCTGTGGGGGCCAGCCAATGTTATTTTTTTTCTGTGGGGGCTAATGTGTGTGCGTTTTATTCCTGTGGGGGCCAATGTATGTTTGTTTTATTTCTCTGGGGCCAATGTGTGTGTGTTTCATTCCAGCGGAGGCCAATGTGTTTTTTTTTTTTTTCTATGTGGGAGCCAATATGTATGTTTTTTTTCATAGGTTGCCACACCCTATCGCCGGATGGTGTGCCTTGGCTATTTTAAAATCTTGCGTAGTGTGCCTCGAGTTGAAAAAGGTTGAAAATCACTGGTGTACGGGATCAGCACCCGAACGTGGTCCAAAACAACTGGATTTTATTCAGTGCGGCCACATACAGCGAGTGATTAATAGAGTGATAATAAGGTTGGGAAGAAGAAGAGAGCCATTAGTGACCAGTGATACCAGCATGCCCTCCAAGTGGTGACTCTCAGATGGCTAGAGTGGTCTTACTGACATACTTGTATAGATGTTGCTATAGAGCAGTGGTTCTCAAACTCAGTCCTCAGGACCCCACACAGGTCACGTTTTCCAGGTCATCGGGCAGGTGCACAGGTGTAGTCATTACTCACTGACATATTTTAAAAGATCCACAGGTGGTGCAAATGATTTCAGTTGTGATTCTGTGAGGAGACCTGGAAAACATGCACTGTTTGGGGTCTTGAGGAGTGAGTTTGAGAACCTGTGCTATAGAGCATGTTTTAAGGAGCAAAGTTCAACGATATATCGTTCATATCCATCAGTGTGTATGCAATGAACGACCAATGATGCGCGCTCCCGCTGGTTGTTAACAATGTTTGCTGTCATGCAAACATACAGGCCAATCTGACGATATCATCAGAAGTGCCTGTTCAGAGATGTGGCAGGATGACGACACTGAACAATATCGTTAACGATATCGTTCAGTGTGTACACCCAATATCGTTTGTCCTGCACCACAGAAAGTTCAAGGGAAATCTTTCACCAATATCGCTCATCACACGCATCGTCTAGTGTGTATGAGCCTTTAGCCTTAACAGCACTGTATGGTGCTGCCCCCTGTATGGCGATGTCCACCTAATAGACCTGTCCTTCATATAGTGCTGTCCCTTGTATAGTGTTGCCTTCCTGTATAGTGTTGCCTCCTTGTATAGTTCTGCCCCCTATATGGTGCTGTCCATCCAATAGACCTGTCCTCTGTATAGAATTGCCTCTCTTGTATAGTGTTGCCTACCTATATAGTGTAGTTCCCTGTATCGTGCTGTCCACCGAATAGACCTGTCCGTGCATGCCTAGTGTTTATCGAGCACACACAGAAAAACAGACTGATAGACAAGCATGGTGGGTGCATCTTGCCTTCACCAACAAACCTATAAAATAAGTATAGGTAGGAAATAAAAACATATTCCCTAATCTGGAACCCATTTTCACAACTACTAATAAAACTGCATGGTAAAAGATAAAAACAATAACCACAAAGTATGTTATTTACTTATTTCAGTGTGAATCTGTCGCTTTCCAAATTTGTGGTTCTAATTATAGAAGGATGTTAATTAAGAGGTGGCTTCCAGACGGCAGCCCTGTGCATCAGACCTTCCCCTACGGAATGGGAATACTTCGAGATTACGCCTCTCCAACCTATCCAGATCATAAACAATGGGAGATTTCAGGAAATCTGCCTAAGTAATACTAATAAAGTATTAATAGGTGTTATGAGCTTGCAGAAGGCATAAACTAGGGCTAAATAAAGCCACAATGATGGTGTTAATTCCATACATCTGTCAATCTGCACAATTTCTTTAAAGTTACATGTCCATTATATATGGGTGATACGCTCCCAAATTATACATGTTATGTGGCTGTATACAATATATATATTTATAGATATATGTATTTTTTTCATCTGGCCCTGGTGCTTAAGTATCAAAGATTTCATACCATCCAAAGAAGACGACACAGCACTCCAAGGGCTCCAATGGCAATATCACATACTAAGTGTATTTATTTATTAGAACCATAACGGTCAACGTTTCAGGGCATCCGCCCTTTCGTCAGGTGTAAGTGTGCCCTGACGAAAGGGCGGATGCCCTGAAACGTTGACCGTATATATATATATATATATATATATATATAATATACCATAGCCTGTGTATTATTATATAAGATATATATATATATAACATCACTTATTATACACCTCAAATTATAGTGAAGGTCATTAGACATTTGCCTCCTGCGGCTGACATCTGCTTGTCACATCCACGTTGTATCTCCTTGTAATATAATTTATTGCACCTTCTAACCCTCCAGAAAATGCCATCACTCTCCGTCCTGGAGCTGTGTGCTTTTGCCTGGAATGGGGGCTGCTTTCCTGCATGTGCTGCACTCTGAACGAGGATTGTGGCTGCGGATTAGATATGGGTCAGTTTGCAGCATCTGGATTTTCCATGAGCCACACTTGCAGCTACTGACACCTCTGTGGATGATGTAAGAATTCCTCTTCCCCCGTGTGGTGAGTGAGTGACATGACAGCCACAGGCTGCTCTTACAGTAATGTACAGGGGGTGCTGGGAGGATTTAGAATAAGGAACTGAGATTGTCATATATTGTCATTTAGCAGATACTGTGCAGCGTTATGGAAAGGACATGAATCCTCTTCAAACGGAAATGTGATAAATGAAATGAACTATGAAAACAAATACTCAGATGTCATTAGGTTAAGTTTCTGTAAAAATACCCATATCCACCTGAAATGAACAACATATGTAGAGTGGCAACAGTAGCTTATAAACCTCGTTTACGAAATATACAATTACGCCGATATTTATATGTATGTGGACACAAATGCATTTGCTATTCTGCGTCGACTAAGCTTGAGTACAGAAGACTCAACTCTCCAGTCTCATGTACAAGAACATTTTTTATTCTCTAAAACATGTACGCAAGTGTATAATCTATTATCTTACTGTGATGACGAAAGCACCAATAAGGGCCAGCGGAACATTCACAAACAATCGCGTATCTTGGGGGTCCGGGCTCCCCTGGCAGGGTGAAGGACTTGCTCAGCTGCATCCAAACGTCATGACGCCCCTTGCACTGCACCTCTGGGCCAAAACAACAGAGGCTCTGTGGCAATGCTCCCTCTTGACCTGTGCCCCCAGCAAGAGCCATCCTGACCAACCGGTAGTCACTGTCCGGTTCAAAATAGCCAATTACAAGCAGTTCACTAATGCTGGTGCTTGCCATCATCCGCTGTAATCATCCAACTTATTGCCGGGTCGATGATGTCACCGATGTCATGTGCCGAGCCGTTTCTTGGAGAACATAGTGCCTGGTTGCATCAACCCGGGTTACCCGTTCACACTGCACCGCGAGCCAGGTTGAACCCTGCTTATTGCTGTCAGGGTATAAGTTAACTGCCATAGTACTCTGTCTACATTGGGCCTTATGTGTCGATCTTACAAACTGACAAATTATAGTACATTTTCTAATTTCACTACAATTCTCCAGTAAAAAAAAAAAAATACTATATGAGGAGATAGCAGTGGTTATTATAACTGCAAATGCTCTCTCTTCCTTTATACAGAGAGACATCTTGTTTGTTTTTATGTTGGGCCATAGGACACACCAAGAGCAATAGCTACAGCGCCACCAGCAGGCTCGGAGGAGAATTAAAAGATAACTGAATCCTTGTGATTTCATAAAGCTCGGAATGTTTCATGTTCTGTTTCCACAAATTGCACACTGTAGTCTGTTTAGCATCAAACGTGGTGTTGTCAGACAAAATCATATAGGCAAAACCCACTAGTTATTGTACTGAGAGAGTTAACGGAATGACAAGCACCCTAATGTAATAAATAAGGGGATCTCGGGAGCTGAGATTGGAAGCTGTCCGGGGTCTGTGTGCAGCGTGTTTGCATTTCATAGATACTTAGAATTTTATCCGCTGCAGATGGCTTCAAAGAGCTGCAGACAGTGCAGAGAGAGCAAGGCTGGAGAAGGAATAGTCCTTCAAATGGCGATAAACTGCAGATGTTTGTTGAAAGGAGAAATCTGCCACAGACAAGTTAAGCAGCAGCAGTCACATAATGATTAATAGCATCTGCTCTGCACATTTCACCTCCCTGATTACAGCGCGGTAATTGATAAAAATACAACTATTGGATATATCCTGTCGTCGACACAAATTAATGCCGTCCTGTTCATTACTACAGAATATTATATAGTATTGTAAGAATTAGTATAATCTCAATTACTAACAGAACATTATATGGTGCGTAAGAGTTATTTATAATAGCATTAATACACCATCAATAATAATTTTATTTATGTAGTGCTTGCTACCCATTGTACGGTTGCAGAATAAAACCTGATATGGAAATAACATACGAAGCAACACAACATCTGAATAAAGAAAAGAGCTTAACATTGGGTACTAATAAAAAGAATGGTGCATTCATTAAGTGCCCAAATAAATGGCTTTGTTTATAGTTGGAGTTCTGCGACTGTTATATTATACATATGCAGAGAAATGAGTTTGTTGGTGGGTGCGCTGAGCAGTACTACCAGATGTGTGCTCGCTCATCTAGCCTCAATACGCCATGCAGAGCAATATGCCTGGCGTGAGTGACCCGCCAGGTCCCGTGCTGCTCTGCTAGCGTCGGGCGTCTTTTGTTGCTGAAAATGCATCTAAGTCACAATGTGATGCGACTAGGATGCACCAGGAGGCCGTGCTTATTAAGCTGATATCGAATATGTGTGTGCGGCTGAGACTGTAAACGGAACTTTGCGTGGAAGAAAACCACGGCCGCTGCTTCATAGCACTTTGCACGCTGATTGAGAGACTTAGCCGCACAAAGATATATAAGTGTCACACATCAAATTAAATCAGCACAGTCTGCTGGGGTGTTCTAGTCACATTGCACTGCCACTTAGATGCTATCAGTGTCTCGCGGGACCGGTATGCAGAGAGGGGCTCTCTATAAGGCTTATAGCGGAATCGGTATGCCCGGCGGTTGGAATCCCAACAGCGGCATCCCGGCAGAGGAGGAAATCCCGATCGTCCTCAGGTAAGTATTCTCTAACCTATTTCTACCCTCTAACTCTCCCTTAGGGGTGCCTAACCCTAACCTTCCCCCTCAGTGCCTAACCCTAATCCCCCCTCTAAGTGCCTAAACCTAATCCCCCCTTCCCCGCCGCCTAAACCTAAGTCCCCTGGGGGGGTGCCTAACCCTAAGTCCCCCGCCGGGAACCCTAAACCTATCCCTTCCCCCCCCCCATGGCTATCTGCACTCGGCGTCCCTTCGATTGGGATGTCGGGCTCCCGGCATATGTCCAATGACAGGCGTCGGCATATCGACGCCTGTCTTTACACCCTTGCCGTGATATGACAGTCGGGAAGCCGGCTGTCAGGATTATGTCCGCCGGCTTCCCAACTACATACTGCTATATAGGGCTGCTTTTGGCGTGGAGCTTAAAGATGCCTTTAGATATATGCGGGTGAGAACCTGAATGTAAGTGTTTGTCTATATATACATAGGAGGAGGAACAAAAAGGGGAGAAAATAAAGAAAAAAAGATACATTAGGGTTCTCACCCGCATGCATCTAAAGGTAAGTGTTTGGCTATCTTCTAGAAAACAAAAGATTCTAAAGGATTTTTGGACATCAATCTCCCCTCTTCATGCACCATCCATAGTGGAGCGCTAATATATTGGCTTTTTCATTGTATTATTTGTATCTTCAGAGTAAGAGATGTGTTCTGTGCCCAGTTAACTAACAGCAACATTCTCCTAAGCGCGAGGGTTAAATACTTCTTCTTATATTGCGCAGAGGGGGGCTGTTTGGCGCGACTGCAGCAAAGGCGAGTGAGGACACATTTGTACTCTAGGTTGGTCATTGCACCAACCAACAAACTCATCTGTATCTCCATGTATATTCTAATAATACATTTCTGAGTTTGAGATCACGCCCCTCATATTAAGGGAAATTACTGTGCCCAGTAAATTGAATGTTATACATTATTTGTACAGACGAGGCTGCTATTGGATCGCGCATCAGTATAAAATTACAGTGCAGGACTACAGATATGCCCAGTTACATCCTTGCTGCTCGCGTGGCAAATGGCGCCACACACCTGAAACCCCATAGGATTGCGTGGTGTGATCGCAGTGGGCGCCATAGCCTATGCATGGCGTGATGCGCACGCATGTTTGTAGTGCGATCAGCAATGATGTAGGCGGACGCATCTGTGTGTAATGTGCCTCTCAGACTGTGCAAGGCATGAGTTCCAGAGAGTAGCCGCAATGTTAAAAGCTATAGGGCAGGATGTACTAAGCATTGCATCCGCGATGTGGTACATCCCACCTGTCTTCGGGTACATACCGAGGTTGATTACTCCCGATAAGAGCCGTCTGTTGCGACAGAGGGAAATCCTGGTTTAACACCCAGGAGTCCCTCTGGCGACCTTCTGCGCATTCGCAGAAGGTTGCGGGGGTGATGGGAGGAATCCGATCGGATCCATCCCAGTGGGGAGCATCCCGATAAGAAGCCCATAGGCTTCTATTGGGTGGCATTACCCATCGGGATGATGCATTCCGGTGCTTAGTACATATGGGGTATGCGGTAGAACACCCAAAAAAAGCATTTTCGGGGGTTTTACCGCATTTTCCCCTTCAGCACATTCCGCCCATAATGCTATAAGCGTGTATACTCCTAAAGACCAGTCAATGAGAAACTATTTGTACCTTCTAAGTATTGTGCTATATAGTCAACAAAAATTCTTCTGGCGCTCTATTAGAATCCGGTAGTCCATGGTATCATATGCAGTGGAGAGGTCCAGGAGGATTCGTCTTGGCATCAGAAGATCACTAAGCACACATGCCAAGGCTATTTCACTTCTATGCCATCTCTTGAATCCTAACTGGAATGGATCATGAGTACTGTGGGTAGAAAGATGGATCTCAAGCCAGGTTGCAACCACTTTCTCATTAACCTCCTCTAGGCACGGAGGGATTAATGCCGGTCTGTAGTCATGCAATCTGTAGAAGTTTTGGCATATGTCGGACAACTGCTTTCTTCATGGTGGATTAGTGGGTGGATTAGTCAGAAAAGAACACTATCTGCAAAAATTGTTGGGCTATTTTTGCAAATACCAATTACATCAATGCAGTTAGAAGATTTGTCCCAGCTGGGACCAAGTGGTGGCATACAAACTGGACAACTGTGTCAATGGTTTCTACAGCCGCGGGGTTGTATTCATAAAATTATTTAGACAACATCTGCGGACCAGGATAGAAGATAATTAATGCAATTCCATTAATATAATACTATATAATTTGGTCAAATAAATGGGCACTGATTGTTACAAGAAAGAACATGCTATCATCTGGGATAATACAATCAGATTAATTAATAGCTCTTCGGTGCAGCATATATACAATATATATATAGTCCAGTATTGGTCCACACTCACGTCTGAAAATCCAATTGCTGGGGTAGCCACCCAAATGGGATCACCTGTATCCCTGCATACAAAAAATGAACAAAGGGGGTGCACTCACCAGTCTTCTAAAATGAGTTTTTATTTCATCTTTTTAAAAAAAATTTGACAGCATCATAGTAAAGCTTTACTATGATGCTGTAAATTTTTTTTTTTAAAAAGATGAAATAAAAACTCATTTTAGAAGACTGGTGAGTGCACCCCCTTTGTTTATTTTTTACAATATATATATATATATATATATATATATATATATATATACCCTTATTTTGCACAAGTGCGGCTTTATGTATCTTGGTCACTAGATAAACAATTACAAGGATGCTCAATGTGCACAATGTGTATATAACACGCAGCCCCTTTAACTCTTCACTTCCCAGGGAAGCTAGATGACAGACTGGTGAGACAGGGTATGTAATGAGAATGTAAGCACAGATAAGATACGAATTTGCACCCAGGGGTAGCTTACAGATTAATCCTGCAATCACGTCACAGTGTCTGGGCTTTTCGTCCCTGGGGTTTTCTGCCATAACTTCAGTTTTGTCATCAATATATCAATGTGGAGTTGCATTTCCTTTCCTGCACAAGTCTAAAGCTAGGTACACACTATGCGATTTTTTTTATCAGACCGATAATTGGGACGATTTTTCTGCAAAATCACGGTCCAGATATCTGTGCTACACACTATACAAATTAAATGAAATACCTGGTGAATTTCACAGTGAGTTTGCACATGTCCGCCTACAGGATGATAAGGAAACCAGGAAAAAGTATAGGATACATAGGAAGATTATGGAGAATGCACGATATCGGGAAACTGAGGCCGAGATTTACGGTCTGGACCGACAGATCGGGTAATTGATGGAATGCGTTTCTGTATGTTTCTTAACCATTTTATTGGTGAAATGCTAAAACGATCGTTCATACACACTATACAATAAATGAGGCCAATCATCGGATTATTGGCAAATCAGCCCAATAATTGTATAGTGTGTATGTAGCTTTCGGCACAAAATCAGGTGCACATCTAAGAATTACAGGTAGGCCAGGTGGCACCTCAGGAAATCATGTTCAGTCCCGCGGCACCGTTATGCCCCCAGGTATAGATATAGATTCTATACATGTATTATGTGCCCCATGGGGCTGACCATTACATCTACCTCTACTCTCCCATATAGGCAACTGCGATTTTATACAGCCTCGGGGTGTCAGCCAGGTTTGCTCATGCTGTAGGACCAGACGGGTGCTGCAGGTGGACAGACTGATCACATAAACCTAAATCTGGCAGAATTATGTGCAAAATAAATCTAATGCATTATACATGAATAAACCATATGCTTGGAAAATTAACATTTATTTGAACTAAATAGTTCCTGCAGTTAGCAGCGTGTAATAAGTCACTTTCAATTAAAGCTGTCTCTGTGCTACAGAAATACACAGAATAAATCAGCAAAGCTACATAATCGAGGCTATTAACAGAGTCAATAGACTCCCTGGAACTCAAATTTCGACTCCACTTTAGAGCAACTTTCTCTGACAAGTGAACGTCCTATTACCAATCTGATATTATCTGGAGGTATTATTATAGAGCAGTAAGGGAGGCTTCGTTCCACCGGCTCTAATGTGATTTTTGATTAATAGTGGGATTTTTACGTGACAAGAATATTTCTCCTAGGCAAACGTTTCCTCATGTATCTTTACTTGAACTAACTTGTTCCTGGCAGACGTATCACTCCCTGTAACTTGTACTACAAATGTCAGTGTCTGTCTCTCACTCGGGTACAATTCTGTCTCCCAATTGTTTTCTGAGCCTTTGGTGGGGGTGGGGAGGAAATTTTAGCTGCATTTTGATGACCTTCAAGAAATTGCAATTGACCTTCAAACTTTTTCCCGGGTTGAGTGCGGTCCTGAGAACGTGTTATTTTAGTGGATGGAGAATATCCATACGCTCATTTGAACTTCATTTCATATTGTCATCCACTTTATATATAGTGCAAACATGGTCTGCAGGGTTGTTCAATCTGGGAGATAATTGTAGATGGCAAACAATGGAACAAAAGACTTGTCCTACTCGCCCTGGGGCACAATATACGGATATAGGTAATGTGACATGTCCAATGGCACTGAGGCACTGTTAAATAATTTGTCATCATGAAACTTTTTCTTCTTTGCATCCCATATAAGACAAGTAAAAGTGACTGTAGAACCGACTCTTCCTGGCTGGTAATGGGAGATGACATGAATGTGACAGTAATTAAGAGGTGTCCTAAATTCATTGTTGTCTGATCCTTTCCTCTCCAGATACCATTTGTTTGCTTTTGAATGAATAATTAAGGGTTTCCTTAAATGTTATTTAAGTGTTTTCTAAAATGGAGGTAGATGGTAATAGTTATAGCCAAATGTACCTAGTACTTCTAATAGTTAATTCTAAACATTTCCACAATTTTTTATTTATTGTATCTATTTACCACCCCAAAATAATGATTTCTTCTATTTATTCCTGGCCACCAGGAACTGTGCGATCCCCGAATGTCCCTGAATTTAGGGTGCACGTCAGAGCATGGCCTGGCCTCAGGAGATCCATGTCATTAATTAATTGGCACTTCAGGGAATTAATTGTTTGCAAACTTCCATAATATTCGATCACATCTGCCTCATTTTTTCTTTCCCGCCGCCTTAAAATACGTAGAAAATTGGGATCATAAATTATCTCAATCATCTCTCAAGTCGGAGCCTGCCAAAACATTTAATAAGTTAATAGGGAGCAATTTCTCAACATGTCACATCTGATGCTATTTCAGTGGAGTCAAGAACAGATCCACTGTGTCTATGGAAAATATTATAGGAAAACTCCTTTGTGGCGTCGTGTATCCATAATATCACTGAGCAGCACCCTGTAATCGGGGCGTCAAATCCAGTACCGGGCTGTGCGTCGCTTCACGGCATTGAATATAGAAGGTCATTCTTAGCACAGTCCAATGACAAGCCTTTGCCCTGATGAGCGGTCGTTACTGAGCTTTCACGCTCGTACCCTAATCACGATACACTGTTTGAACCATTTTCTAACAAGTACAGGTTGGTTTTACTGACACGGGAGCAGCCTCCGAACTTGGACTCCTCCTAATGTGACTCAGCCATGGAGATTGAACAGCAGCCAGGAATACTGAGTGTTATTAGGTTTATTACAACAAGTATCTTAAAGCCGGCCAATCAGACCATGTCCCAACAATGCACATCTAATTAGGGGCAATTATTAGTTTGTAGGCCGTAGTTTTACAAGTGTTGAGGCCTTCTTGGATACAGTGATTGTTTGTCAGTGACACGTTTTATTTAACTTTGTTGAAAACAAATTTACTCATCATCTTGTTAAATATAAAATATAGAATTATGTAGCAAGAACAAAGGATTGAAGCAGAAAACACGTGTATACAATAAAATGAAAAGTAACCAGCTACATTATCAGGCCTACATTATTTATGATCCATTCCAGTCAGGATGCAGGAGAAGACATAGCACTGAAACAGCCCTGGTATGTGTGCTTAATGATCTTCTGATGGCAAGAGACAGAGGTGACTGATCAATCTTAATCATTCTGGATCTCTCTGCAGCATTTGATATCGTGGGCTACAGGATTCCAAATGAGTGCCAGAAAAATTTCTGTGGACTGGATGGCACAGTCCTTAGCTGGTTCAAATCATTTCTCACCAGAGGGTCACAGAGAGTTTCTTCTGGAGTAAACTTTGTTACCAATGCCACTTTCATGGTTCTATACTATCTCCCATTCTTTTAGCTACCACTGGGTGACATAATCTGACATCATGGCCTGGTCTACTACTGCTATGCTGATGATACACAACTGTACCTGTCCTTTGCTTCAGGCACTGAGAACCAAATAACAACCCTAAATGGCTGAGCTGAGCTCCAGGAGTGGATGAGTGCCAGTGGGCTGCGACTGAACCCTGATAAAACAGAGGTCCCTATGAAAGGTCACAGGCCAAGACTGCAGCATAGCCAGGCAACAAGACTTATGCTTGGAGGCTTGATACTTAAACATCAGCCACAATCAAATCCTCATTCTGTCATCTGAGGAACATCAAGCAAAATCAAGCACTTAATCCCCTCAGGAGATCTGCCTAAAATCATACATGCATTATTATCATCACACCTAGACTACTGCAATGCCCTCTACCTTGTCTCCCAGCAAAGGAATTGCACCGCTTGAAGATGGTATACAATACAGCTGCCAGGTTATTAGCCAACCAGCACAGTTCCAGCCAAATAACACCCATTCTCTACTCTACTGGTTGCATGTAAGATGGCGAATCGTTTTCAAGATGGCTTACTGATTTTAAAAGCCCTACATGACCAAGGCCCAAGATACTTGAAGCAGCTTCTGGTCCCTTATTGCCCCACTTGCTTACTGCGATATGTTGATGAAGTTCTATTAACAGTACCTAGAATCACCAGGAATTCATTTGGGGGTCGAATTTCCAGCTTTGTGGCTCAGACTCTATGGCAGGGATGGGGAACCTTTTTTCTGCCGAGGGCCATTTTGAGATTTATAACACTATTCGCGGGCCCGGTGCAAGCCATGCCCCCTCCTGAGGATGCTCCAAGGGCAGCGGTGTGACCATCTCAAGTGTCCTAAGGACATTCGAGGCGGCACTGCTGCATAGATTCTGGCTGCAGGGCATTATAGGCACCCTGCTAGCCAGATGAGGCTAGCAGAAAAAAGCTCCAAGGGCCAGAACAAATGATTCCATGGGCCTTATATGGCCCCCAGGCCTGAGGTTCCCTATCCCTGCTCTATGGAACTCGCTTCCCTGCACAGCTCAAGATGCCTCCACTCTAGAATTCTCATTTGATTTACTGTCCTCCTATCATCCCCTTCCCTCTTTCTCTGTATCTCTCCATCTTTCTCTCCCTGTTTATCTCTCTTTCTACTAATGCTTTTGCCCCTTTCTCTCACTCTCTCTCTCCTCTCTTTCTCCCTCTATCACTGGGCATATTTTTTAAACAAATTTTTAGAAGGGATCCTTCCGATGAGAAGTTACAATTCGAGCTTGGTAAATTCTGGCTGATCGCGTTTCCCATTATAGGTATGGGAAATGTAGTCAGGATTGAAAACATATGTAAATTTTAGTGCATGGAGGAGATTTTTGTAAAAATCTCCAAAACCCAATTGATACATTTCAGTGAAACTAAAATAATGTGAAAAGGGTATGAAAACACTTGTTTTCACATTATTTTAGTAGAAAAAAAGATTGATAAAATAGGAGCGTATGTGTATTAAACGGCATTTGGACAAAAGTTTTTTTGGCTTTTAAATTCCTAAAAAATAAAAAAAATGAGATATGGTAAGGACTCCATGGGGTCCACACCTTGGAGTATAGCTGGATCTGGATCCACGGGCACCACACAGTTAAAAGCTTTAGCTCCCAGAATGCACTGGGTCCATCCTCCTCTATACCCCAAGCCACATGCACCTCAGTTGGTAAGTAGCCAAGGCCAGAGGAGGAAAAAGAGAGAGAAGGAAGACTGGAACACACGAGACTCATACTCACAGAAAAGGAGACAGAAAAATGGTGACCAGTACTAGAGCCCACATGAGTTAACAAAGGTAAGTTCTTACCATATCTCATTTTCTTCTTCAGGGTCCATAGGCTCCACAGGGAGACCTTGGGGATGTCCCAAAGCAGTCCTTTTAAGGGTGGGGATGCTCCTATGCTGAGAGGAGAATCCGGCGCCCAAAGGAAGCATCCTGAGAGGCGAAGCTGTCAAATGTATAGAACCTCAGAAAGGTCTGGATGGAAGATCACGTGGCCGCCTTACACAGCTGAACAGCCGAGGCTCCACGGTGAGCTGCCCACGAGGGGCCCACAGACCGAGTAGAATGAGCTTTAACAGAAGCTGGAACAGGCAGGCCTGCCTGTGTGTAAGCCTCTGAGATAGTCATATAAAGCTATCTAGCAAAAGTTTGTTTGTTGGCTGGCCATGCTTTCTTGTGAAATCCAAGAGTACAAATAAAGAATCCGATTTCTGAAGGGAACTGGTCTGGTCCACATAAATCCTGAGAGCACGGACCACATCCAATGAGGTCTCATTAATGTGGAAATTAGAAACCACTTTAGGAAGGAAACCAGGGCGAGTGTGAAGCACAGCCCTGTCCTGGTGAAATATCAGAAAGGGAGGACGATAGGAGAGAGCCCCAAATTCTGATGCCCTCCTGGCCGAAGCAATTGCCAGGAGAAAAATCGACTTAGATGTCAACCACTTGAGCCCCACCAAATCTAGTGGTTCAAATGGAGGACCTGAAGAACACAAGCCAAATCCCAAGGCGCAACTGGGGGGACAAAAGGAGGTTGAATCCGGAGGTGCAGATATCCGGAAGCGGAGCTATCCTTCGCTGGAACCACACAGACAGTGCAGAGACATGCACTTTCAACGAGGCTAGGCGTAGGCTGAGGTCCAAACCAGATTGAAAGAATGCCAATATTCTAGAAATACGAAACAGTTGAGGGTCATAATCTTTTGTGCGACACCACCGAAAATAAGTATGCCACACTCTGTGGTAGATCCTGGCTGAGGCAGGCTTGCATGCCCGAAGCATGGTGCTGATGACCGAGCTCGAGAATCCCTTGGACCTTAAGATTGATGTCTCAAGAGCTACTCTGTCAAAGACTGATGACCCAGGTCCAGGTAAAGGCAAAGACCCTGAGACAACAGGTCCACGCGTTGAGGCAGCAGGAACGGAGTGTTGATGGAGAGACTTCGCAGATCTGAGTACCAATGACGTTTGGGCCAAGCTGGAGCCACCAGCAGGACCGTGCCGCCGTCCTGCTTGAACTTCCAAAGAATTTAAGGAAACAGGGATATTGGAGGAAACAGGTACGCAAACTGACAGAGTGTCCACCAAGCTTGTGTCAGCATCTCTTGTTCTGGACCCGTACACTGTCAACTTGCAATTGTGACGGGAGGCCATGAGGTTCTCCTCTGGAAGCCCCATTTGTCCACAAGGGGTTGAAACACCTCTTGGTGAAGAGACCATTCCCCTGGATGCACGTCATGAAGGCTGAGGAAGTCCGCTTCTCATTGAGGACTCCCGGAATGAACACCACTGAAATGGCCAGGAGGTGACACTGCCCAAGTCAGGATGCATGACACTTCTGTCATTGCAGCCTGACTTCGAGTGCCTCCTTGATGGTTGATGTAGGCCACCGTGGTGGCGTCGTCTGATTGATCTTGCACAGCTTTTCCATGAATAACTCTTCCTGTCATCACGAGGGCTCTGTACACAGCCTGAAATTCCAATATGTTGATTGGAAGGATTGCCTCGTCTGCTGTCCAATGGCCCTGAAATGAGTACAGGCCTGTTACCGCGCCCCAGCTCTGGAAACTGGCATCCGTTGTCAGAAGTACCCAGTCCAGGATCCAAAAGGGGCGACCCTTGGTGAGATGAGTTGTTTGCAGCCACCAAGACAGAGACAGGTGCACCTCTAGAGATAACACCAGCGTCTGAGTCCTGATCCGGTGAGGTAACCCGTTCTACTTGGATAGTATCATCCCCTGCAGAGGCCTGGAATGGAATGGGCATATTCCACCATATCGAATGTGGACACAATGGATCCTAGAACCTGCATCGCCGAGTGAAGCGACACCTGGCGGCTTCATAGGCAACTGCGCACCCTCGTTGCCCACAGAGAATGCAGTTGAAAGACAAACCGCCAATAGCCCGAGGCGGGAGCGAGACGGCAAATTAGCTGTAAGTTGGTGCATTTACCCATGACTTCATTAGATGTCAAATCTCTAAATATTTAGTGCTGACACATTAGCATAATAATTTACTTGTAACCATTGTTCAATCTAAGCATATTATTATTTTTAATGTGTCAAACATGACAAATATCCGTTAATTAAAGAAAAAAAATGTTGGTTAAAGGGAACATCTCAAAACATGAGATCTTAGACCATTTTAAATGGCAAACTATTCAGTATTATGTGGCATAACGTGAAATGTGGTCCCTACTGTGTGGTATAATGTGAATTGGAGGCACAGCTGTGTGGTATAATGTGAAATGGAGGCACTACTGTGTGACATAATGTTAATTGGATGCATTACTGTGTGGCATAATGTGAATTGTGGGCACTACTGTGTGGCATAATGTGAATTGTGGGCACTACTCTAACATAATGTGAATTGGATGCACTGCTGAGTGATATGTGAAAAGGAAGTACTACTCTGACATAATGTGAATTGTGGGCACTACTGGGTAACATAATGTGAGTTGGAGGCACTATGTGGATGCACTATTGTGGCATAATGTGAAATGGAGGCACTACCATGTGGCATAATGTTAGTTGTTGGCACTACTGTGTGCCATAACGTGAATTGTGTGCTATACTATATAGCGTAATGTGAATTGTGGGCACTACTGTGTAGCATAACATGAATTGTGGGCACTACTGTGTGGCATAATGTGAATTGTGGGTACTACTCTGTTAAATAATGTGAATTGAGGGCACCACTGTGTAGCATAATGTGAATTGGGGGCACTGCTCAGTGACTTAGGGCAGTATTCAATTAGAGGCGAAAAGGCAGTGACGTCACTTTCGCCTATTTTAATTATCCCTGTATTCAATTACAAAGACTTCGTCGGTGTGAAAAGTCTTTGTAAAAAAATGGGGATAACTTTTCAACACAATAGGTGGTGAAAAAAAGTGCAGAATTGGGGTTTAGGGGTTCAGGCTTAAAAAAAATAGCCTGCACCCCTGGGATTGGCCCCTAAAATTAATGTGTGTTAAAAAAAACTTCGGGACACCCCAAAAACTTAACTTGAATTTTGGGATTAAAAAAAAATGGGGAATAAAGTTTTAAACTAGCACAATTAATTCAGGGGGGGGGGGTTCCCAAGTATGTGGCAGGTGTTTTAAAGAATGCGGGTGGTAATGGCAGGTGCATTTTTGTAGAATTTTCAAAATGCACTTTAGGGACTTAAAAATATGCTTGCATGTACCCCAAATTTGATGAGTATAGTTTTTTTTACCCCCCAAAAAAACCTAAGTGCTATTCTTCACCACTTCTTCACAGGCTAAAAAAAAAGCACCTGCCGCGGCGATTTAAAAACTCTACCTACCTTCCGCAGGCTAAAACTGGGGTACCCATAGTGATCCCCCATGTCAGGACATCATTAGGGGGGTCCCTGGATGATATACCGAAAATTCTCCTATTTTTCCCGATACCTTTCCGTAAGGTCCCGTTTTCGCCGGCTCCAAATTGTATGCGAGAATAAAGCAGGCATACGCCCGATACTTTATCCCTGCAAAACCTCCGATGTGGAGCGAAAAGTCCAGCACGGACTTTTCGCTCCCAAATTGAATATGGCCCTTAATGTGAATTGTGATCACTACTGTGTGACATAATGTGAATTGGAAGCACTACTTTGAGGCACAATGTGAATTAGGGGTATCACAGTACTTATAATGCAACATTGATTATATTAATGTACAAAAGATAACTATACATCAGCGTCCAGAATATTACACTCCAAAATAAAATTGTGTCAGCACACAAAAAAATCCTAGAGTGAACACTATATACTGATGTTTCTTTTCTGGTAATGCAGAATCTTACCTGATAAAAAAGGGCACAGACAACACTCCTCACATGTCCTGACAGCAGATCTAGATGTGGAAATGTATATTAATTACTAAAGGAAGTACGTATTTTATAAAGCTGGAAACAACTAGTTCTAGAGCCAGTCCATCCAGTCTCAGCCTCCCTGGTGCCCGGCAATGAGTCAGGAACCCAAACCTCTTCTATACAGGGTAATATTACAGACATCACTCTCAAGCTCACAATTATATCACAGACTTGCATGATAAATTCCTGATGAATTTAATGTCTTTACCGGAGAACTGGAGCAAGAGAATTATTATTTTTGTATTATTATTATTGTTGTATTATTATTATTATGCACCATTTATTTTTATTATTATTGTTGTTATAATATTACTTTTAGGGGGCTATCTAATTAGATGCGATAACCCGTTTTTCTCCAAGAAATTTTCTCCAGTGAAAACTTCTCTCTAATAATGGTTATCAAGCTGTCCTATTAGCCGCGGTTTTCGCATATGCGAAAACTGGTGTCGGAATTATCGTGTAGAGTGCTGCGTAATATGTTGCGCTATGGTCCTCTGTAGATTGCTGCGTAATATGTAGCGCTATGGACCTCTGTAGAGTGCTATGTAATATGTAGTGCTATGGTCCTCTAGATTGCTGCGTAATATGTAGCACTATGGTCCTCTGTAGATTGCTTCTTAATATGTAGCACTATGTTCCTCTGTAGAGTGCTGTGTAATATGTAGCGCTATTGTCCTCTGTAGAGTGCTGTGTAATATGTAACGCTATGGTCCTCTGTAGATTGCTGCGTAATATGTAGCGCTATGGTCCTCTGTAGAGTGCTATGTAATATGTAGTGCTATGGTCCTCTAGATTGCTGCGTAATATGTAGCACTATGGTCCTCTGTAGATTGCTTCTTAATATGTAGCACTATGTTCCTCTGTAGAGTGCTGTGTAATATGTAGCGCTATGGTCCTCTGTAGAGTGCTGCGTAATATGTAGCGCTATGATCCTCTGTAGAGTGCTATGTAATATGTAGCGCTATGCTCCTCTGTAGATTGCTGCGTAATATGTAGCGCTATTGTCCTCTGTAGAGTGCTGTGTAATATGTAACGCTATGGTCCTCTGTAGATTGCTGCGTAATATGTAGCGCTATGGTCCTCTGTAGAGTGCTGCGTAATATGTAGCGCTATGGTCCTCTGTAGATTGCTGCGTAATATGTAGCGCTATGGTCCTCTGTAGAGTGCTGCGTAATATGTAGCGCTATGGTCCTCTGTAGAGTGCTATGTAATATGTAGCGCTATGGTCCTCTAGATTGCTGCGTAATATGTAGCGCTATGCTCCTCTGTAGAGTGCTGCGTAATATGTAGCGCTATGGTCCTCTGTAGAGGGCTGCGTAATATGTCGCGCTATGCTCCTCTGTAGATTGCTGCATAATATGTCGCGCTATGCTCCTCTGTAGATTGCTGCGTAATATGTAGCGCTATGGTCCTCTGTAGATTGCTGCGTAATATGTAGCGCTATGCCCCTCTGTAGATTGCTGCGTAATATGTAGCGCTATGGTCCTCTGTAGATTTCTATGTAATATGTAGCGCTATGGTCCTCTGTAGATTGCTGCGTAATATGTAGCGCTATGGTCCTCTGTAGATTGCTGCATAATATATGTAGTGCTATGGGTGTAGTTGTACGCTGTAGCATAGCTGCTGCGCCTTTGTACACAGCGGCTGTGCTACCATATGCAAAAGCCGCAGGAGGCATCTGAAGACGTCCACTGCTGGCTTCTCTGATCTGATGCCAGAGACGCAGCCATTGGATCAACTGCGTGACCAACGGACTACTCAGGATATCTGGGTAAATCACGATGCCAGGGCCAGTGAAGCGGCCACTAGCTTCCGTATACCCAGAAAACAGCTGACACGCCCCCTTTTTCTAGGACGCTGCCCCTTTCTCACCCCCAAACGGCTGCCGCACGTCAATCATTGTCATTATAATCATAAGACTTCATACAGGTTGATCCTTGCTCTGCAAAGCCTAACTGTGGTGCAAGCTCCAACCACCCTTCTCCCTCTCATTGGTAGATTTTATATATAGCTCTCTGCACAGTTTCTCATGGAAATGCCGCACATTTCATACAAGTTAAAAAGTGAACCTTTGACTTATGTGTCATGTATGGACTTGCGCAGCATTACTACCGACACAGGTACAAGGTGCCCTCTTCTGTAATTTTGCCGAAGGTATGGATAGAAGTTCCTGGCTCCGCAGAGAGGGGGTATTCTCAAATAATCCTGCAAAAGTAAGAAAAAATACTGGGCCTGATTCAGACCCGCTCGCGAGCGCTATGCTGATGTTGAGTGACAGCACGCCCCCTTTGGTGGGCGGGCCGGGGGCATGGCTGCCCAGACGGAGGCATTCCCATGGGAACGCCTTCCGTCTGGGGCCGGCCCCACTGACATCACAAGCCGCAAGCTCTATGGGGCTTGTGATGTCAAGACCATCGGGCTTGCGATGAGACCCTTGTGGTAGGGTCTCGTTGCCGCAAGCCCCAGAGAGCTTTCGGCTCTAACAGAACTGAAAGCTCTCCCACTGACATCACTTGTGATGTCAGTGGCGCCAGCCCCAGACAGTAGGCGTTCCCATGGGAACGCCTCCGTCTGGGCAGCCACGCCCCCGGCCCGCCCACCAAATTGACAAATTGAGGGATCGTGAAGAAAGACCAAATCATTCTGCCTTATGCTGGGTACACACCTATACAGTCGTAGGGCCGTTCTTTTGATTTTGACCCGTTCATGCGATATCAAAATAATGCGTACGCACTTCCGATCATGTTTTATTACCTGGTTGAATGGAAGGATTGCATCTTATGCGCTGTTTATTACCCATCCAATTTGCCCAGGTGAACCGTTCTTGCGATTCTACACCTGCAGCAGCGCCGCCTCTGTGGGTGACGCAATCATTTTCTTACGATATTTTGGCAGTCGGGGATCAAAGTTCGCAAGTACGATTTGTATAAGTGTGTATGCGCGTGTCGGCACTGTGGTCGGGACTTGTGATTGGGAGTGAAGACTCATCGAAAGAGTGATCGCAAAGGTGTGTACATAGCTTAAGGCATTAAAGAGTTAAATAACCTCATTCGTGATAAGAAATAAGAATTTAAAGTTCTTAAAATTTAGAGAAATAGACAGTAAATACCAGCACTTATATCAATCAATTCAAACTATACTATTTTAAGAAGTAAATAAACAATATCACAGAATGACATTTATTAATGAAAGCACATATTTAGTTGACATGTACTGCATTTATCATGATTAAATCTGAATTGCGTAATCACATCTAATCAACCTTTTTATGGCCTAAACAAGTGGAAATAAGATTTCCTATAGAAAGCGCTGCTGAACCATGTAACAATTTATTTAGTAAAAAAATGTACAACACATTATTATAAGCATGAAGCCATTGCACACTTATGTGCATGTTACACAAACATCCTTTTCACATTTCCTCAATGTCATACACCTAATTGGTAATACTTTCCATGCTAATTAGTGGAAATTGATACAAACTATTGTTTGTTATGTGAACTATAATCTGGTTATTCAGCCTAGTAAGTAGTAGACATTTTGGCCCTCATTCAGAGCCGTACGCTCTGAGCAGAGCGCACGCTCTGAATGAGGGCCGGTCTCCATGAAAATGGAGCGTCCTCCTGGACGCTCGTATAGCTGTGGGTCACCACCCACAGGCTATACGAGCGTGCAGTTTGTTGGCCGCGATGGTCGTGACCATCGCGACCATCGAAACTGCGAGCCGGAGCCTGCGGTTGAGGTTTTCAACCGCAAGCTCCGGAGTGATTTTGGCTCTATCAGAGCCAAAATCACTCCCACTGACATCACTAGTGATGTCAGTGGGCCGGCTTTTGACGGGAGGCGTTCCCCTGGGAACGCCCCCGTCAGGGAGGCACGCCCCCGGCACGCCTACCAAAGGGGGCGTGCTGTCAATCAACATCGACAGCACGCCCCCTTTGATCAGACACAACGAGCGAAGGACTTTCCTTCGCTCGTCGCGTCTGGCGCATGCGCACGACGGAGCTCCCTCCGTCGTGCGCATGCTCAGTCCAGAACATCGACCCACTTGCGAGCGGACAGCCGTTCGCGAGTGGGTCTGAATCAGGCCCTTTATCCAGATATTTGGTATTAGTAATTCAATTAGTATAAGTAATCTTTATCCGTATGATAGGAATAGCGTATCGAAACGTATAATTTTGCTAATATGTCCACTTGGTTAGTGTATTTGGCATGCAGTCACTGTAGTAAAGAAATGTTGACTAGTGAGCCGGTCCAGCTCCACAAGAAGTTAGCAACTTTATATATATATATTTAGCACGCAGTCACAAGTACAAATGTTGTAATAAACAAATGTTGAAAAGTGAGCCGGTCCAGCTTCTTATGGCCTGAATTCATATGAGTATATATTATTAATCCTCAATATATATTAAAGAGACTATAGCAATTTTGACCGTCATGTGCTGAAGTAGTGAGAGGGCGGGCAAAGACTGCGGCTGTGATTCTCAGGACCTTATTCAGAGGCGGCCGTACGGTCTACGACCGCACGGCCGCCTCGATGTTTGGCCAGTGCGCATGCGCACGAGGGAGCCGGCTCCCTCGTGCGCATGCGTGAGACCGACTTCGACCGACAGCGCTGGTCGTAGCGGGTCTCTTTCCAAAGGGGGCGAGCTGTCGATGTTGATTGACAGCTCTCCCCGTTTGGAAGGCGGACCGGGGGGGTGGCAGCTCAAACGGAGGCTTTCCCATGGGAACGCCTACCGTTTGGGGGAGGCCCCACTGACATCACTAGTGATGTCAGTGGAGAGCTTCCGGCTCTGAGAGAGCCAGAAGCTCTCCGGGGCTTACGACAAGTGAGACCCTACCCTAGGGTCTCGTCGTAAGCCCCGATGGTCGCGATGGTCTCTGACCATCGCGACCATCACCCGAGCGGTCGTTAGAGCTGTGGGTGTAAACCCACAGCCTAACGACCGCAACAGAGGCGGGCGGTCAGGATGCAAGCGGCTGCCCAGTTTCTGAGCGACCGCTTGCATCCTCCGACCGCCTCTGAATGAGGTCCTCAGTCCCAAACAAGTGCTGCAACCACAGGGAGAGCAACCACCCACAACGCCGCTGCGTCAGGTGTAGCCAGATTATCGACCAGATCAAGTGAAATAACCTGTTTTCTAAGTGCTCTGTGAGTGCCATGCTGTAATGGTTGTTTTTTGGGGGGCAATGTGCATTGTTAAAGTGTACCCTACAATACAAAATCCCTCCGACTGTGCAGTGAGGAGTGTTATTTGAATATTGAATGCGCAGAAAGTGAGACCTGACAAAATGTATAATTAATTAACGCAGGTGTATGGTGATGTGAGAACGTGGTGTGAAATGTTCAATAACGGCCGAACGAACGTGTATGACGAAGATCAACCATCACTTGTCTCAGTTTTGGGTGGGAGATTAACCATCATCCATGCTATAGTGTGGACCTTGCGCCAAGCGTTTTTCACCTTTTCACTGAGCTCGAAGAGTTCCTGGATGGAAAACGTTTTGGAAGTGATGATGAGTTGAAGCGTGTAGTCATCAACTGGTTCAATGGACGAGAGGCAGTCGAGAACAACAAGGGCATTCTAAAGCTCGTGGCTGGAATAGACAAATGTATTCTCTGTGTAAAAAATACAAAGAAAATAATAAAATATAATTTTCTTGATTTTTTTATTTTTGTTTTGACCGCCAAACTGTCTTTTTTTTCTGGATTAGGCTGGAACGGTAATATTTTAACATCAACATACTGGTGCTGGCAACGAGGTTCCAACATTTGCAGTGTCGACATAATGATTAACGTTATCACAACTGCATACCATGAAATGCTAGTGATCTTGGTGCAGCGCATGCAAAGTTTTCATCAGACGTGTTTAACCACTTAACTTGCATTTTTTTAATTTCAAAAGCCACTTCCAAATTGTCGTCTATCTATGATTGAATTAGGCCGAGAAGATCTCTGTAATAACACTGCACATCAATGAAAATGTTTCCGATGTGAAAATAGTTACTTCTAATTGATTTTAGCATGCAAAGAATGAATATGACATTTAAAACTCTCAGTTAGCTCTGAGGGTCTCATTCAGACCCGCTCGCGAGCGCAGGACGCTCGCAAGTGGGTCGATGTTACCCAAATGCGCATGCGCACGCGGAGGGAGCTCCGTCGTGCGCATGCGCGAGACCCGGACAGCGACAGCCAAGCAGTCGCTCCGGGTCTCGCACCAAAGGGGGTGTGCTGTCAATGTTGATTGACAGCACGCCCCCTTTGGTGGGCGTGCCGGGGGCGTTGCTGCCAGACGGAGGCGTTCCCATGGGAACGCCTACCGTCTGAAGCCGGCCCCACTGACATCAGTAGTGATGTCAGTGGGAGTGATTTTGGCTCTGAGCCAAAATCACTCCAGGGCTTGCGGCAGCGAGACCCTACCGCAGGGTCTCCATCGCAAGCCCGATGGTCGCGATGGTCTTGACCATCGCGACCATCATCATGGACGCTCGCATAGGCTGTGGGTGGTAACCCACAGCTATGCGAGCGTCCATAAGGCCGCTCCAAGTTGAGGTAGGAGGGCCCTGATTCAGAGCGAGCGCTCTGGTCAGAGCGTCCGGCTCTGAATCAGGCCCTGAGTTCCGAGATATAGCCCATTTACGACGATGTAGGGGTAATCCTAGTGAAGTGAGCAGAATGGAGAGAATCTTACCAGTAATCTGTATGTTTGTTTCTTTTTGTGTTCTTATTTGTGATTAATAGAAAATAAATAACAGTTGTTTTAATTCAATCAAGAAAATATCAGATTATTTTAAAATAGCTTTTCACTATGACTATATTACTAATGTACATACATACAGTATTGTAGCTCAAACAATAGAGCTAGTAACAACATTCTGAAATCATTTTAGTTTTTCTTGACCTCAAATTAGTCATTTAATCATCCAACATGATTTTATAAAAAAAAACAACTTTTAATTTTTAAAACACTTTAACATTAACATCGTCTTTTACTATATCGTCATCAATATATTGGACTATCGATGTTTGGAATATCGCGGCCATCACGACTTTGATTTCCCCAGCAGCTCCTTCTCTGCAGTAAGGCAGTCACTGGGGGAGGGTGCAGGGATGCAGAAAGGCCGGGAGGTCCCTCTGCTATTGGCGGCTGCTGGAAGATTATCTTCCGGCAGCCGCCCACTGTGCATTACTGACAGGTCGTATCGTTTGCGGCCATGTCAGTTAACGCACAGCCTGGCGTGATTGCAAATTATGCAACAACACCAGGCAAGTGGTCAACCTCCACTATCCAATCAGGGAAAGGTGAACTTAATGAATCCACAGGTAATTGTATGTGCGAAACTAGTGAAACAAAGTTCATCAATTCATTCAAGTATATTATACAAGAAAACCTCCAAATTAATGACAATAATAGAAGTGGCTTTTGTCAAATATTATATACCTTGATATATCGTATAATTGATAATCATCATATTAATGATTTTCCGATACATTGATGAGGTCAGATATTGCTTCAATTGCCTAAACAATAATTTTTTAAAGTAAGATAGTAAAATACACTATACAAAATAATAATAAAAAAACGAATATATAGTAGCATTGATAGTATGGGCACTATGCAAATGAGCTACTTAGTCATTGGGGTATATGTAATAGAGTGTGAGTTGCTGCCGCTGCGTAAACTCCTGCGAGTGTTCCTGAATTTTTAAAGCGGCAATCATTCTAAAGGTAAAACCAGCTTACATAAGCCCCATCCTGTGTAGAGTCTCAGTGATTGACCCTCGGACCTATACACTCTACAACCAAACATGAAACAAACTGAGCTATCCTAATAATTTCAATTGTTTCCAAGAATTATACTGTATAAACTGTTATTATAAAAGACCTATCCGGAAAAGATATCATTGAAGTCATGTAACACTGCATAATAGACTTCCAATTAAAGCAATATTTTGTCAAAATGATTATTATATTCTCATGTAGAGTTGGACATTACGGGGTCAAGTCAATTAGACTGAAGAACGACACCGTAGCTCACGCTCCGGACTCGTGGATTTTTGTATTATACTCTATGAGGCCACAAACAAAAATCCATGAGTCCAGAGGTACCGTAAGTGCGGCATATGGTGGCATTTACTTAGGATCGCAAGTTATTTGCGTCTAGTTGAATCGACCTCTATAGGCGCATATACATGTAACGATTTTCCAATCAACGATTTTCTGTCAGATTATCTGTCAGATTTCCCTTGAAAAAGTGAATGATTTTTTGAAGTGTAGTAAACGATGAACGAATAATGGCCCTCATTCAGAGCCGTTCGCTATTTGCGGTCGTTCGTTTAAAAACAAGGGGTGGCTATTCAAATGATCCGTACGCACATTGTAGTCTGTTCACACCTCTAAGTCTGAACGAGCGAGCAAAACATACACTCGTTTATTTGTTAAAAACGCCCCCTGGCCGCTCGCATCCTACGTCATGTCCGCTATTTATTAGATTAATCGAGTACATCGACCAGCGTATGAACTGCTCGCTATTCTTGTGGTTGGTGTTTGCTACCACAAATTTGCGAGCAGTTCTGGCTATAAAATAACCCAGTGACGTGAACAATGACGCTGCTGTTTTAAATATACACACCCATAAAACGCCCGTTTTGACCTTTAAGCACGCCTGCGTTCGGATCTCCACTCCCCGTTTTCAAGCACCTTCCCCTGTTACCACCCACATACGCCTCATTCTGTCATTCAAAATAGCAGGCACTCGCTATATTGCGTACCAACGATTTTTGGCCGCACTGACTGGTTCGCGCATGCGTACTAAAAACCGTACGCATGCGCAGATGTGCAAACATCGCTCGGAACGAGCGTACTGCCGCTAACGAGCGGCTCTGAATGAGGGCCAATGTTCCTTCTCTTAATGAAAGTCGTTATGTTGGACAGTCTGAAATGAACTACAAACTACAAACGGGAGCGCGCTTGAACGATTTTCGTTCATCGTTATAACTCAGAAACTGAACGATATTTTGAACGATAACGACGTCGTTATAGTTAAATCGTTCAAAAAATCGTTACGTGTGTACGCACCTTATGATGTTTTTTCCTGCTAAATACGCACTTCCTTTCTGCGCATATGCAGATGCGACAAGATCTCCCACTTGTGAGTCTTCATGCTAAGAGAGGCAAAGGACCAGATTCAGAGATTTACGCAATGCCGATATATATGGAGTTTGAGCGATTGTTTGCTATTGCGCATGTGTGTAAGCCGTACTGCGCACACACAGCAATTGATATGCGATTACGCTTTACATAGAGGATTCACTCACAAATGGAGTGACAGGTAGTCAGCGTTTAGGGGAGGTAACGGGTAAGGCTAGGCAACGCAGGCGTGTCTGACTGTTCAAACGCCGTTTCATTGGCGCACTTAAATTAGCCATTGCGATCTCCTTCGCAGCATAAGAGCTCTCAGCATGTCAGGAGAGACGCAGTGTTTGAGACTGGTCAAACTTTAATCAGAAGCTGCGTGGCTGCCCGATCTGCCTCCATTTTCCTGATGTTCACGCTGTTGCACGTCGTCAGACGAATATGAGAAGGCAGCAGTGGATGTCCCTATGCTGGGCTGTGCTTACACTGTACGGATATGAGAAGGCAGCAGTGGATGTCCCTATGCTGGGCTGTGCTTACACTGTTCGGATATGAGAAGGCAGCAGTGGGTGTCTTACACTGTACGGATATAAGAAGGCAGCAGTGGATGTCCCAATGCTGGGCTGTGCTTACGCTGTACGGATATGAGAAGGCAGCAGTGGGCGTCCCTATGCTGGGCTGTGATTACACTGTACGGATATGAGAAGGCAGCAGTGGGCGTCCCTATGCTGGGCTGTGCTTACACTGTACGGATATGAGAAGGCAGCAGTGGATGTCCCTATGCTGGGCTGTGCTTACACTGTACGGATATGAGGAGGCAGCAGTGGATGTCCCTATGCTGGGCTGTGCTTACACTGTACAGATATGAGAAGGCAGCAGTGGAAGTCCCTATGCTGGGCTGTGCTTACACTGTACGGATATGTGAAGGCAGCAGTGGGCGTCCCTATGCTGGGCTGTGCTTACACTGTACAGATATGAGAAGGCAGCAGTGGATGTCCCTATGCTGGGCTGTGCTTACACTGTACAGATATGAGAAGGCAGCAGTGGATGTCCCTATGCTGGGCTGTGCTTACACTGTACGGATATGAGACGGCAGCAGTGGGCGTCCCTATGCTGGGCTGTGCTTACACTGTACGGATATGAGAAAGCAGCGGTGAGCGTCCCTATGCTGGGCTGTGCTTACACTGTACGGATATGAGAAGGCACCAGTGGGCGTCCCTATGCTGGGCTGTGCTTACGCTGTACGGATATGAGAAGGCAGCAGTGGATGTCCCTATGCTGGGCTGTGCTTACACTGTACAGATATGAGAAGGCAGCAGTGGATGTCCCTATGCTGGGCTGTGCTTACACTGTACGGATATGAGAAGGCAGCAGTGGGCGTCCCTATGCTGGGCTGTGCTTACACTGTACAGATATGAGAAGGCAGCAGTGGATGTCCCTATGCTGGGCTGTGCTTACACTGTACGGATATGAGAAGGCAGCAGTGGGCGTCCCTATGCTGGGCTGTGCTTACACTGTATGGATATAAGAAGGCAGCAGTGGATGTCCCTATGCTGGGCTGTGCTTACACTGTACGGATATGAGAATGCAGCAGTGGGCCTCCCTATGCTGGGCTGTGCTTACACTGTACGGATATGAGGAGGCAGCAGTGGGCGTCCCTATGCTGGGCTGTGATTACACTGTACAGATATGAGGAGGCAGCAGTGGGCGTCCCTATGCTGGGCTGTGCTTACGCTGTATATGAGAAGGCAGCAGTGGGCGTCCCTATGCTAAGCTGTGCTTACACTGTACAGATATGAGAAGGCAGCAGTGGGCGTCCCTATGCTGGGCTGTGCTTACACTGTACAAATATGAGGAGGCAGCAGTGGGAGTCCCTATGCTGGGCTGTGATTACACTGTACAGATATGAGGAGGCAGCAGTGGGCGTCCCTATGCTGGGCTGTGATTACACTGTACGGATATGAGAAGGCAGGAGTGGGCGTCCCTATGCTGGGCTGTGATTACACTGTACAGATATGAGGAGGCAGCAGTGGGCATCCCTATGCTAAGCTGTGCTTACACTGTACGGATATGAGAAGGCAGCAGTGGATGTCCCTATGCTGGGCTGTGCTTACACTGTACGGATATGAGAAGGCAGCAGTGGGTGTCCCTATGCTGGGCTGTGCTTTCACTGTACGGATATGAGAAGGCAGCAGTGGGCCTCCCTATGCTGGGCTGTGCTTACACTGTACGGATATGAGGAGGCAGCAGTGGGCGTCCCTATGCTGGGCTGTGATTACACTGTACAGATATGAGAAGGCAGCAGTGGACGTCCCTATGCTGGGCTGTGCTTACGCTGTATATGAGAAGGCAGCAGTGGGCGTCCCTATGCTAAGCTGTGCTTACACTGTACAGATATGAGAAGGCAGCAGTGGGCGTCCCTATGCTGGGCTGTGCTTACACTGTACAAATATGAGGAGGCAGCAGTGGGCGTCCCTATGCTGGGCTGTGATTACACTGTACAGATATGAGGAGGCAGCAGTGGGCGTCCCTATGCTGGGCTGTGATTACACTGTACGGATATGAGAAGGCAGGAGTGGGCATCCCTATGCTGGGCTGTGATTACACTGTACAGATATGAGGAGGCAGCAGTGGGCATCCCTATGCTAAGCTGTGCTTACACTGTACGGATATGAGAAGGCAGCAGTGGATGTCCCTATGCTGGGCTGTGCTTACACTGTACGGATATGAGAAGGCAGCAGTGGGTGTCCCTATGCTGGGCTGTGCTTACACTGTACGGATATGAGAAGGCAGCAGTGGGCGTCCCTATGCTGGGCTGTGCTTACACTGTACAAATATGAGGAGGCAGCAGTGGGCGTCCCTATGCTGGGCTGTGATTACACTGTACAGATATGAGGAGGCAGCAGTGGGCGTCCCTATGCTGGGCTGTGATTACACTGTACGGATATGAGAAGGCAGGAGTGGGCGTCCCTATGCTGGGCTGTGATTACACTGTACAGATATGAGGAGGTAGCAGTGGGCATCCCTATGCTAAGCTGTGCTTACACTGTACGGATATGAGAAGGCAGCAGTGGATGTCCCTATGCTGGGCTGTGCTTACACTGTACGGATATGAGAAGGCAGCAGTGGGTGTCCCTATGCTGGGCTGTGCTTTCACTGTACGGATATGAGAAGGCAGCAGTGGGCCTCCCTATGCTGGGCTGTGCTTACACTGTACGGATATGAGGAGGCAGCAGTGGGCGTCCCTATGCTGGGCTGTGATTACACTGTACAGATATGAGAAGGCAGCAGTGGACGTCCCTATGCTGGGCTGTGCTTACGCTGTATATGAGAAGACAGCAGTGGGCGTCCCTATGCTAAGCTGTGCTTACACTGTTCAGATATGAGAAGGCAGCAGTGGGCGTCCCTATGCTGGGCTGTGCTTACACTGTACAAATATGAGGAGGCAGCAGTGGGCGTCCCTATGCTGGGCTGTGATTACACTGTACAGATATGAGGAGGCAGCAGTGGGCGTCCCTATGCTGGGCTGTGATTACACTGTACGGATATGAGAAGGCAGGAGTGGGCATCCCTATGCTGGGCTGTGATTACACTGTACAGATATGAGGAGGCAGCAGTGGGCATCCCTATGCTAAGCTGTGCTTACACTGTACGGATATGAGAAGGCAGCAGTGGATGTCCCTATGCTGGGCTGTGCTTACACTGTACGGATATGAGAAGGCAGCAGTGGGTGTCCCTATGCTGGGCTGTGCTTACACTGTACGGATATGAGAAGGCAGCAGTGGATGTCCCTATGCTGGGCTGTGCTTACACTGTACGGATATGAGAAGACAGCAGTGGGCGTCCCTATGCTGGGCTGTGCTTACACTGTACGGATATGAGAAGGCAGCAGTGGATGTCCCTATGCTGGGCTGTGCTTACACTGTACGGATATGAGAAGACAGCAGTGGGTGTCCCTATGCTGGGCTGTGCTTACACTGTAAGGATATGAGAAGGCAGCAGTGGATGTCCCTATGCTGGGCTGTGCTTACGCTGTACGGATATGAGAAGACAGCAGTGGATGTCCCTATGCTGGGCTGTGCTTACGCTGTACGGATATGAGAAGGCAGTAGTGGATGTCCCTATGCTGGACTGTGCTTAAACTACGGATATAGGAAGGCAGCAGTGGGCATCCCTATGCTCAGGTAGGCTTGGAATAATTAGCATATTTTTGCAATTGCGATCCGTGAGAGATTGCAGCTGCGATTTCATTAGAGTAAATATCTGAATCAGGCCCAAAGTGTGGGAGGGAGGGGTCATGCCAGCATTTACATAATTACCACATATTCATCAGAAGGAGAATCACTAGCAGGCACAGTACACTGGTCAGGAGGCACATTACACTGGTCAGCAGGCACAGTACACTGGTCAGGAGGCACATTACACTGGTCAGCAGGCACAGTACACTGGTCAGGAGGCACATTACACTGGTCAGCAGGCACAGTACACTGGTCAGGAGGCACAGTACACTGGTCAGCAGGCACAGTACACTGGTCAGCAGGCACAGTACACTGGTCAGGAGGCACACTACACTGGAGGCACAGGAGGCACAGTTCTCCGGTAAACAGGCACAGTACACTGGTCAGGAGGCCCAGAACACTGGTCAGCAGGCACAGTACACTGGTCAGCAGGCACAGTACACTGGTCAGCAGGCACAGTACACTGGTCAGGAGGCACGGTTCTTTGGTCAGCAGGCACGGTACACTGGTCAGCAGGCACAGTACGCTGGTCAGCAGGCACAGTACAGTGGTCAGCAGGCACAGTACACTGGTCAGCAGGCACAGTACACTGGTCAAGAGGCACAGTACAGTGGTCAGGAGGCACAGTACAGTGGTCAGGAGGCACAGTACAGTGGTCAGGAGGCACAGTACACTGGTCAAGAGGCACAGTACACAGGTCAGCAGGCACATTATACTGGTCAGGAGGCACATTACACTGGTCAGGAGGCACAGTACAGTGGTCAGGAGGCACAGTGCAGTGGTCAGGAGGCACAGTACACTGGTCAGCAGGCACAGTACACTGGTCAGGAGGCACAGTATTTTTGCAATTGCGATCCGTGAGAGATTGCAGCTGCGATTTCATTAGAGTAAATATCTGAATCAGGCCCAAAGTGTGGGAGGGAGGGGTCATGCCAGCATTTACATAATTACCACATATTCATCAGAAGGAGAATCACTAGCAGGCACAGTACGCTGGTCAGCAGGCACAGTACGCTGGTCAGCAGGCACAGTACACTGGTCAGGAGGCACATTACACTGGTCAGCAGGCACAGTACACTGGTCAGGAGGCACATTACACTGGTCAGCAGGCACAGTACACTGGTCAGGAGGCACAGTACACTGGTCAGCAGGCACAGTACACTGGTCAGCAGGCACAGTACACTGGTCAGGAGGCACACTACACTGGAGGCACAGGAGGCACAGTTCTCCGGTAAACAGGCACAGTACACTGGTCAGGAGGCCCAGAACACTGGTCAGCAGGCACAGTACACTGGTCAGCAGGCACAGTACACTGGTCAGGAGGCACGGTTCTTTGGTCAGCAGGCACGGTACACTGGTCAGCAGGCACAGTACGCTGGTCAGCAGGCACAGTACACTGGTCAGCAGGCACAGTACAGTGGTCAGCAGGCACAGTACACTGGTCAGCAGGCACAGTACACTGGTCAAGAGGCACAGTACAGTGGTCAGGAGGCACAGTACAGTGGTCAGGAGGCACAGTACAGTGGTCAGGAGGCACAGTACACTGGTCAAGAGGCACAGTACACTGGTCAGCAGGCACAGTACACTGGTCAGGAGGCACATTACACTGGTCAGGAGGCACAGTACAGTGGTCAGGAGGCACAGTGCAGTGGTCAGGAGGCACAGTACACTGGTCAGCAGGCACAGTACACTGGTCAGGAGGCACAGTATTTTTGCAATTGCGATCCGTGAGAGATTGCAGCTGCGATTTCATTAGAGTAAATATCTGAATCAGGCCCAAAGTGTGGGAGGGAGGGGTCATGCCAGCATTTACATAATTACCACATATTCATCAGAAGGAGAATCACTAGCAGGCACAGTACACTGGTCAGGAGGCATAGTACACTGGTCAGCAGGCACAGTACACTGGTCAGGAGGCACATTACACTGGTCAGCAGGCACAGTACACTGGTCAGGAGGCACATTACACTGGTCAGCAGGCACAGTACACTGGTCAGGAGGCACAGTACACTGGTCAGCAGGCACAGTACACTGGTCAGCAGGCACAGTACACTGGTCAGGAGGCACACTACACTGGAGGCACAGGAGGCACAGTTCTCCGGTAAACAGGCACAGTACACTGGTCAGGAGGCCCAGAACACTGGTCAGCAGGCACAGTACACTGGTCAGCAGGCACAGTACACTGGTCAGGAGGCACGGTTCTTTGGTCAGCAGGCACGGTACACTGGTCAGCAGGCACAGTACGCTGGTCAGCAGGCACAGTACACTGGTCAGCAGGCACAGTACAGTGGTCAGCAGGCACAGTACACTGGTCAGCAGGCACAGTACACTGGTCAAGAGGCACAGTACAGTGGTCAGGAGGCACAGTACAGTGGTCAGGAGGCACAGTACAGTGGTCAGGAGGCACAGTACACTGGTCAAGAGGCACAGTACACTGGTCAGCAGGCACAGTACACTGGTCAGGAGGCACATTACACTGGTCAGGAGGCACAGTACAGTGGTCAGGAGGCACAGTGCAGTGGTCAGGAGGCACAGTACACTGGTCAGCAGGCACAGTACACTGGTCAGGAGGCACAGTATTTTTGCAATTGCGATCCGTGAGAGATTGCAGCTGCGATTTCATTAGAGTAAATATCTGAATCAGGCCCAAAGTGTGGGAGGGAGGGGTCATGCCAGCATTTACATAATTACCACATATTCATCAGAAGGAGAATCACTAGCAGGCACAGTACACTGGTCAGGAGGCACATTACACTGGTCAGCAGGTACAGTACACTGGTCAGGAGGCACATTACACTGGTCAGCAGGCACAGTACACTGGTCAGGAGGCACATTACACTGGTCAGCAGGCACAGTACACTGGTCAGGAGGCACAGTACACTGGTCAGCAGGCACAGTACACTGGTCAGCAGGCACAGTACACTGGTCAGGAGGCACACTACACTGGAGGCACAGGAGGCACAGTTCTCCGGTAAACAGGCACAGTACACTGGTCAGGAGGCCCAGAACACTGGTCAGCAGGCACAGTACACTGGTCAGCAGGCACAGTACACTGGTCAGGAGGCACGGTTCTTTGGTCAGCAGGCACAGTACACTGGTCAGCAGGCACAGTACGCTGGTCAGCAGGCACAGTACACTGGTCAGCAGGCACAGTACAGTGGTCAGCAGGCACAGTACACTGGTCAGCAGGCACAGTACACTGGTCAAGAGGCACAGTACAGTGGTCAGGAGGCACAGTACAGTGGTCAGGAGGCACAGTACAGTGGTCAGGAGGCACAGTACACTGGTCAAGAGGCACAGTACACAGGTCAGCAGGCACATTATACTGGTCAGGAGGCACATTACACTGGTCAGGAGGCACAGTACAGTGGTCAGGAGGCACAGTGCAGTGGTCAGCAGGCACAGTACGCTGGTCAGCAGGCACAGTACACTGGTCAGCAGGCACAGTACAGTGGTCAGCAGGCACAGTACTCTGGTCAGCAGGCACAGTACACTGGTCAAGAGGCACAGTACAGTGGTCAGGAGGCACAGTACAGTGGTCAGGAGGCACAGTACAGTGGTCAGGAGGCACAGTACACTGGTCAAGAGGCACAGTACACAGGTCAGCAGGCACATTATACTGGTCAGGAGGCACATTACACTGGTCAGGAGGCACAGTACAGTGGTCAGGAGGCACAGTGCAGTGGTCAGGAGGCACAGTACACTGGTCAGCAGGCACAGTACACTGGTCAGGAGGCACAGTATTTTTGCAATTGCGATCCGTGAGAGATTGCAGCTGCGATTTCATTAGAGTAAATATCTGAATCAGGCCCAAAGTGTGGGAGGGAGGGGTCATGCCAGCATTTACATAATTACCACATATTCATCAGAAGGAGAATCACTAGCAGGCACAGTACGCTGGTCAGCAGGCACAGTACGCTGGTCAGCAGGCACAGTACACTGGTCAGGAGGCACATTACACTGGTCAGCAGGCACAGTACACTGGTCAGGAGGCACATTACACTGGTCAGCAGGCACAGTACACTGGTCAGGAGGCACAGTACACTGATCAGCAGGCACAGTACACTGGTCAGCAGGCACAGTACACTGGTCAGGAGGCACACTACACTGGAGGCACAGGAGGCACAGTTCTCCGGTAAACAGGCACAGTACACTGGTCAGGAGGCCCAGAACACTGGTCAGCAGGCACAGTACACTGGTCAGCAGGCACAGTACACTGGTCAGGAGGCACGGTTCTTTGGTCAGCAGGCACGGTACACTGGTCAGCAGGCACAGTACGCTGGTCAGCAGGCACAGTACACTGGTCAGCAGGCACAGTACAGTGGTCAGCAGGCACAGTACACTGGTCAGCAGGCACAGTACACTGGTCAAGAGGCACAGTACAGTGGTCAGGAGGCACAGTACAGTGGTCAGGAGGCACAGTACAGTGGTCAGGAGGCACAGTACACTGGTCAAGAGGCACAGTACACTGGTCAGCAGGCACAGTACACTGGTCAGGAGGCACATTACACTGGTCAGGAGGCACAGTACAGTGGTCAGGAGGCACAGTGCAGTGGTCAGGAGGCACAGTACACTGGTCAGCAGGCACAGTACACTGGTCAGGAGGCACAGTATTTTTGCAATTGCGATCCGTGAGAGATTGCAGCTGCGATTTCATTAGAGTAAATATCTGAATCAGGCCCAAAGTGTGGGAGGGAGGGGTCATGCCAGCATTTACATAATTACCACATATTCATCAGAAGGAGAATCACTAGCAGGCACAGTACACTGGTCAGGAGGCATAGTACACTGGTCAGCAGGCACAGTACACTGGTCAGGAGGCACATTACACTGGTCAGCAGGCACAGTACACTGGTCAGGAGGCACATTACACTGGTCAGCAGGCACAGTACACTGGTCAGGAGGCACAGTACACTGGTCAGCAGGCACAGTACACTGGTCAGCATGACAGTACACTGGTCAGGAGGCACACTACACTGGAGGCACAGGAGGCACAGTTCTCCGGTAAACAGGCACAGTACACTGGTCAGGAGGCCCAGAACACTGGTCAGCAGGCACAGTACACTGGTCAGCAGGCACAGTACACTGGTCAGGAGGCACGGTTCTTTGGTCAGCAGGCACGGTACACTGGTCAGCAGGCACAGTACGCTGGTCAGCAGGCACAGTACACTGGTCAGCAGGCACAGTACAGTGGTCAGCAGGCACAGTACACTGGTCAGCAGGCACAGTACACTGGTCAAGAGGCACAGTACAGTGGTCAGGAGGCACAGTACAGTGGTCAGGAGGCACAGTACAGTGGTCAGGAGGCACAGTACACTGGTCAAGAGGCACAGTACACTGGTCAGCAGGCACAGTACACTGGTCAGGAGGCACATTACACTGGTCAGGAGGCACAGTACAGTGGTCAGGAGGCACAGTACACTGGTCAGCAGGCACAGTACACTGGTCAGGAGGCACAGTATTTTTGCAATTGCGATCCGTGAGAGATTGCAGCTGCGATTTCATTAGAGTAAATATCTGAATCAGGCCCAAAGTGTGGGAGGGAGGGGTCATGCCAGCATTTACATAATTACCACATATTCATCAGAAGGAGAATCACTAGCAGGCACAGTACACTGGTCAGGAGGCACATTACACTGGTCAGCAGGCACAGTACACTGGTCAGGAGGCACATTACACTGGTCAGCAGGCACAGTACACTGGTCAGGAGGCACAGTACACTGGTCAGCAGGCACAGTACACTGGTCAGCAGGCACAGTACACTGGTCAGGAGGCACACTACACTGGAGGCACAGGAGGCACAGTTCTCCGGTAAACAGGCACAGTACACTGGTCAGGAGGCCCAGAACACTGGTCAGCAGGCACAGTACACTGGTCAGCAGGCACAGTACACTGGTCAGGAGGCACAGTACACTGGTCAGCAGGCACAGTACAGTGGTCAGCAGGCACAGTACACTGGTCAGCAGGCACAGTACACTGGTCAAGAGGCACAGTACAGTGGTCAGGAGGCACAGTACAGTGGTCAGGAGGCACAGTACACTGGTCAAGAGGCACAGTACACTGGTCAGCAGGCACATTATACTGGTCAGGAGGCACATTACACTGGTCAGGAGGCACAGTACAGTGGTCAGGAGGCACAGTACAGTGGTCAGGAGGCACAGTGCAGTGGTCAGGAGGCACAGTGCACTGGTCAGCAGGCACAGTACACTGGTCAGGAGGCACAGTATTTTTGCAATTGCGATCCGTGAGAGATTGCAGCTGCGATTTCATTAGAGTAAATATCTGAATCAGGCCCAAAGTGTGGGAGGGAGGGGTCATGCCAGCATTTACATAATTACCACATATTCATCAGAAGGAGAATCACTAGCAGGCACAGTACACTGGTCAGGAGGCACATTACACTGGTCAGCAGGCACAGTACACTGGTCAGCAGGCACATTACACTGGTCAGGAGTCACAGTACACTGGTCAGGAGGCACATTACACTGGTCAGCAGGCACAGTACACTGGTCAGGAGGCACAGTACACTGGTCAGCAGGCACAGTACACTGGTCAGCAGGCACAGTACACTGGTCAGGAGGCACACTACACTGGAGGCACAGGAGGCACAGTTCTCCGGTAAACAGGCACAGTACACTGGTCAGGAGGCCCAGAACACTGGTCAGCAGGCACAGTACACTGGTCAGCAGGCACAGTACACTGGTCAGGAGGCACGGTTCTTTGGTCAGCAGGCACGGTACACTGGTCAGCAGGCACAGTACGCTGGTCAGCAGGCACAGTACACTGGTCAGCAGGCACAGTACAGTGGTCAGCAGGCACAGTACACTGGTCAGCAGGCACAGTACACTGGTCAAGAGGCACAGTACAGTGGTCAGGAGGCACAGTACAGTGGTCAGGAGGCACAGTACAGTGGTCAGGAGGCACAGTACACTGGTCAGCAGGCACAGTACACTGGTCAGGAGGCACATTACACTGGTCAGGAGGCACAGTACAGTGGTCAGGAGGCACAGTACAGTGGTCAGGAGGCACAGTGCAGTGGTCAGGAGGCACAGTACACTGGTCAGCAAGCACAGTACACTGGTCAGGAGGCACAGTATTTTTGCAATTGCGATCCGTGAGAGATTGCAGCTGCGATTTCATTAGAGTAAATATCTGAATCAGGCCCAAAGTGTGGGAGGGAGGGGTCATGCCAGCATTTACATAATTACCACATATTCATCAGAAGGAGAATCACTAGCAGGCACAGTACACTGGTCAGCAGGCATAGTACACTGGTCAGCAGGCACAGTACACTGGTCAGCAGGCACAGTACACTGGTCAGCAGGCATAGTACACTGGTCAGGAGGCACAGTACACTGGTCAGGAGGCACATTACACTGGTCAGCAGGCACAGTACACTGGTCAGGAGGCACAGTACACTGGTCAGGAGGCACATTACACTGGTCAGCAGGCACATTACACTGGTCAGCAGGCACATTACACTGGTCAGCAGGCACAGTACACTGGTCAGGAGGCACACTACACTGGTCAGGAGGCACATTACACTGGTCAGGAGGCACAGTACACTGGTCAGGAGGCACACTACACTGGTCAGGAGGCACATTACACTGGTCAGCAGGCACATTACACTGGTCAGGAGGCACAGTACACTGGTCAGGAGGCACACTACACTGGTCAGGAGGCACAGTTTCTGTTGAACATCCTCGACATCTGCTGCTAGAAGCGTGTGACGATTGTGACCATTAGCACAGACCTTTGCCAGTGTTAAAAAGAAAGAACGTCTGTTCCCCAAAGATATACAAGCACCAACGCTTGTAGTTGAGAACTTTGAGGGCCATTGCAAGGGCGGAATTAAAGGGGGGCGACAGCTGTGTATGTGTATTCTGGGCACTACTACTGTGGTCATTGTGTAAAAGGGGCACATCTGTGTGGTGTAATGTGAATCGGGGGCACTAGTACAATGTGGTGTAATGTGAATCGGGGGCACTAGTACTATGTGGTGTAATGTGAATCAGGGGCACTAGTACTGTGTGGTGTAATGTGAATCAGGGGCACTAGTACTGTGTGGTGTAATGTGAATCGGGGGCACTAGTACAATGTGGTGTAATGTGAATCGGGGGCACTAGTACTATGTGGTGTAATGTGAATCGGGGGCACTAGTACTATGTGGTGTAATGTGAATCAGGGGCACTAGTACTGTGTGGTGTAATGTGAATCAGGGGCACTAGTACTGTGTGGTGTAATGTGAATCGGGGGCACTAGTACTATGTGGTGTAATGTGAATCGGGGGCACTAGTACTGTGTGGTGTAATGTGAATCGGGGGCACTAGTACTGTGTGGTGTAATGTGAATCAGGGGCACTAGTACTGTGTGGTGTAATGTGAATCAGGGGCACTAGTACTGTGCGGTGTAATGTGAATCAGGGGCACTAGTACTGTGCGGTGTATTGTGAATCAGGGGCACTAGTACTGTGTGGTGTAATGTGAATCAGGGGCACTAGTACTATGTGGTGTAATGTGAATCAGGGGCACTAGTACTATGTGGTGTAATGTGAATCAGGGGCACTAGTACTGTGTGGTGTAATGTGAATAAGGGGCACTAGTACTATGCGGTGTAATGTGAATCAGGGGCACTAGTACTATGCGGTGTAATGTGAATCAGGGGCACTAGTACTGTGCGGTGTAATGTGAATCAGGGGCACTAGTACTGTGCGGTGTAATGTGAATCAGGGGCACTAGTACTGTGCGGTGTAATGTGAATCAGGGGCACTAGTACTGTGTGGTGTAATGTGAATCGGGGGCACTAGTACTGTGTGGTGTAATGTGAATCGGGGGCACTACTACTATGTGGTGTAATGTGAATCGGGGGCACTAGTACTATGTGGTGTAATGTGAATCGGGGGCACTAGTACTGTGTGGTGTAATGTAAATCAGGGGCACTAGTACTGTGTGGTGTAATGTGAATCAGGGGCACTAGTACTATGTGATGTAATGTGAATCAGGGGCACTAGTACTGTGTGGTGTAATGTGAATCGGGGGCACTAGTACTATGTGGTGTAATGTGAATCAGGGGCACTAGTGGGGCACCAGTACTATGTGGTGTAATGTGAATCAGGGGCACTAGTGGGGCACCAGTACTATGTGGTGTAATGTGAATCAGGGGCACTAGTACTGTGTGGTGTAATGTGAATCAGGGGTACTAGTACTATGCGGTGTAATGTGAATCAGGGGCACTAGTACTTTGTGGTGTAAGATGAATCAGGGGCACTAGTACTATGTGGTGTAATGTGAATCAGGGGCACTAGTACTGTGTGGTGTAATGTGAATCAGGGGCACTAGTACTATGTGGTGTAATGTGAATCAGGGGCACTAGTACTATGTGGTGTAATGTGAATCAGGGGCACTAGTACTATGTGGTGTAATGTGAATCAGGGGCACTAGTACTGTGTGGTGTAATGTGAATCGGGGGCACTAGTACTATGTGGTGTATTGTGAATCAGGGGCACTAGTACTGTGTGGTGTAATGTGAATCAGGGGCACTAGTACTGTGTGGTGTAATGTGAATCAGGGGCACTAGTACTATGTGGTGTAATGTGAATCGGGGGCACTAGTACTGTGTGGTGTAATGTGAATCATGGGCACTAGTACTGTGTGGTGTAATGTGAATCAGAGGCACTAGTACTGTGTGGTGTAATGTGAATCAGGGGCACTAGTACTGTGTGGTGTAATGTGAATCGGGGGCACTAGTACTATGTGGTGTAATGTGAATCAGGGGCACTAGTGGGGCACCAGTACTATGTGGTGTAATGTGAATCAGGGGCACTAGTGGGGCACCAGTACTATGTGGTGTAATGTGAATCAGGGGCACTAGTACTGTGTGGTGTAATGTGAATCAGGGGTACTAGTACTATGCGGTGTAATGTGAATCAGGGGCACTAGTACTTTGTGGTGTAAGATGAATCAGGGGCACTAGTACTATGTGGTGTAATGTGAATCAGGGGCACTAGTACTGTGTGGTGTAATGTGAATCAGGGGCACTAGTACTATGTGGTGTAATGTGAATCAGGGGCACTAGTACTATGTGGTGTAATGTGAATCAGGGGCACTAGTACTATGTGGTGTAATGTGAATCAGGGGCACTAGTACTGTGTGGTGTAATGTGAATCGGGGGCACTAGTACTATGTGGTGTATTGTGAATCAGGGGCACTAGTACTGTGTGGTGTAATGTGAATCAGGGGCACTAGTACTGTGTGGTGTAATGTGAATCAGGGGCACTAGTACTATGTGGTGTAATGTGAATCGGGGGCACTAGTACTGTGTGGTGTAATGTGAATCATGGGCACTAGTACTGTGTGGTGTAATGTGAATCAGAGGCACTAGTACTGTGTGGTGTAATGTGAATCAGGGGCACTAGTACTGTGTGGTGTAATGTGGATAAGATTGTGCAAATGTTGAGTAATATTTCATGTGGGTGCCTATATGTGTTTTTTTCCTGTGGGTGTATATTGTGGGGTTTTTTTCGTGTGTGTTCCTGTGTCACAATGATCGAGTGCTAAAGGGGTTATGTCCTCCTTTCAGTATTTAACAAACAGCGCTGATCTTAGCTTATCGCTGGTTGTCAATGTGCCGCTTACGAGCGATGCGGTCCCCATTGCGCATACCCCCATTTCATCCATATTTAATAGGGGCCCCCATATGTTTGTTGCCCAGGGACCCCCACAGACCTTAATCCAGCCCTGGCCATTGCGCAGGGTTTGGAAGGGCGCCCCCATCAGGTATAGGGCTGGCGTCTTCAAGTGCTGTTTTAGGTCTTTGATTTCCGTGAGGATTAAAGCTATGCTATAATGTATTTTTTCCCAGTTAACCAAGGATTGAAATCTGCTGTGTTTGTGTATTATTCTGTCATTCTTTAGTGTTCACATCCTCATGGCATTCACTGTCACCGAGCACATACTGCAAACTCAACAAAGCTTCTTCAATCTCCTGAAATCCTCCTGTAAAGAGCTTATACTCATCCCATTCATGTTTCCAGAACTAGAGGCTGCCACAATAGGCCTGGATCTCTCAGGCTCAGCAGATTGGAAGAATTGTCTATTGGACATAAGAAGAAAGATAAACAGAATATAGAGTCTGTGCAGGGCTACCTGCTTCTCCAGATGTCGCCTGTGTCAGAGCATTGCCGGTCACACAGCAGGGAGTCCTCACCCCAACACACTTTACTAATGGACATCTGGCCCCTGTCAGCGTGAAATTGCTGCAGCTCCTGTTGGTGGTGACCCCAGGGGTCCCAACCTGCCCTCTCTGACCACCTGTGTCCAGCACCTCCATCCATGCTGAGGAATGACAGAAATGCTGGGTTCTAAGATACAGGTGCTGGCATTCTTCTATAGCGCAGAGGAACATCTGGGGGGGGGGGGATCTCACTGTGCCTGGGGAATTATATCATAGTCCTATAAATAAATATTTTATTATTCAGTCTATAACTGGCACTCTGTGTGTATTGTGATATCTTGTACATAGTACTTGATTCCCAGGCAAGCATTCTGCATTTACAGGAGACTGCAGCCCTGCGCCTATGCCACGTGATTGGAATTCTAGCACCTGCCTGGTACCCTGGGAGGTGAAGATGTCAGTGGATACTCATTCTAAGACCACGTTATTTCCTGATTTATAGAGACACGTTCATATAAATAGAATTGTAAACAGCGTTTCCAGGTGGTTGTACATCTGTGGGGTTCCTGGTTTGCAAGGTGCTACAGTGACATCAGTGACTCTGGGGGAGATGTACAAAGCCTTGGATAGAGATAAAGGGCCTGATTCAGACTCACTCGCTAGATGCGTTCGCACACAGCCGTCAGCTGCCAAAGTATGCAAATCCCGCCATCGCGCGGCAAGACTAGCACGCCCACTATGTCTCGGCGTGCGATCGCTGTGTGCATTTAGACGCCCACTAGCCTGTCTTAAGACGCCCACTTTCCCTTAGTAATACCCACCATCTTCAGGAAGTGTATTCAACCGTCGGTAACATCGGACCCACATGCAGCACTTGTGGCTGACCATACCCTACCGCAAGCACTGCGAGAGCTTCAGTGTGTAATTCAGCCATGTGACGTGTATTATGACGCTACGTCTTAATTATGCGCGCCTCTGAAATGGCGTTCAGATGCACAGACACGCCTGCGTTCGCACCACCACACCACCGTTTCGACCCACCCCTGTCACCACCCACAAACGGCTCGCCATGTCACTCATTCTAGCAAGGCGTCTGTGTATAGGCTGCGAACGCTTCCCGATTGCATGGACTAGTTCGCGCATGCGCACTGCGTCTTGTATGCATGCGCACATTGCAAACATCGACAGGCTACGTGCGAACGCAGCCTAGCGAACGGGTCTGAATCAGGCCCAAAGTTCCAACCAATCTGCTCCTAACTGATTTTACAGGCTGTTTTATCTAGACTACTTTTTGCTGTTTTAAGGCTAATGGTGTTTTTATATTTATGGATAGATATTTGGATAGGTTTCAAAGGTGCAAAACAAAGACAAGCTGCCACGTATTAAAGAGAACCACCTAATTCTCAAAGGCATACAGTACACAAAAAGATAAATACTAAAACATTGGCGCTAAGAGCCGTATTCAATTTCAGCCAAGCCGCGATACTTTTCCGCATCCCGGACTTTTCGCCTACTTCGCCTGTTTTGTAGGCGGAAAAGTATCGCGCGCGTTCCAGCTTTACCCCGTATTCAATTTGAAAGTAGACGAAAACAGGACCCGGCGAAACTTGAACAGGCGGAAAGTACTGTCAGATTTGGGGAAATCAGCCTGACACCCCCCAAAAGATGCTCTGACATGGGGGTTAGCTATGGTTCCCCGATTTGGCTTGCTGAAAGTATTTGGTGTTTTTAAACGGGCTCAATAGCTGCTAAATAGCGTTTTTGTATAAGTGATGCAGAACAGTATTCAGGAGTATTTTTTCCAGAAAATAACTTATCCCAGCAAATTTGGGGTACTTGAAAATGGGGTCAGCATATTTAAAAGTTGCTAAAGTGAAAAATCATGAAAAATCCATCTTCCGCAAACCCCTGCAATCAAAAAAACACTTGGAGCATACTTGGGGATCCCCCCAAAGTCAAGTTCGCTGGTTTTTAACTTTGTACCTCAACTTTTAATTTTTTTTGCCCCCTTTTTCAAAGTAGTTTTTTGGGGTGTCCTTAAGTGTTTTTTAAAACATTTTTGACACAGTTTATGCAGTCCCATCGCAGAGTGATTGATTTGAATGCTGTTGCATGGGCGTGCATAAATTATCCACTGCGATGCCTTCCGCAGCCTGAGTACTCACAGCGGGCGATGAAGTTAGCAATTTCTGAGTTCAGAACTTGTGCAAGTGTGCGTGAGGCTGCGATGGTACCGATGGTTTTGCAGCCTTGCTAAGTATTACGGATGTGTGTAAAGTAAAGTGGGCGTCCTTATGTTGTGCTGCGATGGCATAGCGATCGCAATGGATTAGCATATGATCGCAGTGAAACTGCATGCGTAATCGCTATTGCAATCGCAGTTGCAATCCGTACTGAATCAGGCCCACAGTTAAGAATCCTAAAGCTGCAATTTTCCACTTAACTCTTTTGAATATCTTCACAATTTTGAATATTCTGTCTACTTTCTATCTTTTCAATTTTGCAGAAATAAAGGAATGAATGGTTATACAATATAAAAGAGCACACAACCAAAAAAGTTATTTGTTTCTCTTTTGTGTCCTAACTGTGGTTAGTACACCAGCTGAAAAATAATTATATATATATATATATATTAACTTGTACAAGATAAGAATACCCTGTAAGCCCTAACATGAAGGCAAAGAGGGTTCTTTTGTGAATTTGGGGGCTTATTCTGAGGTGGAGTAAATAAAAAAGATGGGGCAGATGTAAAATGTGCAGAGAGACATAAGGTGCGTACACACAAGATGATATTTTGGACTATTTGCCCGATTTCGACGCATAAGAGCGACAAATCATGTAAAATATGTCCAAATCATGAGTGTCCACTCAGGATGCGCGTCCCCGCATGTCGTATATCGTATCTGCAGATCTTACCTACAGCAGGCAAGATCTGCCAATCTCGATAACAAGATTCAGGTCAGTGGTCAGATCGTTTGTCAGATTGGACAGTTTATGCGCGATATCGGTTGTCTATGTGTAGGGGAGGTGCCAGTGGAGTTCAATGGAATCGCTGACGACATCGCATCTTTTGCGAGTCGTCTAGTATATGGGCACCTTTAGATTTGGGGTGGGGGGGCATGTCCAAACTTAAATCTAAATTGCAGTGTTAAAGAAAAGCTATCCAGCATTTGGGGGCTACAGGGTCGTACTGGCTCACAGAGGTACAGGGGAAATCTGTGGTGGGCCCCACTGCCTGAGGTGGTCAGGTTCCAGACTGTGCACTTAAATTATACATTGTCACTCTGTTAGAGGGTCAGTTACCTGGTGCAGCTGGACCACTGATAAATATGGGTACTTGGTTCCCTTCTAAAAAAATCGACAGCATGATTCGCCCTCCTGCCAATCAGAGTGGGCGGTCACAACACGACCCTGCCAGTGACTGGAATGTCGTTAGCTCTGCATTCATTCACTTTCCAACAATCAAGTCATCCCAGTAATAAGAGCTTAGGCAGTTTCATTTTTATTCATAACGGCATGCATTTACTAAACTTAATGCAGTTCTTATTGAGTTTTAGATACTGAGTGGTCAGTATCGTGGTCCCCCATCCTATATATATATATATATATATATATACATATATATATATATATATAGAAAGAGATAGAGAGAGACAGGATTACCATAATGTGCTTAATTATTATACACTTGCAAATAAACCCTGCACCTCCTATCTCCGTCCCTCGAGTCCTGTTATGCTTACCCCAATACCCTCACCCCGTTACTGGCATTCCCGGGACAATGGTGTACTCACTATAGTGCATTGCTGTTTTCAGTCTACTACATTATCATGCATGCACTATCAGTAATTCATATTTTTAAAGGGGCTCAGATAATGCGCTAATGGTCAGTCAAGCCTCTGTGGTTGCTGGCCACACCCCCTGGTGGATGACCAAACCCCTTAAGCCTGGGCCCCTACCACTGCATTCCCCCAGTGGGTCCTACATGCCCCAGTCTGACACTGGCTACATGCAAAAGCTGCCAGTACATACCCTGCATGCAAAAATAAACTTATTTCACCCCTTGCATTGCAACATGGTTTATTCCAGATACAAAGTAACTTTTTTGATTTGCTCTCAACTCAGAATCAGCCACCTGATAGTAATGAAATATATCCATAAATTCAGCTCTGGCATGACTATAATAAGAAGCTATAATTCGTACTCATAGTTGCCTGTTATAATTGAATCTTGGGAATCATTTTGTTCTGGTCAGCAGATATCACAGATGAGAAGTACAAATCCCCCCCTTCCCACCAATGTTGACTTTCCAGACTTGGCGGCTAAGCTGGGTACACACTGACATATTTTGGCCGATCATTTGATCGGCCAATATATCTGCTGCCCGTCGGTCAGTGTGTACCCCCGATATGTTGGTGAATGTCGGCGTTCACCGACATATCGCTTTGGCTGTGCTGCACAGCCAATGGACAGATATGTCTGCAGACTGATCATACACAGCGGCAGCCGCGGGGAAGGGGGGCGCGGCCAGACACAGATGATGGCCGTTCAGTGTGTATGAATGACCATCATCTGCAGATATATCTGTATAGTGTGTACCCACCATAAGTCTCAGTTTTGAGAACGATGGTATCAGTAGCAAGTACCATGGGCCTGATTCAGACCCACTCGCGAGTGGCTGTCCGCTCGCAAGTGGGTCGATGGTGTGCACTGCGCATGCGCACGACGGAGGGAGCTCCGTCGTGCGCATGCGCAAGATGCGACGAGCGAAGGACTTTCCTTCGCTCGTTGTGTCTGATCAAAGGAGGCGTGCTGTCGATGTTGATTGACAGCACGCCCCCTTTAGTGGGCGTGCCGGGGGCATGCCTCCCAGACGGGGGTGCTCCCAAGGGAACGCCTACCGTCAGAAGCCGGCCCCACTGACATCACTGCTTCGGCTCGCAGTGGCGATGGTCACGATGGTCAAGACCATCGCGACCATCAACCTGCACGCTCGTATAGGCTGTGGGTGGTGACCCACAGCTATACGAGCGTCCAGGAGGACGCTCCATAATTATGGACGTGGGCCCTGATTCAGAGCGAGCGCTCTGGTCAGAGCATCCGGCTCTGAATCAGGGCCCATGTCCCTAGTGTGGACACTTTGCCATTACTTTTGCTAGTGGTGATGAACCAGTGTAAAAAATAATTAAAAACCTGTGCATCCTAGATAGAGTTCAGCTCAAGACTTAAATATAGAGTGTAAGGGGTAAATTTACTAAAGTGAGAGTTTATAGAAGTGAGTTTTAGAAGAGATGTTGCCCATAGCAACCAATCAGATTCTACTTAACATTTATCTAGCACCTTCTAGATTAGAAGATAATAGCTAGAATCTGAAAAACTCACTTCTAAAAACTCGCACTTTAGTAAATTACCCTTAAGCTTGCTGCATTACCATAATAGCGCTATCGCAGCTACTACCATGTTAGCAGCTGCGATAGCACTCGCGCCTCATGCTGAATCACCCCTTATATTCCCTACCAGATGTATACACACACATACACACCAGGGGTAATTTTCTGTCGGGAGCCCATTAACCTACCAGTATATTTTTGCAGTGTGAGAGGAAACCAGAGCACCAGGAGGAAACCCACACAAGCACGGGGAGAACATACAAACCCCATACAGGGCCGTTGTGGGAATAGAACCCACAACCTCAGCGCTGTGAGGCAGTAATGCTAACTATTGCACCATCCGTGTGGCCGTGTGACCACTTTCTTGCTACTGTACTGCAATTTGTCATATATGCCATGTAATTCATCCTGCATCCTTGGGTACACAACCACTCATGTAGCTATTAGTGTGTTGAAGAGTGTTGGACCTTACATTTCCTGCATAGTTGGTGGAGAGTGATGATGTCATCACTGTGGGGCACCTGCCCTTCCTCATGGAGATTGCTATACTCCTCAGGAAGTCAGGAAGATCCTGCTATTTCAGTGAGTCTCTGACACTTAGGGCCGTATTCAAATAGCCACAATAAGCCGTTTTCGATGAAAAGTTTTCGCCAATGACGTCATTTCGCCAGGCGAAAACTTACCCCTGTATTCAATACCTAAGACTTTCACCGGAGCGGAATGCAGGTGGAAAAAAGTGCAGAATTGGGGGTTTGGGGTGCAAAGTTGGGGGAACACTCCTGCAGCCTTGGGACAGCCCTCAAAAGGTAAACTGCATCATAACATTTTAAAAAATTACTTTAGATCACCCCAAAAAAGTACTTTTGTTTTCGGGGGGAAAAAGTTCAAAATTGGGGGACAAACTTAAAAACTAGCGAAATAGACTCCAGGGGGTCCCCAAAAGTATGCCCCAGGTGTTTTTGTGATTGCAGGTGCTTGCTGAAGGTGCGTTTTTTAAAACTTCACTTTAGCGATTGTTAACCATGCTTTCACCCATTTTCATGTACCCCAAATTTGCTGGGACTACTAATTTTTGCCCCAAAAAACAGCAAAATGCTATTCTTCACCACTTGTGCAAAGACGCTAATTAGCAGCTATTGAGAGCATTTAAGCACCCCAAATACCTTCAGCAGGGCTATTCGGGGGTATCTATAGTGATCCCCAATGTCAGTGCATCTTTTGGGGGGTGTCAGGCTGAATTCCCCAAATCTGACAGCACTTTTCACCTGTTTGAGTTTCGCCGGGACGCATGTTTGCGTCCTTTGGAAAGTATTCTCCAAAAACACACGATGTAGGTGGAAAGTCCGGCAGGCGAAAAGGATGGGACTTTTCGCGGCTAATTGAATATGCCCCTTAGGCAGGTATGGCTCTATGTTTATATTTGATGTATGCACACATGGAGCAGAGGGCCTAATTCAGACCCGCTCGCAAGCGATGAGCGCTCGCAAGCGGGTCGATGTTGGGCCAGTGCGCATGCGCACGAGGGAGCTGACTCCGTCGTGCGCATGCGCGAGACCCGGATAACTATGGGTCTCGCTACAAAGGGGGCATGCTGTCGATGGTGAGTGACAGCACGCCTCCTTTGGTGGGCGTGCCGGGGGCGTGGCTGCCCAGACGGAGCCGTTCCCATGGGAACGCCTACCGTCTGGGGCCGGCCCCACTGACATCACAAGTGATGTCAGTGGGAGTGCTCTCGGCTCTGATAGAGCCAAAAGCACTCCAGGGCTTGCAGCAGACGAGACCCTACCACAACGTTCTCGTCGCAAGCCCAATGGTCGCGATGGTCTTGACCATCGCGACCATCTTTTTGGCCGCTCGCTATAGCTGTGGGTGGTCACCCACAGCTATGCGAGCAGCCAGGAGGCCGCTCTAAAATTCAGAGGGACGGCCCTGATTCAGAGCGAGCGCTCTGTCAGAGCGTCCGGCTCTGAATCAGGGCCAGAATTCTGTGAACAGTCAATTTCTGACTATCAGAGAAATTCTTCAATTTTGAAAATGATTTTGGTATTTGGCAGTGGTCATGTTATATCTAGAATTATTCTCAACTGAGATTGCGGGGAGGTGTTTGTGATGACATAAAATGGCATTTATACATTTAACTGCTCGCGTACATTCAGTACAATATAACTTACTGTACACTTTTATTTTTGACTTACGATGGCCCATAAGCCTAGTGCAAGTTGAAGGTGATGACAGACACATTTTACCATGTAACTTATCCATGCTTTAGGTTTAAACATGCACCTGTCTTCAGATATATGCGACTCAATAAGGAAATTAAAAAGGCAGTGTTACAGGGCTTGTCCTCACCTTTACATTTAATATTATACAATGTTTTAGCAATGCCGCAAAATTAACAATTTTATGTTTAACTGTAAATCAGGCCCTATTTGTGGATAACTATAATTGTCCTTACTGATGAGGTTTATTTAACCAATTTGTCTGAACAACCATTTTTGTCTATTTTCCAGTGTTTGTGAGCAAATGGACGATTGTAATTTGCTCCCATACATTGCTAGGTTTTCATTCCAACCAGCCAGATTGGACAAATATCTGACATAAAATTGTACAGTGGATGCCCAGCTTATCTTTGGGCAGTTTCGCCCATTCCTCTTTGCAGCACCTCTCAAGCTCCATCAGGTTGGATGGGAAGCGTTGGTGCACAGCCATTTCCAGATCTCTCCAGAGATGTTCAATCAGATTCAAGTCTGGGTTCTGGCTGGGCCACTGAAGGACATTCACAGAGTTGTCCTGAAGCCACTCTTTCGATATCTTGGCTGTGTGCTTAGGGTCGTTGTCCTGCTGAAAGATGAACAGTCGCCCCAGTCTGAGGTCAAGAGCGCTCTGGAGCAGGTTTTCATCCAGGATGTCTCTGTACAATGCTGCATTCATCTTTCCCTCTATCCTGACTAGTCTCCCAGTTCCTGCCGCTGAAAAACATCCCCACAGCATGATGCTGCCACCACCATGCTTCACTGTAGGGATGGTATTGGCCTGTTGATGAGCAGTGCCTGGTTTCCTCCAAACATAGGGCCTGATTCAGAGCCGGACGCTATTTGCGCTCGCTCTTTCAGAAAAAGGGGCCGGCCAGGGGGCCTGATTCAGAGCCGGACGCTATTTGCGCTCGCTCGTTCAGAAAAAGGGGCAGCCTATTTAAATAGAGCGCTCGCTCTTTGCGGTCTGTTGACGCCTCTATGTCTGAATGAGCGAACAAAACATGCGCTCGCTATTTTTTTTAAAACACCCCCTGGCTGCTCGCATCCTACGTCATCTCCGCTATTTATTAGATTAATCGAGTACATAGAAAGGCGTCTGAACTGCTCGCAGTGCTTGTGGTTGGATTTTCCTACCGCAATCATGCGAGCAGTTCAGGCTAAAAGACAACCAAGTGACGTGGTCGATGGCGCTGCTTTGTTAATTATGCACACCCTTAAAACGCCCGATTTGACCGTTTGGCACGCCTGCGTTCGGATCTCCACTCCCTGTTTTCAAGCACCTTCCCCTGTTACCACCCACAAACGCCTCATTCTGTCACTCAAATTAGCAGGCATTCGCTATTTTGCAAGCACACAATTTCCGACCGCAATGACTGGTTCGCGCATGCGTATTACAACCCATACGCATACGTAGTTGTGCGAACATCGCTCGGAGTGAACGAGCGGCCGCTTACGAGCGGCTCTGAACCAGGCCCATAGTTCAATCTTTGTCTCATGGTCTGTGAGTCCTTCAGGTGCATTTTGGCAAACTCCAGGCAGGCTGCCATGTGCTTTTTACTAAGGAGTGGCTTCCGTCTGGCCACTCTACCACACAGGCCTGATTGGTGGATTGCTGCAGAGATGATTGTCCTTCTGGAAGGTTCTCCTCTCTCCACAGAGGAATGCTGTAGCTCTGACAGAGTGACCATCGGGTTCTTGGTCACCTCCCTGACTAGGGCCCTTCTCCCCCGATCGCTCAGTTTAGACGGCCGGCCAACTCTAGGAAGAGTCCTGGTGGTTCCGAACTTCTTCCATTTACGGATAATGGAGGCCACTGTGCTCATTGGGACCTTCAAAGCAGCAGATATTTTTCTGTACCCTTCCCCAGATTTGTGCCTCGTGACAATCCTGTCTCGGAGGTCTACAGACAATTCCTTGGACTTCATGCTTGGTTTGTGCTCTGACATGCACTGTCAAGTGTGGGACCTTATATAGACAGGTGTATGCCTTTCAAAATCATGTCCAATCAACTGAATTTAACACAGGTGGACTTCAATTAAGCTGTAGGAACATCTCAAGGATGATAGTGGAAACAGGATGCACCTGAGCTCAGTTTTGAGCTTCATGGCAAAAGACTCCCATACATCAGCAATTGATTGCAGCAATCGTGCAATTTGCAATCGATTGTGTATAAAAATCTTTCCCTTTTTCAGTCGATTGTGGCAATTCTGCAGTCTGCAATCGATTGAAAAAGGGAAAGATTTTTATACACAATCGATTGCAAATTGCACGATTGCTGCAATCAATTGCTGATGTATGGGGGCCTAAAGGCTGTGAATACTTATGTACATGTGGTTTCTTATTTTTATTTTTTTTTGTTAAATTTGCAAAAATCTCAAAAAACCTTTTTACACGTTGTCATTATGGGGTATTGTGTGTAGAATTTGAGGACAAAAATGAATTTATTGAATTTTGGAATAAGGCTGTAACATAACAAAATGTGGAAAAAGTGAAGCGCTGTGAATACTTTTCGCATGCACTGTACACTTTACAAGAAGGCCTGTGGGGGTCATTCAGACCCGTTCGCAAGCAAAGGACGCTTGCAAACGGGTCGATATTGCCCCACTGTGCATGCGCACGATGGATGGAGCTCCGTCGTGCGCATGCTCGAGACCCGGATAGCGACGGGCTCTCCGTCGCTCCGGATCTCGCACCAAGGGGGGCGTGCTGTCGATGTTGATTGACAGCACGCCCCCTTTGGTGGGCATGCCGGGGCGTGACTGCCAGACGGAGGCGTTCCCATGGGAACGCCTACCGTCTGAGTCCGGCCCCACTGACATCATTACTGATGTAGCCAAAATCACTCCTGGGCTTGCGGAAGCGAGACCCTACCGCAGGGTCTCATCGCAAGTCCGATGGTCGCGATGGTCTTTGACCATCGCGACCATCTTTTTGGCCACTCGCATAAGCTGTGGGTGGTCACCCACAGGTATGCGAGCGGCCAGGAGGCCGCTCCAAATTTAGCTGGGACGGCCCTGATTCAGAGCGAGCGCTCTGGTCAGAGCGTTCAGCTCTGAATCAGGCCCTGTGTCTCCTAGGGACTGCAGCTGACTTGTGTTCATCTCTGCATCAGGTCCCTGACCTCTACTAGCGCACATTAGACATAATGGAGATCTTCCTGTGCTCAGAATGGGACCTGCTAAAAATAATATTCAAAGTGCGACTGCAAAGATTTCATATAGTTACACATTAAGGTGATTTAAAACCCATCAATTCATCTGTCCCTTGTTTTGCTGGCAGGTTCCCTTTAGAAGCAGGAGAGATTCGGGCCCCGATCCCGGGCCCTCAGTCTGACCGTGTTATTGCAGTTGCGCTCGTTTGATGGATGTACAATACTGCGTATCAAGTTGCCGAAATACACAGACAAAGCAATTTGACAAATGGACGAGCTGACCATAAAAGTTCATATTTTTATTAAATATTTCTTCAGCCTTGAAAAGCCCCAATGTTTATTTTTAATAATGTGCCTGGCAGCATATTGATTTCTGGAAGTAAAACAGCGATATATGTTTCTCAATATCATCTGCGGTACCAGAATTATTGCAGTAGATTCTATTCATCCCAGCCACACAGGGAGGGGCTCTTTGCATCCTGTTATTGTCTCCATATATTATTGGGTTCTGCAGATATTCCTGTAACATGCTGTAAATTACAGTGTGTGTAAAGCCAGAAAGAAGGACGAGGAAGATACGGATGAAATCTAACCGCCGATAAGAAGAAATCACATATCACCAACGCCCCAAAAGCCCAGCGGTTCTCAGGAATCAGCACTTTGTCTATCATAATACGAAGCTGCCGTCACTTTATTAGTTCAGTATGAATTACCCCAGGCTCAGTATTTCCTTTGCCCAAAATTAAAAAAAAATAAAAATAAAAAATTCATAAAGAACCGTTTTTACCTCATAAATAAAAAAGAAAAAAAAAAGCTTTCATAGAACACGGTGTAAAATTCTACAGTTGTTCTATCAAAGAGATTTCTGAGACATTGTCAGATTCCTCCTCTTTATACAATATTCCCCAGCGTCGCATTACTTTCTATATCACATATTCTATCAATAGCCTCAATTATGTTTGCCCATATGTCACACATGCTTTGCTTCGTACGCACATATTTATTAACCTTAGTAGTTTCTTCTCATTCCTGTCTGGAATTAGTCTATTAAGGTACTTAAAGGAACCTGACGCATCTGTTTTCTGCAGCAAATCAGCTTCGGCCCGTGAACATCTAAATCATCTCTTTATACGACTAGCTTTTCTGTGTGTCGGAGCATCGGGTATAATGAGACCTTGGCCTTTATTAATAATTGTAATGTATGCTTCAGTGATATTCTCTGTGTTCTGTAAGAGAAAATATCCCAACCTATATGCAGTTTGTATCATACAGGGCAGTACAGACGGTGTTATGGTTAGCATTACTGCCTCACAGCACTGAGGTCATGGGTTCGATACCCACCACGGCCCTACCTGTGTGGAGTTTGTATATTCTCCCTGTGCTTGCGTGGGTTTCCTCCGGGTACTCCGGTTTCCTCCCACACTCCAAAAATATACTGGTAGGTTAATTAGCTCCCAACACATAATTAATCCTAGTGTGTGTGTGTGTACATGTGATAGGGAACATAGGAGCTCATTCAGACCTGGTCGTGAGCGCTCGCAACCGGGTCGATGTTAAGGCCCTGCTGCTCCGGAGCTCACTTCAAAAGGGCCGGCTGTCGATGTTGATCGGCAGCTCGGCCCGTTTTGTAGGCGGGGGGTGGCTACACTAACGGAGGCTTTCCCAAGCGAACGCCTGCCGTTTTGTGGGCGGCCGCACTGACATCAGCAGTGATGTCAGTGGGGAGCTTACTGCTCGATCAGAGCAGGAAACTCCCTGGGGCTTGCGGTTGCCGAGACCCAACCTTAGGGTCTCTTCGCAAGCCCCGATGGTTGCGATGTTCTTGACCATCGCGACCATCAACGTGGTCGGTCGCTAAGCTATGGGTGATAACCCAGAGCTTAGCTAGTGACCAGGAGGCCGCACTAAAAAAAAAAGCGCCCGCCCTCATTCAGAGAGAGCGATCTCTTCTTGCGACCGCCTCTGAATGAGGGCCATAGATTGTAAGCTCCACTGGGGCAGGGACTGATGTGTATGGCCAATTCTCTAAAGCGCTGCGGAATATGTGTGCGCTATATAAATAACTGGTAACAGTAATAAATACAGAATATAAATTGCAGAGCAGATAGTTACCTCCTATACATCTAACCCACAGGTTCTCAAACTCGGGCCCTGATTCAGAGCCGGGCGCTATTTGCGGTCGTTCGTTCAGAAAAAAGGGGTGGCTATTCAAATGAACCGTTCGCTCTTTGCGGTCTGTTGACGCCTCTATGTCTGAACGAGCGAACAAAACTTGCGGTCGAAATTTTGTAAAATACGCCCCCTGGCCGCTCGCACCATACGTCATGTCCGATATTTATTAGATTAATCGAGTACATTGAACAGCGTATGAACTGCTCGCTATTCTTGTGGCTGGTTTTTCCTACCGCTATCTTGCGAGCAGTTCTGACTATAAAACAACCAAGTGACGTGGTCAATGACACTGCTGTAGTAATTATGCACACCCTTAAAACGCCCCTTTTGACCTTTAAGCACGCCTGCGTTTGGATCTCCACTCCCGTTTTCAAGCACCTTCCCCTGTTACCACCCACATACGCCTCCTCATGTCACTCAAAATAGCAGGCATTCGCTATTTAGCGAACAAACGATTTTCGGCCGCACTGACTGGTTCGCGCATGCATATTACAATCCGTACGCATGCGCAGATGAGCGAACATCGCTCATAACGAACGAGCGGCCGCTTACGAGCGGCTCTGAATGAGGGCCTCGGTCCTCAGGACCCCAAACAGTGCATGTTTTGCAGGTCTCCTCACAGAATCACAAGTGAAGTAATTGGCTTAAACCTGCGGATCTTCTAAAATGTGTCAGTGAGTAATGACTACACCTGTGCACTTGCTGGGTGACCTGGAAAATGTGACCTGTTTGGGGTCCTGAGGACCGAGTTTGAGACCCACTGATCTAACCTAATGAGTAATTATTTATTTATTACCAGTTATTTATATAGCGCACACACATTCTGCAGCGCTTTACAGAGAATATCCAACTCAGAGTAATATGAAACCCGAAAATTATTCAATAGGAAAAATTAATCTAGGAATATTAGCTGAAGAACAAGTACAGAATAATGATATAAAGGAAAGCAACAAAATTATATCTAAATGTTACAATTTACTGGCTAACAAATTCCACAGAGATTGCAAAGTCTGAGCATGAGAAACGTACGGTTACACGTATGGTTACAGCCTGAGCATGAGAAACGTATGGTTACACGTATGGTTACAGCCTGAGCATGAGAAACGTATGGTTACACGTATGGTTACAGCCTGAGCATGAGAAACGTATGGTTACAGCCTGAGCACGAGAAACGTATGGTTACAGCCTGAGCATGAGAAACGTATGGTTACAGCCTGAGCACGAGAAACGTACGGTTACAGCCTGAGCATGAGAAACGTATGGTTACAGCCTGAGAATGAGAAACGTATGGTTACAGCCTGAGCATGAGAAACGTATGGTTACAGCCTGAGCATGAGAAACGTATGGTTACAGCCTGAGCATGAGAAACGTATGGTTACAGCCTGAGCATGAGAAACGTACGGTTACAGCCTGAGCATGAGAAACGTACGGTTACAGCCCGAGCATGAGAAACGTACGGTTACAGCCCGAGCATGAGAAACGTACGGTTACAGCCCGAGCATGAGAAACGTACGGTTACAGCCCGAGCATGAGAAACGTACGGTTACAGCCCGAGCATGAGAAACGTACGTTTACAGCCCGAGCATGAGAAACGTACGGTTACAGCCCGAGCATGAGAAACGTATGGTTACAGCCCGAGCGTGAGAAACGTATGGTTACAGCCCGAGCATGAGAAACGTATGGCTACAGCCTGAGCATGAGAAACGTATGGTTACAGCCCGAGCATGAGAAACGTATGGTTACAGCCCGAGCATGAGAAACGTACGGCTACAGCCTGAGCATGAGAAACGTACGGTTACAGCCTGAGCATGATAAACGTATGGTTACAGCCTGAGCATGATAAACGTATGGTTAAAGCCTGAGCATGAGAAACGTATGGTTACAGCCTGAGCATGAGAAATGTATGGTTTTGTGTCCATTAGTTGTCTTACACCCCTTTCTCACTGCAAACCCGGGTCGCACCAGGGATTTTGTTTAAGGATCCATCCTGGGTGAGACCCCTTTCAGTCCGGCGGCCCAAACCAGCTTATTGCCAGATCGTTGACGTGACATGAGATCATCCCCAAGCGCCGGCTTTTCCTATGTTGTGATCGGCAGAGCCGTAACTAGACGTTTTGGTGCCCTGTGCCAGAGAGAGCTTTGGCGCCTTTAAGTAGGGACATAAGATAGTGCACCTGAAAAAGGGCCATGGCCTCATGGGAAAGGGCCAGGGAAGAGATAGGGGAGGCCAGGAGATGCTGGGGATAAAAGTAGAGGAAGCCACAACTGAGATTGATAATAAACAGGAAAATTTACAGGCCCAAACAGCGCTCCCTGCCCTGCGGTGCCCTGTGCCATGGCACAGGTCGCACCACCCTAGTTAAAGCCTGTGTTCAACACTGCTCGTTACCCAGGTTATTTCAACTGAGCCCTTTCACACTGCTCAATAACCCAGGATGCCGCACGTTCACATGAAATAACCCGGGTAACTGTGCTGGCAGTGTGAAAGGGGTATTATTCATACTGTTTATTACACTGGTAGAATATTTGTATATATAAATGTATAAAAGCAGATTAAACAGCTTGTTCTTCCAATTTTCTCAGCTACTTCTGCTCCCATTGACAGACCTGCCATTGTATCTCAAGATTTAGTACCACAATCAGATAATTTTTATGAGACCAACAAATTATTTTGAGAATTGCAGGGTTCTCCCAGATCGACCGCTAATGAGTAAATGAAACATAAACCTCCTCAGACCGTTCTGAGCAGAGGGGGACCCTGAGACCCCAGTTCCCACATTACCTACTAGCGGCTGCAGTTGGGTTTATTAGACTAGTAACTTTGGGGCTGATTCTGAGTTGGATAAATGTCTGTTCACCAACGCAAATGATGAGTGATTGATCATGCGTAGATGCGAATGTACGCCTTTTTGTGTCCTATTCTGTCTTTCCATAAATTTGGCCGTCTCAGTGCGAGTACACGTAACCGCCCTGCCTTGTGGGAGCGTAGTGGGTGGTGTATCTCAGTCGCGTGTACGGGGAAGGGACGTCTGTCTCTGACGAATCTCTCGCACAGGGGTTGGTGCACGTGCCGATACCAGGGATGACTGTTGCAGCGACTGGCGTACGAGCGGAGCAGCTTTCTGCTTGTAGAGCACAAACCCACACACGAGTCCTACAGAAACTTACATGAGCATAAAGTAGTTACCGCAGCTACAGCAGCGCTGCGCGCGACTCAACCCAGAAAAACAGACGGCTCTGTGAAATTAGAAGCATTATGGGGCTCATTCTGAGCTGATCATACATCTGCTTGTTTAGCATAAAATATGCAAATTGGTATTGCACACGCCCACATAAAATGTGTACACCCACATTCATAGGAAAATTTGGACACAGGGCCTAATTCAGACCCGCTCGCAAGCGCTGAGCGCTCGCAAGCGGGTCGATGGTGCCCAAGTGCGCATGCGCACGACGGAGGGAGCTCCGTCGTGCGCATGCGCAAGACCCGAATAGCGACGGCCATGCTGTCGCTATGGGTCTCGCACCAAAGGGGGCGTGCTGTCGATGGTGAGTGACAGCACGCCTCCTTTGGTGGGCGTGCCTGGGGCGTGGCTGCCCAGACGGAGGCGTTCCGCCCAGACGGAGGCGTCCGCCTACCCTCTGGGGCCGGCCCCAGTGATGTCAGTGGGAGTGTTTTTGTCTCTGATAGAGCCAAAAGCACTCCGAGCTTGCGGCAGATGAGACCCTTGTGGTACCACAAGGGTCTCGTCGCAAGCCCGATGGTCGCGATGGTCTTGACCATCGCGACCATCTTTTTGGCCGCTTGCATAAGCTGTGGGTGGTTACCCACAGCTATGCGAGCGGCCAGGAGGCCGCTCCAATTTTAGGCAGGACGGCCCTGATTCAGAGCGAGCGCTCTTATCAGAGCATCCGGCTCTGAATCAGGCCCACAGTACACTTGCAACTACTTGTGACTGGGGAGGTGAAGCTGGCTGATTGCAGATTCATTACTGAAGCTGACGCTTTCTTCATTGATCTTAACTATATCATATGACATTATGTATTATGCGATTTATGGGCGTATTTTAGAATTCTTTTCTACTTTCATCCGTACATCAGGAATATTATGCGGTATTACAGACAGTTTATGTATTTGAGCCAAACCTAAAAATCCTTTTTTTTTATATCTTAACAAATATTAAGTATTTTCTTGTGCTTATGACCTTTTTTTTGTGCATTAACTCTACTTTGCTTATGTTAATAATGTGCTTGTTGGCTATGCCTTGTACAGTTAGTTGCAATGTTAATGGTTTAGCATCTGTCTACAGCTCTTTGAATACTATTCATAAGCCATTTATTAATCTTATAATCTCTGCCTATAGAGTCTGCTTTATTGAGCCTACAGTTCAGTGATAATTAGTTTGACACTGAAATACCGATTAGTTTGTGTTTAGATGCATCATCAGTATATAACAGAGTATGGTCTCTAATATCAGTGATTGGGTGTCTGTGACTGCAACCACTTTCACCAACATGCTCTCCCATAACACATGGATAAGACGGACCATGGCACTGTGTGTGCTAAAACACTGCCCTTCACTTTTTTAAGACATTACTGATACTGTTTGTCTCGATTGCACCAGCGTCTTGTTGCATACACTCTGTGTAACGCATGTGCCGTAGTGTGTTCGCGCTTGCTTGTGTGTAAGATAACCATTGCTTTACCTCTTATTCTACATCCTTCTCAAACTCTTGACGTCCCTAAAAATGCATGTATATATTAACCACTTGCCTGTCATGGTCGCATCAGATGCGCCCACACCAGGCTGGGCTTTCCCTGATATGGTCGTATCTGATGCGACCAGTCAGAAACGCCCACTGGGCGGCTGTGGGAAGACAATCTTAGAGGGACCTCCCGTGCCCCTCTGCACACATGGCTCCTCCCCCTGCTGGCCACAGTGATCGGGCAGCCTGGCGGCATCCTCCTTCCTGGGGGCTGCTTCTCTCGGGCCGCTAGGAAGCCTGACTCCTGACTCATGCTACTGCCGGGAAGCTTGTCTCCATTATGCATACTGAGTGGCTGCGGTAAGCTGAAGCCCCCCTGGGAAGTCAGCACTGCCCCCACTGTTTATATCTGGCAAGCCTGTCTCTATTATGAATACCCGGCGGCTGCAGTGAGCAGTAGCCGCCGGTAAGCTAATGCTGCTCCGCTGCTTGTACACGGCGGCTGCAGAGAGCAGCTGCTGCCGCTGGTGTATCCAGGCTGTCTGTCTCAGCAGGGGAGACCTGTAGTCAGTCTCTCCGAGTATAATGTCTATGGGGAGGTTACGGGGGCGGGGTAAAAATATTAATATGACATTGGGGGGAGTAAAATGAAAAATAAACTGCTCGCAGGAGGGGGAGGGAAGGTGCAAAAGACATGGGTGGAATGTCATTTTATAATGGGGGCCTATGGACACAGGGTGGTGCGAAACAACCACTACGGATATTATTTTTTTTCAATAAAATATTTAGTTATATTTTTAAAAATGCTTTTTAAACTGAATTACATTTAAAAAACAACAATTTTCGTCCGGTTTTGCCGGTAAAAAATCGTCGGTTAATACAAGTATATTAAATATTATTTATTTTTCAGTATATTAGAAAACAATGATAATTTACCATTAGACCCACTTCCTTCATTCTGCTGTATAGAGTACAGCTTCGTATAATTGCTGCTTTTGTGTATATCCCTATAAATGAAAACATGCACAGTATAATCACAAAGCTAATATTCCATGTGATGGAAACAATGATAAAGCAGTAAACTGTTGTTGTCTTGGAAATTAAAGCATGGTTTTTAATTTGCGTACAACTGTAGGGGATGCAGACAGTCAGGAAGCCGACGGTCGCAATACCGACCACTGGCTTCCCGACTGTCAAATACCAGCAAGGAAATAATGACTGGCGTCAATCCCGACGACTGTCCTTAGACCTACGCCGGGAGCCCGACACCCCGCATACCGATCAAAGGTAAGCCGGGCGCGGACAGCCGCGGGGGGAGTGTTAGGTTAGGAGCTCCCAGGGGGGACTTAGGGTTAGGCAGCCCCCCGGGAGGGTTATGGTTAGGCTAGTTGAAGGGGGGGTTATGGTAAGGCACCACCGGGGGAGGTTAGGGTTAGGCACCCCCCGGGAGACTTAGGTTTAGGCTGCGGGGAAGGGGAGGTTAGGTTTAGGCACTTAGCGGGGATTTAGGGTTAGGCACTAGGGGGGAGGTTAGGGTTAGGCACCCTTAAGGGAGGGTTAGGGGGTAGAATAGGGCTAGTTGTACTTACTTGTTTTAGCTTTGGGATCTTCACACCTGCCGGGCTTCTGCTGTCGGGATTTAGACCACCGGCCATGGTGGTAAATCATACTGATTCCCAACTGTATAACTGCCACACTTATACTCTGCACAGGTGATACACATCAGGAAATGAAATGTAGAAATCCTGGGGTACACTAAGAACGTCAGAGGGTTGAGGTCAGGGGATGCTTACTACATTTGGAAGATAATATTATACTATTAGCCAAGGGGATTTTAGGACAAAATGTCCTGGGGTGGTGCAGTCTATGCAGGGTGAAGCCACTGACACATAGGTTCACACTGCTCTTTGGCCGATAGATTAGGAGAGTGAAGATCTACTACACTACCAACCTATGCCCTGTTGTCCGACAGTATCATCCACATTTGTACACAGAGCTGTGCGTTCCAGAGTATTGGTGCAACACGGGAGAAGCTCGGGAGAGGAAGAGGCAATAAGGGAGAGTGATTGGCCATCCCCTGATCAGAGCAGATGATTAGAAGTGCTATGTATGGGGGAAGGTAACTCAGGCAATACACGGAGTGCCAATTTACCAATGATGGTACTGCCACCAGTAATATAAAGAAGTAGTTGAGTGGGAAAAAAAACTAAATTATTGTTTAAATGTTTTTTTGTTTTTTTTCCAGTAAGGATGTATTTGGCATGTCTAAGTTCAGGCAATAGGAAAATATGTGGGACAATAAGAGCACAGTTTGTACTGGGCGAAATTACATTGGTCATGTATGTTTGATTTTATACAGAAATTTAGAATTAAGGCAGGACACGCCCCTTCCCAACTTTAAATGTCCTATTTTGCCTTTTACCAAAAAATATTTTTATATAGAAATAATACATTTACAATATACTGCTCATGTTGTACGTCACATAGGAGCCATCGTCACAGTCTGTACAGTGCTGGGTATGGCAGCTTCCATTCATATATTAGACACAATTCCTGGTCTTGCAGGGGATTTCAGGCAGCATGACTCCCCCTGCGATTACAGTTACTGTATATCTTGTAATGGGCATAGCAGGAAAAGAGGGACTAATTAGGACACATCCCTAATCTGCCCAAACTAGGCCTATTTTGTGCCACTTTAGCCTTGGACCATACTTGCCAACTCTCCTTGATTATCAGGGAGACTACCTGAAATAGCAGCAATCTCCCTGTCTCCCTGAAAAGTCCAGCAATCTCCCTCATTGCATCTTTCCCCTATTATGAAGCTGCTATATAAAAAAAAACCCAGAGATCTATACATTCAAAATGGGATCATTAGTATCATTTCCCTGCATTGGGTATAAGGCACAATGATCCCTATGGCTACATGCATTTTCCTACCCTCCAACATGACCCCTTCCATCAGGTACGCAATGCTCTGCTCCTGGACTTCCCACCTAATTTGTGATTGCAGTCACCTGTGTTGAACTAGTTTATTGATGAGACAGGTGTTTCAGCACAGGTGTCTGCAATCATAAATTAAAACAGAAGTCCAGGAGCAGAGCATTTTGTACCTAATGGAATGGGTCATGTTGGAGGGTCTGCATTTTTTAAAAGTATCAGTGTGTTTTCATCACCATGCAGATCTTACTAACTGCTCAGGGGCTCATTTACATTTGGATGTAAGTCAGGTTTACGACACGCCTCTCAGATGTAGCAGGCAGGGGCGTATCTTCCTATTGGCCAGGATGGCACTCGCCAGGGGCGCCGGCTGGTGGGCACCAGCGCTGCCCGGCAGTGCCACCTGTGGCTAGTTCAGTCTGTCAAAAGTCTGTGCAGCTGCTGATCTTTCAGTCAGAAGCAGTAGTGCTGGACGACGTACAGCCACCGCAGTATCTGTTTACTAACTGCCACCATGGGCGGCGCCAGTCCCTTACTTTGCCAGGGGTGCTCGGACCCCTAGATACAGCCCTGGTAGCAGGACATGCCTACTTTACCGCCGCGCTCATAGGTGTTGTTTTCACAATCTCCCTGAAATGCATTTTCGAAAGTAGGCAAGTATGTATTGGACTAGGTGATATCCATTTAAAAAGCCAGAAATAGGGACTGGTCAGCAAACAATGGAACCGTTTTCTTGTGTAAACTGTGCATTGCGTTTAGTAGATTATCAGTATTGGACTGCTTGCATGTAAGGTCAATGTACTAAAGGTATAATGAGTTACAATGGCAAAACTTTACCCATCACGCAAACAGTTAATGAGCTCTCATTATCATTCCTTGTGTCTCTACAACACAGACATCTCCCCCCAGGTCAGAGACAGCTCTGAGATCTGACAAATCAGAGGATTCTTAAGTGAAGTAAAATGTGACATAAACATCGCAATACAAAACTGCAGATAAATCATCGGAAAACTGACCAATGTCATCTCCAACAGTATCTGGAAACGCATTTATTCAACGCATAGAGATAGTGCAGCGCACCAAATGTAAAGGCCCCCATACATCAGAGATTGATTGCAGCAATCGTGCAATTTGCAATCAATTGTGTATAGAAATCTTTCCCTTTTTCAGTCGATTGTGGCAATTCTGCAATCTGCAATCAATTGAAAAAGGGAAAGATTTTTATACACCATCGATTGCAAATTGCACGATTGCGGCAATCAATCTCTGATGTATGGGGGCCTTAACCTTCTGCTCACTGGTGAAAGCAATAATTAGCACCTGGCATTCCTAGATAAGGATCATGTAAAGGCCCCCATACATCAGCAATTGATTGCAGCAATCGTGCAATCTGCAATCGATTGTGTATAATAATCTTTCCCTTTTTCAATCGATTGCAGACCCTGACAGCAAACACAGCAAATCTTATTTATTGGCGCTTGAGCAGTGCTGAATGCAAAACAGCAGTTTACACATCACACTTCTGGGGGTATATTTACTAAAGTGCTGGTGTTTAGAAGTGGAGATGTTGCCCATAGCAACCAGTCAGGTTCTACTTAACAGTTATCTAGCACCTTCTAGAAGATAATAGCTAGACTCTGATTGGTTGCTAAGGGCAACATCTCCACTTCTAAAAACCCACACTTTAGTAACTAAACCCCCTACACTCTATATTTTTAGGTGGTTGGGTAAATGCTTTGGTCATTATACAGTAGTTCTTACAGTTTGTGTGCTTTTTATTGTTATTGTACCATTAAATGAGAGAATGCGACTGGTGCACATTTCCACAAAATGGGTTTGGTGTGATATGTCGACATGAGAATGTCAACATGGTCATAATGTCATGCCATGTAGACACTGGTGAACTGTTAGGATGCCGACTTATCCCTGGTGGGCGAGTGGTGGCTCACCTGTTCCCGATGGCTGTCTTCCAGGTCTCAGCGCTCATGTGAAGGTCATTTCTGGTGCAGAGATCTGACGGGTGCCGGTAACGGTGAGTATTCTCCCACTGTCCCTAATTCCAACCCCTAACCATCCCTCTAGTGCCTAACCCTAACCATCCCTCTAGGGCCTAACCCTAACCATCCCTCTAGGGCCTAACCTTAACCCTCCCTCTAGTGCCTAACCCTAACCATCCCTCTAGTGCCTAACCCTAACTATCCCTCTAGTGCCTAACCCTAACTATCCCTCTAGTGCCTAACCCTAATCATCCCTCTAGGGCCTAACCCTAACCTACCCCTAGTGCCTAACCCTAACCATCCCTCTAGTGCCTAACCCTAACTATCCCTCTAGTGCCTAACCCTAACCATCCCTCTAGTGCCTAACCCTAACTATCCCTCTAGTGCCTAACCCTAATCATCCCTCTAGGGCCTAACCCTAACCTACCCCTAGTGCCTAACCTTAATCATCCCTCTAGGGCCTAACCCTAACCTACTCCTAGTGCCTGACCCTAACCATCCCTCTAGTGCCTAACCCTAACCTACCCCTAGTGCCTAACCCTAACCATCCCTCTAGTGCCTAACCCTAATCATCCCTCTAGGGCCTAACCTTAACCTACCCCTAGTGCCTAACCCTAACATTTCTCTAGGGCCTAATCCTAACCTTCCCTCTAGGGCCTAACCCTAACCATCCCTCTAGGGCCTAACCGTAACCTACCCCTAGTGCCTAACCCTAACATTCCTCTAGGGCCTAACCCTAACCATCCCTCTAGGGCCTAACCCTAACCATCCCTCTAGGGCTTAACCCTAACCATCCCCTAGTGCCTAACCCTAACCTACCCCTAGTGCCTAACCCTAACCTACTCCTAGTGCCTAACCCTTCCGCCTCCATGCCTAACCCTAATGTCGACATTCTGCCAATGATGTATGCACGCAGGCTATAGATATATGATGTATGCGCGCAGGCTATAGATATGATGTATGCACTCTGGCTATACATATATGATGTATGCGCGCAGGCTATAGATATATGATGTTTGCACGCAGGCAGCTTTGCAATTGTGATCCTTGCACATACGGTAATGCAGCAGTAGGCATCACGCCTCCTGTGCATTACATATCCATGCTGCGTTGTCCAACGCAGCATCGTATAATCTGCGTAACATCGTCAGGCTGCGGTGACCCATAGGGTCCCGTAGTCGGCCGTCACAGTTTAGAGGAAGAGGCCAGGAAATCGCCGTCAGCCGACGGAGAACCTGGCTTCTTCCCTCCACTGCAATGGCGGCGACACGCCTCCATTTCGGGAAACGGAGAGCATCGCCGCCCCCTCCCCCCCACAAACGGGTGCAGACTGTCAATCACTGCCAGTCTGCTGCCAGTCTGCAAGCTAGTTAGCAGGACCCATTCTGCACACTCACAGAATGGGTCCTGCGCAAACATCGGGAATCTGCGTTCAGCAATGCACGCTGAATCAGGCCCTTAGTTTGAGAAACACTGTTTTATATTGTGCCAGCATATTCCCGCTTTTCTTTACACTTTGGGACACTCAAAGTAATACAATAAGGCTGCATATTAACAGACACGGCGGTAAGAGGGTGCCGTGCGCAAGTTTACAGACACAACACCCAATAACCTTCCTGGGATGAGCTTGGCAGAGATTGGCCGCTGTGCCAGGTGTTTACCAGATTTATAACAAGAACAACATTCCACAGAGAAGAACAAAGTTTAATATAGGCCAGACAAGAGCGGTTAGCCGGCCAACGCGGCTCTCACCCGCTGGGACCGGTATCCGGGTGTCACCCAGCTATTGGCGGGCTACATACATCCAATACTCCCCACTAACACGACTCTTATTAAACGCTGCTGGATCCCTGATTCGTACTCGGCATATAGAGTAGAGGATACAGAGTATTGTCCCTTCCGGGTAGGGCAGGGTTAATTGAAGCTGGAACATCTGCAAGCTGAATGTATTATTCCAAAAGCAACTTTACTGCATAGGCAAAAATAAGTGCAGCTCAATTTGTGTCAGGAAGGCTCAGAAAAATAAGATATCATGTCTTGCTGTCTGCTACATGTCAGCTTCTCAGATTCAGACCTTAATGCTCCATCAAATGGAGACTCGCCTGCAGCTTGCCAAGCTGAGTGGTTCAGCCAGAGTTCAGAGTTACCACAGAGAAGCCCCTTCCACCTCCTCTTCTGTACTCTGCTTTATATTGTACACACTCTGTAAAACACAATATACTGTTTCATGTGAATAGAAGCCTCTCCCGGAGATTCCCAGCCCCTGCCCCAACACTGGGCCGGTTATATTGTCTGTGTGAGAAGAGAAACACAACTGGCTTCTTGCAGGTCCACAGTTTGCATGCGATGTCCGTCCGTAGCAGCTTCGGTTCCAAGTCAAAGACAAGGGGCCTGATTCAGACCCACTCGCGAGCGGCTGTCCGCTCGCAAGTGGGTCGATGTTATGCACTGAGCATACGCACGACGGAGGGAGCTCCGTCGTGCGCATGCGCCAGACGCGACGAGCGAAGGAAAGTTCTTCGCTCGTTGTGTCCGATCAAAGGGGGCGTGCTGTCAATGTTGATTGACAGCACGCCCCCTTTGGTGGGCGTGCCGGGGGCGTGCCTCCCTGATGGGGGCGTTCCCACGGGAACGCCTCCCGTCAGAAGCCGGCCCACTGACATCACTAGTGATGTCAGTGGGAGTGATTTTGGCTCTGATAGAGCCAAAATCACTCCGGAGCTTGCAGTTGAAAACCTCAACCGCAGGCTCCGGCTCGCAAATTCGATGGTCGCGATGGTCTCGACCATCGCGGCCATCACAAAGCACGCTCGTATAGCCTGTGGGTGGTGACCCACAGCTATACGAGCGTCCAGGAGGACGCTCCATGAAAATGGAGCCCGGCCCTCATTCAGAGCGTGCGCTCTGCTCAGAGCGTACGGCTCTGAATGAGGGCCAAGAGGTTCATAAAACCAGTCCATGTGACGTCCTCAGTGGCCAATCCTCCCTCCACACATCACAATCCGGATCCAATGTTGGTTTAATACGAAGAGCATTCAGTGCTCAGTTATAAAACGAATGGTGGTGGACTTTCCCATTGAGATGATATTGCTTTCGGATCATGTAGAGTTGAATGCATTTGCGCCCCAAGAACAGAGAGGAAAAGCATAGTTGCATGCTCTATGTTCAGCCGGACGCATCTGAAGATCTTATACATCAGCTTTGTGTCAGGAGGAACAAGTCAGTATACTTACACCAGACAGTAGTGTACGAAGGGCCTTATCCACAGATGGACGCTAATTCGATCGCAGCTGCGATTTCGTACGGAACGCAGCTGCGAAAATATGCTAATGATTCAAAAGATCACCCGAGCATAGGGACGCCCACTGCTGCCTTCTTACCCGCGTACGACGACGCTTACCCTGCGTAAATATCAGTAACATCGATGCACTTTGAGAGGCTATCTTGCCCTTGAGGAAGGTCTGACCTGCTGCAGACTCGGCAGCTCTCCTGACACACTTAGAGCTCTCATGCTACGTAGGAGATTGCAGTGGCTAATTTATGCGCGCCCAAGTAATGGCGTTTATATGGTCAGACACGCCTGCTTTTTTCTGACCACCCCCTGTTACCACCCCCAAACGCAGACAACCTGTCAGTCACTTTTTGGCTGGAATGCCTATAGGTGGAGCAGAAGCCTTTCTTTTGCAGTGTTAGTAGCACATGCTAAAGTTGCATTAACCTATCCCTGCGCCATATAATAATGTAACAGCGTTATTAAAAGTTGAGACACCAATAAGATTTTTGCTATCATTTTTGCAGAAAGGACTAAATCAATGGATTGGTATGAGCACCACCTCCACAGTTTGATAAATCTCCCCCAAAATCTCTTCATCTTTAAATCAAAAACTCCCTGTGTGCCCCCATTGTACCATGACCATGGGAAACCAGGGAAAAAAGATTCACCCAGATTACCACTGAATACATCACGAGCCCCGGGAAAGGCGTGTGCACTACTGTTTTTAGCTGCAGTCACCAATTTAATGAAATTGGCTTATAATGCAGATCACGTGTGTTCTGTGCACAGGGAACATGTGTGGACAGTCTGCAGTTAAGAGCCTGGTTCAGAGCAGCATGCATTGCCGATGTTCAAGTAGTTGAGCGATTTTTTGCTACAGCGTGTGCGCGAGAATCTCAAAAAACATCTACGGTGCACAGAGGCGCATTTGCGAATTAGACGCACGGTATCAGAAATGTCTTGGAAATGTGCTGGGTGCCCCTGGGCGGTGGCTGAGAAATGGCTAAACACACACAGCGATGATCCGTGTTATCGGAGAGCCGTGAGAGTGTTACTGATGGTGGTGCGTACACAGACACTTCAGTCATTCACTTTGGCGGCCACACTCAGATGGAGAGACTGCACCTGCCATAGGGCTGGCGCTAGTGTTTTGATGGTGCGACCGATGGTGGCGCCTAAAGACAACGTCTACAGATGTTGAAAGTGGGCGTCTCAGTTTTTGCGCTTTCATACGCAGGGATGTACACAATGGAAGGACTTTGTAGCTGAATTAGCAGACAGTCACAAACAGGCGACCGCCGAAAAAAAGTGCCCGCTTTTTGCATCCGCCTTGGAATCAAGCCCAAAGTCTCTGTAGATATGGAAGGAAGGATCAGCATCGAATGAGGAAAGTGCACCACAGGTGGAGAGTATATAGTTGTGACCTGGGGAACTTCAGTAAAGCTTAATAAAGTGTTAATATATAAAGATTGGTAGTTCCAGGTCTTCTCCAACAGGTAAATCTGTAAGGTGATGTTTGGGTACTGAGAAAGGGAAATTATATATAGTATACACTGTGTAATGTCAGTTACACAGTCATACAACACATAATTTGCTCACCAATTGATGCAAGGCATTTCACCATGGGTAATATTGCTCCGATACCTACAAATGTGGTCTGGATTTCTAGCTATTGTAGTTCTCAGAAGGGATGTGGTATGATATGTCAACATGAGTATATCATGTAGGCAGTGATAAAATGTCGACCTGTTAGAATGTTGAAATATCGTCCCTGGTGGCCCAGCGTTGACTTACCTCACTCCCGCCGGTTGCAGCGAGTCCAGCATGGCCTCGGCAGTCATGTGACTTCCTGGTCAGAGCTGTGATCTTCCCGCATTCCGGTAAATATTTCTCTCCTAGCCCTCCCTCTAGAGCCTAACAGTTATCTCCTCCCCCCGCAGCCTAACCCTATCCTCCCGCAACCAAGTTCTCATCCATTTAACCGTCTTGGAATCCAGTCCCTGTCCCTTTTGAGTTTATTTAGTAGTCTGCTATGTGGGACCGAGCCAAAAGCCTTACTGAAGTCTAGTTAAGCTACATCTATGCCCCCCCCTTGATCTGTTACTTTTACCCAGTCAAAAAAGTCAATAAGATTTCTTTGTCATGATCTCTCCCTAGTAAATCCATGCTGTTTTGGATCCTGTAAATTGCAGGATTTGAGATGTTCCATAACTTTTTATTTTAATAGTGTCCATTATTTTTCCTACTACTGATGTAAGGATCACTGGTCGGTAGTTACTTGCCTCATCCTTGCTTCCATTTTTGTGCAGAGGGATTACATTTGCTCTTTTCAGTCCTCTGGAATTACTCCTGTAACCAGTGACTACACACTAGTAAGCTAAGGGCCTGATTCAGAGCCGCTCGTAAGCAGCCGCTCGTTCGCACTGAGCGATGGTCGCACAACTGCGCATGCATACGGTTTGTAATACGCATGCGCGAACCAGTCAGTGCGGCCGAAAATCGTTTGTTCGCTATATAGCGAATGCCTGCTACTTTGAGTGACAGGAGGAGGCCTATGTGGGTGGTAACAGGGGAAGGAGCTTGAAAACGGGGAGTGGAGATCCGAACGCAGGCGTGCTTAAAGGTCAAAACGGGCGTTTTAAGGGTGTGCATAATTAAAACAGCAGCGTCATTGACCACGTCACATGGTTGTTTTATAGTCAGAACTGCTCGCAAAATAGTGGTAGGAAAAACCAACCACAAGAATAGCGAGCAGTTCATACGCTGTTCGATGTACTCGATTAATCTATTAAATAGCGGACATGACGTATGGTGCGAGCGGCCAGGGGGCGTATTTTTCACAATTTCGACCGCAAGTTTTGTTCGCTCGTTCAGACTTAGAGGCGTAGACAGACCACAATGAGCGAACGGTTCATTTGAATAGCCACCCCTTGTTTTTGAACGAACGACCGCAAATAGCGACCGGCTCTGAATGAGGTCCCAAGTCCTTAACATACCTACACACACACACACATGTACACTGAGCATGGCCCTAGAGTCACCCACCGGTACTATGTATAGCACACCCCACATGAATAAAGAAATCATCCCCACAATTAGATGGATATATCATCACATGTTTACATTAATCCACACTCAACCAATTTACATAGCACCTCCTGCACTAACATTCATAACCTGCAGGCTGCAGCCTAAAGTATTCCTTGTGTATAAACACATCAAGCAAAAGCATTGACATATGAATCATTCTTCCAAACAGCAATAATATCAACATGAAATATCTTAATATAATGTATTTTCACTTTAGCGACAGCACTGATAATGATAAGCTGGGATACATACGCACTCATACTGACTCCAGAACCGCAGCGCCCCTGAAAACCCACACAGGCTACGGCAGAGAGAGAGAGCAAATTGTAACCATACACACCCACCCACTCGTTCTAGGCCTCATCCAATAGGAACGCATGAAAGAGTTTTAAACACCCAAATCTTCAAATACCAGTAACTTCCTTGATAAAGGCAGGAGAGTTGAAACGTGTTGGAATACACCTGCACTGCACCATACCTAACTTTGACACTAGCCACATGCCCCGAGCCCGTTGCTTAACCCACCCACTCCACCTGACCAGGAAGCCGCTCATACAGGAGCCGGCAACCACCACGCGGGCTGCTGCAGCTCCAGCCCCATGAGCAGAGAAGGTCGGCATATTCGCGAGATTAAACTCGGCAAAACACCACCACAGCCACAACTCTAGCCAACATAGCAGAGGAGATAGAGGGCCTGATTCAGAGCCAGACGCAATTAGCGCTCGCTCGTCCAGAAAATAGGGGTGGCTATTCAAATGAACCGTTCGCTCTTTGCGGTCTGTTCACGCCTCTAGGTCTGAACGAACGAACAAAACTTGCAGTCGTTTTTTGGGAAACTACGCCCCCTGGCCGCTCGCATCCTACGTCATGTCCGCAAATTTATTAGATTAATCAAGTACATCGACCAGCGTATGAACTGCTCGCTATTCTTGTGGTTGGTTTTCGCTACCACAATTTTGCGAGCAGTTCTGGCTATAAAATAACCCAGTGACGTGGTCAATGACGCTGCTGTTTTAATTATGCACACCCATAAAACGCCTGTTTTGACCTTTAAGCACGCCTGCGTTCTGATCTCCACTCCCCGTTTTCAAGCACCTTCCCCTGTTACCACCCACATACGCGTCTTTCCGTCACTCAAATTATCAGGCATTCGCTATTTTGCGAGCACATGAATTTCGACCGCACTGACTGGTTCGCGCATGCGTATAACGATCCGTACACATGCGCAGTTGGGCAAACATCGCTCGGAGCGAACGAGTGGCCGCTTACGAGCGGCTCTGAATCAGGCCCAGAGGTCAGGCGCAACCTGACACTCTGCTGCTTCCCCTAATGGCAGACCAGCAGACTGGTCACTACGACTAAACCAACAATAAGAGGTAGTTCCCAAGGCTACGCCATAGCCAATCCTAAGGGGAATGTACGGCGAAGGCCACCTGGACCCGGTACAGATGTGTCCACACACATACATCTTACTTCTATACGCATTAATCCGCCCTCTAGTCACGCATTGCTGCGGAGTGACTCGGTAGCGCAGGGCATCTTTTTGTGCGACTTTTTACCTTTGAATGCGTCTTTTTCGCAAAGCAATGCGAATAGGATGCACAAGCAGCTTCTGATTAAAATTATATGCGGCATCCTGCCTATATTCTGTGAGTGACCGCGGCTGTATCTGCATGCGAAATGCTACGTTACAGTGTCACAGCCGCTGACTTGTAACACACAAGGAGGTAAGATCTATGTGGACACAACTGTACATACAGTAAGGTACTCCCTGCAGGAGTCACCAACACCCCAAAACTCAACCTACAGTTTGTACTGTTACTGAGATCACCCAAACATCTGCCCTGTGATATTTAACTTATATATCTGCCTGGTGTAGTATGTATACACCAATCACATTCCATTACAACCTGTGACTCCACCTGGTTATTTACACTATACTTTTACAACATACCACATCTGCAGTCAATCCCACCACATCCACACACAATAGTTGCAGCACTTTTTCAACCACCTACAATTCTAACCCATCTGAGGAGACTGGATATCTCCAGCTTGGAGCAGCTCCCGATTATTTCGCCCTCCCCCCGGGCCAGTTTGGAGGTGTCCTGCGCTCTGGATTTGAACCCTAGTATGTTAGGGACCTACCCTAAAGAGGTTACCTGGATATGGTGGGTAGGCCCATAACCTTGGCCAAGATTATGCTAAAAACCTCTATTGATTGCAAAATGTTATTGCATTTATATATTATCAATAATTTGGAGTTTTGCACCTGAGATTTGTCTGTTTCTGTGCCTGCAATTAGTCTCATCAGGTAGCACCTCCCATTATATATATTTAGGGTGTGCAGTCCAGGAACCTTTCCTATATACTCCATTTAATGTGCTTTATTGCACACCTGAGGGAAAGGAGACACCCTCAGTCTGGATTAGCACCCCTGCCTTATTGGTTTAAAAGCATGGAGTCTGGTAATGTATATGCACACTGGTATTAGGCACAATTCTAGGTAAGTCCTACAAGTTATATACTGTAGTGCAACTTTGGTTAATTTTTGGGGCGTGGGTCCCCCTGGATTGCTTTGGTTGATCTGTTTCAGGGCACCGCATTATAACACATTTTCCTTTATAACACATTTTAACCCTTCACTGTTTGTTTATTATACATGTATTTCACTTTTTTATTTTCATTCTTTATATGTAGCTGTGGCTGCTCTTAACTGTCTCTTTTACACTGCACTTTTCTAACTATGGCGGTGCCCTGGGGTGGCTCGGCTGAGCTGGTTTGGGGTTGTCCTGCACTGGATTTGAACCCTAGTATGTTATGGACTTACCCTAAAAAGGTTACCTGGATATGGTGGGTAGGCCCATAACCTTGGCCATGATTATGCTAAAAACCTCTATTGATTGGAAAATTTTATTGCATTTATCAATAATTTGGAGTTGTGCACCTGAGATTTGACTGTTTCTTATCCCTGTAACATACTTTAAAGACAACGAAGGACATTGGGATTCAAATTAACTACAGTTACTTTTTGTCTGCAGTCATGGACTCAAAACGGAACTTTTGGGGCCCTCTAGTAAAGATCCCATGGAGCCCTGGGCCCAGCATGGGCGGAAATCTTTTTGCAATAGGCTGCGGTCAAGGAGACCTGTCTGTATCTTGTTTGCCTGTTTCAAGCGACCTCCATGGGACATTGGTAGATTTTTGCAGCTCTGATCTGGGGACACCCTGCCTCATCCCCGTTTGTCCTATTTACTAGCAAAGCATCTACAAAGTCACTGTTATCTCCACCCCTACACACAAGGGGCCCCAGATAATCTGTGCCCTTGTATTGCCCCGGAGACCAAGCCCCTCTCTCCCTCTGATGCACTTCCTAGGAGAGCTCTATATGTAAGTAAGAATAAGCCTTAATACACTTGAAACAGACCTGATCTGGAAAGAATGTTGCGGCTGAGGACAGAACATTCAGCAAAACACATGGAATAAACGGCTTCTCAAATAATTCAGCATCAAAGCAAAGTCTCTGTATCTACTACTGTGTATCTCCACCATAAATTGATATGAAGAAGAGCTCATAGTGGCAGACGCCATATGCCCCACATCCAGCACGGAGAATAAGGCTCGGGAAGAAAGCTCCCTGCTGTTCCCAGTCATTATCAAACATTGTCTTGATTAAAATTCCTTTTGCTTTGGTTAAAGGAATGTATCTGTATCAGATGACAGGTATCAGAAGGTTTCTCCTCTTAATGAAGACATCTTTCATCCTGTCAGTGGGGACGGGCAGTTTAGTTTACAGTAGAGAAATTTAAAATAATTTATCTCAACTTAAGTGGATAAAACAGAGCTTTCTACTTTATATTAAAGTTCAAATTTCATCACTGTCTGACCTCACCCACTAAATATCTCTATAGATAGCTGTCTGCGTCCGGATCTGCTGTATCAGTTCTGCACCAGCTCTCTGTCTGCTAATTGTATGTGTATATATATATATATATATATATATATATATATTGATAGCCAACTGTTGTGAGCCTTAGATAAATGTATAGGCGTGAACAGACTGCAAAGAGTGGGCCTTATTCAGATGTGGACGTAAGTACCATCACAGCTGCGATCTCACGATTCGCAATTGCGAAAATATGCTAATGAGCCACTCGCCATCCAGTGCTTAGAGACGCCCACTGAAAGCATCTCACATCCACCGCTCACAAACAAAACCATAAACAAGGACGCAGTGGCTAATTTATAGACGCCCAGAAAACATTGTTTAAACAGTCCGACACACCTGTGTTTTCCTAACTCCTGTTATCTCCCCCAAGCGCTACGCTGACTACCTGTCACTCACTATGTCACTCTGTAGACGCACCATCAAAACTTACACCTGCCCATTTCCAGGTGCAGAATCTTCGGCAAAGTATAGCCTCCAATGTAATTAAGCGTCTTGAGTACTCGCTAATTCTGTGACACGCCCGAGGGCACTCCCATAACACACCCATAAGTGCATCTCCTTGTGTCTGAATAATCACCGCCCAGGAATTCCCAATCCATATCCAATATACTGCAACTGTGTGCACACACTGTGGCACTCATGTGCTGTGCGACTCTTTACTGACTTAGACGCATTTGTGTGAATATCGGTATTGAGTTCCCATTCTGCTCTCCTTCACACGCCCATATGGCCCTTCTCTATATTCTCTCTTCCTGAGACTGCCTTCAGTATACAAAAGCAGCTTACAGTATAATGTATGGTACTTCTATAGCACATTGCACATGCAGGGAGACCTTTCAGAATTAGTAACATTTATATAGTGCCAGGATACTTTGTAACAGATAGACATCATTTTGCTGTAGATTCTCCTCTTGTGAAATATCATTTGTGCTGCTCGTTGAAGAGGTAACTGCATTTTGATTGTAAATTACATCATTGCAGCCCCCGTCCTTCCCTGTTCAATACCACGATTTGCCGCAGTGAGACTTTGTTAATGCGATTCATCACAAATCGTGTTCTCCACCCTTCACTTTGGAAGAGAACAGATACAGAGGAATAGCCCACTGCCTCAGGAGACTAAAGGCCCCCATACACGGTGCACCGTGCGAGGCGATAGGGGATCCGTCGTCCGACATATCGGGCGGTCCGCACACACGGTGCGATCGGGTGGCTGACCGCCCGATATGCCGGCTCCCCCCTGTCTCGCCCACATAGCAAACCATGGGATCGCACATCGCATCCCCTGATCTCATGGTCCTGCAGACAGAACAGGAGGTACGATGTACAACCCCGCGGGAGCGCGCTCGACCCGATATCAGGGCCATACATGGTGCGATATAGCAGGCAAATTGCACCAATCAGTCGGATCGTCTGCTATATCGCCCCGTTTATGGGGGCCTTAAGAGAGACCCCAACAACTTACTGAACGTTACAGTTGTAACAAAGTAAATATGTTATATAATCATCTGTGGTGTCAGTCTAGTGCAGGCACGCCGGACAGCATGCACATAGCCCTCCCCCTGGTGGTGACACTTAAAGGAAGGAGTGCATGCCCCCGCAACAGACCCCAGTCGTCCACCGTAACGGAGAAGGTCCCGAACAGACACCCCCAATTGCCCACGTTTCTCCTCCCTTGCCCACCTTAATGGAGGTTGCAAAATTCAAATGTTCTCCTTCATCAAATACCATTGTTCTAAAGCTGTGAGAGAAGATTCAGCTGTCTCTATCTGTATGAGAAGGTAACACTCTATTATAATTATTATATTTCGTTTAATAGTTCTGTGGCACCATAGATAATGGGTGGAACATACAGCGCAAAATGACATAGTACGTGGTCGATCAAACAAAACATTTATAGACACATTCTTAACTTTTAGATATACACTGTACAAATATACATTATTACTAGGGGTGTGCACCGGCCACTTTTCGTGTTTTGTGTTTTGGATCTGGATCTTTCTTCGTGTTTTGGATCTGGATTGGTTTTGCCAAAACCACCCTTCCGTGTTTTGGGTTCTGGGTTTTGTGTTTTGGATCTGTATTTTTTTTTAAAAAAGCATAAAAACAGCAAAAATCACAGAATTTGTGGGTTTTTCTGCTCCTATGTTATTATTAAACTCAATAACCTTAATTTCCACTCATTTCCAGTCTATTCTGAACACCTCACACCTCACAATAGTGTTTTTATGTCCAAAAGATTGCACCGAGGTAGCTGGATGACTATGCTGAGACACGAGTGGGCGGCACAAACACGTGGTCCATCTAGGAGTGACACTGCAGTGGCAGACAGGATGGCAGTTTGAAAAACTAGGCCCCAAACACTACATAATGCAAAGAAAAAAAGAGGTGCAAGATTGAATTGTCCTTGGGCCCTCCCTCCCACCCTTATGTTGTATAAACAGGACATGCACACTTTAACAAACCAATCATTTCAGCGCCAGGGTCTGCCACACGACTGTGGCTGAAATTATTGGTTCGTTTGGGCCCCCACAAAACAAGCTGGCAATTAATCTGTCCCTGCACAAACTGGCTCTACGGAGGCAAGATGTCGTCCTCATCCTTCTCATCCACCGATTCCTCACCCTCTTCAGTGTTGTGTACATCCTCATCCTCACAGAGTATTAATTCGTCCCCGCTGGAATCCACCACCACAGGTCCCTCTGTACGTTCTGGAGGCTGGTCTCCCTGGAAGAGTTGATAATTCATTTTTATGAACATCATCTTCTCCACATTTGTGGAAGCAACCTCCTACGCCTTTCGCTGACAAGGTTCCCGGCTGCACTAAGCACTCTTTCGGAGTACACACTGGAGGGGGGGCACCTCAGGTAAAATAGAGCCAGTTTGTACAGGGGCCTCCAAATTGCCTTTTTTTCCTGCCAGTACAGGTACGGACTGTCTGACATGCCTACTTGGATGCTGTGACCGATGTAATCCTTTAACAGACAGACGCACGCTTGTCGCTGCTGCTTTGAGGATGCAGGTGCGGCTACAGCCCACACATTTCACAAAGACAGAAAAAAAAGAAGAATTTTTTATTTTTTGTGGAGCGCACTTTGGGGGTTACACCACCCTTTAACAGACAAGCCAGCTGGCCCTTTACTTATGACACAGGTGCACGCCGCTTGGCGCTGCTCCTTTGTTGATGCACGTGCAGCCACAGTGCACACAATTCACAAACACAGAAAATATTTTTTTATTTGCTTTGGAGTGCACTTTGGGGGTTACAGCACCCTTTAACGGTCAAGCCAGCCGGCCCTTTACTTATGACACAGGCGCACGCTTGGCGCTACTTTGTTGATGCATGTGCGGCTACTGCGCACACAATTCACAAACACAAAAAAAATATTTATTTTTTTTGCACTTGGGGGGAGCACCCCTGACGGACAGAGCAACTCCTGGACAACACTACAGCACCCCTTTAGGACTGGGACACTGCACAGGACTTTGGAGTGGACACAGCCCCTATGGACAAATGACTGCACAACACAGTCCAGCCAGCCCCTATGGACTTTGGAGGAGTGGACACAGCCCCTATGGACAAGAGCAGCACAGCACAACACAGCCAACCCCTATGGACTTTGGAGGAGTGGACACAGCCCCTATGGACAACAGCAGCGCAGCAAAGCGCAGCACAGCACAACACAACACTACTCTGCACTACACTACACTACACAGCCCAGCCAGCCCTAACTCCCACCTCCCTCTTCACTGTCCACAGCCGAGTGAGAAAATGGCGCCGACGTGGGTACCTTATATAGAATCCAAAACCCGCGAGACCCGAAAGGCGGGATGATGACGTTTTGCCTCGATTTCAGATCCGAGTCAGGCGGGAAAAGTCGAGCCTGACTCGGATCGGCCTCGGATCGATGGGGTTCGGATTTCAGAAATCCGAACCCGCTCACCCCTAATTATTACATAGTTATAATTTGCAGGTGTCATACTTACATAGGGACCACAGAGGGACATGGCTCTGCTAGTAATAGCTTACAGTTTACAGGGGTTGTAGATGGACGTACAGAGAGAGGGGATCAGAGTTGGAGCAGAGGAGCCACGGAAACATTGTGAGAAAATGCAGTAGCCTCAGGTGAAGAAGTAAACATGGGGCATATACAATTGGTCACATTTTCACCGTAAAAATTTACGTGGACATCACAACCAATAACCTATTACAGTGGGTATGCGAGTTCCCAATTCCCGTGGTATGCAATAGAAAAAAATTGGTAGCAAAGTTTTTTCGGGGCAAAACCCTGTGGGAAATGAAAAAATAAATAAATAAAGGGAACAGTCTGTATCCTAAAAAATATAAAAAAAAAAACAGTAGTTAACAGTATAGTTAACTAATAGTAATAATGGTCATTACTGCCCAAAAGAAAAATATATTATTCTTTAAAAATAGATGAAATGGCTGATTCGTGTATTATTTTTTTTAATTAAAAAAAAATATTAAAATCAAACTTTTTTGAGTAAATTGAAAAATGCTAATAAAAGTAGAAAAAAGGGGTAATTTTTAACGCCAACTCAAAAAAAAAAGATAATAAAGCAATTATTTTTCGTTTTAATAATGCTTTCATCAAATTTGGGGTACAAAATGTAACTAAATATATTTGTGGCAATTTGAGGCCATTATTGTTTTTAACAACCAATAATGACATGTAATTATTGGACCAATTAGGCTAATTAAAAACTTCCAATTGGGGGGGTGTCCAAGGCGTTCTGAAGGGGTGTCTAACATGTTTAGCTTTTTTAAGACCTGCTCTGGGGCTGTGAGAAAATAGCTGTAGTAATTCGTATAGAAATTACCGTGATTGATTTTCTATTGAACAGGAAAAACCTCACGAATGCAGGAAAGACCTTACGCCTCTGGGTTTTTCAAAATTTTGCCTACAATTGGATATGCCCATAACTGCATTGCAGTATCTTAACTTAAGTATAGGTCACCAGTGTTTTCTATGTACTATGTGCTCTATGGGATTATTCAGAGTTGCAATCAAGTTATTTTGCAGATGGATGAAATTTCAGCGCTGTGCATGCTCCATGGCCGAGTGTACCATCCTATGGGAAATTCAATATCGTACACGTCTCACTGGCATCCTCACTTGCAGGTGAATGGGTGAAACTGGGCAGCAACAGGGAGTTTACATGCAGGCTGAGTGTTCTGAGTCTTCGGCCGCATAGACACATGTAACTGCATATAGGTGAGGACACGCATATATGTTATGAGCCGTCGTGAAAGCTCATATCTGCTGCAGTTTCCGGCCAGAGCCGAGAAGGTCAACAGGCAAAGACAGCCACCGTGAGGTTTGGCACAGGCTAATTCCTCCCATCTGGGAAGCCTCTGTGAACATGCAGCACTCAGCTGCTCATAGTGGTAATTACCAGAGGCTGGTCTCGTTTGCTCACACGGGATTGGATCTGACTTCTGTTAAAGGGCAGCCAGCCCATTCCTGCCTTGCCAGAGATATATTCGTTTGGAAGTCTTTCCATCCTGTTCCTGTATCTGCTGTTTGTTATATCTGGTTCCTGTCCTGGCTCTGCCTTGCCTTACCTGTACCTGTTGCAAGTATACCTGGAACATTCATTGTGCTGAAAATCCACTCTACAAGCGATTGGTGTAGTGTACTTTTTCTATTCCATCCTGCAGTAAATGTACATATCTCTTGCTGCTATTATACTCTGCAAAACACAGGCTGGTTGATATATTGCTATTCCATTCTGCATTATATGTTGTGCTGCAATTCCATACTGTAAGCTGCATGTGTATCTTAGTTTATTGCTATACCATCTTGCAATATATCTGCCTCAATCCTAAGTACCAGTGAGTGTGTCGTACTCTGTGGGAACAATGGGCGGTTGTTATAGGCAGAGTGACTCTAGGGGACTTATGCAAATACAGGGGAGATCCATTACAATATATTTCTGTGCACATGATGTGCACACGTCTGAGCCCCGATGTATGCAAAAATTGTAAGCGCCGAAATTTTTATTTTTTTTATTTTTTTATCTATGATGTCTGACTTGATCTATTGTTGGCACTGGTGATTCCTTCCAGCATCCAGAACACTGGAAGCTGGGTACACACTAGACGATATCTTGGTCAATTTGACGATTTCCAATGGATCGGAACGATAAATCGTTCAAATGGTCCAGTGTGTACGCACTATCGGGTGCTCAGGTGAGTCGTTTGTTGCGCCCTTTGGTCGGCCCTACATGCTGCTCAATCTGAGGATTTCGTTAACGATTTTTACCACATCGTGCAGTGTGTACACTCTACCGAATGACCAGGCGATATGTTAACATTATATAGTTAGCGATCTAACCACCAAACAATGCACAATATATCGTTCCAACCGGACTGGGTTCTCTAGGTAATTTAGGCTTGCAAAGTATACATCTGGGCACCCCTTCCTCAGTGCCAATAGCACTAAAATGGGGCTATTCCTAAAGCCCATGTAGTGGTCAAAGTGGAGTTAATAATAATAGTATAATAGTTTTTGTTCATTACTGACACACTACTGGTGCCAACTAGCTCTGGCATGCCCTATTTTAAGGGCTGCCATGGCAAACTGTCACTTGAAGAACACAAGTACCAGCATGCCCTGGCACCTGTATTCCAACTTAAAAAAAAAAGTTAAATATAGTACACAGACACTGAATGAATATTTTATATAAATAAATAACATTCCCCCAGACCTAGCGTTCACCACTCTATAATTATCTAATCCTTACTAATCCATTGTTTCATGTAGGCATCCAAAAACCCTATAGCGGCACTGGGGAAGTTATTAATGAGAGGTATATACAGTACTGTGCAAAAGTTTTAGGCAGGTATGGAAAAAAGGCTGCAAAGTAAGAATGCTTTCAAAAATAGAAATGTTATTAGTTTGTTTTTATCAATTATGAATCAGGCCCAGTGTTAGAATGCGTATGACTCTTTTGAGTAAAGTCCTGAAACTGCCTTGAGAGCTGGAACTCTTGGCTGGATGCGGCCGTACAACAGCTTTGTGAGCTGGTAGAAAGTTGGCTAGGTGGGCCGGAAGGGCGTAGATTATGAGGCAGCCTTTGGGCCGTAGAGCAGCCTTGTAGGCTGGTATAACTTGGATAGATGCGGCCTTTGGGCCGTGTAGCAGTCTTTGGGCTTTGTGGCAACTTTGAGGGTTGGAATAACTTGGCAAGATGCGACAGAAGCTGGGTATTGCTGTAACAAAGTCACTGGTGTTAAATGCGCAGGACTGCGCACAAAAGTCACTGGAGTGCGACCTGTGCCGCCGGTTTGACACAAGCAGCTGATGCAGTAACGCGGCCTGTGCTGCCGGGTTGACACAAGCAGCTGACGCTGTTCAGAGGGTACTATCCATGCCGCCTGGATGACATGAACGGCAAGGAACCGATATGCGGATCGTGCCGTCTGGATGACACAAACAGCAGTACAACAATATAGAAGGCAGGAAAACTGGAGCTCAAATGGGGACAGGAGACAAAGCCAGACCCGGAAACACGAGAACTCTATCACTGGCATCGGGGCAGCGTTAGCGCCAGCAGGATATAGATGCTGGAGCCAATCTGGACTGATCCACAGAATGATGGGACAGGAGGTAGGCGGAGTTTCAGTGAACACTTGCCCTATGTTCACCTTGCACAGCATTCGCAGTGCGGCGGCTTGTGACACACCAGTAGGAACTCGGCAGGGAGGTTGTACTAAACATCTTGGAGAACTACAGAAAGTACAGATCTCCTGTGGATGTAGGCTTGCTCAACTCCTTCTGTCTCTTCATGTAATCCAAGATAGACTTGATGATGTTGAGATCAGGGCTCTGTGGGGGCCATATCATCACTTCCAGGACTCCTTGTTCTTCTTTATGCTAAAGATAGTTCCTAATGACCTTGGCTGTATAGTTGGGGTCATTGTACTGCTGCAGAATAAATTTGGAGACAATCAGACACCTCCCTGATGGTATTAAATGATGGATAAGTACCTGCCTGTATTTCTCAGCATTGAGGACACCATTAACTGACCAAGGCCCTCATTCAGACCCACTCGCGAGCGGTTGTCCGCTCGCAAGTGGGTCGATGGTCTGCACTGCGCATGCGCACGACGGAGGGAGCTCCGTCGTGCGCATGCGCGAGACGCGACGAGCGAAGGACTTTCCTTTGCTCGGAGTGTCTCATCAAAGGGGGCGTGCTGTCGATGTTGACTGACAGCACGCCCCCTTTGGTGGGTGTGCCGGGGGCGTGCCTGCCAGACAGAGGCGTTCCCAAGGGAACGCCTACCGTCTGAAGCCGGCCCCACTGACATCACTAGTGATGTCAGTGGGAGTGATTTTGGCTCTGATAGAGCCAAAATCACTCCTGGCCTTGCGGTTGAAAAACTCAACCGCAGGCTTTTGCTCGCAGTTTCGATGGTCGCGATGGTCAAGACCATCGCGACCATCATCCTGCACGCTCGTATATGCTGTGGGTGGTGACCCACAGCTATACGAGCGTCCAGGAGGACGCTCCATATTAATGGAGGTGGGCCCTGATTCAGAGCAAGCGCTCTGGTCAGAGCGTCCGGCTCTGAATCAGGGCCCAAATCCCCAACTCCATTTGCTGAAATGCAGCCCCAAACTTGCAAGGAACCTCCACCATGCTTCACTGTTGCCAGCAATCACTCATTATTGTACCGCTCTACAGCCCTTCGTCGAACAAACTGCCTCCTGTTACAGCCAAATATTTAAAGTTTTGTTTCTTCAGTCCAGAGCACCTGCTGCCATTTTTCTGCACCCCAGCTCCTATGTTGATGTTGAAACCTATTTAACAACTTTGAAAAGAACTGCTGAGAGGGACAGTTGACCTAATTATCGGTGGGCAGCCCTTTTGGCACCCTTCCTGTCAGGGGAACCACAAAAGTCATATTTTAACTTGAACCTTACTGATGCCAAGGACTATGACAAACTAAAAGTTTAATTTTTAACTCGTATGGGTGTCACGATATCTGTTCACGCACAAGTTCATCGCTGGAGATACCAAGTGGATAAACCTCTCTCAAATGCATTACCTCCTCCACCTCACTAAAATGTGGCTACAGCCAGAGACTCTAACGGGGCCACAGATCATGGAAAGGGTCTTAATGGATCGATATCTACAGTCCCTGCCTTCAGTTCTGCACAAATGGGTGAACAATGGGCACCCTAAAACAGCAGACCAGCTTGTGGAAATATGGAGAGGTATGTGGTGGCCAATGAACTGTTGAATGTACCCTACCAATCCCTAGTCCCCCAACGGTGATCCTCAGTGACTTCTGGTAACACTGTTCAATGAGAAAAGGGTGCGCTGGCTGTGGAATGAACTTAGACATCCAGAGACTGTAGGTTTGGAATCGGACATTGGCCAGCTGTGCCAGGAAGGTTCCCGGCTCATATAAGCTTTAATTAAATATAGGATCATATGTTTTAGATGTAGTGACTTGGACCATGGTGCTGCTAATTGTTCGCTTACCTCTCAACCTATGCAATGTGATACTGCTTATGTAAATCGCAGAGTATCTTTCTTTGCTCAGCTAGCCTGCACTGTCGACCGACATGCTAAACAAGATAAACAAATGCGTATTAATACAGTAGAAGGCAAACGTGTGGAGGCTCTGTTGGATTCTGGTAGTCTGGTTACTCTTGCAAAAGCCGAGTTGGTGAACCCTTAAAACATCAGGGGAAAACTGTTTTTGTATTCTGTATACATGAGGATACTCAGCATTATGATACTGTTAAGATCCGCGGCAAAGGATCATCTTGGTGGCAGGTCCCGGCTGTATTAGGTGACTGGGACACTGCATCATACCTTGATTCCATTTCCGGTTCTTGCAGGCAGCTGTAACTCAAACCATGTCTGTGTGCAGCTCATTGCTGCATGCCTGCCTGTCAGTTTGTGTGCAGAAATCAGCTGCATACTATCCTGTCATTAAGGAGGCTTTCTGCAAGGATTGCGCTTATTGGTCCCTGCTTCTGATAAATTACAGCCAGCCCTACACTTCCTGCTGGTGATATCATCTGACTTCCTGAGTATGTGTTTAGTTCTGTGCTCAGAAGCCTGATTTCTAGCTGGTCTCACCCTGTTCTGCAGTTCCAGCGTGTTGAGAGTATTTCTCCTGTGTCCTGTGCCTGTCTGCCTGATCAAAAGTTGATTTATCTGCTGTGGTTAAATCTGCTCACTTCCTTGCTGGTGAGACTTACCAGAACAGTGACTTCTGCAACCGTGACCTACCTTTCTGCAGCCCGCGGCATTTCCAAACTGCAGTCCAGTCCCGCTGCGTCAGTCTGTGTCCAGACGATTCAAGCCAACAGTTTTCTCTACCTCGTTGCCTCCAGCCTTTGTTCCAGCCATGCCTGTCTTCACTGTCTGCTCAGTCAGTGGCTTGACGTACCTCGGCCCTCAAGGCTGCACCGTGTTGTTCCTGTCGCACCTCGGCCCTCAAGGCCGTACTGTGTTGTTCTTGTCGTACCTCGGCCGTCAAGGCTGCACCATGTTGCTTCTGTCGCACCTTGGCCCTCAAGGCAACTCCGTGTGGTTCCTGTCGCACCTCGGCCCACAAGGCCGCACCTTGAACCTAGTCTGCTACTTCAGTTGGTAGCTCTGCCACAGTATTGTGCTTGGCCTTGTTTGTTATTTGTATGTCTAGTTCATGTCTGTTATTGGCCTGTCTAGTCCTTGTCCGTTATCTTGCCTGTCTAGTTCTTGTCTGAAATCCTGCAATATCACAGTCCGGGTCAATCCTGCTATGCAGCCTGTATTGTTTGTCTAGTCTCTCCTTGCCTGACAACCCAGCTGCACCATAGTCCCTAGACATTCCTGAGACATATCATCTGGCTCTGCTAGAGTACTCTGTCCATCACACCTGTTCTAGTACCATTCACCTGCAGCCTCACTCCAGCTAGTACCAGTAGTGGTATGACTGCCACTCCTCAGCATTGTTTCTTGTCAGTAGTCCTGCGGTGTCTCGTCAGTTGTGTAAGCCTCTACTGCTGGAAGTTTAAATCCAGGCGGCCACCTAAGTACCGGTGTGAGTACAAATCACTAAGGGAACAACGGGTGGCTGCTATTGGTGCAAGATCCTCCCATTGGCTTTAGAGGTCTTACTCAACCATGCGAGAACCCTAACAGATATTGCTGAAGTGAACATAGAAGCACAGTGTGGTCCCACGGTAGTCACTGTGGGATTAGTTTCTTATTTGTTGTTTGATGGCATAGCGAGGAGAGATTTTTCCCACTTCTTGAAGCTGTTTGGAAACCCAGTTTGTTGCAGAAATAAACAACCCAGACCCATTTGATAATGTTCCTGATACAGTGACAGTGTGAGTTTTCCTGAAGTCTGAAGTATTCCTTATTTTAAGCTTGGTTGGGGGGGTCAGAGAATGACGAGAGCAGCAGCGGGACACAGAAGCATGTACCTCTTACAGAAGTAGGAAATGTTGTTGAACTAGTTGACTGTATGCCTGATCTTAAAGTAAAAAAAAAGAGATCTTTGCCTCAGGACCCTATTATGTTGAATTTTAGAGAGATTGTAAAAGTGGTTTATGGAAACCCAGTAGAGCCTGATAGTGGGTTGTCAAGATTTATTGTACCAAGTGTCCAAAAAAGGAGAATCTATTGTGGAACAAGTGATAGTTCCTAAGTGTCGAAGTCAAATAATTGGTTATGATCGTTTGTAATTATTATCTGACGATCTAGTCGTCTATGGCCCGATGGGGGGTAGATCGGACGCTGTCCTGCGTTGGCGCGAGCTGATATGCACGGGTATATATATATATATATTTATTTAAAAATGCAACTTTTAGCCAGTGTATAGGAGACAGAGTCTGTGTATGTCTGTGGCAGATAATTGAAAAACACACACATACTGTGAGGTGCAGACGAGTGTTTTTTTAATGCAAAATTAGAAACCATTGTCATAAGTCTGACTATCATTGTATGCCTAAAGCAGGGGTGGGGAACCTTTTCTCTGCCGAGGACCATTTTGATATGTATAACATTATTCGCAGGCCCGGTGCAGGCCACGCCCCCTCCGTGAGACGTCACACGGGGGGCGGATTCACAATCGTTGGTGATTACAGCAATGCCCGGAGCATCCTGAGGATGTTCCTGGAATCTGTAAGGATAGCAGTGTGACTGTCTGAGGCGTCCTAAGGACGCTCCAGGTGGCACTGCTGCATAGATTCTGGCTGCAGGGTGCCAGATGAAGCTAGCAGAAAAACGCTCTGAGGGCCATACCAAATGATTCCGCGGGCCTTATACGGCCCCTGGGCCTGAGGTTCCCCATCCCTGGCCTAAAGGAACTAATGTTTACATTCCAAATAGGCAGAAGAGGCCTTTGATTAGCCATCAGACATTGTAACTCCATCAAGTATCTATCTGCTGCTCATCTCTGATCAGAACAACTTCATTGTCTGTCATTTGTTGAAATTAGATTCAGATGGATATAATATCAAAATTAACAGTTACTGGATAAAGCTATATATATATATATATATATAATATATATATATATATATATATATATATATATTAATCCATGATACAGACGCACATTAGCGAATAAAATATAAACTCACATACAGCATCTATTTGCATGATACACGACACATACAGGCAGCGCATGTTTGCGCTACGTTCAGACGTACAACGCACACTGATGAATTCATGTAAATATCTCACATTCATTTATGCAAGCATTCATATAAAAGGTTCCCTAGCATTGAGCGTAATATTAGAGATTTTGCTAGCTAATCATTATGGTGTAAAATGTACATATATGATATGTAAGGTATAGAACTTAGTAGACATGTCATGTTTGGTATCATACTGACACCCTGTTTAATTCCAGATATCTGAATCTATCGGTGAAGGAGTCGCATCTTGCGTTCGGTGGTTATGGATTATAGGGAATTATTGGTTAGAATATGTACTTTGTAGTGTTATCTCGTCTGGAGGGATGGACCATATCCCTGTTGTCACCATATGAACTGTCCTATGACCTGCATCGTACCAGAATGACAAGAACCAATGGAATTATGCCAGCTCGTTCCTATTGTGTTGTCCACTATATATTCAAGCGCTCTCAGTCCTGTAGTCAGTCTTCTTCTTTCTTATGACGGAGGCTTCACGTTTGATGCCGGGAATCTGGATTCAGAGCGCTTGCGTATATGTATTGGCTGTACCTTTTGTATTTACTTGCTTCTTTGCGCTAATTGTTTAGATCAAAGTGCATATTATCCTTTATGTGAATAATATAACTTTTGTGCTTTGAAACCACAGTTGGGCTGGAAAGCAATTATTTCTTATGCGACTTGCAGCGCTAAAAGCGACTAGCGATTAAGGGGTATTCATATAAGGCCTCCAGAAGAACGGTGTTAGACTTGGCTCATGGTCACATAACTGCAGGACATCTAGGGGTAGAAAAAAAATTCCGAAATAATTTGTTTTGCGGATTTTCTGGCCAGATGTATCTGACTACTGTGCACCCTGCCCTGAGATACAGTACCATACTCCCAGGCCACATTATAGAAGTCTGAATTTCTCGTAAAAAATAGAGATTTGTTTTCTGACTTGGTAAAACAACAGTCATTAAACATGACATAATCCCTGAACCAGGGAGTTGAGGTTAAGCTAAAGCCCTATAGAGTAATAGAAGCCCAACGGGAATCGGTGTCTAAAGAAATGTAAAAAAAATGTTGGAGTTAGATATAAATGAAAAATCACATAGTGAGTGGTCAAGTCCCATTGTACTCATTCCGAAACCTGATGGGAACTTACACTTCTGCAATGATTTCCGTAAATTGAATAGTGTTTGATGCCTACCCAATGCCTCGTGTGGATGAAAGACTGGGAACAGTACAATACTTAACCACTCTAGACTTTACAAAAGGTATTAGCAAGTGCTGTTGACAGACAATACAAAAGAAAAGACAGCTTTTTATGCACCGGACAGTCTGTTCCAAATTCCAATACAGGATGTTTCCATATGGGTTACGTGGGGCACCCACCACCTTTCAGAGGATGATGGATAGAATTCTAGGGCCCCATATACAGTATGCTGCTGCTCAATTTGATTATGTAGTCATTTATAGTCCTGATTGGCAAACTCACCCAGGGTACAAGCATGACCATCCCTGAGGCAGGATTGAGAGCCAACCTAAAATAGTGTTGCTTAGGGATGGAAGAGGTGAAGTATCTTGGATACACCATAGGCAGATGTTGGATAAAGATCCAACTTAATAAAATTGAGGCAATACAAAATTGTCCATAACCCATAAATAAAAAGCATGTGAGAGAGTTATTAGGAATAACAGGGCATTATAGAAGATGTATACCCAATTTTGCCACCATTGCTGTCCCTTTGACTGACCTTACCCAGGGTAAACAGTCACTTATGGTTTAAGTAGAATCCTGAGCTCGAAGAGTCTTTTCAGGCGGTGAAGGTAGCCAACCAGTTTTGATGACACCTGACTTAAAATTTAATTTGCGTGCAAACTGACGCATCAGATGTAAGGATCGGTGCTGTGTTGTCTCAAACTATAGATGATAAAGAGAATCCTCTTATTTACAGTATTTAAGTAGGAAATTGAATATACATTGAGAAATTATGCCACTGTTGAAAAAGAAGCATTTGCAATTAAATGGGCATTAGAAACTCTAAGGAGCGGTCTTATGGGGAGGAAATTTAGATTGCTTATGGATCATACTCCGTTGAAGTGGGTTTGAGAATAAAGAGACCAATGGAAGAATAATAAGATGGTTCTTGGTATTGCAAAGTTTTAAGTTCATAGTAGCGCATAGGCCAGGAAGCCAATTGAACAACGCAAATGTTTTGATCCATATATTTTGTTTAGGGACTACAGGTGCTCTGCCCACAGGTCAAACCAGGAGGGGATGGGGAGGATAAGTGACAAAAAATGTCACTTATCCCAGATGCCCCAGGTGCCTAACTTCTGTCTGATAGGTATTTAGCAACCTTGATTACCAGACCACCTGTGAGAGACTGATAAAAGATGAGTCCGTTTTTTTAGTCTGGCTCTCACTGCCTGGGGAGCAGGTTGAAGCCTGTAGAGCAACAGAGACCATTACTTGTGATTGTAAGTGCGTGCTTAAATGCTGTCTTGGTGAGTTGGACACTAGGTTCTTCTACCTTGAGAGAGATAATTGTATATTAGTTAGAGCCAGACAGGCTAGGATTTATTTTCATGTTTTGTTTATTTTGTGCTCTCAAATAAAACTAGCTACGGTTACTTGTACCAAGCCCCTGGACCGCATGCTCCCCCAATCATCTCCTAGTGCAACAGTGGTACAGATCAGCCGAGGAGAACCACACCTCTAGGAACGGGGTAAGTAATACAGCAGGAAGGAGAAGGGGTTTGACTTAGATTACCTGTGTCCAAATCACTAGTATTCATATTTGTGTGTGTATAATTAATATATATATAATATATAGTGTTTGTGTGATTTTTTTAATTTAAATATATATAATGTTTAGAATGAACGTGGAACCTGGGACTTTGAAGAGAGGTTTCATGGCTGACGACTCATCTGAACAACCTCAGAACTTTATCTGCAAGTGATTATATTGGAAGCTGTCTCCTGATCATTTCTCTAATTCAGTCGAGTGTTCTGGATTTATTTTGTGTTTCCTCTCAGAAATGCTTCTTCTGGGCCGAGATCAGCCCAGGGGACCTGAACAGGCGTTTCCCAGACCGGACATTTTCGTGTTTGTGAAATGGCTGGCAGTGAAGGAGTTAAGTAAGAGAGAAGCCACTTGGGCACAGTCGAACAAACCATAATGAAACACACATTGTGCCCATAATGCAGCCAGAAATCCCAGCCGTAGTGTAAGATTTCATGTCGTTCCTCCACATTTCATGGTATATTAACAGATTTACATTTCTTAGCAATGCTGCAGCTAGTGTGGGGAACCCGACAACTTCTATCACGCAGCAAACACAGTACTGAGTCGCTGTGGTGTACTCATCTGTACTGGTTTATCCCAGGTGCTGATCCGTCCACAGGTCCAGTGTCTGTATATTCATTTATTATTCAGTAACAGGGTTTTTCTTTTGGCAATTTTATATTACAATTATTCACACTTATAACATCCAATAAGAAATACTTTATTTATATACGTAAATATATAAAACACTATGGTAGACACTTCTAGACTTGTGTCATCCAATAGGAAAATACGCTTGGGCAAACTGCTGCATATATATATGTATAGTATACAGTAATGTATATATGTATAAACTTTGCTATATGATCGTAGGACCCATTGGGGCTTCAAATATCCACATCCAGGGCGTGATGCATGACGAAACGCATTCGGCACGCGATGCATCCCACCACCCTTCGCATTCATGCCGGCGTTAGCAACGCCGGTATGTAAGAAGAACACTGCATTGGACAGCTCTCTCGGTAATAGCGGTCCTTTGCGATGGAGGGTCTATGACCCAAAAGTCCCTCAGGCGTCTTTCTGTGTATGCACAGAAGGACGCACGGGCCGCCGGGGGGGGGGGGCACCTGATAGAAGCCCATAGAAGGTGGCGTTACCCAGTGCAATCAAGCCCCGTAGTGCAACGCATGCTGAGGTTGGTGCATATGAGAAATGCGGTCAAACACGTTTTTTGGGGGTTTAACCGCATTTCTCCCCTTGCTGCATCCCACCCCCAGTCTGTTAGAGCAGAGAGTACATTATTATATAAATAAATTGAATTTTGCATTTGTTAGGAAAATCTACTGTATATATTTACAAGTAATAAACTCCAATGTAATTGCTTATATATATTTTTATTGTTATGTTTATCAGATATTTCTTTATTATTATTATTATGTTATTTCCTTTTTTTACTATTATTAGGCTGTTACAGATATATATTATTGTGGTTGTTTTTAGGTCATTACAGATGACTTGTAATATGCTTATCATGTACAGTACTTACATTATCATATAAGCAGCTATTTCTTTAGGAAGGATAGTGTCTGTTATTTAATATATTACATTATATTTCTGTGTTTTTTAATGTTTTTAGAACCTTGAGTAAGCTGGTTCTATCAATGTATTTAGTAAATTATCCACCATGAGGTACAGTATGAGAGGGGTAGTGAGATATATGAAAGGGGGCAATGAAATATCTGAGTGGGGGCAATGACAAATATGAGAGGGGTCAATAAGAGATATTAGAGGGGGCAATGAGATATCTGAGAGGGGCAGTGAGAGATATGAGATTAGTCAATGAGAGATCTGAGAGGGAAAGTGAGATATGGCAGGGGGCAATAAGAGATAGGGGAATGGGCAATGAGAGGAAGCAATGAGAACTGAAAGGGGGCAATGAGAGATATGAGAGGGATAAAAGAGATATGATTGGGGGCAATGAGAGAACTGAGAGGAGGCAATGAGATATCAGAGGGGTCAACGTTCTGAGATGGCAATGAGAGAATTGAGAGGGGGCAATGAAAAATATGAGTGGGGCAACGGGAAATATGAGAGCGGGCAATGAGAAATATGAGGGGACAATGAAAGATCTGAGAGGGGTAGTAATATTTATGACATGGAGCAATGATGAGCTATATCACATGAGGCAATAAGCAACATGACAGTTGGCATAATATACTGTATAAGAGGAGCAGTGAAAGATATGAGAGGATAATGAATGATGTGAGAGGGAGCAGTGAGAGATATAAAGGGTAGTGAGCAATATAAGAGATTGCAATGAGCAGTGAGGGACAGTCTGATAATGAGAGGGGCAGTCTGTGATATGAGGGGCAGTCTGTGATATGAGAGGGGCAGTCTGTGATATGAGGGGCAGTCTGTGATATGAGGGGCAGTCTGTGATATGAGAGGGGCAGTCTGTGATATGAGAGGGGCAGTCTGTGATATGAGAGGGACAGTCTGTGATATGAGAGGGGCAGTCTGTGATATGAGAGGGACAGTCTGTGATATGAGGGGCAGTCTGTGATATGAGAGGGGCAGCCTGTGATATGAGAGGGGCAGTCTGTGATATGAGAGGGGCAGTCTGTGATATGAGAGGGGCAGTCTGTGATATGAGGGGCAGTCTGTGATATGAGGGGCAGTCTGTGATATGAGAGGGGCAGTCTGTGATATGAGAGGGGCAGTCTGTGATATGAGAGGGACAGTCTGTGATATGAGGGGCAGTCTGTGATATGAGAGGGGCAGTCTGTGATATGAGAGGGGCAGTCTGTGATATGAGGGGCAGCCTGTGATATGAGGGGCAGCCTGTGATATGAGAGGGGCAGTCTGTGATATGAGAGGGGCAGCCTGTGATATGAGAGGGGCAGCCTGTGATATGAGAGGGGCAGTCTGTGATATGAGGGGCAGTCTGTGATATGAGAGGGGCAGCCTGTGATATGAGGGGCAGTCTGTGATATGAGAGGGGCAGCCTGTGATATGAGAGGTGCAGTCTGTGATATGAGAGGGACAGTCTGTGATATGAGAGGGGCAGCCTGTGATATGAGAGGGGCAGCCTGTGATATGAGAGGGACAGCCTGTGATATGAGAGGGGCAGTCTGTGATATGAGAGGGACAGTCTGTGATATGAGAGGGGCAGTCTGTGATATGAGAGGGACAGTCTGTGATATGAGGGGCAGCCTGTGATATGAGAGGGGCAGCCTGTGATATGAGAGGGGCAGTCTGTGATATGAGAGGGGCAGTCTGTGATATGAGCGGCAGTCTGTGATATGAGAGGGGCAGCCTGTGATATGAGAGTTGCAGCCTGTGATATGAGAGGGGCAGTCTGTGATATGAGAGGGACAGTCTGTGATATGAGGGGCAGTCTGTGATATGAGAGGGGCAGCCTGTGATATGAGAGGGGCAGTCTGTGATATGAGAGGGGCAGTCTGTGATATGAGGGGCAGTCTTTGATATGAGGGGCAGTCTGTGATATGAGAGGGGCAGTCTGTGATATGAGAGGGGCAGCCTGTGATATGAGAGGGGCAGTCTGTGATATGAGAGGGGCAGCCTGTGATATGAGAGGGGCAGCCTGTGATATGAGGGGCAGTCTGTGATATGAGGGGGGCAGTCTGTGATATGAGGGGCAGCCTGTGATATGAGAGGAGCAGTCTGTGATATGAGAGGGGCAGTCTGTGATATGAGAGGGGCAGTCTGTGATATGAGGGGCAGTCTGTGATATGAGAGGGGCAGTCTGTGATATGAGAGGGGCAGTCTGTGATATGAGGGGCAGTCTGTGATATGAGAGGGGCAGCCTGTGATATGAGGGGCAGTCTGTGATATGAGAGGGGCAGTCTGTGATATGAGGGGCAGTCTGTGATATGAGAGGGGCAGTCTGTGATATGAGGGCAGTTTGTGATATGAGAGGGGCAGTCTTTGATATGAGAGGGGCAGTCTGTGATATGAGAGGGGCAGTCTGTGATATGAGAGGGACAGTCTGTGATATGAGAGGGGCAGTCTTTGATCTTAGAGGGGCAGCCTATGATATGAGAAGGACAGTCTGTGATATGAGAGGGGCAGTCTTTGACATGAGAGGTGCAGTCTGTGATATGAGGGGCAGTCTGTGATATGAGAGGGGCAGTCTGTGATATGAGAGGGGCAGTCTGTGATATGAGAGGGGCAGTCTGTGATATGAGAGGGACAGTCTGTGATATGAGAGGGGCAGTCTGTGATATGAGAGGGGCAGTCTGTGATATGAGAGGGGCAGCCTGTGATATGAGATGGAGCAATTAGAGACATGAAAGGGCACAGCCCGATATCACAGGGAGCAAAAAGATATGAGAGGCAGCAATAAGTTATACCAGAGGGTTCAATGAGAGATAGAGGGAGCAGTAAAAGTTATGGGAGGGGCCAGTGAGCGATATTAGATGGGACATTAAGAGATATTCGATGCAGCAATGAAATATGATGGGGGCAACGAGCAGTAATGAGTGGGGTGATGTAACAAATGAGAGGCCTCACCCCTCTGCATGATTCACTGCTGGGAACTCTCTCAGAGGGGGCAGAGAAAAAGTAACCTATGTACTAATCACATACTTATATTAAATGGGGAGCTCTCTGTGCTGCCTACATCCAACATCCTGTCAGGTAACATGAGCCACGGCTCAGCAGGTGGCCTGACCTCTGACATGCCGTTACTGACGCAGCCACAAGTTAATAGGTTGCGGACTCCAGCATCCTACCCCTGCTGCACAATACTCTGCTAATATATATATATATATATAATATAAACATACACAAACTTATATACTGTGCACACACATTTATATAGTATAAACTGAACACACACATTTATATAGTTATAGTATAAACTGAACACACACATTTATATAGTATAAAATGAACACACACGTATATATACTATACATAAGTACTCACACATGTATCTATACTATGCGCACACACATCAGTGCGATTTAAATAATAAACTCTCCAGAGAAGTTCAAGCTCCTTAGGGTTTACATAGAGAAATGCTGACAACTGACAGAGCTAGAGGGGGGGGACCTCAGAGGTCCGGGATCATGAATTAGTGAGGATTCACTCAACACATTATCACAGAATATATCACGTCCACAAGGACACATCATACATCTTCCATCATACACAACTCGTCACGCTCGTCAGAGGCTAGATTGTATTTATAATTGTATGTCCATAGCCTGCAGATATATAGATATTAATCCTATGATTCTAAACATCTCAACTCCAGGAATTTAAGCGTCCGTTAGGATGGAAGGAGAAAGACCGCTTGTATTCCCTGAACGCGGTGAATTCCGAGGGCCTTATTGTCATGTGTAATTTAAGTGATCCGGCCAGAGATGCGTGTTGGGAAGAGTCTTGCAGCTGGAATGCGGGATATGTATCGCTGGTATCATAAGAATAATGCAATACTAGTCAGGGCGTCACCTCCGCGTGGAACTTTCAATGCTAAGAAAAGGCGTGACGGATATTTACAAATGCCACTTTACAGGGCTGATATTACACGTTGTTATGCAGGTTCATTCTTCACCACTGTCTTTTGGACATTTGAACCCCACTATAGTCTACATTTGTGGACAGAGGGCCTGATTCAGAGCCGGACGCTTTTTCAGAGCGCTCGCTCTGAATTAGGGCTTTTTTTTTTTCCGGCCTCCTGGCCGCTTGCATAGCTGTGGGTGACCACCCACAGCTTTTGCGAGCGGCCAGGTGATGGTCGCGACCATCGGGGCTTGCGACGAGACCCTTGTGGTAGGGTCTCATTCCCGCAAGTCCCAGTGAGCTTCTGACTCTAAATAGAGCCGGACGCTCTCCACTGACATCACTGGTAATGTCAGTGGTGCCTCCCACAAACGGCAGGCGTTCCTTCGGGAACGCCTCCGTTTGTGTAGCCACCCCCTCTGCCCGCCTCCAAAACGGGGCGAGCGGTCAATCATAATCGACAGCCGCCCTGTTTTGGTGTGAGACCCGTAGCGATGGAGCGCCCGCACGCCCACCGGCTCCGCAGTGGGGGACCATCGACCCGCTTGCGAGCGGGTCTGAATCAGTCCCAGAGTTCTCAAATAGGTTGCAAAAGCGTTTGTGTCAGTTGTGATGTTTATCTTGTTGCGTCTTAGTGCAAACCCAGCGCATAGTGTGAATTCACTGGGACCAGGTAGAATAATCCCTTGGTCAGAGTAGATTCTGTGATCCCGCGTGCTTCTAGATCTACCCAGTACACGCACGCTCGCATCATTGAAACTTGCAGTAATTTGTTCAATCAACTTCATTGAAAAGCTGATAATGCTGGAAGATCAGGTTCAACTGCCGCTCTGATGGTAGCCTAGGAGAGGCATCAGGTGCAGTTGGGGGGAGGATATATTTGGTGTGACTGTCCTAGTCAACCACAGTTTTGCTGGTCAGTAACCTGGGGGAAGGATGTCTAGTAAAAAAAACTGAAAAATCAAGCAAGTGAATAATTTGTATATTTCAGTTGTTTGATGGGAATACACCATACATGCCTACCCTCCCGATTTTTCGGGTAACCCCCCGCACCCCGGAAGGGTAGGCATTTCTCCCGCATTCTGCCCACTTCCTAGTGAAGTGGGCAGAATTAGGAGAATACCCGCGGCAATCGCGGGTCTCCGTGAAGGGGGCGGGGCTTAAGATGTGATTCTGCATGAATCACAGCATTTGGCCCCGCCCCCTATGTAAATTGTGGCCAATCGCGTCAATTTTGCAGCGAGGGGGCGGGGCTTAATGACGCAAAACGTCAAGCCCCGCCCCCGTCGGCCCCCTGCTGCTTCTCTTACCAGGGCTTCTCCCGGGAAGAGAATATTAAAGGTAGGCAACCCTGGAATACACAAGCTCTGCGTATGTCAGTGTGTCTGGGTATACAGGGTATAGAAAGAGTTAAACAATAGTGACATTCCCCTGGTATCTGAGTGATATCTGTGATAATACCGAGCAGATGTTACACAGTTAGCTGGATCCTGGACTCACCTTTTCTGCTCTGAAATGGCTCCAGACGTTTAATACTTCTTCTCTCTCTTAACATTAAGGTACTTGAAGTATTCATTCTGCTTTTCAGTAATTTAGCTCAGGTTGCAGCTGCCGTGGCTGGGGCCCAGTTTCTGGGTCGCTTCTGAAGAATATGGTGAGTGATAATCAGTTCTATGGGCAAGAACCAAAGAGACATCAGCTGAGCCTTTATCTGCATTTTAAGGGTTAATAATGCTATTAGGGACCTTTTTATTAAGAGACCTAGTACAGCCTTGAAAATGAACATGCAGTAACGATTTAAGGGTTACATATCGAATGTCTCTTCCCGGGACAGTGGCTCAGATAGGAGCATGGAAAGCCGTAGTGCCAGCTGACATTTTACTGCCGGGTATGGACCAAGCTTGCCCACTCCTCACTCACAGTCATCAGTCAGCACTCGCACAAGTGTCAGCTACCGAAGAGGGATATGGAGAGCCCTCGCCAGAAAGAAATGTGATATTGTATGTAGCCTATAGGCTATAACGGCAAATGCCGTCTCAAGATGGCGTCAGCTAACGGGAATTCAAGCTCCGAAAAGTTTGATTTTCAGAGCTTGATATATTGGAGAAAGCCGCAGTTCCTATTAAAAATAATAAAACATAGTAATGGTTACTGTGGTAACATCTGAATGCAGGAGATTCCAATGTGTTCAGCATTTAGTAAATTGCTAAATAATTCTAAAATAATTTAAGGGGCCATTAAGCTTGGAAAATATGCCCTTAATCTCCTTCCCCAGTAATTCTGAAATAAAATATATTCTTCTTACTATAGTTACAGATCTACTGAATGATTAAACCTTAGTGCCTCATACAGAGATGCACGCTAACTGCGAGCAATGGCGGTATTCACGCAGTTGGCTGATGTTGGAAGTACTGCACCTGTGTCCGAGTCGCACTGCACATGCTTTCCACCGGGAGACACAATTTGGATGCGAGTCCTGGATTCCAGTGGGCACTCCTGAGAGGTAGCGGTGGTGGTTAGATGCGGGCGTGTCGCTAACAGCGACTACATCTAAAGGCACCATCGCGTTGACACAGGACGCCATATCCAGAGAGAAAACTTGCACCTGCCATAGGGCTTGTGCAAATTTCGATGTTTCAGCCGATGATGCGTCTAAAGACGCACCGCAACGGATTAACGCCGCTGGATGCGGACGTCACAGTATCACAGAAGGGAAATCATCGGTTGCAGCATTAGCATAAATAGACGCAGCCCGACCGTGTGGCCCTTACACTCACATTAAATCCAAGGCAACCATTCATGATCAGGGCATCTCAGAGACCGCTGTTCGCCATTAAGCTTCCGTCATGTGACATTTTTAGGAAAAAAATTTATTTGTAATGAGACTTATTATATTTTTTCCACATAAATTGCTTGCCACAATATTTATTTAATCTGCCTTCTGCGACCCAACGTTACCAACCAGATATTATCTTTCATTAGAATGAGAGCATCTGATTGGTTGGTTGCTCTAGGAGCTATTTAATAATCACTCAATACCACAAGTCTATTCATTCCTCCAGAGCAGGGTTGTAATGCTGAGTGCAGGGTGAGTGGAGGCTGGGAGAGGAGCGATTCTGCTTCCCAGCTTCATCTGGCTCATATTAAAAAAACCAAGATGAGAAAATAGCAGGAAAAAAAAAAAAAAAATTTTCCACTCTTGCATCTGCGGTTTCAGATCCATGTAATTTTTTACTGTCTACTAAGATCCTATAAAGCAGTGCAGTGCAGGAAAGGATGATTAAATCGCTTTTCCACTGCATGTAATGAAAACCTACGACGCCTCTGTGGGTCATAAGCGCAATCAATTTTCTAATGAGAGGGGGTAATGCTGCGCTGAGCTGCAATCCCTCATAAATGGGCATCGGATATATACAAATAAGCCCAATGACTGACTGAGTAAGGAGAGAGGGTTTATTGAGCCAGCAGATTCCGCTTTTCTATAACGTCTGGAAAAATCACTTCATCCAAGAGCAATTCTCACATTAATGCACTTCCAAAGGCCGGTCGCATTAATAAAACTCGGAGGGTCTGGGTAGCTGGTAGCAGTCAGCCCATTCTCCCAGCTGATGTGGTGAAATGCGTCGGTCATCCGAAGCCGCTGTGAGGAATTTTGAAAGAATTACACTAAAAATCAATGACCCCCCTCAGGGGCAAAAGGAGGATTTCTAGAGGTGGGTTTCAAAATGTACAGCGAGCACGAGTGTCATGGCGGCATGACTCGCGAGTATGAGTGTCATGGCGGCACTTGCACCCCCACAGTAGTGTTCTGTAATTCTCATCAGGATAGTGATACCAGATGAATACTGCATGCTTCTTCCAATACATTTTGTTTTAAAGAATGCAGGCGGAGAAAAGGTATAGGTGGAGCACACTGTTTAAATGGCTGATCGCTGTAATATGCAACATATGGCGCATGATGCGAGGAAGCGGGCTCCCCTTCCTTTCTGTTTCCTCTCTTCTGTACTTGTACTTCTCATTATCCCTCTTTTGTTCCATTTCTAATCCTTTTAGCCTGTTCTCCCTTTCTGTGTTTGTTCATTCCCACTCTAAATCACTTAACTCGCTCTCTATCCGTTCTGTCTCATTTGTTGCTTCTTCCTGTCACTTTTCTCTTGTCCATGCGCTTTCTTTTTCTGTTGGGCAGCCGTGATCCTGCGGGGAGGAGTGACGGGCCTAACAGCTAGCTCACTCTCCCTGTGCAGCCTGCATCTCAGTGCTGGTAGACTAAGGAGGGGAGGAGTGACTGGCCTAACAGCGAGCTCACTCTCCCTGTGCAGTCTGCATCTCAGTGCTGGTAGACTCAGGAGTGGAGGAGTGACGGGCCTAACAGCAAGCTCACTCTCCCTGTGCAGCCTGCATCTCAGTGCTGGTAGACTCAGGAGGGGAGGAGTGACGGGCCTAACAGCGAGCTCACTCTCCCTGTGCAGCCTACATCTCAGTGCTAGTAGACTCAGGAGGGGAGGAGTGACGGGCCTAACAGCAAGCTCACTCTCCCTGTGCAGCCTGCATCTCAGTGCTGGTAGACTCAGGAGGGGAGGAGTGACGGGCCTAACAACGAGCTCACTCTCCCTGTGCAGCCTGCATCTCAGTGCTGGTAGACTCAGGAGGGGAGGAGTGACGGGCCTAACAGTGAGCTCACTCTCCCTGTGCAGCCTGCATCTCAGTGCTGGTAGACTAAGGAGGGGAGGAGTGACTGGCCTAACAGCGAGCTCACTCTCCCTGTGCAGTCTGCATCTCAGTGCTGGTAGACTCAGGAGTGGAGGAGTGACGGGCCTAACAGCAAGCTCACTCTCCCTGTGCAGCCTGCATCTCAGTGCTGGTAGACTCAGGAGGGGAGGAGTGACGGGCCTAACAGCGAGCTCACTCTCCCTGTGCAGCCTACATCTCAGTGCTAGTAGACTCAGGAGGGGAGGAGTGACGGGCCTAACAGCAAGCTCACTCTCCCTGTGCAGCCTGCATCTCAGTGCTGGTAGACTCAGGAGGGGAGGAGTGACGGGTCTAACAGCGAGCTCACTCTCCCTGTGCAGCCTGCATCTCAGTGCTAGTAGACTCAGGAGGGGAGGAGTGACGGGCCTAACAGCAAGCTCACTCTCCCTGTGCAGCCTGCATCTCAGTGCTGGTAGACTCAGGAGGGGAGGAGTGACGGGCCTAACAACGAGCTCACTCTCCCTGTGCAGCCTGCATCTCAGTGCTGGTAGACTCAGGAGGGGAGGAGTGACGGGCCTAACAGTGAGCTCACTCTCCCTGTGCAGCCTGCATCTCAGTGCTGGTAGACTCAGGAGGGGAGGAGTGACGGGCCTAACAGCGAGCTCACTCTCCCTGTGCAACCTGCATCTCAGTGCTGGTAGACTCAGCAGGGGAGGAGTGACGGGTCTAACAGCGAGCTCACTCTCCCTGTGCAGCCTGCATCTCAGTGCTGGTAGACTCAGGAGGGGAGGAGTGACGGGCCTAACAGCGAGCTCACTCTCCCTGTGCAGCCTGCATCTCAGTGCTAGTAGACTCAGGAGGGGAGGAGTGACGGACCTAACAGCGAGCTTACTCTCCCTGTGCAGCCGGCATCTCAGTTCTGGTAGACTCAGGAGGGGAGGAGTGACGGGCCTAACAGCGAGCTCACTCTCCCTGTGCAGCCTGCATCTCAGTGCTAGTAGACTCAGGAGGGGAGGAGTGACGGGCCTAACAGCGAGCTCACTCTCCCTGTGCAGCCTGCATCTCAGTGCTAGTAGACTCAGGAGGGGAGGAGTGACGGGCCTGACAGCGAGCTCACTCTCCCTGTGCAGCCTGCATCTCAGTGCTGGTAGATTCAGGAGGGGAGGAGTGACGGGTCTAACAGCGAGCTCACTCTCCCTGTGCAGCCTGCATCTCAGTGCTGGTAGACTCAGGAGGGGAGGAGTGACAGGCCTAACAGCGAGCTCAATCTCCCTGTGCAGCCTGCATCTCAGTGCTGGTAGACTCAGGAGGGGAGGAGTGATGGGCCTAACAGCAAGCTCACTCTCCCTGTGCAGCCTGCATCTCAGTGCTGGTAGATTCAGGAGGGGAGGAGTGACGGGCCTAACAGCGAGCTCACTCTCCCTGTGCAGCCTGCATCTCAGTGCTGGTAGACTCAGCAGGGGAGGAGTGACAGGTCTAACAGCGAGCTCACTCTCCCTGTGCAGCCTGCATCTCAGTGCTAGTAGACTCAGGAGGGGAGGAGTGACGGGCCTAACAGCAAGCTCACTCTCCCTGTGCAGCCCGCATCTCAGTGCTAGTAGACTCAGGAGGGGAGGAGTGACGGACCTAACAGCGAGCTCACTCTCCCTGTGCAGCCTGCATCTCAGTGCTGGTAGACTCAGGAGGGGAGGAGTGACGGGCCTAACAGCGAGCTCACTCTCCCTGTGCAGCCTGCATCTCAGTGCTGGTAGACTCAGGAGGGGAGGAGTCCCCAGGCATTGAGGAAATGCTATTGGTCACAGTGCTGCCCAGACTCCGCGCAGGTCATATGGCTCACATTAATCCTTCCCTCCCGTATTGCCGGGGCTCGCAGCAAGTTACTGATGTCTGATCTAGAAAATGTCGTTCAAGTGTTGAAGTTGAGGATTTCTGGACAATCAGCAGCATCCTGTCCCTCTTTACATGGATCATTCTCCTGGTGGCAGGACCTAAGATGCAGCAGGTCTGGGACTTGTGCCTCACTCCATATCTAGACCTTGCATTTCTGACTGGAACTCCTATCAGGGCCGTGGCCAAGCTAATAGCAAACGTATATCTCTCCATCTGGATCGCTAAGGGTAATAAATGCCTGTGGAATATGTTCTCGCCTGACTCTTCTTTCTTTTTAACAGCTCCAAAAACAATTTGGGTTATTTCCATCTGAACTTTTATAAACATTTCCAAATCCGGCACTGGATGTGAGATGTTGGAAGGATTAATAATTCTCTTTGATTTGTCTCAGATGTACAAAGGGTACT